>JAWHQI010000054.1:10768553-12209607 GCA_033032865.1 Dactylorhiza incarnata | reverse complement strand
CCCCCCCCCCCCCCCCCCCCCCCCCCCCCCCCCCCCCCCCCCCCCCCCCCCAAGCTAATCACCTTCTTCTACCATCAATTATCGTAGGATTTTACTTTCTCCTAATTAGGTCATGCACGTAATGTTTGGTAAGTTGCAGTTGTGATTTATGTTTGCCAAAACTAATCTTTCGATACGAGTGACAGTGCACAAGGGCCCTCTGTGCCTTGCGCGACAGTACTCCTGCCGCTTTTCTTCTCCCGCCGCCAAGCTCAATGTTTGAAGAAATGCCTAATAAAGCATATTTGTGATGTTGAATGCTTCCCTTTTTCAAGCTCAGGTTAAAGTAATGGTACCTGAACTTTCGCGCCGCCCCTGCGGAATGTCGCCGCCCCTGCGGAATATCGCCGCCCCCGCCGAATTTCGCCGACCCCGCCGAATGTCGCCGACCCCGCCAATCTCTCCGCCCCCGCCGAATGTCCGCCGTCCCAGCCGAATGTCGTCGTCCCCGCCGAATGTCGCCATCCCCACCGAATATTTCCGACCGCTCTGGCGCTGAGTCGTAACGGCTATCCCAATCCAAAGAGTTATCGTAAGCGATTGGTGGCACAGGTTTATACACCGGCTCTTCATCCTGAGGTAAGGGGAAAAATCAGTCGGTCCTCAATTGCATATCAGACTCACCACTAGCTTTGACCCTTTCTAGCCTCTCGTGTTTATTTGGGGTTTTTTTTGGACACGGCGGAGTCACAGGACATATATCTCTACTGTTTGCTTGAAGACATGGTATTCTTCTCCTGTTGTTGACATGGATATCCCTGTTTTTAGTTTGTCTCATTGGGAGTTATTCAATCTCGACGGGCTGAAAAACATGTTTTAGAAAATGTCAAAAAAACATTTGTCTATCCACTGTTAAAATGCAGAAAGGAGCTCTAAGCTCAAGTGACATGTCCCCGCACTCTGAAGAGGCACTCTGGAGTGTCGTGAAGCCGCAAAGAGAAGCGGGAAGCGCAGACACCTGCAAGAAGGAGAACGGTGATTCAGAAAAGGGAAGAAGAAGTGAAGAGGCATTTTTAAAAGTCTTATTTTTAGCCTTATAAAAGGCGCTTGTGAGTCCAAAGACATTTATATCTTTGTCTTGTATCCGTGTTAAACACAGCTGTGATGTTTTGTCTTATCTGTTAATGTTAAGAAAAGTTTTTGAGTGAAATTTATCACTGTCTTATTTCGACCATATTATTCTAAGTTCTATTAACAGAGGTATCAGATCCTACGGTTCAAGCATGGGAACCAAGACTGACTTTGTTTTTTCGATTTCTACTGTGTCAGTATTCAATGACGAATTTTATGAATACTGGGCTGTTTAGATGAAGACTCTTTTTCTGTCACAAGGATTATGGGACATTGTCCAAAACGGCATACCAGATGAATGCTCTACATCGATCTACACCATTAAATGAGGGAAATCCAAAGTTAAAAGCAGCACAACAACAAACAGATGCAAATACAAAAGCAGAAAATCAACAAAAAGATGCAAAAGCATTAGTCTTTATTCAACAAGGAGTCACATGCACAATTTTTCCCAGGATCATTGCTGCTATTTCTGCCCAAGAAGCCTGGACCACATTGGAAACGAAATATAAGGGGTTTCCTCAGGTAATATCCATAAACTTCTTGGAGAGCTTTTGAAACATTGATGATGAAGGAAAGTGAAAAGATTCAAGATTTCTTGGCCAGAGCAACATCTATAGTAAACCAAATTAAACATTTACGAGTTACTATAGATGATAAACGAATAGTGCCTAAAATTCTGAGAAGTTTAACACCACAATTTAATCACATTGTTGTTGCAATAGAAGAATCAAAAGATATTACAACTCTTAGCATTCCAGAACTTATAGGATCTTTACAGTCACATGAAGATATACTATATTTGCAGTCTTCTCATGTAGACCAAGCCTTGCACATAAGAGCTACTAACACCAAACTTTATTTAGCAAAATAAAAATCAGGTTTTACTACTCATTCATGAGGACAATCTTTCTATCCAAATAGTGGCAGGGGAAGAGGCAGACACTGCCCACCTGGAATTTCATTTAACAACAAGAAAAATGGTCTTTTATGCACTCTGTGTAAAAGAACAAATCATGAAGCAAATGATTGTTACTTTAAATGCAAGAGGTGTAAAAAGCCCACACATATGGAGAAGGATTGTTGGTTCAAAGATAAAACTGAAATGAAACCTGTTGAAGCAAATAAAGAAGCAATGTTTTATATAAATGCTAAGAGCTACCATAACCCCACTACTTGGTACATAGATAGTGGGTGTTCAAGCCACATGACCGACAATAAGGACCTCTTTATTTACCTAGATGAAACAGTAAGCTCAGATGTGATCTTAGGTGATGGAAACATACAACAAATCAAAGGCATATGAACCATTAAAGTTCAAACAGAAACTAAACAAGTCAGATACATATATGATGTTAGTTATGTTCCATCCCTAGCAACAAACTTACCAAGCGTGGGGCAGTTAATGCAAAGAGGCTATCAAGTGATGTTCAAATGAACTCATGTAATATAGTAAACAGTCAAGGGAATCTTGAAGTGTCAGCCACATGACTAGTAATAGGGTGTTTACTGTATCCCTGTATCCAGTACACGATGTTGCATTAACAACAACTGAACAACTTCATCAAAACACAAAGCTATGGCATTATAGATATTGGCATATCAATTTACAAGATCTAAAGGCCTTGCAATCTCATCAGATGGTAGAAGGATTACCTGAACTTACACTGCACAATAAGCTTTGTGAAAGTTGTGCACAAGGTAAAACTCATAGATTACCTTTTCCAAAGTCCTCTTACAAAAGAAGTTTACAACCACTTGATCTTATTCATGCCGACTTGTGGGGACCTTCATCAGTATCATCATTTAGCAATAAGAGATACTATTTACTACTTGTTGATGACCGTTGTCGATATATGTGAATCTACTTTCTCTAAAACAAGTATGAAACATTTCAAATCTTTGTGAATTTCAAAACTTATATTGAAAACAATTAGAAAAGTCTGTTAAGACATTGAGATCAGATAGAGGAGGGGAGTTTACCTCACTTGAGTTCAACTCTTTTTGTACCAAACAAGGGATAATGTGAGAACTCACTACAAGTAGAACTCCACAGCAGAATGAAGTGGTAGAGAGAAGAAACCGAACAATAATAGAAATGGCAAGAACAATGATAATAGGTAAACAACTAGCCAAGGAATTCTGGGTCGAGGCAACAAATACAGCAACATACATTCTGAATAGGCCCCCACCAAGGCATTGCTTAGGCAGACACCATATGAAGTCATCTATAAAAGGAAAGCAAACATTAAACATTTTATAGTCTTTGGCAACCTTGCTTATGCTCTCATTCAGAAGGAGGATAGAGGAAAACTAGACAAAAAGAGTGAAAAGTGCATTTTTGTTGGATATAGTGATGAGTCAAAAGCCTACAAGTTATATCAACCAAAGAAAAATAAACTTATAATCTCAAGAGCTATTCTCTTTGACGAAGAAAACCAATGGATTTGGAGCTCAGATCTTGAGTATTCAACAACTCAGGTTTCCGGCATAGAGAAGGATGATTCCATCCAAATTAGTGAAATACCACCAATGGTTGAACCTCCTATCACTATAACAGAGACACTGAAAGCTCAGAAGGTTATCATCCACAAATACCTTCACCTCAGTCCTCACATTCTTCAAGTAGCTCAGATTCCTCATCACCCCTATAAAATTTAGACTGCTTGAAGACATTTACTTACAAGGAGATCTGACATTTAGTACTACCATCCAAGTATTTTTGAAGAAGCTTGTCATAACCCAGCCTGGAAGAAAGCTATGAATGATGAAATTAACATGGTTGAAAAGAATCACACTTGGTCACTAATTGCTAAACCACCAATTGCTGATATAATTGGCTTAAAATGGATTTATAAGGTAAAAAATAATGAAGATGAATCAATTTCAAAATATAAAGCCCGAATTGTAGCAAAGGGATACTCTCAAATACCAGGAATTGATTTTAATGAAACTTATGCCCTAGTTGCTCGTATGGAGACCATTCAAGCACTTTTAATACTTGCACCACATCACAGTTTTCCTGTTTTCCAATTGGATGTAAACTCAACATTTCTCAATGGTAAGATAGAAGAAGATATATATGTAGAGCAACCTAGAGGATATGAGAAAGAGGTAGAAGAGCAGAAAGTGTATAAGCTTCATAAAACCCTTTATGGATTGAAACAAGCCCCAAGGGCTTGGAACTCCAATATTGACGATTATCTGCATTCCACTAACTTCTAGAAAAGTAATTGTGATCCCTCATTATATATCAAAAGGCAGCTGCAGAGTATATTTTATGTGTTCATCTATGTAGATGATCTCATAGTGACTGGAAATGATCTCAAGCTTGTTGAAAAATTCAAGAAGGAAATGAAAATGCAGTATGAAATGACTGATTTAGGTCTACTAAAATTCTTTCTTGGGTTGCAAGTTTTCCAAGGGCCAGACTACATCTCATTACCGCAATAGAAATATGCTCGACACATATTGAAAATTTTTAGAATAGAAGACTGTAACCTAGTTACCATTCCTATGTTTCCAAATGAGACATTACGTTCCACCACAGATGACGAAGTTAAAGCATATGAAAAGTTATTCAGAAGTTTAGTTGGTTCACTTTTATATCTGACTAACAGTAGACCAGACATAGAGTTTGCTGTAAACTCTGTTTCCAGGTTTATGAACAAGCCAAGCAGGACTCATTATGAAGCAATTAAAAGAATCCTGCGATATGTACAAGGCACAAAGACATATGGTCTGATTTTCTGCAAGCATGGTAGTAACAAGTTATTTAGCTATGCTGACTCAGATTGGGGAAGGAGCGTAGAAGACAGAAGAAGTATAAGTGGGTTCATATTTTATTTAGGGCAAAATGCTATCAGTTGGGCCTCTAAAAAATAACAGTCAATAGCACCAAGTTCTACGGAAGCAGAATATATGGCTTTAAGCAAAACTGCAAGTGAAAGCATATGGATTTGAAGACTTATTGAAGAAATTTACAACGAAAAGCAAGAAGCAACGATTGTCTACTGCGACAGCTCGTCATCCATCACATTAGCAAAAAATCCCGTTTTCCATAGCCGTAGCAAGCACATCGAAATCAAATATCATCATATAAGGGAAAATATAAATAATGGAGAAATCAAACTAGAATACTTATCTACAGAGGCACATCTAGCAAATCTATTTAATAAGCCTCTTCCAAGACCACGTTTTGAAGATCTCAGGCGCAAGATTGGCATCACTGATCTCTCAAGCTTAAGGAGGGGGTGTTAAAATACAGAAAGGAGCTCTAAGTTCAAGAGACATGTGTAACATCCCGATTTGAGCTAGACCCCTTGTGCGCGTTTTTGAGTCAAGCGAGTTGACTCGGGCTCGGGGTGTACCGAGGGCCAGGCTTGCACCTGAGCCGGTGAAGTGCACTCGACGAATGCGGCGAGTACCATTTCTATTCTTTGTCCCGATGCTTGCTGTATCGGGATCCGAGCCATCCGGAGAGCATAATTTGAGCAATAGAACTCGAAGGAAGCGCGCCGTCTTGAAGGAATTATAGTGCGTACGTTAGCTCAAATGCCATGGTGTTCAAATAGTGTATATCGGAGAATTAGTCGCGTCGACGCGACTTTAGGTAACGAAATTATCTAAAAGGTGAAATTGAGCAAACGGACTCGGAATTCACCTCAGTCAGTTTTGTTAGACTCAGGAGGCCAATACGAGTTCAACAAAACTGTCCGCGCTCGATTCTGATGAGAATCGGCGAAATTATTAATATGGTCTGCGAATAGCATTTTTATCCACGATAGTGAAATCGAGCAAACAACCTCAGAATTCATGTCTGTCAATTTTGTTAGACTCGTAATGCTGAAATGAGTCCAACATCGTCATCGGTTTAAAATTCCGACGTCGTTCAATGAGTTTTTAGTGCGACATAAAATTAGGCTCCGAACGCTCCGAAGAGCATAAATGAGCAAACGAACTCGGATTTGATCGTGGACTGTTCCGATAGATGCGTATCGGCGAGACGGTCGTAACGAGCCCTTTCAGGACAGATTCCGACCAGTTTAGAGCGATGTACACACGTTTGAATGAAAAGATGATAATAATAATACTAATCATATTATTAATATTATTATTATATGATATATTATATATATATACATACATAAAAACTTAGGTTAGAAACAACTTACCTCCCGAGCTCTTCCCTGCTAACCGACGGCGGAATAAAATGAGAGCCAGCCGACCCTCTCCCTCTCCCCTCCTCCACGCCCGATCCCGGCTCCGGCGACTGCTCCGATCTTTCTCCCCTCCGGCCGGCGCCACCTCCGTCGAGCTCTACTCCGGCAAGGCCCTATTCGGGCGCAAGCTCCCCCCTCTCTCTCTCCCGAACTCCGACCACCCTTGCCAACCGCCGCCTCCTCTCTTCCAGATCCGACGGCCGCTCACCTCCGAGAAGAAATCGAACCTCCACCTCTCTCCCTCTCGTTTCCGGCGAGCTTCCAGCCATTTCCTCCATTCTCTCCGACGAGATTTCCTCCATTCCCTCCGGCGAGATCCAAGGATAAAATCTCCAACTGTAGGTCCTAGACCTCCTCTCGTTCACCGACAAGCTCCGACAAGCTCCGACCACTCCGGCGATGGTGATCTCCTCCGAGCAGCCCTCTCCACTCCTTTTTCGGCGAGATCTCTCCATTTTCCGGCGCCTCTTTGGCAACGTCCGACGAGATCCGGATCGGCGAGATCCGGCCATAACCAGGAACGACGGACAAGTGCCGCGTACGCGGCTATTGGGTAGCATGCATGGACACTCGGTGAGCTTCCTCCCCTCTCCCTTGGTGCTAGTTTCCTAGATCACACTAGGTGAGATATCGATCTCAATAGAGTCGATTGGAGAGCAAGCCGTGAAGAGACGGCCTGAAATAAATGTTCCGGGTAAATGTTCCGGCCACTTCCGACCGCTAACACGTCACCCGTCGATGTACCTCAAAGCGAGGAAGGTGGTGGCGGTGTTAGTCGGTCGGTTTGGGGTTTTTGGTGGCCGACGAAGAGATGTGTTACTCCAGGTCGGGCAAATCACAAGCCCCAGGCTGGAGGAAAAAGATGACCGGATGTTGTCCGGTCAGCTTTTAGATCCGTGCAGTTTTTAATATAAATAATGTACACAAAATCTGTCTAATGCGCGCGGCTGGCTTCGATCCTCTTTTTAGGCATGTTCCAGCTGGATCCAGGCCTTGGGTTCAACATAAACGTTGTAGCCCTCGGAAAGACCTTTCCAGCGACTGGTTGTGTGTTTTCTGGGGAGCTCTGTAGCTCCCTCAAAGTGCAATCGAAATTGGCTGTTCAGAAGTTGGTCTTGTCTAGTACAGGACAGCTTGCTGTCCAGGTAGTTACTGCTGAGTTCAAGTCCAGTTTTGGACATGTTCCAGCAAGATCCAGGCTTTGGACTCAACTAGGAAGTTGTAGCCCTTGGTAACACCTTTCTAATGAATGGTTGCACATAATTTTTGCTGAACTATAGAGTTCTATAAAGCTGTTGGAAGTAATGAGTTTTATTAAGGTTACTATTATATTATAAAGAAATCTGTCAAACTAGACCGGTTGTGTTCGAGTCGCTGTTTGGGCTTGATACAGTCGGAGCTGGTCCCTGAGCTTATGATGGAAGTTGTAGCCGTCAGAGATACCTTTCCAACGACTGGTTGTACGATTTGCGAGGAGCCCGGTAGCTCCCTCAAAGTCTGGTCGAAATAGGCAGTGTCAGAAATTATAAAGTAGATGGACAGATTCTGTCCTGTGGTGCACAACCGAGTTCAAACCCATTTCTGGGTGTGACTGACTTGAATCTGGACCTCGGGCCCAACACGAAAGTTGTAGCCCTTGGAAATACCTTTCCAGAATGGGGTGACACGTTATTGGTGGTGGAGCGTGACTCCCAGAAATCCAGTTTCGGTAAACAGCGATACACACGTAAAATTTATAATGTTGTTTGGATTTCTCTCAAATTACTTATCGGATGTTCGTAAAATTTGGTGGACATGTGCCTAATGGTATTGAGACCACCCCGATCAGAATTATGAATGTTGGATTTATATATACGGTAATATTGTTAGACTCCTCCTATAAATTTGTTGTGTTGCAAATAACATTGGTAAATATAGACAAGACTTGAAATTGGGGAAATATTCAAGGTAATGATTATGAGATAACACGGGGGATCTCATAGGAGTCGGGTTGATATAAGCCCTTGATCAAATATTCGGTTATAAGTTATCATGATGCATGAATAATGGTGCTGAACCCTCAACGAGGTTAATAGTTTGAGTTTTTCGTAATACTTGTGAATTGAGTATGAGGGTGGGATGAGAAGTTATGTTGGGTCTTGCGCATAATTTGTAAAAAGGGGGAATATGACTTCATTCCCGCAAGTAGTCCTACAGGGTCGTATAGAATGATTGTCATAATATATGCACACCACCGCACGAGAGTTGTGACAACTCGGGATGGGTAACATCGGCTAAGCGTGCAAGAAGTGAAATGTGATAAGACTCCGCTTGGGAGTCCTTGGGTGCTTATGAGCACGGGTTGTGCATGGGGAGCACATGGGTTGCATGCCTTACACCTGGTGGTGTATGGAACCTGGTTGGAGGATTACTTATGGCGGGTCTACGGGCTTGCTAGTCGTGACGCCGACAGAAGCCGACAGTTAGATTCTAGATCGGTTGGGTTGGACTTTTGGTGCTCACCTACCCAAGTCCCCTTCTGTGTCCTTGAAGGCTCCGCCGTGTGTTCTTAGCGTCGAGCAGTACGCAGGGTCTCCGCTGTGTGTTCTTAGCGTCGAGGCATACAGAGGCCTAGGACTGGTAGTGTTCATACCCTCCTAGTAGTGGAGGGGCTTGAATCTAACATGGTTGGATGAGAAACAACCCTTGAGTAAAAGCCAAGCTTAGTCTTATAATATCATGATAGTCTTCTGGTAATAATCTTGAGTCAATTGGATGAATATTTGTAGTACCTTCCCTTATGTGGTTCATATAACTCATTTGGTCTGCGAATAGTAAAACGGTAGAATGGAGATAACTTGTAGACCATTAGGTGGGAATGGGAGGTAGTTGGTGTACCTGATTTGGATGAAGAGGTTGATGTCACCAAAAAGGAGTTTAGGTGATGAGAGTGCTTGGTGAGCTATGGGTAAGGTTGTGCTCGGGATTGACGAAAGATCGTCTTTCTCCTTAGATGGTCATAAAGCACTGAGGTTTAATTCAAGTGAAATGATAAGAGGGTAATCTTATGGGTAGATACCAATAATACTAAGTGTCTTGAGAAAGAGAACTTTGGAGTGTCATCCCACTGTAGTTCTTAGTACCGTAGCGAGCCCTTACAGGGTAACCCTCGGGAAGTCCAAGATTAACCCTAAATTGCAATAACATTTAAAGTAGGCAAGAGTAGCCATAGTAAGGTAAGATTGGATTTATGTATCTCCTCCCTGTTGCGGGAGTGGCAGGATTGTGGTGCTCGGTTAAACGAGCGGGAACCTCGAGGGGATGATTATCCCGGTAACTTTCTCAGAAATGTGGCAGGTCTTCGGTACTAGGCAGGTCGTCACTCCGACCGCGGTACGTTGACTTAGCGGGTGTGTAGGGGTCTAAGGGGCTAACTTGGCTGCGTGTCGGGACGACAGTTCCCCGAAGACACCTCTCACTTGGCTCACAGTCTGGTGGACTCCAGCAAAGAGTACGCAGAGCTCCGCGGTTGTTTAGCGTCGAGGCATACGTGCGGTCTAGGCCTGGTAGAGTGTATACCCGCCTAGGAGTGGACAGCCCGGTCCGCTACCACCGTGTGTCACAACGGTTGGTACCCGAGAGGTTGGCTTCCTTTCAAACAGAGGGAACTACAAAGGTCTATGCGCATAGAGTCGTGTGTGTGAGTTTCATTGCATAAAACATTCATGGCATAGCATAGCATACGCACTTGCGGATCCTCATCATATAAATTAGTATGAGCTCTTTTATATGATGAGTTATAGTTCCTGGAAATCCTAACTTATAAGTTTGTATGGGCATTCATATAAGTTAGGGTACGAGATTGATTACTTGTCGCTACTGTTCTTACTGCCTTGCTTTACCTGCTTTTCTTACTGTTTATTTACTGCTGTACACCTTTATTATACTCCTGCTTATACATGATTAGATTAGCCCCTTTTACACTTGTGTAGCTTAGAATTTGTGTATACACTAGTTTACTTTCCCCGTCACCTGCTTTGTACATTACTGTTATATTGCAGCTTTTCTTCCTTTCCTTCCGCCCGGTGCCTTGGAGTCGCCGGGGGAGCGGATGTGAAGCCACTTAGTCTTTATGACTAACGGTTGCTACGTCCCTCTTTTTTTAGGAGTACAATCAGTGGTATAGCAACGTTCAACACCGGAGGCCAGCCAGGTCAGGTGTGCAGGGTTGGGGTTTATGGTACCTTAGCTGCCATCAGTGTCAGAGGCGGGTGAGTGTTTTGAGATGTAGCCCTTGGGGCATTTAGCTGGTTACTCTGATGATTTGCAGGAGCTTGTGTAGCTTTCTGCTTCTCTGTACTATTCTGGACTTATTACTTATTGTGAACCTATGACTTTAATACTTTCTATTATTTATGGGTTGACGCTGTTCAGTTGGTTTAGCCGGCAGGATAGGCGTCTTGTGGTGCAGGTTAGCCCGTGTGCTGACGCTACCGCAAAGCGGCTGTTCTGGGCATAAGACTCCCCTCGACCGTGTTTTGTGTTCCGGGAGGGGGATCTTACAAATGGTATCAGCTTGCAACGATCCTGAGATAAAGAAGTCCATTAGACCACTAGGCTACCCCTGCTAGCTAGATCAGTTTGAGGACAAACTGATGCAGTGGAAGCAGTGGTGTGCCCATGTGTAATTCACAATAAGTACGTCCGTTTTTTCTTATAGATAGTGCCAACCTAAGCCCAACTCGTACCCTTACGTATAGATGCTGGCTCATTCCGAGACAGTATTTTGTTTTCCCAATCCAACAGTCAGAGTTGGTTTGGCATATGATACCATTTTGGTCGACTTAGCAGGATAGGTCGCGACGTATCCTAGCCTTATACGGATCTTGGGGATGATTGAGCCAAGCAATAAGTGACCTTGAGTGACTAAGGGAAGAGTTTAATGTGAGTGTAGATGCTAAAGACTCGCACCCTGAGATTTCTACCCCAGATATGGAGTAATATTATCACCTTACCCAAAAAATTTTAGGGCAATCTCAATGAGATTGGTGCCTGTAGTCCATTATCAGCTTAGTAAGAGACCACCAAGCATGCCTTTTATACTGTATGTCGTTACCTCTCACTTCTATTTATGTAGAAGGTTTCATATGGAGGAGATATGATAAGAATTCGGATCCAGAGAAGACTCATTTTGGGACGAATGTGTTATATTGGTGGTAGAAGAAACTCAGTTAAAGAGATATGGGGGCTTATCTCTTCGTTTATTGGTCTAGTTAATGTACCATCTTGGATCCCTTGAGGAGTTAGAATCTTTGTAATTTTTGACATTGGAAGTTTTGATCCTTGAGAAGTTAGTTTACCTTAAGCAAAGCAGACTGCTAAGGCCATGTTTGGGTTGATATGAATTTTATTAGCGGAATAAGAGAGGAAAAACATTTTTGAAGATGATCATTTTCTCTATATTGTTCTAAGATTATGTGGATAGGTAATGAGGAGAGTAGTAAATCTACACTTTGGGGATATGCAGCTATGTTGTGATAACATTATAACTGGGAAGTTAATGAAATTTTGTGCATGCATTGCGGGTATGATGATACACTACCCCTGAGTTTGGAAAATTCGTGGTGAACATTCCCTTAGTGTGGTAATTATTTGATGTTGGGAAATTAATAAGTATTCGGCGGTGGAGTCAAGAAGATTAATATGACTTGATTGATGATCTAAAATCCGAAAAGTTTTTATAAAATAAACATGCATGCCATGGATGATCATTGACAGGGATGGTGGGGCGCTTGCAATGGATTTGATTTAGTTTATCATATCGTGAAGTATGCCCTACTTTTGGTAGTCTGCATAACTCGTGTCGAAGGGAAAATCATTCCGGGCCTTGCACCTTGGTTCATGTTAAGTTCAAACATATATAAATGTACCAGGTGATTGGATGTTATTGGTGCATGCTCTCATTACAATGAGATGCAGCTTGGTCGTCGCCGTAAAAATTTGAATTTCTACATCACGGCTGATATATAAGTGCGTCGATTCGGGGATCTATAGGGAAAGAACTCTAAGTCGAGGAAGGTATGCCCCTAAGGTTTGTGTCCATATGTGAGATGAATGTACCATATGGGCGGTGGAAGAAATTTAGCCCAAAAACGTATGGGGGCTAATCCTATTTCTTCGTTTATTGGCCTAGCTAATGGACCAACCGAGGTTTCACCGGGAGTTAAAAATCTTTGTAGACTGCTTCACTTAGCCTTGCTATAATGGTGTTTTCTCATTTAAGTCGTTACAAGTCGACGATATTAGAATTAGGTACATCTTGATGAATGAGTCATTTTAAGCAAGGTGGATGGTTAAACACCAAATTTTGGATTACGTTGAGTCCCCTACCAGAATAACAGATGTGAGTACCTAAAGGATGGTTATGTCTTTGCTCTGATCGAAGGTTATGCAGAGAAGTAGACTAAGGAGAAATGACGATCTAAAACCTTTTGGGAAATACACCGAGGTTCTCGAGTTTTCATACATGAACGCCTAGATAAATCATATAGCTGGGTAATGGAGGACATGAATACATCATGCTGTGTGCCAATTATGACCTTTGTGGGTAACGTTGAGTAAAATTTAGCATGATTTTAGATGGATATCAATACTATGTGAAGGATGCGATGATATCCTGTTGTGATGGTAAGGACTTGAGTTGGCAGTCCTTGAGTGCTGCTATGCACTAGTCGGATCCTGACAAGTGTTTGGATGACATAAGGACTTGGTGGTAGTCCTTGGGTTTTAATAGCATGAGTTCCATCATTAGAACCTTATGGGTGTAGTAAGTGAAATCTTGAATCCTCTTGATAGTGTTGTAGTGCCTCTCAGTGATCAATGGTCGGTCCGATGACCGCGCGACAAATTTTGGGGGACGCCTTGAAATTTGTTGAGTTGGAGTTGTATTTGATTGTTGATCAAAGAGGTGTGTTTAAAAGTGACATATTTAGGATAACCGGTTTAAACCGTAGCATTCTTAGCGCCAAGGTTTTGCAACGTGGTTGTTAAGTTAACAAATTCACAATAGTGGTGTCTATGCACTGGTTTGCGTACATATGTAATGATATTGTAAATTAAATAAAACTTACCGAGGATGTGTGTTGGAGACTCATGGCAGACAATATAGATGCAGGGCAACCGTTGATGGCACTTGCAGTAGGGATCTAGTGTTTTGGAGATCCGGGCATGCAAGGTGTGAATGAGTTAGTGGTATGGCAGTTTTGGCTGGTTCATGGAACCTGTACTGCGACAGAGATGTTGGTAGTGGTAGCCGGTTGCATCGTGGTTTTATAAATGAGTAGCATGCTTGAAGCCGTTCATACCAAGTCCTTGCTAAATGCTCCCTGGTATGTTGTGTGCTTGAGATTAAATCACAGCATAATCAGTTAGACTGATGTAGCGATTATTGAAATAGTGTGTGTCATTATTAGTTCGTATGACTTCACAAGGCAAGAGTGCGCATGCAATCTAGTTTCTATGTATAAATCGCAACAAGTGAGAATGCATATATAAGCTTGAAATTATTATGGCTGAAGTGCCCATGAATGAATATGATGAGTATATTTTACTCTCATCCAGAAAATCCTCATAGCCTCAACCTAATATTTCGAGGACGAAATTGTTTCTTCGTTTATTGGATTTGTAACATCCCGATTCGAGCTAGACCCCTTGTGCGCATTTTTGAGTCAAGCGAGTTGACTCGGGCTCGGGGTGTACCGAGGGCCAGGCTTGCACCTGAGCCGGTGAAGTGCACTCGACGAATGCGGCGAGTACCATTTCTATTCTTTGTCCCGATGCTTGCTGTATCGGGATCCGAGCCATCCGGAGAGCATAATTTGAGCAATAGAACTCGAAGGAAGCGCGCCGCCTTGATGGAATTATAGTGCGTACGTTAGCTCAAATGCCATGGTGTTCAAATAGTGTATATATGAAGTCGACCAAAACAATCGCCTTGAGCTACGCGACGCCTCAAATATGACAATTGTGCAAATGACCTCATAATCGGCCTTAGTTGATTTTGTTAGACTCGTAAAGTTGATACCAGTCCAACGAAGTCGACTGCACTCAATTCCGATGAGTATCGGAGAATTAGTCGCGTCGACGCGACTTTAGGTAACGAAATTATCTAAAAGGTGAAATCGAGCAAACGGACTCGGAATTCACCTCAGTCAGTTTTGTTAGACTCAGGAGGCCAATACGAGTTCAACAAAACTGTCCGCGCTCGATTCTCTATGGTCTGCGAATAGCATTTTTATCCACGATAGTGAAATCGAGCAAACAACCTCAGAATTCATGTCTGTCAATTTTGTTAGACTCGTAATGCTGATATGAGTTCAACAGAGTCATCGGTTTAAAATTCCGACGTCGTTCAATGAGTTTTTAGTGCGACATAAAATTAGGCTCCGAACGCTCCGAAGAGCATAAATGAGCAAACGAACTCGGATTTGATCGTGGACTGTTCCGATAGATGCGTATCGGCGAGACGGTCGTAACGAGCCCTTTCAGGACAGATTCCGACCAATTTAGAGCGATGTACACACGTTTGAATGAAAAGATGATAATAATAATACTAATCATATTATTAATATTATTATTATATGATATATTATATATATACATACATAAAAACTTAGGTTAGAAACAACTTACCTCCCGAGCTCTTCCCTGCTACCCGACGGCGGAATAAAATGAGAGCCAGCCGACCCTCTCCCTCTCCCCTCCTCCACGCCCGATCCCGGCTCCGGCGACTGCTCCGATCTTTCTCCCCTCCGGCCGGCGCCACCTCCGTCGAGCTCTACTCCGGCAAGGCCCTATTCGGGCGCAAGCTCCCCCTCTCTCTCTCCCGAACTCCGACCACCCTTGCCAACCGCCGCCTCCTCTCTTCCAGATCCGACGGCCGCTCACCTCCGAGAAGAAATCGAACCTCCACCTCTCTCCCTCTCGTTTCCGGCGAGCTTCCAGCCATTTCCTCCATTCTCTCCGACGAGATTTCCTCCATTCCCTCCGGCGAGATCCAAGGCTAAAATCTCCAACTGTAGGTCCTAGACCTCCTCTCGTTCACCGACAAGCTCCGACAAGCTCCGACCACTCCGGCGATGGCGATCTCCTCCGAGCAGCCCTCTCCACTCCTTTTTCGGCGAGATCTCTCCATTTTCCGGCGCCTCTTTGGCAACGTCCGACGAGATCCGGATCGGCGAGATCCGGCCATAACCGGGAGCGACGGACAAGTGACGCGTACGCGGCTATTGGGTAGCATGCATGGACACTCGGTGAGCTTCCTCCCCTCTCCCTTGGTGCTAGTTTCCTAGATCACACTAGGTGAGATATCGATCTCAATAGAGTCGATTGGAGAGCAAGCCGTGAAGAGACGGCCTGAAATAAATGTTCCGGGTAAATGTTCCGGCCACTTCCGACCGCTAACACGTCACCCGTCGATGTACCTCAAAGCGAGGAAGGTGGTGGCGGTGTTAGTCGGTCGGTTTGGGGTTTTTGGTGGCCGACGAAGAGATGTGTTACTCCAGGTCGGGCAAATCACAAGCCCCAGGCTGGAGGAAAAAGATGACCGGATGTTGTCCGGTCAGCTTTTAGATCCGTGCAGTTTTTAATATAAATAATGTACACAAAATCTGTCTAATGCGCGCGGCTGGCTTCGATCCTCTTTTTAGGCATGTTCCAGCTGGATCCAGGCCTTGGGTTCAACATAAACATTGTAGCCCTCGGAAAGACCTTTCCAGCGTCTGGTTGTGCGTTTTCTGGGGAGCTCTGTAGCTCCCTCAAAGTGCAATCGAAATTGGCTGTTCAGAAGTTGGTCCTGTCTAGTACAGGACAGCTTGCTGTCCAGGTAGTTACTGCTGAGTTCAAGTCCAGTTTTGGACATGTTCCAGCAAGATTTAGGCTTTGGACTCAACTAGGAAGTTGTAGTCCTTGGTAACACCTTTCTAATGAATGGTTGCACATAATTTTTGGTGAACTGTAGAGTTCTATAAAGCTGTTGGAAGTAATGAGTTTTATTAAGGTTACTATTATATTATAAAGAAATCTGTCAAACTAGACCGGTTGTGTTCGAGTTGCTGTTTGGGCTTGATACAGTTGGAGCTGGTCCCTGAGCTTATGATGGAAGTTGTAGCCGTCGGAGATACCTTTCCAACGACTGGTTGTACGATTTGCGAGGAGCCCGGTAGCTCCCTCAAAGTCTGGTTGAAATAGGCAGTGTCAGAAATTATAAAGTAGATGGACAGATTCTGTCCTGTGGTGCACAACCGGGTTCAAACCCATTTCTGGGTGTGACTGACTTGAATCAGGACCTCGGGCTGACGCTACCGCAAGGGGGCTGTTCTGGGCATAAGACTCCCCTCGACCGTGTTTTGTGTTCCGGGAGGGGGATCTTACACATGTCCCCACAATCTGAAGAGGCATGCTGGAGTTTCGTGAAGCCACAAAGAGAAGCAGGAAGCGCAGACACCTGCAAGAAGGAGAACGACGATTCAGAAAAGGGTTGAAGAAGAAGTATAGGGTTGTGTTTTTAAGAGTCGTATTTTTAGCTTTATAAAAGGCGCTTGTGAGTCCCGAGACATTTATGTCTTTGTCTTGTATCCGTGTTAAACATAGTTGTGATGTTTTGTCTTATCTGTTAATGTTAAGAAAAGTTTTTGAGTGAAATTTAACCTGTCTTATTTCTTGTGACCATATTATTCTAAGTTCTATTAACATCCATCTTTTTGGTCGATGTAGTTAGAAAATAACATTAAAAACTCTGTAAATGCATGAATATCCAACTAATGATGCAAGGTAGGTGAGGAGTTGTCGTAGCCCTTATTTGTCTACTATAGCCACTTATTCACTGCTTCTGATAATGTATCTAAGCAACTAACTTATTGTTGTGCGAACGATGGGGAAAAACCAAAATCACACGACCACAAACAAAAGAACACGATGTGATTTACGTGGTTCGATGAGGAGCGCCTATGTCCATAGGGAGGGGCTATTCACTATCACCGGCGGGGGAGAAAAAGAGGCTAATAAAAATTACAACTTCACACAAAAAGAAACCCTAACGCCTCTTATTTATAGGAGAAATTAGGGCAAACCCAAAATGACCAAAACGCCCCCAAACCAACAATGATGCGAAAAAGCCAAAATCACACAACCACAAACAAAAGAACACGATGCGATTTACATGGTTCGGCGAGGAGCACCTACGTCCACGAGGAGGGGCTATTCATTATCACCGGTGGGGGAGAAAAAGAGGCTAATACAAATTACAACTCCACACAAAAAACCCTAACGCCTCTTATTTTTAGGCGAAATTAGGGCAAACCCAAAATGACCAAAATGCCCCCAAACCAACAATCTCCACCTCATATCTTATTTGAAACAACACAAATATGTGATTACAAAATAAACTATAACACCAAATCGGTTGCACCAAGGTGGCTGCCTACGTACCCCCTCCTATGGGATCAAGCTAAGCATAGTTCTTCAAAAGTACCTCTCAAGGCACTCACCTCTGAGCTCGAACGCTCACCAAATCATTGCAATATGTGAACTTCTGGACTGGAAGCACCTTCGTGAGCATGTCTGCTGGGTTCTCCTTGAAGTGACAATGGACTTCAGCCACATATGCAGAAAGTGCAAATGCAATTTGGTCCCTCAACCAAGCTGGCTTCGGGAGATTTTGCCTCCTGGTCCGACAATAGAATATTGAACATGACTCTCTGCCTCAACTTCCTCCACCTCCTGATCATCTGCACCTGGTACCTCATCAGCAGTCCCATCATACACCTCATCAGATCTGTGGAGAACTGGTGGAACAAATGGAGTCACATCAAACTCCTTCTTCTGAACAGTAATAGTGATTGTCTTGGAACTCTCCACTTGCTCTGAGTCTCGAGGCTTCAACAAACTCACCTCATCAAAAGTAACATCTCTGCTCATGACAATCTTCATATCTGCTTGATCATATAGTTTATAGCCCTTGACTCCATGCCTGAAGCCAATGAAGATCGCCCTCTTTGCTCGTGGTTCCAACTTATCATTTCTCACGTGATAATAAGTTGGACACCCAAACACTTTCATGTGCACATAATCTCTTGCAGAATGACTCGACCGCATCTCCTTTGGTGTCTTCTTTCCAATAGCTGCAGAAGGCAGACGGTTTACCAAATGTCAAGCATACTCAAGGGCTTCAGCCCAGAAAATCCTGTCTAACCCAACATTAGACAACATACATCGAACCTTTTCCACCAAAGTCCGGTTCATGCGCTCTGCCGCCCCGTTCTGCTGTGGTGTCTCCCTGACAGTGAAGTGATGCTCTATACTCGATATCTGACACTCTTGCAAGAACACATTCAATGTGTATTCGGCTCCATTGTCTGATCTGATACATCGTATCTTTTTGTCAGTCTAAGTCTCAATCCACTTCTTCCAAATCACAAATATCTCCAGAACTTCGCTCTTATGCTTCATGGTATACACCCATACATATCTGGAATAATCATCAACGAAGGAGACAAAATATCGTCGCTCGCTGAAAGATGTCGTCTTCGTCGGGCCCCAAACATCTGTGTGAACATACTCTAAAATTCTTTTCGTACTGTGGACGACAGTCCCAAAAGATTCTTGCCAAGCACGCAATGCTCACATAAATCTAATTTGCAGCTTCTTTCTCCCTTAATCAATCATTGCCTTGATAAAGCCTGGATGGAAGCCTCTCCCGCATGAGCCAGTCTCATATGCCATAAAGTAGTGTCATCCAAAGAATCATCAGCAACGACCACAATCCCAGTAACTGTAAACTCCCCTGAAGATAGTATAAGTTGTGGTAACGAACTCCTCTCATGAAAACCAAAGCTCTGCGACTGATCTTCAGAACTCCTGCATCGATCGCTACCTTATAGCCTTTGGCTTCTAAAGCTCCAACAGACATCAAATTCTTCCTGATATCCGAAACGTGTCTGACCTGGGTCAACTCTCTCACTGCACCGTCATGCAACCGAACACGAATATTGCCGACACCGATCGTACACCAAGTCTGATCATTGCCCATAGTAACAACACCAGTATCCAGAGACTTGTAAGTACAAACCCACTCTCGATTAAGGCAAATGTGATAGGCAGCACCCGTGTCCAGAATCCAACATGACTCATCAGTAAATAAACACTGATGTGTGACATAGAGAGAAACATCAGATTCACCACCACTAGTAATCTCCTGAGTAATATGTGCCTTCGCTTCTGAGGAACCTCCCTTGTTTTTCTCTTTTAACTTGGGGCAATCCTTCTTCCAGTGACCCGTCTCCAAACAGAATGCGCACTGATTGCGCCCAAGACTGCGACCACATGATTTGTCATGCTTCTGAGTACCGTTATTACTCTTTTTGTGCCAATTACTCTTTTTCTCAGATCTTCCTCGATGAGACACAAGTGATTCGTCCGACTCCGCCTTCGATGACTCTTTATCCCTTCGACGGAACTCGTGATTCAACAATGCCGTAGACACCTCACTGTACTTTAAGACCTCATTAATTCCCATGAATGAGAGTCATAGTGAAATTCTCATACTCATCTGGAAGCGAATTCAATAGAAGGAGCGCTTTGTCTTCATTGCCAACATCCCCGTCCAAATTCAATAGATTTGCCAACAGTTTTGTGAATTCATTCAAAAGCTCGTCAATTGAGACTCCATGTCTCATCTGAAATCGGTACAATCGACGCTTCATGTGAAGATGATTCTCCACGCTCTTCGTGAGATACTTATTCTCCAGCGTCCTCCAATGGTTTCCCGCAGAAGTCTCCAATATAACCCCATATTTGATTTCCCGAGTCAGGCAATTTCTGATCAACCCGCAAGCACTTCGATTCATCTTCAACCAAACATTTTCTGTCATCCCATCAGGACATTCGTCACCATCAAGAATGTCCTCCAGATTTAGAGAGCAAAGGGCATCCACTAACAGAGCCGAAGGAGACGCCAAGGAAGAAGTGCTTGTGCCGAGAGATGAGAAAATGAAAAACACTTTTTTTCTTCTCCTGTCGCTGCCCTCCTGTATGGCCCAAGGTGAGAGAACAAAATCGTCTTCCTTTTCAGTTTCAACGATGACCTCTGCACTTTTCGTTCCAGGACAAGAGAGAGAGAAAACCAATCAAATCTCCCTCCCTCTCTCTCAAGTTTTCGCCTGTGCTGAGCCTTGAGGGAGAAGTCAAATTTTTTCAGTTTCAGTTCCTACTGTTACGATCTCCTAACCTTTGGGGTTAATACGTGAGAAGATTCTAGAGAAATCTAGAGTCTTGTACATAGGAAGGCAGTAGAACAATCTAGAGAGTCCATGACTCTTGTATATACCGGAATTGTATAGAATACTCTAGAATAATATGGATCTAGAATATTCTTTGATTTAGAGGGAAACCTCTTTGGGGCCTATAAAAGGGGAAGGCCCCCTCATTTGTAACCGTCCAAGTTTGGAATAAGCTTTTGAGTTCCATTGCTTACTTCTTCTCTTGTGCACTTGTGCTCTTGTGTTCTTGTTCTCGTTCTCATTTCCACCACCGTTCTCTTGGAGTGAGGCTGACTTAGCTAGCCGCAAGGGGTGGCAAGAGGAGCTAAGGCCGCGCGCGACGTAGTCAAGGGGACTAGTCTGTGACAATTGGTATTAAAGCGAGGTTGACCGAGGTTCAATTTGGTTCGTGTGGTGTTGCTATGGCGAATGAGGCAAACAACTCAAGCGTTGTTGACGAGCGCGGCAGGGAGGTCGTAGATCAACAAGGCAGGAAGAAGATGGATCATAGTAAGACGTGTGAAGGAACTCATTTGGATCATGCCGTCATGATGCTGGCCGATCGAGTTGAGAAGGTGGAAGGTAACTTCGAAACTCTTGAGGCCCATGTTCTTGAAGAATTTGAGTCCATCAAGGAGTCTTCCCAGACTTGCCTTGATGCTCACCCAGCGTTGGAGGAACGCCTCGCTAGGATGGAAGATGCCATTCAAGCGATACAGATCGGCTTTGAGGATATGAAGGAGGAAATCACCGTTTGTCGCCGAGCCGTGGCTAATGGTGGATGCAACATGGCAATGGGCAATCCAAGGATGGAGGTTCCTAAGCCCAAGCCATTTGTGGGCAAGCAAGATGCAAAGGAGGTAGAAAACTTCATTTGGAAAATGGAGCAGCTCTTCGAGGGGTGTAACCTCGTCGACGAAGCCGCTGAGGTACGACAAGCCTCTTACTACTTATCGGATGTTGCTTCTCTTTGGTGGCGAAGAAAGCAGGCCGACATCGAGAAAGGCTTGTATCGTATTGATACATGGGAGGAGTTCCGACGTGAACTCAAACGACATTTCTATCCATAAAATGTCGTTTATGAAGCTAAGAAGAAGCTGAGGGAGTTGAAGCACAAGGGGAGCATTGCGGAGTATGTTAAAGAATTTACCACCTTGATGCTGCAAATTCCTAGCATGTTGGATGAAGACTTGCGATTCTTCTTCGTGGATGGTCTTCAGCATTGGGCTAAACAGGAGTTACAAAGACGAGATGTCAAGATGTTGTGAAAGTGCACAGTTAACCTCACTAGAATTCTCTAGAGGGGGGGGGGGGGGGGGTGAATAGAGATTTAAAATATTTTGTGCATATATATATATTTATATGTGGTGATCACAGATTAAGGCTTCCCACACACCAACAAGAATTAACCAAGTAAAGAAAATAAATGCAAGAAAAGAAATCACAGCACAACACAAGGAAATATAGTGGTTCCCCAAACTTTGGGTAGTCCACTCTTCTACCCCCTTGGTAGGAAATTCACTATCTTGCACTGAGTCTTTTGATAAGGAGACTCTTAGAACCACCCTGAGTCTTTTGAAAAGGAGACTCTTAGAACCAACTGAGTCTTTTGAAAAGGAGACTCTTAGAACCAGTACAACTGAATTTTTTGAAGAGAGATTCTAAAAACTCTTTTACAATATTTGAAAGTGAAAATAAGGTAAAGAAGAAAGAGTGATAATAAAAAGACAAGAAAGAATCTTCTTCCTAGCAAGAAGATTGGAAGCACAAGAAGTAGTGAATAAAATCTCTCTTCTATAGTGAGAAGGAGATTGTAGCCCTTTTCTCTCTTTTGTGAGAGCTATCAGAGTATGCAACAGAGTGGCTTCAAAAGCAGGAGAAGATGGAAGTTTGATTTTTGCTGCAGTACTATCTCTCAATTTTCTCTTTTCACTTGGGAGCTTTTCCTCTTTTTCAAATGTAAAATGGTGGATCTCTTCTTATTTTTCTCTGCCGACCTCCTTGGTTATTTATAGCTCTGTTTATTAAAATAACACTATATGAGAGTAATCAATTAGCAGGCAGAGTATTTAGAAAGAAAGAGAAATTTCCATAACAGTTATATCCATAGAAGGAAAGTATTCAATTTGATTTCAAATAATGTCCATAAAGGATTTAATCAATTTAGCCAAGAATCTATTAGAGGAAAGAATGATTCAGAACGGCTATAAAGAATAAATTGATTCCATATAAATTAGATCTATAAAAGAAGGAAAGATATCTGGCGATTTTTGAATTAATCATAGTAATCGACGTGCGTCGATTACTATTCGACGTAAGCTTCGAATTCATCCTGGCTGGACGTCGAGAGGAGAATAAGGAAGGTGCGTCGACTAGGGTGCGTCGACTTCTCAAGATACGTCGACTGGAAGTCAGAGTTACGTCGACATAGGATACGTCGAATTCTGCTTGGAGCTACTTCGACTCATTCTGAAAGGAACGTCGATACAACTTCGACGTTGCGTCGAATACTATTCGACGCATATTCACTTACCTTGATTTTCCTTTCTTGGAATTCATATTTAACTCATTTTCAGGGGTTAAGAGAAATCATTTTCCCAACAATCTCCCCCTATTTGTCTTAACCCTATTTAGAGGGAAATTGTACTAGCATTTAATCAACTCAGCAAGGCAATTATATAGAACAAAAATATGTCAAACAATCAGAAGAGAAATTAGAAAGAGAGATCATATAAACAAGCTTCCCAGAATTATATAAACAGACTTCATGTTTAGTATTCAATTATAAGGTAAAGTATATCAACATTATTTTCAATCATTATTCAGGAGGGTAGGAGGAGTCTTTCTTTTTCTTTTGAATACTTTGGTGGGTTGCTCTTTCTCAGTAGCAGATTGTACCCTTAGCTCCCCCTGAGTCACAGTGGTGTGCTCCCCCTGGAATGGAACTTCGGAGCCTTCTGTTTCTATTTCAGCATTAATTAAAACAATATTTGGCTCCACCTGAGCTTCAGCTTCAGCCAACACAGCATCTGGCTGTCCTTTTTCATTTTCAGCTTCATTCATAGCAGTATCCAGCTCCCCCCTGAGTTTCAATTTCTTTGTATTTCTCACCATCTGCCACATCTTCCTTTTCAGCTTCATTTTCTGCCCTGCTTGCCTCCCCTTGTAATAGTACCACTTGATTTGCAGTCTCTCTTGCTATATTGAGTACCTCTATTGTTTGTTCTTCAATATGTAGCTCAGGTACTTTCTCATTTCCAATTTTCTTGAGCAGTGCAAGACTGTCAGATTTTGAAGACGGAGGGGATTTGTGTGAGTGAGATTTAAGATTGGAGGGCTGCTCTTCATCTAGCTTCTCCCCCTTCTTGACCTTCTTGGACAAGGAGGTTAAGAAAGACTTGGTAACTCTAGAGGAAGAGAGAGAGTTCTTCAGACTTTGCACAGAGGCACTGACCCCATCTATTTGCGTGTGCATGTGTAGGATGGAGGAATGAATCTGGGAGCAGTGCTCATCCAGCATTGCTTGGAATGTTTGAGCTGCTGATGCAATGCACTGAGTGAGGAGAGCTTCAGTGGATGCAGATGGTTCATGTTGTGGTCGGTGATGAGGAGAGAGTGGTGGAGGTGGTGATGAAGCTGGAGAGAAGTTAGTTGATACATGAGGTATGGGTGATAAAGGAGGTGGAGAGGATGAGAAAGTAGGAGGAGGAGGAGGAGATGGAGAAACTGCTGTTTGAGGAGCAGGTGTTTGAGAAGAGGTAGGTAGAGTAGGAGTTGTGAGGGTGGTAGAGACTATTTGAGTGGATGATGGTGGTAGAGAAGAATTGTCTCTTTGAGGAGAAGGAGGAGGAGATGGATGAGCAGGAGAGTTAGGAGGAGAGGGAGTCCTTTCAGGAATGGAACCAGGCTTAGGGATTTGCCTGGTCCACTTGGAGAATAGGGCTATTGACATTCTTTTCCCTGGAGGAATGAGGATTCCTTTTGACCTACAGAGGTCAGGGAAGGAGTGGAAGAGTACTTGACTCATGATCCTCATATATGCATTTTCTTTGTGTGAGTATTTGAAGCCTATTATCTTGAGCAAACAGCTGGCCCAGTCTATTTTCTTCTTCAATACAAGGGCCCCCATGATGTTTAGTTGCTGTTTGGGCACTGCATCATGGGCAGATATTTTGCATAGTAGTATCTTTCCTACTATATCTGCTAGCAGTCTGTACTCTTCAGAAAAATCTATTTTCTTTAGATGGATTGGTTTATCCCTTGAAAACTTCATGGTGGTTCCCTTTGTCCTCTTGTGTCTCTTATTGCCCATATCCTTGAATCCCATGAGCTTGGGAGACTCATCAACAATTTGTCATTGATTTCTGTAAGAGAGATTTCTCTATCCAAGTCCCTTAGTTGATTGATGATCAGACTAAATCTGTCATACATCTCAGAGATGCTTTCTTCATTCTTCTTTTGGAAGTTCTCATATTGAGAGATCAATAGAGCCTTCCTATCTTTTCTTTCATCAGCACTTCCTTCTACCATCTTTATGAGAGCCTCCCAAATTTCTTTGGCTGATTCACAATCAACCACCCTTTGAAAGATTTCATCAGAGAGGGTTGAGACCAGAATATTTACAGCCTTTGCATCACATGTTCCTGCCTTTTTCTCTTCAACTGTCCACTCAGCCTTTGGGACAAGTGTTTGAGTCACTTCACCACTTGAGTCTTTTCTATAAGGCTTGGGAGGACCTGTCAAGATAACATTAAATAAATCTTCATCAATAGAGTTCATATAAATCCCAATTCTTGTTTTCCAAACTGCAAACTTTTCAAGATTGCACATTGGTGGCCTGGTGGAAGCATAATCTTTGATTTGTGCCATGAAAAAAAAAATTATTAGAAATATATATATATATATATAAATAAGAGGTAGGATCTTTTTGATCAAAGAGTTATCCTTTTTAGATCAACCTAGCTCTGATACCAATTGAAAGTGCACAGTTAACCTCACTAGAATTCTCTAGAGGGGGGGGGGGGGGGGGGGGTGAATAGAGATTTAAAATATTTTGTGCAAATATATATATATTTATATGTGGTGATCACAGATTAAGGCTTCCCACACACCAACAAGAATTAACCAAGTAAAGAAAATAAATGCAAGAAAAGAAATCATAGCACAACACAAGGAAATATAGTGGTTCCACAAACTTTGGGTAGTCCACTCTTCTACCCCCTTGGTAGGAAATTCACTATCTTGCACTGAGTCTTTTGATAAGGAGACTCTTAGAACCACCCTGAGTCTTTTGAAAAGGAGACTCTTAGAACCAACTGAGTCTTTTGAAAAGGAGACTCTTAGAACCAGTACAACTGAATTTTTTGAAGAGAGATTTTAAAAACTCTTTTACAATATTTGAAAGTGAAAATAAGGTAAATAAGAAAGAGAGATAATAAAAAGACAAGAAAGAATCTTCTTCCTAGCAAGAAGATTTGAAGCACAAGAAGTAGTGAATAAAATCTCTCTTCTATAGTGAGAAGGAGATTGTAGCCCTTTTCTCTCTTTTGTGAGAGCTATCAGAGTATGCAGTAGAGTGGCTTCAGAAGCAGGAGAAGATGGAAGCTTGATTTTTGCTGCAGTACTATCTCTCAATTTTCTCTTTTCACTTGGGAGCTTTTCCTCTTTTTCAAATGTAAAATGGTGGATCTCTTCTTATTTTTCTCTATCGACCTCCTTGGTTATTTATAGCTCTGTTTATTAAAATAACACTATAGGAGAGTAATCAATTAGCAGTCAGAGTATTTAGAAAGAAAGAGAAATTTCTATAACAGTTATATCCATAGAAGGAAAGTATTCAATCTGATTTCAAATAATGTCCATAAAGGATTTAATCAATTTAGCCAAAAATCTATTAGAGGAAAGAATGATTCAGAACGGCTATAAAGAATAAATTGATTCCATATAAATTAGATCTATAAAAGAAGGAAAGAGATCTGGCGATTTTTGAATTAATCATAGTAATCGACGTGCGTCGATTACTATTCGACGTAAGCGTCGAATTCATCCTGGCTGGACGTCGAGAGGAGAATAAGGAAGGTGCGTCGACTTCTCAAGATACGTCGACTGAAAGTCAGAGCTACGTCGACATAGGATACATCGAATTCTGCTTGGAGCTACTTCGACTCATTCTGAAAGGAACGTCGATACAACTTCGACGTTGCGTCGAATACTATTCGACGCATATTCACTTACCTTGATTTTCCTTTCTTGGAATTCATATTTAACTCATTTTCAGGGGTTAAGAGAAATCATTTTCCCAACACGTTGGATGAAGCTATTGCCACAGCTGAGTCCCTTATTGAGTACCAACGACACCCGGATACGGCAAAGCCAAAGAAAGACAAGGATTACGGGAAAGGTGGGGGAGAGAAGCGGGATGGCAAGAAGACCCACTTCCAACGACATGATACTCGGAAAGAATATGAAGAGAAGAAGAAGGCCTTCATTCCGAAAGGGGGATGCTTCTTATGCAAGGGACCGCATGCAATGAGCAACTGTCCAAAGATGGGAACGCTTTCAGCAATTATGGAAGGCAACGATGTGGGGAATTCTGGAGAAGGTACTTCTGCTCAAATGGGATCCTTACAATTACTTAATGCTTTGAATGTTAGACCTGCTCCAGCCGCATCACCAAAAGGATTAATGTTCGTGGAAGCGTATGCGAACGGGAAGGCCACCAAGGCCATGCTTGATACAGGAGCAACACATAACTTCATGACTGAGGAGGAGGCCAAGAGACTTGGTCTTCATGTCTCTAAGGGTGGAGGTTGGTTGAAGACGGTGAATGGGAAGGCGAGACCGCTGCAAGGAGTTTCACGCGGAGTGGAGTTGCAGTTGGGAACTTGGAAGGGCCAAGTGGACTTCTCCATTGCACCGATGGATGATTTTCAAGTTGTACTTGGGATGGATTTCTTCGAGAAGGTACGAGCTATCACTATGCCTTTTTGTAGATCCATGTGCATTATGGAGAAAGGGTCTCCATGCATGATCCCAGCGGTGGAAGGGCCACCAATGAAGGGAAAGCAGCTATCGGCTATGCAAATAGCCAAAGGCGTCAAGAAAGGAGAAGTGACTTACTTAGCCACCTTGAAGGAGGAAGTTGCGGCAAAGGATGAGGAGGTACATCCTTTCATTGTGCAAGTCTTGGAGGAGAATCAAGACGTCATGCCAACCGAGCTTCCGAACAGGCTACCACCTCGGAGGGAGGTGGACCATGAGATTGAGCTAGAACAAGTGGCGAAAACACCTGCGATGGCGGCATATCGCATGGCTCCGCCGAATTGGAGGAACTCCACAAGAAGATGAAGGAGATACTTGACACGGGGAAGATTCGTCCATCGAAAGCACCATATGGCGCACCGGTGCTCTTTCAGAAGAAGAAAGACGGATCTTTACGGATGTGTGTAGACTATCGGGCACTCAACAAGGTAACGGTCAAGAATAAGTATCCAATTCCTTTGATCGCTGACTTGTTCGATAGGATGGGGAAAGCCAAGGTCTATACCAAGATGGACTTGCAGAAGGGCTATTACCAAGTCCGAATTGCTGAAGGAGATGAGCCAAAGACGACGTGCATCACTCGTTATGGGTCTTATGAGTGGTTGGTCATGCCATTTGGCTTGACTAATGCACCGGCAATGTTCTGCACTTTGATGAACAGGATATTCCATCCCTACCTGGATCAGTTCGTGGTGGTTTATCTGGATGACATTGTGATCTACAACAACTCTATGGAGGAACATGCAGAGCATCTCCGCACTATCTTTCGAGTCTTGCGGGAGAATGAGTTATATGTGAAGAAGTCAAAGTGTACGTTCGGCATGGAGGAGGTCTCATTCCTTGGACATGTCATTGGACATGGCCAGTTGAAGATGGATGAAGCCAAGATCAAGCGATCATAGATTGGGAGCCACCTACTAAGGTAACCGAGCTAAGATCTTTTCTTGGACTTGCAAATTATTATCGACGGTTTATCCAGGGCTATTCAAGGAGAACAGCCCCATTGAAGGACTTGATAAAGAAGGATAGATCGTGGGCTTGGGATGATGGATGCAAACAAGCCTTTGAAGATCTAAAGCAAGCAGTGAGCACTGAGCCGGTGTTATCATTGCCGGACTTTGGAAAGGAGTTCGAGGTCTAGACGGATGCCTCTGACTTTGCCATTGGTGGAGTCTTGATGCAGGATGAACATCCTATTGCATATGAAAGTCGAAAGCTGAACGAGACGGAGCGGCGGTACACCGTCCAGGAGAAGGAAATGACTGCTATCATACATTGCTTACGGGTGTGGAGACACTACTTGCTCGGGGCGAAGTTCATAGTCAAGACGGACAATGTGGCCACAAGTTACTTCCAGACGCAAAAGAAGTTGTCTTCAAAGCAAGCAAGGTGGCAAGATTTTCTAGCAGAGTTCGACTATTCGATGGAGTACAAGCCCGGGAAGGCGAACGTTGTTGCGGATGCCTTGAGCCACAAGGCTGAACTTGCAGCTATGTCCACGGTGAAAGGGGAGTTGCTAACCAGGATCAAGGAAGGGTTGCAACAAGATCCGTTGGCTATTGAGCTGATGAAAGCAGCAAGGGAAGGGAAGACCAAACATTTTTGGGTAGAGGATGTACTCCTTTACACCAAGGGGAAGAGACTATACATCCCAAAGTGGGACAATCTACGGAGGGAATTGATCAAGGAGTGTCACGACACTCAATGGGCAGGTCATCCTGGCCAAAAGAGAACCATGGCGCTAGTGGAGATCTTGTACTACTGGCCGAAGATGAAGGAAAGCATGGACGTATATGTGAAGACAACTAAACTTTGGACGGAGTTGTTCAGGATGATGGGATCACAACTAAACTTCTCCACAAGTTTCCACCCACAGTCCGATGGGCAGACCGAGAGGGTAAATAGATTATTGGAGTGCTACTTGCGGCACTTTGTGAGTGCTAACCAGCGGGACTGGGCAAAGATTTTGGATGTTGCTCAGTTTTCCTACAACTTGCAGAGGAGCCAGTCTACGGGAAGGAGTCCCTTCGAGCTGGCGACCGGGCGTCAACCGCTCACACCGCATGCACTAGCCATCAAACCTGGAGAAGGAAAGAGCCCATGAGCACTTCAGTTGGCAAAGTCATGGGAGGAACAAAATGATTTGGCCAAAGTCTGCCTAGAGAAAGCAAGGAAACGCATGAAGAAATGGGCGGACGTGAAGAGAAGGCCGCAGGAGTTTGGCCTAGGAGATAAGTGATGGTAAAACTCCTACCCCAACAGTTCAAAGTAATGCGGAGCATGCATAAGGGATTGATAAGGAGCTATGAAGGGTCGTTCGAGGTGATCGGCAAGGTAGGAAAGGTGTCATATCGTCTTGATCTATCCAACTCATTGAAGATTCACCTGGTCTTCCATGTAAGCATGTTGAAGCCTTATCATGAAGATCAGGAAGACCCGAGGCGTGGAGAATCACATAGAGCGCCTCCGATCATGACCAAATCATTCGAGAAGGAGACTGATCGGGTGCTATCTCAGAGGGTGGTACGGCGACGCGGAGTCCCGCCAAGTACGCAGTACTTAGTCAGATGGAAGGGATTGCCAGAGTCCGATGCTACTTGGGAGACATTAAAAGACTTGTGGCAGTTCAAGGACTTTATTCAGCAGTACGAGGCGACGAGGACGACGCCAGATTAGGTGGGGGAGAATGTTACGATCTCCTAACCCTTGAGGTTAATACATGAGAAGATTCTAGAGAAATCTAGTCTTGTACATAGGAAAGCAGTAGAACAATCTAGAGAGTCCATGACTCTTGTATATACCGGAATTGTATAGAATACTCTAGAATAGTAGGGATCTAGAATATTCTTTGGTTTGGAGGGAAACCTCTTTGGGGCCTATAAAGGGGAAGGCCCCCTCATTTGTAACCATCTAAGTTTGGAATAAGCTTTTGAGTTCCATTGCTTACTTCTTCTCTTGTGCACTTGTGATCTTGTGTTCTTGTTCTTGTTCTCATTTCCACCACCGTTCTCTTGGAGTGAGGCTGACTTAGCTAGCCGCAAGGGGTGGCAAGATGAGCTAAGGGTGCGCGCGACGTAGTCAAGGGGACTAGTCCGTGACACTGCGTGGCCCTTTGCCGAGATAGAACAAAAAAAGGAAAGAAATCTTTTTCCTTCAATTTTGCCGCTGCCTAACCAGAGAAGGAAAGGCAAAATTTTTGAATCGATCGGCGGACTCCGATTCCTTCTTTGCTCCACTGCGTGAACGGGTTCACCAATCCCGATAGGTTTTTAGATTTGATCGCCTCCCTTCGATGTTGCACGCGGCACGCGAACAGCAATCCCGGACAGGGATTTCGGAACACCGATCGGACGCAAGAATCTCCCGGGAAAGGCCCAAAAAATATTTATTTTTTTTCTTTCCAAATTTGTTTTTTTTTCTCTCGATTTGCACGGCGTGAGCCTAGATGGGAAAGCAAAAAAAATCTTCCTTTTATACTTTTATTTCTGATAGGAGTGCTCGAAGCATCCGAGTGAACATCAAGTTTGGAATAAACTACCCGTTGCCCCCAGCGGGGGTATTTATAGGCGTAACCCTAAATCCCCGACGACCCGTTAACAGACCCGTTAGGGTTCCGTTAAATACCCGATACAACGCTAAATATACCTTAACATTCTCCTCCTATATTGTAGCAATTGTATCACATAACGGGTTAAACAAAGCATATAAGTTAGATAACGACATAATGAGTTTCAGATTAAAAACAACAAGAGTTTTAGATCAAACATCTAAACTCAAATAGGTTCCAAACATGCAAAAGCAAAAAGCAGAAGCAAGAACAGTAATCTGAAAACAAAACTCAAACTAATAACAGAACGGTCTACTCAGACAGTAGATCATCTGCATCCATGTCAAAATCCACTTTCTCTCCTCCAGACTCCTCCAGACTCCAATTGATCTGCATTTAAACATTTGAATGTCATGAGAACAAACTCAATGAATCCATACATATGCATATCAAAAGTAAAGTGATTAGTTCTTACAATTTTGAACATAATACTCTAACTAGGAAGAAAGACTCACAGGTCCGCATCTCTATCTAATTTACACAAAATTAGAAATTTGGTTTCATAGAACCAAGCTATGTTCCTTCGATTATTAAGATTATTACCAAACGTTTCACAATTGTATTATATCATCAAGTTTGGAATGATACAACAAGCTGTGACCAATATATCATCAAGTTTGGAATGATATAAGTAATGATCATAATATCAGGACGCATATCAGCAACTTTAGTATTCGTTTTTGGAATGATACCCAATTCAGCCTTTGAAAAGAAATAGTTGTGTAAGTCATCAAGTTTGGAATGACTAGCAACTAAACAATCTCGGGCTTTCATCAAGTAACATCTGGAATACTTCAGTGTACTCAGTCTAGATGCGTGAATGTAGGCAGGCTCGGTTCTAAAATCTTAAACAAACATAGGTATTAAGTCCCACTAAATAGACTTTAATCCCATATCCCCCGATGTTTTAGATGTAAGAACCTTGCATAATCCCTTGGTAAGGACATCTGCTACATTATCTTTTGATCTTACGTCCAAGAGGGAAATGATCCCTTGACTGGTGAGATAGGTCAACCAGGCCTGTTTCATCCGTAGTTGCCTTCGCTTACCATTGAACAGGGAATTAGTTGCAATGGTTTTTGTGGCTTGATTGTCACAAAATATCGAGATAGAGTTCATTTTTAGACTCGTCATTGGAATATCCATAACCAAATCTCTGACCCACTTTGCTTCTTCGGCAGCTGAAGCAAGAGCATAGAGTTCGGATTCCATAGAGGATAGTGCTATACACGTTTGCCTCTTAGATTTCCAAGCTACTGCGGCTCCTCCTAGGGTAAACACATAACCACTAGTGGACCTTCTATCACCAACGTCTGAGCACCAGGAGACGTCAGAGTACCCTTCAAGCACAGGAGGGTGTCCACTGTAACATAAAGCATACTGCTCAGTATACTTTAAGTATCGCATCAGCCTTTCCAAGGCGTCCCAGTGGTCCTTTCCAGGGTTACTAGTGAATCTACTCAACATGCCGACCGTAAAGGCTATGTCGGGTCTAGTGCAGGTAGTAGCATACATGAGACTGCCAATGAGTTTGGAGTAATCCAACTGTCTAATAGGTGAACCGTCATGAGGTTTCAGTCTATTATTATAGTCGTATGGAGTCTCAATGTGCCTGCACTTATCATAACCCCACTTCTCTAGTAGAGTTCTGATGTAGTGACTCTGGCTGAGGGTGATACCCTTATCCGTGAAGGTCACTTCCATGCCTAGGATGGTCTTCACCACACCTAAGTCAGTCATGCTAAATTTTGACTTCAAGGTAACCTTAACGTCTTCCACCTCAGACTGATCAGTACCCAGAATTAGCATGTCATCAACATACAAGCAGATTATAGCGACGGAGTGAGGACTTGTCAGTATGTACAGACATTTATCTGAAAGGTTGGATTTAAAATTTAGGCCTTTTACGCAAGTGCCAAACTTCTCGTGCCATAGCTTTGGTGCTTGCTTCAATCCGTAGAGTGACTTAATCAACTTACAGACCTTGGTGTCGAGACCTTTTACGACAAACCCTTCAGGTTGACGCATGTAGATCTCTTCAGTTAGATCTCCATTTAAAAATGCAGTCTTAACATCCATTTGATGAACGACGAAACGTTCAATAGATGCGATAGCGAGAAGAACCCTGATCGTTGCAATGTGATAAACATGTGAGTATGCATCAAAGTAGTCAACTCCACTCACTTGAGTGAAGCCTTTCGCAACTAGACGAGCTTTGTACTTAGCTATACTCCCATCTGGATTCAGTTTCTTCTTAAGAACCCACTTGCTCCCAATGGTTTTTGCTCCTTTGGGTATGTCAATTAATGTCCAAGTGTGGTTCGCCATGAGAGAGTTCATCTCATCATCAATGACTTCTTTCCATAACAGGGAATCACTGGATCACATCGCTTCCTGATAGGTGGATGGATCAGCTTCAACGTGGTAAATCACAAAATCTGTACCGAAGCTTTTAGGGACACGTTCCCTATTAGATAGCCTAGTGGACTCTAGGGCACTAGTGTGAACCGGCTCAGTGTTAGGGAGTCGTAGTTCCGTCCCAACGAGGGTATCAGAACTGGTGTCTGGCAGACCTGGAAGAGTCAGGTTGTTATCTCTAAGAAACTTGTCCTCAAAGAACACAACATCTCTAGACTCAATAACCGTGTTGGTAGAGAGATCTAGAAATCGGTCTGCAGCACTATCCACCGCACATCCTAAGTAGACACAAGTGTTCATCTTAGGTCCTAACTTAGCTCTCCTTATGTCAGGTATCCTAACATAGGCGATACAACCCCAGGTTTTGAGGTGATCAAATCTGGGCGGTCTCTTAAACCAAATCTCATACGAGCTTTGCTTCAATTTAGCATGAGGAACCATATTTAGGATGTGATTCGACGCGAGGGCTGCTTCTCCCCAATAAGCGGCAGGCATACCGACAGTCAACAACATAGAATTCAACATTTCTGTTAAAGTTCTATTTTTCCGCTCGGCAATACCGTTTGAATGGGGCGAATAAGGGGCAGTGGTTTCAGGTATTATGCCATTGCTGGCAAGAAAATCCCTAAACTCACCCGAGACGTACTCACCTCCTCGATCACTCCTAAGGCGCTTAATTTTCAAATCTAATTGGTTCTCAACCCTATTTTTGAAAATTTGAAATTTTTCAAAAGCTTCATCTTTTGATTTTAAGAGAAAGATGTGAGTATATCTAGAGAAGTCGTCGATAAAAGTTATCATGTACTTCCGACCACCACGTGTGACAAAACTCTTGTAGTCACAAATGTCGGAGTGTATCAACTCTAGTAAACGTGTACTCCTAGACACCTGACTGAATGGTGATCTAGTTATCTTAGTTTGAGCACATATCTCACATTTATCAAATTTGGTGTTAGTGTCCAAGGGGATGTTATGAGTTCTAGCTAGCAGGAGTAATTTTCTATAATTGGCATGTCCTAGTCTTGCGTGTAAAGTCTTAGGATCTATCAAAGTAGAACTAACCTGATTGACTACTTCGTTTGCTAGACTCAACCGATACATTCCGTTGACTACGTACGCACAACCAAAATAATGTGAGTTAACCATTAAGGTTACCCTACCACCACTAATGTTAAAGGACATACCCGCATCGCTTAACAGACTAATCGATATTAAATTAACAGCTAATGTAGGAATGTATTTAACATCTTTCAAAATTAAATGCGTACCTGACGAGAGTAGCAGATCCACGGTCCCGGTCTGGAGTACCTCAGCAGTGGCTCCATTTGCCACTGTAACTGTCTCAGAGGCTGGAGTGGCATCCTTCAGCAGAGCGGAGTTGTTGCAGACGTGGCAGGTCGCCCCCGAATCCAACCACCAGTCAGTACTGACCTGAACGTTCCCAACCTTGGCAACAAAGTGGGAGGGCGCAGTCTGATTGAGCATATGAGCTCTGTTATCAGGCTTTGGTGGGTTAGCATCAGGCTTCTTGGGTTGCCTGCAGTCAGAAGCGCAGTGACCCCACTTGTTGCAGTTGTAGCACTTGCCTTTGAACTTCTTGATCTTCTTGCTGGTGTCTACTACTGCGGGTGCACTGGAGGGAGGTCGAGTCTGATCAGATCGAGGCTTCCTTTTTGGGTGTGTGATCATATTAGCAGCAGATTGCTGCTTGCGCACCACCTCCTTTACATGCCTTGTCCGATTCTCATCCTCAATGCAGATAAACCGCTTGAGTTCTTTCAGACTGACCTGAGTCTTCTTGCGATACATCTCCTTCTTGAAAGAGTACCACGCTGAGGGGAGCTTGTAGATGATGGCACCAGCATCGAACCCATCTGGCAGAGGGACACTTTCAATGTTGAGCTTGACCGCCAAATTTTCCAGGTCTGCAATCTGGGGAAGGATTTCCCTGTCCTCAGAGAAAGTGAATCCCATGAACTTGTCCACCAGATGCGTCTTGGACATGTTCTCCTCCTCTTTAAACTGATCTTCCAGCGCATTCCAGATCTCCTTTGCTGTCTTCAATTTCCCAAACGTCTCGGCAGTGAATTGGAGAGACAGTTGAGAAGATAATCGCGACAGAAGTCTTCGTCGCTGATCCACTGTGCTTCATCGGGTCCTCCTCCCCTTTTTTTAGCACCAAATTCCTCTGAATACGAAAAACGAGTAACCAATCACCTATCTTCCTTTGCGCTGTTTTGATGGGCGTCGCCCGCCGCAAAAAAAACGGATGAACGAGAAGCCCCCTTTTCCAATTGGATCGGCGCCTCCTGCGAACGGATCACTGAAATTAGCGCCGCCTCCCACCTCCTTGTTGGATCTGCTGCTTGTGAACACCAACCGCCGCCTCTACCAAAACCAGCGAGACTTATGCCGAGGAATCCACAGAACAAAAAATGAATTAATTTCATTCCACTCTCAAATAAAAAAACCGCTGCCACAAACAAAATCGCACTGAACCTGTCTCTGATACCACTTGTTGTGCGAACGATGCGGAAAAACCAAAATCACCCAACCACAAACAAAAGAACGCAATGCGATTTACGTGGTTCGGCGAGGAGCACCTGCGTCCATGGGGAGGGGCTATTCACTATCACCGGTGGGGTAGAAAAAAGGCTAATACAAATTACAACTCCACAAAGAAAACCATAACGCCTCTTATTTATAGGCGAAATTAGGGCAAACACAAAATGACCAAAACGCCCCCAAATCAACACTTATGTGATGCATTTTTGCCCGCCAATGGAGCTTTCTTTGTTTGAATGCTATTTGAATGATGAAATGACCACTTTGTGCAAATAGCATCCTCGTGTGCAACTATACAAATAACGAAATTGTAATTGGTGTGCCAATAGTATGTCGGTATGTAAATATTACAATTTAGCCGTAAATATACTTTGGATGCACATAGTGATTTTTAGTGTGCCTATAACACCACTCATTTTGTATGCCCTTCAAACAATTCCGAAGAATAATAGGGGGAGAATGAATTGGAGATTTAGAGTTACGAGAAGAAAAACATGAAAACACGTACGGAAAACTCATTCTAACTTTTTTTTTTTGAAAATGGGAAGCCGGGATTAGTGCTTTCCAAAATGACTAGAAAATATTTATTGACATAGAATATTTTCCCACCAATGCCAAATCAAATCCCTCCAAAACAACATTGGGGTTGAAAATATGACTTTTTCTATCATCACCACGAACCCTTTTAACAACAAAAAAGTTTATGCAGAAGAAATTCAATTTTATGCATACCCAAGAAAAAAAGGTGAATTTGTCTGCTGATGTTTCACACACTTTGACTGTTTTTTACCTTGGATTTGTATCATATATATATACATATATATATACAGCTCACGGTCCATTTTCATCAAAACAACAAGTGCCTTTCAACCTAGCTTTCAACAGGCCAGTTTTTGGAACTCACAATAAAATAATACAAAGTCTACCCATCGTTTTTGTATATTATTATTCGATGGAGGAATGAGACTCTCAACGAGAGCACCAATTATAGCCTAAGGCAGTTTACAACAATAACTGAAAGAAGGCCCAAGGAGAAAAAAAATGGCCGGAGGTGGGAGATCGATGAAAGGGAAAGGGGTAGGGGAGAGAAGAAATATTATAAAACCTAATTTTATTAATATCATAACCCTCATGCAGCTTTCATCTTGAACATTGAAATGGTCAGATAATAAAATTTGAATAGAAGAAATACAAGATCCATGCACTACAAACTCATACAAACATGCATGAACATATACTAGATAGTTTTGTTATAAAATTGCAGGTAAAACAGAGAAATGTGAACAAGAAGATAACAAAGACGGAGAAGAAATTGAACTTCAATGCTTTATGTCTAGTTTATATCAGCTGATACATTCTCATTTTATAGGCTCAAATGAGCAATTCTTTTTTACAAACAGATGAGAAGAAAAAAATTATTATGCATATATATTCACAAAAAATAATGTATAAATTTTTTTTTATCTTAAAGATTATTATAATAAGAGGATCTAAGTAATAAGAAAATCTGAAAAATGCTATATGCCTATTATAACTAGAGAGGCTAAGAAATCTAGTATGTGTAATTAAGTGTGTGATTATTATCCTAAGGAAGTTGCGCACTCTCCGACAGAGCTTTCAACTGATGCTCACTTCTCCAAGGTAGAGCACTTGTCTGGATTCCGAAAACTCGTAGATATCGAAAAAGCACAAAACACCAGAATTTAATTCCATTTGATGAAACAAATGCAATTATGAGAGCAAAATCGTAAGGAGTCCGGAAGGCAGAAAATTCAGAGCAAGCCTCGTTCTCAGAAAACACCTATAAAAGGAGTCACCTATATAAAACCGCAAGAATTCATATCGTAATTAATTTGTAACGATTATATAAAGTAAAATTATCGTATAAAGAAACTGAAATATTCAATGGGAAATAGTCATAAAACGTAAGTCCAACGAATGTAAAATTAACCACAATTCACAGAAAAAATGCACAAAAACACGCGCCAAATTAAAGTCACACGTGGTCGTCAAAAACTATTCGACTAATAAGAGAAAGATAGCAGAAGTGGCCGAACGTCGATTTGTACATGACGAAAGTTGAATGCATATCTGATAACTTCTTAAAAAGAAGTTATTTAGATTTATATATTTAATCCTTTGTCAATTATATTCGATAAAATATGGGTTAAAATGTGTTAAATGTGAGTAATTTTATGTTTTGTATAAGTAGGAGTATTAGAGTCATTTCTTTATGGTGTATTGTAGAAAGTTTGCAGAGTTCAATTTGAAGAGCAGGAGCTAAATTTATTTGAAGTTTGGAAAAATATGTTGCAATAGTTATAACTATGTTGCTACAAATGACTCTCAATTTGGAGCAGTTACAGAAAATTGGCAGGTTGTTGCAGTAGGTAATTATAACTATGTTGCAACAAATGGCTCTTTGTTTGAAGCGGTTACAGAAAATTTATGAGTTGTTGTAACAAAGTATTAAAAACTGTTGCAACAAAACGGTTGTGGTTTGAACAAATTTAAATTCCGAAAAGGCAACTATTCAGTAAAAAGGAGGTGTCGTTTGGAAGGCTGGATGCATCATTATAAAAGCAAATCGGCAGAAGTTTTGGAGGACGATAAAAATAGAGATAGGAGTTTATTAGAGAGAGAGAGAAGGAGTTTTGGAGTTCATCATCAAGTTTTTGAAGCAGGAAGTGAAGAAGGAAACATCAGATCTCACCAAAGATGATTCGGTTTGCTTGGCTTTTAATATTATGTTACTTTATCATGAAGAATGTTATGCAGATGATGTTTTCTCGTGAAATTTCCGTTATGAGTAACTAATTTTCTTTCCGATTTTATATGTTGTGAATTATATTAGTTATGTCATGAGATCTTAGCAATTGAATGAAGTGATTTTGTTTTCTATCTTAAATTCTCTTCTCTTTGTTAGTAGTGAAGTAAGAGATTACATCACTGTTTTATATCTTTACTGCGATTCAAGAGGCGAGAGCTGCGAATCGTAAGTGTAAGAGAGTTGAATTTTAGTGCATAGGTAGGCGAAATGTCTAGTATTGTATTTGTGAAGTTAATGCTTAAATTTTTACCATGCATACTTAATTGTGTAGAATTAGAGATAATCTACAAGTTTAATATGCATAACGCAATAATGGAATCGAGAGATATTTATTGCAGTTTGCGGGTTTTGACAAGATAGAGAGAAAAATCATTTATTCTCAATATTAAACAAAATGACATGTTAATATAGGGATCAATATATAAAATCTGAACTTCTCTTAATAATTTAATTGAGTAACCTTTGTTTTTAATTCCTTCCATACAAAAATAGTTTTCTTCTCAACAAAAGTTATTAAGTTGCTTGACTTGGAAGAACAATTTATTACTAGTATTCACAAACTTAAAATAAGGATTTGTCTCTGAGGGATTGACACTTTATATTTTAAGACTATATTACTTTATTCGACATGTGCACTTGCGTATGTACAATTCCGTCTCATCAATATCAAATAATGCAAACTTTTAAAATAGCGGTCGGCGAGCATCGAGTTCAATTCGATGATCGTCAATTTGATTCGACGAAAACAGAAGGAAAACGTCATGCATAAGTCGAAGACGCACGTCTAGTGCAATTCGACAAATGTACGACATAAACACCAAACATCATAAAAACTTCATGAAATGATAATGAAATAATTATTTATGGAATAAAATCCATACAGAAAAAACAAAGTACACGAGGAATTTGAATCGACTGCAGTTACTACTGTAGAATGTTTTTTATTTCTCTCAATTAATGTGCTATAAACCACATTTCTTTCAGTTTATTTTCTTCAAATTTGGAGTAATATCGATCATGCTATAGCAAAACTAAAATTAGGAATGACCCAAAAAAAGAAACCAAAAAACTGCCATTTATCTAGATACCGATTTTGGCCGCAACCACTGCTCGACACTATTTCAGTTGAAGAGAAATACCGATTCTAGAGCAAGAAAAAAATGCGGGCAACAGCAGTTGAAGGAGAAATCTAATTCCAGGGCGAAATTTTTTGAGATAAGTCTGAGACTAAGAAGATGACTCACTACCACGACATTTTGGTGATGCGTAATCTTCGTTTCCTCCTTTGGTTCCTCTGGCGATTCAGGGAGCCCGTTGAAGCATCAAGAGGGCTGGAGACGAAGAAGCTGTACGTCTCACTAATGAGACATTTTGGTGACTGCTTTTGGAAAATGGCAAAGGTAAGTAGTTTTTTCTTTGTAACAATTTTGCATAATCGAGCATAGACAAGATATCTGAGATATCAATAACTGACAACTGAGATATCAAATATGATATCTGAGATATAAAAAATGGTATCCAAAATATCCAAAATGACACCTGAGATTATTATTATTTTGATATTTTAGAGATGAATGTAATATTTCAGCAAGAAATTTATATTTGAAATCTATGGATCATCTCTCAGATATCATAAATGATATCTCAAATATCATAGTTGAGAAATAAAAATTTATTGCATGAGATTTATAACATCTGTATGTTAAATCTAACAAACTGTGAACACTAATATATATAAACATGCATTTCAAATTGTTCAAACATAGGAGAAAATGTACAAAATATACTGTGATTATGCACCTAATTTTGGTTGGGTCTATTATTTGCAAAGAGCATCTAATGTTTTGGTCTGGAACAAATATTCTCAAATCAAGATAATATTGTTGTAGTAGAGTTGTAGTGAAGCGAGTTTCCATGGTTCCAAATTGTGCAGTAAAATATCATTGATTGGATGCAAGAACGAATTGTCCATCAGTGCTAGTATTCAATGCTGATCGGGAGACAAAAATTTGACAGTGGGGGAAGTTATTTGACCTCATAAAGTCATTAGTAAGTAGGAATGCATCGTTCTAAGATTTATAACTAAAAAGCTGGAATAAAAACATCAAATGCATGTACCTTGCTGATGAGGTAGATGGTCCCAAAATGTTAGATTTTTCAAAGGAGATGCCTACAATTTTATAGATAATGATAGGAGATCAAGAATAGATGGTGATGCTGCTGCAAAACTTCTACAATTACTCAAGGATCGTGTCATTGATAGTATGCTTTCATATGAAGTACAAGTGGATCTAAACAAGTTAACCAATTTTGTGTGGATGCATGGATGGCATAAGAAAAATTGATTATGAGTGCTTTGAGAATGTGATCATCTTTGACTCAACCTACACGATGAATAAATATAATATATAATGCATGTGCGCCGTTTGTGGTTGTAAACAACCATTGACAAAATGTAGTTGGTAGGTATATCATTTTTATCTCAGGAGTCCATTGAGTCTTTTACATGGTTATTTGAAACGTTTATAAAAAATTTATCCCGAAAGCGACATTGTCTATCTTTACAAGCCATGATCAAGCAATGACAGTCACAGTGCTAACCAAAAGTAATCATTGTCTATGTCAATGACACATTGCCAAGAAAGCCCCCACAAAAGTTCATGAGCTCAATGTTGATGCTTCCCTACTTTTTTGTTTCATACATGTTTAAGTAGTAAGTCTGATTCCTCAAGGGAATTTTAAGTGGTTTGGAGTCAATTGATGGCTCAATAAAATCTATTTGAGAATAGATGGTGACCTGATTTATACAAAATAAAGGAGAAATGAGCTATCAGATTCAACAAAAGTGTTATTGATCACATGATTTTGTCTACCCAACGAAGTGAATCTATGAACAATGTTTGCAATATTGTTATTGACTTCATGCAAGTGGAAAAATGATTGTGAAGGGTCCTGAGAAGGTACAAGAGGATGATTTTAAATGCAAACTCTATCAAGTATACTGATTAATGCTAAAAAATATCCAATTTTGAAGCAAGTATCTTAGTTATACTATACACAAGAGTTATGCATGAAAAATTCTAAGGACAACATGGTGCTTTTGGTTTATATGTTGTGGAAGAGCATGTTATCTCTAATCACATGTTTATTCTGCAATAGAGTGACTACAGAGAGAACAACAAATATTGATATATAGAACTAGAGATAAGCAATGAATGTCTATTGTTCATACCAGAAGTTTGTAACGAATGGAATGCTATGTAGTCATCCATTTAATGTGCACGACCACAAAAACTTTACTTTTATTCTTCAGAAGTACATTTTGAAGAGGTAGATCTTATCTGCAAAGAAGGATATATACTTATAACAAGGGTGTGGCAATGGCGGACTGTATACACACGTACAATTGCATTCAGAAATAATATCAATCAATATTCCTATGATCTTGCACTACGTGTTCAGAAATGCTATGAAGCAAGTAATTATGTAATCGAGGGACTTACAGAGATTTCTAGCTATGTGAATACCATTGTAGAAGAAAATTGCAATTCCGACTCTATATGAAGGCTAACCCTAAGGATCTGCCAAAACTTAGGCCAAGGGAGTATTCAATGCTATGATAAAATCCCATTGGGAAAAATGTAGTATGTTTTTAATTATTTATTGGTATCATTGTGTGTTGGATTTTAGGAAGAAAATAACAAAAACTGAAATGAAATATGCGATGAAGTGGGGGAGAGGGAGAAGAAACGTGGAAAAACTTGGAGTTCACATTTCTTCGATTAAGGGGATACAACTCTAGCTTCCTCTTCCAGCAACTCTCCTGCATTTAGCTTGACTTCATGGCTTTATATAGCCTTACAAATATAATAAAATAAAGGGCACACTTGCATTAAAATAATAAGGATATAGCTGATTCCCCATGACCCCAAAGATAGCTTTCATCCTCCTTCATTCGGTGGTTATGCCCATGCATTGGGAGGCCATGATTTGACATAAGCATTTGGTGCACAAGGCTCAAGGAGGAATGACATCAACAAATTCTTTGCAGTGGAGGTTTATATTCCAACACATTGTACACATATGTATGATACTAAATGCTATTTTTTTTTTGTTCACAAGAAAATCAAGAAAGGCAAAGGATACAAAAAAGAGTGAATGGAGCAACATCGAACAAGAAGCAAGTTATGAATTAGAAGAAGTGCAAATTTTCCATTCAATTCCAGACTTGGTCCAAATTTAAATGAAATGTGTGAATTGCAGGAAATTCTAGAAAATATACAACATTATATTTTTCTTAGTACATATCATATAATACATTTAAAGTTTTTTAAGTATTTCAGCCCTAAACATCGTCATATTAGTCGACCACTCTTTGCTTTGAGGCGATTCTGCACACTCCTGTTTGCATAGCATTTTCATACATTTCGTAACATATACGCCATAGTCCATCGAGTTGACTTGTGTGCGGATGTCCGTCACAATACTGATCATCCAAGTTGAGATGTTAACCTGACATTTTGCACCACTTGCAACTCAGAGGACTTGAATCTGCACGTTCAAACAACATAGGTTAGTATTGTTTAAATACTTTATTAAATGATCTTTTACATTTGAAAACTTACACCTGTTTCCACCATTTCCCATCTACGGGGGTTTGGGAGGGAATCATATAACTCCCACTTATGGCTGTTGTAATTTTCGACCAATAAAGTCCAGTAGCTAGGAGTCTTTGCATACAAGCATGAAAAACCTTGGTGTTTTCTCGATGTTGGCGGTGATGACACGTGGAACATATTTTTTCATTGCTCGTCCTGCTTTGCAGCTACAAGAAAGAAAAGGAAACCAGATTTGTAAAACTATGCATATTTGGACTAGTATAGACATTAAAAACCCAATAAATTTAGGGAGTTGTTAAAGGCTCCGCAGTTTTGGCTAGTCGTACCGTAATTTCTCCTAATTCAACTTTTAAAATTACTTGCCCAAAAATACTAATGGCGCCACACTAACTCGCACCGCACTAGCTTGAAAATTAATTTATTGCGACGACCTCAGGCTCGCCGGATCCACCGATCCAAATTTCATGGAATCCAGTCACGAACTAATTAAGGTTCATATCCATTACATTCATGAAAGAATTGTGTGGTTCTCATTTTTCCGATTGAAGATCTTGTTGTTGGAACCAATTTTTTGAAGATTTGAATTGTTATGAAATATGTGATTGATGTGAAATGTGCGGTTGTTGGTATTTCAAGTTCAATTTTATTCATTATTTTTGATAATGGTGAGCAATCATTACTTTTTGTTATTTATATTTTCAAAATTACATTTTTATTTGATGTTGATTTTGATTTATTTTTTTATTTTTATTGGAATATGAAGATCATGACGATCAATGAGGACAAAATTAATAACTTTTTGTTTACAACATTGTCTTTTTTACTGAAATTTATGATGCAGTTCTATAATTTTCCTTATTGAAATACAAGTTGGGATGTCGTTAACACTACTGCGGTGCAATTAATAATTTTAGGTGCCTTTAACAAAATCTTTTAAAATACGGTGCCTTTAACAAAGCGGTACGATTAGCCAAAAATACAGTGCCTTTAACAATTCCCTAAATTTAAAGAAAAATAATAACAACATTTGTGATTCACCCAAAGATTTGGACTAAAATATAAGTAGTGAATCCAGTTGTTGTAATATGTAGATCTTCTTACTTCTAGGATACGTTCAAAAGCGTGCACACGACATTCCACTATATATCCTGTCGTAAGTAAATCATGTTAGAAATAATAATTATGTGGGCCATATATGTTAATTATGCGCGTTAATGGGGCTGTCATTAACATCGACCCAATTTAAGTGATCTAATTAATTTGGTCGATTACGTTTCATATTGTATGGACGGTTTAAGTAATGTGTGGATACCGGGTGTTATTTACATTTATATGATGAGCTTAAATGTAAATGACCGTATTAAGGTTTAGTTATAAATAGGTTATGGTCCCCGGGTCACAAGGTATCATCATTATTATTTTTACTCTCATTAGTTCTAGCATCACATCGCTGGAGAGAGCCTAAGGAGGAAGAGGAGGAGTCGTCTTTTTCGTCAGGACCTTGTAGACTTGGAAGATCCGTAACCGCAATAATCCATCTACATGGATTCAGGTATGCTTCCGCTCATGTTTTCTCCGTCTCGATGTTTCGACTAGAGCGAATCCATCTCCGTCATGGTTTCACGGATTCTCCCCAACAAGTGGTATCAGAGGGACTCTATGTCGATTCACAGGGATTTTTCGTCGGTTCTCGGATTTCTTTTCTCTCTTTGGCGGACTTTGGTATTTTTCCGCAATTTTTTTTTCTTCGCACGGCTTCATCTTCGGATCTAGCGCCGCCACCGATAATCAGTAGTGAATCACAGTGACCAAAGATCTCATGATCGCCGGAATCCGCTGTGATTGGTGGTCGGTGGTGCCACCGCTGCCCTCTTGACGGCTAAATCATGGCTAGGGTGGCCGGATCCGGCATATGCCGGCGGTTTCCTACCCCTTTCGGCGGTAGATGATAGTTTTTTTTTTTGGCAAGCCCGAATTGGGGCAATTTTCGGAAAGCCCAATTTAGGCTCGTTTGAAAGATTTCAAAATTTAATTTTGATTTTGGCAATTTTGAATCTGTTACCAAAATTAAAATTATTTTGGGGATCTTTTTAGTGTAGTTATGGCATGACATATTTTTTTTTTGGCATATTTTATTAACTTATAATAATAATTGTGCCAAAAATACCCAAAATTTGTTACCTAAAGCAGCAAAATATTTAGACTATTTTGGCAAGAAATTTTGAGTATTTCATGCAGCCTTATTCCTCATATTTGTGTGTTATGTTAAATATTTCATGCCTTAATTACCTCTTATTCTGGGTTTTTTTTTGGCAATCCAAATTTGTGTCAATTTAAATCAAATTTGGACTGCCTTTTGGAGCCGATTTTCGGCTATCTTTGGATGTTTTATTATTCCTCTTGCTTCTTATGGGCCATTTATTTTTGGCATGTGTTTTAAGGAATTATATCAATATAAACATATTTTGTTATAAAATAATAATGATATTATTATTTTGGTAATAAATATTAAATGATTCCATGATTCTCAATTTAAATCATGGATTATATTAAATTACTAAAATTGAGGATCTAAATATGTAACCCAATTAATTCTTTAACCCGACTTGAATTTCGTCATTTCGGGCATAATTTGGCGTTAGATCGACGTAAAATTGGTAATCTCTAATTATAAAATAATAATGTAATTATTATTTAGTAATTAAATATATTACGCTCGATCTAATTTTTCAAGCAAATTAATTTTAATATTCAGATAAATAATATTTTATTAGGATATTTAAAATATTATTTTCATTAAAATTAATGAGGCTCTAATTTTTCGGAAATTACACTCGCGCACTTTTATGCTCGTGCTTACTATGGAATAGTCAAATTTAAAATTTAATCGTCGGGTCAATTTTATAATCATGTACCCCGCTCTGCACCGATTAATTAAAATTTGAACTTTAAAATTAAATTCATTAAATGGTGATTCAGTAATTATTAAATATCTAATTTTGCCGAATAAATTAATTGAAACGACATCCCGCCAAAGTGGGCTCTCTCGTGTAGATTAAATTAATTTAGCATTATTAAGATTGCAGTGGGTGTGTAATTCATGCGAATATTGATCGGCCCAAATGAAGATTAATATTTGGCCGAATTGCGCGTCCACATGTGGTAATAAATATGTGACGATTATTTTATTCTCCATGTGAGCAGTATGTCGGTCCAAAGAAAGGCCTACTGTTTGACAGGAATTATCGTCAGTATTTGATTACTACACCAAGAGGATCACTTGGAATCAACATTTCTGTCCAAAGACTAAATGTCGGTGTTCCGCTAGGTCTCTTGTGATGGGCCCCACCATTATTTAATGAATTTTAATTTGTGCATTGCGATGTGTAATTTATTTTCTGTGGGTATGCAAATTAATTTATATAATTTTTCTTTTCAGCTCATAACTCCGTTACAACGATTTCTGCCAACATTAATTCAATTCCGATGCTTAATGGAACTAATTTTAAAGACTGGAAAGAAAGCATCATGATCGTGCTCGGTTGTATGGACTTAGATCTTACGCTTAGGACTGAATCTCCCACACTTCCTTCAGATGATAGTTCCGCTGAGGTTAAACGGAATTATGAAAGGTGGGAGCGTTCAGATCGCATGTGTCTAATGATCATGAAGCGGGGCGTTCCAGAAGCCTTCAGGGGCACTGATGACGACACCCCTGCCTTAGAATTCCTTGATACCCTTGAAAAACGCTTTGCACAAAACGATAAGGCGGAGACAAGCACGCTTCTTGCGAAACTTGTTTTCATGAGGTACAAGGGTAAAGGGAATGTACGTGAGTACATTATGGAATTATCCCTACTTGCTTCAAAACTAAAAGCACTAAAGTTAGAGCTGTCGGAAGACCTGCTCGTGCATTTAGTTTTGATTTCTCTTCCTGCACAATTCAGTCAATTCAAGGTCAGTTATAACTGTTAAAAGGAGAAATGGTCTCTTAATGAGCTCATTTCATATTGTGTGCAAGAGGAGGATAGATTGAAGCAAGAAAGGGCTGAAAGTGCTCATATGACAGTGGGTCCCTCTGACAAAGGCCAGAAAATGAAGAAAGGAAAGCAAGCTGCAAGTGGACCTCCACAAAGGAAGCCACAAAAGGAACAGGATAAAGGTTCCACCTGTTTCTTTTGTCGGGGTGGTGGACATGTGAAGAAAGACTGTGCCAAATACCACGCCTGGCGTGCTAAGAAGGGTACACTTCTCACATTAGTTTGTTCTGAAATTAATTTAACTTCTGTACCTAAACACACTTGGTGGATAGATTCTGGTGCTACTACTCACATAAGTATGTCTATGCAGGGTTGCCTGAGCTGCCGAAAGCCAAGTGATGGTGAAAGATACATCTTTGTGGGCGATGGCAAATCAGTTGAAGTTGAAGCTATATGCACTTTTCGTTTATTATTAGAGACTGGTCATTATCTAGATTTGTTTGAGACTTTTATTGTACCGTCTTTTAGACGTAATTTGATTTCTATTTCTATATTGGACAAATTTGGTTACCATTGTTCTTTTGGAAATAATAAATTTAGTCTCCTTTTGAATTCAAATCTTATTGGCACTGATTATTTATCTAATAATGATAACTTATATTTGCTTAATACAATAGCTTTATATAATGAAACATTGCATGTTAATTCAAGAGGTACTAAACGTAAATTAATTGATCATAATTCCGCCTCTTTATGGCACAAGCGCTTAGGGCACATCTCCAAACAGAGAATTGAGAGACTTGTGTCAGACGGAATTCTTGATTCCCTTGATTTTACAGACTTTAAGATTTGCATAGACTGTATAAAAGGGAAACAAATGAACATAAGGAAGATAGGTGCCAGTAGAGCTACGGAAGTCTTAGAACTGATACACACTGATATTTGTGGACCTTTCCCTACGGCCTCTTGGAATGGTCAACAATATTATATCACGTTCATAGACGATTACTCTCGTTATGGATACATCTATCTTATTCATGAGAAGTCACAGTCACTGGACATATTTAAAGCCTATAAAGCTGAGGTGGAAAACCAACTCGGCAAACGGATTAAAGCGGTCAGATCTGATCGTGGTGGTGAATACTACGGTAGATATGACGGATCAGGAGAACAACGTCCAGGCCCTTTTGCTAATTCCTAGAGGAGTGCGGTGTTGTCCCTCAATACACCATGCCTGGTACCCCTACCATGAATGACGTTGCTGAGAGGCGAAATAGAACGCTTAAGGATATGGTGAGAAGTATGATTGCTCATTCTTCTTTACCTCAATCCCTCTGGGGTGAAGCACTCAAGACTGCAGCTTATGTCCTCAATAGAGTCCCAACTAAAGCAGTACCAAAAACCCCTTATGAGCTTTGGACTGGTCGAAAGCCCAGCCTAAAGCATCTTCAGGTTTGGGGTTGTCCAGCTGAGGCTAGGCCTTATAGGCCAAATGAAAAGAAACTGGACTCTAGAACGGTGAGCTGTTATTTTGTTGGGTATTCTGAAAAATCCAGGGGATATAAATATTATGATCCTACTGCTAAGGTTTTCTTCGAGACTGGTAATGCTCGGTTCTTTGAAGATGTTGAGTTTGGAGGGGAAGATATGGTTAGAGACTTTGTCTTTGAAGAGGAATTTATTTCTCTTCCTACAGTTGTTACTGACAATACTTAGGATTTTATTCCTGATGATATCGCTCCAGTAACAAATCTGGATCAAGACATTATTGAAGAGCTTCCTCATACAGTTCCAAATGAACAAACTCACCAACCTCAAGAACCATTGCCATTAAGGAGATCCACTAGAGAAAGGAGAAGGGCGGTGGCAGATGATTATATCATTTTTCTCCAAGAACATGAAGATGGCCAAGGGATATTAGATGATGATCCGATCAATCTCAATCAGGCTATTCAGAGTTCTAACTCTCAACAGTGGATTGATGCCATGAAAGAAGAGATGAAGTCCATGAAGGACAACGATGTTTGGGATCTTGTCACATTACCCGAATGTGTGAAACCCATTGGTTGTAAATGGATATTTAAAACCAAAAGAGATTCAAAGGGTAATATTGAAAGATATAAGGCACGTCTTGTCGCTAAAGGATTTACTCAAAAGGAAGGCATTGACTATAAAGAGACTTTCTCTCCGGTTTCATCGAAAGACTCTTTTAGAACCATTATGGCATTAGTAGCACATTTTGATCTTGAGCTACATCAGATGGATGTTAAGACTGCGTTTCTCAATGACGACATTGATGAGACGATCTACATGGTGCAACCAAATTACTTTGAGTCTGGAGACCCAAAGCAAAAGGTTTGCAAATTAAAGAAATCCATTTATGGACTCAAACAAGCGTCTCGACAGTGGTATTTCAAATTTCATCAAGTAGTCATCTCCTTCGGTTTTGAGATGAATGTTGCAGATGATTGCATATACCATAGATTTAGTGGGAGTAAATATATCTTCCTGATCTTATATGTGGATGACATCTTGCTTGCCAGCAATGATATAGATATACTGCATGAGACCAAGAAACTTCTTTCAAAGAAATTTGAAATGAAAGATCTTGGTGACGCCTCTTTTGTACTATGCATACAGATACACCGAGATCGCACTCGAGGTATACTTGGGTTATCGCAGGAAAGCTATATCGATAAGGTTCTCAAAAGATTTGGCATGCAGGATTGTAAGCCAGGAGATACCCCTGTGGCTAAGGGAGACAAATTTTGTCTCAATCAATGCCCCAAAACTAAAGCTGAGGAATTAGAGATGCAAAATCTTCCTTATGCATCGGCTGTAGGAAGTCTCATGTATGCTCAAGTATGTACGCGTCCGGATATTGCGTTCATAGTTGGAATGTTAGGCAGATATCTGAGTAATCCAGGAATGGATCATTGGAAAGCAGCCAAACGGGTCATGCGATACCTGAAAAGGACAAAGGCTTTCATGCTCACCTATAGAAGGTCTGATCAGCTGGAGATCATTGGGTATTCTGATTCAGACTTTGCTGGATGTCAAGACAGCAGGAGATCCACTTCAGGCTATGTATATGTTTTGGCTGGAGGAGCTATATCATGGAAAAGTGCCAAGCAGACACTCATAGCTTCCTCGACCATGGCGGCAGAATTCATAGCATGTTATGAGGCATCCAATCATGGAATATGGCTGAAAAATTGTCACAGGACTACGCATTTTGGATGGTGTTGAAAGACCACTCAAATTATTTTGTGACAATAACTCTGCAGTGATGTATTCCAATAACAACAGGAGTAGCTCTAAATCTAAGCACATAGAGATTAAGTTCCTGGTTGTTAAAGAGAGAGTTCAGAGTGGACATATGTCTATAGAGCATATTGGGACAAACTTCATGTTAGCAGATCCACTTACTAAGGGTTTGACACCAAAGGTCTTTCACGAGCACACTGCTCATATGGGTGTCATTCTATTAGAGGATATGTTGTGTTAGTGAGAGTTTGTATTTAGATGCTTATTTGTTGTATGACATTTTATGATTATTATTCTGCAGAATAAAATATTCATTATTGCACTCTGAATTTAATTATTTTGATCTCACTAAAGTTAAAGTAGGACCAGTTGAAAATAGACATGTCAAGATCACATTACATGTAATTTTCATGCCACACATCCATACTTGATCTATGTCATTGATTGTGCACACATATGTGACCATTGATGGGTCTATCTACGATTATAGTAGCAAAGATCTCTTTGATCCTATGTTAGTACAATCATGGACCAGATTGGATAGAAACGTTTTCGGAAATGACAGCAATTTTTGAGCTCATAAGGTTACCATATAATGCGCAGTTATAAATTTAACATATGTTGGCCAAAGTGGGAGATTGTTAGAAATAATAATTATGTGGGTCATATATGTTAATTATGCGCGTTAATGAGGCTGTCATTAACATCGACCCAATTTAAGTGATCTAATTAATTTGGTTGATTACGTTTCATATTGTATGGACGGTTTAAGTAATGTGTGGATACCGGGTGTTATTTACATTTATATGATGGGCTTAAATGTAAATGACCGTATTAAGGTTTAGTTATAAATAGGTTATGGTCCCCGGGTCACAAGGTATCATCATTATTATTTTTACTCTCATTAGTTCTAGCATCACATCGCTGGAGAGAGCCTAAGGAGGAAGAGGAGGAGTCGTCTTTTTCGTCAGGACCTTGTAGACTTGGAAGATCCATAACCGCAATAATCCATCTACATGGATTCAGGTATGCTTCCGCTCATGTTTTCTCCGTCTCGATGTTTCGACTAGAGCGAATCCATCTCCGTCATGGTTTCACGGATTCTCCCCAACAAATCATTCATGGAATCTCCCATTCTATTTATCAAACTATATAAGCGTGATCATTTGGCATAATATATGTATGGATGTCTTTTGGCCAGTTCAATTTATAAAACTCGAATGGATCAGATAATCTTAAGTACACCTTGCGAATCTAAGCATTGTTGCACGGAAAGAAAAATTGCATGGCAAATATAGAACCAAAGTTTTCAAGTCATTATTGTACTCCAGCAGATGGTACACAACAGAGATTTGCACTAGTGCATTCTTTAATAATTCTCTCCTTATTTTGCCTGAGAAGAATTGATGCTCAAATTCTACCACTGAACCTCTATTTGTCAACCATATTATCATTACCAGCACATTCATTGTAAGCTTCACCATTTATGATCCTTTCTTAAAGTTATGTGCTTTTATATTATAACACATTATCATAAATTCTAATAATATAATGTTTTGAGGGAGTGGAGGACAATGAAAGAGGGCATAACACCAATATCTTTAATGTTTTCAAAAAGTTATGATCATTTTGCCAACAATGGGTTTTGCTGTAACACGAAATGAGTCATGCTACGCCCTTTGACATGATTGCAAGTTTTTAAATATACACAAATTTCTTGATATCACATAGAATTTGTCTTATAATTAGTAATCATCAAATATCTGAGATGTCAAAACTAAGTATCTGAGATATCAAAGCTGATATTTGTGTTAGATTTTTGAAGTGAGCTGTCGCCCGGCGATAGTGGCTGTCGCCCCGGCGACAGCTGGCGAGTATCCTACTCGCCGCCGAGTAGGCTTTTGCCTATAAATAGAGGGGTACCCCCCTAAAGATTAACCAATCCTGGAGTGCGAGCAGCGAGCTTGCGAGTATCTGGAGTGCGAGCAGCGAGCTTGCGAGGATCAGAGATATCGCCCAGGCGACAACCGATATCGCCCCGGCGACAGCGAGGGGCGAGTATCACCATCCTGGTGTGCTCGGAAGAAGAAGCGGACCTTGTCCGTGACCTTGTCTTACCTTGTATTGGCTGTTGTGATTCAAGTTGGATGCAACTTGTATTCAGCCGTGTTTATTTGTAATTTGGTTGCCTAGTTGGAATATAGCCTTCTTTGTTCATCGTTGGTACACTTGATTGGTAGCAAACTCAAAAATTCAACATGGTATCAGAGGGAGGTTGCTGAAGCAGCGCGTGCTATCGAAGTTCAAGGTTGTCTTCCAAGATGGACGGCGGAGGAGGTTATGCGAGAGGACTAGGAATCGAGATGCTTACTCAAACCAACTACAAGAAGTGGATGTCTTGTATGGAGAGCTACCTTCTTGGAGAGGATCTCTGGGAGGTTGTTGGTGGTGGGGAGCAAGAGGAAGTTGTAGCTGCCGGCGATAATGGTCCAGCTGTGAGAGCTTGGAGGAAGACCAACGCCAAGGCAGAGTTCACCTTGAAGAGAGCCATATCACCTGACTTGTTCGACCACATCATAGGTTGCAAGTCAGCGTCTGCGATCTGGATAGCCCTCGATGGGTTATTCAACAAGAAGAATGTGGCGCGACTACAATTCCTGGAGAATGAGTTGGCGAAGTCGACTCAAGGCGAGATGGCGATATCCACCTTCTTCCTGAAGGTGAAGAACCTATGCGGGGAGATCTCGGCCTTGGATCCTGAAGAGCCAATCTCAGAGGCGAAGTTGAAGCGACACATACTCCGAGGCTTGAGGAAGGAGTATGTCCCCTTCGTTACTTCCGTGCAAGGATGGGCTATTAAGCCCTCCCTTCTGGAGCTAGAGAACCTGCTATCGTCACATGAGAGCTTGGCGAAGCAGATGGCGGGAGTATCCATCTCAGGAGGAGATGGCGAGGCGTTGTTCTCAGGAAAGAAGAGATCCTGGGACAAGAGAAAGAAGAACTCCGGAGAGGGACCTTCAACGTCCTCTCAGGGAGATGGGGGGAAGTTCCTTCCTGCCTGCGACGAGAATGGGAGATACCTTTGCTTTGCCTGTAAGAAGTATGGGCACATGGCAAAGGATTGCCGGTCCAATCTGAGGGCCGGTCATGCTGCTAACAAGGAGGGAGATCACCAGAGAGGTGGAGGAAGAGGTGGAGGTCACCAGGGCGGTGAGAGGGGGGACAATTGTTTCCTGGCAGAGATGACGGCAACGTCAGTCGATGTCTTAGCCTCCATCAACCTCGAAGACGACTGGATAGTGGATTCCGGTTGCGGGCATCATCTCACAGGAGATATGTCGAAGTTTGCCTCCTCGGCAGCATATGAAGGATCGGATTCTATCATCACTGCGGATGATACGATCCATCCAGTGGAGAGAGAAGGGAAGGTGTCCCTTGGGAGTAAAGAGAAGCCAGTGACACTGAAGAGTGTCTATCATGTGCCTGGCATGAAGAAGAACCTCTTCTCGGTTGCCAACGCAGTGGATGCTGGTTACCACGTCCTGTTTGGACCGAAGGAGGTGAAGTTCCTGAAGAACCTATCGTCTGTCGATGTTGACGTCACGCTCACCGGGAGAAGGGTGAAGGACTTGTATGTTCTGTCTGCAAGTGCCTACGTGGACAAGCTGAAGAAAAACAACAGCGCTGTGATCTAGCATGAGAGGCTGGGTCATGTGGGGATGGACAAGCTGAAGATGATGGCAGCAAAGGGCCTAGTGAGCGGCCTGCCTCATCTCACTTCCTACGGCGACGGCCATGTGTGCGACGAATGCCAATATGGAAAGTCACAGCGACTTCCATTTGACAAGTCGGAGACCAGGTGTAAGGCACCTCTTGAGTGCGTACATGCTGACGTGATGGGGCCGTGCGTCACCCGTACTTATGGAGGCAATAAGTATGCGCTGGTTCTGGTGGATGACTATACCGGCTATACGTGTGTATACTTTCTGAGAGAGAAATCAGAAGTCTTCAACAAGTTCCTCGAGTGGAAGGAGCTTGTGGTGGGGAGGCTGGACCGCAGAGTGAAGAAGCTGAGAAGCGACAATGGAGGGGAGTTTACCTCCAATGAGTTTGCTTCCTTCTGCAGAAGGTTCGGCATTCGGCGGGAGCTTTCCTGCGCTCACACCCCTCAGCAGAATGGGGTGGCAGAGAGGAAGATCCGCCATCTGGTGGAGATTGCCAGGAGTTGGCTACATGCCAAGAGCATTCCCAAGGCCTTGTGGGCGGAGGGAATGGCGTGCGCTACTCATGTGATCAATAGGCTACCTCTGAGTCCTAACAGGATGGTGTCTCCACACCAACTCATGTTCGGGGAGAAGCCCAATGTGGGTCACATGAAGGTGTTCGGTTCTACCTGCTTCGTGCACGTCCCAGACGCTCAGAGAACAAAGTTGGAGCCGAAGGCGAGGAAGTGTATCTTCATCGGCTACGATGAGCGGAAGAAGGGGTGGAAGTGCATGGATCCGCAGACTCACAGGTTCGTCGTCTCGCGCGACGTTGTGTTTGACGAACTGGTCTCATACCAGGGAGTCTCTTCTGTGGAGCTGCCGGAGAATGGAGAAGCTAGCAGGGAAGAGGAGTGGGTCACTGAGGACCCTACTGTGGAGTTGGAGTTATCTCCAAGTGCTCCATCGCCATCTGGCTCAGGAGGAGCATCTGGCTCAGGGGGAGCTACGAACTCAAGAAGCAGGGAGAGCACCGCTTCAGGAGGAGTTCAGAGAGGAGCTCAGAGAGGAGCTCAAGCAGAGGAGTCTACCGGAGTGGTAGACAGTGGCCAAGCCTTGAGGAGGTCGAAGAGGACGATCGTCCCGCCTGCTCGTTATAAGGAGGGGAACTTCGTGAGTCTGGTTTCCTGCTTCTTCGCAGGACCACTCGATGAGAGGTAACCTGCCTGCTTTGAGGATGCAGCTGGCATCAAGGAGTGGGACGAGGCCATGGAGGAAGAGATGGAGGCCCTGAAGAAGAACGAGACATGGGACCTGGTTCCCATGGTGGAGGGCATCAAACCTGTCACCTGCAAGTGTGTGTACAAGGTGAAGAAGAGGGCTGATGGAGAAGTGGAGCGGTACAAGGCGAGGCTTGTCGCTCGAGGCTTCTCACAGACCTACGGAGAGGACTACGAGGAGACCTTCAGTCCTGTGGCAAAGATGACGTCGGTGAGGACGATCATCGCTTTGACAGCGTGCCGAGGTTGGAAGCTATGGCAGCTGGACGTGAAGAACGCGTTCCTATACGGAGAGATCGACAAAGACATATTCATGGTGCAACCACCTGGATACGTGTCCAAGTCCCAGCTGCGTCACGTCTGCAAGCTGAAGAAGGCCCTCTTTGGGTTGAAACAGGCGCCGAGAGCCTGGTATGGAAAGATTGCGGAGTACCTGCAGTTCCGCGGCTACGATGCCTCAGATTCAGACTCCAGCATGTTCGTGAAGAAGGATGGAGGTCTTCACGTGCTAGTGCTGCTATACGTCGACGACATGATCGTGACAGGGAACAACCCTGAGGAGGTCGCGGCGCTGAGAGAGCAGCTTTCCATACGCTTCGAGATGAAGGATCTTGGTGAACTGCACCATTTCCTTGGCCTCCAAGTAGAGAAGAGAAGAGGCGGGCTGGATGTTTCCCAGAGGGCGTATGCCGAGAGGATCGTCGAAAGATTCGGCATGAAAGAAGGGAAGAGCAGTTCCGTTCCTCTAGAGGCTGGGCTGAAGCTTCGGAAGGAAGAAGGGAGGATTCTTCCTGATCCGAAGATCTTTCGGGCACTGGTGGGGAGTCTTATATACTTGACTATCACAAGGCCGGACATCGCCTTTGCTGTCGGCCGAGTTAGTCGGTATATGCAGGAGCCGCGGAAGCCTCATTTGGAGGCAGCCAAGGGGATTCTGAAGTATGTGAAGGGCACCCTTGAGATGGGATTGTCCTATGAGGAGAAGTCTGACTTCAAGCTGCACGGGTACACGGATGCAGACTATGGAGGTGACGCTGATGATCGCAAGTCGACATCAGGGTATGTGTTCTTGTGTGGAGCAGCTGCTATCTCGTGGTGTAGCAAGAAGCATGACTCCATTTCCCTTTCTACCACGGAGGCCGAGTACAAGGCGTTGTCCTTAGCAGCTCAGGAGTGTGTCTGGCTAAGGAGACTAGTGGAGGATGTGGATGAGGAGGTCAGCGGACCTACTATGCTTCGCGGGGACAATGAGAGTGCATTGAAACTGGTAACCAATCCAGTGTGTCATGCAAGGACCAAGAACATTGAGATCGAGCATCACTTCATCAGAGAGAAGGTGCTGAGTGGCTTGATCACTGTGGAGCATGTGCGGAGTGAAGACAAACTTGCGGACATATTCACAAAGCCCCTATCTGCGGGGCCGTTCCGGAAGCTTCGCTCATTGCTTGGAGTTGTTCCCGGAGCTCACTTCAAGGGGGAGTGTTAGATTTTTGAAGTGAGTTGTCGCCCGGCGACAGTGGCTGTCGCCCCGGCGACAGCTGGCGAGTATCCTACTCGCCGCCGAGTAGGCTTTTGCCTATAAATAGAGGGGTACCCCCCCTAAAGATTAACCAATCCTGGAGTGCGAGCAACGAGCTTGCGAGTATCTGGAGTGCGAGCAGCGAGCTTGCGAGGATCAGAGATATCGCCCCGGCGACAGCCGATATCGCCCCGGCGACAGCGAGGAGCGAGTATCACCATCCTGGTGTGCTCGGAAGAAGAAGCGGACCTTGTCCGTCACCTTGTCTTACCTTCTATGGCTGTTGTGATTCAAGTTGGATGCAACTTGTATTCAGCCGTGTTTATTTGTAATTTGGTTGCCTAGTTGGAATATAGCCTTCTTTGTTCATCGTTGGTACACTTAATTGATAGCAAACTCAAAAATTCAACAATTTGTAATATCATAATTGATATCTCAAACATCATATATGCAAACATGATTGTGTGTTCTTCTCGAAGCGAACTTTTTCTGTACAAATATGATATAGAATCACAAATCATCGCCCATATATACAAATAAAACACAAATGGGCATATTTCAAATATCAGCTGATATATCATAATTGATAGCTTAAATATCATATTACAAGACATCCACATATATGGTGCATTTATGCTGATTAAAAAACCAAAATAGATTACGAGTTCTTATTTAAACATGTAGGTTCACGATGTCCTCATCTATGATTTTAAACGAACAAACCCTAGACGAGAACAATGAGGAGCATGATCATGTCGTAATGCTACCTTAATGTCCAGGAAATGCATGAACATGGATATCGCGGTGGCAGCAGACGGAGGTGACAAAGAAGAAGAGCGGAAAAAGGAAAATATGTCGACGACAAACAACACGTGAGGAGCCTGTTTTTTTTTTCTTTTTCCTATGGAAACACTTCAGACGCATGCTAAAAGAAACATCGGAGAAAAGACCAAAAATTTAAATGTATACATTATATTTATAAAAAGATGTCGTCATGTACGTCTCGAGATCCCGTGAATCCCATACCTCAAACTTCTGCTTCTTTTGCTCGGACGGTTTTTTATTTTATTTTAATCCTGCAGTTTTCTATTTGATTTTCTTTTAAAAACTTGATAGTTAGGTGTTAACTTTGACCAAAGAATTTCAATATGTTCTTCTAAATACTGGATAGGTAGCCACTTGGAGCGTGGATAGAATGAGCCGAGAACATGAACAAATTGCTGATTAGGCATGCATCAAGATGAGAATTAATCAATTTCCTTCCGCATTCATTAATTGGTAGTGTGTTTATTTTAAGATGGTACATGCATTTTGAAAAAATAATGGTGCATGCATTATGACGTTTTTAAAAAAAAAATGAAAAATTGATGTATGATTTTTTAGGTGTGTATTAATTGATAGTATGTTTATTTTAATCTGTATTAATAAAGATAGTTGATATTAGCAGTTCGAAGCTGGCTATTTGCAGTCCACGCTATTCGTAGTCCATAAACTTTATTTGTAGTCCAAAATTATATTTGCACCACATTCTCATCCCAAATAAGCGAAACACTTTGCTGATTTGTTAAGGATTAGAAGCCTAGAAAAACATCTTAAAGACTCGAACAATTTAAAAACCTAGCAGAAAAACAAGTTAAATGACATGCATAGAGAAATTAACTCTAAACCAAGTTAAATGGTATGCAAACCTTCTTCTAACCAGAAAATTGACAACTTTTTTGAGATTTTCGCTGGATAATTTCCTTCTTTTTTGAAGGTGAATCTAAGAGGGGGAAAGACGACGCGACCGATAGAACTACGGTTAGGGTTTAGGCAACTGGAGAGAGATGGAGAGGAGGAGGTTATTCGATGGGGTGCGCTTAGCGAGGATTGATCTGGAATATAATTAGAATTTTACAATTTTTGGGGTGGGAATAGCAAGAATTGGACTGCTAATATAAACTCTCTTAATAAATTGATAGGATAAAGCCTGCCATTGACGCCATTTGGTATAAATTAGCGTGCTTGATCTTCTGTGCAGTCCATGACATCGTCAGCATCATCATTTATAAATACTTGTAAATTATTCCTTAATCTTGGAGCAGGCGGGGATCTAAAAGATCAGTGATGAGCCAATTGCAACTTCTCCTCCTCCTCCTCCTCCTCTCAGGCATCGCCTCCATCTCCCAATCTGCTGGAAGCGAAGCTCCTCACAACCGCCTCCCCATCCCCATCAAGGCCGTCAATCTCGGTGGCTGGCTCGTGACAGAGGGCTGGATCACGCCCAATCTCTTCGATGAAATTCCTGTCAACAAAGATCTGTTGGTAAATTAATGGCAAGCTAGCCATGCACGCCCATCACCCGTCTTCAATTCCTATTCAAATCCTATTCTTCTTACGCCTCCGCCGGCCAGCATTAATTGCTACGTTGATTTCAGGATGGAACTCAGATTCAGCTCAGGTCGGTCACAAATAACAATTACCTCTCTGCCAGCAACGGCGGGGGGTCGATCATCGTCGCCAATAGATCATCGGCCTCTGGGCGGGAGACATTCAACGTATGTTGTTTGCGTTCCATCTCAACTTTCCTACATTTCAATCCTGAACTGATCGATAAAACGAACACTCTGATTATAGTTGTGGAGGATCACCGAAACAAAGTTCCAGTTTAGGGTCTTCAGCTGGCAATTTTTGGGACTAGACGATGGAGGGAGGCTGGTGACAACTTCCACCTCTTCCGAAGATTCAAATGCTTCGCATACTTTTGAGCTCGTGAGGAATGAAGAAGATCCCAATCGAATTCGCATCAAAGCGCCGAATGGTTCTTTCTTGAAGGTTCAATTCACATCACTATCGAATACCCTCATGATTTATTCCTATTCCTATTGATTATTGTTAAGCTCCGTTCGTCCGATTCAGGTCAACTCGGACGAGTTCCTGATTGCGGATTATCCAGAGAAGACTAGCTGGGGAGATGACGACCCCTCGATTTTTCTGATGACGAATGTGAAGCAGCTTCAGGGGGAGTTTCAGGTCACCAACGGCTATGGACCCGACAAGGCCGAATCCGCGATGACGGTGAGATCAATATTTCACCACTCCTGTATAGTTTTGGAGAGAAATTATGGTAAAAATTAATAGTCCGGATTGAATTTTAATTGGGTGTGTGCAGAATCACTGGAATAGCTTCATAGTGGAAGAAGACTTCAAGTTCATATCCGAGAACGGGTTGACCGCCGTGAGGATTCCGGTGGGGTGGTGGATTCGATATGACCCAAACCCACCTCGCCCTTTTGTTGGCGGATCCTTGCAAGCTTTAGACAAAGCCTTCTCCTGGGCAGAGTAAGTTGCAGCTAGCGATCTATAGTGTGATCGATTCACAAACGCATCCGGTGGATTAAGAACAAAGCGTGGGTTGTGTTGTGTGCAGGAAGTACGACATAAAGGTGATCATAAATCTGCAAGCTGCCCCAGGCTCGCAGAATGTGTGGGATCACAGCGGGACGAGAGATGGATCACAGTCATGGGGAAACAGCGACGACACCATCGATCAGACGGTCGACGTTATCGACTTCCTCACATCCAGGTACGCCAATCGGAGCGGGCTCTATGCGGTGGAGCTGATGAATGAGCCGCTGGCGCCCGGAGTCGCACTCGATCGGCTGGAGAAGTACTACAGGGCTGGGTATGAAGCTGTGAGGAAGCACTCCGATGATGCGTATGTGATCATGTCGAACCGGTTGGGGATCAGAAATCCCACAGAGCTGCTCCACTTCGCCGGCAACTTCTCCGGCTCCGTCATCGACGTCCATTACTACAACCTCTTCTCGAGTATGTTCCGAGGCATGTCGGTGCAGCAGAACATCAACTATGTGAAGAGATACCGCGCCTCCACAATCAAGTCTCTCACCGTTCCGAATGGCCCTCTCGTCTTCGTCGGTAAGTGATCCCAACAAGTATTAACCTCATCAATCGATCTGCTGCATACAATTCTGCTCATGATTCGAATGCAGGGGAATGGGTGGACGAAATGGAGGTGAGAGATGCATCGAAGGAGGACTATCGGAGCTTCGGAGCGGCGCAGCTCGATGTGTACGGGAAGGCCACCTTCGGGTGGGCATACTGGACTCTGAAGAATGTCCAGACCAGGTGGAGCTTAGAATGGATGATTCAAAATGGATACATAACCCTGTGAACTTTGAGAAACAATTACTAGCTACTATAAATAGCTATGCAATCAAAAAAATCTGAAGAAAATAAGAGAATTGTTACATTCCAATTAATACACCTAAGAATGTTACAACAAAGATCAACCACACAATTTGATATATATGGGTGTCGAAACAGGATTACAGCCGAACTTTTGATATTTACACAGAATTTCTATAGCATATTTCTCTTGTGAAATGAATATATTTTAATGAGGTTGCCTATATGCATTTCTAGAAAATAATTAATGAGCCCCAAATCAGCCATCTCATACTCATGCTTCGAATCTTCTTTGAAATTTTCTATTAAGTTTTTATAGGTTCCCGTGAAGATCATCTACATGCAGACAGAATATTACAATCTTCCATTTGTCTCCTTTTTGAATATATATAGAAGGTTCACTACGCAAAAGCCTTTCAAGAGTAAACAAAGGATAGCCCGGTACACAAAGCATCCCAGAGCAGCAAGGGTCCGGGGCCCAGTGGCAGTTCCACAAATTTTGGAATGTGGGTGCACAAAATTTTTTTTTCTAAATAACATATTATAGAAAATGAAAATTGCTTGACATTATAAAGACATTCAAAATCACATATAATGTCTTAACAAAAAAGTACAAAATACGCGAAAATATTACAATTGTTCACAACGAATATTCATTTTTTGAAAACCATCAATCACATCGTCATCATAAACTTTCAAAAACGCATCTCTTTCAATAAAGATAACAATATAATCATTCAATATTTGATCGACCATACTATTACGTAATCTGTTCTTAACATAATTCATGCCTAAGAATACTCTTTCGACACTTGCAGTAGCCACATGAAGAATTAGTACGAACATCAATAGCTTGTAGATTTATCGATAAGCAACATGCTTCCTAGTTTCAATAAGCTTCATAGAGAGATGACGAAGGTCCTTCAAGTTAGAAAACCTCACATCGCTTCTTATATCCACAATGAAATTATAAGGTTGAAAAATCAAAATTAAACAACTCTAAACTTGAAAAGTTATTAGGATAAAAATCTGCAAATATGAGCTCATTTTGCTTGTCCAAACAACTAAATGATTTAATGGGATTCAAACAAATCATACAATGAAGCAACTCCATACTCACATCATCAAACCAGTTATTAAACTCTTGTAATTGTAAATCGACGACATTTAAAAATATTGTCACCCGATAATGATGCAAATTTGTATAGTCTTCAACAAATCGCATTGATCTTCCTCGGGGAATATACCGATCATCCATTTTAGGAATATGAATACCATATTTGCCACAAAAAGTAAGGACTTATTGAAGAGAGTGTCTCATCCATCCATTACAACAAATAACACCTACCACGACATTTTTTTGCGGCGCTTTTGAAAACGCCGCCATAATTTTTTCATTCCACGGCGTTTTGTTGAAAAAACGTGGCTAATAATATATAAGATCTTTGGCGGCATTTTTTAGTTAAAGCGCCGCTATTAATATAGGATATGACGACGCTTTCTCAGTCAAACGCGGCTAAATAAGAACCTAAAATATTTTATCTAAATATAAGTATACATCACTTCAAAAACCCGTCGCCTCTAGGTCTAGGGCTCCTCGTGCACTCGCGATTTATTTTCCGCGCGTGTGAGCTTCAACCGTCGAACGGTCGATCTCGAGGCCGCCGCTGCCGCCTAACGCTCGATCTCCAGGCCGCCGAAAGAAGGGAACTCCCCCTCGATCTCCAGGTCAGATCTTCCTTCAGATGCGATGGACTCTTGGACAAGCAAGGGATCACCATTCATAGCGGCAACTTCTCTGAATGAGTCCAGGGTTATCGACGACAAGACCTCCAGTACCAGCCAAGCTATGATTTATTTTCATCATTTTCCTAAATCCCCATCAGGAACGAGCCGTTTGGTGGGATTTCTTGTTTAATAAACATCAACGATCGGTAATCCCTCACATGGAAGTTGGATGCTTGTAGATATCTCCGCTTTTCTGAAGAACTCTTTCGATCTCCGGGCCTTGCCTATTGATGATCGGTAATCCTTCACATGGACCAATAAGACCGTGAAGTTGGTGCAAAATAAGCATGGATAGAAATTAACTACATATAAATCTAAGATTCTATTTTCTGCAAAATAAGCATGGATTTGATCTCTCACAGAGTAAGTTTTTTATTCTGTATTTTGCCCAGCTACTGTTCCTTTATTTGTTAGATGAGAAGATTAACTTTTCCCTCTCCAATATCTGGAGTGACCGTGTTCTAACAATAATATCATGTCTGTTGTTATGTTTTTTTTGTTATTTGCATCTTCTTTCTTTAAGCATATAGTTGTAAGTCAAACTTGATTTAGGTTACTGTCTTGTTCTATTTTTCATTCCAATGAGAGTGCAGAGTTCATGAAAAAACCAACTTGAACCGTCTTGATCACACAATCGGGGACGTCAATTGCGTAAGAGAAGGTGAGTTTTTTTAATAAATCAATTGCTTGTTGTCCTATTTTGTTCATCCTTTTATGGCTGTTTTGAGGTTTCTTTGCAGATTGTCAAGTGTTCTATGAAATCTATGAATAAGGTGTTTCATGCAAGCTTTTCAGATTATTCATCTTAGGGCACTTAGATCTCCTCCAATGCCTTGAAAATGAATATAGCGTCACGTGTTTTTCATTTGTTGGCTCCCATTCTTAAACCCAGAGCATAGAAAGTGTTTATAAAATTTGTAGATTCTTCAATCTTATGTGGTGAACTATTGCATTTATTATTTGCTTTTAGATAGAAATGTCATTTATTAAACTGTTCAGTTTCCATCATGATAGGTTACTGTTAGAGTTTCTTAGTTAATTACAATCAATTTGGATGCTGAAATGGCATTGAATATTATAGATGGGCATTATAGTTTAGATTGTCTTTCAACATTTAAGTTAGAGATATTTACCGATGACATAAGAAATATCCATTGAGTTGAATAATTGGACTTGAGCTTTAACTTCTGCGTCGAATTGAAGTTGAAGTTGCGTCGACTTCTTAGATGGCTCTGAAAGTGCACAGTTAACCTCACTAGAATTCTCTAGAGGGGGGGGGGGGGGGGGGGGGGTGAATAGAGATTTAAAATATTTTGTGCAAAGTATATATATATATGTGTATGATCACAGATTAGAGCTTCCCACACACACCAACAAGAATTAAACAAATAAAGAAAGTAAATGCAAGAAAAGAAATCACAACACAACACAAGAAAATATAGTGGTTCCCCAAACTTTGGGTAGTCCACTCTTCTACCCCCTTGGTAGGAATTCACTATCTTGCACTGAGTCTTTTGATAAGGAGACTCTTAGAACCAACTGAGTCTTTTGACAAGGAGACTCTTAGAACCAGTACAACTGAATTTTTTGAAGAGTGATTCTAAAAACTCTATTACAATATGTGAGAATGAAAATAAGAAAAAGGAAAAGAAGTATTTAAAACAAGAATGAATCTTCTTCCTAGCAAGAAGATTGGAAGCACAAGAAGTAGTGAATTAAATCTTTCTTCTATAGAGAGAAGAAGATTTGTAGCTTTTCCCTCTTATGTGAGAGCTATCAGAATTTGCAGCAGAGTAATTTCAGAAGCAGGAGAAGAAGAATGCTTGAATATTGCTGCAGGGCAATTTCTCAATTCTCTCTTTATCACTTGGGAGCTTTTCCTCTTTTTCAAATGTAAAATGGTGAATCACCTAGTCCCCTTTCTCTGCCGACCTCCTTGGTTATTTATAGCTCTGTTCATTAAAATAACACTATAGAAGAGTAATCAATTAGCAGACAGAGTATTAGAAAGAAAGAGAAATTTACATAACAGTTATATCCATAGAAGGAAAGTATTCAATCTGATTTCAAATAATGTCTATAAAAGATTTAATCAATTTAGCCAAGAATCTAATAGAGGAAAAGAAAGATTCAGAACGGCTATAAGACATAAATTGATTCCATAAAAATCAGATCTATAAGATAAGGAAAGAGATCTGGCGATTTTGAATTCTGTCATAAAGATCGAGGTGCGTCGATTACTATTCGACACAAGCGTCGAATACATCCTGTCTGGACGTCGAGAGGAGAATAAGGAAGGTGCGTCGACTAGGGTGCATCGACTTCTCAAGATACATCGACTAGAAGTCAGAGCTACGTCGACATAGGATACGTCGACTTCTGCTTGGAGCTACTTCGACTCATTCTGATAGAAACGTCGACTTTCTCTCGACGTTGTGTCGAATACTATTCGACGCATATTTACTTAGCCTTATTTTTCATTCTTAGAATTCTTCTTTAACTCATTTCTAGGGGTTAAGAGAAATCATTTCCCCAACAATCTCCCCTATTTATCTTAACCCTATTTAGAGAGAAATTGTATTTAGCATATAATTAACATAGCAAAGCATTTGTACAGATAATCAAGATTTCACACAGTCAGAAGCAAACTTCATGTTCAGACCAATCATAAAGTATATGAAGCATTGTTTTCAAGTATTATTCAGGAGGTGTAGGAGGAGTCTTTCTTTTTCTCTTGAATACTATTGTGGATTGCTCTTTCCCAGTAGCAGGTGACTCCCTCAGCTCCCCCTGGGTCTCAGCCATTTGCTCCCCCTGAGTCTCAGCTCCCCCTGCCCCTGACTCCTGAGCCCCTTCTTCAGCCATCGCAACATCTGGCTCTTTCTCTTTCCCAGCATCAACTTCATTTCCTTTTTCAGTATTCAGCTCTTTCTCACCTTCTTCCTTTTCAGCCTTATTTTCTGCTCTGCTTCCCTCCCCTTGTAGTAGTGCCACTTGATTTGCAGCATCTCTTGCTATGTTGAGTACCTCTATTGTTTGTTCATCATTGTGTAGCTCAGGTACTATCTCATTCCCAATTGTCTTGAGGAGTGCAAGACTGTCAGATTTTGAAGAAGGAGGGGATTTGTGTGAGGGAGATTTAAGATTGGAGGGCTGCTCTTCATCAAGCTTCTCCCCCTTCTTGACCTTCTTGGCCAAGGAGGTTAAGAAAGACTTGGTAACTCTTGAGGAAGAGAGAGAGTTCTTCAGACTTTGCACAGAGGCACTGACCCCATCTATTTGGGTGTGCTTGTGTAGGATTGAGGAATGAATCTGGGAGCAGTGCTCATCCAACATTGCTTGGAATGTTTGAGTTGCTGATGCAATGCACTGAGTTAGGAGAGCTTTAGTGGATGCAGATGGTTCATGTTGTGGTTGGGGATGAGGAGAGAGTGGTGAAGGTGGTGATGAGGCTGGAGAGAAGTTAGTTGATACATGAGGTATGGGTGATAAAGGAGGTGGAGAAACTGCTGTTTGAGGAGCAGGTGTTTGAGAAGAGGTAGGTAGAGTAGGAGTTGTGAGGGTGGTAGAGACTATTTGAGTGGATGATGGTGGTAGAGAAGAATTGTCTCTTTGAGGAGAAGGAGGAGGAGATGGATGAGCAGGAGAGTTAGGAGGAGAGGGAGTCCTTTCAGGAATGGAACCAGGCTTAGGAATTTGCCTGGTCCACTTGGAGAATAGGGCTATTGACATTCTTTTCCCTGGAGGAATGAGAATTCCTTTTGACCTACAGAGGTCAGGGAAGGAGTGGAAGAGTACTTGACTCATAATCCTCATATATGCATTTTCTTTGTGTGAGTATTTGGAGCCTATTATTTTGAGTAACCATGTGGCCCAGTCCACCTTCTTCTTCAGCACAAGGGCCCCCATGATGTTCAGTTGCTGCTTGGGAACTACATCATGGGCTGAAATTTTGCATAGTAGTATCTTTCCTACTATGTCTGCTAGCAGTCTGTACTCCTCAGAAAAGTCTATTTTCTTTAGATGGATTGGTTTATCCCTTGAAAACTTCATGGTGGTTAGCAGATGCTTGATTTCATCAGGTGTGAGGTCTATAGATTCATCACCTAATGGGGGAATGATAAAGACTTATAAGGTTACTCTTTAGAAATTGATTTCCTTTCCCTATTTTATTTAAACAAAGATAATATTAGGATATACCTGTAGGAAGATCAAAGGTGGTCCTAATATGTTCTGCAGAGATTGAGACTGGTGTCTCATAGATTGTTCCCTGGATTTCTCCTTGTTCAGATATCTGAACATGAGTTATTAGCTCTGTGAGCTCTGATTCCAGGAGCTTGCACCTAGTGGAGATGAGCTTGTCCAGTCCTGCTGCAATAAAAAGAGCAATGATGCTCTTGTAGTTTTCTGCGGCTGCTTGGAAAGACTCAAGGTCAATGTCGAAGTCTGAGTTGATTTTGGGAGCCATTTTAGTTCAGTGAAAGGGAGAGGAAAAATCGGCTGGTCTGAGGAGCAAGAAGGATGAAAGATGCAGAGTCGTGAAGGCTTCTAACTGAAGATACTATTTAAGTTAGGTGAAGCGTCGAAACTGGACTCAAGTCGAGGCTTATTCGGTACTTCCGTGGATGTGACCGAAAATATTTTGGTATTGCCGCTCGTTTTCATGAAGTCGACGTTACGTTGAGTGGAATTCGACGTGATTGTCGATATAGTCTGATTTGGGATGATAGGGTTTCCTATCGACGTATGCGTCGAGTGGAGTCGGCGCATGCGTCGATTTCACTTATTGAGTTGAGTTATCGACGATGCGTTGATTAGAAGTCGACGTGACTTTTAATTTTCCTGAAGAATTCTAGGTGTTTATCTCTACCTAGTTCTAAGTCAGTCTTGGACTAATTTTTACAGATAGTTTGATTGGTTGTACCAGCATTGTTTGGCAATGTGGCCAGTTTTGTTACATATATGACACTTGATTATCTTATTATTATGATAATTTGAGTTTAGAGAAGAATAGAATGGTTGATTAGAATAGAAGGTTTGATTATGATGGGAATTTTGGTTAGGATAGAAATTTTGGTTAGGATAGAAATTTTGGTTAAAATGGGAATTTTGGTTACCATGTTTAGGGTAGAAATCATGATAGAGGTGTTGATTAGGATAAAAATCATGATTGGGATGAATGGGTCCTGAATATGGGTTAGGATGAAAGGCTTTTGGAGGAAAGGTATTTAAGTTGCTCTGAACTTTTGTGCGTCGATATCTATTCGACGCATGTTGATAGTCGCGTCGATTTGTATTCGGTGCTTTCTCCAGATGGCGTCGATCTGATTTCAACGCATAGAGAAAGTTGCGTCGATTGGAAGTCGACGTGCTTTTGTTCAAACGTCTAGAAGAGGTCGAGGCATCTGAGAGGTTGCGTTGAGTATAAGTCGACGCACTATCATTTATGCGTCGATATGAAGTCGACGCAATTGTATCTTCAATTTTCATTTTACCTTTTTCTGTTTTTACTCCTTTATGTGTTGTTTTTCTTGGATTAGTTGTTTCTTCAGATGAAGTTTGTGAGTCATCAGCTGAATAATATGATGTCTCATCAAATTCCTTTATTTCTTTGAAGGAGTTTTCTTCCTTATCTTGTGGGTCTTTTTCTTGATTTGTCCATTTGACAGGTTTAGTGAATTTTACAGGGCTCATCCAAGCAGGTTTGCTGGATGGATTTAAGCTGGTTGATGGATCAGCTCCTAGCCCAAGATTTTTGTGTCTCATTGTTTGTTTTTCAGTGATTTCCTTAAGAGTTTGGCTTCTCATGTTTATTGATTCTTCAAAGCCTTTGCCTGGGAAACCTTATCCTTAAGGAACTGATTTTCTATTTTAGCCTTTTCTATCTCCTTTTCTATGATGTTAGCCCTTAATTCATAATCTTTAGAGCATTTAACTTCTCTATTTCTCTGGTTTTTAGCTACATTGATTTTTTCTTTTAGATCTTTAATTTCTTGTGTTGCTTTTAGTTGATCTAGACACATTCCCATAAAATCATTTCTGAAGTTATCACTTTGAAAATCTATTTCATCAAACATGCTTACCTCATCCTTATCCTCAGATTCCTCTATGAGAATAAGGCTATCTTCTTTTTCATCTTCAGAAGATATGCTTTCTTCTGATCCTGTCTCACTCCAAGATTTAGCACTATCATTATTTTTTGATCCTTCAAGGGCCATCAAGCATAGATCTTCTTGCTTAGATTCTTCATTGTCACTCTTGGAAGAGGAGCTGTCCTCAGAGTCTGTATCACTCCAGACTTCTGCTATAAAGCCTCTTTCTTTCTTCTTCCCCTTTTTCTTGAGATCTTTCTTTGTTTCAGCATTTTCTGGACATTCTGGGGCAATATGTCCAGGTTTTCTGCAAGAATAACAGATAATTTCTTTAGTAGGAGTTTTGTCATACCTTGGTTTTGACTCTCTCCTTCTTGATCCATCTGTCTTGACCCATTTCTTAAATTTTCTGGCCAGGAAACTGAATAGTTCTTCTTCAGTGATAGAGCCTCCTTCCTTTGTTGCTTTTAATGCAATGTTCCTGTCTTTTGAGGAGATTGGAGTGTTTTCTCTTCTCTTCTTCTCTTCTCTAGTTTTCAGCAGTTGCTCATATAATTTGAGTTTTCCTAAGAGAGCATCTGTTGAGATTTCCTTTTGTCCTCTTGTGTCTCTTATGGCCCATGTTCTTGAGTCCCATGAACTAGTGAGACTCATTAGCAATTTGTCATTAATCTCAGTGAGAGAGATCTCTCTATCCAAGTTTTTCAATTGATTGATGATTAGACTGAATCTGTCATACATCTCAGAGATACTCTCTTCATTTTTCTTTGGAAGTTCTCATATTGTGAGATCAATAGAGCCTTCTTATCTTTCTTTTCATCAGCACTTCCTTCCACCATCTTTGTAAGAGCATCCCAAATTTCTTTGGCTGATTCACAGTCAACAACCCTTTGAAAGATGTCATCTGAGAGGGTTGAGACAAGTATGTTCATGGCCTTTAGATCACATGTTCTTGCCTTCTTCTCATCTTCTGTCCATTCAGATCTTGGAACAAGTGTTTGTGTGACATTGCCATTTGCATCCTTTCTATAAGGCTTTGGGGGACCTGTCACAGTAATATTAAATAAGTTATCATCAATATAATTCGTATAAATTCTAATTCTTGTTTTCCAAACTGCAAACTTTTCAAGATTGCACATTGGTGGTCTGGTGGAAGCATAATCTTTGATTTGTGCCATGTGAAAAATAATTGTTAGAGAAATATGTATTTATAAATAAGAGGTAGGATCTTTTCGATCAAGGAGTTAACCTTTTTAGATCAACCTCGCTCTGATACCAATTGAAAGTGCACAGTTAACCTCACTAGAATTCTCTAGAGGGGGGTGAATAGAGATTTAAAATATTTTGTGCAAAGTAAATATATATATATATGTGTATGATCACAGATTAGAGCTTCCCACACACACCAACAAGAATTAAACAAATAAAGAAAGTAAATGCAAGAAAAGAAATCACAGCACAACACAAGAAAATATAGTGGTTCCCCAAACTTTGGGTAGTCCACTCTTCTACTCCCTTGGTAGGAATTCACTATCTTGCACTGAGTCTTTTGATAAGGAGACTCTTAGAACCACCCTGAGTATTTTGATAAGGAGACTCTTAGAACCAACTGAGTCTTTTGACAAGGAGACTCTTAGAACCAGTACAACTGAATTTTTTGAAGAGTGATTCTAAAAACTCTTTTACAATATGTGAGAATGAAAATAAGAAAAAGGAAAAGAAGTATTTAAAACAAGAATGAATCTTCTTCCTAGCAAGAAGATTGGAAGCACAAGAAGTAGTGAATTAAATCTTTCTTCTATAGAGAGAAGAAGATTTGTAGCTTTTCCCTCTTATGTGAGAGCTATCAGAATTTGCAGCAGAGTGATTTCAAAAGCAGGAGAAGAAGAATGCTTGAATATTGCAGTAGGGCAATTTCTCAATTCTCTCTTTATCACTTGGGAGCTTTTACTCTTTTTCAAATGTAAAATGGTGAATCACCTAGTCCCATTTCTCTGCCGACCTCCTTGGTTATTTATAGCTCTGTTCATTAAAATAACACTATAGGAGAGTAATCACTTAGCAGGCAGAGTATTAGAAAGAAAGAGAAATTTACATAACAGTTATATCCATAGAAGGAAAGTATTCAATCTGATTTCAAATAATGTCCATAAATGATTTAATCAATTTAGCCAAGAATCTAATAGAGGAAAAGAAAGATTCAGAACGGCTATAAGACATAAATTGATTCCATAAAAATCAGATCTATAAGATAAGGAAAGAGATCTGGCGATTTTGAATTCTGTCATAAAGATCGACGTGTGTCGATTACTATTCGACGCAAGCGTCGAATACATCCTATCTGGACGTCGAGAGGAGAATAAGGAAGGTGCGTCGACTAGGGTGCGTCGACTTCTCAAGATACGTCGACTAGAAGTCAGAGCTACGTCGACATAGGATACGTCGACTTCTGCTTGGAGCTACTTCGACTCATTCTGATAGAAACATCGACTTTCTCTCGACGTTGCGTCGAATACTATTCGACGCATATTTACTTAGCCTTATTTTTCATTCTTAGAATTCTTCTTTAACTCATTTCTAGGGGTTAAGAGAAATCATTTCCCCAACAGGCTCCAACAAGCTGTTCCTTCTGTATCGAGTCCCTTTCGACGTTGCGTCGACTTGACTTATACTTCAACAGGCTGGTTAAGTTGCTTGGACTTCTAGTCAGAGTTGCGTCGGCATCAATTTGAAGTTGCGCCGACTTTCATTCGACGCAAGTCTTTACTTAACTGATTTTGTGATTGTCTTGACTTGGTCTTGTCACTCTAATGTGAGTGTGACATCCTAAGACATCTAATGACCAATTTACTATTTCTATACAATGAGGGTAATACTCCTAGGAAGTAAAATCACATATAGATAATTTGTTATGTTAAATCAAAAAGGGTTTTTCCCAACAATCTCCCCATATTTATCTTAACAAATTTTACAGATTATTTAAAGTGATTTTACACATGCTTTGACATAATTCATAATACATGCAATTATAAATAAATAACAACATAAAAGAATGGAAACACAGACCACTTCATACACTGTCAAGTAGTTATATTGTTCAACACAGCTGTTTGCTCCAGATGTTATAATAGAGAGTATTCATATTTACAGAATACCTGGACTTCAATGCTCATTCTCAGGAGTTTTTCTTTTCCTTGAGAAGACCTTTGGTATCACCTTTCTTGTAGCAAACGCAAGAGGTTTATTTTCTTCAGGATCCTTGTCAGCTTCTTCATGAATTTCATTCTCTTTGGGAGGCTCTCCCTGAAATTGCGCATTTTGTTCGACATTTAGGGCAACCTCCTTAACAATCATTTCCACCTCATCCACTATCTATTCATCTTCTAGGAACTCCCCCTGAGTTAATGGGAGTTCCCACTAGGATACTACAGGAACTTCTACAACATGCCCCCCCTGGATTGATGCAGGCTTTTCTGGAGGATTCTCAACTGGCTCCACTTGAACTATTCCTGTTTGAAAAACAGTTAGCTTATTTGGGTCATGAGCCTTAGTATCTGGAACACTTGGAGCAATCTCTTCTACAGCACTCTTGTCCTTCTCCTGGACACTTACACCTCCCTGATTATGTATCTCCTCCTCCTGAATCTTGTAACATCCCGACTTTTATTGGGCCACTAGACCCTAGTGAGCCCAATAAAAGTAGGCCCGAGCGGTAGAAAACTACCATTTTAAGTAATGTTGTGCGCCGCAATTAAGTCATTAGGGTATAGTGACCAAATGAACCCCGAATTGACTTCCGTCAGTTCCGTTAGACTCGTATAAACAATACGAGCGCAATGGAATTCGTTGCACTTCGATCCGAGGTCGTTTGGAGAAAACGACCATTTCGGGTGTCGTAGCGCGCCACTACCTCATTATTATGAATAGTGATCGTACGAACCCCGAATTGACTTCCGTCAGTTCCGTTAGACTCATATAAACAATACGAGCGCAACGGAATTCGTTGCACTTCGATCCGAGGTCGTTTGGAGAAAACGACCATTTCGGGTGTCGTAGCGCGCCACTACCTCATTATTATGAATAGTGACCGTACGAACCCCGAATTGACTTCCGTCAGTTACGTTAGACTCGTATGAATAATACGAGCGCAACAGAGTTCATTGCACTTCGATCCGAGGTCGTTTGGAGAAAACGACCATTTCGGGTGTCGTAGCACGCCACTACCTCATTATTATGAATAGTGACCGTACGAACCCCGAATTGACTTCCGTCAGTTCCGTTAGACACGTATGAACAATTCGAGCGCAACAGAATTCGTTGCACTTCAATCTGAGGTCGTTTGGAGAAAACGACCATTTCGGGTGTCGTAGCGCGCCACTACCTCATTATTATGAATAGTGACCGTACGAACCCCGTGACTTCCGTCAGTCCCGTTAGACTCGTATGAGTAATACGAGCACAATAGAATTCGTTGCGCCTCGATTCAAGGTCGTATGGAGAGTATGCCATTTTAGGGCTATGCAGACCACATCAGTGCAACGCACGAAATATAAAGCGCACGAACCCGGCATCAGCCCCGATAGATGATAATGGACTCCTGGATCATGGAAGACCCCGTCCTAGGTTGACCTCGGTCAACCCCCCCCCCCCCCCCCCCCCCCCCCCCCCCCCCCGCTTGAAATTTATTGGGAAATGAAAAGAAATGGGGGGGGGGGGGGAGGAGAGAGAAAGCCCCTCCCCCAAGGAAGGGGGCTGCCCATGAATAGGCTGCCCCTATTTGGGCAAGGGGGCAGGAGAGAGGAAGGGAGGGGAGGGGGAGAAAATATTTCCCCCCACTCACCCTCCCTTAACCCCACGTGAGGAAAGGAGGAGAGGGGGGGGGGGGGGGAGACCTCCCCCTTCCTATAAAAGGAGGGGCCAACCCTCCTCTCAAGCCCACACACCCCCCTCAGCCCCCACCTCCTCCTCCTTCCACCCTGCCGGAGCCAGCCAAGCCACCTCCTCGCCGGAACCCTACCCAACCAAGCCGCCACCACCTCCCTCCTTCTTCATGGCCGGCCGACCACCCTCTCGAGCCCAGGTAGAACTCTCCCCCTCCTCCTTCCTATCTCCCGGAGGAGGCCACCCCTCTCCCCGTCGCCGGAGCGCCGCCGGCCGCCGCCCCGAGCCTTGCAAGGCTCGGGGAGGAAGCTGGCCGTGAAATCCCTCTCCCCCAGCGCCGGTGGTGGCGCTGGGGGAGGTAGGCCCCCTCCCAGGGGCCTCGACGCCGGCGCAGGGGAGGCGGTCGGGCCGCCGGAGGACGCAGCCCCGACGGCACCCGTGGTCTCCCCCTCTTCTTTTTCCTGTAGGGGTTAAAACACCTCCCCCGGCGCCGGACGGCGGCTCCAGGCCGCCAGACCCCCTCCGGAGGTCTGCCCCCTCCCCGGCGCCCCGACCAGGGGCGGCAGGGAGGTCCCTCCCCGAGGAGACAGCGGCGCGGCCAGCTGCATGGCCCATTCAGGCTGCGCCGCGCCTCCCCCTCCCCTCCGGCTCAAGTTCCCGATGGGGTCCGGCGGTGCCAGGCCGCCGGACCACCACCGGAGTGGCCGCCGACCCCCGGCGCACCGACTGGGTGGCGGCGCTGGTGCCCTCCCAGCGGAGGCGGCGACGCAGCGGGCCTGCATGGCCCATGCAGGTCGCGCCCCCCGCCTCCCGTCTCCTTATTCGCCCTCCCCCGGAGGTGGCCGGCGGCAGCGGGCCGCCGGACCACCACCGGAGGAGTAGCCGGCCCCCAGCGCACCGACTGGGGGCGGCGCCGGCCCCTCCGACCGCTGCCCGGCGGCAGCTGGGGCCGCCTTCGGGCGGGGATGGCGGGAGCCGTCCGATCTCCCCCAGGAGATCGGGCGTCCTCCCGCACCTTATTTCCCTCCTTCCCCCCGCCTCAGCATATGTGCCCCCACAGCGGATCTGCCGCAAATCCGCTGCGGGGGCCGCGGGAGGGCGCAGGGTGCAAAACCCCTGCGCCTCTTCCCTGCCCCTATCCGCACCCCAAAAACCCCCTGCCCTTCCCCATTTTTCTAAGGAAAAATGGGGCCTTTTCAGAAAAATGTTTCTAAACGAAAAATGTGCTCCACTCTGAGGGGCACCTCCAGTAATTTTTGGGGAATTTTAGGAGATGATTTACTATTTTTAAATCCCTTTATAAAGTTCATTTAAGGAATAAAATGCCCGAATGAGTTCGTAAAAATCCCCAAAAATTATGGGTTCTAATAAAAGGTATTTTTCAACTACTACTAAAGTTGGGAGGTGTGACCTCTTATTTTGGTCCTCCAAAAGCTTTTACAAGCGAAAATAAACGCCCGAAAAAGAGCGAAATTCATCAAAATGAATCGGCGTCCCCTCGACGCATATTTTTAAACGCTCAATAGAGATTACGCACATCGATCTAAAGAATCGACTAAGTTTGGAATATCAATGAAAAAATTGGAATGAAATCGCGGCGCGGCGCTGGAACTCGATACCGCCGCGGCAATAATAAAGGAACGAACTCGCGACAAAAGAATAAGTACAGAAACCTTATGAAACGTAAATAAACTCCAGAAATGTAGTAGAACCCCTATGAACGGGGAGAAGAGCAGGATCTCCTCCTACGAACGGAGTTGACGAATGAAGCCTCCTCTTATGGAGTGATTGGACAACTAACCCTTTTTATATGCTTACTGCTTTCTGTACTTTCGTTTAAATCCAGTCTCGCACTGGTCCCCCGCATTTACATTCAGTACTTCCCTTTAAATCTAGTCTCGCACTGGTCCCCTGCATTTACATTCAGTACTTCCCTTTAAATCCAGTCTCGCACTAGTCCCCCCGCATTTACATTCAGTACTTCCCTTTAAATCCAGTCTCGCACTGGTCCCCCGCATTTACATTCAGTACTTCCCTTTAAATCCAGTCTCCCACTGGTCCCCCGCATTTACATTCTGTACTTTCATTTAAATCCAGTCTCGCACTGGTCCTGTCATTATGACCTCTGCTTTCGGTCTACTTTTCTGCTTATCACTATGACCTCTGCTTTCGGCCTACTTTTCTGCTTATCACTATGGCCTCTGCTTTCGGCCTACTTTTCTGCTTATCACTATGACCTCTGCTTTCGGCCTACTTTTCTGCTTATCACTATGGCCTCTGCTTTCGGCCTACTTTTCTGCTTATCATTATGGCCTTGCTTTCGGCCTACTTCTCTGCTTAGTATTATGGCCCCCTGCTTCCGGCCTAATTTACTTGCTAAATGCAGCGCTGTCGTGTCTATAATGCGGTGCTTATCCTCCCTTCTGCGAGGCCTTAGTTGGGGAGAACCTGAAGTCGAGTACCTCCTCCCAGGTTAGCCCAAAGCAAGGAGCCCTCATACCGCTAAGCCTTCCGGTCAGAGGTTGTGGGACCGGTCGAGTAATCTGCCACGTACTTTAAGCGCTTGTTTTATTATTAAGCGGGTGAAGATTGTTTGGAAGTGGCGGGTTGGTCACGCTCGCAGACTGTTCGTGCCGGTGCGGGTGGGTTGACAACTCATGGCGACAGGGAGATGTGCACAGCGGGTTATCACCACTCCGAACCCGCAGTTTTACCTCCGCTGGTCGGCCTACAAATCGGTTCGCCGGATGTCGCTCACATCCAGTTGATACACCTGCTGCTAACCCTCTTCCTTGCTTCGCCTATTTTATTTCTGTCCTTTAGCCGCCCCCTGGATATGGATCCGGGGAGGGGATGTATTTTCTACTTAGCTCTGTGACTAACGGTTATTTCTTATAACCAATCACAGGAGATGGGACAACGAGGATCCCCCGCACCACAGGATGATATACCAGCCTTGGAGATGGCCCGTTCGATTACCCCAGCCTCGCCCCCTATCTTCCGCGACGTGAGTCCTAGATTATAGGACTAGACTAGGATCTTTTGCTTCGTCGATGTAGCCCCCGAGGCAGTAGTTGTAAACATTAGGCTTCGGCCCTGTTCCAATATGTGAATATAAGCTGTGTGCTTATTTTCTGTCTTTCGATTGCTTCCGCTATGCGTTCTGATGTGAAGTTATGATTCTTGTGCCTGACAAGGAGACCGCTCGGTGCTTGAAAAGAGTGGGACGTTGCCACCCGGAAAGCGCTAAGTGGTCATCCTTGGGCAGTAAGATCCCCCCTCCCTGAACCAGGTTCAGTTTGGGGAGGGGGGTCTTACAAATGGATCAGAGCTACCACGATCCGACCACATGGGGCAGTCTTTCGATCCTCCCATTCCCGGTTCCGTTTCTTGGTTCGGGACGAACCAGGTAGCGGAAGCCTGGTAGACCCTTTAGGTTTAAGGTTAAGGATTCGAGACTGCACGGTAGTACACCCGCACGCTTTTCGCTTTCGTTTCGTTTCAGTCCTGCAAAATTCCCTTATTTTTGCAAGTACTGATGTTCGTTTTGTTACTTCTCCAGATACCCGAGTCGAGTAACGGGAGATCCTCCTCCAGGGATCAGTACCACCCTACCACTCCACCACCAGCCTCGGCCACTCCAGCCGCAGTTTTGTTCGGGGATACAGAGCTGGGACGGACCCTGATAGCATTGTTAGCCGCTTTCCAGACAGCCAGCCTACGGCCACCCCAGCAGGCCACCATACCCACCGACCTTCTGACGACATTCCGGGGGCTAAGGCCCCCCAGCTTCCGAGGTACCGAGTTAGCCATTCAGGCCGAAGAGTGGGTGGAGAGGGTAGAGGAGCTCCTAGTCGGGATGATGTGCCACGCCATAGCTGCAGTATCCTTGGTGGTGACCATGCTAGAGGGCTATGCCCGAGATTGGTGGAGGGCCGCCAGCCTCTCTACCTTCAGAGGGCGACCACTCAGCACGATCCTCTGGTGGGAGTTCTCAGAGGCCTTCTTAGAGCACTTCATTTCGGATGCGGACCGGATGGCACTCCAGGAGCGGTTCCTGCAGATCCGGCAGGGAGATAGGACGGTTCCAGACTACCAGAGAGAGTTTATCCACTTGGCCCGCTTCGGCGGGACCTTAGCAGGTACGGACAAGGACAGGGCGGCCAGATTTTACCGGGGATTACGAGACGATCTCCGTCAGGCCCTGATCATGATTTCCCAGGCATCCTTCCACACGATTGCCTCACATGCCACCGCTCTAGAGATGGATCAGCGGATGGTGGCCCAGCAGCAGAGGGGATACGTGGGTGCTCCCCGGACTCAGGGCCGGGAGAGAGGAGTAGGCCCACGTAGACAGGATCAGGCCAGGAGACAGCGTCAGCGTCACCAACCATATTGACAGGCACCTCAGCCACGACCAGCACCTCAGCCCCGACCAGCATCTCGAGCCCCAGCACCACCAGCCCCAGCACCTCAGGCCGCCCCCGCCGCACGACGAGATGTTCCCTTCTCTGGGAACTGCTACCTGTGCCAGCAGCCCGGGCACGTACGAGCCTTTTGCCCGCAGGCGGTAGGTAGGCCCGGCCTAGGAGCAGTGCAGGGAGCCGCGGAGAGAGGACGAGGACGAGGTGGGCACAGAGGACATCCTGCAGGAAGGAGAGGCCAGGCCAGGCAGGGCAGAGCAGCATCCCTCGAGGCGTACGCCTTAGATCTCCAGCACGGTCCTACTCCAGACGTAGTGATAGGTATCTACTTTTAGTAGTTACGATATCCTAGGGAGATGTGATACTTATATATATATATGATGTGATCTTTTGTTTGTATAACATGTATGATCCCTATTCCGGTATATCTGTAAAAACTTATGATCATAGTATATGCATGTTATCAAGTCTACTTTTGGTAGAAGGTCATCCCGCTAAAACGCTATTCGATACCGATGCCACGCATTCATTCGTCGCACAGAACTTCATCGCTGACAAGGGAAATACTATACGATCATCCGGGATGTCAATACGAATACGACTCCCGGATGGATCAGATATGACGTCCACAGAAAAGTGTTCCTTCCAAGCAATGCTAGGAGGAATGGAATTCGAAGTCAACGCGATCGTTTTGGCGATAACCGGATTCGACATCATTCTAGGGATGGATTGGTTGACCGAGCACAGCGCCCAAATTGATTGTTCAACTCGAGAAATCCGCCTCCAGAATCCGAATGGGCAACTTATCACACTAGCAGGTATACCATCTGTCACTCGCATTATTTTAACATCCGCACAGACAGTGAAGGCAGTCCTACGGAAGGACGAGGTATACCTAATTTACTTCGAGATGGAGGACAAGACACAGGTGCTCTCTAGAGTACCCATAATTCGGGATTTCCCGGACATTTTTCCAGAATCCCTTCCCGGGTTGCCCCCGCAACGGGAAGTGGACTTCCAAATTGAACTTACACATGGGGCCCGACCCGTGTCCCGAGCTCCGTACCGAATGGCCCCGAGAGAACTGGCCGAGCTAAAGATCCAACTACAAGAGCTAGTTGACGCCGGTTTCGTTCGCCCAAGTACCTCGCCCTGGGGAGCCCCAGTGCTGTTCGTTAAAAAGAAGGACGGATCCCTGCGTTTCTGTGTGGACTACAGGGAACTGAATAAGCTCACTGTCCGGAATACTTATCCTCTGCCCTGAATAGATGAACTGTTTGATCAATTACAAGGCGCGTCCGTCTTTTCCAAGATGGATTTAAGATCCGGCTATTATCAACTCAGAGTACGAGAAGAAGATATTCCCAAGACCGCTTTCAGCTCCCGCTATGGACTTTACGAATTTATGGTGATGCCGTTTGGGTTGACCAATGCTCCCTGCGCCTTCATGGCTTTAATGAATACGGTGTTTAAGCCCTTCCTAGATCACTTCGTGATAGTCTTTATAGATGACATACTCATCTACTCGAAGAGCAAAGCTGATCATTCCCGGCATCTCCAAATGGTACTGCTCAAGCTGAGGGAGCACTCGCGCTTCGCGAAGTTCAGCAAATGTGAGTTCTGGATGGAAGAAGTCGGCTTCCTTGGACACACAGTTAACAAGAACGGAGTAGCAGTGGACCAATCTAAGGTACGAGCGGTACGAGACTGGCCGCCACTTAAGTCAGCAGCAAACATCAGGAGTTTCCTTGGCCTCGCCGGTTACTACCGAAAGTTTGTGGAGGGATTCTCTAAGATTGCATTGCCACTTACCGCCCTAACCAAAAAGGACGTGACGTTCCAGTGGTCTCCTGAATGTGAAGCAGCGTTCATAGAGCTAAAAAGCCGACTGATATCAGCCCCGATTCTGACACTTCCCTCAGGTACAGAGGGCTTCCAGATCTACGCCGACGCATCACTGAAGGGATTGGGAGCCGTACTAATGCAACACGGCAAAGTAATCGCATACGCCTCCCGACAACTGAAGCCTCACGAACTAAACTACGCCACCCATGATCTAGAACTGGGTGCGGTAGTTTTCGCATTAAAAGTTTGGAGGCACTACCTCTGCGGAGTGCGATGCGAGATCTTCTCCGATCATAAAAGCCTCAAATACATCTTCACCCAGAAGGAGCTAAATCTTCGACAGCGCCGGTGGCTGGAGTTCTTATGCGATTACGACTTCGCTCTCCAATATCATCCCGGCAAGGCCAATTAGGTTGCAGATGCTTTAAGTAGGCAAACTTCGATGGCCAGCAGCTGGCTGGAGATGATACCAGAGGAGTTGATCAAGCCCTTGGCAGACTTGGATATCACCCTCGTTACCCGAAGGAACCCGATGGAATATCAGGCCCACCTCTATTGGATGGAGATACAGTGTGACATTAGGGAAAGAATACGAGAAGCCCAGAAGATCGATATCGAAGCAGCCCCGATCATTCAAGCCTTGCAACACGGTGCGCAAGAAGACTACAACTTGTATGATGGCATCCTGCAGTACAGACACCGCATATTCATTCCCGCTGCAGAGGGAATCCGGGAAGAGATCCTCCGTGAAGCACACCAAATGAGGTACTCCATACACCCGGGGGTAGTGAAGATGTACACGGACCTGCGAAGGACACTGTACTGGCCAGGAATGAAGAGGGACGTCACCGAATATGTAGTGCACTGCCAGACCTGCCAAATGGTCAAAGCAAAATGTCGTAGCCCAGGAGGTTTGCTACAACCCCTGCCAATACCAGAATGGAAATTCGAGGATATCTCCATGGACTTCGTCCATGGCTTACCCCGATCTCGTGCAGGGAACGACTCAATATGGGTCGTAGTAGATCGCCTCACCAAAGTGGCTCGTTTTATCCCGAACAGACAAGGCGACGATGTCGACATATTAGCCCGACTATTTATAGAGCAAGTGGTCTGATTTCACGGGGTACTCAAGTCGATCGTGTCTGACCATGATGGATGCTTCACGTCAAAAGAATGGAGGCGAGTGCAGGCTTATCTGGGAACCAGATTAGCTTTTAGTACCGCCTTCCATCCTAGACCGACGGGCAAACGGAAAGGACGAACCAGACGATGGAAGACCTCCTCCGATTATGCATAGTGGAACACAACGAGCCTTGGGAGCAGTTACTGCCCTTAGTGGAGTTCTCATACAATAACAGCTTCCAGGCGAGCATCAAAATGGCACCTTACGAAGCCCTTTACGGAAGACGTTGTCGAACACCACTATCATGGGCACAGGACGAGGACCCCGAAGCTTTGGGAGTCACCTATATCGATGATACCACGACAGCCATAAGGTTGATTCAAGAATGTATGCTGGAGGCACAGAGTCGTCAAGCCAAATATTATGATGCACGTCATCAGATGGTGGAATTCAACATGGGAGATATGGTTTTCTTGAAAATTAAGCCTATGCACGGGATATCCCGAATAAAGAAGCAGAAAAAGCTGGACCCCCGCTATTTAGGCCCATATCAAGTCATCGAAAGAGTTGGCCCGGTGGCTTATAGGTTAGCTCTGCCAGCTGAATCGGGAAACCTTCATGACGTATTTCATGTCTCCTCGCTAAGACGTGTTCTACGCCAACCGGAGCAGCATCTACCCACACCACCAACATCAGTACAATCCGACCGATCCGTCCAACTCGAACCAGTAAAGATAGTAGACTCCAAGATCAAAGAACTGCGAAACAAAACCATCACGATGGTCAAGATCCTGTGGTCAAACTGTGGGCGCGAAGAGTTTACTTGGGAACCAGAGACGCTCGTTCGAGAAAAATACCCGACACTCTTCCCCCAGGTATATCCTTTAAACCCCTACTTTAGCCAATTTTCGGGGACGAAAATCTCTTTATTTTTATTGGATTGTAACATCCCGACTTTTATTGGGCCACTAGACCCTAGTGAGCCCAATAAAAGTAGGCCTGAGCGGTAGAAAACTACAATTTTAAGTAATGTTGCGCGCCACAATTAAGTCATTAGGGTATAGTGACCAAATGAACCCCGAATTGACTTCCGTCAGTTCCGTTAGACTCGTATAAACAATACGAGCGCAACGGAATTCGTTGCACTTCGATCCGAGGTCGTTTGGAGAAAAGGACCATTTCGGGTGTCGTAGCGCGCCACTACCTCATTATTATGAATAGTGACCGTACGAACCCCGAATTGACTTCCGTCAGTTCCGTTAGACTCGTATAAACAATACGAGCGCAACGGAATTCGTTGCACTTCGATCCGAGGTCGTTTGGAGAAAACGACCATTTCGGGTGTCGTAGCGCGCCACTACCTCATTATTATGAATAGTGACCGTACGAACCTCGAATTGACTTCCGTCAGTTCCGTTAGACTCGTATGAACAATACGAGCGCAAAGGAATTCGTTGCACTTCGATCCGAGGTCATTTGGAGAAAATGACCATTTCGGGTGCCGTAGCACGCCACTACCTCATTATTATGAATAGTGACCGTACGAACCCCGAATTGACTTCCGTCAGTCCCGTTAGACTCGTATGAGTAATACGAGCGCAACAGAATTCGTTGCGCCTCGATTCAAGGTCGTATGGAGAGTATGCCATTTTAGGGCTATGCAGACCACATCAGTGCAACACACGAAATATAAAGCGCATGAACCTGGCATCAGCCCCGGCAAATCATAATGGACCCCTGGATCATGGAAGACCCCGTCCTAGGTTGACCTCGGTCAACCCCCCCCCCCCCCCCCCCGGCTTGAAATTTATTGGGAAATGAAAAGAAAGGGGGGGGGGGAGGAGAGAGAAAGCCCCCCCCAAGGAAGGGGCTGCCCATGAATAGGAAGCCCCTATTTGGGCAAGGGGGCAGGAGAGAGGAAGGGAGGGGAGGGGGAGAAAATATCTCCCACCACTCACCCTCCCTTAACCCCACGTGGGGAAAGGAGGAGAGGGGGGGGGGGGGGGGGGGGGGAGACCTCCCCCTTCCTATAAAAGGAGGGGCCAGCCCTCCTCTCAAGCCCACACACCCCCCTCAGCCCCCACCTTCTCGTCCTTCCACCCTGCCGGAGCCATCCCAGCCACCTCCTCGCCGGAACCCTACCCAACCAAGCCGCCGCCACCTCCCTCCTTCTTCATGGCCGGCCGACCACCCTCCCGAGCCCAGGTAAAACTCTCCCCCTCCTCCTTCCTATCTCCCGGAGGAGGCCACCCCTCTCCCCGTCGCCAGAGCGCCGCCGGCCGCCGCCCCGAGCCTTGCAAGGCTCGGGGAGGAAGCTGGCCGTGAAAGCCCTCTCCCCCAGCGCCGGTGGTGGCGCTGGGGGAGGTAGCCCCCTCCCAGGGGCCTCGACGCCGGTGCAGGGGAGGCGGTCGGGCCGCCGGAGGACGCAACCCCGGCGACACCCGTGGCCTCCCCCTCTTCTTTTTCCAGTAGGGGTTAAAACCCCTCCCCCGGCGGCGGCCGGCGGATCCAGGCCGCCGGACCCCCGCCGGAGGTCTGCCCCCTCCCCGACGCTCCGACCAGGGGCGGCAGGGAGGTCCCTCCCTGAGGAGACGGCGGCGCGGCCAGCTGCATGGCCCATGCAGGCTGCGCCGCGCCTCCCCCTCCCCTCCTGCTCAAGTTCCCGGTGGGGTCCGGCGGCGCCAGGCCGCCGGACCACCACCGGAGTGGCCTTCGACCCCCGGCACACCGACCTGGTTCCCTCCCAGCGGAGGCGGCGGCGCAGCGGGCCTGCATGGCCAATGCAGGCCGCGCCCCCGCCTCCCGTCTCCTTATTCGCCCTCCCCCGGCGGTGGCCGGCGGCAGCAGGCCGCCGGACCACCACCGGAGGAGTCGCCGGCCCCCAGCGCACCGACCGGGGGTGGCGCCGGCCCCTCCGACCGCTGCCCGGCGGCAGCTGGGGCCGCCTTCGGGCGGGGATGGCGGGAGCCGTCCGATCTCCCCCAGGAGATCTGGCGCCCTCCCGCACCTTATTTCCCGCCTTCCCTCCCCCCCCCCCCCCCCCCCCCCCCCCCCCCCCCGTATATGCGCCCCCACAGCGGATCCGCCGCAGATCCGCTGCGGGGGCCGCGGGAGGGCGCAGTGTGCAAAACCCCTGCGCCTCTTCCCTGCCCCTATCCGCACCCCAAAAACCCCTGCCCTTCCCCATTTTTCTAAGGAAAAATGGGGCCTTTTCAGAAAAATGTTTCTAAACGAAAAATGTGCCCCACTATGAGGGGCACCTCAAGTAATTTTTGGGGAATTTTAGGAGATGATTTACTATTTTTAAATCCCTTTATAAAGTTCATTTTAAGGAATAAAATGCCCGAATGAGTTCGTAAAAATCCCCAAAAATTATGGGTTCTAATAAAAGGTATTTTTCAACTACTACTAAAGTTGGGAGGTGTGACCTGTCCTCCAAAAGCTTTTACAAGCGAAAATAAATGCCCGAAAAAGAGCGAAATTCATCAAAATGAATCGGCGTCCCCTCGACGCATATTTTTAAACGCTCAATAGATATTACGCGTATCGATCTAAAGAATCGACTAAGTTCGGAATACCAACGCAAAAATCGGAATGAAATCGCGGCGCGGCGCTGGAACTCGATACCGCCGCGACAATAATAAAGGAACGAACTCGCGACAAAAGAATAAGTACAGAAAACTTATGAAACGTAAATAAACTCCAGAAATGGAGTAGAACCCCTATGAACGGGGAGAAGAGCAGGATCTCCTCCTACGAACGGAGTCGATGAATGAAGCCTCCTCTTATGGAGTGATTGAACTACTAACCCTTTTTATATGCTTACTGCTTTCTGTACTTTCGTTTAAATCCAGTCTCGCACTGGTCCTCCGCATTTACATTCAGTACTTCCCTTTAAATCCAGTGTCGCACTGGTCCCCCGCATTTACATTCAGAACTTCCCTTTAAATCCAGTCTCGCACTGGTCCTCCCGCATTTACATTCAGTACTTCCCTTTAAATCCAGTCTCGCACTGGTCCCCCGCATTTACATTCAGTACTTCCCTTTAAATCCAGTCTCGCACTGGTCCCCCGCATTTACATTCTGTACTTTCATTTAAATCCAGACTCGCACTGGTCCTGTCATTATGGCCTCTGCTTTCGTCCTACTTTTCTGCTTATCACTATGACCTCTGCTTTCGGCCTACTTTTCTGCTTATCACTATGGCCTCTGCTTTCGGCCTACTTTTTTGCTTACCACTATGGCCTCTGCTTTCGGCCTACTTTTCTGCTTATCATTATGGCCTCTGCTTTCGGCCTACTTCTCTGCTTAGTATTATGGCCCCCTGCTTCCGGCCTAATTTACTTGCTAAATGCAGCGCTGTCGTGGCTATAATGCAGTGCTTATCCTCCCTTCTGCGAGGCCTTAGTTGGGGAGAACCCGGAGTCGAGTCCCTCCTCCCAGGTTAGGCCCAAGCAAGGAGCCATCATACCGCTAAGCCTCCCGGTCAGAGGTTGTGGGACCGGTCGAGTAATCTGCCACGTACTTTAAGCGCTTGTTTTATTATTAAGCGGGTGAAGATTGTTTGGAAGTGGCGGGTTGGTCACGCTCGCAGACCGTTCGTACCAGTGCGGGTGGGTTGACAACTCATGGCGACAGGGAGATGTGCACAGCGGGTTATCACCACTCCGAACCCGCAGTTTTACCTCCGCTGGTCGGCCTACAAATCGGTTCGCCGGATGTCGCTCACATCCAGTTGATACACCAAGTTGTACAGGAGGGCCTGAGTGATACGGTACAACTACATTCAGAAGTGGCAAGACTGGCCACTGTCACCGACGACCACATCGGTGAGGCCCGCGGGGTTAGCTCCCCTGCTTGAAGAAAAGCGGTCTAAACTGTGTCGACACAGGGTCTTTTTGTGTGCGTACAGGTTTGAATACCTGGGTGTGTGTATGCGCGAAATAGTGTTGCGTATTTACCATACGACGCGATTACGGATATTAGGGCGGAAGGCCCTATCCATATATATAAGTAGATATATATAAGTAGATATATATATGTTTACCTGCTGCTAAGCCTCTTCCTTGCTTCGTCTATTTTATTTCTGTCCTTTAGCCGCCCCCTGGATATGGATCCGGGGAGGGGATATATTTTCTACTTAGCTCTGTGACTAACGGTTATTTCTTATAACCAATCACAGGAGATGGGACAGCGAGGAGCCCCCGCACCACAGGATGATATACCCGCCTTGGAGATGGCCCGTTCGATTACCCCAGCCTCGCCCCCTATCTTCCGCGACGTGAGTCCTAGATTATAGGACTAGACTAGGATCTTTTGTTTCGTCGATGTAGCCCCCGAGGCAGTAGTTGTAAACATTAGGCTTCGACCCTGTTCCAATATGTGAATATAAGTTGTGTGCTTGTTTTTCTGTCTTTCGATTGCTTCCGCTATGCGTTCTGATGTGAAGTTATGATTCTTGTGCCTGACAAGGAGACCGCTCGGTGCTTGAAAAGAGTGGGACGTTGCCACCCGGAAAGCGCTAAGTGGTCATCCTTGGGCAGTAAGATCCCCCCTCCCTGAACCAGGTTCAGTTTGGGGAGGGGGGGGGGGGGGGGGGGGGGGGGGGGGTCTTACAAATCTTCTCCCCCTTCTTAACCTTAGTGACATGTGAGGTTAAGAAATCTTTAGTGATCATTGAGGAGGATACAATTGTCTTGAGAGACATGAGTGACTCTTTTGATTCTTGTATTTCTGACTCCATCTGGGAGTATTTCTTATTAAACTTTCTGGCTTGGCCTGCTAGTAGGTCAGCAAAGGTGCTTGAGGCCAAACCTACTGCTTTTCAGATGGCTTGTTCAATATCAAAAGAGGGAGTGTGAGCAAGAGATGTAGGAGTCGGTGTGAACATAATTACTGGGGGGATTGCTGTGAGGTTCTCATTGAAGTATGGAAGATCTATAGGGGAGTGGGATTAATAGACTTCTGGAGAGATATGAAATGGTGGGAGGGGAGCAGACTGATTGTCTGTGATTATGGTGGATGGTTGTTGCTTTGGTTGGAGAGGGACCTGAGGTGCAGGTTCTGTGGCAGGGATGGATGAACTAGTCTAGTTGACCTGGGATAGATCAACATCTTGATTAGTATCTTGTTGAGTTGCTGGGGTGTCCTATGGAAGAGAATTATCCCTTGGAGGATCTGGTAGACTTGTCTCTATATTTTGTGGAGGTGGAGAAGGAGGAGGTGAGGGTGCAGATTGACCAGGCTTCAGAATTTGCCTGGTCCACTTGGAGAATAATTCTATATACATCCTTTTCTCTGGAGGAATGAGCACTCCTTTTGATTTGCGCACCATTGGATAATGGTGGAAGAGCACCTGGCTCATGATCCTCATATAGGAATTCTCTTTGTGTGAATATTTGTGCCCAATCAGCTTCATGAGGCATCTTCCCCAGTTTATCTTCTTATTCAGGACTAGAATTCCTATGATTTGCAACTGCTGCCCGGGGATAGCATCATGTGCTGATATTTTGCATAGGAGCACCTTCCCTAGTATATCAGCAAGGAATCTGTATTCCTCTACAAGATCAATCTTCTTCAGATTGATGGCTTTCTCTTTCTTGAATTGCATGATCTCTAAGGATCTCTTGATCTCTTCCCCTGTCAGTTCATCTGGATCACTGCCAGTTGTAAGATCAAATGTTTGATTAAGCAGTTCCTCTGTTATATGTATACTTATCTCAGAAAATTTCCCATTGATGGAGCCATCATCTCCTATTTGCATATTGTCCTTGAACTCTGTCAGTTCAGCTTAAGGTATCTTGCACCTTGAGGAAATCAATTTTGTCAGCCCAGCTGTATGGAATAAGCCTAGAATGGCTTTGAATCTTTCGGCAACAATATTAAATGAGTCAACATCCACGTCAAAACCAGAATTTATCTTTGGAAGAGCCATTGATTTTGAAGTACCTGCAACAAGAAACAAGAGAGAGAGAGAAAGAGACGAGAGAAAGATGCATGAGAGTTGGGGAGAGGAAGAGCACGAGAGCAGGAAAAAGAGAATTCGAAAGTGTAATGAATTTGACGCCAATGGTGCTTAAAAGAAGATGATTCGTTGCACCTTAGGATTTTATTCGAAGCACCGTCGACAAGGATTAATAGAAAGCGCGCCAAAATGTGTCGAAGCAGCTTCTAGAAGTGAAACTGCGCCCGCTAGCTATGTCGATGTTGCGTCAATTAGGACTCGACGAACTTTCGAATTAGATGAGCAACTATTAAATCGACGTATCCGTCGATATGATGTCGACAGTGTGTCGAATGCTATTTGAATTATCTGATTTAGATGGCCCTCGAAGTTGGCGTTGAATATAATTAGACGGTACATTGAATTCTATTCGACGCAACTCGAATTATCCGTTGTATATTTCTTTCGAAGCAGGCGTCGAGTAGAATTAGACGGTACGTCGAATTCTATTCAACGCTGTTGGCACCAAAAAATGTACCAATCCCTTAACCGCTCAAATTGAAGGATGGGGGGGGGGGGGGGGGGGGTGAAACTATTGGGTGGCCGGTTACTTTGAGCTGAAGGAAAGAGAATTTTATTGATATAAAGCTTGAATTACAGCTGAAAATATAACAGAAAAGTATGAAAGAAAACAGCATAAGACTTGAAGAAAAAAGGGCCTGGAGGGAGACGGAGAGGTCTCCAGAAAGGTGATAGGCGGTCTCAGCGGTCACTCAAAACTGAGACCGCTCTAACCACCGGCTGGAACTGGAAGCTCTCCACAAGTCCCACTAACTACTACCCCTACCCCTCTATTTATAGGCGCGGGGGTCTGCCCGAACGGGCAGATTTGGAAGGTAACGGGCTGCCCGAAACTGCTGAGATTGCCTGAGACCGCTACTGAGACCGCTGAGATCGTCTGGACCTGCTGCTGAGACTGCTGAGATCGCTGAGATCGTCTGGACCTGCATCACCTGAACAGATCACACAAAACAGAATCAGTATAGGACCGAGACCCTCTAGAGCAAGATCGCCCGGGAGGGGCGATCTCCCTGCGAGATCGCCCAGGAGGGGCGATCTCTCTTCTGCGAGATCGCCCGGGAGGGGTGATCTCCCTGCGAGGTCGCCCGGAAGGGGCGAACTTCTCCTCTGCGAGATCGCCCGGGAGGGATGATCTCCCTGCGAGGTCGCCCGGAAGGGGCGACCTTCTCCTCTGCGAGATCGCCCGGGAGTGGCGATCTCCCTGCGAGGTCGCCCGGAAGGGGCGACCTTCTCCTCTGCGAGATCGCCCGGGAGGGGCGATCTCCTTACGAGGTCGCCCGGAAGGGGCGACCTTCTCCTCTGCGAGATCGCCCGGGAGGGGCGATCTCCCTGCGAGGTCGCCCGAAAGGGCCGACCTTCTCCGCGTGAGGTCTCCTTAGGCGATCGCCCAAGAGGGGCGGTCTCCTCTGCGAGGTCGCCCGGAAGGGGCGACCTTCCCTGCGTGAGGTCTCCTTAGGAGATCGCCCAAGAGGGGCGGTCTCCTCTGCGAGGTCGCCCGGAAGGGGCGACATTCCCTGCGTGAGGTCTCCTTAGGAGATCTCCCAAGAGGGGCGGTCTCCTCTGCGAGGTCGCCCGGAAGGGGCGACCTTCCCTACGTGAGGTCGCCCGGGAGGGGCGGCCTCCTCCTTGGGAGATTGCCCAGGAGGGGCGGTCTCCCCTGCGAGGTTGCCCGGCTCTGGATCTCGCCGAGGGCAAGGTCACCCAGATGGAGGGAGCTTGTCATGGAGGAGCGAGAATTCCCGGGGTCTCTGAGAATGCTAAATGCCTAAAAAAGTTAGCTCGGAGGGGATCGTCGATTTCTGGGTAAACAGACGCAACTCTGACTAAATAATTCTATTTTCTTTAGAAATATCTTACTGTTTTTCTCAGCAATGATTTTTATTGAAAATGGTATTTATACTATCATTTTTATGAACTACAGAAGATAACAAGTGGATTCAGAGAAGAAATCACTCCCTTGTTGGATTTAGTTCTTTATTGAGTCATATTTCTTCCTTCCCCTTCCATTATCTACTAGGAGGGATCCTACCTAATCCTGCATAAGTAGCTCAAACATTAGAAGGAACCCAGGTTACCTTGGACCCTTTGCTTTTACCATTGTAAGGTTCTATGAAAGAGTAGAAGGGTCTTTCATGATATTCTTTTGGATGGAAGAGAATGAGTTTATCAAACCTTGATTTATTATTTTGATACTTAAGATGTGTATAAAATGTATCTAAACATAATAAATTAGCAGAGTGTTTAATTATTCTACATTTTACTTTAACCTTTTGATTGTTGTTGGTTAATTTCTCTGCATTACACTTGCATAGAGATTTCTTTTCATTGTTTAGCTTTACTTTATTAAGCGCAGTTGTTTTATTTGGATTATTAAAGTCCTTATCCTTAGTTAGTGCACTCCTCTCACTTCTTTGAAAATCACTAGGTCTAATAAATCTAACTGGATTTTTCTAGGCTGGACTACTAGTGATTTCAGTGCTAGTGCAAGAGTCTGCTCCTAGACCTAGGTGTTTAAATCTCATGGAGAGATTTTGTGTAATATCTTTGAGCTTTTAACTCCTCCCATTGAGAGAGTTCTCAAAGGCTTTTGCCATTGTTAGCTCTTCTTTTAATTTAAGATTTTCATTTCTTATCTCTATCAATTCTGATTCCTTATTATTAATTTCATCTATTAAGTCCTGATTTCTCAAGTATAAATCATCTTTCTTAAAATCTTCTAACTATTCCCTAACAACAGTTATTTTTTTTATAATGAGGAAATCATTGCAAAATTCTTTAAAGCAATTTTTAAAATTATCAGAATTGAAATCAAAATCATCAAATAGAGATACATGTTCTTCATCATCTGAAGATATCCCTAGTGCCATCATGTAGGCTGCTTCAACATCTTTTTCTTCATCACTCTCTGATGAAGAGGAGCTTGACTCTGCTTCAGAGTCACTCCAGGTTTCAGCAATGAAACATTTGTCTTTCTTCTTGTCTTTCCTCCTGAAAGACTTCTTCTTCTGCTCATCTTTGCTGCTGCTCTTGTCCCTTTGTTCTTGTGGGCAGTTAGGGGCTATGTGCACTGGCTTGTTGCAGAAGAAGCAAATCACTTCCTTCTTTGGAGTCTTATCATATCTGGGCTTTGAGCTCCTCTCTCTTCTCCTTGAGTCTTCTGTCTTGACCCACTTTCTGAATCTCCTTGCTAGGAGACTGAACATTTCATCTTCAGGAGTGGAGGGCTCTCCTTCAGCAGCTTTCAAAGCAAGGCTTCTTTGGATAAGAGTTGGAGTTGTCTCCTTTACCTCTGTTTCAGCTCTGCTTTTCAGAAGCATCTCATATGATTTAAGCTTTCCTAGCAAAGCATCAGTAAAGATCTCTCTATGGCATCTAGACTCTCTGATGGCCCAGATCCTTGAGTCTCATGAGCTTAGGAAGCACATGAGAATCTTATCATTGATCTCTGTCAGAGATATCTCCTTGTCCAGACACTTTAGCTCATTGATAATGATGTTGAATTGGTCGTACATTTCAACAACACTTTCATCAGCTTTCTTTTGAAAGTTCTTATATTGGGATATGAGAAGTTACTTTCTGTCCTTTCTTTCATCAGAACTCCCTTCTACCATTCTGGTAAGAGATTCTCGGATCTCTTTTGCTGATTGGTAGTTAGCTACTTTTTGGAAAATGACATCTGACATTGTGGAAACCAGAATGTTCATGGCTTTGGCATCACATGCCTTCTGCTTCTTCTCAGCCTTTGTCCATTCACTCCTTAGGACAACTTCCAGTATTTTAGATCCATTGACACCTTCTCTGACTGGAGTCGGGGGACCTAAAATTATAACATCAAAGATGTCTTCAACAATAGAGTTCATGTAAAGCTTTATTCTAGCATTCCAGAGTGTAAACTTATTTAGGTTACACACTGGTGGTCTTGTTGATGCATAATCTTTAGAACCCATTTTCTTTAGAAAATAATTTTAACTAATTTACAATAAAGAAAAGAGAGTATGAGATATTTTGATCAAAGTGTTAGCCTTTTAATGATCAACCTGACTCTGATACCAATTAAAAGTGCACAGTGTGCCTCTGAGTATTCTCTAGAGGCGGTGAATAGAGATTTAAAATATTTTCTATTCTATTTATGCACACACAATAAAAACACTAGGTATTATACAACCAGCAATCCAAAGACAATAAAGTAAATGCAGATTGCTGGATATATAAATACAGAAAACAGAAATATGGACATCACAGAAAAGCACACACAAAAGAAACATGAATTTTATAGAGGTTCCCCAAAATGTGGGTAGTCCTTTCTTCTACCTCCCCGGTAGGATTGCACAACCTGTGCCCGAGTCTTTTGATAAAGAGACTCTTAGAACCACTGAGTCTTTTGATAAGGAGACTCTTTGAACCACTGAGTCTTTTGATAAGGAGACTCTTAGAACCACTGAATCCTTTGAAAGAGGGATTTATAAAACTCTTTTATAGTATGAAGAATAAGGGGGAAGAAAGTAAGAAGAGGGAGAAAAGAATTCTGTTCTCAGAATTCTTCAGATGCTATTTCTCAAGAACATCAACTTTTGATTTTCACGGGATCTGTATAAGATGAACTCTTGCTTATGATTGTGATGGTTGCAAGGGTTATTTGACTGGATCCTTTTTCTGTAAGCACTTGCTGAAAACTTGCTGATGTAAGGTGAAGAAGGAGAAACAACTATTTTCTTTTCTGTTCAAAACACTTGTTTTTCTGTTTTAGGGTTTTGGAAGAAGGAAGAAGAGAACCCTATTCGACAGATGAGAATAATGTAATGAATGCCCTCCTTTTCTTCTCCCCTTGAGCATACTTATTCTGTATGATTGGAATTTGAAATACTTTCTTCTTTTAGGCTGTCCTGAAAAGGAATTCTTTTTGGACACTTAATTTTCTTTTCTTCTTTTGATCCCGACCCGTCCATCAGATTTGAATACATTCCAAGAGTGTTTTTGTTATGTCCTGGAATGCTCTATTCCATTCATGGTACTAAATGAGTCGTTGGAGAACTGTCCTTAGTCTTGTGGTCCTTATGAAAAGGTCTTAAAAGGACACCAGAAAAAGCTTCTTTTTTCTGACTGTATTCGACGTTGCGTCGACTTCATCACTCTTCATATCGACGCACATCTGAGTTCTTATAGTAGTAGCTTCGAATAACTTCTTAGCTTTGACAGAACTCAGATGTCGACGTTACGTCGATTCCTTATCGACTTATCCGCCGAGTTGAAGACTTGGACTTGAGCTTTAACTTCTGCATCGAATTGAAGTTGAAGTTACGTAGACTTCTTAGATGGCTCCGATTGTCTCTTCCTTCTGCGTCGACTCCCTTTCGACGTTGCGTCGAATTGACTTATACTTCGACATGCTGGTTAAGTTGCTTGGACTTCTAGTCAGAGTTGCGTCGACATCAAGTCGAAGTTGCGTCGACTTTCATTCGACACAAGTCATAACTTAACTAATTTTGTGATTGCCTTGACTTGGCCTTGACACTCTAATGTGAGTGTGACATCCTAAGACATCTAATGACCAATTTACCCTTTCTATACAATGAGGGTAATACTCCTAGGAAGTAAAATCACCTATAGATAATTTTTTAAGTTAAATCAAAAGGGTTTTCCCCCAACAATGGAGTTAGAAGCAGAAATAATAGCAGTATGATGAAATGAAAGCGCATTGCGCTGTTCTAGGTAATACATGAATAAATAAATAAGTAAATAGAATGCAGATAAAAGTGGGCTTCTCCGCCCTGTTCTTGGTCCTTCCAGATTAGGCTGGTGCAAGTCCCCTTGGAGGATCATCGTGGGATGCAGCGGCTGCGCTCCGAGGATTGAACACGGTGGAGGCCGAAGTTATGTGTTGGTTTGGGTGTGCTTGTTGTAGATAACATGAGCGTGCTTCCTCCTGGTTTCCTCATACATCACTCACTACTCCAGAGGTGATAAAATTCATTGACAGGTGTGTGATGGAGGGGATGGCTTCGAACCGTGCCTAAAGAGGACATCCAAAGATGTCATTGTAGGCAGAGTTAGACTCTACCACCACGAACTGGACATCATGCGTGACCTGCTTTGGAAACTTGCCTAAGGTGACGGGTAAAGTGATGGTTCCTTGTATTGGGTCGACGAGGCTGCCGTTGAAGCCATATACTGGTCTCCATATTGAGTTTTCCTTTTGGGATCTTCATACTGTGGAGGGTGGATATGAATAGGACATCAATAGAACTTCCATTGTCGACCTGGATCCTCTTCACATGAAAGCTTGATTTGTCGATTCCCGCGCTAATGACGAGGGGGTCTTGGTGTGGCAGAAGCAACCCCTCTAGGTCTTCGTATCCAAAACTGATGGTGGCGGCCTGCGGCGCCTTCGAGGACCTGCTGATCTTTCTCATGTTGAGCGATGGAGTGTACGGAGGGGAAGGGAGACTCAACCATGGTCTCGACCTCTCCCACTATCTTCCTGCCCCCCTACGTACCCTGGTACGGGGGTGGTTGGTCTCTTTTAGGTTGAGGCATTGATGGATGATTATGGACTTGTCCTTGCAGAAACCTGTCGAGGATGCTTGACGAACAAGACATTCGATCTCTAAGTTTTATACATTCCTCAGTGGTGTGCCCAGTTCCCCAGTGGAACTCATTGTACTTTGAATGGTCTCCCCTGGCATTTGAGGGGAGTTCTCGCGGCCTCTGGAGTGTCGGGTTGTCCTGGATTGCGTGGAGGTGTTGAGAGAGGCGGGTGGGAACCCTAATCTTTCTGGGGGTCTCGGTGACGCTCATTGTCCCGACGCTCTTCCTACCTTATGGGAGCCTGGTCATCTCCCTTCTTTCTCTTCGGGCTTCCTTCAAATTGCTGGTGGTGTGCTTCGATGGCTTCATCAGCAGCTATTTGAGCTTTGAACCTATGCACGAGGTCTGGATAGCTAGGAACCGTCTCTCTCATTAGAGCTAAGTAGAAGGCGCTTGGGCGAAGTCCTCCCAGAAAAACACATCACAGTAGCTCGGGATTGACCCTGGGAATCTGTCGTGCCTTTACAGTTAAGTGGAAGAAGAAGTCCATAAGGGCCTCTCCCTCATTCTGGCGGATCCCCGATAGATGAGAGGGGTCTCTAACGATCCTGCGGTTAGTGATGAATTGATCTGTGAACTGATGTGTCAGTTCTACAAAGATGTTGATGACTCTCTCTCTCTCAGGGAGTGGAACCAGGTTCGTGCTTGCCCCTTTAGTGTTGCTGGAAACACTTGGCACAACAACTGATCTGGGGAGTTGTAGATTCTCATGAGGGTTGTGAAGTGGTTAACGTGCCCCAGCGGATCGTCCATTCCGTCGAACGTCTCGATGTTCGGGAGATTGAAGTTGCGCGGGATCGGATGCGCCAGGACCTCAGGTGTTAGCGGTGAGCCGTGGGGAAGAGGGCGGTGGGCAAAAGCAGCACGTCGTCCGACTTGCCCGTATTCTTCAGCAATCACATCGCAGATTTCCTCATGCGTGAGTCTTCCAATAGCCTGCACGAAGCCTGCTACTTCTGGGTGGCGGTGGTGAAGGTTGGCTCCGGGTTCTCTGGCCGGTCAAAACGGATGCCTGGAGCTGGTCGCGTCGAAGAATTCTTCTTTGTAGAAATATTCCTCTCGAGCGACTTCTTCTGGTTGAACATGGTTCGGAGCTATGGGAGGCGGATTGACCGACGCGGGGGCCTAAATGGAGCTCGAGGGCCTCCTTAGTTTCTCAGCAAGGCCAATATCTCGGTCAGCTATTCATCCATCTGTCGCATGTGTCCTTCCAATGTAGCGACGGGGGCGGGCATCGCCTCTTCTGCGAGAGGTACATTGATGAGCGAGTGAGAGGGAGTTGGGTCTACGCATCCCCCTGAGATTGATCCTTCGGAGGTTCAGACACTCCTTCTCGCTATAGCCGTCAGGCACGAGTATTGCTACGAAGCAAATACTGTCTTCAGAGAGTCTTTGCATAGTTTTGGGAACACCTTTCCCACAGATCAAGAAGCCAAACTGTTGTGGGTCGCTCGATACTCTTATTGACTAGTCTAATTGAACCGTCTCGGCTCAAGAGAGAGTCGAGTGCACAATCAGTTAAAGTAAAGTGAGACAGTTGGCAAGAAGACTTTTTAACGTGGAAAACCCAAAAATGGTGAAAACCACGGGGCATGATCAGTGCTGACCAAATTCACTATATCTTAAGGTGTTACAAGTTGTATAACGCAAGAGGATGACATGCCACCGCTCGTTGCAGGGGGTGCAAAGAAGAGTGAGGAAGAGAAAATCTCTAAGGTGGAAGGAGATCTCCAAGGGCCAAAGGGAGATCTCTAGTCGCCTTCGAAGGAGATATTCGTAGGGGAAGGAGATCTTCGAAGGTCGAAGGAGATCTTTGAAGGATTCTTCGAACGCCGAAGGTGAACTCTGAAGGATTTTCGAAGGAGCTCTATCGAGCGCTGAAGGCAAGGTCCCTTGAAATGAAAGCTCTGAGCTCATTTTATAGTTTTTGGCATGGGCGGTTTGGTAATTGCGCCATTATAACCGCCATAACTATCGGACGGACGAATCACGTTCCTCGATCTGGAGCACACGGATCACCATTTTTGCATATATGACGATTTTGCCCTCGGGCAGTTCGGGCAGTGATGATAACGAACAACTAACTATCCCGCGAACTGCAAACTGTCCCGTGAACTACGAACTCTCCTGTAATCTTTGTGAATGCAAGAGGTAAAAAGAGGAAATTATAGTGTGCGTTGTGGGACACGTTCTGAGCGTGTAGTGAGCGCGAAGGTGCTCTGAGCGTTATGAGCGGTAGTTGGCGTGGTATTGGGCGCGCGGCTGTGCTGCGTTACCGCGTGTAGTGGTGCACACGCTGATACGTGCGTGCTACTGCCCGATGGTAGTGGGTGCGCCACTGTGCGCGCGTCGGAGCACACAGAGGTGTGCACGCTGCCGTGCGCGTGCTACCGCCCGCGCTACTCCGTGGCGATAGTGGGCGCGCACGGGTGCGTGTGTGGGTGTGCGCGCGTTGAGGCGTGCAGCGGTGCGCGCACTGGCACGTGCGTGCTACCGCTCGCACTACCACGTAGAAGTAGAAGGCGCTGTAGTGGGTGCGTCGTTGTGTGCGCGTCGCCGCACACAGTGGTACACCTGTTGACGCGCGCGTGCTACCGCCCACACTATCACGCGACGGTCGTGGGCTCGCGTGGGGTGCGTGCGGGTGCGGGACAGCGCTACCGCGCACGCTATCCCATGCGGGCTAGTGGCTTTGGCCGTTCGAATCCTCCTCCACTATGATGGTTCTTATAGTGGGTGTTTTTTGGAACCTCCTACTCCCTCCATTATGAGCACTCATTGGAGGATTTTGTTAATCGCAGCCCAAATTCTCTATAAATAATGGGGTGCTCATCAAGCTTATTCGTAAAAAAAAAATTAAACAACAATATAACAAAGAACTTGTTTATAAAAAAAATTAAACAATAGCATAATAACGAAATTATTTATAAAATTAAAAACCTTAAATTTTATTGCTAGAAGGAATTGAACCCACGACCCTTGACAATATGTTTTATTTTTCGGGAACTTATCTGCCATGAAAAATAACCTATTCTATATTACTGAAAATAATATTTTTTGAATGAAGTGTTGGCGGACGCCCACGTTAGGCCCTATGTGGGTCCGCCCCTAATCCTTGTCCAAAGAGTTATTGTAAACGATCGATGGTGCAAGGTCATACACCAGCTCTTCATCCCCGAGGTAACGGGAAAAATCAGCGGGTCCTCAATTGTATATCAAACTCGCGACTAGCTTTGACCCTTTCTAACCTCTCGTGTTTATTTGGGTTTTCTTGGACACGCGGAGTCGTAGGACATATCTCACTGTTTTGTTGTCGACATGGTATTGTTCTCCTGTTGTTGACATGGATCTCATTGTTTTTAGTTTGGAGCTGCAAAATTTTGGCTTCGTTTGGCGCAGCTTATTTGCTCCGGTGAGTTGGGTCAAAAACGCCATTATCATAGATTGTATGTTTGGCAAGACAAAGGTTATGACCGCTACCAAGAAAATAAACTAATTTTGAGCATAAACTGTATGAATTTTTTTAGGTGAGGTCGAGCGTTCACGAACAACGGTTCATGACCACCGTGTTCACGACCGCCACCACCGCCAAACGAAGCCTTAATGTCTCATTGGGAGTTATTCAATCTCGACGGGCTAAAAATATGTTTTAGAAAATGTAAAAAAAACATTTGTTTATCCAAAGGCAAATGAATGAATCTCCAGCTAATGATGCAAGGTTGGCAAGTTGTCGTAGCCCTGTATCTGTCTACTATAGCCAACTTATTCACTGCTTCTGATAATGTATCTAAGCAACTAACTTATGTGATGCATTTTCCCCGCCATTGTAGCTTTTTTTGTTTGGATGTTATTTGAATGTTGAAATGATCATTTTGTGCAAATAGCATCGCGGTGTGCAACTATACAAAACTGTAGTTGGTGTGCCAACAACATGTCGGTGTGTAAATATTACGATTGAATTGCAAATATACTCTGGATGCACATATTGATTTTTAGTAGTGTGCCAATGACACTATTCATTTTGTATGCCCTTCAAACAATTTTGAAGAATAATAGGGGGAGAATGAATTGAAGAGGTAGAACTACGGGAAGAGAAATATGAAAAGACGAAAATTGATTCTAAATTTTTTGTTTGAAAATGGGAGGCCAGGCTTAATGCTTTCCAAAGAGACTAGAAAATATTTATTGACAGAGAATTTTTTCCCACCAATGCCAAATCAAATCCCTCCAAAACAGCATTCGGGTGAAAACATGACTTTTTCTATCATCACCACGATCCCTTTCAACAACAAAAAGGTTTATGCAGAAGAAAATTCAATTGTATGCATACTCAAGAATTTGTCTGCTGATGGAGTGCGATCGTTCGTTGGTTCCATTTTTGAACAGGCCTGCAGGCCGTACACCCCAACCTATCTACGCACATGGAGTGCGATCGTCCGTGTGCGGCAGGTTGTTGAGGTGGGGTCTTGAACCCACGACCTCCTAGATAAAGGGACTTAGGGCCGACCTCCATCATCAACTGAGCTGCAGCTCAACTGGTGATGGAGGCCGACACTAAGTCCCTCTATCTAGGAGGTCGCGGGTTCAAGATCCCACCTCAACAACCCACAACACATGGCCGCGCTACTTGTGCGGAGATGGGTTGGGGTGTATGGTCTGCATGCCTGTTCAAAAATGGAACTCTGCGTGGACCGTAACATAAAAGAGGCCGATGAAGATCTTCCAAGAATCCTCGTCGGAAAACTCAAGAGCTCCTTCTTCTCCCAGTGCCAAAAGTCCCTACTAATGGAGGCATGACCCCGCTTTTATAGTTAGGAGGACGTTCTGGTAACTGCGTCATGTTGATTCCTCGACGAGCGAATGAGAATGCTTGATCCGGGGCACACAGATCGCCAATTTTGAGGTTATAACGACTTTGCCCCCCGGTCACGCTGGGTAGCACGGGCAGCCTCCCCGGTGGTGGTGGTCCGGCGATCGCCGCCGGAGATGGATGACGGTGGCGCACCCCGAGGAGCAGGGATGAGCGGGAGGGCCTTCTGTGGAGCGGGGGTGAGCGGAAGTGTAACATCCCACTTCCTACTAGACCCCTTAACTTCAGCTGGGGTGAGACAAGTGGTGAGTTGTGTTAGTTTGGGCTAGGTAATGACCTTAGGACACATTGAGTTGAATGAACCCACACGTGGTCTACTATAGGAGGCAGGTCAGCTCAGGTCAAACTAGCTCACAATGAACTCACACTTGCAAATTGACTCTTCCAATAGATGATAAACACTCGAAGGAATGCTATGGACCCAAAAGCCCCATCACGAGATCATCAATTTGACCAAATTGACCAAAGTCAACATTTCCCCCAATTTTGGTCAAAATCACACCTATTGGTCAAATTAGCTCACCTAGGTCTTCACCATGACTCAACCAACCTTGGATAGTGTCAATGGACTCAAGACCATCACATTGGACCAGCCAATTCATCAATTGACCAAGTCAAACCCTAAAGTCAACTCTAGGTCAAAATTGGGATAAAATGGTATTTAAATGAATTAGGCCAAGCCATATGGGCTAAAGCCCTCAAAGTCAGCCCACTCTGAAGCCCACATGCATAATGACCAGCCTTGCCCTCTGAATCCAACATGCAAACACATGGATGGGGGCAAAAGTGGAAAATCCCCCTTCCTCCATTAAGAAACAAGAGGATTTTGGGGAGAGGAGGCCATGTGGCCCTCCTCTCCTCTGCCCAAGACCAAATCTGACCTCCTCCATAACTCCTCAGCCGAATTTGGGCTGAAATGGTGCCACTTGGTGGCTGGGAGGAGCATCCAAGGAGGAGGCCGAAAATCACCAACTCAAAACCATATGTACAGCCCATATCAGCCACTTTAGACCCTTCCAATAGCTTCAGAACGTTGAGAGGAGTGGAGCTAGTGTCCTGGAGTGAAGCAAACCGTGGAGAATCAACGAATCGGGGAGGATCGCCGGAGCTCACCGCCACCATGCCGCACCACCACAACACGCGTCGCCAAGCATGAAATCAGGCACGTTTCTCCTCCCCTCCCTCTGTGCTAGAATCTAGATCTATCTAGGAGTGATATCGGGCTCAAAAGAGCTCGATCCCATGCGAGATTGAGGGAGAAATCCGAGCTTTTCTTCTTGCTCGGGATCGCCGGAGAGGCCGTCTCCGGTGGCCGTGTCGCCGTCAATCGATGGCCACCACCTCAACGGAGGTGGTGGAGGCGGTGGTCGGCAGTGGGGTGCGGGAGGTGGCCGGGAAATGGAGGTTGAAGCCGTCCCAGGCGGGATTGATCCCAGTCGTTGGCTATTGGGGACGAGGATGGGGTGTTGTAGGATCTGCGCAAAGATTCGTGCTGGATCAAACATTTACATATATATTATTATCATTATTAAGTGTATAAATCTGTAACACTTATTTAGAGGTTTTGTTTAATTAATTTGAGGCCTTTAGAGGCTTTATTTTGAAAAATGCCCAGAGACAACTAATGTAGATCTTGATGTCTACCTTCATTTGAAAGTGAAATCAAGCCATTTGGTTAACTGTAGGCCCCACAGTACTCATTTTATTGAGGTTGGTCAAAACAAAAATCAGAACTTTGAATGGGTATAACTTTTTAATGCCAAGTCTGATGGACATGAAATATTGGCCATGCATGCATGTGCCTCATACCTAGCTTAGGTTTAAATATCAGATTTTTTGGAGATAATTTTTCTATAGTTTTGCTCAAAACTTAGAAAATTAAATAAATGAAATATTTAGAGTTATATAACTCCAAATGACCCCATACGTGGTTGTCACCTTCATTTAGACAATAGTAAACTATGGTTAAAATTTGAGACCAAAGGGATCTCTGCATGTAGGGTATTTTCCATTTGCATGTCTCTACCCTAAAGCACAATGGTGTGCCAATAGCAAAAATGATATTTTGTGTATTTAGCCCAAATTGCTAGGAGTTGGCCTCTGAAACTTTGGTGGAACCTTCCTTATATCAAAATACACCACCTTAAAGAAAGTGTGGGATTTTTGGGAGCAAAAATCCCACATTTGAACTAATGTGAATTAAGCCACATATGAGTATTCATGAGATTTTCATGACAAACACCATGTAGAAAATTATAAGGCTCTGGAGAATTTATTTATATAGCATGCAAGACCTCTGAAAATATTTGTAGAAAATTTCAGAGGCTTTACATTTAGTAAATGACAAAAATACCCTAAGGTCACAAATCTAAATACTAGGGTTCCTCTGAGCTAAATGCATGAGAAGGTTGTGAAACTATGGAAGATAGTTAGGATTACCATTATAAACCTCTGGGATTTTTGATAGAATTTTAAGGACATTATTCATGTTGAAATACCCCTTATTCATTTTGTTACCCCTTTATGATAAATAGGAATTATGGGTTTAAATTTACTGGAAAAATATGATCTTCTGGAATTGATATTTTTATGTCATTATAGTGCCACTGTAATTTTCTCAGAATTTTAGGAAGTCAAAATCTAGTACTTGATGTTCAAAGTCATTTTGTCACTCCTTTAATGATAAATAGAAATTATGGGTTTAAATTTGCTGGAAAAATATGATCTTCTGGAATTGATGTTTTTATGTCATTATAGTGCCACTGTAATTTTCTCAGAATTTTAGGAAGTCAAAATCTAGTACTTGATGTTCAAAGTCATTTTGTCACCCCTTTAATGATAAATAGAAATTATGGGTTTAAATTTGCTGAAAAATATGATCTTCTGGAATTGATGTTTTTATGACATTATAGTGCCACTGTAATTTTCTCAGAATTTTAGGAAGTTACAATCTTGTACTTGATGTGTAAAGTTATATTTTCAATCACTTATTGAAAATTGGAAATCATGATTATATAACTGCTGGAGAATTATGAAACATTGAGAATCTTATTATTATGTCAAATATCACTTCTGGAAGAATATTAAACAAGCTTGAATTCACTAGCATGATACCTCCTTCACATTTTAGATTGAGATTATTAAGTAATGAATTTTTATAGAGGTCAAAATTATATGAAACATGCTTAGATTCTGATCATCTCTTATTATATCCATCATGAACTTATGATAAAAATTAGAAGTCATTTGGAAGTGATTTGAGTTAGTTATATGTCGTGGTCTGCGGATAGTGAAAACTAAATATGGTGGTTAGTTCAATAAAATCACATAGGAAATCAGTGAGATTTGGATTATAACAAGAGATGAGTATAAACCACTTAGAGGACGAAGAATTACTAGAGTTGAGCACCATTCAAAAGAACGGTTGTTTAGGAGTGAGATGAAACATAAGGCGTAAAAACACCTAAGTTATAAAGAGTAATAAAAGGGTGGAGATGTAGGTCAGGGTAGTCACCAATAATAGTAATTGTCCTGGAAAGGGGTTGGGCATCATCTCATTACATACCCTAGTACTTTGCAAACCCTTCATCGGGTAGCCCTCGGGAAGTCCAGGATTCACCCTAAACTTCTAAGTATAACAATAACTAGACAAGAGTAGTCTAATTAGGTGATTAAGTGATATGGTAGACCCCATCCCGAGTTGGGGATGGGAGATTGTATATCAGGACGGGATAGTCCTGCGAGCTGAAGGCTCAGGTGGTAATTGTATTTCAGGACGGGATAGTCCTGCGAGCTGGAGGCTCGGGTGGTAGTTGTATTTCAGGACAAGTTGGTCCTGCGAGCTGGAGGCTCGGGTGGTGATAAATTGCATGTGCATAGAAACTATTTAGTGGCGGGTCTTCGGTACGGGCCGGTCGTCACACTGACGGCAGTACGTTGACTTAGGCGGGTGTGAGGTTGAGAGGCCAGTAGGTTGTTTATACTGCGGTCTGGAGGACGATCCCCAACAGGACGCACACCCGACCTTTAAGACTGGTAGGTTCCAGCAAAGAGTACGCAAGAATCTAGAGTGCACCTAGGACGTGTACAGAGGCGTATGGGAGGTCTAGGCCTGGTAGTGTGTATACCCGCCTAGGGGTGGAGATGCCCGCTCCACCGCTACCGTAGCCACAACGGTAGTACCAGAGAGTTTAGCTAACTCCGAAAAGTGGGAACTAAAGGTCTGTGATCACAGAGTCGTGTGCGTGTGTTGCACTTGCTTGAATCATAATAAATCATGCATATCATATCATACATACACCATATATGCAATTACATAACCTTATCATTTAAATTAGTATGGGCTCTTTTATATGATAAGGTATAAATATGGAAATCTTAACTTATAAGTTTGTATGGGCATTCATATAAGTTAAGGTACTCTTGGATGTTAGCTAGTGTTTACTTGTTCACGTACTTGCGCCGCACTGTTCTTATTTACTGCTCTTATTTGTCGCACTTACTTACTGCTCTTACTGTTTCATATTACGCATCGCTACTGCTTATACATGCTTCTATTTCATTGTTAGACACATATTTACTGTGCCAAAATAGATGCCCTTTGTCACCTGCTTGTTACCTTCTGTTTTGATGTCCTCCGTTTCCTTCCGCCTGCGCGGTGCCTAGGAGTCGCGGGGGGAGGCGGGGACGACAACGGCTTAGTCTTTATGACTAACGGTTGGTGGACCTTATCATTTTAGGAACTGGAGCAGCAGCGCGACCAGACGGATGAGGTGGTAGGAACTGAGGAGCAGGTGTCGCGCATCACATCCACTATGAGACAGGTGCTCGATGAGAGTAGTTTTGTTTTAGATTCCGCATTAGTGATGTAGTGAGAGAGAGTTTTGTACTACTTTTATTCACTTGGACATGTATCAGGCTTAATCCCTTCTCTCTCCTTTTGTACTCATGCTGGACTATGTATTTGTTTAAATAAAATATCTGTGATGTGGACTTGCTTTTCGATTCATGTTTCTATACTCTATTGGCCTAATGCTAAATGATCATACTAGCCGGCAGAATCGGCGCCTTGCGGTGGCGACTGACCCGTGAGTTGGTGCATCCGTAAGACGGCGGTTCTGGGCATAAGACCCGGGTTACCCTCCTGGAAAAGGGGGGGGGGGGTCTTACAGGAAGCGCCTATTGCATGCGGACCATATGAGTGTGGGAGCGCTCCCCGAGGAACAGGCGAGAGTGGGAGTTAACAGGAGTGAGCGGGAATGCCTCCCGCGGAGCAGGAGCGAGTGGGAGCACGAAAGTGCTCCCCACTGAGCAGGAGCGAGCGGGGGCACTTCCCGCGAAGTAGGAGCGAGCGGGAGCATGAAAGCGCTTCTTGCGGAGGAGGAGCAAGCGGGAGCACTTTCCGCGGAGCAGGAGCGAACGGAAGCATGAGAACGCTTTCTGCGGAGCAAGAGCGAGCGGGAGCACTTATCGGGGAGCAGGCAGGAGCGGAAGCGCTCTCTAAGGAGCAGGAGAGAGTGGGAGCTCTTCCCACGGAGCATTAGCGAGCGGGAGCGCTTTCCGCGGAGCAGGAGCGAGCAGGAGCGCTTCCCGAGAAGCAGGAGCGAGCAGAGCGATTCCTGATGAACAAACGGGAGCGACAACGCGAAGTTTCTTAGCAACGTGATTAAGACCGACCATAAAAGTTGGAGCCGCCCTACGGTTCCGGGCGAGGCTGAGATTTGAAACACTCGGTCCGGCTCAACCTGAACCCGTTTAGGGGAACCCCATAAGATAGTATGTTTTCATATGAAGTACAAGTCGATATGAACAAGTTAACCAATTTTGTGTGGATGGATGGCCAAAGGAAAAATCGATTATGAGTGCTTTGAGAATGTGATCATCTTTGACTCAACCTACATGATGAATAAATATGATATTGCATGTGCACCGTTGTGGTTGTAAAGAATCATTGACAAAATGTAGTTGTAGTTTATATCATTTTTATCTGAGAAGTCCATTGAGTCTTTTGCATGGTTATTTGTAACGTTCTTAAAAATTTTATCCAGAAAGCGACATTGACTATCTTTACATGCCAAGATCAAGCAATGACAGTCACAATTGAGACAGTGCTAACCAAAAACAATCATTGTCTATGTCAATGATACATCGCCAAGAAAATCCCCCACAAAAGTTCATGCGCTCAATGTTGATGCTACCTTACATTTCTTATTTCATACATATTTAAGTAAGTGTGATTCCTCGGAGGAATTTGAAGTGGTTTGGAGTCAAATGATGGCTCAATAAAATTTATTTGAGAATAAATGGTGAACTGATTTGTACAAAATAAAGGAGAAATGAGCTATCAGATCCAACAAAAGTGTTTGCAATACTGTTATTGACTTGTTACAAAATCTACGAGTACACTGGTAGATTGCTTCATGCAAATGGAAAAAAATTGATTGTTAAGGGTCTTGAGAAGGTCCAAGAAGAATATTTTAAATCCAAACTGTTGAAACCAAGATTTGGTCTCTTGTGGAGCTCGGGCCCTCAAGAATGAGGGGCAGCTAGCACTTACTGATTCCTCGGAAGGAACAGACCGGAGACTTCGAACTAGACACAGACCCTTGGTCGCAGCGAGGAGATCCCACCACACACCCGAAAGATCTTTGAGCGCTTCCCATCACAAGCCAAAGCTGAGACTGGGCACCTTGGAGAGCTTGAGAGCTAAGCCAAGATAACCTAGGGAGGAAGAAGCTCAGAATACTGAGATTGGAATCCTCTCCCAAGGTGCCATTCAAGGTCTATTTATAGTTTTTTCAAGCCTGGTCTGCTAATAGCGGGATTCCACCTTACACTTTTGCTATACGCAGCCCAAAATGATCTGCCAACAGCCAAACTCCGTTGTTTGGAGGGGCTAACTGCAGACCACCAGGGGTTTTTAGGTAAAAACGATCATGAAACCTTTCTGGGCGAGCCTCCCACAAGGGCCTCTCTCGCGAACCGAGAGGCTCTCATCCCTCGCCTCCCCGCGAGCGACCGACGAGGGCCCGGCCTGCTCGCCCTCCCGCGAGCATCCTTTAAGATTCTGGCTCACCCTCCTTCGTACTCCTTTCGCTTGTTGGTTCCTTTATCTTTGCTCACCTCCTGGCGAACACCGGGGTTGTACATAATCCTTGCTCTTCGTGAGGCTACCTTAGGCTCGCGAAGAAACATCCAACCCCTGGTGTTCGCCGGCCCCATGGTGACGTGGTGAGAATCTTTTGGTGGGTCTCATGCCCAAGGCTATAAATTCCATCCTCTCTGACCGGTACATGAACTTTTTCTCCATCTTTTTTGTATCGCTGCTCACTACTGCTCCATTCAAAATGTCCAAGAGGGAGGAGTTATTGGCTCGCCTCAAGGCCTCGCAAGCGACACAAAAGGCCAAAACCACCGAGCTCGCCCCCTGGATTTCCCCGGAGCCTGCCCCGTCTCTACCTCAGACAAAAAAGGCGAAGACCATCCGGCGATCGCCTGGGGAGGATGGGTCATCACCTCTGTCCTCACCTTCCCGCCACGAGCTCGCCTTGCAAGTTCTGCCACAGAATATTCGACGATCCCAATGGTATTCACTTAACTCTGTTTTCATGCTCGCAGGATCCTCCCGCCGAGGAAAATATTATTAGGCCATCGCCCAAGGGGTCTCGCCCTGCGTCCCTCGGGAGGACTGATCCCCCCATGATGTGAGGACCACTGACCTGCGAGCCTCACCCTCGCGTCCCAGTAAGTCGTTTGCCTTGCTTTCCATTTCTCTTCTTTGAACGCTGACCCACATTATTCCTTTTCATAGGGTCTCATCCCTCAACTCCGAAGCGGCGAGGCCCCACTCCGGTGGGATTGCCCCTCCCACCGAACCAGAACATCATCACTCCGGGGTTTGACATTTTGGGCCAACGGAGCCCAGGCGGCTCGCTGCTCGCCGAGCCCTAGGTCACAGAAGGGACGACGCACCGCCCTCGATTAGGGAAATCCCTTACCCCGGCCTTCGCTGAAGCCTTCAAAGGCCAGCCATGTTCTTCTCGCCTGCGACCCCATACCAATCTCATCTCGCCAGGTTAAACAATTTCTGTCGACTGCCTCTTTTCTGCCGACTCGCATGTGTTCCCCCGACCCTGCCTACCGAGTCAGAGCACGGGGAGGTGGAGATGTCGCCCCCGCCCTCGCCGAGCCAGGTCGCAGATTTCTTGGGGGATCCCAGCAACCCGGAGCAGATGAAAAGGCGAGTCACCGAGATATTCCAAAAACACACCTCCATGCTGCGAGAGCTATACGGCCAGAATCGGATGGACCGGGTCGCGTATGAAGAGAGATTCATTGTGATGGAGGATGTGAACGTGCACGTCCTTGCCGAGGTGCGGCAGGTCGCTCGTGGCGAGGTCACCTCTCCTAGGGTGCACCTCGCGCTAATCGAGAACTATATGCGCCTGATGCAGCGCGAGGTCCAGTCGGTCCGTGAGTACCATTATCCGAGGATTCCTCCGCGCTCTGGTGTGCGAGGCCGCGGCCGCTGGAAATGGCTCAATTACTGAACATCTATCTTTTATTGTTATTTGTTGCCCGCTCTTGTTATTATTTCCCCCCGCTTCTGGGGCTTCCGAACAATTCGTGACTTTGTAATAAGGGTATTCCCGCTCGCTCGCGAGCTTTCTCTTTGCATTATTTCTATCGTTATGTTAATTGTGCTCGCACGTCGCTTGCTTTTCATTTGATATGCCTGGCTCACGAGATACTGCCTCGCCCTCGCGACTTTTGCTTTTTCTTTCTGCAGTTTTGGCTTGCCGACGGCGAGTCGGCGGATTTCGCCAGGACGCCAACCCGCATGGAGCGGATAAGGCCCCAAGAAGCTGGAAAATCACCGCGCGGTTCCGCTATCCGCACCCCCCGACGCTTCGAATCCTTCCCGCCCTTTTCATTTCTATAAATAGCCGTCAACTTTTACTTTCTAAATACCGCATTAACTGTTCTCCAAACTTTCTTTTCTCTTCCAGGCTCTCTCGCAAACTTCATCTCACAATCGCTCTTCTCCCGGCTCGCTGCTACCAACATCATGGTTGTTGAGGGAGAATCCGAAGGGCGAGCCACGTGCGTCGGGGCCTTTCGCGAACACCCCTTCTTCTGCGCCTCGCTCACCGGTGACGAGTTCCTCGCCACGGTGGATAAATACATCCCTTCGGGGTTTGTAGCTCGCCGCCCACCGAACACTGCCACCATCAACGATCCATCCACCGAATAGCTCGCCATCCTCATTGCTCATTTCGAGAATGGGTTGCGAATCCCACTCTGGCCAGAAATACGCCAGTTACTCTACTCGACCCTCACATTTCTTACTCGCCTCGCAAGGAGCGTGCTAACCTTACTTTGACAAATTTTTCAGGTACTCAAGTACTACAATGTCTTATTGAGCCAGCTGACGCCGAATGCAATCGTCGTGGTGGTCGCATTCACTTGCTACCTGCGGGAGGAGAAGATTGAGTTCAGCATGCTCGTCTTCCACAAGGTCTTCTCCTTCCGCGCTTACAAGGATGGGACAACCCACTTCGCGAGCCAGCATGTCACCGTCTGCGAGACGGTGAACAAAACCCCTTACTGGCACTAGAAATACGTCATAATAAAAGGACCGTTCGACAATATCCCCTTCTCCCCCCTCCAATGGGATGATGCAACCTACCGCCCTGCTGCCTCGCTCGGCGGTGATGACGCAAGGCTCTACCAGTATTTGGATGGAAAGAACTTTGAGGTCGTCTACCTCCGACAGAGGGTGGACTCGCCGCTGCCGGTCCCGCAAAGGGAAGGTTCGGCTCGCACGCGCAAGCTCCAATAAATTTTTCTTATTCTATCCGCTAACACTTTCATTGTCTTTGCAGGAGAGCGGGTTCTTTCCATTCATCCCCCGCATGCGAGGAGTGCTTCCCTCTCTTCCAGCTCTCTCGCCGTCGCGGGCGCCGATGCGTGCCGAGAACCTCTCGGCTCGACTTCTGGTAAGAAGCGGCCGCCGCCTGCGAGCCAGCTCACCGCAAAACCCCCCGTGAAGAAAAGGAACAAGGTGTAACATCCCCAATCCTTCTAGACCCCTAGTTGGTATTAGGGCATGGGTGGTGTGCAGAGTGGCCACTAAGGCCCTTGGATCAAGTGGAGTGTGCTAAGTGCACACCAAGGGCACAAAAACTAACATAGTCCAATATCACTCCCTTAGGCCAATTGACCCTCAATTCACCAAATTGACCTCCCCCATACCACCCTAACCACTAAGGAAGACAATAACCATGGAAATTGCACTTGGGTGGGACCCAATTGCATGAATTTGGTCAAAGTCAAATATTAGTCAGCATTAACCAAACTAAGCCAATTAGGGTTCAATTGACCCCAGATGTTCAAATTAACCTTACCACCACACTCTAAACACTTTAAGGAACTCATTGTACCTGAGACCCCCATCCCTTGGTCAACCAGTTGACCAACTTGACCAAGGTCAACTCTAACTTAATTTAGGTCAAAATCACACCTTAAGGCTAATTTAGCCCAAATGGGGCCCCACCATGGACCAACCAATGTTGGGTGAAGTTAAGGGACCCATGACCCCCCAAGTGGGGTCAACCCACTCACCATGTTGACCAAAGTCAACCCTAAGTCAATCATGGTCAACATAGCCCAAAATAAGTGACTTAGCCCTCACACACTTGAACCAAGCTCAAACCAAGTGACCCCACCAAATATCTTCATCAAATTAATACCATATGGCACCTGGTTATGAAGGGCAAAGGTCACATGTGTGCATGATTCATTAAAAAGCAAAGGAGGAGAGAGAGAGGGGACAAAAAGAGAAAGCAAAAGCTTGACCACCTTTTCACCCAAGCCAATCACTCTTGGGGCTTGGGAAATGTCCTGGCGGATTGCTGGAGGGGCAGGAGGTAGAAGGGGGTGGCAGCCATGGTGATAACCATGCAAACTCGTGAGCACCTAAGTTCAAAACCGGGTATACACTCCTCCCCACCCCATTCTATCCATCCCATTAGCCTCAGAGCGCTGAGAGCAGTCGAAATCAGCTACTGGAGCGGGGAGATTGGTGGAGAATCGCGACTGTGAGCAGGATCGCCGGAGCAAGGAGAAACCATGGCCAACCGCCGCCGCCGCCGCCGCCGCCGCCGCCAAGCCCCCTTTAAGGTTCGTTTCTCCTCCTTTCCCTCTATTCTAGCTTCCTATCTATTTTATTTGAAGGTTCGGGCTCAATTGGGTCGGAATCGAAATCTCAAAATCATGGATTTTTGGTAATTTCGGCCAAGCTAAGTTCGCCGGGAAACGCCTCCTCCGGCCGCCATGTCGCCGGGAAGTTGTAGCCCGGACCACCACGAAGGTGGTGGAGGTGGTGGCCGACCGTGGTGGCCACCAGGTGGCCGAGAAATGGAGGAGAAAGTTGGCCCAGCACGGGCAAATCTCAGCCGTTGGTTGGAGGAAGAAGATGAAGGGGGAGGGTCGGATATGCTTTAAGATCCGTGCAGATCTTAATTTCTTGGTATTAATTTAATTCAACGCTTGGATTTTTCTGCCTCTATTTATCAGTCCACTTCAAATATTAATTAAGGCCTCTTAATGGCTGAATTAGAAAAAGTGCCCAACATGAAAGTTGTAGGCCTTGGTCTTGAATTTCATTAGGGCTTGAGTTCAGGTCATTGGGTGCCCCATAGCTCCCTGGGGAGCTGTTTTACTAGGACTGGTCCTACACTAGGTCAGTCCACTAAATTAATTACGTAGCCCAAACCCCTCAAGCTTTGAGGCTGAGCTTTTAATCATGGGTAGGTATACCATTGGGGCACCCCCTGCCCAAAGGACAGACCTTGATGAGCACCTTTACCTAGGGTTTTTGTGGTAATTAGTTTTTTTAAATTATGTTGATTTTTGGAGCATATGATGTCCTAATGAGACCAAATTTTGGTGGCAAGCTCTTTGGTACATGTGTAGTGCCTGCCTAAATTTTCACTCCATTTGGAGTTGTTTTGATATGATAAATGGGAAACCCTAATGAGGGCCTTAAGGGGGTCAAATTAGGGTTTAGGCCATTTGAGGAGTTGAGTGAGTTAGCCTCCTCCCATCTTGATGATTATGTAGGTTTTGATATTCAAATGCTTGTGACACACCCTAATGGGCCATTTGGAGCCATTAGGGTTGTAACATCTCATTTCCTACTAGACCCCCTAACTCCAATTTAGGGTGAGACAAGTGGTGAACGTGGTGAGTTTGAGCTAGATTGCAGCCTTAGGACACCTAGGGTTAGGTGAACTCACATGCGGTCTACTATAAGGCTCAAGTTAACCTAGGTCAAACTAGCTCAACATGAACTCACACTTGCAAATTGACTCCACCAATAGATGATAAACACTCCAAGGAATGCTATAGACCCAAAAGCCCCATCATGGGGTCACCAATTGACCCAATTTGACCAAAGTCAAATTTGGGTCAACATAGGTCAAATCCTCCCCAATAAGTTCAATTGAACCCCAAAGCATGAAATTGACTTCATCCCTAGTCTTAGAACATCATGGGGGACCTAATTGACTCAAAAGCCCCATCTTGGAGTCTTCAATTTGGCCAATTTGACAAAAGTCAACATTCCCCCAATTTTGGTCAAAATCACACTTATTGGTCAAATTAGCCAACCTAGGTCCTCACCATGACTCAACCAACCTTGGGTAGTGTCAATAGACTCAAGACCATCACATTGGACCAGTCAACTCATCATTTGACTAGGTCAAACCCTAAAGTCAACTATAGGTCAAAATTGGGCTAAAATGGTATGTAAATGGATTAGGCCAAGCCATATGGGTTAAGGCCCTCACTCAAAGCCCACTCTGAAGCCCATAGGTCTAAATGACCAGCCTTGCCCCCTATTTACAACATGCAAAGACATGCATGGGGGCAAAAGTGGAATTTTTCCCCTCCTCCATTAAGGACAAAGGGGATTTTGAGGAGAGCTTGCCATGTGACCCTCCTCATCTCTTCCCAAAGCCCCCACTGAGCCCCCTACATCAATGCCAGCCGAATTCCTGCTGAATTGGTGCCACTTGGTGGCTGGGAGGAGCTTCCAAAGCTTGGCCGAAATCCTCAAATTCAATCTCCTATATCCAGCCCTCCTCAGCCTCGTTTGACCTTTCCATCATCTTCAGAAGGTGTAGGGCATATGAAATCGAGTCTTAGATCGAAGCTTTTGGTGGAGAGGAGCAAAATCGGCAAGGAGCTCTAATGGAGGTGGCCGGCCATGGCGATTCCGAGCTTTCCTCAACCTCAAGCCAATCTAAGGTACAATTTCTCCCCCTCTCCCTCTGTGCTAGTCATCTAGGGCCTTAGCAAGGGTAGTCGGGCTCAATTGAGCCGACAGCCATGGGATTTTTCCCTCCCGAGCTCCGATTGGGCTTCCTCCAGGGATCGCCGAAAAACCCCACCTCCGACCACCATTCCACCGCCAATCGACGGCCAACCCCTCAACGGAGGTGGTGGCGGCGGCAGATGGCCGGGGAGGGTAGTGGTTGGCCGGGATCAGGCCCCTTTCCTTCTGGGCCGTCGGCTAGAGGAGGGAGACGAAATCACAGCCGTTGATTTCATCTCCTTGATCTCTATTGGCAGACCAAGGCAATTCTGCCTTCAAACATGCACGGTTTTGCATGCAAAAATTGAAGGCCTTAGAGTCCATATTTGCAAAAGGTAGCAGAGATAACTTTTGTATCCCTATGTGTCTACTTTCATTTGCCACTTGAATCAACTGATTTGGTGCACTGTGGACTCCCGGGCACTGATTTTACTAGGACTGCTCCTTGTGTAGGGCAGAAATTAAAAATGCTATAACATTTAAATGGCTTAACCAAATCCCTTGAAATTTCTACCCTGCATGCATGGTATGATGATACACCTAGGGTTACAATTTGAGAATTTATGGAGGTATATTCATTGAGATATTTCAGTTATTAGCAATAGTAAATAATTGGTATTTATGGAGTTGTTTAACTCCAAACACCCCCAAATTTGGGTGGTAAGCTACTTATATATATCTTGATCACTGGTTAAAATTTCATCATATGTGCATGAGTATAATTCTCTGAACTTCAAAATGAAGTTTGGGTCTTAAGAAGAAAATTGGGGTGCTAAGAGTCAATTTGGGCTTTTGAGCTTTTTGATGGAATTGAAGGTGGGAATCACCTTGCATGCCTCTGAAACCTTGAGGTTAGTGTATGACATGAGGATATACATCATTGCCATAAGTTTCATGATTTTTGGAAGTTATTTTCCTATAGCTCTTAATTAAATGAAAATTGTCACACTTTTAGATTAATGAAATAATTTGAATCAAAAACTTAGAGATAAATCCAAAACTCTGGGAATTGGATATTTGACTGGAAAAGCATATTTAGGAATTTTGTTGGAATTTTTGGACCTCATTTATTTCTCTGAATTTGATTTACTTGGTTAGGTCAAATTTATTCTAATATGACATTTAGGTCTCATATGCATTTGGAGAGTTAAGAAATTATTCTAGTAGGTTTCTTTGGTGATCCTATAGCTCTGTAAATTTTACCATGATTTTTAGATGAATTTTCGGTCATTATATAGTACTTGTTATATAACCCCTTATTAGCACACCATGAGTATTAATTGGATATTGTGATTATAATCTATCTGGAATATTATGAAACTTAGGATTTTGTAGTTTTAGGTTATTCCTATGCTCTACAATGTTTCCCAGAATTTATTGAAGTCTTAACATAACACTTGTAGTGTAAACCCTTATTGGCACACCATTTGTAATAAATAGAAATTATGGATAAATACTCTCTGGTAAATTATGAAACTTTGGATTTGGTGTGTCTAGATGATTATTATACTAGGATAATTTTCTCAGAATTTATAGAGACATATTAATTGTAGTTGTAGTGTAAATCCCTATTTGCACCCCCTTTATGTTAAATGAATATTATGGTCAAATATTCCTGTTAAAAATGTGAAACTTAGGATATGGTGTTCTTAGACCATTATTATGCAATGTTAATTTTCCCAGAATTTATTGAGGTCATAATCTACTACTTGATGTGTAAATCCCTATTTGCACTCCTTTAAAGATAAATAGAAATTGTGGGTTTAAAATGTTTGGAAAAATATCATCTTCTGGAAATAGTGTTTTTATATCAATATGAAGCTACTGTAATTTTTCTAAAATTTTAGAAAGTCTAATTTCAGTACTTGTAGTGTAAAGCCATTTTGTCTCTCCTTTAAAGATAAATAGAAATTGTGGGTTTAAAATGTTTGGAAAAATATGATCTTCTGAAAATAGTGTTTTATGTCAATATAAAGCTACTGTAATTTTTCCAGAATTTTACGAAGTCTAATTTCAGTACTTGTAGTGTAAAGCCATTTTGTCTCTCCTTTAAAGATAAATAGAAATTGTGGGTTTAAAATGTTTGGAAAAATATGATCTTCTGGAAATAGTGTTTTTATGTCAATATGTAACTGTAAATTTTCCAGAATTTTAGGAAGTCTAATTTCAGTACTTGTAGTGTAAAGCCATTTTGTCTCTTTTAAAGATAAATAGAAATTGTGTGTTTAAAATGATTGGAAAAATGTGATCTTCTGGAATTAGTGTTTTTATGTCAATATAAAGCTACTGTAATTTTTCCAGAATTTTAGGAAGCCAAAATCTTGTACTTGATGTTTAAAATTTTTTTTCCATTCATTCATTGAAAACTAGGGATCATGGTTATTTAATTGCTGGAAAAATATGAAATATTGGAAATCTTTTTATCATGTCACATTTCATCTCTGGAAGGATACTTAACAAGTTTGAATTCACTAGCATGATACCTCCTTCACATTTTAGATTCAGATTAGTAATTAATGAATTTTTATAGAGGGCCAAATTATATGAAACATGCTTGGATTTTGATCATCCCTTATTTTATCCACTATGAACCTATGATAAAAATTAGAAGTCATTTGGAAGTAATTTGACCAAGGTTCCATCATAGGAATCTAAGTAGTTATATGTCGTGGTCTGCGGATAGTGAAAACTCATTATGATGAATAGGTCAATAGAATCACAAAGGAAATCAGTGAGAATTGAATTATAACAAGAGATGAGTATAGACCACTTAGAGGACTAAGAGCTATTAGAGTTGAGTCCAAAAGAACGATTGCTTAGGAGCGGGATGAAACCTAAGGCGTGAAAACACTTAAGTTATAAAGAGTAATGAGAAGGTGGAATGTTGGTTCAGGGTAGTCACCAAGAATATTAATTGTCCTGGAAAGGGGTTGGGCATCATCCCATCACATACCCTAGTACCTTGCGAACCCTTCACCGGGTTGCCCTCAGGAAGTCCAGGATCCACCCTAAACTTCCAAGTATAATAAGAACTAAACAAGAGTAGTCTAAATAGGAGTTTAGATGATGAGAGTGCTTAGTGAGCTATGGGTAAGGCTGTGCTCTGACGAAAGATCGTCCTTCCCCTTAGAGGGTCATAAAGCGTCGAGGTTTAATTCAAGTGAAATGATAAGAGGGTAATCTTGTGGGTAGATACCAATAATACTAAGTGTCTTGAGAAAGGGAACTTTGGGGTGTCATCCCATTGTAGTTCCTAGTACCGTAGCTAGCCTCTTGCAGGGTAACCCTCGGGGAGTCCAAGATTAACCGTAAACCGTAAGGATAAGATGTTATACAAGAATAATTTAATAACACACTCACCCACACCTCGTGGTTACAGGAGCTTAGTCGGTTTGTTGCTACGAGCAGTAAGCTCCGTGTTTGTAAGAGCAGATTGATAAGTCAGGTGAGCTTGTGACTCAATTGTGTTTGTTTGTACAGACGGGTTGGTCCGGCGAGCCGGTGGCTCGGAAGGTTATTAATGACGGGCAGGTTAGCCCGGGGAGCTTATGGCTCGGGGATAGATAGTAGAACATAATGCATGTGCACGAAGGTGGTGGGTCTTCAGTATTGGACGGATGTTCACACCGACGTCAATACGTTGACTCGGCAAGTGTGGTATTTACACTTAGCCTTGAAAGTCTGGCGGTCCAGTCAGCAAGAGTACGCAGACGCTCCGCGGTTTTGCGTTGAGGCGTACGATAGGTCTAGGTTAGGTAGTGTGAATACCAACCTAGAGGTGGGCGAGGCCCAACCCACCGCTTCCGTTTGCCACTACGGGAGTATCCTGGGAGTCTTGCTAGCTCCAAAAAGGGCGAACTAAAGGTCTATGCGCATAAAGTCGTAGTGAGTGAGTTGCACTTGTATGAACATAGCATAACAGCATACCTTACATGTCATAGCATGAACATTGCATATCAACCCCTACCCCTATCGTATAAATTGGTATGAGACTTTTTATACGATAGGCCCTGCTAAACGACCCCTTGGTCTATAGGTTTGCATGGGCATTCCTTTAAATCAATGGTTACTTTTAAATTACTTTACTTGCGTCGCACTGCTTCTCTATGCTTACTTCTTTTACTGCTGCGATATTACCTTACTGCACTTATTACTGTTTACTGGCTTATACTGTTAGCATAGAAATTATATGGACATACTCTTGTTAGCGTAGAATATTTGTCACCTGCTTTTTGTTTACTCCACTTTGTTGTCCTCCGCTTCTTCCTCCCGCACGGTGCCTAGGAGTCGCGGGGGGAGGCGGGGACAAAATCGGCTTAGTCTTTATGACTAACGGTCGGTGGTGACTGTAGGTACCCGAGGTGATGGAGCCCCAGCTAGAGGAGGAGACAGGACCTGAGGAGCTTAAAACTGCGCATTACTTCTACTACAAGACAGGTGTTTGAGAGCAGAGAGTTTGTTTAGCTTCCGCACAGATGTAGAGTGAGAGATTTTTGTACTTCGCTTGGATATGTACCGGGCTTAAGCCCCTTTTGCTCTTTCATTTTTTTTGTACTCATTGATGGACAATATATATTTTGTTGTATAAATGTGTGATTGTGGACTTGGTTCTGTTTATTTTCCTTCTTAACTCTTGTTGGCCTGTCGATCGTTCTTGCCGGCAGGATCGGCGTCTTGCAGAGGTAGCTAACTCGGGTGTTAGTGTCACCGTAAGGCGGCGGTTCTGGGCATAAGATCCGGAAGCTCTCCAGGTGCGGGAGAGGGATCTTGCAAATGGTATCAGAGCGCAAACGATCCAACGAGAAAGAAGTCCACAAAAACTGGGACACCCCCGATCGAGTTAGTTTGAGGACAAACTAGCAGCAGAAGCAGTGGTGTGCCCATGTGTAAAAATCACACAAAATAGTCCATTAACCAATGAGTTAGGCCAACCCAGCTAGGACATCATTCTAGCTTGACGCACCAAGGTGATTTCATAGCGTACACTAATCCAAACCGACCTCGGGTATAAACCGATTAAGGCATGATAACACCCAAAGTGACTAGGAGGAGAACCTTATGGGGAAATAGTTGCTTAAGGATTAAAATTTGATGTCCCTGATTCTCCTACCAAGTGATATTATCACTTCTCACCCAAAGGATAGGACCGCCTTAAGAGATCCAGTGCACAAAAACCATTAGTGGATAGTAGGAGACTCGTAAACTTAATATCTAAACCAACAACTAGGTTGCACCGAAATGATCATCGTGACAAATATCGGAGGTCGGATAAGGATTCGAGTTCATAAAATGGTCTGCTTGTAGATTGCCCAAGGATTAAGAAGGTGGTGGTAATTGGTAACTTTGGGGGCCTAAAGTAGGTAGAATACCAATAGGTCTCAGATTGGAACTCCAACTCTAGAGTTGTGCGCCCTAAGGATTGATTACGTGTCTGGGACGAATATATCATAAGGACATCAAAGAAACTTAGCCCAAAATGTATGGGGGCTTATCCTTTTGTTTATTGGGCCAACTTAGTACTGACTTGAGTTTTCCTAGACCATATTTAGAAGATGAATCTCAAACTTATAGACCTTGAGGGTTGGTATTTTCAATATTTACTTGGGCAAGATGAGGTTTTGTATGTGTAGACAAGTAAATAAGAGGATAACAAAATAACCATTGGGGATATGCATAGAAGTTGCCAAGTTATACGTGTATATATGACCTCTGAAATCAAGGAAGTCAGTACGAGACTTTAGGATATGGATTGGATAGAAATAGAACCTGGTTATAGGCTCTCGCGATCTTAAGAAATGAATAAATAACCCAATGCGAAGGATGATATCATAGATTCACCTCCTCAAGCCTGAGGCGATGATCTATAATAGAATCTGGACGAATAGTAAGTTGACTGGTCTTTAGTCAAGTTATTAGAAGCATAAAGTTGCCAAGTTAGATGCTTGGAACAATTTATCGCGTCATGAAGCTTGTGGATTGGAATTAGAATCCTGCGCGATAAAAACTATAATTGGAAATTCTTGAATTTCTGGGCGTTCGAGGATAATGTACATACAATTATAGAAAAATCAAGCCCCTTTTGTTTTCGATCAATTATGTCATAACCGATATTCATATACCTTGGGAGCTAGTTGACACCTAACCGGAGATCGTTGAAACTACATCTATGGATTAAGTAAATAAGAGAGTACTTATGACCTTTAGATTCATGGCTCGATGAGCCTGGGAATTGAAAGACAAATGTCATTATAATCCCCAAGGATGTTGTATGTTTTGGAGTGTAATATGTGATATTGGGAAATGCGACACCTCATTAAATCATAATTTTAGAGGTTGGATTTTGGGTTATACATAATAATGATGATCTCACGAGTATAATGAACTTGGTAATTTATTAACTCATACATATTGGTCGATGCTGAACTGTATGAAAGGATTCAGGAGAGATTACCACATGTGCACATAAGTTGAATTTTCACCGTAAATAAGTTCATGCTTATTGCTATATTATTGAGGTATGTGTCGATTAAAATGTAGGAATTTATACCATGAAATATAGTTACTGGATTGCCACAGAAATGTGCACATGAGTTTTCATATCAGTAGGAAGCTCGGAGAATTTTGGTAGAGTTAATCTTTGAATAAATAACAGGCTTCCTTCACAAGTACAATTGAGACTACAACTTGAGAAATTAACTCACTGAATTGTTGACATGAAATGTCATGGGCTTGATATATGATCTCTCGTGATAGTATTAAGCTATGGAAAATTTATTGGAGATAATCATTGAATAAAGGACATACCTCTTCACAAAGTGCAATGTGAGATTACAATTTGAGGAACTATTTTTCTAAATTAGGGATGATGAATTATCATGAACTTTTGATATACGACCTATTATAAGTGACAAACTCTGGGGATTTTTATTAGATTCAATCTCGGAGTAAACTTCATACTTCATTCACATGAAGGGTTGGAAGTGTTAATATAGAATAGCCATACCATGGATTGTAATTCGAGAAGTAGACGCCTTGAAATGTTAATACGGAAATGTTTTAGAAATCTGTAGACAGACTTTTGATGTCCATATAGAACCCTGGAAATAATGTCGGGTTTAATGACTGAACAACCCTCCTACTACCTTCACAAGTGAAACCCCGTAGACCCGAACTTAAATTTCGGGGACGAAATTGTTCTTTTGTTTATTGGGAATTGTAACATCCCATTTCCTACTAGACCCCCTAACTCCAATTTAGGGTGAGACAAGTGGTGAGTGTGGTGAGTTTGAGCTAGATTGCAGCCTTAGGACACCTAGGGTTAGGTGAACTCACATGTGGTTTACTATAAGGCTCAAGTCAACCTAGGTCAAACTAGCTCAACATGAACTCACACATGCAAATTGACTCCACCAATAGATGATAAACACTCCAAGGAATGCTATAGACCCAAAAGCCCCATCATGGGGTCACCAATTGACCCAATTTGACCAAAGTCAAACTGGGGTCAACATAGGTCAAATCCTCCCCAATAAGTTCAATTGAACCCCAAAGCATGAAATTGACTTCACCCCTAGTCTTAGAACATCATGGGGGACCTAATTGACTCAAAAGCCCCATCTTGGAGTCTTCAATTTGGCCAATTTGACCAAAGTCAACATTCCCTCAATTTAGGTCAAAATCACACTTATTGGTCAAATTAGCCAACCTAGGTCCTCACCATGACTCAACCAACCTTGGGTAGTGTTAATAGACTCAAGAACATCACATTGGACCAGTCAACTCATCATTTGACTAGGTCAAACCCTAAAGTCAACTCTAGGTCAAAATTGGGCTATAATGGTATGTAAATGGATTAGGCCAAGCCATATGGGTTAAGGCCCTCACTCAAAGCCCACTCTGAAGCCCATAGGTCTAAATGACCAGCCTTGCCCCCTATTTCCAACATGCAAAGACATGCATGGGGGCAAAAGTGGAATTTTCCCCTCCTCCATTAAGGACAAAGGGGATTTTGAGGAGAGCTTGCCATGTGGCCCTTCTCATATCTGCCCAAATCCCCCACTGAGCTCCCTACATCAATGCCAGCCGAATTCCTGTTGAATTGATGCCACTTGGTGGCTGGGAGGAGCTTCCAAAGCTTGGCCGAAATCCTCAAATTCAATCTCCTATATCCAGCCCTCCTCAGCCTCGTTTGACCTTTCCATCAGCTTCAGAAGGTGTAGGGCATATGAAATCGAGTCTTAGATCGAAGCTTTTGGTGGAGAGGAGCAAAATCGGCAAGGAGCTCTAATGGAGGTGGCCGGCCATGGCGATTCTGAGCTTTCCTCAACCTCAAGCCAATCTAAGGTACGATTTCTCCCCCTCTCCCTCTGTGCTAGTCATCTAGGGCCTTAGCAAGGGTAGTCGGGCTCAATTGAGCCGACAGCCATGGGATTTTTCCCTCCCGAGCTCCGATTGGGCTTCCTCCAGGGATCGCCGGAAAACCCCACCTCCGACCACCATTCCACCGCCAATCGACGGCCAACCCCTCAACGGAGGTGGTGGCGGCGGCAGATGGCCGGGGAGGGTAGTGGTTGGCCGGGATCAGGCCCCTTTCCTTCTGGGCCGTCGGCTAGAGGAGGGAGACGAAATCACAGCCGTTGATTTCATCTCCTTGATCTCTATTGGCAGACCAAGGCAATTCTGCCTTCAAACATGCACGGTTTTGCATGCAAAAATTGAAGGCCTTAGAGTCCATATTTGCAAAAGGTAGCAGAGATAACTTTTGTATCCCTATGTGTCTACTTTCATTTGCCACTTGAATCAACTGATTTGGTGCACTGTGGACTCCCGGGCACTGATTTTACTAGGACTGCTCCTTGTGTAGGGCAGAAATTAAAAATGCTATAACATTTAAATGGCTTAACCAAATCCCTTGAAATTTCTACCCTGCATGCATGGTATGATGATACACCTAGGGTTACAATTTGAGAATTTATGGAGGTATATTCATTGAGATATTTCAGTTATTAGCAATAGTAAATAATTGGTATTTATGGAGTTGTTTAACTCCAAACACCCCCAAATTTGGGTGGTAAGCTACTTATATATATCTTGATCACTGGTTAAAATTTCATCATATGTGCATGAGTATAATTCTCTGAACTTCAAAATGAAGTTTGGGTCTTAAGAAGAAAATTGGGGTGCTAAGAGTCAATTTGGGCTTTTGAGCTTTTTGATGGAATTGAAGGTGGGAATCACCTTGCATGCCTCTGAAACCTTGAGGTTAGTGTATGACATGAGGATATACATCATTGCCATAAGTTTCATGATTTTTGGAAGTTATTTTCCTATAGCTCTTAATTAAATGAAAATTGTCACACTTTTAGATTAATGAAATAATTTGAATCAAAAACTTAGAGATAAATCCAAAACTCTGGGAATTGGATATTTGACTGGAAAAGCATATTTAGGAATTTTGTTGGAATTTTTGGACCTCATTTATTTCTCTGAATTTGATTTACTTGGTTAGGTCAAATTTATTCTAATATGACATTTAGGTCTCATATGCATTTGGAGAGTTAAGAAATTATTCTAGTAGGTTTCTTTGGTGATCCTATAGCTCTGTAAATTTTACCATGATTTTTAGATGAATTTTCGGTCATTATATAGTACTTGTTATATAACCCCTTATTAGCACACCATGAGTATTAATTGGATATTGTGATTATAATCTATCTGGAATATTATGAAACTTAGGATTTTGTAGTTTTAGGTTATTCCTATGCTCTACAATGTTTCCCAGAATTTATTGAAGTCTTAACATAACACTTGTAGTGTAAACCCTTATTGGCACACCATTTGTAATAAATAGAAATTATGGATAAATACTCTCTGGTAAATTATGAAACTTTGGATTTGGTGTGTCTAGATGATTATTATACTAGGATAATTTTCTCAGAATTTATAGAGACATATTAATTGTAGTTGTAGTGTAAATCCCTATTTGCACCCCCTTTATGTTAAATGAATATTATGGTCAAATATTCCTGTTAAAAATGTGAAACTTAGGATATGGTGTTCTTAGACCATTATTATGCAATGTTAATTTTCCCAGAATTTATTGAGGTCATAATCTACTACTTGATGTGTAAATCCCTATTTGCACTCCTTTAAAGATAAATAGAAATTGTGGGTTTAAAATGTTTGGAAAAATATCATCTTCTGGAAATAGTGTTTTTATATCAATATGAAGCTACTGTAATTTTTCTAAAATTTTAGAAAGTCTAATTTCAGTACTTGTAGTGTAAAGCCATTTTGTCTCTCCTTTAAAGATAAATAGAAATTGTGGGTTTAAAATGTTTGGAAAAATATGATCTTCTGAAAATAGTGTTTTATGTCAATATAAAGCTACTGTAATTTTTCCAGAATTTTACGAAGTCTAATTTCAGTACTTGTAGTGTAAAGCCATTTTGTCTCTCCTTTAAAGATAAATAGAAATTGTGGGTTTAAAATGTTTGGAAAAATATGATCTTCTGGAAATAGTGTTTTTATGTCAATATGTAACTGTAAATTTTCCAGAATTTTAGGAAGTCTAATTTCAGTACTTGTAGTGTAAAGCCATTTTGTCTCACCTTTAAAGATAAATAGAAATTGTGGGTTTAAAATGATTGGAAAAATGTGATATTCTGGAATTATTGTTTTTATGTCAATATAAAGCTACTGTAATTTTCCCAGAATTTTAGGAAGCCAAAATCTTGTACTTGATGTTTAAAATTTTTTTTCCATTCATTCATTGAAAACTAGGGATCATGGTTATTTAATTGCTGGAAAAATATGAAATATTGGAAATCTTTTTATCATGTCACATTTCATTTCTGGAAGGATACTTAACAAGTTTGAATTCACTAGCATGATACCTCCTTCACATTTTAGATTTAGATTAGTAATTAATGAATTTTTATAGAGGGCCAAATTATATGAAACATGCTTGGATTTTGATCATCCCTTATTTTATCCACTATGAACCTATGATAAAAATTAGAAGTCACTTGGAAGTAATTTGACCAAGGTTCCATCATAGGAATCTAAGTAGTTATATGTCGTGGTCTGCAGATAGTGAAAACTCATTATGATGAATAGGTCAATAGAATCACAAAGGAAATCAGTGAGAATTGAATTATAACAAGAGATGAGTATAGACCACTTAGAGGACTAAGAGCTATTAGAGTTGAGTCCAAAAGAACGATTGCTTAGCAGCGTGATGAAACCTAAGTCGTGAAAACACTTAAGTTATAAAGAGTAATGAGAAGGTGGAATGTTGGGTCAGGGTAGTCACCAAGAATATTAATTGTCCTGGAAAGGGGTTGGGCATCATCCCATCACATACCCTAGTACCTTGCGAACCCTTCACCGGGTAGCCCTCGGGAAGTCCAGGATCCACCCTAAACTTCCAAGTATAATAAGAACTAAACAAGAGTAGTCTAAATAGGAGTTTAGATGATGAGAGTGCTTAGTGAGCTATGGGTAAGGCTGTGCTCGGGATTGACGAAAGATCGTCCTTCCCCTTAGAGGGTCATAAAGCGTCGAGGTTTAATTCAAGTGAAATGATAAGAGGGTAATCTTGTGGGTAGATACTAATAATACTAAGTGTCTTGAGAAAGGGAACTTTGGGGTATCATCCCATTATAGTTCCTAGTACCGTAGCGAGCCTCTTGCAGGGTAACCCTTGGGGAGTCCAAGATTAACCGTAAACCATAAGGATAAGATGTTATACAAGAATAATTTAATAACACACTCACCCATACCCCGTGGTTACGGGAGCTTAGTCGGTTTGGTGCTTCGAGCAGTAAGCTTCGTGTTTGTAAGAGCGAATTGATAAGTCAGGTGAGCTTGCGACTCAGTAGTGTTTGTTGGTACGGACGGGTTGGTCCGGCGAGCCGGTGGCTCAGAAGGTTATTAGTGACGGGCAGGTTAGCCCTGGGAGCTTATGGCTCGGGGATAGATAGTAAAACATAATGCATGTGCACGAAGGTGGTGGGTCTTCAGTATTGGACGGACGTTCACACCGACGTCAATACATTGACTCGGCAAGTGTGGTATTTACACTTAGCCTTGAAAGTCTGGCGGTCCAGTCAGCAATAGTACGCAGACGCTCCGCGGTTTTGCGTTGAGGCGTACGATAGGTCTAGGTTAGGTAGTGTGAATACCAACCTAGAGGTGGGCGAGGCCCAACCCACCGCTTCCGTTTGCCACTACGGGAGTATCCTGGGAGTCTTGCTAGCTCCAAAAAGGGGGAACTAAAGGTCTATGCGTATAGAGTCATAGTGAGTGAGTTGCACTTGTATGAACATAGCATAACAGCATACCTTGCATGTCATAGCATGAACATTGCATATCAACCCCTACCCCTATCGTATAAATTGGTATGAGACTTTTTATACGATAGGCCCTGCTAAACGACTCATTGGTCTATAGGTTTGCATGGGCATTCCTATAAATCAATGGTTACTTTTAAATTACTTTAATTGCGTCGCACTGCTTCTCTATGCTTACTTCTTTTACTGCTGCGATATTACCTTACAGCACTTATTACTGTTTACTGGCTTATACTGCTAGCATAGAAATTATATGGACATACTCTTGTTAGCGTAGAATATTTGTCACCTGCTTTTTGTTTACTCCACTTTATTGTCCTCCGCTTCTTCCTCCCGCACGGTGCCTAGGAGTCGCGGGGGGGGGGGGGGGGGGGGGGAGGCGGGGACAAAATCGGCTTAGTCTTTATGACTAACGGTCGGTGGTGCCGTAGGTACCCGAGGTGATGGAGCCCCAGCTAGAGGAGGAGACAGGACCTGAGGAGCTTAAAACCGTGCATTACTTCTACTACAAGACAGGTGTTCGAGAGTTGAGAGTTTGTTTAGCTTCCGCACAGATGTAGAGTGAGAGATTTTTGTACTTCGCTTGGATATGTACCGGGCTTAAGCCACTTTTACTCTTTCATTTTTTTTGTACTCATTGATGGACAATATATATTTTGTTGTATAAATGTGTGATTGTGGACTTGGTTCTGTTTATTTTCCTTCTTAACTCTTGTTGGCCTGTCGATCGTTCTTGCCGGCAGGATCGACGTCTTGCGGAGGTAGCTAACTCGGGTCTTAGTGTCACCGTAAGGCGGCGGTTCTGGGCATAAGATCCGGAAGCTCTCCAGGTGCGGGAGAGGGATCTTACAAGGGTGGTGTGACCTAAAACCCTAAAGGTAAACTCTTAAGGTTGCAAAGTTGGGATTTGTGAACATATGACCAAATGTCCTTGCCTTGACTCAGAACTTTGTAGATATGTTTTTAAGAGCATAAAATGACTTAGGTAATTTAATGGAAATTTGTAGTGCCATTTAAGTATTTTTCTCCTAATAAATGAGATTGCCCTTTTTCCTTAAATAAATAAAGTGCAGGTCATATGACCTTGTATGGCTTTGAAACTTTATCAGTGGCTGAATAGGGATGAAAATGGGCTATAGTAATTTTGTTATGATTTATTGAAGCATTATACCTTGTGTAGGACTTTTTTTAAGTGCTTACTAGCTTAGAAGAATTTAATTATGAAAAATGCCAAATCATTGAGAAAAATTATGATACTTGGATATCTGTCATTTTATGTTGTCATATGCCCATGATAATTGTTTGGAAGCTTGAAGATTTGTATTTCTTGCACCTCATGTAGAAATTGATATTTACAACATTTGGATGTAAAATCATTTTAAAATGTCAAATCATGGGGCAAGATTATGAAACTTGGTAATCTATCATTTGAGGTTAATATATACCTATGATAATTGTTTGGAAGCTTGAAGATTGGTATTTCTTGTACCTCGTGTAGAATTTTGTATTTACAACACTTGGAAGTTAAATCTTTTTAAAATGTCAAATCATATGGTAATGACACAATCCTTTGGCAGAGTACTCTAGGTCCCCATCTGGACACTTGGTAATTTTTGTAGAATTTTCAGATGTGAAATACTATTTGTACTGATTATAGTGGCATTTTGGTAATTATACAACTATGATGATTTAGTAGGCCAAATGACATCCTAGGGTCATGGAACTCAGTGAACCACCTTGATATGGGATATTACCTTGCTGATAATTTTCATGTAGCATGTACAAACATTTTGAGGATAGATCATGTGTAATTTGACTTAAGGCCTTAACTACTTTAAATGATAATAAATAACAAATTAATATGGAAAATTATGGAAATTGGATCATACCTTATTAAGGTCAGTGCGAGCCTAGGACAATTGTACCAGACCTTGGTGATGAGTTTTTAGAAGGATTCCCTTATGAGGTTTGAGGTTAGTTCAACTTAGTGGTCTGCGATTAGTAAAAACAGAATTTTGAATTTTAGACAATTCAGACCCCTAAGTAGTGTTTAGAAGTTATATTGGGAGCCTAGGATAATTATACCAGACCTTGGTGATGATTTTTTAGAAGGATTCCCTTATGAGGTTTGAGATTAGTTCAACTTAGTGGTCTGCGTTTAGTAAAAACAGAATTTTGAATTTTAGACTATTCAGACCCCTAAGTAGTGTTTAGATCTATATCCATTCAGTATTTGAGTGATAACTCACAATGATTCAAGGAGGGTCAAACCTAGGGTTAGTAGTGAGTTTGTGCTAGGGTCAGTGTTTGAGGTGCATGTGGCGGTACGTCCAACCCAATTGGGTGGGACGGGTGTTGAGCTAAGTCACTTTAAGTATATGAAATAATGAGGGGTGAACCAAAGGTTAATCACCAACTAAAGTAATTGTCTTGAGGAGGATGGTGGGGTTGAGTCAATTGAATCCGTAGTACCGTTGGGAACCCCTTTACGGGGTACACCGCGAGAAGTCCAAGATTCACCCTAAATATAACACTAACTAAATTGTATGCAAGAGTAGCCTAAGTAGGTCTGCAAACTAGTATGGATCTCCTTCGGGAAGGAGATGGGTTGGATCATCGTGTGTGTTAGTCCCTGAGCCGGAAGCTCGGGTGGACTTGTTAACACATGATACTTATGCATTCGTGGCGAGTCTTCGGTACTAGGCTTGTCGTGTCACCGATGGTAGTACGTTGACTCAGGTTAGGGTGAGGTTTAGAGGGCCGGTATGTTTGTGTACCGCGGTCTGGAAGACAATCCCTAATAACCCACCCCGACCTTAAAGTCTGGTGGATTCCAGCAAGAGTACGCAGGAGCTCCGCTGTTGTGTTCTTAGCGTGAGGCGTTCGTGAGGTCTAGGCTTGGTGGTGACCATACCCGCCTAGGATGTGGAGTGCCCGATCCACTGCCACCGTGAGCCACGACGGTCGGTACCCGAAAGGTTGGCTTCCTTTCTAACAAATTGGGAACTATAAAGGTCTGTGCGCATGGAGTCGTGTGGGTGAGTTGCATTGCATGACTGCATAATACACATCATAAACATAGCATAACATAACACACATCTGCATACCCCATCATATAAATTAGTATGGGCTCTTTTATATGATGGGTTACCTGGACATCTTAACGTATATGTCGTATGGGCGTTCATATAAGTTAAGGTACGAAATTGTGATGGTAGATTAGTTTTACTTACTGCACCGCAATTTTCTTTCTATTACTGCTTTACTTCATGCTCTACTTTACTGTCATTTATTTGCACTATACTGCTAGCTAGTTTTACTGCTTTACTCATACTTGCTAGATTAGTGCCATGTCACCTCCTTCTTGTTTACCCCTTGTTTGTCCTCCGCTTCTTCCTCCCGCTCGGTGCCTAGGAGTCGTGGAGGGAGGCGAGCACAAAATGACTTAGTCTTTATGACTAACGGTCGGTGTGACCGCAGGAGTCCGAGAAGACGGAGTTGTCCCCCGCGCAGCTGGACGAGATGGCAGGACCTGAGCAGCGGATGCAGCGTACTACCACGACGCCACAGGTTGATGACTGGATAGTTAGACTTCCGCATTTGAGTGTTTTTTCGTAGTTTCCACATGTTGTAGAGAGAGAGAGAGTACTTATTGTGGATTTGTATCGGGCTTAAGCCCTCTTTGCTTGTACTTCTCTTTTTGGACTTTCTGTTTCATTATATATTTATATGACGATGTGGTTGTGGACATGCCTTTATTTCTGTACTTCATTTCGGCATATTTTACTTATAATCGTATAGCCGGCAGAGTTGGTGCTGAGCGGTGTTAGCCAACCCGAGTATTGGTGACACCGCAAGGCAGCGATTCTGGGCGAAGATCCACCTCAACCGTGCGATGCGGGAGAGGTTCGAGTTTTCATGTACCCGAACGGGTCTTGAGAAAAGAGATCTTACACAAGGAGATCCCCTCCACAACCAAAGGGAAAGAGGTCGTGGAACTGAGCGAGGCTGAGATTCCCCTCCCCCCACCCGCGAGCCAGAAGGTCGTCGAGGGGAGCCGCGGGGCTGGTGATGCTTCGAGCGAGCCCAAGCCGTCGGGCCATAAGAATTTCGGCCTTGGCACGAAGCTCCCCGATGCCATCGGCGAGCCGGTGCTCGTATGGGATCCTGATCACAACAGGATCTCCTGGTCATCTCTCCTCCCCTCCTGGGTTGAGAGTGATAAGGTTGGGGGCGAGGCATTCTCACTTGCCTTTGGGTTGTATGGCCGCGAGGATGCCGCCCTCTTCAGCGCCCTAAAGTCCAGGCTGTTCGTCTACGAGGTGATGCGAGCCCAGTTCCGGGCCATGGAGCTCACCCACATGGTGGGCCGACAGTACCTCACATCGGACCGCGAAACAAAGGAGCTCAAGGGCGATCTCCAGGCATCCTCAGATGAGGTCGCGCGCCTCAAAGGGAAAGAGAGGCCCTGTCTGAAGGCCTCCTCGACAGCCTCCAAGGCAGAATGGTAAGCGACATACATGCTCCTTATCTTGCTCGCTACATGTTTCGTTGGACTTACGTTTTTCTTTTGCAGGATGCCGAGACCACGAGCCAACTCCTCTCGCGGAGCGCCGATCTAGAGAAGGAGAACGCGTTCCTAAAGGCGCAGGTTCGCGAGCTAACCGGAGGTGGTCCCCCCGCCCCCTTCGCGAGCTGGGTCCCGCAAACAATCGCGAGACGAAAAGGAGGCGACCCGTAAGAATTCAATGGGCGTCACCCACCTTGTCTTCGACACCCTCAAGGGGGCGGGCCTGCTGGTTCTGGACGCGATGGAGTTCACTGCCGAGGACGTCGTCCCAGACTTGTTTGCGCCGATTCTAGAGCCCAAAGATCGCGGGAGCGAGGAGGAGTTATCCGGCGACCAGTCTTGATCTTTTTGTTTTTCCATGTATATTTTCATTTTTACTGTCGAGTTCGCTTTTTTATGTAATAAACTTTTGAGAAATGAAACAAGGAAATATTTTTTCTACCTTCAAACTGTCATTTTATTTTACTCGCGCTCGCGCTTTCTTCTATGCTCGCGCTGATGTACTTTGCTATGCTTGTGCCAATATGTTTAGCTGCGCTCGCATCTCTGCGTTTAGTTATGCTCGCGTTCATACATTTCTCGTCGGCGATGGCTATAAGGTTCTCCATTTTATCGTACTTTCATTTCGTTCCACTACTGCGCCTCGCGCTCACCCCATAAGGCGTTCGCGTAACTTCCCTCGCGTAGATGCTTCGTTAGATTGACCTGTTTGCTTTCGCACCTGGGCAAAATGTGGTCTACTTCGCGCCTTTGGCTCGCCCAATGGGGACCTTGCGAGCGGGGTTGACATTACCCTGCCTCGCTCGCCCGCCCCCTGCGTGCGACCAGTATTTCTTGTTAACCACCGCGCCGGCGGACCTCCCGACTCGCTAGTTTCAGGCATTGCTTATGAATTCTCCAAGTGTTTTTTGTGAGCTAGGACTCGGCCCGACAAGCCGTGCGACCACCGTATCCAGCCGTCTCGCAGTTACCCTTGGACTTGGCGTTTTTCATCAATTATTGTTCTTTATTTCCCGCGATCGGGCCCCAGGGCTTGCCCTATCCAGGCCTTAAGAGATTTGGCGAACTGAGCCCCTTAACATGAATAACTTACTTGCCAGCCTCTCTGCGAGATCAACCTGACCCACTGTAAAGGTCCGTTGGGACAACTGCGGTCGCGAGGAACTCTCATGGGAGCGTGAGCAGACCATGATGGAGGAGTTCTCCGAGCTGTTTCGGTGACGTTTATCTCTCTTTTTACCTTTTTTTGTAAAGACCTTTTTGTATATATATATATGCCTGTTTTTACAAATTTCGGGACGAAATTTTTATAAGGAGGGGAGAGTTGTAACACCCCAAAACATCGAAGCAGAATTGGGTTGTTGGGAGCTAGCGCGGGCGGTAGTGCTACCGCCTGGCGCTAGCCATCTTGACGGTTGCAAGCGTCGAGACGGGAGCCTTAAGCGTCGACAACCGCTAGCGTCGAGTCGGAAGCTAGCGCAGGCGCTAGCGCTAGCGCGCGATACAGATCCATGATTTGAAATCGTGGGCATTAATGGGACATTGACTTTGGGTCTTTGTTTTGGACAGAGGTGCCCGGGATGTGGCCTTAGGAGGCCAAAAGGCTCTTGGATTCCTTTATGCCTTAAGGGAATTATTTTGGAGAGAGGGAGAGCTTTGGAGAAGATGATGAATAAGGTTACTCAACCCTAGAGGTTGGATTTGGTGGAGGTTCACTACTCCGATTCCCTCAATTTTGGTGGCTACGCGTAGAGGAGGGCTATGCGCCCTTTTCCATCCGTGCCAAAATCAAGCTATGGCCTCGAAGCGACGTCTAAGGGTAACGATCCTTTCTACCCTCTTTTGGACATGTGTTAGTCCATTTCCGTGCACCTTTGAGGTCCCTACCCAAAAGGGTGAGGTCGTGACCTCCGACGGGTGGGTTCGTGTTATCCCCGTCAGATCTTGCATACATGTAGAGTCCATGCGTGAAATGGACGTAGGCGCGCTGTGTGAAGCCCATTCGAGACGGTTCGTCCGGATTGGTGATGCTTTTTGATATTATGCGTGACGGGGAAAACTCTGTGTTGATATCCTGCTTCGTAGAACTAGAGGGTGCTACTGCATGCGCAGCAACGCCTGGTGGTGTGCCCCGGGAAGCACCCAAAGTTAAAAAACAAAAATGGAGTTTCTGTTCACTACCGCCTGCGTTAGCACTATCGCCGGGCGGTAGCTCCCAGACTTGGTTCTAGTGATTTTGTGCGTTCTGAGGCAGTGGGAGTGCTACTGCATGTGCAGCAATGCCTGGGGGTGTGCCCCGGGAAGCACCTACAGCTAGAAGCCAAAATGGGATTTCTGTGCGCTATCGTCAGGCGTTAGCGTTAACGTCGACGATAGCTCCCAGACTGAGTTCTGGTGATGTTATTGTGCCCACCTGTTGAGAGGACCTGAGGCCTGTGTGCACGACCTGTGAGGGTGTCCTGGTGGATGACTTAGCGGCCCGTAGAGCCGACTAATTGAGAATACCTGGGCTGAGGGAACGCCATACCCGCTTTTCGTGTTGTACAACGAGAGCTGTGAACAACGGGCATTTGGCGAACCTGAAACCGCACCATTGCAGCACCTGATTAGTGAGTCTCGTACAGCATGTCAGGAAACAATGGGAAAGAGTCTTCGGACTACGGGATGTTCACAATTAAAGCACGGGAGAGCCCTGGTATTCGGGCCACCGACTTTAGCCTCGAAGGGCAAAGCCATCAAGAGTGGATGGTGGTGGAAGGCGGAGTACACCAAAGAGTGCCTGAGAGCACGAGACGTGGAGGCCATTCCCACGTTTGTGATTGATGCATATGTATGAATTGTTGTGGTCCGTGTCAGCCGCTTCATTCTGTTATATATATATGCTGTGATGCTCTTGCAGGGACGGAAAACTGCCACCCCCTCGAAGGGGTGAGGTCGTTATAATTTGGTCAGCCGTTGCTGACCGTTGCCCTGTTTTGCCAACGTTTTTGGTGGGCTTGTTGTACAGGTGCTGGACCGAGCGGGAACATAGCGGGCTGAAGCCCCTGCGCTGCTGCGGCCCTTGAAGGATTTTTGATGTTCTCTTGTTTTCATGTATGGCCGGCCTGCGCGCCGATGTCGGTAATTTGTAAGGCCGTTGTGCCTAAATTTTGTTGTATAAAACATTTCATTCCAAGTAATAGAAGTGGACATACCTGGTTCGGGTTTTGTGGTTTTTTATCTTGTCTCTCTCTTTTGCTTCCGCATAGAATGCTCTGAGTTAGGTTCGTTGTTTAGAGTCGTTCAATATTTCAATTAAGTGACGTTCCCGTTTGTTTTGTAGTATATGGCGTGGGGCCCCGGCCGGACCTTCTGTTATATGCTCCCGAACGGATGGGGATGTTACAAATTGGTATCAGCTTCTAGGGTTTTGTGTCCTTCTAAGGAATTCGTGGACGAATTCTTTTAAGGGGTGGTGAGCACGTGTGTGCGCTACCGTCGAGACGGAAAATAACCCCAAAAATGTCCACTTAGGAATAAAATGTAACAACAAACCAACAATTATTGCATAATTTTGGAACCTGAGTGTTCCTTATGTTGTTAGTTACGACTGTGTTGTCGCCTAACTGTGTGTTGCACTCGTGAAGGGGCACTTGTAGTGCAGCGGGACCGTCGCGTCCCCGTGACGTGGTTGAGAGTAGCGGGTCTGCTGAGGCTCCTACACCTCCGTCGGTTGAGATGGTTCGGCGAGTTACAGAAGCCGTTCTAGCTGCGTTGAATAGCCAGCCTGGAGGGCAAGGTCAACCGCCGGTGCAAGAAGTGGCCCCAGAGCCACTAAGAGTGGAGCAAGTCCCCGTGAGGCGTGCTGCTGAGCAAGAGCTGAAGCACTTCCTGGGATTTCGACCTCCTCCGTTTACCGGGGTTGAATCCCCAGCTGAGGCCGAGGACTGGCTGTCGCATATGGAGCGAATTCTGACAGCGACACAGTCGAATGAAGCGCAAAAAGTGACTTTCGCTACTTTCTTGTTGGAAAAGGAAGCCAGGCGGTGGTGGGATGAGGTAGAGAGGCGCCAGTTTGCGGGAAGGCGACTGGTTGATGTGCCGATGGAAGAGTTCTCGAGAATCTTCCTGGCAAGGTATGTGCCTCCGTCGCAACAGATCGCGATGGAGAACCAGTTCCTGGCTCTGACGCAGGGTGATAGACTGGTTGATGACTACCTGTATGAGTTCACCCGCCTCGGGCGTTACGCTGGAACTTCTTTCGATGACGAGGGGAGAAGGGTGAACAGGTTCTACGGAGGTTTGCGTAGTGAGTTGCGGTACCTTCTGACAGGGTCGTTGACGCAGGGTTTCACGACCCTCGTTAGTTCAGCCCGAGCGCTTGAGCAGGACATGCTCAGGGAGAAGGGCAAGGTGGCTGTGGTCGAGGCAGTGTCGGAGGGCAAGGCGCCGAGTGCGGCGAAGTTGCGGAGGTTGAATCACTGGAAGAAGGCTCGATTATCTGGGCCAGCTCCCTCTGCTTCGGGCGCGTCGTCTGGACGTGGCCCTCTTATTTGTTTTACTTGTGGCAAGCCTGGCCATTTCTCTCGGGATTGCCGCAGTGGGCTTCCAAGGTCAGAGAAGAAGACTGAGCCATCTTATTCTGAGAAGGGGAAGGAGGTTGAGTCCACTGCCTCCCGTATGGCTCCCCTGCAGCCAAGAGTCTTCAGTCTTAGTCAGCAGGAGGCTATCAAAGCCATGGACGTCGTGACAAGCTTTGTAAATGTTTTAGGCGTTGCAACGAGAGTGCTTTTCGATGCTGGAGCTTCACACTCCTTCTTATCGTCGGACTTTGTCCAACGTATTGGTGAGCCGTCGATTGCTTCTGCAGATGGACTGGAGGTCCTACTGCCGAATGGATATTCGATGCATGTGGAGAGGAGTTGCTGCGTGAAGGTTCTAGTTGGAAGCCAAGAGTATGTCCTGAAAGCATCGTTACTCCCCCTGGTTAAGTTCGATGTAATCTTCGGCATGGACTGGTTGTCGGAACAGCGTGCGTGCATCGATTGCACCACCAAGGAGGTGAGGTTTGGGCAGTGTGCCGATCGTGAGACGGTCTTTGCGGGCATGCGTGGGTTGAGCAAGATGCTGATGTCTGCTCTCCAGGTGTCTGAGGCAGTGCGACAGGGAGCAGAGTTATTCTTTGCTCTAGTGGAGGCTTCAACGCCGAGGCCCAGCCTAGCGGATGTTCCGGTAGTTTCAGAGTTCCCCGATGTGTTCCCGAGCGATCTCCCCGGTGCTCCACCGCAGCGGGAGATAGATTTCACGATTGAGTTGGTGTCAGGCGCTAAGCATGTGGCCCGCTCGCCGTATCGTATGGCTCCGAAGGAGTTGGCGGAGTTGAAGCTGCAGTTGCAGGAGCTGCTTGAGCAGGGCTACGTGCGTCCGAGTTCCTCACCTTGGAGTGCACCGGTCCTCTTTGTCAAAAAAGAAAGACGGTAGCCTGCGGCTTTGCTTCGATTATCGGGAGCTGAACAAGCTGACCGAGAAGAACAAGTATCCTCTTCCGAGGATAGACGACTTGTTCGACCAGCTCGTTGGTTCGACAGTATACTCGAAGCTGGACTTGAAGTCCGACTATTATCAGGTGCGGATCAGGGAGTGTGACATCCCGAAGACTGCCTTCAGTACAAGGTACGGGCAGTATGAGTTCACCATGATGCCGTTTGGGCTGTCTAATGCGCATTCGGTGTTTATGGACTTGATGCACCGGACTTTCCGAGAGTATACCTCGACCGGTTTGTGATCGTCTTCCTTGACGACATACTGGTCTACTCTCAGTCCGAGGAGGAGCACGGTGATCACCTGCGAGTAGTCTTGGAGGTTCTGAGGAGGAACCAGCTGTATGCCAAGTTCTCGAAGTGCGAGTTCTGGCTACCTTCCGTGGCGTTCTTAGGCCATGTGGTTAGTGGAGCGGGTGTGGCGGTAGATCCGGTGAAGGTTGCGACAATCAGGGAGTGGCCTGTTCTTTCTACTGTAGCGGAGGTCTGTAGCTTTCTCGGGATGGCCGTCTATTACAGGCGCTTCGTGGAGAACTTCTCACGGATCGCGCTGCCTCTTACGTCGCTGACACGGAAGATGCAGGAGTTTATTTGGACGCCCGCGTGTGCGCAGGCTTTCGAGGAGTTGAAGTGGCGGCTTACCACGGCTCCGATCTTATGTTTGCCTTGCGGCACAGAGGGCTTTGAGATCTACAGCGACGCTTCTGGGAGCGGCCTTGGCTGTGTTCTGCAGCAGCATGACAAGGTAGTAGCGTACGACTCTCGCCAGCTGAAGGTGCACGAGCGGAACTATCCGGTCCATGACTTAGAGTTGGCGGCCGTGATATTTGCCCTGAAGCTTTGGCGGCATTATGTGTATGGCGTGAAGATCGACATCTTCACGGACCATAAGAGCCTAACGTACCTTCTGACGCAGGAGGGGCTGATTATGCGACAACATAGGTTGATGGAGTTCCTTGGGGACTACACCTTCGAGATCCACTACACTCTAGGGAAGTGGAATGTTGTCGCGGACGCGCTTAGTCGCAGGGCTCCAGCGCAGGCCAACTGGATTCAGATGCATGATGCGCACCTGATACGTGACCTAGAGGCCTTGTGTATTTCTTGCGTGGAGAAGAGGAGCAGTGTCGGTGCCTGTTTGAGTTGGACTGAGGTGCAGTACGACCTCACAGATAGAGTCCGCCAGGCTTTAGAACTCGATCTGAGTTTAAAGCGCTACGCGGAGGAGGCTGGTGGTGGGCCGGATGCCCAGTTTCAGGTGCGTGACGGGTTGCTGTGGAGAGGCGACCGTTTGTGCATCCCCAAGGTGGGTGAGCTGTGCGATGAGTTGATGTACGAGGCACATCGTACCAGGTATTCAGTTCATCCGGGGAGCACGAAGATGTACAAGGACATGAAGGTCCTTTTCTGGTGGCCGGGTATGAAGAGGGACATTGCTCACTACGTGGCCAAGTGCCACACTTGTGCGCTAGTGAAGGCGGAATGTCAGAAGCCCGACGGCTTTTTGAAGTCATTACCGGTTCCGGAGTGGAAATTCGATGACGTTTCCATGGATTTCGTGCATGGGCTGCCGAGATCGCAGCGCGGGAACGATGCCATCTGGGTAGTCGTAGACCGGCTGACGAAGGTGGCGCACTTTATCCCCAACCGGAGTGATGACTCGGTGGAGAAGTTGGCGAAGCTGTATGTTGATACAATAGTACGATTGCACGGTGTGCCCCGTAGCATCGTCAGTGATCGAGATGGACGCTTTACTTCGAGCGACTGGAGGCTAGTCAACCGTGTATTGGGTACGAAGCTGCAGTTTAGCACGACCTTTCATCCTCAGACGGATGGCCAAACTGAGCGTACCGATAGGACGTTGGAGGACATGCTCCGGATGTGCGTCCTGGATTTCGGCAAGGGGTGGGAAGATAACCTCTTTCTTATTGAGTTCGCGTACAACAACAGCTACCAGATGAGTATTCAGATGGCGCCTTTCGAGGCTCTCTATGGCAGGAAGTGCCGCACTCCCTCAGCTTGGGCGGAAACGGGCGAGACGAAGCTCTTCAAGAGGAAAGACGTCGAAGAGGCGACTTTGACGGTTCGTATAATCCGGGAGAGGCTTTTAGTTGCGCAGGATAGGAAGGCTAAGTAATATAATGCGAAGCACCGCGACGTCCAGTTCACCGTTGGCGATTGGGTTTACTTGAAGATCAGGTCATTCAAGGGTTTATCCAGGATTCGACCCTTGAAAAAGCTGAGTCCGAGATACCTTGGACCGTTTGAGATCATCGAGCACGTCGGCGAGGCGGCTTATAGGCTTGCACTATCGGCGGAACTGAGCGGGCTGCACGATGTATTCCACATCTCCGTGTTACGGAAGGCAGTGCAGGAGCCTACGCATGTGGTCGCGGCTGATCAGGTGCCCGTGGATAGTGGGCTTAAGACGACGGTCAGGCCCGTTAGCATCGAGGATGTTGAGGTGCGTCAGTTGCGGAATAAGGCGATCCGTATGGTAAAGGTCCGTTGGGACAACTGCGGTTGCGAGGAACTCTCATGGGAGCGTGAGCAGACCATGATGGAGGAGTTCCCCGAGCTGTTTCGGTGACGTTTATCTCTCTTTTTCCCTTTTTTTTTGTAAAGACGTTTTTATATATATATATATATGCCTATTTTTACAAATTTCGGGACGAAATTTTTATAAGGAGGGGAGAGTTGTAACACCCCAAAACTTCAAAGCAGATTTGTGCTGCTGGGAGCTAGCGCAGGCGGTAGTGCTACCGCCTGGCGCTAGCCATCTCGACGGTTGCAAGCGTCGAGACGGGAGCCTTAAGCGTCGACAGCCGCTAGCGTCGAGTCGGAAGCTAGCGCAGGCGCTAGCGCTAGCGCCGGCGCTAGCGCGCGATACAGATCCATGATTTGAAATCGTGGGCATTAATGGGACATTGACTTTGGGGCCTTGTTTTGGACAGAGGTGCCCGAGATGTGGCCTTAGGAGGCCAAAAGGCTCTTGGATTCCTTTATGCCTTAAGGGAATTATTTTGGAGAGAGGGAGAGCCTTGGAGAAGATGATGAATAAGGTTCCTCAACCCTAGAGCTTGGATTTGGTGGAGCTTCACTACTCCGATTCCCTCAACGTTGGTGGCTACGTGTAGAGGAGGGCTATGCGCCCCTTTCCATCTGTGCCAAAAATCAAGCTATGGCCTCGAAGCGACGTCTAAGGGTAACGATCCTTTCTACCCTCTTTTGGACATGTGTTAGTCCATTTCCGTGCACCTTTGAGGTCCCTACCCAAAAGGGTGAGGTCGTGACCTCCGACGGGTGGATTCGTGTTATCCCCGTCAGATCTTGCATACATGTAGAGTCCATTCGTGAAATGGACGTAAGCGTGCAGTGTGAAGCCCATTCGAGACGGTTCGTCCGGATTGGTGATGCTTTTTGATATTATGCGTGCCGGGGAAAACTCCGTGTTGATATCCGGCTTCGTAGGACTAGAGGGTGCTACTGCTTGCGCAGCAACGCCTGCGGGTGTGCCCCGGGAAGCACCTGAGGTTAGAAACCGAAATGGAGTTTCTGTTCACCACCGCCGGCGTTAGCGCTATCGCCGGGCGGTAACTCCCAGATTTGGTTCTGGTGATTTTATGCGTTCTGAGGCAGTGGGAGTGCTACTGCATGTGCAGCAATGCCTAGGGGTGTGCCACGGGAAGCACCCACAGCTAAAAGCCAAAATGGGGTTTCTGTGCGCTATCGCCAGGCGTTAGCGTTAACGCCGGCGATAGCTCCCAGACTGAGTTCTGGTGATGTTGTTGTGCCCACCTGTTGAGAGGACCTGATGCTTGTGTGCCCGACCTGTGAGGGTGTAACATCCCCAATCCTTCTAGACCCCTAGATGGTGTTAGGGCATGGGTGGTGTGCAGAGTGGCCACTAAGGCCCTTGGGCCAAGTGGAGTGTGCTAAGTGCACACCATGGGCACAAAATCAACATAGCCCAATATCACTCTCTTAGGCCAATTGACCCTCAATTCACCAAATTAACCTCCCTCATACCACCCTAACCACTAAGGAAGACCATTACCTTGAGAATTGCACTTGGGTGGGACCCAATTGCATGAAATTGACCAAAGTCAACAATAGGTCAACATTAACCAAACTAAGTCAATTAGGGTTCAATTGACACTCAAATGTTCAAATTGACCTTACCACCACACTCTAAACACTTTAAGGAACCCATTGGACCAAAAAGCCCCATCATGGTGGGACCAATTGACCCCAATTGACCAAAGTCAAACTTTACCCAATTTTGGTCAAATCTACACACTTTGATTAAATTGAACCAATTGGAGCCCCAAAATGGACCGACCTATGTTGGGTGATGATAAGGGACCCATGACCCCCAAGTGGGGTCAACCCACTCACCTTGGTTGACCAAAGTCAACCATGGTTAACATAGCCCATTAAAGGTTAATTTCAAGCCTAAATTGAAATGAACCCTAACACCAACCAATTAACCTCAATCATGGACCTTAGGCCTTGCCATCAGCCCTAGACTGAACTACACATTGAGCTTGATTAAATCAATGGACGGGGGGGGGGGGGGGGGGGGGGGGGGACCAAAAGTTGATCAAAACGTTAAAGCATAAAGCAAAAGGCTAAAAGCATTCCCCTCCTCTACACTCCTCCTCCCCAATCAGTCTTGGACCCTTCCCTGATTGCTGGGGGTCTGAGCTTGACCCAGATGGAAGCAGGAGGCCGGCAGCTACAGGAGGGTGGCAGCAAGGGGGCACAACCAAGGAGCTCGATTTCAAAACCCCCTATAGAGGCCTCCCCCTCCCATTTCAGCCATCCCATTAGCTTCAGAGCACTGAGAGCAGACGAAAACCACATCTGGAGCGAAGCTTTAGCTGAAGAAACGAGTTCAGGAGCGGGATCGCCGGAGCAAGGATTTTCCATGGCCAACCGCCGCCGGAGCCGCCGCCATGCACCAGCAATGGTTCGTTTCTCCTCCCCTCCCTCCGTGCTAGCTTCTTAGGTCATTAGGATGAAGTTCCATGCTCAATTGAGCTGGAATCACATTTTAAAACCATGAAAATCCATGGTTTTCGTCCATGCTCCAATCGCTGGAAACCCCCCCCCCCCCCCCCCTCCGGCCGCCATGTCGCCGGGAGTTGTAGCCCCGACCACCACGAAGGTGGTGGCGGTGGTGGCCGGCCGTGGTGGCCACCAGGTGGCCGGGAAATGGGGGAGGAAGTCGGCCCAGCACGGTTGAATCCTGGCCGTCGGCTCAAGGAGGAGGACGACGCGCTGCCCTCTGATCAGCGTCAAGATTCGTGCTGATCTTTATTTCCTGCATTTAATTAATGCTCTATATTAACTTTTCTGCTTCATTTGATCAGTCAACTTCCAATAGAAATTAAGGCCTCTTCATGGCCTATTTAGAAAAAGTGCCCAACATGAAAATTGTAGGCCTTGGTCTCAACTTTCATTTAGCTTTGAGTTTAGGTCATTTGGTGACCTACAGCTCCCTAGGGAGCTGTTTTACTAGGACTGGTCCTACACTAGGTCAGTCCATTAGAAAAATTATCTAGGTCAAACCCTTCAATCTTTAGAGCTGTCCTTTTAACCATGGGTTGGTATACCCTAGGGGCACCCCCTTCCAAAGGTACAGCCCTTGGTGGACACTTTTTCCTAGGGTTTTTGTGGTAGTTATGATATTTAAATTAAGTTGATTTTTGGAGCATTTGATGTCCAAATAACACCAAACTTTGGTGGCATACTCTTTAGTACATGAGTAGTGCTTGACTAAAATTTCACTCCATTTGGAGTTGATTTGCTATGGAAAATAGGAAACCCTAATGAGGGCCTTTAAGGGTCAAATTAGGGTTTAGATCATTTGGAGGAATGGAGTGTGTTAGCCTCCTCCCATCATGGTGGATATGTGGGTATGGATATACAAATGCTTGTCTCACACCCTAATGGTCCATTTGGAGCCATTAGGATGGTATGACCTAAAACCCTAAGGGTGAATCCTTAAGGGTGCAAAGTGGGGATTTGTGAAGGGCATAGGACCAAGTGCTCTTGCCTTGGCTCAGAACTTTGTGGATATGTTTGTAGGGGCATAAAATGACCTAGTTAATTAAATGAGAATTTTTAGAGGTATTTAAGTATTTTCTTCCTAATAATTGAAATTGTCACCCTTTTCTTAATAAAATGAAATGCATGGTCATAGGACCTTGTATGGTGTTGAAACTCCATCAGTGGCTGATTAGGGATGAAAATGGACTATAGTAATTTTGTTATGATTTATTGAAGTATTATTCCTTGTGTAGAAAATTCTAAGTACTTACTAGCTTAAGGGAAATTAATTTTGTTAAATGCCAAATCATGGGGATAAATTGTAATATTTGGTTATCTGTAGTTATTAGTTAATATATGCCCATGATAATTATTTGGAGGCTTGTAGAATTATATTTCATGTACCTCATGTAGAAAGTGGATTTTACATCCTTGTGAGTATTTAATCTTTTTAAAATATCAAATCATGGGGCAATGATGTGATACTTGGTTATCTGTAGTTTTAAGTTAATATATGATGGGGCAATGATCCCTAATAACCCACCCCGACCTTAAAGTCTGGTGGATTCCAGCAAGAGTACGCAGGAGCTCCGCTGTTGCGTTCTAAGCGTTGAGTCGTACATGAGGTCTAGGCTTGGTAGTGACTATACCCGCCTAGGATGTGGAGTGCCCGATCCACTACCACCGTGAGCCACGACGGTCGGTACCCGAAAGGTTGGCTTCCTTTCAAACAAATTGGGAACTATAAAGGTCTGTGCGCATAGAGCCGTGTGGGTGAGTCACATTGCATAAACTCATTAAAACATCATAACCATAGCATAACATAACATACACATTAGCATACCCCATCATATAAATTAGTATGGGCTCTTTTATATGATGGGTTACCTGGACATCTTAACTTATATGTCGTATGGGCGTTCATATAAGTTAAGGTACGAATCTGTGATGGTAGCTTAGATTTACTTACTGCACTGCATTTTCTTCTTATTTACTGCTTATTTCATTGCTCTACTATACTGTTAGCTAGATTTTATTGCTTTACTTATACCTGATAGAATTGTGTCATGTCACCACCTTCTTGGTTACCCCTTGTTTGTCCTCCACTTCTTCCTCCCGCTCGGTGCCTAGGAGTCGTGGAGGGAGGCGAGGACAAAACGGCTTAGTCTTTATGACTAACGGTCGGTGTGACCGCAGGAGCCCGAGGAGACGGAGTTGTCCCGCGCGCAGCAGGACGAGATGGCAGGACCTGAGCAGCAGATGCAGCGCACTACCACGACGCCACAGGTTGATGATTAGATAGTTAGACTTCCGCTTTTTGAGAGCTTTTGTTGTAGACTTCCGCATGTTGTAGAGAGAGAGATAGTACATTACTTTGCATATGTATCGGGCTTAGGCCCCTTTAGTTGTACTTCTCTTATGGACTTTCTGTTTTCATTATATATGATGCTGTGATTGCGGACATGCCTTCTTTTATGTACTTACTTTTTGACATATTTTACTTATGATCGTATAGCCGGCAGGGTTGGTGCTGAGCGGTGTTAGCCAACCCGTGTGTTGGTGACACCGCAAGGCAGCAATTCTGGGCGAAGATCCACCTCAACCGTGCGATGCAGGAGAGGTTCGAGCTTTCAAGTACCCGAACGGGTTTTGGAAAAAGAGATCTTACAAATGGTATCACTGAACGAACGATCATAAGAGAACAGTCCACAACATACTGGGTCACCCCGCTCGAGTGTAGTTTGCGGACAAACTATGCAGCGGAAGCTGTGGTGTGCCCATGTATGAAATCACATTAAACAGTCCATTAAGCAGCAAGTTAGGTCAAATTTTGACTTACTTAGACAATTTAGTGACGCACCCTAGCCCAAAGAGCGACCTCGGATCTAGATTTGGTTGACGGTTAAGGATATCCAACATAGCTAAGGGAAGAAGTTAGTATAAGTCTTGATGTTGAGACTTTCACGCTAAAGGTTACGCTTTATTATCAAGTGGTAGGACCATCTCGAGGAGATCGGGTGTCGGTGGTCTTCTTTAGAGTAATAGAAGATCCATAAGCATAACCCCCTTACCATAACTTGATACTTCCCATTATAGTACATTGAGATAATCACCATAAAATACCAGAGGTCGAATTGGATTTTGAATATTTTGTTTTGAGAAGGCCCCTTTCCTAGTTAATCACATAGGGAACTCGGAAAAGTTAGCATAATTTATAATATTGGGAGCCTGAGTCTTATCATAACAACATGTCTCAGGGGGGAACACCAAGTCAGAGATTATATGCCCTAAAGTTTCTGCACGTATGTAAGATGAATATACCGTAGAGGTATTGAAGAGACTTAGCCCAAATTGGTAGGGGCTTATCCTTTTGTTTATTGGGCCAATAAAATACCGACTTGGATTACCCCCTAGACTTTGTTTAGAAAAGGTTGTGACATTTTCGTAGTAATCTCGAATTTTGGAGTATTCAATGAAACTCAGGTGATGATGAGATCTTATTCATACACTTTTGCTTTGTGGACCAACCCTCCTTAGAAGTTTGAGACCCTTGGAGAATTACTTCACCTTAAATAGCAGGGAGTGTTTATACCAAGTTATGATCACGTTAGTTATGAGAGCAAGTTAAGTGAATGGTACACTTTAAGAGTGAGCGTGCACTCATCTTATTGCTCCAAGGCTGATTCTAAGTCGACAAAAGTGATCAACTTGTTAATCATTTGATTATACGTAAAGGGTTGTCCAGTGTATGGGCATAAGACTCTCGGAATCAAGAAAGTCAGGTTAAGAATTTAGGGAATTTCACTAACTTCCTGATCCAAGCAATTTGGTCTTGTCTTTTATAAGGACGTTTGGTCATCAAGCTCTTACCGGTCACAAGGGAAGAACGTCATAAACGGCGGATTCAGTGCAAAACCAAGTAGAATTTAGAATGGATAGAAGTAAGACTGGGCTATAAGTCCGCATGACCATAAGAAATGATCAGTTTATCGTAACAAACGTGCAAGTGTATGGTTGTAGATACACCTTCTTAACCTCGAGACATCGATTTGTAGAGTTATCCAATCAATTTACAATCATTATCGTCTGAACAAATGTCTCGATTTAGTCAAGTATTGAAAATAAGAAAGAATGCCAGGTTTAGTAGCTTGGGATAAATGTGTCACATCATGGAATCTTGAAGTTTGGAGTCAAGTTTTCGCAAGTAAAGATTACAACTAGAGTTTCTTGCACTCCAGAACTTTCAAGGGTAATTTTCGGATTGTATTTTTAATTAAAATTCAAGCCCTCTCCGTGGTGAAAAATTAGTTAAGATCATTTTACTCTTAGAGTTGGTTTATGCACCGCCAGAGAGCTTAGGAAGGTGACTCCTTGGATCTTGTAATACGATGGTATAATCTATTAGGGCTAAGATGGGGAATCTTACTATGTTCGGATCTCGGGAAAGATGACAACGACCGTCATGTGTTGAAATATTGAGGAATGGGGAGTTAAAACGATTGATTAATACCGTTACTATCAACTCCCGCTTAAGATTGTTAACTTTACTTGATGATACGTAGCGACGTAATTTTTGGATGACATAACTATGAGAAGGGTCGTTATGATGAAATCTTTAATTCATAATTTATAGCATAAGTGAGTTGAGACCTCTTGTCTTTGAAAGTTTAGCCCACCCGTTATTGGAAATCTAAAGTGAAATTTGTCGAATGATATATTGAAGATATATAACCTATATACAATCCTCCGATCTTAAGAACCAGAAATTTACGATTTCTCCAAAATTTATAACCTCAGTTAGGAAGATTCAGGAATAAGGGAGACAAGTATGATTTTCAGATATAAATGGTGGAATTTCTCGAGGATTAATGGGTTTTAATGAGTCACCCTTCATGTTGAAATCAATTCGTGCCAAAACTTGTCATGATAAAGGGGTTTTACCCTCGTAAGCTATGAACCAATGGATATGGAAAGTAGATGGGAGTCATTTCACGAACATCCTTCTAAACTGCAGACGTTATGTGCCTCACAGAAAAACTTGGAAGATATCTACATTTATCTAACGTGAGAAAGTGTTAACCTCATGTAGCATTCATAAGTCGTAAGAGACACTGGTCCAAGTGTAATCAAGGTTTAGGTTATTGTTTTGTAGCTGATAAACCTGGCCGTGTATCCGCGGAGTCGGAAACGGTTTATCAGCAGAGACCTCATATGTTAAGGGATAAGGTCTCTTGGTGTAGGTGGTGTTGAACGCCTACATGTAAGGGAATCATATAGTGAAGGATCAACATAGACAATGACGGTTGGTTAAATGGTCACGTCCTGGCTAATCGATTTATGAGCAGAGTATTAAATAAGCATGGTTCGTGAATGTAACCTTATGAAGTTAAGTTGAACTCGAAAGTTTTTGGTGCCATCTAGCGCGGCATGATAATATAAATTAACTCGGTAAGTTCTTACGTATTTCAGGTAGATCCTCCTTCGGGGAGTGTAGTGGTTTTGATAACACCCGCGCCTGGTTAGCTTGTTTTGATTTTTTGAAGTGTCTGTCTCCTATTTATTACCAAGATGGAACAAGTAGAACCCGCTTTGTGATTAATGACACGATGATCTGAGCGACGGGTTAAACCTTCGATTAATCCCTAGTGGTAATATGCCGACAATCTTAGCAAGTAATGGTAGAAGTGCAATGAGAAATTTTGGTAAAGAATGTTGCTCCGGTTGGAGTTCTCATATAGTAGAGGTCCGAGTTCTTCCGTGGAAGGAGATTCTGAGTTCTGATTATTATAGTTCAATCATGGGCAAGAGGAGCACAGCTGGGTGCCCTTGGACTTCATGCAACAATGTTTTCCTGGAACTCTTCACCTCAGGTGCAAATTAATCGTCTTTGAAATCCTTTACTCTTATAAGTACTTGCAACCCGTAGACCCAAACCTAAATTTCGAGGATGAAATATTTCTTTTGTTTATTGGGATTTGTAACATCCCCAATCCTTCTATACCCCTAGATGGTGTTAAGGCATGGGTGGTGTGCAGAGTGGCCACTAAGGCCCTTGGGCCAAGTGGAGTGTGCTAAGTGCACACCAAGGGCACAAAATCAACATAGCCCAATACCACTCCCTTAGGCCAATTGACCCTCAATTCACCAAATTGACCTCCCCTATACCACCCTAACCACTAAGGAAGACCATTACCTTGAGAATTGCACTTGGGTGGGACCCAATTGCATGAAATTGACCAAAGTCAACAATAGGTCAACATTAACCAAACTAAGTCAATTAAGGTTCAATTGACCCTCAAATGTTCAAATTGACCTTGCCACCACACCCTAAACACTTTAAGGAACCCATTGGACCCAAAAGCCCCATCATGGTGGGACCAATTGACCCCAATTGACCAAAGTCAAACTTAACCCAATTTTGGTCAAATCTACACCCTTTGATTAAATTGAACCAATTGGAGCCCCACCATGGACCAACCTATGTTGGGTGATGATAAGGGACCCATGACCCCCCAAGTGGGGTCAACTCACTCACCTTGGTTGACCAAAGTCAACCATGGTCAACATAGCCCATTAATGGTTAATTTCAAGACTAAATTGAAATGAACCCTAACACCAACCAATTAACCTCAATCATGGACCTTAGGCCTTGCCATCAGCCCTAGACTGAACTACACATTGAGCTTGATTAAATCAATGGAGGGGGGGGGGGGACCAAAAGTTGATCAAAAGGTTAAAGCATAAAGCAAAAGGCTAAAAGCATTCCCCTCCTCTACACTCCTCCTCCCCAATCAGTCTTGGACCCTTCCCTGATTGCTGGGGGTCTGAGCTTGACCCAGATGGAAGCAGGAGGCCGGCAGCTACAGGAGGGTGGCAGCAAGGGGGCACAACCGAGGAGCTCGATTTCAAAACCCCCTATAGAGGCCTCCCCCTCCCATTTCAGCCATCCCATTAGCTTCAGAGCACTGAGAGCAGACGAAAACCACATCTGGAGCGAAGATTTAGCTGAAGAAATGAGTTCGGGAGCGGGATCGCCGGAGCAAGGATTTTTCATGGCCAACCGCCGCCGGAACCGCCGCCACGAACCAGCAATGGTTCGTTTCTCCTCCCCTCCCTCTGTGCTAGCTTCTTAGGTCATTAGGATGAAGTTCCATGCTCAATTGAGCTGGAATCACATTTTCAAAACCATGAAAATCCATGGTTTTCGTCCATGCTCCAATCACCGGAAAACCCCCCCCTCCGGCTGCCATGTCGCCGGGAGTTGTAGCCCCGACCACCACGAAGGTGGTGGCGGTGGTGGCCGGCCGTGGTGGCCACCAGGTGGCCGGGAAATGGGGGAGGAAGTCGGCCCAGCGCGGTTGAATCCTGGCCGTCGGCTCAAGGAGGAAGACGACGCGCTGCCCTCTGATCTGCGTCAAGATCCGTGCTGATCTTTATTTCCTGCATTTAATTAATGCTCTATATTAGCTTTTCTGCTTCATTTGATCAGTCAACTTCCAATAGAAATTAAGGCCTCTTTATGGCCGATTTAGAAAAAGTGCCCAACATGAAAGTTGTAGGCCTTGGTCTCAACTTTCATTTGTTTTGAGTTTAGGTCATTTGGTGACCTACAGCTCCCTAGGGAGCTGTTTTACTAGGACTGGTCCTACACTAGGTCAGTCCATTAGAAAAATTATCTAGGTCAAACCCTTCAATCTTTGGAGCTGTCCTTTTAACCATGGGTTAGTATACCCTAGGGGCACCCCCTGCCAAAGGGACAGCCCTTGGTGGACAGTTTTACCTAGGGTTTTTGTGGTAGTTATGATATTTAAATTAAGTTGATTTTTGGAGCATTTGATGTCCAAATGACACAAAACTTTGGTGGCATACTCTTTAGTACATGAGTAGTGCTTGCCTAAAATTTCACTCCATTTGGAGTTGATTTGCTACGGAAAATAGGAAACCCTAATGAGGGCCTTTAAGGGTCAAATTAGGGTTTAGATCATTTAGAGGAGTGGAGTGTGTTAGCCTCCTCCCATTATTGTGGATATGTGGGTATGGATATACAAATGCTTGTGTCACACCCTAATGGTCTATTTGGAGCCATTAGGGTGGTATGACCTAAAACCCTAAGGGTGAATCCTTAAGGGTGCAAAGTGGGGATTTGTGAAGGGCATAAGACCAAATGCTCTTGCCTTGGTTCAGAACTTTGTGGATATGTTTGTAGGTGCATAAAATGACCTAGTTAATGAAATGAGAATTTTTAGAGGTATTTAAGTATTTTCTTCCTAATAATTGAAATTGTCACCCTTTCCTTAATAAAATGAAATGCATGGTCATAGTACCTTGTATGATGTTGAAACTCCTTCAGTGGCTGATTAGAGATGAAAATGGACTATAGTAATTTTGTTATGATTTATTGAAGTATTATTCCTTGTGTAGGAAATTCCAAGTACTTACTAGCTTAAGGGAAATTAATTTTGTTAAATTCCAAATTATGGGGATAAATTGTGATATTTGGTTATCTGTAGTTTTAGGTTTATATATGCCCATGATAATTATTTGGAGGCTTGTAGAATTATATTTCATGTACCTCATGTAGAAAGTGGATTTTACATCCTTAAGAGTATTTAATCTTTTTAAAATATCAAATCATGGGGCAATGATGTGATACTTGGTTATCTGTAGTTTTAGATTAATATATGCCCATGATAATTATGTGGAGGCTGGTTGAATTATATTTCAAGTACCTCATGTAGAAATTGGTAATGACTACCTTTGAATGTTTAATCATTGTAAAATATCAAATCACATGGTAATGACAAAATAATTTGTCAGAGGACTCTAGGTCCCAATTTGGACACTTGGTAATATTTGGAGAGTTTTTACAAGTGAAATACTATTTTTCCTAATTAAAGTGGCATTTTGGTAATTATACAACTATTTTGATATAGTTTGCCAAATGACATCCTAGGGTCATGATACTCAGTGAACCACCATGATATGGAATATTGTCTTACTGATAATTCTCAAGTAGCATGAAGAATCATTTTGAGGGTAGTTCATGTGTAATGTGACTTAAGACTTTAACTACTTTAAATTATATTAAATACCAATTTAATATGGAAAATTATGGAAATTGTAACATACCCTATTATGGTCAATGAGAACCTTGGATAATTATTAGAGACCTTGGTGATGAGTATTTAGAAGGGTTCCCTTATGGGGTTGATGGATAGTTCAAATTTGTGGTCTGCGTTTAGTAAAAATAGAATTTTGAGTTTTAGACAATTCAGACCCCTAAGTAGTGTTTAGGAGGTATACCCAATCAGTAAATGGGTTATAGCACACCATCTTTCAAGGAGGGTCAACCCTAGGGTTACTGGTGGGGTGGTGCTAGGGTTAATGTAGAAGGAATGAAGGTACGTCCAACCCGATTGGGTGGGACGGAAGATGAACTAAGCCACTTTAACTATATGAAATGATGAAGGGTGAACCAAACATTAATCACCAACTAAAGTAATTGTCTTGAAGAGGATTGTGGGGTTGAGCCCATTGATCTGTAGTATCGTTAGGGGCCCCTTACGGAGTACACCGCGGGAAGTCCAAGATTCACTCTAAATATAACACGAACTAAATTGTAGGCAAGAGTAGCCTAAGTGGGTATGCAGACTGGTATGGATCTCCTCCGGGAAGGAGATGGGTTGGAGCAGCATGTGTGTTAGTCCCTGAGCTGGAAGCTCGGGTGGACATGTTAACACCTATTACTTATTCAAATAGTGGCGAGTCTTCGGTACTAGGCTAGTCGTGTCACCGACGGTAGTACGTTGACTCAGGTGAGGGTGAGGTTTAGAGGGCCGGTAAGTTTGAGTACCGCGGTCTGGAGGACGATCCCTAATAACCCACCCCGACCTTAAAGTCTGGTGGATTCTAGCAAGAGTACGCAGGAGCTCCGTTGTTGTGTTCTTAGCGTTGAGGCGTACATGAGGTCTAGGCTTGGTAGTGACTATACCCGCCTAGGATGTGGAGTGCCCGATCCACAACCACCGTGAGCCCGACGGTCGGTACCCGAAAGGTTGGCTTCCTTTCATACAAATTGGGAACTATAAAGGTCTGTGCGCATAGAGTCGTGTGGGTGAGTCACATTGCATAAACTCATTAAAACATCATAACCATAGCATAGCATAACATACACATTAGCATACCCCATCATATAAACTAGTATGGGCTCTTTTATATGATGGGTTACCTGGACATCTTAACTTATATGTCGTATGGGCGTTCATATAATTTAAGGTACGAATTTGTGATGGTAGCTTAGATTTACTTACTGCACTGCATTTTCTTCTTATTTACTGCTTATTTCATTGCTCTACTATACTGCTAGCTAGATTTTATTGCTTTACTTATACCTGCTAGTATAGTGCCATGTCACCACCTTCTTGGTTACCCCTTGTTTGTCCTCCGCTTCTTCCTCCCGCTCGGTGCCTAGGAGTCGTGGAGGGAGGCGAGGACAAAACGGCTTAGTCCTTATGACTAACGGTCGGTGTGACCGCAGGAGCCCGAGGAGACGGAGTTGTCCCGCGCGCAGCAGGACGAGATGGCAGGACCTGAGCAGTAGATGCAATGCACTACCACGACGCCACAGGTTGATGATTAGATAGTTAGACTTCCGCTTTTTGAGAGCTTTTGTTGTAGACTTCCGCATGTTGTAGAGAGAGAGAGAGATAATACATTACTTTGCATATGTATCGGGCTTAGGCCCCTTTAGTTGTACTTCTCTTATGGACTTTCTGTTTTTATTATATATGATGCTGTGACTGCGGACATGCCTTCTTTTATGTACTTACTTTTTGGCATATTTTACTTATGATCGTATAGCCGGCAGGGTTGGTGCTGAGCGGTGTTAGCCAACCCGTGTGTTGGTGACACCGCAAGGCAGCGATTCTGGGCGAAGATCCACCTCAACCGTGCGATGCGGGAGAGGTTCGAGTTTTTAAGTACCTGAACGGGTTTTGGAAAAAGAGATCTTACAGAGGGTGTCCTGGTGGATGACTTAGCGGCCCATAGAGCCGGCTAAATGAGAATACCTGGGCTGAGGGAACGCTATACCCGCTTTTTGTGTTGTACAACGAGAGCTGTGAACAACGGGCATTTTGCGAACCTGAAACTGCACCATTGCAGCACTTGATTAGTGAGTCTCGTACAGCATGTCGAGAAGCAATGGGAAAGAGTCTTCGGACTACGGGATGTTCACAATTAAAGCACGGGAGAGCCCTGGTATTCGGGCCACCGACTTTAGCCTCGAAGGGCAAAGCCATCAAGAGTGGATGGTGGTGGAAGGCGGAGTACACCAAAGAGTGCCTGAGAGCAAGAGACGTGGAGGCCATTCCCACGTTTGTGATTGATGCATATGTATGAATTGTTGTGGTCCGTGTCAGCCACTTCATTCTGTTATATATATATGCTGTGATGCTCTTGCAGGGACGGGAAACTACCACCCCCTCGAAGGGGTGGGGTCGTTATAATTTGGTCAGCCGTTGCTGACCGTTGCCCTGTTTTGCCACCGTTTTTGGTGGGCTTGTTGTACAGGTGCTGGACCGAGCGGGAACATAGCGGGCTCATAGCGGGCTGAAGCCTCTGCGCTGCTGCGACCCTTGAAGGCTTTTTGATGTTCTCTTGTTTTCATGTATGGCCGGCCTGCGCGCCGATGTCGGTAATTTGTAAGGCCGTTGTGCCTAAATTTTGTTGTATAAAACATTTCATTCCAAGTAATAGAAGTGGACATACCCGGGTTCGGGTTTTGTGGTTTTTTATCTTGTCTCTCTCTTTTGCTTTCGCATAGAATGCTCTGAGTTAGGTTCGTTGTTTAGAGTCGTTCGATATTCCAATTAAGTGACGTTCCCGTTTGTTTTGTAGTATATGGCGTGGGGCCCCGGCCGGACCTTCTGTTATATGCTCCCGAACGGATGGGGATGTTACACCTAGCTCTGATACAACTTGTTGGGATATGACCCACTTGCACAAACCAGGCATACAAGAAAGAAAAAATAAATGCAGCAAAAACACAGAAAAATATTAACCACATAGGACATCAGATTTTACATGGAAAACTCTCTCTAAATCAATTAAGGAAAAACCACGGGACGGGTCACACAAAAACCACTATAGAAATAAGGATTACAATAACAAGAAAATCTATGTTTGCCCAACATAGAAACCCCGTCTTGGATTCACAAATCGAATCCCTCCTCACAACCCTTCACAATGAAAGACTCTTCAAAAAGGAAACAACTCCAAATATCTTCAAACACACAAGGCAACGAAGACAAAATGAAGAATCCTTACAGCGAAGACAAATGCATCGATCTGTGAGAAAAACTGCTCTTCCTCCTGAAGAACACCTTCGACGTCAATGACAAAAAATGAATGATCTTTTTTCTTTTTCACAAATGACGACTCTAAATTAGATTAGGGCTTGACGCGCATCCTAGGTCTAAACTGCCTCTCTCTATAAATAAGGCTCGACAATTCACTTAGACCATTTAATGGCAACCATTATATGAGATAAACAAGATCTAACGACTCAGAAAAACATGATATTAAACAACCCAGAACATGTCTCGCCGATATCAGAGAGCAGTCTCGACGATATGGAGACAGTCTCGACGATATGGAGACAATCTCGACGATATCATGCCTCATCCAAAAATTTGCATACTGCTTGCGAACATTAAAACCCATCCCCGCCCCCCCCCCCCCCCCCCCCCCCCCCCCCCCCCCCCCCCCCCCCCCCCCCCCCCCCCCCCCCCCCCCCCCCCCCCCCCCCATAAAATCTCCAAAAATTTCATGCCTCATCTGAACTAGAAAATTTCATACCCTCTCAAGGTATCCAACTTGAATCAGCCATAGCCATTTACCTGGGATAATAAAAATCATAATTAGTCAAAGGGTCAAACAATGTTCAGATATTGCAGAAGTGAGACTGATCTGCGAGGGAGATCTGCGATTCAGGCGTGATAGACGCCAGCGCCGAAGAGGATGAGATATGCGATTCACTCGAGATAGACGTCGGCGCCGGAGAGGATAAGATCTGCTATTCACGCGAGGTAGACGCCGCCGCCGGAGAGGATGAGAGCACCAATTCAAGCGCGGTAAAAATGTGAATTAAGCGGGAGAAATTGATCCAGCGGTATTGAATATGGGTTAAATAGGGGTTAAATCTGGACCGTTTGTTGCATCCCACGGATGCAAAGAGGGGAACTCCACGGTGGATTTCCATTAAATCCGGACCATTTGTTAAATCCGGACCATTTGTCAGCGATATTTTTGGGGAACTACCATTAAACACATCAAGTTTAATAAAGTATTTGACTGTCATTAGGCATGCATCAAGATGATGATTAATTGATTTTCTGATTAATTAATTGGTAGTGTATTTATTTCAAGCTACATTGATTAATTAATATGAGCAAATCCCGTGTCGTGTCATGTCATGGTCGGGGCCTCTCACTCGTGTGTGTGTGTGTAAAAATCTTTACAATATTAAAAGAGAAATTGTTTTTAGCGAAACATTCAAAATTATCAAATATAAATTTTTTTTAATCTAATGACTTAACATATATTATAATATTTTCAAATAAAATTTAAAATATAATGTTATTCAAGTAATTACATACTATTCCTAAATTAAAAGTAATGATGAAAATCAATAAAATTAAAAAAGTTTTTAGTAGAGCTTCTATATGTACATTTAAAAAATTTATTTGAAAAATTAATAATAAAATGCGGGTTTTCTTTTGATAAGACTGCCGGCAGGCGTTTTAAACCCTAAATTTTCTAATAATATTTTCAAATAACATTTAAACCCTAAATTTTCTATTAAGTTTTTGTAGGTTCCCGTGAAGATCATCTACATGCATGCAGACAGAATATTACAAGCCTCCATTTTCCCCTTTTTTGAATATATAAAGAAGGTTCGCTAGGGCTTTTGTTAAAACCTTTCGAGAGTAAAAAAAGGGTAGCCCGGTACACAAAGCATCCCCGCGCAGCAAGGGTCCGGGGAAGGTCCCACCCAGTGGCGGTCCCAAAAATTTTGGAATGGGTGTGCACATTTTTTTTTCTAAATAACATAATATAGAAAATGAAAAATGTTTGGCATTATAAAGACATTCAAAATTACATATAAATGTCTTAACAGAAAAATACAAAATACATGAAATATTACAATGGTTCACCACGAATCTTCATTTTGTGAAAACGATCGATCACATCTTCATCTTAAACCTTCAAAAACGCATCTTTTTCAATAAAGATAACAAGATAATCATTCAATATTTGATCATTCATACTATTACGCAAACTGTTCTTAACATAATTTATGCCCAAGAACCCTCTTTCGACACTTGCAGTAGCCACATGAAGAATTAGTACGAACTTCAATTGCTTGTAGATTTGTTGATAAGCAACATGCTGCCCAGTTTCAATAAGCTTTATAGAGAGATGACCAAGATCCTTCAAGTTAGAAAACCATTCATCGCTTCTTATATCCATAATGAAATTATATGGTTGAAAATCAAAATTAAACAACTCCAAACTTGAAAAATCATTAGGATAAAACTCTCTACAACTATGAGCAAATTTTACTTCTCAAAATAACCAAATGATTTAATGGGATTCAAGCAAGTCATACAATGAATCAACTTCATACTCACATCATCAAACGAGTTGTTAAACTCTTGTAATTGTAAATCGACTACTTTTAAAAATAATGCCACCCGATAATGATGCAAATTTGTATAGTCTTCAACAAATCGTCTTGATCTTCCTCGGGAAATATATCGATCATCCATTTTAGGAATATGAATACCATATTTACCAAAAAAAAAGTAAGAACTTATCGAACAAAGTGTCTCATCCATCATCTCGCAAAATTTACAACTGTTCATACTAACAAAAGACATAACATTGACGTACAATATCTTAATCTTTTCCTTGTAAATCATGATTTAATTCATGTGTGTAGCCAAATATAGTTGCCATCACATGAACTATCAAAACAAAGTGAAACAATTCTAATGCAAACAACACATTATGTACCTTCACTCGATCATTTGCTTTACTCTCCCCAATCTTCAAGAGTGTAGAAATCATATCAGGATATAAAGAAATAATACGCATTAGTGTTTGTATGTGAACCCCAACGAGTATACCCCGTTCGACCCAAAGAAAGTTCCTAATTTAAACCTGATCCAGTTTGTAGTTTACCATCTTCTAATGCTTTGGCAACCTTTTGAACTTGGCTTTTTGCAAGCAATTCATTTCCCTTACAAGAAAATCCAATCACATGTAATAGCGTTTAAATTGCTTCAAAAACCATTGAAACTAATCATTTATCTTATCAACTGCAACTACTCTTAACTGAAGTTGATGCGCAAAACAATGAATGTAGTAAGTCGATGAATTTTCTCTCAAAATTATACTTTTAAGTCAATTTATCTTATCAGTACTCATATTAGTAGCACCCTGGTCCCACAAATTTTATACAAATTCAAGGAATTCTCATTAACTAAGATTCAATTGCAGCTTTAAGAGACAAGATAGTGTTATCATGAATATGCACAATGCCGAGAAAATGCTCTATTAACCTTCCTTTTCCACCAACATAATGCAAACAAAGAGCCAGTTGTTCTCTATGTGACACATCACTAGATTTATCAGCTAGAATTGAAAAGTAGTCATCTCCAAGCTCTTGCATTATAATCTTAGTAGTTTGTTTGGCACAAGCATTAATTATATATTTTTGAATGGAAGAAGCAATTAATTGATTATTTCCTAGGGCATTTTTCAACACATACTTACCAACTTATTCATAAATATCCGCAAGCCACTGCAAAAGTTTGAGAAAAATTCCCTTGTTAAGTGAGTGGTGACTCATCATGCCCACGTAGGGACAATCCTTGACACAAGAGAAATTTCTAGCATTTAAGAGAAACTTGTTTGTACAACCCGTATTCGCCGAGTGGGTCCCTCAAGCCAACTGGCGAGACCTAGGTCAGCCGGATCATTCGCCTAGGCTAAGGAAGGTGGAGAAATCCCCGGATTAATGGGGGTACGCTGCAGGCGAGAAGAAGTTCGGCGAGTGGCGCCCTCACGGACCACTCGCTCAGTAGTCTGGGCACTCGCCCAGCTGAGCGGGAGATCGGCGAGTGGTGCCCTCACGGACCACTCGCTCAGTAGCATGGGCACTCGCCCAGCTGAGCGGGAGATCGGCGAGTGGTGCCCTCACGGACCACTCGCCCCAAAGGCTTTGAGGGGGAAATGACCATAATGCCCCTTGTGGGCTGCAAATAGCCCTTCGGAACAGCGGAGTTAGGCTATTAGCAGACCAATTTGGGGGTGCGGTTAGTAAAACTAAAAGGCGGATTCGTGTTATCTGCAGACCAGCCTAGGAAAACTATAAATAGACCCTTAAGGGCACCTTGGAGGAGATTCGATTTTAGAGAATCCTCTCCTCCAAGCTAGTTTTTGGTCGGCTGCTAGTGCCCTCCAAGGTGCCCGGTTGAGCTCTGGTTTGGGAGGGGAAGCTCTCTAAGATCTTCCGGGTGTGTGGCGGGACCTCCTCGCTTCGGCCTTGGGTCTTTTCTTATTCTCACATCCACCGTCAAGAGAGTCTAGTGAGGGAGAAGTAAGCATCGGCTACACCCCCAGTGGGTCCGAACTCAAGAGGCCTGTTGCAGGTTTCAACATTTTTGGTGCGGTGAGCGTGGACCATAGCCAGTGAAGGAAAATCCCAAGCTAGACTCGATGACAGGAGATGGAGGGAATGGTTCTGACTCAGGCCACTCGCAGCCACCAGCGACAGGGGAGTGGCTGGAGATGTTCGAGAAATTCAAGCGAGAAGTCCTGCAGACAGTTCTCGCGGCAAGGGGAGAATGCGAGACGCCAGCGGTTCCCATCATTCCACCCCAGCAGGTCGGCGAGAACGCTCCGGCGCAGCGGCAGGGAAAGGAGGTGCCAGCAGAAGGAAGTGCGCGAGATCTCCCGGGGCGGCAGCTGTTCAGCAGTCTGGCGAGTGCTGAGGTGTGCGAGTTGGCTCCGCGCGAGAGGACCATTCGCCGAGCAGGTGAAGGGAGCCCCTTTTGCGAGATGATCCTCTCGGCTCCAATGCCAGAGGGGTTCCAGGGGCCGGAGATGTCCTACTACACCGGAAAAGAGGACCCGGTCGTGCACCTGCAGTGGTTTGAGGACATGACCTCAATTCTCCCCATGTCGGATGCATTCCAATGCCGGCTCTTCGCAACCACCTTGAAGGAGAAAGCAAGGGATTGGTTCCACCAGCTTCCCGTAGGTTCCATCTACGCGTTCGACGATCTGCGTCGGGGCTTCTGGCTGCGATTCTCGACGTCAAAAAAGAGGAAGAAGGATGCGGAGGCTCTCTTCAAGATCAGGCAGAGGGAGGGGGAGTCCCTGGCACATTACGTGGACAGGTTCCAGGAAGAGATACACCTTGTGCAGGAGGTGCCAGGGTTCGCCCTCAAAATGGCGTTCATTGTGGGATTGAGAGACGGGTTCTTCAATATGGACCTGAAGAGGAGGGCTCCGGTCTCCTTTGAGGAGTTGATGGAGCGAGCGGCGGAGGAGATAGAAGGAGAGGCGGCCAACCCGGAGTTCTACAAAAGGTTGGCGAAGATGAGCGAGCCTGAGGTGAGGCAACAAGAGGGAAGAAGGAGGGAGGAACCCAGAGGTCAAGGGTTCGAGAGGCCACCTCGGAATTGGAGGTTTCAGGAGCCCCACAACAGGTTGGGATGGAGGAATCAGGAGGGACCTGCGAGAGGTCAGGAAGGAGGATTCCAAGGAAGGGAGATGGGGGGAGTCAACCCAGGGTGGAGGCAGGGCCCCCGACCCCCTCCTCCTCCGCAGGAGCAAGCCATGTCGGCAGGCAGAGGAAGAGGAGCTAGAGGAGCTAGAGGAGGAAGAGGAAGAGCGGGAAGAGGGGGTAGGGTGGTGTTGCCCTATTGTGACTTTCATCAGGAAGAGGGTCACGCAACCGCCACCTGCCCCGAGTTCCTGGAGATGAGGGGAAGAGGGCAACCACGGCAGCAGCCGATAAGGATTGAGGAGGTGTTCCCGGAAGGGGAAGAGGATAGGTGTGAAGACCGAGCTGATACAGTAACAAGGGGGGAATCGGGGTGATTCATGGTGGGGTTGGGATAGAGGCCTCTCGCAAGAGGAGCTTCCAGGCGATGTTCCGAAGGGACGTCGCGTCGACTTCCCAAACCCCACCCCCCCTCGGAGAAGCTCACCTTCTCCTCGGAAGACATGCCAGATTATGAAGATCCATTCTGCGACGCCCTGGTGATCCAGACGGCGATTGAAAATTTCACGGTCTCCCGGATCCTGGTGGATAACGGGAGCTCAGTGAATGTGATCTTCAAGAAGGCCTTTAACGCGATGGAGGTGGAGAAGAAGAGGGTGCAGGCCTCAGAAGGAACACTGTTTGGTTTCTCAGGGGAGCGAAAGGAAGTCGAGGGAGGCGTGGGTCTCCAAGTGACGTTAGGAGGGGTCCCAAGGAACTGCCGGTTCGTCATCGTTGACGCTCCGAGCAGCTACAGTGCTATCTTCGGACGCCCTCTCATTAGTGCTTTCCGGTGCGTGCCCTCATCGTACCACCAGTGCCTGAAGTTCCATAGTGGAGGAGTCCAGGTCCGGATCCGAGGAGATGCTAAGGTGGCGAGGCAGTGCTATGTGACTGCCGTCAACACCATCTCTTGGATGGCGGAGGCTGAGAGGTTGGATAAGGAGATGACGAGGTCGGAGGGGCCAGGAGAAGAAGTGAAGAAGAGTGGAGTAGAGGAAGAGGGCGATGCTCGAGAGGAGAATATGGAGGTCGATCGGGAGGAGCAGGGGATCGAGCCAATGGAGGCGGAAGGAGCCACAGAGGAAGAAGCCCGGGAGGAGGGGCGAGTGTTGGAAATTGCATTCACAATTACCTTGATTTGTGAGAAGTCACCCTTAAACTAAGATTGAATTGCTTTTGTATTTGATATGCTTTTCTAGTATTGTCTTGCAGATTATCATGGCTAAGTGTAAGCCAATGTCAGGTCACAATGGGTCTGCAAACACAGTTTCATAAAATGTAATCCCTCATTATATGAAACATGGTGATGACTCATGTGTGATCTCACTATTGGGGTACACTTCTTTTTCAAGACTATTGAAGACTTTGGAGTGCGGCTGCAGCATGTGTTCAAGAGAAGAAAAGAAATTTTTGTAAAACAAATTTTTCCTAAGGATATGTCTCGAGAGATCAGACATGTCTCGAGAAATCGTGGTTGTCTCGAGAGATCTTACGTCTGAAATCTTTAAAATGTCTCGAGAGATCATCGAGTTCTCGAGACATCCCTTTCCTGCTCTCTCTGTTTCATGTCTCGAGAGATCCCTTATGTCTCGAGAGATCCCTTATGTCTCGAGACTTCTGTCCGTAAATTTCTGTTTCGTTTTCTCTGTTCTGGACGGATAGTAAACGCTCCTTCTCGTTTCTAACGGCTATATGGAGTGCATTTAAGGCTGGTTAATCCTTCAATTGCTCCTCTCCATATATATAGGATTGTTTTTGGATTATAAAACGTTTTTTCCAGAATCGTTCTAACCCTAATCCCTCTCCCGATCAAAAAGAACGAGAAAAGCGCCGCTCGCCGTCGTCTACGTTTGGAGATCGTTCTACTCTTTGGAGTTGCCGATTTCTATCAAGAAGGATTCGATTGATCCATGCTCAGGTTCTGCAATCTCTATTGGATCGTTTCGAATTGCCAAAGACAGATTTGAAGGATCGTTGTTCTTCCTCATCGTTCTCAAAAGCCATTCAAGAAGAAGGAAGAAAACGCCTCTGTTATTCAGATCTGGTTTAGTTTTGTTCAAAAACTTTTCATTCTGTTGTAGGAGTTGTTATCTCCGAGTTGTAGGAGAGGTTGTTCTCCGAGTTGTAGGAGAAATTTTTCTCCGAGTTGTAAGAGAGGTTCTCTCTGAGTTTGTAGGAGTTTGACTCCGAGACTGTAGGATCTTTCTGATCCGAGATTTAGTGAGTAGTCAAGTCTAGCTGTGGTGCTAGATTGGCGAGGCCGGCAGTGGAGTACCCAAGTACAGGGAACAACTATAAATTCCTGGTGTTATCTGTGGCTGTGATTAATTTTGTGTGCTGTGCTTTACGTTTAATTTTTAATTCCGCAAAAGACGTAGAGATCACCTATTCACCCCCCTCTAGGTGATTTAGGTAGGCAACTAGATACTTCAATTGGTATCAGAGGGTCGCTGTTCGTTGCTAGGTTAACACCTTGAACAGGATTCATCCTTCTAGTTGCTAGCAAGCCATGGATAGAGTCAAGGAATCCTCTCTGAAATTGCCCATCTGCACCAAGGCCAACTTTCCTATGTGGAAGGAAAGAGTCCGTTTTTATATGGAAGCTGCAGATCCCAGAATCTTCCAAGTCGTGGAAGAAGGTCCCCATGTGCCAATGACCGCTTCGTCAACAAATCCTACTGTTCAGATACCTAAGAAAATGATGGATTTGACTAAGGATGAGATAGCTCTTGTTGCTCTTGACAAGAAAGCTAAAAACATAATTGCAAGTGCAGTGGACGATTCCATGTTGCAAAACTTAATTCACTGCAAATCAGCCAAAGAGATGTGGACATCCTTAATTGTTCTAATGGAAGGTACTGACGAGGTAAGAGAAGATAGAAGGTCTCTACTTAATCAAGAGTACGAGGCGTTTAAGCAGAATAAGAAGGAGTGCATTGCTGATGCGTACGAAAGATTCTTCAAGATAGTCAATGGTTTGAGGAACTACGATAGGGAGTTCACAAACGGTGAACTAAATGACAAATTCTTGCGCTCCCTGACGAAAGACTGGGATAGCAAGATTGTTGCTATTAGAGAGTTTGGAAAACTGCCAAGTCTAGAACCTCAAAATCTGTTCGGGAAGCTGTTGTCTCATGAATTACAAATGAACATCCGAAAGTCTGAAGAGGATGTAAATCGAGCTTCAAGCAAAGAAAGAACCTTAGCTTTGAAGGCAGAGAATTCAAAGAAGAGCAAAGCTGTGATACCGATCAGAGAAAAGGAATCTGATAATGAAGAAGAATCAGAAGCCAGCTCCTCCTGTTCCGAACTGTCTGATGGGGAGTTCTCTTTAATTTCCCGTCAGTTTAAGAAGCTGCTGAACAAGCGAAGGCACATGAACAACAAGCCGTCTTCCTCGGATCATAAATATTCTCGTCGTGATGGGGAATATCACAGGAAGGGCTCAAGCAATAATGACAGGTATAAATCCAAACAGAACAAACACATTTCTTCTGACATTATTTGCTACTGTTGTAATAAGCTAGGGCACATGATTGCTGAGTGTCCCTATAAGAAGAAAGAAGGTGGAAGGAAAGAAGACAAGAAATCCATCCACGGAAAGAAGAAATCAGATAGAAGCTTCGTCGCTAAGAAAGCCAAAACTCTGAGCGACAGTGACTCCGATGAGTCGAGTGATGAAGAAGAAGCTTACTTCGGTCTGATGGCTATGTCTGATGATGAAGAAGCACCCCCGTACACCGGAAAGGTAAATGATCACACTATCCTATCTGATTCTGATTATGCTTCGGCTGAACAAAAGGATAACCTCTCAGACGATGAATCTGAGCTCATGTCTCAATATACCAAAATGCTCCAAAGCTTTGACAAGTGCCGAAAGGTTGTCAAAACTCAGGGTAAGGAGATCATGGCTCTCAAGGAGATGGAATCTAACTTGAGAAAAGAAGTTGAAGAACTTTCTTCTCTCAAAGAGGAAGTCCAAGCCTTGAAAGACAAGATCAAAAGCTCAGAAGAGACTCTTGTCCTGAGAGATCATTCGATAAATGTCTTGGAGGAACAGCTTGCAGCTGAGAAGAAGTTGGTTGAAGCATTCTCTCAACCCAAAACTGTTCTGCCTATAATTGGCACCTTTACCACTAAGGCAAAAGGAAGCGGTATAGGACATGAAGCTAGTACTAGCAATTCTTCAAAAAATACAATTGCTAAGAAGAATGGTCTGGTTGTTAAGAAAGCTACTACCAAAGAAAAAAGGAAAGCTCATCAAGAGCCTGTAGCATTCAAGAGAGTCATATTCCCTACGAATGCTTATGATTTGGAGAGTTCCTATGGTCATTTCACACGACCAATTCCTTTTTCACCTGTGAATGATCATAAGGAATGGGCTCCTCCCCGAAACTTTGGTGATAGTGCTTTTCAAGCACCCTATCAAGAGATTAATCGGAAAGGGTACGGTCCATTTGTTCATGGTCCGAGTGCTAAGAAAGCACCAAAAGTGAAGGCTGTTGCACCAAAGCCGAAGAGGACAGTACCACCTTGTGTGTGTTGCCCCCATGAGGCATCCTCATCTAAAAGGGCTGCTCCTGCAAGAGCTAACGTTCAAAAAGTTAAGCAGGAGAGTGTAAAGAGAAGGTACAACAGATTCGACTGTTGGTGCTGCGGTAAAATTGGTCACTTTGCCGTTGATTGTTGGTTTAATACAACGTATACTAGGAGACCACAAGTGAACGTTGCAAGGCAGACCACTCGCAATGTTAACATTTATCGTGGTGCTCAACTGACACGGGACCAAGGACCCAAATCTGTTTGGGCTCCTAAGGCGAAATGATTTGTTTTTGCAGGTATGTCCAAAGGCCAATAAAAATCCAATCTGTACTTGGACAGTGGATGCTCTTGGCATATGACCGGGACAAGAAGCCTTTTGCAAAACTACATTCCAGTTACGAACGGTCCAAAAGTTATTTTTGGCGGTTCAGACAGAGGAATAACTAAAGGCTATGGTATGATTTCTAATGGAAATGTATCGTTTTCCGATGTAGCTTATGTGGAAGGATTACAACATAATCTGATAAGCATAAGTCAACTTTGTGATAAAGGATACATTGTTGATTTTCATAAAGATAAGTGTTTGATAAAGTCGGCTGAAAATCATGAAACGATTTTATCAGGCATTCGCTGTAGAAACATATTTTGTTTAAATTTTCTTTGCATATCATCTTCTACACCAGTATGTCTTTTGGCAAAAGATAGTGCATCTCTTGTTGACCAATGGCACAAGAGATTAGCACATATAAATCTCAAAACTATTAATAAATTGTTTTCTCAAAACTTAGTGCGAGATGCACCAGATGTTAAGTGCATTAAAGATAGACCTTGTCATGCATGTGTAAAAGGCAAGCAAACAAGAGCTACCTTTAAGAGCATTATTGGCAAAGATTCAACCAGGTGTTTATACCTGCTCCATATGGATTTGTTTGGTCCATTGCAAATTAGAAGTTTAGGAGGAAAATCTTACACATTGGTTATTGTAGATGATTACTCTCGTTTTGCCTGGGTATTCTTTCTGAAACATAAGTCAGATACCTTTGACACTTTCACTAGTTTTGTCAGGCAAGTCCAGAATGAATTTAACTGTTCGGTGGTCAAAATCAGAAGTGACCATGGTACAGAATTTGAATCTGGAGCCATGACAGAATTCTGTGAAAGCCTCGGTATCTTTCATGAGTTTTCCTCTCCTCGAACTCCACAACAAAATGGAGTAGCTGAGAGAAAGAATAGAACACTTATTGAGGCTTGCAGAACCATGTTGAGTGACTCTTCACTACCTGAATATTTCTGGGCTGAAGCTGTCAATACTGCATGCCATGTGCAAAACAGAGCACTCATAAACAAAAATCATGAAAAGACTCCTTATGAACTTCTAAAAGGCAAGAAACCGACCATTTCTTATTTTCGAATCTTTGGTAGTAAATGCTTTGTGCTAAACAATGGAAAGCATTACAAAACTAAGTTTAGTGAAAAGAGCTTTGAAGGCATTTTCGTAGGCTATAGTAGCCATAGTAAAGCTTATCGTATTTTTAATAAGAAAACTCTGGTTGTAGAAGAGTCTATCAATGTTGTATTTGATGAGACGAGCATGCTTCAAAGCAGCTCCTCTAGCATTTCTTCTGTAGACACAGGTTCAAAGCTGCAGGACTTAAGCTTGGATCAGCCAGTTGAAGAAAATTCTCAACACTTCATCAAGATTCCCCCAATAACAATCTATGAAGAAGATCATCCTGATGAAGAGCCACTCCAAGTGGAGGAAGATACTCCAACAGTAGAAGAAACTCCTATTGGTTCAAATCATGCTAGGAACCTCGGGCTACGACACATGAGGGATCATCTAGTTGATCAAATCATAGGAGATCCTCATGAAGGAATAAGAACAAGACGAGGTACCATTAACGAAAATATGCATTAAAGCTTTCTTTCGCAGGTCGAACCAAAGAAATTCCAAGAGGCAAATGAAGATCCATCCTGGATAATTGCTATGGAAGAAGAATTAAATCAGTTCAAACGATGTAAAATATGGACACTTGTTCCAAAACCCAAAGACAAAAATGTCATTGGAACAAAGTGGGTGTATAGAAACAAGCTGGATGAAGAAGGAACAATCATAAAGAACAAAGCCAGACTTGTAGCTAAAGGATACAGACAACAGGAAGGCATCGACTTCGATCAGACGTACGCTCCTGTAGCAAGGCTCGAAGCGATCAGACTCTTCCTTGCTTATGCTGCTTTCAAGGGTTTCACCGTATATCAAATGGATGTCAAATCCGCGTTCCTAAATGGAGACATTAAAGAGGAAGTATACGTTGAACAACCCCCGGGTTTTGTTAATCCTGATCATCCCAATCATGTTTATTTATTACAGAAAGCTTTATATGGTTTGAAACAAGCTCCTCGAGCTTGGTATGAGACGCTGTCTAACTTTCTTCTTGAGAACAAGTTCACAAGAGGAAAGATAGATAAGACATTATTTCTTAGGGAAGTAAAAGGCAAGATTTTGCTAGTGCAAATCTATGTCGATGACATCATATTTGGCTCTACGGATGATAACCTCTGCAAAAAGTTTTCTAAACTTATGCAAGGGAAATTTGAAATGAGCAGTATGGGTGAGCTGAAATATTTCTTAGGATTTCAAGTGAAACAGTCTGAAGATGGAATCTTCATTTCTCAGACAAAGTTCACTAAGGAGTTGATTAAGAAATTTGGAATGGAGAGTGCAACCTCTATGAGGACTCCAATGAGCTCAGCTACGTCTCTGGACAAGGATGAGAAAGGGAAACCTTTTGATGAAACCAAGTACAGAAGCATAATTGTCTCTTTGCTCTACCTTACTGCCAGTAGACCTGATATAATGTTCTCTACATGTGTTTGTGCTAGATATCAGGTGAACTCTAAGGAATCTCACTACACTGCTGCAAAGCGAATTTTGAGATATCTTAAAGGCACACCAAATCTTGGCTTATGGGACCCAAGAAGTAATGATAGTGAACTAATTGGTTTTTCAGATGCAGACTTTGCAGGTAGCAAAGATGACAGAAAAAGCACTTCCGGGACGTGTCAATTCCTCGGAAGGAGACTTATCTCCTGGAGCAGCAAGAAGCAGAATTGTGTTGCAATATCAACCGCCGAGTCGGAATACATTTCTGCTGGCAGTTGTTGCGCACAACTTCTCTGGATAAGAAATCAACTTCAAGACTACAACATGAAGTTCAAAGACATTCCTATGTTTTGCGACTCTTCCAGTGCAATTGCTATCGCAAATAATCCAGTCTCTCACAGTCGGACAAAGCACATCGAGCTACGATATCACTTTATCCGGGAGCATGTGGAGAAGGGTGACATAAATCTGAGTTATGTCCCCACGGATAAGCAAGTTGCAGACATCTTCACGAAGCCACTGGATGAGACCAAGTTCTCTTTATTCAAGACGGAACTTGGAATGCTCAACATGGAGTAATGGTCAAGTCAATCAAAACCTTGGCGACAGGAAGTTTTCTTATGACAAGTCATGTCTCGGGACCTGGCAGGATTTCTCGAGACAAGAAGAAGATTTCGAGATAAGGTGATGTCTCGAGACACGGGTAATCTCTCGAGACATCAATGAAGAAAATATCTCCTGAGCTCTCGAGACATAACCGATGTCTCGAGACATAAGTTTTTTTTTAAAGGAATTCCAAACGTCAGGTACGCGCTAATTCCTCTTTCTAATTTTCTATTTTTCGTAAAATCAAAAAAAAAAAATATATATATATATATATATAAATACGAAATCGGAAACTTGATGTTCACGCGAATCTTCTCCCGAGACCTCCTCGACCTTTCGTCTCCCTCTCGAGCAGTGATCGTCCGCGACTCGACTCAGCGTTTCGGCGGTTTTCGGTGGTTCTCAGTGGTTCTCGGTGGCTCTTGGTGCTTCATCTCTCTCCGTCGGCATCTCTCCCTTCCTCTTGCTGCTATGGCTCCCTCTCCTCATCCGAAAATTGGAGTCGGCAACGAGGTTATTCGGTCAGGTCTTGCGAGCTTATCCGATGATTTCAAGTCTCTGTTTCGCTTACTTGATGCCGCCGGTCTCACTTTCGTTCTTGAGCATCCTTGCCGGATTTTGTTTGATGAGGTTGAAGAATTCTTCATCAATGTGAAGCCAATCAAGGAAGGAAGTATGTTGATCTCTTTCGTTAAGGGTATCAAAATCAAAGTCTCTCCAGAGACTCTTGCTAAGTATTTGCAGTTGTCTGAAGTGGAAGCTGAAGAAGAGCTAGTTGACAATGATTGGTTGACTACAACAAGGTTCTGTGGTCTTGATTCAGATTTTTCTACAGTTAAAAGGAATAAGTTGAATGCTGTGGGGAAGCTCCTGCTGGACATTATCTCAAAGGCACTATTCTGCAAGACAGGCTCTCAAGGACATGTGTCTGAAGAGATGTTTCTGTTGATGATTGGCATTGTTACTGGAAAGAAGAGAGATTGGGCCTCAATCTTATTCTCAAATATCAAAGCTTGCATAAATTCTCCTAACTTTGCCCGGATCATCTCACTGTTTCTAAATCAGTTTAACCCTGCCATTTTTAACATGTCCAAAGGTACAGTTATCCATCACCTTAAGAAGATCGATGTCAACTCCTTGCAGAGATGGGACATTCGTATCAAGAAGCCGGAAATGGCTAGTGCTCCTTCTGAGGGGGAGACTCTTAAATCTGCAGTTGCAAGAGAAGCAGAAACTCCAGCTCCTTCTTCTGAAGATCAAGCACCCTTCGTAACATCATTTCCACTTTCATCTCGGACTCGCTCTAAAGCTTCAAGTCGTGCCAAGCTGCCAATCCGTTCTAAAGCAAAAGGTCAATCCTCATCAGCTCCAACAGAATCCATTCCAGTAACTGAAGAGCACAGTCCCAGTGGCCAACAGGCAGGGTCTGGTGCTGATTATGTTTTTGAAGATGATGATGTTATGTCAGTTCATGAATTGTCACCTCCCCTAGTACATGTTGAGGGGGAGTCAGAGTTTGACACAACCAAGAATGCTCCAGATGAGCTAGGTTGTGCAGAAGATTCTCTTCTAGGAAAGATTGAAGCACTGCTCAAGAAGCAGAGTGCACAGTTTGAAAATTCTTTGACAACTGTTCACAGGAAGATTGCCTCAGTTGAAAGTGAACTAGGCAGAGAGTTAGCTAAGATAAAATCTAATTATGAAAATCTCTCTGAATTGGTGTGCCTAGGGAGCAAGCAAATTGATCATGCAACTGAAGGTGTAGGCACAGCGTTGGCTCAGACTTTTATACTGACAAAGCTTCAAGAATCAGTGTCTGACAAGGCTGAAGCCAATACATTCAAAATTGTTGATGAAGTCGGAAAGTTCAAAGATGATACTCTCCAAACCCTATCTGTAGAAGTCAGAAAGGGGGAGGACATTATCATGGATAGAATGACAGATCTAGTGGAAAGCTCTGTGTCAGCTATTCAAAGTTCTTGGAAATCTCAGTTTGATCAGTTCTCCTCTCGTGTGCAGAAGCAAATTGCTGACGTTAATGCTTATTCTTTCAAAACAGCAACGTGGCTTCAGCGAGAGGCAAAGGGCCAATGGGAAGAGCCAACACGGCTCGAGGCGGCAGAAGAGGTGGTAGAGATGGAGGTCATCACCCAGGAGGGGAGAGTGAAAGAGGTGCGGATCAGCGGGGGTCTCGGCCCGGAGGACAGGGTGAAGATGCTGGAGTGCATCCAGAAGAACGTGGATGTCTTCGCATGGAGCGCAGCTGATATGCCAGGCATCGAGGCGGACGTGGCTTGCCATCGTCTCAACCTCGATCCAGGAGCCCGCCCCATCCGACAGAAGAGAAGGACCTTCGCCAGCAAGCTCGAAGAACCAATCCGCGGGGAGGTGGCCAAGCTCCTCGAAGCAGGTTTTGTATCGGAGATCCAGTACCCAGGCTGGGTCTCCAATGTCGTAATGGTAAAAAAGGCTGATGGCCGCTGGCGTATGTGTGTGAATTTTTCATTATTAAACAAGGCCTGCCCTAAGGATTGTTATCCCTTGCCTCGGATCGACGTGTTGGTTGACTCAGCCGTCGGTTTTTCTGTGATGAGTTTTTTGGATGCTTTTTCAGGTTATCACCAGATCAGGATGCACCCCCCGGACGTCAAAGATGTCTCGTTTATCACCAGGGAGGGATGCCACTGCTATAAGATGATGCCCTTCGGGCTGAAAAATGCAGGAGCAACCTACCAGAAGATGATGGACCGGGTATTTAGGGAGCAAAGGGGAAGGAACCTGGAGGTCTACGTGGATGACCTTATGGTGAAGAGCAAGTGCGTGAACTCTCACATCCAGGACCTCGAGGAGACATTCGCCACCCTACGCAAGTACAAGATGCGCTTGAACCCCCTGAAGTGTGTGTTCGGGGCCAGCAAGGGGAAATTCCTGGGGCACCTTCTCACCCCTTGGGGGGTAGAACCTAACCCGGAAAAGATTAAGGCCATAATGGAACTGGGGTCGCCGCGGAACGCCAAGGAAGTTCAGCGCTTGACCGGAAGACTCGCAAGGCTGAGCAGGTTTCTCTCCCGAGCCGGGGAGAAATGCTCCCCCTTCTTCAAAACATTACGAGGTAACCAGAAGTTTGAGTGGACCAAAGAATGCGAGGAGGCCTTCCAGGCCTTGAAGAGCCAACTCACCAAGGCTCCACTACTCCAAGGTCCCAAAGAGGGGGAGGATCTATATCTATATCTCGGGGTCGGGGCAGAGGTCGTAAGCTCCGTCCTGGTTCGGGAGGAAGGCAAGAAGCAGCTACCCGTCTACTACGTGAGTAGGGTCCTGAGGGAGGCGGAGCTCAGGTACCCGATTCTGGAGAAGTTGGCCTTTGCTCTGGTCGTCGCAGCAAGGAAGCTCAGGCCATACTTCCAGGCCCATTCAATTCAAGTAGTGACGGACCACCCTCTCCGCCAGATCTTCGAAGGAGTGGAGCACTCGGGAAGGCTCACAAAGTGGTCGATAGAGCTAAGTGAATTCAACATTACCTTCATCCCTTGATTATCCATGAAGGCACAGGTGGTGGCTGATTTCGTGGCAGATGATGTGGCCGAGATGGAGGAAGATGGAGCCCCTCGTCATGTTCCGTGGAAGCTGCTGGTGGACGGGGCTTCGGGCAAGAATTCCCTCGGAGGAGGGGTGGTACTGGAGAGTCCCCACGGAGTAAAGATCGAGCAGACACTAGTGATACACTTCCCAATCACCAACAACCAGGCGGAGTATGAGGCGGTGATCGCCGGTCTACGGCTGGCCCAGGAGCTTGGAGTCCATGACGTGGAGGTCCTCACCGACTCGATGGTAACAGCCTCTCAGATCAGGGGAGAGTTCGAGACGAGGGAACCTGCGCTCATAAGGTACTTGGCCAAAGTGAGAGGTCTCGTGGGAACGTTCAAAACTTTCTCCATCCGGCACGTCCCTAGGGAGGAGAGCACCCCGGCGGATCGGTTGGCCAAATCCGGTCCTCGAGCCGGGGGGACCCTGACAGACCTATTCCGCCCTTCGATCGAGGAGGGAGAACTCATGGAAGTAGAGCAGCGACCCTCCTGTAAGGATCCCTTCATCACCTTCCTTGCAACGGGAAAGTTTCCGGAGGAGGTTCCGGACCAGAGGCGCTTCCGATATAAGTCCGCCTACTACGTGCTCCATGAGGGGGACTTGTATCGGAAGACCCTCTCGGGCCTCCTGGCCCAATGCATTTCAGAGGAGGAAGTCCCAAGGATCTTGGAAGAAGTTCACTCCGGCGAGTGCGGCAGCCACTCGGGGAGCAGGATGCTGGAGGCAAGAGTAATGAGGCAGGGGTACTTCTGGCCAACCCAAAGTAAAGACGCGGCAGCTTTCGCCAAGAGGTGCCAGAAGTGCCAAATGTTCGCCCCGCTTCAGCTCATGCCAGCTCAGAGGCTAAAGAGTATCACGGCGCCCTGGCCATTCGCCATATGGGGGTTGGACCTGGTAGGACCCTTCCCCCAGGCTAGTGGGCAGAGGAGGTTTCTCCTAGTCATGATTGACTACTTCTCAAAGTGGTTGGAGGTCAAGGCGTTGGCTAAGGTCACCTCCCAGGCAATCCGCAACTTCATATGGGGGGAGATCATTTGTTGATATGGGCTTCCACATGCTATAGTCACGGATAATGGTCCGCAGTTCGCAAGCGAGGAATTCATCAGCTTCTGTGGCCAGTTGGGGATAGACCTCAGGTTTGCATCCGTTCACCATCCCAGGAGCAACGGGCAGGTGGAGGCGGCAAACAAGGTCATCATGAACCTGCTCAAGAAGAAGGTGGAAAATCTGAAGGGCAATTGGGTGGAACAGCTTCCATCGGTCCTATGGTCCCTAAGAACTACCCCCAGCACTACCACAGGAGAGACCCCTTTCAAGCTCTCTCACGGCTGCGAGGCCGTCATTCCCATAGAGTTCGAGGTTATGACACCATGGGTAAAGGCCGCCGCAAGTGGAGAGGAAGGTTGGAGAGCCGAGAACGAGGAGGAGTTGCGGCTCTCCCTCGACCTCATCGAAGAAGCTCGGGACCTAGCAGCCATTCGCCAAGAAGAGGTCAAGCGGCGGATGGCCAAGTACTTCGACAAGCACATCAGGGTAAAGAAGTTCGAGAGGGGAGATCTGGTGCTCAAGAAGGTCGACGCGGCTGGGAGGTCCGCCGCGGTTGGAAAACTTAACCCCAACTGGGAAGGCCCCTATGTCGTGGAAGAGGCACTAAAGTCTGGGGGGTATCGCCTTCAGAATGTGGAGGGCCAACCTCTCAGCCACACATGGAATGGCGACGACCTTAAACGCTTCTATCCCTAGCTGTATGTAGTAACAGTGTTTTTGAATAAGAATACTTTATTTAAACTATGTGTATGAGAGTGATGCCGCAGCTTGTAGGAAAGACTCTGAAAGCTCCTGAAATGGTCCCGAGCAGACCCGCTGTCCAGGCTCTCATCTAGCTGGCAGGTCCGAAGGCTCACTCGGTGGCAGGTTCCAGGGTGTTGAGACAATGGCCCCGAGCAGAACCGCTGTCCAGGCTCTCATCTAGCTGGCAGGTCCGAAGGCTCACTCGGTGGCAGGTTCCAAGGTGTTGAGACAATGGCCCCGAGCAGACCCGCTGTCTAGGCTCTCATCTAGCTGACAGGTCCGAAGGCTCACTCGGTGGCAGGTTCCAAGGTGTTGAGACAATGGCCCTGAGCAGACCCGCTGTCCAGGCTCTCATCTAGCTGGCAGGTCCGAAGGCTCACTCGGTGGCAGGTTCCAAGGTGTTGAGACAATGGCCCCGAGCAGACCCGCTGTCCAGGCTCTCATCTAGCTGGCAGGTCCGAAGGCTCACTCGGTGGCAGGTTCCAAGGTGTTGAGTCAATGGCCCCGAGCAGACCCGCTGTCCAGGCTCTCATCTAGCTGGCAGGTCCGAAGGATCACTCGGTGGCAGGTTCCAAGGTGTTGAGAAAATGTCCCCGAGCAGACCCGCTGTCCAGGCTCTCATCTAGCTGGAAGGTCCGAAGGCTCACTCGGTGGCAGGTTCCAAGGTGTTGAGACAATGGCCCCGAGCAGACCCGCTGTCCAGGCTCTCATCTAGCTGGCAGGTCTGAAGGCTCACTCGGTGCTAGGTTCCAAGGTGTTGAGACAATGGCCCCGAGCAGACCCGCTGTCCAGGCTCTCATCTAGCTGGCAGGTCCGAAGGCTCACTCGGTGGCAGGTTCCAAGGTGTTGAGACAATGGCCCCGAGCAGACCCGCTGTCCAGGCTCTCATCTAGCTGGCATGTCCGAAGGCTCACTCGGTGGCAGGTTCCAAGGTGTTGAGAAAATGGCCCCGAGCAGACCCGCTGTGCAGGCTCTCATCTAGCTGGCAGGTCCGAAGGCTCACTCGGTGGCAGGTTCTAAGGTGATAAAGGAAATGGCCCCGAGCAGACCTGCTGTCCAGGCTCTCATCTAGCTGGCAGGTCCGAAGGCTCACTCGGTGGCAGGTTCTAAGTTCTCAAGGGTGGATCTTGAGGGCACTCGCAGGGACCACGCGCCAGTAAAGTAATCTCACCTCTCTTCCTGACTACCTAAGCGAAACTCCGGTCTGGGCGAATGGTAAGGAGATGCGAGTGGGGCAGGAAGCGGGAGGTCGAAAGGGGCAACACACCTAAGTCATCTTCGAGCATTCGCTGGGTGGCCAGGACAGTCGCACTTCGACCTAGCGTCCTAATGAGCCCAACGGGATATAGCGGCGAATGAGAGAAAAGTTGAGATAGCATAAAAAGTGAGATAGCACAAAAATTGTAGTCAATATATATATCTTTTAAGGGCACTCGCCCCGTTCATGATTACATTCAAAATGGTAAGTACAAAAAGAGTAAAAAATACAAAAGGCCCTTCTCATTGGTCGGCAGATTTCTCGCCTGAAGATCCTTCGCTTTCGCCAGAATCCGGGATGAGGGCGTCTTCCCGCGGCTCGTCATTATCGTCCTCCGGGAAGGGGATCGGAATGTAGAGCTCGGGAACGACTTGGCGAGCGGAAAGGCATTCGTCCTCCGCCTTCAGATACCCAGCTCGCCGCAGCACCTGCAGCGCATGCTTCACGACACTTTGCGCATTCTCTTGCGTCAGTTGCTCTAGCTCGTGATGGGGGTAAAAGTGCCCCCCACTTCCCGGGTCGAGTGCAGACGCGCCGGCTTCTCGCAACCGTTGGACTTCGACTTTGGCCAGGCGGACTTCCTCTTCAAGGTCGATCACCCGCGCGCGAAGCATCCCGGCGCTTGTAGCATCCTGAAGAAATGAAATAAAACCTGAGATAAAAGTGCGGCAATCAGCAATGGTCATCCGCGGGGGTGAGAGAAAGTATACCTCTGCAACCGGGCGGCGGGCGAGAAGCGCTTCCGCGGCTTCCAGCTTCACTCTGAGCTCAGTCGCCTCCCTAGAGATGAGAGCCCTGGCCTCCTCGACCCCGGCCAGATTCCGTGCCAAGTTGATGCTCCGGCGAGAAGACATGTGCGAGAGCTCCAGGGCCCGCAGCATGGCTCGAGCGGCCTCGTGGGCGAGAACTTGCGTCTTCTCAGCATCGAAGACCTCGACATCCTCACGGCCATAGAGGGCATACGCAATGGCGAACGCCTCGCCCTGGCGACGTCGCTCTCTATCCAGGTTGGATGGAGGGTAGAGAGCGAGACCCTGTTCGTGTTTCTGTCCCACTTGACCAGGGGAGCCCCTGAGGGATCCACGTACTTCTCGCCGTTCGGGAAGTTGCGGTGGTCCCTGGGCAGCGGAGGCGGCGGCAGCGACGATATCGCCTGAACCACCGTCCCATCTGGCACACCCGACCCCAAGGTTGGGGCCGGCACTTCGGTCCCCAGGGTTTGGGCCGGGACCTCCGTCCCTGGGGTTTGGGTTGGAGCTTTCGCTCTAGAGGTCTCGCCCACAACCCCCTTCCCTTTGATAGAAGGAGGGCATCACGACTTGCTGGGGGGAGAGGAAGGAGTCGCCGCGGGTTTTCTCTTTCGGCTGCTGGGCTTGGAGGAGGAAGGCCCCTCCCGGCAGGCATCCGCGGCAGCTTGCGCGAGAGGCACGCAAAACCCAGGAGGCCACGGCGGATGAAGGGGGAGGCTACGCACGCCTACATAATATTGCGAATGGTTTAGCGAATGGTGTAAGAATCACAAGGCCAAAATGAATGAAGGAAGTCTCAAAAACTTACCCTCGCCCTGCGGAATGAGTGGGAGCGAGTTGACGTTTCGCCGGAGATAGACGAGGTCCATCCCGTGCTCCAGAATATATTGGTGGAGTTTGGCCTCGTGCCCCCCTAGGGTCGGAGGGCGGAAGGTTGACTCCTCCTCCTGCACCGGGGCGAGAAGGGTGTTTCCCAGGCTCCCGCTGACAAAGATGAAGCGGCTAACCCAGTCGTGGTTTTTGTTCGGGAGCCCGTAGTGCTTGAGTGGGCTTAGACCCGAGAAAAAGGAGATGTCGTTGGTGCAGCAGAAGGTGTATAGCTTGCGGAAGACGGGCAGCGAGAACTCGATCCCCTCTTCTCGCAGATAGCTCGCGTACCCGACCAGTATGGCGATGGAGTTGGGGTTGAGCTGGCCGGGCACGATCCCGTAGTACCTGAAGGTCTGGCGGAGTTCCGGCCAGATGGGGAGGCGAAACCCCACCTCGAAATGCTCTAGCGGGATCGCGAGAGCACAGGGCGAGATGGAGTTTAGGCGCTCTTCCGGCCTGGGCTTTCGCGCCTCGAACCCCAGCAGAATGTAATCTGCAACAGCTGTCCAGTAAGCCTCTTCGGAGAGGTCGCAAGAATCGAAAGTATGGTTGACGAATGCGCTGGCGCACCTGGCCCTACATTCCGCATCACCACCCATTTCGCGAATGCAGAAGGAGAAGGGAGCAGCAGGGAAGGGAGAAGCGCGAGTGCTAACGCGAGGAAAGAGGGGGAACGGATGGTAAGGTATTTAATACGGTGGTTGAAAGTCCTATTTATAGAAGGACTAAACGGCGTTTGGGCTTTCGAGGTAACGGGTATGCGGATGGCAGTCGCGTCTTCCCGACGCCTCGAAACCCAGGCCGATCCCTCTCGCCCATTAATGGCAAATGCCCTGTGGCTATTCGCTCGACGGCCACGCGAAAGAGCTAAGAAAACATTCGGCAATATCATATCATTCAGCAATACCCAGGCAAGCTACGAGAAAAACAAAAAAACGAGAAATAGAGCATTCGCAAAGCGTAGAGTATAAAATTATTACAGACAAGTATAAAAGTCCAGCATCCGCAACACAGAAAACGAGGAGAGAAATAACAGGAGGGGTGAATGTCGACTAGATCAGAACTCCTCCTAGACCCACCGACCTCGCCTTCGCAACCCAGCTTCCAGGGGCATTCGCGGGCGGTAGTACGCGAGCATATTGGTGATCTCATGGGAAGCCGGTTGGAGTTGGTCCCGGGCTCGCGCGGCGTGTCTTTCGGGAGACAATTCCCCTCCTTCACCCCCCAGGCGCTCCACCGTCGCGAGAAGGCGCGAGTAGTCCCGCCGAAGGTCCTTTAACTCACGCGCGACTCTCAGCCGCACATCATCCACCTGGCCGGCGACGTTCCGCTGGATGTGGATGAGCTTCCCCAAGACCTCCGTGATCCGCTCCTTCAGGGTCGCGTGATCTGAGGAGTCGCCCAGGAAATCAGCGAGATCCCCAGGGGAAGGGAGAGGCGAGAGCATCCCCTCTTCCCCCTCGTTGTAGGAATCAAGGGGGGAGGCTTCCCGATAGCCTGCGAATTCACAACTAGGTCAGTTGCGGTAAAATAAGCGAGTACAGTAGGGGCAGGTGAATAAACTGACCAGGGACGGGTTCCCTATGACCTGAAGGGCGAGACGAATGGGGGAGGACCCCAGACAAGCCTGCGGAAGGTGGTAGAACCTTCCCTTTCCCGGGGCGATAAAGCGGAGGAGGAGGAGCCTGAGCATTCGTACGGTCATCAGCACGGAGGTGCTGATCCAGTTCCCGCTCAGGGGAGACCCTCGGTTCATTCGCGATAACAGAGGGGTTCTGCTGGGCAGGGGAACTTTGAGGAATGGAGTCCCGCAGCGGGACGTTAGGGTTGAGGGCTGCGAGAAGGTAATGGTCAGTAACAAGCAACATGAAAGGAAAATCGAGAGGGTTCACAACTTACTGGATTGGAATATGGTCTCGCCCGGAGGGGGTGGAGGAGCAAGGTCCAGATCTGGAGGAGGTGCCTCGTCCGCGAGAGGTGGCACCACGACAGTGTTCAAAACGGCCCCGTGGCCGTCGTCAGGCACCGAAATCCCCTGCGAATGGTCGGAGCGATTGCCGAATAAGGAGGCAGAAACTAAAAAGAAAGGCAGGAGGAATCTTCATACCTGAGTCCTGGGGTCCGGAGGAGTGTTCGTCGGAGAGTCCGAGGCGGTCTCGCCTTTGTGGCGATTCATCCGAATCGCTTTGGCTCGCCGCGAGACATATGGGGCGCTCGAGTCTCGCTTGGATTTAAGCCAGGGAGCAAATCTGGCAGTTTTGGGGGCGGTTGCAGTCTGGGCCGCAGCCAGGCGTTCGATCATTTCTTGCGAGAGGGGCCTCGTGAAAGGCTTGTGGAAAGACATTGGGAGTGGCGAAAGGTCCAGGGAGAGAAAACTCCGGGCCGAGATATAAAAATGGTCCAGAAAAGTCTGACATGAGGAGGTATATATAGGATGACGGCGGGACCCACAGAGTCTTACAGGTCTAGTCAGCAAGCACTCACCGAATACAGGGTTGGACTGTTCTTTCCGAGCGTAGGAACCGCTCGCAAAGAGCGGGGATTGTGTACAACCCGTATTCGCCGAGTTGGTCCCTCAAGCCAACTGGCGAGACCTGGGTCAGCCGGATCATTCGCCCAGGCTAAGGAAGGTGGAGAAATCCCCGGATTAATGGGGGTACGCTGCAGGCGAGAAGAAGTTCGGCGAGTGGCGCCCTCACGGACCACTTGCTCAGTAGCCTGGGCACTCACCCAGCTGAGCGGGAGATCAGCGAGTGGTGCCCTCACGGACCACTCGCTCAGTAGCATGGGCACTCGCCCAGCTGAGCGGGAGATCGGCGAGTGGTGCCCTCACGGACCACTCGCCCCAAAGGCTTTGAGGGGAAATGACCATAATGCCCCTTGTGGGCTGCAAATAGCCCTTCGGAACAGCGGAGTTAGGCTATTAGCAGACCAATTTGGGGTGCGGTTAGTAAAACTAAAAGGCGGATTCGTGTTATCTGCAGACCAGCCTAGGAAAAACTATAAATAGACCCTTAAGGGCACCTTGGAGGAGATCCGATTTTAGAGAATCCTCTCCTCCAGGCTAGTTTTTGGTCGGCTGCTAGTGCCCTCCAAGGTGCCCGGTTGAGCTCTGGTTTGGGAGGGGAAGCTCTATAAGATCTTCCGGGTGTGTGGCGGGACCTCCTCGCTTCAGCCTTGGGTCTTTTCTTATTCTCACATCCACCGTCAAGAGAGTCTAGTGAGGGAGAAGTAAGCATCGGCTACACCCCCAGTGGGTACGAACTCAAGAGGCCTGTTGCAGGTTTCAACATTGTTAGTGTGCTTTATATTCAAACTTAGTCTTATCTGATTGTTTATCAAGAGTAATAATGATAGAATTTTTTATTTCTTTTAGAGCTTCAATTTTTTGCAATGATAGATGGTGAGAACTACTATTCTTGCCGATATATTTTGTGAATCTTTCAGGTTTATTCCAAGACTTATATCCTCCCCCGCTGACAAAAGCATACCCCCAACAGCATTAGCTGCATTATCATTCTTAAACAAGTAATATACAAAACAAAAAATAGCATCCTTTTCAACACTATATTCCAGCCAATCATGCAAATATATCAAATCTTGTGACTGCAAACCTACGATCCCGATTTCCTATCTTTCTTTGAGGAAATGAATTACCTATCAAAAGGTTGAAGAAGAATAAAATATCGAAGGGAAGCAAATCAATCTTCGGAATAAGATATATGTATTAGTGATATGCAACTGACACTGCAAAACCAAGACGATATCAGAGATCACACTTCAGCAGACGATAACATCACAAGTAATCTGCAACAAACACTCTATAGCCTGAATGTCATCCCAGCATGTCAGAACCATAACATCCTATTTTTAAAAAGGGATCCTAGAAGTTTTGTGGCACCTTTGGTGACGTAGTGAGCCCTAGGAGGTTCCAATGTACTAATAGGACCATAACTAGGCCCCTGGAGACTCCAAATTTTGGTTGACATGGATCTCTTAATATATAGGATTTCCTCATTGCAACTTGCTCATTTAAAAGGTAGCTCGATATACTATTTCTCTTCTCCGAATCATGTGGAAGCATCTCCATATCATATAATACAACCCCCAATACAATATCTTGAGTTGGAGGTGACGAAAAATGTGACACGTTCCACTATCTTCAAAAGTAGTAAGAGATAATTCTTCATTTTCATTATCTTGATTTAGAGGTTTACATGTTAAAAAAGACTCTTGAGATTTTAATTTCTTTTGAAACATAGATGCGAAAAGACTAGGTTTCTTTTTTTGACTCTCCATATCCTGATTTTCTTCAATTCTAAATCAATGTGTAATAACAAAATATTATACTAGTGCCACCATAATGTAAGTTAAAAAAATAGAAAGCCAAAATATCTATCTACTCCGCTTGACTCTATACCGACCAATACTACGGAACATCACTACAATCCACTACACCAAAATAAGTTTACCGCCACGATTTTTTTGTCTTTTGGCGATGCTTTCCAAGAGTCGCGCAAGCTTCCGCGGCATTTTAAAAAACGCCGCTAAAACGTCGTTGTTGCGAGCGTGGCGGTAGAGCATTGCAGCGCTTTCTATAAATACGTCGCGGTATCCTACAAGAATCTGCAACACTTTTTAAGAAAAGTGTTGCTCTAGCCTGTCAGCATTCACGACATTTTCCTGGAAAAGCATCGTGATAGCCTATAGGCATTCACGATGTTTTTTGTGAAAAACACTGCGAATACAGACTGTGGAGTCATCCTCCTCTTAATATTCTTCACGAGGGCATCCTTCAACTCCTCGTTCAGAGTAGGTACTTCAACATTGCACTCATGAAAAACTATATAGAAGGAAGCCATCTATCAACCACTTAAGAATATTTGGATCTTAATGAAGAAGCATCTTGGAATTGGGAGTCAGAAGAGCGCAACAGCTTACTGTTCCAAAACTGATGGTTGAGCCTTGTTCAAACCCCCTCCATATCAGTTCTATTAAGCAGTTGGATCAACCCATTCCAGATTTATCAAATTCTCCTAGCTCTTCATCATATCCTCTCCAATACATCAAAGAACAAGGAGTCGGAGACCAATGATGGCGGCGAAGAAACAACGGCGACGACGGAGACCAGGCGTCGGAGACCAATGAGCGTCGGAGGCCGGAGAAGAAACGACGACGGACTCGAATCGGGAGCGGAGGAGAGGGAGAATCGCGAGATCTGGAATAGCGAAGGAGCACGTGGTATCGGGGGAGAATAGCGCGCGCGGGGGAAGTGGCGCGGTCGAAATGGGATTTCAGAAGGCTTTTTGGATTACTCTAAAAACAGTTGATATTAAAAACCACGGTTTGTCTAGGCGCGTAAACAAACACACCTTATACAAAATCGGTGTTTTTGGGCTGCCGCACCGGAGCAAATAAGCACCCCCAAACGCTACCTTATTCCTTAATTTGGATCGAGGATCCAAGAGCAATAATTGAGCAACTTCTCCTCCTCAGAATATTAATTATGAGCTTTTTACAATCATTTTAAGAGCAATAATGGAGCGTGCGAATAACTAGTATCATTTTTTTTATTTCATTGCATGATCCTAGTAAACAGAGTATTCAGTTCCCCGTAGTGTAACTCCGACCATTTCCAACAGAGTGTTCGGTGTGAAATATTTTGTAGTCGGAAGAACACGTCAACCAACAGGAGAATAAGGACACCAAACAATGAACACATGCTTCACAATTAATAACTCTGGCAGCTAGTTACAAATGAACAAGGCTGAATACAAGTTGCATCCAACTTGAATCACAACAGCCAATAGTAGGAAAGAACTTGGTCACGGACAAGGTCCGCTTCTCTTCCGGAGCACACCGCGTAGGTGATACTCGCTCCGATACTCGCTCCTCGCTACCGCAGCTCGCTCCTCGCTACCGCCGGCGGTATCGCTAGCGCCAGGCGTTAGCTCTCCAACTCGCAAGCTCGCTGCTCGCACTCCAGGCTACTCGCACGCTCGCCGCGCTTCACTTCCTCCGATACTCGCTACCGCGAGCGCTATCACTAGCGCCGGGCGCTATCTCCGAAGTAGGTACTCGCACTCCCACCTACTCGCAAGCTCGCTGCTCGCTGCTCGCCGCTTCTCCTCTTGTCGCTACCGCGCGCGCTAGCACTAGCGCCGGGCGGTATCTCCATCGCAGAAACAGCGCAGATCCTCTTCGCAGATCCTCTTCGCAGATCCTCTTCGCAGATCCAGCGCAGATCCGCTTCCTAGCGCCAATCCATCGCAGATCCAGCGCATATCCAGCGCATATCCATCGCAGATCCAGCGCAGATCCAGTGCAGATCCAGCGCAGCTTCCCCCTGTTCATCTTCTTCCCAAGTCGGGCCCGAGCAGAGGTAAGGATCATGGATTGAAAAAAAATTTAATTTTCTTTCCTCCACATCAGATCCACTGTTCCATTTTGCAATTTTTTCTTGTTGTTTGGATTGATATATGTTATGAATTTCATGATATGCTCCTTGCCATATACGCTGGATTTTTTCTTGTTGTGTGTGTGTGTTTCTCTGGATTTTTTCTTGTTGTCTGATGAATTTCATGATATGCTCCTTGCCATACATATAAAAAAATGGCATTAACAAATGAGGCTGATATGCAGTTCCCACTCCAAACTAGAGTTTTATTGTTGTCTGGATCTTGCAGTCTGAATTATGCATTGAGAATATAGTTTGATATGCATTTAATGAGAATGTAGTCTGATATGCAGCTCCTTGCCAAACATGTAAAATGAGAATGTAGTCTGAATTATGCATTATAACTATCATCATGCTATATTTTTTATGAGAATGTATATAAAATTATGCATTTAGATGACCTAATCTCGCGCGCGCGCGCGCGCGCGCGCGCGCGTGTGTGTGTGTGTGTGTGTGTGTGTGTGTGTGTGTGTGTGTGTGTGTGTGTGTGTGTGTGTGTGTGTGTGTGTGTGTGTGTGTGTGTGTGTGTGTGTGTGTGTGTGTGTGTGTGTGTGTGTGTGTGTGTGTGTGTGTGTGTTTGTATGTATGGTGCTTGTAAAAATAGTTTTCTATTGTTCTTCCATCCAGTTGAGTTTAAAAGTATGGGTAAACATCGAGAAGGCGGCGTTTGTGCAAACTGGGAGGTCGGCGATGTTATGATATTTTGTGATATTTGTCTGAAAGAAATAGAGTTGGGTAATCGACCAACAACACACTTTAGCAGGGATGGGTGGATCAACTTGACAAATAATTTCCTAGCACGCGCGGGTAAATCATATGATCGAACTCAAATGAAGAATAAGTGGGATCAGTTAAAGAAAGAGTGAAAGTTATGGCGAGAGCTAAAGGGACGTGAGACAGGCTTGGGCTGGGATCCGATTCGCAAAACTATTGCTGCTTCTGAAGAATGGTGGAAAGAACGACTCAATGTAATTATATATATATTTTTATCTTTTATTCTTATAGTATACAGTTATTGTGGATAATTAATCAAATATATATTTATATTAGGTAATTCCAGGTGCAAGAAAGTTTCAGTATGCCGGTATATCCCCCGAATTAGAAGAGAAGCTAGATATAATGTTTAGTCATGTCGTAGCAATTGAGGATCTTGCATGGGCACCAAATTCTAGAAATGTTGAGAACGAATCCATTGATGAACATGACTTATCTCATGAAGATGGTACACAGAACGTAGAGGAGTTACCAACTTCTGCCGAACGAAGCAAAAAAAGGAAAGATAAAGGAAGAAATAAGGCGACAACCAAGAAACCAATGAGTTCCACTATGGATGAGATAGCAGAAACATCGCGCATAATTGGGCGTTGTATGATGGATCCTCCTAGCATTAAGATAACTTCGTCCTTATACACAATCCCTGAAGCTATTGCAGAACTCGAAACATATCCAGAGGTTATGGAGGAGTCCAACTTTGAGTTCTATGACTACTGCACCATGTTTCTAAGAGAGAAACATAACAGAGAAACTTTCATGAGCATTCGAGCGGATCGGAGACTTAAATGGCTACAAATTCGTTATGAAAAAAATTCGAAGTAGTTGTACTTTATGTTTTCTTCTGTGATACATTATATTATAGGACAATATGTTGGACTTTATTTTTCTTCTTTAGTAGTTGTGATGCACTATATGTTTTCTTCTGTGATGCACTATATGTTTCTTTTGTTGTACTTTCTGTTTCTATGTTGGACAATATGTTTTCATTCTCATGGACTATATATTAGGTAATATTATGTAATTCGTAATGTTTTATTAATATGTGCAAAGTTGGGCAATGTAATGTTTTATTAATATGTGCAGATTTACCATGTCTTCATCGGATCACACTGAGAGTTCTAATGAGGAGACTCAGCAGGTAGTAGTTGGCTGGGTTAATCGTAATCGAGCAATCCATGGTCAACAATATTTAACATCAATTGGTCATCAGTTATTCGAGGCATCATCGCCCACAAATAGACCTTGCATGACATCAACACAAACATGGGCTAGATGGGTTGGTGAACTTCTCGATGGGCACCCAAGAAGATTTTTCAGTTCTTTTAGAATGTCGAAGCTCATATTTGGAGATTTGTTATTACTCCTCACACAACAATATGAATTGCAAGGATCCAGGAAAACTCTGAAACATCCCCAGAACTACTAGACCCCTAAGATGCACCTTGTCATGACAAGGTCATGACATTGCTCTGAGACACCAAAAATTGTCCTAAGAACCAAGGTAAAAAGGTGAAAAACACCTTAGTGTGCAAATAGACAAATTGAGCCCAAGGCTTAGGGCTTGATATTAAAGTTTCAAAATGACATATCGACCCCACCAACTCTTCCTAAAACACCTTAGGGAGTCCCTTGGGTCATTTAGGACACAATGGTGTAAACCCAAGTGATCAAAATGGACAAGTCAACCTTATCCCCAAATAGGTCAAACCTTCTTAAATGAGGTCAATATGACTTCATGTGACCAAATTGAACATACCAATGGGTTCCTAACCCTAAGAGAGACTCAAGTGACCCAAAAGCCCCATCAAGATGTCATCAATCGGTTCATTTTGACCAAAGTCAACTTTTCTCGATCTTGGTTAAAATCACATTCATGTGCTAAATTGGCCCAATTAGGGAATCACCATGACTCAACCAACCTTGGGTAATTCCATTGGACTCAATGTCAACACCTTGGACCAGTCAACCCACCCAATTGACAAAGTCAACATTGGGTCAAATAAGCCTAAATTGAGCTTATTTGGAATCAAACCAAATTCCCATGAACTAAGGCCCTCAATAAGGGCCCATTCTGAGGCCCAAGAGCCAATTACCATGCTTTCCCCTCAGTTTTTGGAAGAAGGTAACATGCAAGGGTGATTTGGAGATTCTCCCCAAATTGGAAAGAGACAAATTCATGAATTCATGGGGAGAGGTCCACTTGACACCCTACTGCCCTTCCCAAGCCTCCCTCTGAACTCAGGGAGTAATCCCCAGTCATTTCCAGGTCGGCCAGCTGCCAAGTGGTTCCAAGGAGGAGCTTCCAAGGCTTGGCCGACCCTCCCCCAATGGCAGCCCCATATACACACCACCTTAGCCCATTTCGACGACACCATCAGCTTCAGAGGGCAGGAAGGAGTCGGTTTGCTACCCTGGATGGAAGGAAAGGGCCGAGAATGGAGAAAACGGCAAGGATCGCCGTAGTAAGGGGCAAAGATGGCAACTGGGCAAGTGGCCGCCGGCAAGCTCAAAAGAGGCATGTTTTCTTCAACTCCTCCTCCTGCGACTTAGATCCATATCTTCTGTTTTCAAAACAACTGCGGAATGGTGGTTTCACCATTTCGAATTTCTGTGTTCCTAACCGTAAAATGCAAAGATGTCGGAGCCCTTCTCCGGCCACCTCAGACCAATCAGACACCACCAGTCGAAAGCCCAATGTCGATTGGTGGTGGTGGCTTAGGCGTTTTGCCGGAGACAGACGGGATTCGCCGGAAAATGGCCCGCAAAATGCTCCAGGCGCAGCTGATCGCGACCGTCTGCTGGAGGAGGAAGACAACCCCGTGGCCGCTGGATCTCCCGTGATCTGATAGGCGCAGACCATGATTAATGTATTATATGATTTATACTATATGTCACATTTTATACAGCCACCTTAGATAATTAACTAAAAATACTTCCTCTCGTTTACTGGGAAAACTTTGAACATCAATATTGTAGCTCTTGGACTCTAGTATTTTTAGAAATTTAGATCACTGCAATCAGAGCTTTGTACCTCTCTCAGCACCATTTTTGGTGGGGTTGGTCCTAAAGTAAATCAGAAATTGAAATGATAATATCTCTCAAATAGTAACTCCAATGAGGCTGAAATTTGGAACATGCATGTATATCCCCTAGGAATACTTTGTGTCAAAAATTCAGATTTTTAGGAGAAGATTTTCCTATAGTTTTGTCCAATATTTGATTTATCAAATTAATGTGATTTAGGGATCTAGACACCTCAAGTTGACCCCAAACTTTGGTGAGGGCTTCTTTAGGTCATGTATGGGCTCTGGTTAAAATGTCATTACATGTACATGAGTGGATTTCTCTGAGCTTCAAATTGAAGTTTTGGGACTTAAGAGAGAAATTGGGGTGCCAATAGTCATTTTGGGTTTTTAAAGTTTTTGATGGAATTGAAGGAGGAAACCACCATGCATGCCTCTAAAACCTTGGGGTTTTTGTATGTCATGAGGATATACACTATATATATGAGTTTCATAATTTTTGGAAATTATTTTCCTAAAGTTTTGAATTAAACAAGAATTGTCACACTATTAAATAAATGAAATGATTTGAATCAAAATCTTAGGGATAAACCCAAAACTCTGGGAAATGTGTCCTTGACTTGAAATACATGTTTAGAAATTTTTGTTGGAATTATTGATCACATATGTTTCTCTGAAATTGATTTAATTGGTTAGGTCAAATTTATTCAAGTATGACGTTCAAGTCTCATATGTCATTGGAAAATTATGAAATTATTCTAGTAGATTCCCTTGGTGATCTTATAGCTCTGTAAATTTTTCCATAAGTTTTAGAAGAGCTTTTTGCAGTAGATATCATTTTATTATAGAAAACTCCCTTTTTGTAGTTAATTAATTTAATGGGGTAAAATAGTTTGTAAAATTCCAAATATCTGGCTATAGTGATTATTTTCAGGTTGTGGATCTCTAGAAATTAATTCAAATCATGTTGATGATTTTATACATCAGTCACTTCACAAACCAAGTGAAAACCCTTGTTTTTAATTAATTCTGAAAATAGAGTAATATAGTTCATAAAATGTTGATTCTCTGGAAATTGGAGTTTTATGTTGAGTTACATCAGTATAAACAATCCCATGAGGTTTAGATGAAAATTTAAGATATATCCTTCACAAATTATGAATTATCTCCCATGGGTATTTTAATTATTTATTGAGAGATTTAAATATAGAATATTGTGATTCTCTGGAAATTGTAGTTTTACGTTGGGACACATTAGTAGAAACAATCTCATGTGGTTTAGATAAAAATTTAGAGTACTCCCTTTGTAATTTAGACTAAGATAATTGAATAAGGGATCTTAAATGGAAGCCAAATCTAATAGAAATATGTTAAACTCTGGTCAACCCCTAAATTACTCATTACGAACCTATGGTAATAATTGGAACTCATTTGGATATGATATGATCAAGATTGCACCATAGGAGTCAAATCTAGCTCAATCTCATTTTGGTCTGCGAATAGTAAAACTGATTTATATGATTTAGACCACCACTAACCTTCACACATAGAACTATCAACCCTTTGATTATTATGAAGGCTCAGATTATTTGGAAGAGCATCTCTAAGGGCATCATGGGAAATAAGGGTTGGGGTGCGTCTAGCAAAGCTATAAGTGTAGGAATTTACAATGATATGAAAAGGAGGTTAGACCTCATCAAAGGCCCCACAAACAACTCATCAGTGTTAAATGATTATATGGAAGTAAAACTACCCTTAGCCGGGTGAGCCATCTTAAGGTAAATGCTCAAGGGCGAAGTCGAGAAATATCTAAGGCAAACCCTAGATTAAGGATGACGAAGAATAGGAGTGTGGGTCTAAGTAAGGCTAAGAATTTTAGGTGTATGTGTGTAGTTCCTAGGCGAAGAAGGGAACTCGAGCTTAGAATGTGACGACGGGAGAGTCAGCACCCGGTCACAGTTGGTGGTGTTGGAGTTCAAAAGAATTCCCCCACTCCTAAGTGCCAAGCTTAACTCATCTTAGAGATTTAATGTAATTGGAGAGGAAAATGGGGATCAAGTAAAAAGGGGTAGATACCAACAAGATTAAGTGCCTTGGGAAGAGGAAGTTCGAGGTGTCAGCCCGCCACACTTCCTAGTACCGCTGTAAGCCCCTCACCGGGTAACCCTCTGGAATCCCAAGGCTAACCCTAAAGCTTCTAAGATCAACTAAATTATAGACAAGACTAGTTAAGTATGAGAACTTGACAACTTAACTTCCATCCCAAACCGGAACGTTATATAAGAAGGACTGGGATAGTCCTGCGAGCGGTAGGCTCGGGTTATAAGAAGGACTGGGATAGTCCTGCGAGCGGTAGGCTCGGGTTATAAGAAGGACTGGGATAGTCCTGCGAGCGATAGGCTCGGGTTATAAGAAGGACTGGGATAGTCCTGCGAGCGGTAGGCTCGGGTTATAAGAAGAACTGGGATAGTCCTGCGAGCGGTAGGCTCAGGTTATAAGAAGGATTGGGATAGTCCTGCGAGCGGTAGGCTCGGGTTATAATAAGGACTGGTAGTTTCTGCGAGCGGTATATGCGATAGCATAGGAAAGGACTGATCGAGTCCTCCGGGCCCAAACCTGGTGTTTCACTTAGAGGCATTGTTGTATCAAGTAGTACACGGATACCCTGGTGTGTTCTTCAGAGGCGTACGTGAGGTCTAGGATGGGAGGTGTCATACTGGCCTAGGAGTGGAGGACCCGATCCACTGCCCATGTTTGCCTCAACGGGGTGTACCTAAGCGGAGACTCAAAAAGGGAGAGGTGGTGCTTACCAGATAGTACGCGGATACCATGTGTGTTCTTAGGGGCGTACGTAAGGTCTAGGCTGGAGAGGTTATATAAGCCTAGAAGTGGACAGCCCGGTCCACTACCCTGTTTGCCTCAACCAGGTACCTGAGTTGACACACTCGAATAGAGGGAACTAACAAAAGGTCTGTGCGTACAGAGTCGTGTGGGTGAGTCACATGTGTATGAACTAATAATACAAACATTGCATCATTGCATTGCACGTCATAGCATAATATTTCTGCGTAAACAGAGACCTCATCGTATAAATTAGTATGGGCTCTTTTATACGATGAGTTTACTTCTTGCCAGATCCCTTAACTTATGTGTCTTGTGTGTACGCATATAAGTTAAGGTTAGTTTTCCTAGTCACTTTAGTTATTGCTTTACTTGCTCTTTGTTACTGCTACTATAGCTTTTCTCGTTTTGCTCACTCTGCATATGATCCTTATAGTGGAACTGTTAGAACAATCTTATTCAGTGCACTCCTGCTAGTTTTACCACTTGTCACCTGCTTCTTTTGTATTACCCCTTGTTTGTCCTCCGCTTCTTCCTCCCGCCCGGTGCCTAGGAGTCGCGGGGGGAGGGGATAGGAATTTGGCTTAGTCTTTTGACTAACGGTCGGTGGACCACATCATTTTAGGGAGAATGTGTCGGAGCTGCAGGACTGCGCTCAGGAGACAGGTCAGGAGAACATGATGAAGTACTGTAGCCTCTACCCATTGTTGCAACAGCAAATACAGACACATGACGACAAAGTTCGATAGCTTCCGCATGTTTGTAGAATGAGAGAGAGTTTGTTTACTTATTTTGGATATGTACCGGGCATAAGCCCTTACTCTCTTTCTAAAATCGTACTCATTGTTGGACTTGTATACATTTGGATATATTTAATGTGTGTGATTGTGGACTTGTCTATTTATGAACTTCCTATCACTTGTTAGCCTAGTTGATCGTTCTTGCCAGCGGGATCGGTGTCTCGCGGAGGCGGCTAACTCATGTGTTAGCGTCACTGTAAGGAGACGGTTCTGGGCATAAGATCCGGGAACTCTCCTGGTGCGGGAGAGGAATCTTACAAACTCTACCAAGAGAAGTGCTTGCAATGGCATTGCACATTTTAGGTCATAATGTACCTATGCAACTTGCAAGTGAACGATTTCAACACTCTACAGAAACGATCAGTAGATATTTTGCAAAGGGTATCACTGCTATTAAGAGATTATCTTCTGATATCATCATGCATGTAGATCATATTTTCAGTGATATTCCCTCACAAATTCTAAATGATGCTCGATACATATCGTTCTTTAAAGACTGTATAGGAGCTATTGATGGAACACATGTGGATGCTCGAGTTCCAGCTGATCAACAAGTTTCCTACATTGTTCGGCATGGTACAACAACGCAGAATGTTATGGCGGTTTGTGATTTCAATATATGTTTCACATTTGTAATAGTTGGTTGGAGGGTTCTACTCATGACAGTTGTATATTTCAACATGCTCTTATGGTTCCGAGTTATAATTTTCCGTATCCACCACCAGGTAAGACTTTAATATTTTGAGATTTCATTACTTTTTAATCCTACTGTTGGAACCGGGATTCGGCCCAACGAGGAGTTCGGACCCCAAAGATGGGTGCAACTAGAGCTTACTGATCCCTCAGAGCAACTTGACCGAAGACTTAGAATTTAGACCCTTGGAGACAGTGTGGAGGTCACACCAGACACCTGGAAGATCTTAGAGCGCTTCCCCTCCCAAGCCAAAAACTGAAGCCGGGCACCTTGGAGAGCTCTGAGAATGCTAACCAAAGATGATCTGAGGAGAGAGAATCCCCAGAAGAAGTGTCCTCTCCAAAGGTGCCCTTAGGGTCTTATTTATAGCTTTTCTGAACTGGTTTGCTGATAGCGGGATTCCGCCTTTTGGTGTCACTAAACGCACCCCAATTTGAATTGCTAACAGCCAAACTCCGCTGTTCCGAAGGGCTACCTGCAACCCACTAGTGGCAGAAGGGTAATTTCACCTCCTTACCCCCTGGGCAAGTGGCCTGTGAGAGCGCCACTCTCGAGTCTTCTTGCGAGTCCTGCTCACGAAACCTCCCTAGGTGAGCAGCTCGTGAAGGCACTGCTCGCCTTCCTTCTGACGACAACCACCCAGGCTAGGCCTCGCATTCTCCCCTGCGAGATCACCCTGGCTCGCCTTGCCTGGCTCTCGCGACTCCCTAGTGGCGAGATGACCACTTCCTGCTTAATTTACTCATCTTCAGTCCTTACCCCCTCAGGCGAACACGGGGTTGTACACCTACTATTTAGTTTCTGTCATTAGACTCACTTATTAAATAATTTTGTAGGTAAATATTATTTGGTTGATGCCGGATATCCACTACAACGTGGTTTTTTAAAACCATATTCAGGTACACGGTATCATTTATCAAATTTCAGAAGGGGTGGTAGGCCTATACAAGGATGACGTGAAGTATTCAACCAAGCTCACTCTTCCTTGCGTAGCATTATAGAACAGTCATTTGGAGTATGGAAAAAGAAGTGGAAGATACTTAGGGATATGCCGTCATATTCTTTAGCAAAACAACGAGACATTGTGATTACAACAATGACTTTGCATAATTATATTTGTAGGCACCCATCCCGCTCAGATGCTCATTTTCGAGCTTGTGATGAAGACGAGCATTTCATTTACCCTGCGGGCCTTCAAAGAAGAACAAGCTCAAGTGGAGATCATGTCAGAGGGATTCGAGTAGGTGTTGATGAGATGTCGTCGCTGCGCGACTCCATTGCCGAACAACTACACAGAGCTTGAACGTATTTTGAGTTTTTGCATATGTTAATATATATGTGTTTTTCTACGTATTTCGAGTTTATACAACGTTAATGTATATATATATTTTTCAATTTTATGTATGTGTGTATTTTTCGATCTAATAAATTATGTATTGGTAGCATGAACAAAAATTAATAACAAGAATATCGATCACACCGCTGTTTTGCCAAATGGTTCTCTGTTCTGAACACCTATGCAAACACAGACTACCCAAACAAATCGCCATTTCTAGCAACAAGTTTCCAACAGCTCCATTTACAAACCTCCATTTACAACATCTGCTTTTACCACCGCAGCCGCTCTCCCAAATGAAGCCTAAATTAGATATGTGAAACCGGCTGAATCCCCCTTTCTTCATTCATTAAATTTGTAGGTTTCCAGGTTTCCAATCGTATCCCAGATTCCCAGGCCAGGCTTGAGGCTCCCAGTCCAAGCTTCAAATCTTCAATCATTCCAACTTCAAGAACTCAACAACAGGTTTACAGAGACGAATACATAATTTCTTATTTGCATTGCATGTTTAAATCCAAATAATACATTTTCAAGTTTTGATAAACAAAAGCTGAAACGTCTTGCAGAGTTTTATCCATCAGATTTTTCCATTTTGGATAATATGGAACTTGATAGCCAATTGGAAACATATATTATTGATGTAAAATCTGACAATGACTTTGGACAATTAAATGGAATTAGAGATCTTGCAAAGAAATTGGTAGAAAAAAGGAAGGATATTTTATATCAATTGGTATATTTGCTAGTAAAGTTAGCATTGATTTTACAAGTTGTGATTGCTACTGTCGAAAGAGCATTTTCAGTAATAAACATTGTAAAGAATCATCTACGCAATCGAATGAGAGATTCTTTAACGAATGACTGTTTGGTTACATATATAGAAAAATATGTATTTGCAAATATCGAAAAAGAGACAATCATTCAGAGATTTCAAAAAATGAAAACCAAACGAAGGCAGCTATAAAAATATGGTATATATGTTTACAAATTGTATTAAATTATTTTATAAATATTTTTAATAAAAAATTTCAATATATCTAATAATTTTTATTATTTTATAATGTTTTGCAGGAAACAACAATATCACCAGATATTTCATATTTTCTTGGAGAAATGTGTTGTATCTTATATTTTGAAGTTTGTAAAGAGTCGACGAGGACAACTATAATTGTTGTGGGTCGCTCGGGTGCTCTGGTAGACCGATTGAATTGAACCACCTTAGCTCGGAAGCGAACCGAGCGCGCAAACAGTCAATTAGAGATTCGTTGAGTACACTGAGACTTTTTAACGTGGAAAACCCGGAAAGGGTACAAAACCACGCGGCCGGAGCTGTGCCGACCAAACTAACTATCTTCTGAGAGCTTACAATTGGGTACTTAGAACTCGAGCGCGATAGGCCGCTGCTCGTTACAATAATAGAGAGAGAGAGAGAGAGAGAGAGAGAGAGAGAGAGAGAGTTCCGAAGGTGACAGGCCACCTCCAGAAAAACTAAGTCTTTTTCTTTCTGAGAATGTTGGAGAACAAAAGTGAGAATGCTCCGGGGAACAAAAGTGAGAATGCTCCGGGGAACAAAAGTGAGAATGTTGGGTCTCCTTTCTGGATGAAGGAAATCTTCAAGTCCACGAAGGAGATCTTCAAGCGCCGAAGGAGAATTCCGTGAAAATCTTCAAGGAGCTCTCCCGGGTGCAGAAGGCAAGGTCCCCTCAAATGAAGGCTCTGGGCTCCTTTTATAGCTTTGGCCGGGGGTAGCCCGGTAACTTTGCCGCCGTAACCACCATAACCACCTGGCAGACAAATCACGTTTCCCGGTTCAGAGCACATAGATCGCCATTTTTCGTAAATGACTGTCTTGCCCTCGGGCAGTTCGGGCAGTTTGGGCAGTTCGGGCAGCTTTGTTGAAGACGAAAAAGGCGACAAGACGTTCCTGCGATCTGAGAAACTAGAGAGACAAAATGTGAGCATGCTAGAAAGACAAAATGTGAGCATGCTAGAAAGACAAAAAGTGAGCGTGCCCGAAATGTAAAAGTGCTCTGAGCGCGCTCAGAAGTGTTCTGAGCGCGTAACGAACCGGGAATTGCTCCGAACGGAGTCCGGAGCCCGAAAAGCGGGCGGCGAGCCGGAAGAGGTGAGACTCACCCCAACCTTGCTACGGGGGAGAGTGGTTCGACCGCAACTACAGGGGGGCGTGGCGCGGCCGCACCCGAGGGAGGGGCGCGGCTTTGCTTGGCCGCACCCCACATGGGGGTGCGGCTTGGCCGTACCCCTCATCGGGTGCGGCTTGGCCGCACCCCTCATGGGGTGCGGTTTGGCCGCACCCACCACTGTGGGGGGTGCGGCTATTCGCACCCCACTAGTGGGGTGCGGGCTAATCGCACCCCAGTAGTGGGGTTCGGTCATGGCGGGGCGCGACGTGCGTTTCGTGCGTGTTTGCGTGTTTGCGTGTTGGCGGCGGAAATGGCGGCTTCGGCTTCTTCAACTCGGGCGATCATGTGTTGACTGTTGACCCCACCTCCCTTTAGTGGAGTTTTCCCTAGACGCACCCCAAGGCCTCTACGGATATGTAACAATAATGATGGGTAATTTTTACACTTATTGTTTTACTTTAATATTTCTGTTTTAATTTGTATTTCTTATACGAAAATCGTTTTATAATTATTAAAAACTCTGTGCCCCCCTAAGAAATTTTTTTGGCTCCGTCCTTGGCAGAGGGACTCTGGCCTTTTCCAACACTGAGTTCGGATATCCTCAAAGGAGGCTCAGGTCTTTTCCAACAAAGTGTTTAGATATCCTGGAGTGAGACTGACCTTTTTCAACAAAGTAAATGGACCACAAGTCCTTCGACGCCTCCTGATAGGAACGGGAACACCGAGCCCTTCCACGCCTTCCAATAAGAACGGACCCCGGGTCCTTCTGCGCCTCCTAAACAAATGGACCCTGTGTCCTTCTACTTCACGATTAGAATGGAACCCGACTCCTACTAATTTCATGAGGGGCGGGCCCCCAGGTGCTTTCACGTCGCCAGGGCAAGGGGGCAAACGTCCCTCCGCGCCACGTTCAAACATCAGCCCCCGACACTAACGCCAAGGGATGATCCCAAGGCAAACGCACGACGTCAAATCTGTGTTGGTATTTCCAAGGTGATCTCAAAGCAATCAAGCAGTTAGTCTCACTGCCAACGCAATATGTGCATGTAGGGTCGCACATAATTAAAAGTGTTTGGAGAAGTTGGAGGAAGGATTGTGTTGGCCTTACTCATATTAGATATGAGTGAATGATCAATTCAATGACTCATTGGTGTTAGGTCGAATCAGCTAAATGTTCCACATATATTATGAATATTGTATGAAGCATGTTGGCATGTGATCAAGACGATATTGTTAATATCGTCGAGTGGTCACAATGATATGACCGACTGTCACATATGATGTATCGTTGAGTGCTGAGCGATATCGTCTTGATTGTCAAGATGATATTTTAGGCATTAAGACGGTATCGCCGAGATCGTCTCGACGATACAAATCTTCATGACGATATCGCCGAGATCGTCTCGACGATATAGGTCATCAAGAATATGTCGTCGAGATCGTCTCGACGATATAGGTTATCAAACTATGTCGTCGAGATCGTCTCGACGATATAGGTCATTAAGACTATGTCGTCGAGATCGTCTCGACGATATTCTAGTGATCTCGATGATACTCACTGTATACTCCTATTAAAGACTTGGGTCTGCGGATATCTTATTTAATTCTTCTGGGTATAAATATATAGGGAAACGATTAGGCTTTCCCGTGTGCCTTTCTTTTGAGATTGAGGCGGACCAATTCCGCAATGGTTTTCTGCAAGATCTCGTCCGTCGTTGCCGCCTCTCCCTTTGTCGGATCTAGCAATCCGTGGGAGACGCTGAGGGCACTCCTTCTCCGACCCAGATCTTGTTCGACAAGAGACTTGGGGTTCTCCTTCGCTTGTGTGGACTGCTATAGAGGGGCGGATATACTTTATGTGCTTGGAACTCAGCCCCTCGTTCCCGGATATGGTTTTGGAGCACCTTGGTTGAGTATTAACTCAATCCCTCTCAGGTATATTGAAATGTGTTGCTTTATTTACTTATAGATTCATGAAATCGCAAGATCCTATAATTGTTTCGGGGTTTTCTTGTTTCTTAATTTATTCCGCTTCGCGCATGTGATGTGCTGTTTAGAGAAATCCCAACAATCTGTGCATTCATTTTAAAGGAACGTACAAAACAAAACACTTCCAAATCCTCACAAAGTGCAAAGATCAAACAGGAGAATAACTCCATAATCTCAAGATACGCCATGTGAGCTATCAACGCACAAAAGCACCTTACTGCGCTGAGCTGCACGCAATGCGCAAATTAGTGGTTGTCAAGATCCCACGCCCAATGTCGACTACATGATCTTCATCTCGCAAGGCTGACACCAAGTGGCGTCAAGTGATCAACATACACCTCCAGGCCTAACAGAAGGGACACTTCATGCCGCAAACGAAAGGTAATTCGTAGGTCGCAAATTACTCTGGCCGCTGCCGCCACTTCGGCCGCCCCCGACCACCTCCGGCCCCCTCCTGCCACCTCCGCCACCTCTGCCACCTCAGTCCGCCACCGCCATCAGGCAGCCTGCCCGGGCCGCCGGGACTTCCCGGGGGCACGCATGTCATTTTCGAGAAATTGGTGATTCAGGTGACCAGAATCAAGCAACGTCATTCGTTAACTCCAGATTCAGTCGGACGCAATCACCAGCACGCCCCCTCAAGAAAGTTATGAAAAGTCCTACGGGCCTTCATTTGAAGGGGAGCAATCCAGGAGACAAGAAAGAGCTCGGTGGTTTTTCGGCGAGGACGTGAGACTTAGATCGTTCCTTCGCTCCGATCCCGCTCAACTCCCTCTTAAGTCTGCTCACGTTCAACGCTCAAGCGGATGCTCTCGCAACAGTTCTGTGGACTTAGCTTCAGCAAGCGCCAGAGATGACCCGCAGATTGCTCAAGCGGACACTCTCGCAGCAGTTATGTGGACTTAGCTTCAACAAGCGCAAGAAAAGAGCAGCAGATCGCCCTAGCAGACGCTCTCGCAGTAGTTCCGCAGACTTAGCTTCATCGATCTAGCGCTAGAGAGAACACAAAAGATTGCTCTAGTGGACGCTCTAGCAGCAGCTCCGGGGACTTAGTCACTTATTCTCTTTTTTCGTATTTAAAGCTTGTAAACGGAGAGGTGGTATGTCACCATCTCGGGAACTCAAACACTTGTAACCTCAAGGAATATAGTGAGTTTGGCCCAACACCGTACCCGTCACGTGTTTTTTTTACAATTTTCAGGTTTTCCAGGCTAAAACGCCCCGTGTCATTGTTTCTTTGACTACTTTTGACTGTTTGTGCGCCCGATCCAACTTGGAGCTAAGACGGTTCGATTCTCCGGACCGGGGGAAAACTGGGCGACCCGCAACAAAGATGATGTAACCATATTGGTAGGAAAAAAGGATGAAGTGCTTCGCCGACAGTAAAGAAGAAGAGAGTGGAGGGAGGCGACCTTCGCTCTAATACCAAGTTAAAAAGAGAAGTAGAGAAAATATTTTTTTTGGATGATTTTCATTGCACATCAAGATGTGTGCCTTTATATATGTTACATGGAGAGAGAAAATATTTTTCTTAATTCTAAGATAATAAATAAATGAATCCATGGGCTTATTCTTTGATAGCTGAGATACGTTTATATTGGACGGCTGAGATTGTAATCCGTGCGCTTCAATTAAATGGTTGAGATGATGCTCCATATGCTCGTATTGGATGATTGATCAGATGATAATCCGTGAACTTAGACTTTGTTTGGTGTACGTGGTGTTATTGCTCCGGTGAGTTTGGACAAAAACGCAACCATGATAGAATGTATGTTTGGCAAGACAATGGTTATGACCGTCACCAAGAAAAGAAAACTAGTTTTGAATATAAAAGTGGATGAAGTTCCTTAGGTGTGGCCGGGCGTTCACAAACGACAGTTCAAAACTACCACGTTCACAACTGTCGCCGCTGTGGAAAACGGAGCCTGAGTTAATAAGTAGGAAGTTAATTATATTTAACTTTACATTTATTTTATGATTATCACTCATTTGCACGCAATAGGATCAAGTATATTTGTACTCGATCCTTTTTGAAGTAAAGTTTAATTTAAGATTCACAGGTGAGTGACACGATCAGAATTTCTAACTTGTTCGTCAGTAATAAATCTTAGCAATTATTATTGTTTCCATAAATGCTTGTGATTGATGATTCAAATGGAGTAATTTAAGATTCAAAATGATCGAGTAATGATGAAAAAGTCGTGCATTAATAGATACAAGAAGCTAGTACAACAAATTAAGCGCAATAATACAACCGACGATATGATGGATCTGCCGGCCAGCCCGGCTGTTGGAGAAATAGTTTCTACAAACTTATGTAGCCATTTTTGATCATCCATTCCAAGCTCCAGTTGTTATCCGCAGCTTTGAGGGTCCAATATGACCAGCCAAATGTAGCCATCCCGTAGACATTGACCTGCGCAGATCCGAACCTCTGATAGTCACGCTTGGACGCATCGGCCACGTCCATTTCATCCACCCATTCCCCTTCACCCATAAAATGTACATCATAATTAAGTCCACTTTAGCATTAATCTATCATGGCCAAAATGAAGAAGACGATGTTGAAGAAGAAGAAGAAAAAGAAGGGTAGTTACCAACAAAGATGAGGGGGCCATTGGACACCATGAGGGAAGAAAGAGTAGAAGCACGGTCGTGCTTAACAAAGTCGATGTTCTGCTGCACCGACATGCCCTCAAAGTAACTCGAGAAGAGGTTGTAGTAATGCACGTCCACCACGGAGCCGGAGAAGCCGCTCGCAAACTGAATGAGCTCCGTCGGCTCGTTGATCCCCAGACGGTTCGACATTATCACAAATGCATCCTCCGAGTGCTTCTTCACCGTCTCATAACCAGCCCTATAGTACTTCTTCAGCCTGTCCAGCTGGACTCCGGGAGCCAGCGGCTCATTGATCAGCTCCACCGCGTAAAGCCCCGATCTCTTTCCATACCTGCACAATGCATGCAAGCCCAAATTAATATCATGCTTCTATATATATATTACTAGCTAAAAAATTAGCTACTTCTTCAATCAATTAGACTTTTATTAATTATATATATATATGCCTCGATGCTAGGAAGTCGATCGCCTCGATTGTTTGATCGATGGTGTCGTCGGTTTGGCCCCATGACTGCAATCCATCCCTTGTTCCGCTATGCTCCCAGCCATTCTGCGAGCCAGGCGCAGCATGCAGATCTATGATCACCTTCAGGTTGTATTTCCTATAACCAATGAAATCAAAGAATTTATGATCATTATATATACACACGAGTGACAGTACAAGTACACGGGGCTGTCTCTGTGGCCGCTACAGTACCATGGCGAAACGACACTCCCGCGGCTTGCAGCTACATGCGTGACATGCCCTCTCTCTCCTCTCCCTCTCTTCTAACTTTTCTCAGCAACTTGATTTTTTTTTTAAACATTATAATTTAAATTATTTTGAAATTATTAAATTTTTAGAAATTATAATTTAAATTATTTTGATACGATTAAATTAAACTCTTAGAAATTAATTATATTGACAATAATTAGTAATGTTTATGCTCACTCAGCCCAGGAGAAGGCATTGTCTAAAGCCTGTAAAGAACCAGCGACAAAAGGGCGAGGCGGGTTTTGATCAAATCTTATCCACCATCCAACCGGAATCCTGACAGCTGTCAACCCATTCTCAGCGATGAACTTGAAATCATCCTCCACTATGAAGCTGTTCCAGTGATCCTGCATGCATGCATCAACCGGCAATTAATTAATATATAATATTATAATTAAATTTGAATAAGTAGTCATCGATCATCTGATGAGATCACCTTCATCACAGATGCGGCTTTGTCTGGCCCATAGCCGTTGGTCACCTGAAACTCTCCCTGAAGTTGGGTGCCAACGCTCCTCATCCTAAACACCGACGGATCATCGTCGCCCCAGTTCGTTTTCTCCGGATAGTCCGCACTCACCGACGCATCGCTGTTAACCTGGGAATATTCTCGCATCCATTATCAAACAGCAAATCGTTAGCTAGCTAGTTAGACGAATTAAACACCCGAATGATCACACGACCGTGTGCCGAGAGCGCGCGTGTCAGCAGTTACACAGTCTAGAGACACCTGGATGCACTTACCCGTGACCAGATGCTACTTAATTTTGAATGACACGCACAAATGACACGACCGCGTGCCTGTTATTAATTAGTTTATTTCATTCCTATTTCGTTTATGGTAGGAAATAAAGTCCAATTTGGACAGTTTTTATTAGGATTTTCCTAGATTGGGCACTTGCCGTTTATTTCTTATTTTTTGCCTTAATTGTTTTAGGCATTATTCCTTTCCGTTTTAGTCATTTTTTTCATCTATAAATGTAATGGTTTTTCTATTGAATAAATCAAGAAAATCCGAAGCTTTCTTCCTCATGAAATTGTGTGGTGTTTTTTAGTTGTTCTCTAACATTTGATATCAGAGCGACTATGGCGGAGACATCTTCAAAACACGATGGGTTCCATGGAACCTTCAAATACCTGGTGCTCACGATGAGCAACTATGACGTTTGGGCTATCAGAATGAGGGGGATCCTCGATGTCCAAGATGTTATGGAGGCGGTGGAACCAGTCGATCCAACGGCGAAAGTGGATGCGAAAAAGATCAAAACAGCTTTTTCGGCCATCCAACAAGCACTTCCAGATGACGTTCTCCAGATGGTTGCGGAGAAGAAAACTGCGAAGGAGATATGGGACATGCTTAGGATCATGTACCAAGGCGCGGACCGCGTCAAGGATGCAAAGATCCAAACTCTGCAGATGGAGTTTGAGATGCTTCGCATGAAGGAGACGGATTCAATAGATGATTTCACAATGAAGCTTACCACAAACGTCAACATGCAAAGGGCGTTGGGAGGTACGGTAGCGGAGGCTGCGGTTGTGAAGAAGTTTCTGCGATCCGTCCCATCAAAGTTCATCCAGATTGCTTCGACGATAGAGCAATTTGGCGACTTCACGACGATGACCGTGGAGGAGGTTGTCGGCCGTCTCAAGACTCATGAAGAGCGTGTTGGTGCGGCTACCAACAAAGACGAGGAGAAACTTCTCTTGATGATGAGGGAGTTTATGGATCATGACAAGAAGCCATCCAATGGTGGAAGACACCAAACCGGCGGCCGTGGAGGCCGTGGCCGTGGACGAGGGCGAGGCGGACAACATCGCAACAATGATCGACGGGAAGATCAAGATCGCAATGATGGTGTTAAAGATAAGTCAAAAATCGAGTGCTTCTATTGCCACAAGATGGGCCACTTTGCCGCGGAGTGTCGCTCGTAGAAGAAGGAGAAAGAGGAGAAAGCGCACATGGCCGAAGCCTTCGAGGATCTCGAACCGGCCCTTTTATTGGCGGAGGGCGAAGAAGATCACCCAAAAATGGTATGTTCTAATCTTCTCCTTAATGAAGAGAATGTGCAACCGAGCATTTTTTTCCCGGTGACGTGGAGAAATCGGATTGGTACCTTGATACGGGGGCTAGCAACCATATGACGGGTTGCAAGGATTACTTCTCCTCGCTAGATGAGACGGTCAGAGGCAAGGTGAAGTTTGGCGATGGCTCTTCGGTGGAGATATGTGGTCGGGGAGCGGTCTTCTTCAAAGACCAAAAGGAGAAGCACAAAGTCCTCACTAACGTCTACTACATCCCAAAACTCCGCACAAACATTGCGAGTTTGGGACAATTGGAGGAGAACGGATGCAAGATCGTCATGGAGGATGGATTCTTGTGTCTATTCGATCAAGAGAGGCGTCTCTTGGCGAAGGTGGAGAGGTCCAAGAATCGTCTCTACATCCTAAATATGAAGACGGATGCTCCGGTGGCCTTGCTAGCGGAGAAGTACAAAGACGAGGCATGGCTATGGCACGCTAGATGGGGACATCTCAACTTTCGGGCACTTCATGACATGGGGCGTTTCAAGATGGTGGAGGGGATGCCCTCCATTGAGCACTCACAAGAACTTTGCGACGGGTGCTTGGTGGCGAAGCAAAGGCGATTACCATTTCCAAGCGTTGCAGCGGACCGTGCATCAACACCTCTTAAATTGGTGCATGGAGATCTTTGCGGACCCATCAATCCGGCCACCCCTGGAGGTAAACAATTCTTCTTCTTACTAGTAGATGATCATAGCAGGTTCATGTGGGTGGAGTTATTGAAATCCAAGGACGAGGCCTTGGATGCATTCAAGAGGCTAAAGGCGCGAGCGGAGATGGAAACGGAGTTCAAAGTGAAGGGATTCTATAGCGATCGAGGTGGGGAGTTCACCTCCAAGGGGTTTGATGCCTATTGTGAAGAAGTCGGGATCAAACGATTCCTCACAGCCCCTTATTCTCCGCAACAGAACGGCGTGGTGGAGCGCCGCAATCAAACAGTCATGGGGATGGTTCGGAGTCTTCTCAAGTGCAAAAACATGCCCATGAAGTTTTGGGGAGAAGCGTTAGCAACCGCGGTGCATCTTCTCAACCGGGCGGCTACTCATAGTGTTGTTGGAAAGACGCCTTACGAGGCGTTCTATGGAAGGAAACCACAAGTGCACTACCTTCGCACTTTCGGTTGTCTTGCGTACGCGAAGACAACGAAGCCAAATCTTGCAAAGTTGGAGGATCGGGGCACCAAGATGGTGCTCATTGGTTACGAGGCGGGCTCTAAGGCGTACAGGCTATTCAATCCAGAGACGGACAAGCTCGTGATCAGCCATGATGTCGTCTTTCACGAAGAGGCGAAGTGGGACTGGGAAGAGAGAAATGGTAAAGTACTCTTTATCTGCGATCAGAACTTGACATCTGAAGGAGCAGCTGCAGCTTCTCTTGCTGCACCCGTAACAACAACCCCCACCAGCAACGGGGTGACCTCGCCTCACCACGGCTCACCCGCGGCCAGCGCCTCCCCCCACCGAGGCTCACCCGCGGCCAGTACCTCCCCCACCACGGACACAACCTCCGAGGCGACTCCGAGCTCCAGCGGACCGATTCGATTCCGGTCGCTTGAGGAGATCTACGGCGAAACTGAAGAGATGAAATTGCAGGAGGAGGAGGCTAGACTTTGTTTCTTCGCAGCAGGGGAGCCTGCAACATTTGAGGAGGCCAAAGACGAACCAAGTTGGAGACGAGCTATGGAGGAGGAGCTAACTTCCATCCGGGACAACGACACTTGGGAGATCACCACCCTCCCGAGTGGTCAAAAGTCCATTGGACTCAAGTGGGTTTTCAAGATGAAGCGAGATCCGGAGGGGAACATCGTGAAGCATAAAGCTCGGCTTGTGGTGAAAGGATATGTACAGCGACATGGGGTTGACTTCAACGAGGTGTTTGCACCCGTGGCGAGATTGGAGATGGTCCATTTGCTCATTGCTTTGGCAGCGGAGGAAGGATGGGACATTCACCACATGGATGTCAAATCGGCGTTTCTCAACGGGGATCTAGTCAAAGAGGTATATGTCTCTCAACCTCCAGGTTTTGTCATTGCCGGAGAAGAGCACAAGGTGTTGAAACTCAAGAAGGCGTTGTATGGCCTTCGACAAGCCCCGCGGGCTTGGAACTTCAAGCTGGATCAAAGCCTATCCTCTTTGGGCTTTGAGAAGAGTCTGACTGAGCACGCCGTCTACAAGCGAGTTGCGGGAGATTCCAACTTGCTGGTTGGAGTCTATGTGGATGATCTCATCATCACCGGGTCAAGCGGCGTGGAGGTGAATAAGTTCAAAGCTCAGATGAAGGAACTTTTCTGCATGAGCGATCTCGGATTGCTCACCTACTACTTGGGGATAGAGGTATCCCAAACGCCTCAGGAAATCACCCTTTGTCAGTCCGCATACACATTAAAAATTCTTGAGAAATTTGGGATGGGAGACTGCAACAGCACTCAAGTTCCGATGGAACCAAGGCTCAAATTGAGCAAGACGAGCGATTATCCTTTGGTGGACCCTACGGAGTATAGGAGCGCAATAGGATGCTTGAGATATTTGGTGAATACCCGTCCGGATATTACATATGCCGTTGGGATAGCGAGCAGGTTCATGGAGATCAAGCCCAATACCCAACACTTTGCGGTGGTGAAGCAGATTTTGCGGTATCTGAAAGGTACAAGTGGGTTTGGTCTTTCTTATGAGAGGAATCTTCGTGGAGGTACGAAGCTAGTTGGCTACTGCGACAGTGATCATGGAGGGAGCATTGATGATAGGAAGAGCACTACGGGAGTTGCATACTTCTTAGGCCGGAACATCATCACTTGGATGTCGCAGAAGCAACGGGTTGTAGCCTTATCTTCTTGCGAGGCCGAATATATATCAGCTTCGATTGCGGCACAGCAAGGAGTATGGTTACTCAACCTACTCGATGATATTCGGAAGCGGATTAGGTGCAAAGCAATTCTCTTTGTTGACAACAAGTCGGCAATTGCACTAACCAAGAACCCCGTGCATCATGATCGGTCAAAACACATTGATACTCGTTACCACTACATTCGGGACTGCGTGGAGCGTGGGATGATCGAGGTCGAGTATGTACATACTAACGACCAGCTTGCTGACATATTCACTAAGGCACTCGCAAGGAACAAGTTCGTTGAAATGCGGGAGCGACTTCGAGTGCGTGATGTGAAGAACAAACTAATTAGGGGCTGAATGTTAATAATTAGTTTATTTCTTTCCTATTTCGTTTATGGTAGGAAATAAAGTCCAATTTGGACAGTTTTTATTAGGATTTTTCTAGATTGGGCACTTGTCGTTTATTTCTTATTTTTTGCCTTAATTGTTTTAGGCATTATTCCTTTCCGTTTTAGTCATTTTTTCATCTATAAATGTAATGATTTTTCTATTGAATAAATCAAGAAAATCCGAAGCTTTCTTCCTCATGAAATTGTGTGGTGTTTTTTAGTTGTTCTCTAACAGTGCCGAGGGCGTGTCAATCTAATTTTTGTGTAAGGAGTACTGTTATATAAATTCTTTGTCCGTCTAGGTTTGTGAGCTACTAAAAATATGGAAATCGGCTCAATTCTCTATAACCGTCTCTGTTCTAAATAGTGAAAATGAAAATCCGATCGACTGCTGCTTCAGTGAACATTGCCCATTTAAGGTGATGAACCGCATAAATTTGTGTGTTTTATGATTGATTGTTTATTTTTTTATGATTTTCCATTGTACTCGAATTTCCGCAGCAACGTACGGAGATACAAGCATATAGGCATATCGAGCTTAGTTATTATAGTAAGGTGATCGAAGAAAGAAGACATGCTGACCTGCAAAAAGGAGCCATTTGGTGCCCTAATGCGTGTCCGGTCACCGCCATCATTTTTTCTGACGATCTCAAAAGTATGCGAACTATCTGAGTCATCGGATGTGACTGAAGTGGCCGCCAGGTTCCCTTGGCCATCGAGTCCGACGAACTGCCAGTTCATGGCCCGGAGTTGGAATGTGGTCTCTGTGATTCTCCATAACTATATATATTAATTATGCATATAATTAGTTTCACTCAGATCAATAATACTGTAGAGTAAGATGGAGCATATAATATACTTTGAATGTCTCCCACGTGGAAGCCGAGGGCTGGTTTGCGACGACTCTCGACCCACCGCCATTCTCGGCGGAGAGGTAATTGTTCCCTGTCACCGACTGTAGTTGTATCTGCGTGCCGTCCTGATATATATATGTATATATACTATATTAAAACTGAAAAATACTATTTGGTGATGAAACATTCAACTTTTTTTAATTTTATCACTCTTTATTATAAAATTTTCAATTTCTTTAATTAATGTGTTTTTTCTTAAATTTTAAAAAATGCGCTCGATCTCATATAAACAAAAAATTCTATTAAAAATACGCTCTTCTCGTCGCTCGCAAACCCCGTGCACAGGGCAAAAATGAGCGACTGACGGAGTATAGCGCTCGGGGGTTTGTAGCGTCGGGAGCGCCGTCGTGCATGTCGTGGTCGATGTACTTTCACACGGGGCACTGGGGTCCCCCTTGGGTTGGCCGTAGGGGCAGGGCCCGTGCGTGTCACTTAAATGTATAATTTGCATGTAATGAGAGAATCAAATAATCGCCGACAATTAATGCTTAAGAAGACGAAGTAGCAATAGTAGCAGCAGCAGTAGCGCTAGGGTGATTAATCGTATACCAAGAGATCCTTATTGACAGGAATGTTGTCGAATAAAGTGGGGATGATCCAACCCTCGGTGACTAGCCAACTGCCGAGATTGACGGCCTTGACGGGTCGAGAAGAAGGTTCAGTTGAAGGAGTGACTCTTGCCGCTCGAGAGATAATGGGGGCAACGGCAAAGCATGAGATGAGGAGGAGGAGAATTTGATTCCTCATAGCTAAGACGAAATTAGATAAAGGAATAATTAAGAAGATGAGATTGATCTGTGGAATGTGGTGATCATTAATTGGTATGCATATGTCTATATATAGCATCGTTGCCAGCGGGAGAGAGAAAGAGAGGAGAGAGAGAGAGAGAGAGAGAGAGAGAGAGAGAGAGAGAGAGAGAGAGAGAGAGAGAGAGAGAGAGAGAGAGAGAGAGAGAGAGAGAGAGAGAGAGAGAGAGAGAGAGAGAGAGAGAGAGAGAGAGAGAGAGAGTATTATCCAGCTAATCAGTTGTTATGTTGATCATCATTGAGCCTTCATGGAGTCCGTGACTGAGTGGTAGTTACTCAAAACTTTGGCCCTAGCTGAATAAAATAATGGCCAGCTAATCATTGGCCAACGTGTTAATTAATTTGTTGATGAAATATTAGTTGTACTTGATACTGGACCGGACCGGCTGGGCAGCCGGTCGGCGATCCGACTGGTCGGACCGTCTGGTCCGATCTGATTTTCAAAAGCTTGCTTTTAGTTGACTGAGTGGTAGTTACTCAAAACTTTGGCTCTAATTAACTGAATTAAATAATGGCTGGCTAATCATTGGCCAACGTGTTAATTAATTTGTTGATGAAATATTAGTTGATACTGGTGGATTAATAATCTGCTTTTAGTTGATCATGCATGTGGATTAATATAATGCATGGACCGTGTTAAGAGATCATATGCATGAATAAATCATGAACATTAGATCATGGCATTTGGGGCGACCGGCCGATTAATATTACTACGATTCAATTGACTCACTTAATAATTTGCTTGCAAGTGCATGATCGATCGAATGCTAATTTTATGGTCTGCATGTGGGCAGCTGGACCCAAATCACAGTTTAGGATGTGCAGTTAATTAGGTACCATGACTTTTTATTTAACGGCGATCTTCTGATCCGCTTTTAACCTTAAAGTAAATTAACAAGTAAATTACCTGTTACCTTCTTCTTGATCTCTCCAGGGTCATGAAAAGGACATTGCATGCCCTGTAAAACTTTCATTGCGAAGAGAGCCATAGAGAAAATAGAGGTCATTGCATACCCTCATATTTGTCGAGCTGGTGTGACCCGGCGCAGGTAAGATTGTCATAGAGAAAATAGCCGTGGCGCAGTAGATCGACCAATTGGAGGTCACCAAAACCAAAAAGAGAAGGCTCGGGGGGGGGGGGGGGGGGGGGGGGGGGGGGGGGGGGCAAGTGTGAAGAAAAACTCAACCACAATACACGGGGTAGAATAAAGAACAAACTTCATAGATCAACCATTACAAATTCTAACATCTGCATCGCAGGATTTTGGCACAACATTTTTACTTAAGCAAAACAAAAGCAAAAAGCACAAGCACAAAGTAGGAGCACGATGGCTCAAATACAAAGGCCAGCAGGCACACAATCCCAGCAGAGGGCGCACCAACCAAGAATAAGATAGGGACTAAACATATTCTTTACAATCTTCGTTATCTTCAACTTTTTCTTCCTCCAACTGACTTTCCTCTTTTATCTTGCACAGGTCTCCATCTCCTTCTCCATCATCTTCCATGTACCGTTGGTCCCTGGATGAGCTGCTGTCGCAATTGACATCCAACACCCTCCTGCAATCGCGACTATCTGTCGTCATCAATTTTGTCCTCAGATCTGAGAAAGGGAAAAATGGTAGAGGCTTGGTTAGCACATCGGCGAGTTAGTTCATCGATTGACAGTAAACGAGTTCGATTTCTTTCTGGCTGATTAGATCACGGGTGTAGTGCATTTTGATTTCGATATGCTTGGATTTATTGTGAAACACAGGATTCTTTGCGAGGGCTATTGCAGAGATATTGTCAACATGAATCTGCGTTGGTTCATAATCTTCTCCAATTAGCTTGTTAAGCAATCTCTTGAGCCAAACTCCCTCCTTTGCCGCTTCACATAGGGCAGTATACTCTGCCTCAGTTGATGATAGGGCTATAGTTTTCTGCTTCCTAGTGGTCCAGGAAATCGGGTTTTTCCCCAAAAAGAAAAGATAGCCTGACGTGCTTCTCCTATCATCAGCGCATCCGGCCCAATCACTGTCGGAATATCCATTCAAGCTCAATTTCCCTCCTTTGGTGTACTTCAACCCCATGGATTTTGTGCCATTAACATAACGTAAGATTCTTTTTACAGCCACCAAGTGCTTGATGTTGGGTGCCTGCATATACCGTGACATGATGCTGACAGCTAGCTCGATATCAGGTCGAGTGTTGGTTAGGTACATCAGTGACCCAATTATGCTTCTATAGTGTTCTGGATTCACTTTTTCTTCTCCATCTTCCTTGCTGAACTTCTCACCAGTGACCATGGGGGTGGCAGTGGGCCTTGAGTTTAGCATTTCAAACCGAGTGAGAAGTTCCTCAGCATACCTATTTTGAGTTATGTATGTGATGCCTGGGGTTTGATAAATTTGGATTCCAAGGAAGTAGCGTGATAAGCCAAGATCAGTCATGAGAAAGACCGTCTTAATGTGAGCACGAAATTCATTTATGATTTCCATATTAGATCCAGTGATGAGAAGATCATCCATATATAAGGAAACAATTAGAGTTTTTTCGTTGTTATACCGTTTGTTATATATGGTTGGATCACAACTAGTTCTCTGGAATCCACTTTCTATCAAGTGTGAGTCAATTTTGGAGTTCCACGCACGAGGTGCCTGTTTTAGGCCATACAGAGCTTTTTTTAGGCGCAACATTTTGCCTTCTTCACCTTTTTTCTCATACCCAGCGGGTTGATCAACATATAATTCTTCTTCAATGCTTGCATTCAAGAATGCAGATTGAACATCCATTTGGAAAACAGGATATTGGAAGTGAGTGGCAATGGCAAGGATCATACGAATGGATTCAAATCGAGCAACCGGGGCAAATGTTTCAACATAATCGATCCCTGGCATTTGGGCATAGCCTTTGGCCACTAACCATGCCATATATTTTTTTACTTCACCATTCTCATCATTTTTTACTTTATATAACCATTTTCAGGCCAATGGTTTTTTTTGTTTGGGGGAAGTTCAGTCAGCTCCCAGGTCTCATTACTTTCCATTGCCTTTAACTCTTCATTCATGGCATGTATCCAATGTTCATTGGCAGCAGCTTCCGGATATGAGGAATGCTCCTTTACAAACAAAGCAACACTGCAACTCTGATATATGTCTGAAATCAACTTATATTTTTTCTGTGGTGAAGGGAATGATGACTCATCACTGTTTGAGCCAGGATTTAAGGTATCAACCTCAACACTTAGAGGGGCAGGAGCTGGGAAGGAGGGCTCAGTGGCATCAACTGTGTTGCTATGTTGGTCCTGAGCAACCACCAGCCCTGGAGTCTGACCCAGAGCAGGAGTCCAGTCCCAAGATTTCTCCTCATCGATTATCACATTTCTGGCAATTATAAGTTTCTTCTTGTCAAGATTGTACACACGACACCCCTTAGAATTCTCACTGTATCCAAGTAAGATCCCTGATGCTGCCTTCTCATCTAAATTGTCTCGGTTGACTTGGGGTTCAAGACTGAAAACGAGGCTGCCGAAAGTCCTAAGGTGACTAATGTTTGGCTTATGCCTAGTCTAGGATTCAACAGGAGTTAGGAGAAGCAGAGCACGACATGGTGCCCTATTAAGAAGGTAAGTGGCTGTCACGATTGCCTCTGCCCAGAATTCTTTGGGTAGGTTTTTATGTTGCAACAAGCATCTTGCCATCTCAACAATAGTCCCATTCCTCCTTTCTGCTACTCCGTTTTGCTCAGGGCAATAGCTGACCGTGAGCTCCCTCTTTATCCCTTGCTCTTGACAGAAACCATCAAACTCATAGTTGACAAATTCACCACCTCTATTAGTGCGCAACGTTTTAATTTTTGAGTTTGCCCCGTTTTCTACTAATGCTTTGAAGATTTTAAATTATCTGAAGCTGTCAGATTTATGATCTAGCGGGTATACCCACATCATTCTGGTGAAGTCATCAACAAATAATAAGAAAAAATGTTTTTCAGACAAGGAGGGGGAACGGGATGGCCCCCCAGATGTCAGCATGAATGATATCTAGGGGAGCCACATATTTCTTGCCAGCTTGTCTAGTGTATAACACCGTATTCGCCGAGTGGGTCCAAGGGGCCCTGGAGGCCAGGTGGCGGGGCAAGGAGCGGAATAAGGAGTCCAAGAAGTCTTTGGGCGAGTGAGGCCCGCACTCGCGGACCACTCGCATAGGCATCAGGACAGATAGGCGAGAGCGCCCAAGATCTTGCCCCTCAAGTGAGCCGAACACATGGCGAGTGATGGCCAACCATTCTCCCGGTGAACCATGATAGGAAGGGAGCCTGACGAGTGGTGCCTTCACGGACCACTCGCCCAGAGGGCTTTGAGGGGGAAATTACCTAGATACCCCTTGTGGGCTGCTAATAGCCCTTCAGAACAACAGAGTTAGGCTGTTAGCAGACCAATTTGGGGTGCGATTAGTAAACCAAAAGGCGGATTTACACTATTTGCAGTCCAAGACTAGAAAATCTATAAATTGACCTTTAAGGGAACCTTGGAGGAGATGGGATCTTTTGAGCTCTCTCCTCCAGGCAATTTTCAGAGTTGGCTGCTAGTGCCCTCCAAGGTGCCCGGCTGAGCATTGGTTTGGGAGGGGAAGCTCTCTAAGATCTTCCGGGTGTGTGGCGGGACTTCCTCGCTGCAGACTTGGGTCTGTTCCAGATTTTTCATCCTCGTTCAGGAGAGTTTAATGAGAGAGAAGTAGGCGCAGGCTACACCCCCTGTGGGTCCGAACTGAGAGGTCGGTTGACGGTTTCAACATCTAGGAAAAGGTAACTTGTGTATTTTGCACAAGTATGACAAATGGGTTGATTTGAAGAAATTTTAGGTAGGTCAAATACAAACTCATGTGTGTGAAGTTGTTTGAGATCATCAATTTTAAGATGGCCATACCTGCGGTGCCAAACCTGGCTCAAGGAATCTTCCATGGCTCTCATGTTCTGACAAATGTGAGGAAGGGAAAGCGGAAATACTTTGTTGCTTGACATCTTAACTCTTGCCAGAATCTGAGAGGTTCTTTTTTCAATAATATTGCAAAATTGGTCATCAAATATCAGCTTGTATCCCTTGTTGAGGAGTTGACCCACACTGAGTAAGATATGAGCCAACCCTGGCACATATTGCACACCTGCGATGTGTTTGACCTGTCCAGATTTGGTTCTAACCATAATTGTGCCTTTTCCTTTGATGTGCACAGAATTTCCATCTCCTTGTATGACTTGTGAGGATTCATTCTCATCAAGGTAGACAAAGGCTTCTTTAATGTGGGTCATATGATTTGAACATCCACTATCAAGGTACCATACATCATTGATTCCACTTGTGTCCAAACCCCCTGTGTAGAACACATAATCCTCTTCATCTTGATTTCCAAAGTGGGCTTCTTCCTTTGTGATGTTTGCAACCTTTTGTTTAGACCAACAGTCCTTGGACAGATGAGTTGGCCTCTTGCATTTCTTGCATCTATAATAACAATGCTCAGCATCATGATTATACCTTTTGCACAGTTCGTAGAATAGGGATGATCCAACATAGTTCTTCCCTTTTTCTTCATTGTTGGAGGCAGAGGTCTGAGTCTTGTTAAGTTGAATGTTCACTTTACTCTGGAAGGCATGCTCCAGGGATTGACATTCATACCTCTTGACTCTCTCCTCATGTGCTTGAAGGGAGCCCAGAAGGTCTGTGAGAGATAGGTGCTGAGATCTTTAGTTTCTTCAATGGTTGTGACTATAACAACATACTTCTGAGTGAGGTTCTTGAGGATTTTCAAAATAATTTTTTTCTCCTCTATTACATCTCCATAGTTCTTTATCTGGTTTGTGAGTAGAGCTATTCTAGAGAAATAAGCGTGAGCATTGTCACAATCCTGCATTCTTAAGGTGTCAAACTCCTGCAAAGTGTTTTGAAGTTTGATGGATATGACCTTTGCAGACCCCTGAAACTCATTTTTTAAGATCTCCCAAGCATCCTGAGCAGATTCAGCCACCATGAATTTTGGGAAAACACTCTATCTGATTCCTTGTTGAATATACAGGAGTGCTTTGGCATCTATCTTGATGTTTTCAACATAGGCTGCCGCAAGAGGAGCTTCCCAACCCAAGAGAGGATTGGCATCAGTTGGTTTAGGAAAGCCAGCTTGAATGAGGTCCCATAGGCCATGAGAGATGAAAAGGGTGCGCATTTGCACTTGCCACACATCAAAGCCATCTCCTTCAAAGATGGGAATGCTGGAACATGGTTTTCCACATCCCTTTGATTTGAGAATAACAAATCCTACTTGTATTTGATCTTGTTTGTCATTGTGTTTTTAACATGCAGGTTTGGACAGATATGACACCAGGTTGCTGAAACAATGGTCTGACACTAACCACAAGCAGAAGGATTGAAAGTTGTCTAACGCCAGGCGTTATGACTTAACGATGGGCGCTAGCGTTCGACGAACTGAAAGCTGCGTTCGACGAACTGAAAGCTGCGTTCGACGAACTGAAAGCTGCGTTCGACGAACTAAAAGCTACGTTCGACGAACTAGCGTTCGACGAAATGAAATCTTTGATATGGAAACTGCTGAGAAGGAAACCGCTGAGAACGGAAGCTCCGTTCGACGAAATGAAAACTGCGTTCGACGATCTGGCGTTCGACGAAATTGTAAGACCCTCTTTTTTTTTGCTTTTAAACCGGGTCTTACCGCCCAGAACCGCCGTCTTGCGGCGACACCATTACACACAATGGTTGCCGCCACAAGGCGTCGATCCTGCCGGCTATTCATCATCATCCAGGCCAATCATAATCACAGTTATTGAAGTATTAAATGAAACAAGTCCACAAAATGACATTATATATTTATCATAATACATGATTACAACGTCCACGATGAGAAAGAACTAAACAAATAAGGGCTTATGCCCGGTACAGGTTCAAATATAGTGCAACAACACTCTCACTCTACATCTATGCGGATGCTATCAAACACTGTCTTCATGCATCTGTAGCTGCTGTTGCGACGACGTGTAGTGGCTGCTCTGCTTCATCCTGTCCTCCTGTCCTGTCTCCTAAACGAGGTCCTGCTATTCCGACACATCATCCCTAAAATGATGAGGTCCACCAACCGTCAGTCTATAAGACTCAGCAGATTCCTCACCGCCTCCACCCGCGACTCCTAGGCACCGTGCGGGAGGAGGAAGCGGAGGACATCAAGGGGTAAATCAAAAGCATGTGACAAGCGGGTATTACTAACCTAGCAGTATATATCAATAGCTAACAACATGCATATAAGAGCATTTACATCTAGCAATTATATCAATAGCTAACAACATGTATATATATATACATCAAGCACCCTTCTAGCAAATCTATCATAACAAATCAAGGGGCCACAAGGAAACCGAGTAGTATATAAACGAGCGTCAAAGTGAGTATACACACGCAGTTATAAAATAGTCTAAGCAACTAGAAATGTACACCGGAGTAGTTATAAAGAAAACTAGAGCAAGTAAAGAAACAATTAGAGCAGCTAGGAAAGTAACCTTAACTTATGCGTAGACACACACAAACACATAAGCTAAGGGATCTGGCAAGAAGTAAACTCATCGTATAAAAGAGCCCATACTAGTTTATACGATGAGGTCTCTATTTTATGCAAGTATGCTATGCTATGATATGCAATGCAATGCAATGCATCACCATGGTGCACTCACGCACACGACTCTGTACGTACAGACCTTTAGTTCCCACTTTTCGGAGGTAGCTAACCTCTCGGGCACCTCCCGTCGTGGTCAAACGGTGGCAGAGGAGCGGGCGTCTCCTCACCTAGGTGGGTAAGTCACACTACCAGACCTAGGCCCTAACGTACGTTGTGATACCGATACCCGGTACTCACGAGCTCCTGCGTACTAAACTGAATTGGCCAGGCAGGGTTTAGGGAATCCGTCCCGTCGGATGCGCAGTAAGACAACCTGGCCCCAATTAAACCACTAGCACTGCCGAGTCAACGAATTACTGTCGGTGTGACGACTAAGACAGAACCGAAGACCCACCACATCTTATACACAAGCAGCATGTATTAACCCTTACTACTGAGCCTCCAGCTCGCAATTCTAAATAAACATTTATAAAGTAGAGCCTACCGCTCACCAGACTACATCAGTCTTATATTTAAACTACGAGCATACCGCTCGCTAGACTACACCAGTCTTATATTTAAACTACGAGCCTACCGCTCGCTAGACTACACCAGTCTTATATTTAAACTACGAGCCTACCGCTCGCTAGACTACACCAGTCTTATATTTAAACTTCGAGCCTACCACTCGCTAGACTACACCAGTCTTATATTTAAACTACGAGCCTACCACTCGCTAGACTACACCAGTCTTATATTTAAACTACGAGCCTACCGCTCGCTAGACTACACCAGTCTTACATTTAACTATGAGCCTACCACTCGCTAGACTACACCAGTCTTATATTTAACTACGAGCCTACCGCTCGCTAGACTACATTAGTCCTTCCTTATAACCCGAGCCTACCGCTCGCAGGAGTATCCAGTCCTTCCTTATAACCCGAGCCTACCGCTCGCAGGACTATCCCAGTCCTTCCTTATAACCCGAGCCTACCGCTCGCAGGACTATCCCAGTCCTTCCTTATAACCCGAGCCTACCGCTCGCAGGACTATCTCAGTCCTTCCTTATAACCTGAGCCTACCAGTCACAAGACTATCTCAGTCCTTCCTTATAACCCGAGCCTACCGCTCGCAGGACTATCTCAGTCCTTCTTTATAACCCGAGCCTACCGCTCGCAGGACTATCTCAGTCCTTCCTTATAACCCGAGCCTACCGCTCGCAGGACTATCTCAGTCCTTCCTTATAACCCAAGCCTACCGCTCGCAGGACTATCCCAGTCCTTATTTCATTCCTTCCCAAATTTGGGAGGGAGATTATGTTTCAAGTTCTCCTACTTACTACTCTTGTCTATTATTAGTTGATCTTAGAAGCTTGGGGTGAATCCTGGACTTCCCATGGATTACCCGGTGAAGGGCTCGCAACAGTACTAGGGAATGTGATGGTGACTGAAGCCCAAATCCCCCTTTCCATGATATTTAATTTATTTAGTTGCTACCCATTCTTGTATGCCCATTTGCTCTCCAATTGCACTAAAATCCTAGGGTGGTTTACCATTTGACTCGGGCAGACATGTGTCGGTGTTCTATTGAACAACGAACCATGTCATTCCTTGAGACCAATTATTTCCTTGCATTATCTCTCAATCACAACTTGTTCTTCCTGCTAAGTCATCCTTTACCTCCCCTAATAGATCCTTGTCAAATTCTTGAATTGATGGATTTACTAAACGCACCCCGTCTTTATTTCGGATGACTGCCCTTGGTGACTAATCATTCAACCTAATTGGGCATCTGCAATTCTCTTAGAGTTGGTAACTCTAGGGGTGGTTACCATAAGGAAGGGGTCCGAATTTATGTTTTCAGTTTCTACTGTTCGCAGACCAAGGTGGGATTGAACTAGGTTTGACTCTTAAGACACAACCTTGGTCCTATCAAGTCTTAATGAGTTCCAAGTTCTTACCGTAGGTTCACAGTGAGTAATGATCTAACAACCTCAAATTCTACATTCCATATTCTTCCAAAGATTGTTTAACCACAATTTCTACTTTACATGAGTGGGGTGTGAACAAGGATTTACACTACAAGTATCATCTACAGACCTTTATAAATTCTGATAAATTCATGGTAGCATAAAATTGACCCTAAAACTTCAGAGCCTAAGTTTCATAATTTTACAGGGAGTATTTGACCATATTTACCATTTAATAAGAGTGGGTGCCAATAAGGATTTACACTACTACTACCACCTATAGGTCTCTATAAATTCTAAGAAAATTAACCTAGCACAATAATCATCTAAAAACACCAAATCCAAGATTTCATAATTTACCAGGGAGTATTTACCCATAATTACTATTTAATACAAATGGTGTGCCAATAAGGGATTACACTACAACTACCATCTACAGGTCTCTATAAATTCTGAGAAAATTAACCTAGCACAATAATCATCTAAATACACCAAATCCAAGGTTTCATAAATTACCAGGGAGTATTTATCCATAATTACTATTTAATACAAATGGTGTGCCAATAAGGGATTACACTACAACTACCATCTACAAGTCTTTATAAATTCTGAGAAAATTAACCTAGCATAATAATCATCTAAAAACACCAAATCCAAGGTTTCATAATTTACCAGAGAGTATTTATCCATAATTACTATTTAATACAAATGGTGTGCCAATAAGGGATTACACTACAACTACCATCTACAAGTCTCTATAAATTCTGAGAAAATTAACATCGCACAATAATCATCTAAAAACACCAAATCCAAGGTTTCATAATTTACCAAGGAGCATTTGTCCATAATTACTATTTAATACAAATGGTGTGCCAATAATGGATTACACTACAACTACCATCTACAGGTCTCTATAAATTCTGAGACAATTAACCTAGCACAATAATCATCTAAAAACAGCAAATCCAAGGTTTCATAATTTACTAGAGAGTATTTATCCATATTTACTATTTAATACAAATGGTGTGCCAATAAGGGATTACACTATAACTACCACCTACAAGTCTCAATAAAATCTGAATAAATCACAGAAGTATATTATGGACCTAAACACATCAATGCCTAAGTTTCATAATTTTTCAAGTAATATTTGTCCATAATATTCATTTAATACAAGTGGTGTGCCAATAAGAGTTTACACTAACAACCACCACCTACAAGCCTCAATAAAATCTGAATAAATCAAAGAAGTATATTATTGACCTAAAAACAGCAATGCCTAAGTTTCATAATTTTCCAAGTAATATTTGTCCATAATATTCATTTAATACAAGTGGTGTGCCAATAAGAGTTTACACTACAAGTGACATGTTAAGGCTTCAATAAATCCTGGGAAAATTACTATAGCTCAATATTGGTCTAAAAACACCAGGTCCTAAGTCTCATATTAATCTAAGGTGTATTTATCCTTAATTGTCATTTATTACATTCTTGTTAAATGCACCCTAATTTTTCCTACACCCTTAAGTCCAAAACTTCAACTTGAAGTTCAGAGAAATCCACTCATGCACATGAGTTGAATTCTTAACTAGAGGTGTTTGATATCATGTCTAAGGCATGGACAAATTTTCAAAGCATTTGCATGAGCCAAAATCACTAAACAGACCAGATACATTTTTATACATGTCTCACTAAAAGTGGCCTAAAAGGAGCTACACTTGACCAAATGACATGAAGTTAGTGGCCTTTTAAAGGTAATCCTCAAGGTCTACAATATTCATGTTGATCACTATCTCCAGAAATGAACCTAACCTAGGTGAAGTCAACATGCAAGTTCTGTACAAAATGTTTATCTTAACAAAATACAAATATATACATGTCTCACCAAAAATGGCATAGAAGGAGCTACACTTGACCAAATGACATGAAATCAGTGGCATTTTAAAGGTAACCTCAAGGTATACAATATTCATGTTGATCATTATCTCCAGAAATGAGCCTAACCTAGGTGAAGTCAACATGCAAGTTCTGTACAAAATGTTTATCTTAACAAAATACAAATATATACATGTCTCAACAAAAAAGGCATAGAAGGAGCTACACTTGACCAAATTACATGAAATCAGTGGCATTTTAAAGGTAACCTCAAGGTCTACAATATTCATGTTGATCATTATCTCCAGAAATGAGCCTAACCTAGGTGAAGTCAACATGCAAGTTCTGTACAAATTGTTTATCTTAACAAAATACAAATATATACATGTCACACCAAAAATGGCATATAAGGAGCTACACTTGCCCAAATGACATGAAACTAATGGCATTTTAAAGGTAACCTCAAGGTCTACAATATTCATGTTGATCATTATCTCCAGAAATGAGCCTAACCTAGGTGAAGTCAACATGCAAGTTCTGTACAAATTGTTTATCTTAACAAAATACAAATATATACATGTCACACCAAAAATGGCATAGAAGGAGCTACACTTGACCAAATGACATGAAATCAGTGGCATTTTAAAGGTAACCTCAAGGTTTACAATATTCATGTTGATCATTATCTCCAGAAATGAGCATAACCTAGGTGAAGTCAACATGCAAGTTCTGTATCAATTGTTTATCTTAACAAAATACAAATATATACATGTCACACCAAAAATGGCATAGAAGGAGATACACTTGACCAAATGACATGAAATCAGTGACATTTTAAAGGTAACCTCAAGGTATACAATATTCATGTTGATCATTATCTCCAGAAATGGGCCTAACCTAGGTGAAGTCAACATGCAAGTTCTGTACAAATTATTTATCTTAACAAAATACAAATATATACATGTCACACCAAAAATGGGAAAGAAGGAGCTACACATGACCAAATGACATGAAATCAGTGGCATTTTAAAGGTAACCTCAAGGTCTACAATATTCATGTTGATCATTTTCTCCAGAAATGAGCCTAACCTAGGTGAAGTCAACATGCAAGTTCTGTACAAATTGTTTATCTTAACAAAATACAAATATATACATGTCACAAACTTCATTTTTGAAGTTCAGAGAAATATACGAATGCATATGTGATGAAATTTTAACCAGTGTCTCCACAAGCAACAAAAAGAAAGAGGGCCCCTCCTGTAGTCTAGCCCCCAAAGACAGTACATGACCTAAGGAAGCCCTCACCAAAATTTGGGATCATTAGGAGGTATATAACACCAAATATTCCATTTATTTGATTTACCATGTTCTGAATAAAACCTTAGAAAAATAATTTCCTAAAAATCTGATTTTTGAACCTAAGCTAGGTATATGGCACATGCATGCATGGAAAAAATCTCAAGTCCATCAGACTTATATTTTAGAGTGAGCACACTAATTAATTTCTGGTTCATGTTATGACCAGTCTCACTAAAATGTGTACTGTAGGACCTACAGTTAACCAAATGACTTGATTTCACTTTCAGATGAAAGTAGACATCTATATCTACATTAGCTGTCTCTGGGCATTTTTCAAAATAAGGCCTCAAATTCTGCTTTCAAAATCGGGTAACTAAGTGTGACAAATTTCATAAAAATATATATAATATAAATCCCTAATTATATGATGGTCTGCGGATAGCCATCTGGACCTAATCCAACGGCGCTGGAGTCGACTTCCCCGATGAGCCTACGACTCTGATTCACCTCTCCTGGGCCATTTTGCAGGCTCGATTCCGGCGAGCTCCGGCCATCCCCGGCAAAACTGCCAAGCCCTCACCTTCAACGGACCTAGGGCTATCGTTTGGCGGTGATAACGCGGCCGGAGGTGGTCGGAGGTAGCCTGCGCCAGCTTTTGTTCTTACGGTTAGGAACAAGGAAAAACCGAAATGGTGAACCACCATTTCTTGATGATTTTGAAAAAGGAAGAAGAGGAAGACTAGCACGGGAGGAGAGGGGAAGGAACTTGTCTTATTGGATGCTTGGGGTCATGTATCTCGCCGGAAAAATGTTGCCGTGCTCCTCCCCGATTCCACGCAGATCCTCCTCCTCTGAGATCGAATCCTCCAATCGACTGAGGGGTTTTACTCCTTGGGAGGTCCTGAAGATGGTAGTGGAGTGAAAATGAGGGAGAAGAGTGGTATATGGTGGGTTGCCATTAAGGCATTTTCGGCCAGCTCCTTGGCCGCCCCTTCCAGCCAATGGAACTCCCTCCCCACTGCCCCAAACTGAGGTAAATTACTCCCCCAGCTCAGAGGAGAGCTTAGGGAATGCAAAGGGGGTGCCATTTGGCGCCCATGCCTTCAATTCCTCCTCCTTGTTTCCTTGTCTTCTTCCTCCATTTTTGACACTTGGACAAAGCCTCATTTCTCCCCAATTTCGAATTTTCAGCATGCTTATGGTCCGGTCACTGTGTGGGCTGACCACTTGAGTCATGGGATTGGGCTAAAACTACTTGATTTGAGTTTTGGGCTCACTTGACCCAAATAGGCCAAATTAGGGACTTTTGGGTTTGGGCATGACTCAAGCTCACACCACTTAATATGACTAACCCACATTATTGGCTTGGACCCTATGGACCCATTCCAAGAGGAATTGAGTCATGGTGGGGTCATATGGTGCTTGATTGCACTTATTTGCCTATAGGGGCAATTTGGGTATTTTGGTGATTTTGCCCTAATTCTCCAAAATTGAATAATCCCAAGGGTCCAATGTGGAACCATTAGACTCCCTAAGGGTTTATGGAGTGTTAGTGGGGTCCACTTGTCATTTAAAGCTCAATTATTAAGTCATAAGCCATGGAGTCAGATTTGGCTATTTGCACACCAAGGCAATTTTCACTTATTCACCTTGGTTCCTAAGGCCGTTTTGTCCTCTTAGAGCAATGTCATGACCTTGTCATGACAAAATGCATCTTAGGGGTCTAGTTGTTTTGGGGATGTTACAAATCCCAATAAACGAAGAAACAATTTCGTCCCCGAAATTTAGGTTGGGTCTACGGAGGTCAGAGTTCAGAATATACCTGGAAGATTTGATAGTTTCTGTGCAACATGACTCCCGACTAATATTGGAAACGGTTAGGTCTAGTTCACATCGCCTCATCCTCAGTTTTCTCCCAAGTGCACTTTTCGTTAATTCTTACTATGTCCGTAGTCATGATCTTCTTCCTGGAGGTTCTTAAACAATTCCCAATTGATGAAGGTATACGTAGTGGAGGGAAGATCTAGATTGAAGTGAATTTACACACTCACAAGGCGAGTGAGTAACTCAATCGAGCCCTATAATCTATAGTATGATGTCTTCGTATGTATACATCTCTCAATCCATAGGGTATATCGTCAAGTTCACCCTCAATATTTTTGATACCAATCTCAATAACACTTTGGACCTAAGATCTCTTGTGGTTCACAACCATTATATAGGTGATGTATGTACCCTTATTTGTTAGGTGTTTGCAATTAGAATTTTTACTTGTCTTCCAAGATCTCGATTGTAACACCCCAGTTTTGATGATCTGAGAATTAACGCCGCGCATTAGGTCTTCGTCGCTAAAAACTGCCGTAATGGCAGATTTTTCTTAAACGCACGATCGTGCGTTTCCTTGACGCACGATCGATCCGCCCGTGCATGCTCTCCGGCTGGAAGATTTGGAGTTCTGAATTTACTCGTGCATTTTTACGCACGGTCGTGCGTTCGACCGTGCGTTTGCAAAACTGACGGAAACAGATCCGTAAACAACGAATTTCTGGGCGCCCGTTTGGTTTGATTTCGATCGGATGGCTGTGAGGGGCTCGTGGGAGAACCCTAGTAGGGCTAAGAAGCTCTCCCTCCTCATTTTTCTCTTAAGTTGGGTCTTGAGGGTTTGAGAGAGAGGAAGGGTGGGAGGAGGAAGAGAACTAGATCCCGCCATTGTTGGAGCTTCAGAGCTCCGTTCGCCGATCCAAGACCGGCAACGCATAGGGAACGTCGAGACGCTTCTTCTTCTCCGTTTCTTTTCAAGTTTCCATGGCTAGGAGGAGATCTCAAAGGGTAACGACATTTCTCCTCCCGGTCTTTAGGATGCGTGCTTGGCATCCCTTTATTTTCTGCATTTTGGCACCGGATCCGTCGAGTGAGAGGGATCCGGGTCACCTTGGTTCAAGAGGAACCATCGGGTTGATTGTGTCCGTCCCCGACATGATTTGCACTAGAAATCCGCTCCGTTAGTGGATTAGGCATTGTGGGTGAAGCCGGTTTCGCGACCGTCAGTCCGATTCGGTGATGTTGATTGACGCGCATTTTAGGGGTTTGTTAGAAATCCGAATACGGCGAATTCGTCGTCGTGATGCCCTTGTAGCTTCGTGTGGTAACGAATGTTGGGTTTTAGGCGGGGAAATAATGTGCGGATTATGGGGCTAGTGATGCCTAGTGTTGTGCGAAGGTGCGATTGGTCTTTGTGGTCGGTTGGCTATCCCGTGAAGACTGATATTCACGTGTGGAGAGTGTCCCGGCAAGATTAGTCCCTTCGGGGTTAACTGACGAGAACGGCTATGCTAACGGACGAGCCCGGAACGGTCGCCAGGCGAGGCAGTCGGTGGACGTTGTACCGACGGTAAGACCAAGTCCTTGGGACGTTTGCTCGGAGTCTAAGCCAGGGTTCTTGGCATCGGTTGTGTGGTTTGAGGAAAGAACATGTGAGATGTTTGACAAGCCCGATGGCATGGAGAGCTAGGCGAGGTGGGTCTCGGGGTGAGTTCTTAGCCTTGGGATACGATGCCCTTTGGGGGAAGTGTTGAGTACCCCGTGATTGTGTTGATGATGTATGATGTTGTGTTAGACTCATACGCTTTAGGGCGCCTTGGGTGAAACCCGGGTTTGCATTCATATCGCATTTGTAGGCCCCTTTATTACTTGCTCAACATAGAAACGTGGATGTTGTTTGTGACACTCATGCCTGTTGTTTTATGTTGCTTCTTTCCGTATATTCATGTGCATAAGAAGTGCTGACTTGCAGGGTGATGTAGTTCCCCGGGGTCCGCTAGGACGGCCAGGAGGAGGGGTGTTGTTACACCGTTTGTGGTCAGCCATAGCTGACCCTCGTTTACCGCTCTTTGTGATTTGGATGCAGGCCAGGGATCGCAGGCTGGAACGAGCTCGCAGGCCAAAAAGGTCTAAAGCCTCATGAAGTGTTTACCTTGTTTTTCCTGTTTTCCCGTACCATCTTTTGATGTTCCGGCTTGCATGCCGAGGTAGCCTAGGGAAGCTAGTTCCCCCCTCTTTTGGGATTTTATATTTGTGATGAATGTTTGATGACTTGGACTTTGGTTTTGTAAGGCCTTAAGGCCAGTTTCGCTCCTATGTTAATTGTGGACAATCTCTGTGGTTTTTAGTTTTGTTTCCGCTGTGTTGTCTGAGTTTTGAGCTGGGTAGTTTATATCATCTTTTAATGCTGAAACTGTGGCGGTTATATGCTGTGGGGTCCCGGCCGGACCCATGTTATATGGTCATTACAGGGGAGGTGTTACAATTTGGTATCAGAGCCAGGTTTAGTATTCTTGCGAGGTATAGTGTAGACGGATCACGTGAAGAGGTTGTCCACATAGGAATATTGTGCGGGATCATGAGTATCCCTGTGTTCGAGTTTTGCGAGTGGAACTTGATGATATTATTTCCTTGCTTATGCTAGGATGTTGGCGACGATGCGGGGACATCGAGAAGGCAAGAGGAGCCTTCGGGAAGCAGTGCTACTGCTCCGGGCCTCATGAGTATGGGCATGCCCCCGGCTGATTTCTATCGCATGCTAGCGGAAACAATGGTAGCGGCTCAAGCTGCAGCGATGCCACGGGCTCCGACGCCCGTTGTGCAAGTTACGACTCCTGTTACTCCGGCGGCTACACCAGCCACACCGGAGGTTGAAGTGAGGCAGACAGAGCCATTAGCGAAGAGAGCTTTTGTGATGGGCGATCGATTTATGAAGTACTTCTTGAGTTTCCATCCTCCAACATTCAAGGGAGTTGGCACTCCAACGGATGCCGAAGATTGGCTTTCGAGGATTCAGGAACTTTTGAAGGCAACAGAGACCCCAGCGGAGAGGCAGTCCCAATTCGCGAGTTTTATGTTAGAGGGCGATGCGAAGCTGTGGTGGGTGAACCATAGCAGTCGCTATTTTCTTGGGCGTGTTCCGTCCATGGAGGAGTTTGGGAACGCCTTCCTCAAGCGTTATATTCCGTCTTCGGCAAGGTTAATATTGCAGCGACAGTTCTTGCATTTGGTGCAGCGTGAGAAGACAGTGGACGAATACCTGCAAGAGTTCACTCGGTTGGGTCGTTATGCGGGAACGACTATGGCAGACGATGAAGAGAGGGACAATCTCTTCTATCAAGGCCTGAGGGAGAATTTGAGGCAGCCATTGATAGCCTTGAAGAGCGAAGGATTTAACGAGTTGGTCGAAGCCGCTCGCACTTTAGAAAGCGACATGGAGCGAACCCAGCGGCGAAAGGATTTGACGGCAAAGCAGGGAGAAGGAAAGCCTTCTCAGTCTCAGTCTCAGTGGAGGTCCGAGGGCAACCGATGTAAGAAGAAGCCCCGTCCTAGCAGGCCTGGGGAGAGAAGTGGCGCACCTTCGGGAGACTTCCGCTCCAGAGGTCCGCTTACGTGTTTCAAATGTGGCAAGGTGGGCCACATAAGTTGGTTTTGTACCGAGGGCGGAGCTGAGCCAGAGCCGAGGCAGGAACAATCGGTGCGTTCCGGCCCTAGTGTCGTGGAGAAAGGAAAGGCGACGGAGTCTAGTGCTTCGCGGTTCCCTCCGGTGCAGCCTAGAGCGTATAATCTTGGGCAGCAAGAAGCGATTCGTCAAACCGACGTGGTGATAGGTATGAAAAGTTTAAGTTTTTGTTTGTTACTGTAATGTAGTTTGCGGCCTTTTATGTTTGTTGTGCACGTGGTTAGGTTTCGTGCTAGTTTCGGGCTACCCCTCACGAGTGTTGTTCGACACGGGAGCATCACACTCTTCTCTCGTGGAAAGCTCTATCCGGAGGATTGGCGCTGAGTCCGTCGAGGAAGAGGTGGAGCTGAGCGTGCGCATGCCGAATGGGTCTTTCATGACCACCGTGAGGAAAGGACGCATTGTGTTGCAAATCTGCGATTGTGATTTCAAGTTGGTAGCAGCGATTCTGCCACTAGCCGAATTTGACGTTATCTTGGGGATGGACTGGCTTGCAGAGCAGCGAGCTAGTATCGACTGCCAGTTGAAGGTGGCAACCCTGAGAGGAAAAGGTAGAGCAGAGGTCAAGTTCGAAGGCCTAAGCGGAGTGGCTTGCTCCCTGATTTCCGCTATGCAAATGAGGCGTGCGGTAAACCAAGGAGGCGAGGCGTTTATAGCTTTGTTGGAGACTCACTCCACAAGGTTGGCTATTGGAGATGTTCCGGTGGTGGAAGGGTTTGAGGATGTATTCCCCGAGGAGCTTCCGGGAGCACATCCTCAGCGCGAAATCGATTTCTCGATAGAGTTGGTACCGGGTGCGAGGCCGGTGTCGCGTCCTCCGTTTAGGATGGCACCGAAGGAACTGGCCGAGCTTAAGGTTCAGTTGCAAGAGTTGGTAGAGCAAGGGTACATTAGGCCCAACTCTTCGCCATGGAGCGCGTCGGTATTGTTCGTAAAGAAGAAGGACGGAAGTATGCGGTTGTGCATTGACTACCGCGAGCTAAATAAGTTGACCGTCAAGAATAAATATCAGATTCCCCGAATTGATGATTTGTTCGACCAGTTAGTGGGGTCGGTGGTGTACTCCAAGTTGGACTTGAAATCGGGGTACTACCAGTTGAAGATTCGAGAAGAGGACATTGCCAAGACAGCGTGTGGGACTCGGTATGGCCACTATGAGTTTTCGGTGATGCCGTTCGGATTAACGAACGTGCCATCTGTGTTCATGGATTTGATGAACAGGGTTTTTCGACCATTTTTAGATTTGTTTGTGGTGGTGTTCATAGATGATATTCTGGTTTATTCGAAATCGGAAGCGGAGCATGAGTCTCACTTGAGGGTAGTATTGCAGACTCTAAGGGAGAACCAACTTTATGCTAAGTTCTCGAAGTGCGGGTTTTGGATCGAGAAGGTGGCCTTTTTGGGTCACGTAATCAGTGGAGATGGGGTGACGGTAGATCCGGCGAAGATTGAAGCCATTAGAGGTTGGCCTGTATTGAGAACCGTGGCGGAAGTCCGGAGCTTCCTTGGACTAGCCGGTTACTACAGAAGGTTCGTGGAGAACTTTTCGCGGATGGCTTTGCCCCTCACTACTCTTACTCGCAAGGACCAGAAGTTTGTGTGGACGCCGGAGTGCGCCCGTGCGTTTGAGAATTTGAAGGAAAGGTTGATGTCTGCTCCGATCCTTAGTCTTCCTAGTGGGACGGAAGGATTTCAGATTTTCAGTGACGCGTCAGGTTGCGGTTTGGGTTGCGTGCTGGTGCAGCACGGCAAGGTAATAGCTTATGGGTTAAGGCAGTTAAAGTCTCATGAGAGAAATTACCCCGTCCATGATCTGGAGTTGGCGGTGGTAATCTTTGCGTTAAAATTATGGCGGCACTACGTTTATGGTGCAAAAGTGGAGATCTTCACGGATCACAAAAGCCTGAGGTATCTCCTAGACCAAAAGGATCTGAATATGCGGCAGCGTAGGTGGGTCGAGTTCCTTGGGGACTACGACGTGGAGATTCAGTATACGCCAGGTAAAGCTAATGTGGTGGCGGATGCCTTGAGTAGGAAGTACTCCGGGCAAGGTAATTGGATTGAGGCGCATGACGAGCGTTTGGTGCGAGACTTGGAGTCTCTTGACATTGCTTGTGTGGCTAGAGGTGAGTCTAGCGTGGCTCGGTTGAACTGGATTGAAGTGTAGTGTGATCTAACGGATCGAATCTGAGAGGCGACAAGTGCAGACGAAGAGTGCCAACGGTTGGTGTTGGAAGCTCAGCAAAGCGAAGACAGTGCTTGGGAGATGGTCGGTGGGATTTTGAAGAGAGACGGAAGGGTGTGTGTTCCGCGTTTTGGCAAGCTCCATGAGGAGTTGATGTTTGAGGCTCACTTTACGAAGTACTCCATTCATCCAGGTAGTACAAAGATGTACTCGGATATGAAGAAATCCTTTTGGTGGCCTGGGATGAAGCGGGACGTAGCTGAGTATGTAAGACGATGTCAGACTTGTGCTTTAGTGAAGGCTGAGTGCCAAAGGCCCGGTGGGTTCTTGAAGCCTCTTCCTATCCCCGAGTGGAAATTCGACGATATCTCCATGGACTTTGTACATGGCTTGCCTCGATCGCAGCAGTGTAACGATGCGTTTGGGTGATAGTTGATCGCCTGACCAAGGTGGCTCACTTCATTCAGAATCAGAAGGGTGATGGCGTAGAGAAGCTCATGGAGCTTTATGTTCGAAATGTTGTGCGGTTGCACGGGATTCCTAAGAGCATTGTTAGTGACCGCGATGGGCGGTTTACGTCGAAGGACTGGAGGTTATTGCAGAAATGTTTAGGCACCAAACTCAAGTTTAGTACCGCATTCCATCCGCAGACCGATGGTCAGACGGAGCGAACGAACCGTACATTGGAGGATATGTTGAGGATGTGTGCCCTTGACTTTGGTAGGAGTTGGGAAGACCACCTTTTCATGGTGGAGTTCGCTTATAATAATAGCTTCCAGGCAAGTATCAAGATGGCGCCATACGAAGCATTGTATGGAAAGAGGTGTCGAACGCCGATGTCTTGGGCAGAGGCGGGAGACACTAAGCTTTTGGGAAAGCAAGTGGTGGTAGATGCTTGCGAGATCGTGCAGACGATTCAGGAGCGCTTGAAGGTTGCTCAAGATCGGCAAGCGAAGTATTTTAACGCGCGCCACAGAAATGTGGAGTTTGCAGTGGGCGACATGGTCTACTTGAAGATCAAGCCGTTCAAGGGTGTTTCGCATGTGCGGCGACTCAAGAAGTTGAGTCCGAGATATTTGGGACCGTTCGAGGTTACAGAGCGTATAGGCGAAGCAACCTATCGTTTGGCATTGTCCGCTGAGCTGAGTGGATTACATGATGTTTTCCATGTCTCTGTGCTGAGGAAAGCTTTGGTAGAGCCAAGCGTCGTGGTTGAAGCGGAGGCGGTGCCGGTGATAGAGGATTTGAGGACGAGAATTCGTCCGATTTGCGTGGAGGACTCGGAAGTCCGGCAGTTGCGTAACAAGGAAGTCAGGCTTGTAAAGGTGCGATGGGACAATTGCGGGCGAGACGAATTCTCTTGGGAGCGTGAGCAAGGGATGCGGGAGGACTTCCCGGAACTTTTTGCATCAGGTATGCATCGCAATTTTCTGTTTCAGTTTTGAAATTTCGAGGACGAAATTCTTTTAAGGGGGGGGGGGTGGAGTTGTAACACCCCAGTTTTGATGATCTGAGAATTAACGCCGCGCATTAGGTCTTCGTCGCTGAAAACTGCCATAATGGCAGATTTTTCTTAAACGCACGATCGTGCGTTTCCTTGACGCACGATTGATCCGCCCGTGCGTGCTCTCCGGCTGGAAGATTTGGAGTTCTGAATTTACTCGTGCATTTTTACGCACGGTCGTGCGTTCGACCGTGCGTTTGCAAAATTGACGGAAACAGATCCGTAAACAGCGAATTTCTGGGCGCCCATTTGGTTTGATTTCGATCGGAAGGCTGTGAGGGGCTCGTGGGAGAACCCTAAGTAGGGCTGAGAAGCTCTCCCTCCTCATTTTTCTCTTAAGTTGGGTCTTGAGGGTTTGAGAGAGAGGAAGGGTGGGAGGAGGAAGAGAATTAGATCCCGCCATTGTTGGAGCTTCGGAGCTCCGTTCGCCGATCCGAGACCGGCAGTGTGTAGGGAACGTCGAGACGCTTCTTCTTCTCCGTTTCTTTTTAAGTTTCCATGGCTAGGAGGAGATCTCAAAGGGTAACGACATTTCTCCTCCCGGTCTTTAGGATGCGTGCTAGGCATCCCTTTATTTTCTGCATTTTGGCACCTGATCCGTCGAGTGAGAGGGATCTGAGTCGCCTTGGTTCAAGAGGAACCATCGGGTTGATTGTGTCCGTCCCCGACATGATTTGCACTAGAAATCCGCTCCGTTAGTGGATTAGGCATTGTGGGTGAAGCCGGTTTCGCGACCGTCGGTCCGATTCGGTGATGTTGATTGACACGCATTTTAGGAGTTTTGTTAGAACTCTGAATACGGCAAATTCGTCGTCGTGATGGCCTTGTAGCTTCGTGTGGTAACTTATGTTGGGTTTTGGGCAGGGAAATAATGTGCGGATTATGGGGCTTATGATGCCTAGTGTCGTGCGAAGGTGCGATTGGTCTTTGTGGTCTGCTGGCTATCTCGTGAAGACTGATATTCACGTGTGGAGAGTGTCCTGACAAGATTAGTCCCTTCGGGGTTAACTGACGAGAACGGTTGTGCTAACGGACGAGCCTGGAACGGTCGCCAGGCGAGTCAGTCGGTGGACGTTGTCCCGACGGTAAGACTAGGGCCTTGGGACATTTGCTCAGAGTCTAAGCCAGGGTTCTTCGCATCGGTTGTGTGGTTTGAGGCAAGAACGTGTGAGATGTTTGATAAGCCCGATGGCACGGAGAGCCAGGCGAGGTGGGTCTCGGCGTGAGTTCTTGGCCTTGGGCTACGATGCCCTCTGGGGGAAGTGTTGAGTACCCCGTGATTGTGCTGATGATGTATGATGTTGTGTTAGACTCATACGCTTTAGGGTGCCTTGGGTGAAACCCGGGTTTGCATTCAAATTGCATTTGTAGGCCCCTTTATTACTTGCTCAACATAGAAATGTGGATGTTGTTTGTGACACTCATGCCTGTTGTTTTATGTTGCTTCTTTCCGTATTTTCATGTCCATACGAAGTGCTGACTTGCAGGGTGATGTAGTTCCCCGGGGTCCGCTAGGACGGCCGGGAAGAGGGGTGTTGTTACACCGTTTGTGGTCAGCCATAGCTGACCCTCGTTTACCGCTCTTTGTGATTTGGATGCAGGCCAGGGATCGCAGGCTGGAACGAGCTCGCAGGCCAAAAAGGTCTAAAGCCTCATGAAGTGTTTACCTTGTTTTTCCTATTTTCTCGTACTCATCTTTTGATGTTCCGGCTTGCATGCCGAGGTAGCCTAAGGAAGCTAGTTCCCCCCTCTTTTGGGATTTTATATTTGTGATGAATGTTTGATGACTTGGACTTTGGTTTTGTAAGGCCTTAAGGCCAGTTTCGCTCCTATGTTTATTGTGGACAATCTCTGTGGTTTTTAGTTTTGTTTTCTCTGTGTTGTCTGAGTTTTGAGCTGGGTAGTTTATATCATCTTTTAATGCTGAAACTGTGGCGGTTATATGCTGTGGGGTCCCGGCCGGACCCATGTTATATGGTCATTACAGGGGAGGTGTTACATTGATATGTTTATGGCTTGGGCAATATTGATTCTCTTAATTTTTATGACATCGTCATTCTTTTAATACTGTATGTCAACATTTAATCATGCTTAGTTCTGGTACTTTAATTCATGTGGGTCATCAATTCCAAGGCTCACAAAATTCATGTATTGTAAATCCTTCAAGATTAATTCTTGAAGTGCACATAATCACATTACTGTCCTGAAACCTCATTCCTGATTTTATCCCAGTCGCGTGTTATCAATGGTCAAATCTATAGTTCTCATTTTGTTAAACGCAAACCAGTCTCAAATATTGCACGAGGCCTATCACTTACGGATCAACTATGAATAAGATATGATGTCATCTCCCATTCATTCCAGGAGTCTTGTAAGTGGTGATTTACTGGTTTCAACTCTTCATATTGTCATATTCTTGGGACTAATTCTTATTCCTTTTATATTTATGGCATCCACCAATTTGTGCACAAATTATCATTTATCATGTTCCAATAGGTTTAATAAAGATTCCAGAGACCAGTTAAGATCCGAAATAGTGTTCAATAGAAGTCCATAGTCTTTCCTTCTTATAACAATTCCCGAAGATTAATTATTTGTGACTAGGGGTGCAAACCCATTCAGGGAAGGAAGTATGATAACTAATCAATAGTTAACTATAATAAATTTTCAGAAGTTTAATGGAGACCACAAGTCTATCTACTCATTTCCATAATATTCCAAGTTTTCATAATGATCTAGGGGAACTCGACCCTGGAATTCTCAATAATGCTTAATGTAACAGGAGTTCACCAACCTCAATTTCCCCACGGAACTCTATCCTCAACAACGTCTTTGATTCCTTCAGAGATGAAAGATCTCTTGATAACGAGTGCATGCTTCAAATTTCGAGAGAATTGGCCAAGGAAATAATTTTTATCCATAAAACTCTATGTGTGTAACAAAATGGGTATTATCCTAAGCTACCTTAGTCTCGCATGCTGGACCCACCAATAAGTAGGGGTCCAAATGGCCACAAATTTGTCCAGGGATCTTTCTTTCCGAGACCTACCATCCATAAAAGATTTGAGTGGATTGGTTTCCATTAAGCCTTAGGTCTACCAAAAACGTATGTAATGAAATCATTTCCAAATCCATAGAACATTAACTCCAAAATTCTGATTCTTGGACAACCTATGTATCGTACTAAATTTACATGTACAGTGTAAAATTCAGATTATTTGGATAAGTCAGATGATGGGGGCACACAGATTTGGGTCTAGGGTGCCACAACTTTCCAAGGCCCGTGTGCCTATTAAGTGGTCTTTTCTAAGTTGGGATTCTCATTCCACGTTTGACATCCTTTCCTTGTGATGGTTTTCCGAGTGTGGATGTGTGGAGTATCAGCTTCTAAGCACATAAGTTAAGCCTTACAAGTCTCCTACTAATCCGATAGTACAATCACAAGCACCAAATCCACCTAAGATTGTCCTATTTGTTTGTGTGAGGGGTGTTAATATCACTTAGGAAGTGACATGGGTATATCGGGGAGTAAGCCCCGAACACTTACACATGCTTTCAACTCCTTCTTTTAGTCACTTTGGGGGTATCCTACTACTTGGTCAAAATATACTTGAGGTTGATGTTGGACTAGGATACCTTATGAGATGTCTTGCTAAGTCAAACTGATACGGTGTACTAGTCAGGTTGGCCTAATCTCATCGTTAAGTGGACACAGTTATGTGATTTCCCGTATGGGCACACCACTGCTTCTGCTGCTAGTTTGTCCTCAAACTAGCTCGAGTGGGGTGGCTCAGGGTTTGTGGACTTCTTTTACTTGGATCGAAAGTCGGCTAAGCTGATACCAGTTTGTAAGACCCTCTTTTTTTTGCTTTTAAACCGGGTCTTACCGCCCAGAACCGCCGTCTTGCGGCGACACCATTACACCCAATGGTCGCCGCCACAAGGCGCCGATCCTGCCGGCTATTCATCATCATCCAGGCCAACCATAATCACAGTAATTGAAGTATTAAATGAAACAAGTCCACAAAATGACATTATGTATTTATCATAATACATGATTACAACGTCCACAATGAGAAAGAACTAAACGAATAAGGGCTTATGCCCGGTACAGGTTCAAATATAGTGCAACAACACTCTCACTCTACATCTATGCGGAAGCTATCAAACACTATCTTCATGCATCTGTAGCTGCTGCTGCGACGACGTGTAGTGGCTGCTCTGCTTCATCCTGTCCTCATGTCCTGTCTCCTGAACGAGGTCCCGCTATTCCGACACATCATCCCTAAAATGATGAGGTCCACCGACCGTCAGTCTATAAAACTCAGCATATTCCTCGCCGCCTCCACCCGCGACTCCTAGGCACTGTGCGGGAGGAGGAAGCGGAGGAAATCAAGGGGTAAATCAAAAGCAGGTGACAAGCGGGTATTACTAACCTAGCAGTATATATCAATAGCTAACAACATGTATATAAAAGCATCTACATATAGCAATTATATCAATAGCTAACAACATGTATATATATACATCAAGCACCCTTTTAGCAAATCTATCATAACAAATCAAGGGGCCACAAGGAAATCGAGTAGTATATAAACGAGCGTCAAAGTGAGTACACACATGCAGTTATAAAATAGTCTAAGCAACTAGAAAAGTACACCAGAGTAGTTATAAAGAAAACTAGAGCAAGTAAAGAAATAACTAGAGCAGCTATGAAAGTAACCTTAACTTATGCGTAGACACACACAAACACATAAGCTAAGGGATCTGGCAAGAAGTAAACTCATCGTATAAAAGAGCCCATACTAGTTTATACGATGAGGTCTCTATTTTATGCAAGTATGCTATGCTATGATATGCAATGCAACACCATGGTGCAACTCACGCATACGACTCTGTATGTACAGACCTTTAGTTCCCATTTTTCGGAGGTAGCTAACCTCTCGGGCACCTCCCGTCGTGGTCAAACGGTGGCAGAGGAGCGGACGTCTCCTCACCTAGGTGGGTATGTCACACTACCAGACCTAGGCCCTAACGTACGCTGTGATACCGATACCCGGTACTCACGAGCTCCTGCGTACTAAACTGAATTGGCCAGGCAGGGTTTAGGGAATCCGTCCCGTCGGACGCGCAGTAAGACAACCTGGCCCCAATAAAACCACTAGCACTACCGAGTCAATGAACTGCTGTCGGTGTCACGACTAAGACAGAACCGAAGACCCACCACATCTTATACACAAGCAACATGTATTAACCCTTACTACTGAGCCTCCAGCTCGCAATTCTAAATCAACATTTATAAAGTAGAGCCTACCGCTCGCCAGACTACATCAATCTTATATTTAAACTACGAGCATACCGCTCGCTAGACTACACCAGTCTTATATTTAAACTACGAGCCTACCGCTTGCTAGACTACACCAGTCTTATATTTAAACTATGAGCCTACCGCTTGCTAGACTACACCAGTCTTATATTTAAACTACGAGCCTACCGCTCGCTAGACTACACCAATCTTATATTTAAACTACGAGCCTACCGCTCGCTAGACTACACCAGTCTTATATTTAACTACGAGCCTACCGCTCGCTAGACTATATTAGTCCTTCCTTATAACCCGAGCCTACCGCTCGCAAGAGTATCCCAGTCCTTCCTTATAACCCGAGCCTACCGTTCGCAGGACTATCCCAGTCCTTCCTTATAACCCGAGCCTACCGCTCGCAGGACTATCCTAGTCCTCCCTTATAACCCGAGCCTACCGCTCGCAGGACAATCTGAGTCCTTCCTTATAACCCGAGCCTACCACTCGCAGGACTATCTCAGTCCTTCCTTATAACCTGAGCCTACCACTCGCAGGACTATCTCAGTCCTTCCTTATAACCCGAGCCTACCACTCGCAGGACTATCTCAGTCCTTCCTTATAACCCGAGCCTACCGCTCGCAGGACTATCCCAGTCCTTATTTCATTCCTTCCCAAATTTGGGAAGGAGATTATGTTTCAAGTTCTCCTACTTACAACTCTTGTCTATTATTAGTTGATCTTAGAAGCTTGGGGTGAATTGGACTTCCCATGGATTACCCGGTGAAGGGCTCGCAATAGTACTAGGGAATGTGATGGTGACTGAAGCCCAAATCCCCCTTTCCATGATATTTAATTTATTTAGTTGCTACCCAATCTTATATGCCCATTTGCTCTCCAATTGCACTAAAATCCTAGGGTGGTTTACCATTTGACTCGGGCAGACAAGTGTCGGTGTTCTATTGAACACCGAACCATGTCATTCCTTGAGACCAATTATTTCCTTGCGTTATCTCTCAATCACAATTTGTTCTTCCTGCTAAGTCATCCTTCACCTCTCCTAATAGATCCTTGTCAAATTCTTGAATTGATGGATTTACTAAACGCACCCCATCTTTATTTCCGATGACTGCCCTGGGTGACTAATCATTCAACCTAATTGGGCATCTGCAATTCTCTTAGAGTTGGTAACTCTAGGGGTGGTTACCATAAGGAAGGGGTCCGAATTTATGTTTTCAGTTTCTACTGTTCGCAGACCAAGGTGGGATTGAACTAGGTTTGACTCTTAAGACACAACCTTGGTCCTATCAAGTCTTAAAGAGTTCCAAGTTCTTACCGTAGGTTCACAGTGAGTAATGATCTAACAACCTCAAATTCTACATTTCATATTCTTCCAAAGATTGTTTAACCACAATTTCTACTTTACATGAGTGGGGTGTGAACAAGGATTTACACTACAAGTATCATCTACAGACCTCTATAAATTCTGATAAATTCATGGTAGCATAAAATTGACCCTAAAACTTCAGAGCCTAAGTTTCATAATTTTACAGGGAGTATTTGACCATATTTACCATTTAATAAGAGTGGGGTGCCAATAAGTATTTACACTACAACTACCATCTATAGGTCTCTATAAATTCTGAGAAAATTAACCTAGCACAATAATCATCTAAATACACCAAATCCAAGGTTTCATAAATTACCAGGGAGTATTTATCCATAATTACTATTTAATACAAATGGTGTGCCAATAAAGGATTACACTACAACTACCATCTACAGGTCTCTATAAATTCTGAGAAAATTAACCTAGCACAATAATCTTCTAAAAACACCAAATCCATGGTTTCATAATTTACTAGGGAGTATTTATCCATAATTACTATTTAATACAAATGGTGTGCCAATAAGGGATTACACTACAACTACCATCTACAGGTCTCTATAAATTCTGAGAAAATTAACATAGCACAATAATCATCTAAAAACACCAAATCCAAGGTTTCATAATTTACCAAAGAGTATTTATCCATAATTACTATTTAATACAAATGGTGTGCCAATAAGGGATTACACTACAACTACCATCTACAGGTCTCTATAAATTCTGAGAAAATTAACATAGCACAATAATCATCTAAACATACCAAATCCAAGGTTTCATAATTTACCAGGGAGTATTTATCCATATTTACTATTTAATACAAATGGTGTGCCAATAAGGGATTACACTACAACTACCACCTACAAGTCTCAATAAAATCTGAATAAATCACAGAAGTATATTATGGACCTAAAAACATCAATGCCTAAGTTTCATAATTTTTCAAGTAATATTTGTCCATAATATTCATTTAATACAAGTGGTGTGCCAATAAGAGTTTACACTACAACCACCACCTACAAGCCTCAATAAAATCTGAATAAATCACAGAAGTATATTATTGACCTAAAAACAGCAATGCCTAAGTTTAATTATTTTCCAAGTAATATTTGTCCATAATATTCATTTAATACAAGTGGTGTGCCAATAAGAGTTTACACTACAAGTGACATGTTAAGGCTTCAATAAATCCTGGGAAAATTACTATAGCTCAATATTGGTCTAAAAACACTAGGTCCTAGTCTCATAGCAATCCAAGGTGTATTTATCCTTAATTGTCATTTATTACATTCTTGCTAAATGCACCCCAATTTTTCCTACACCCTTAAGTCCAAAACTTCAACTTGAAGTTCAGAGAAATCCACTCATGCACATGAGTTGAATTCTTAACTAGAGGTGGTTGATATCATGTCTAAGGCATGGGCAAATTTTCAAAGCATTTGCATGAGCCAAAATCACTAAACAGACCAAATACACTTTTATACATGTCTCACTAAAGTGGCCTAAAAGGAGCTACATTTGACCAAATGACATGAATTCAGTGGCCTTTTAAAGGTAATCCTCAAGCTATACAATATTCATGTTGATCACTATCTCCAGAAATGAGCCTAACCTAGGTGAAGTCAACATGCAAGTTCTGTACAAAATGTTTATCTTAACAAAATACAAATATATACATGTCTCGCCAAAAATGGCATAGAAGGAGCTACACCTGACCAAATTATATGAAATCAGTGGCATTTTAAAGGTAACCTCAAGGTCTACAATATTCATGTTGATCATTATCTCCAGAAATGAGCCTAACCTAGGTGAAGTCAACATGCAAGTTCTGTACAAATTGTTTATCTTAACAAAATACAAATATATACATGTCACACAAAAAATGGCATAGAAGGAGCTACACTTGACCAAATGACATGACATCAGTGTCATTTTAAAGGTAACCTCAAGGTCTACAATATTCATGTTGATCATTATCTCCAGAAATGAGCCTAACCTAGGTGAAGTCAACGTGCAAGTTCTGTACAAATTGTTTATCTTAACAAAATACAAATATATTCATGTCACACCAAAAATGGCATAGAAGGAGCTACACTTGACCAAATGACATGAAATCAGTGGCATTTTAAAGGTAACCTCAAGGTATATAATATTTATGTTGATCATTATCTCCAGAAATGAGCCTAACCTAGGTGAAGTCAACATGCAAGTTCTGTACAAATTGTTTATCTTAACAAAATACAAATATATACATGTCACACCAAAAATGGCATAGAAGGAGATACACTTGACCAAATGATATGAAATCAGTGGAATTTTAAAGGTAACCTCAAGTTCTACAATATTCATGTTGATCATTATCTCCAGAAATGAGCCTAACCTAGGTGAAGTCAACATGCAAGTTCTGTACAAATTGTTTATCTTAACAAAATATAAATATTTACATGTCACACCAAAAATGGCATAGAAGTAGCTACACTTGACCAAATGACATGAAATCAGTGGAATTATAAAGGTAACTTCAAGGTCTACAATATTCATGTTGATCATTATCTTCAGAAATGAGCCTAACCAAGGTGAAGTCAACATGCAAGTTCTGTACAAATTGTTTATCTTAACAAAATACAAATATATACATGTCACACCAAAAATGGCATAGAAGGAGCTACACTTGACCAAATGACATGAAATCAGTGGCATTTTAAAGGTAACCTCAAGGTATACAATATTCATGTTGATCATTATCTCCAGAAATGATCATAACCTAGGTGAAGTCAACATGCAAGTTCTGTACAAATTGTTTATCTTAGCAAAATACAAATATATACATGTCACACCAAAAATGTCATGGAAGGAGCTACACTTGACCAAATGACATGAAATCAGTGGAATTTTAAAAGTAACCTCAAGGTCTACAATTTTCATGTTGATCACTATCTCCAGAAATGAGCCTAACCTAGGTGAAGCCAACATGCAAGTTCTGTACAAAATGTTTATCTTAACAAAATACAAATATATACATGTCACAAACTTCATTTTTGAAGTTCAGAGAAATATACTCATGCATATGTGATAAAATTTTAACCAGTGTCCATACATGACCTAAGGAAGCCCTCACCAAAATTTGGGATCATTAGGAGGTATATAACTCCAAATATTCTATTTATTTGATTTACCATGTTCTGAATAAAACCTTAGAAAAATAATTTCCTAAAAATCTGATTTTTTTAACCTAAGCTAGGTATATGGCACATGCATGGCCAAAATCTCAAGTCCATCAGACTTATATTTTAGAGTGAGCACACTAATTAATTTTTGGTTCATGTTATGACCAGTCTCACTAAAATGTGTACTGTAGGACCTACATTTAACCAAATGACTTGATTTCACTTTCAAATGAAAGTAGACATCTATATCTGCATTAGCTGTCTCTGGGCATTTTTCAAAATAAGGCATCTAATGGCCTCAAATTCTGCTTTCAAAATCGGGTAACTAAGTGTGACAAATTTCATAAAAATATATAATATAAATCCCTAATTATACGATGGTCTGCGGCTAGCCATCTGGACCTAATCCAACGGCGCTAGAGTCGTATTCCCTGATGAGCCTACGACTCTGATTCACCGCGCCTGGGCTATTTTGCGGGCTCGATTCCGGCGAGCTCCGGCCATCCCCGGCAAAACTGCCAAGCCCTCACCTTCAACAGACCTAGGGCTATCGTTTGGCGGTGATAATGCGGCCGGAGGTGGTCGGAGGTCGCATGCGCCACCTTTCATTTTTACGGTTAGGAACAAGGAAAACCGAAATGGTGAACCACCATTTCTTGACGATTTTGAAAAAAGAAGAAGAGGAAGACTAGCACGGGAGGAGAGGGGAAGGAACTTGCCTTATTGGATGCTTGGGGTCATGTATCTCGCCGGAAAAATGTTGTCGTGCTCCTCCCTGATTCCACGCAGATCCTCCTCCTCTGAGCTCGAATCCTCCAATCGACTGAGGGGTTTTACTCCTTGGGAGGTCCTGAAGATGGTAGAGTGAAAATGAGGGAGAAGAGTGGTATATGGTGGGTTGCCATTAAGGCATTTTCGGCCAGCTCCTTGGCCGCCCCTTCCAGCCAATGGAACTCCCTCCCCACTGCCACAAACTGAGGGAAATTACTCCCCCAGCTCAGAGGAGAGCTTAGGGAATGCAAAGGGGGTGCCATTTGGCACCCATGCCTTCAATTCCTCCTCCTTGTTTCCTTGTCTTCTTCCTCCATTTTTGACACTTGGACAAAGCCTCCTTTCTCCCCAATTTCAAATTTTCAGCATGCTTATGGTCTGGTCACCATGTGGGCTGACCACTTGAGCCATGGTATTGGGCTAAAACTACTTGATTTGAGTTTTGGGCTCACTTGACCCAAATAGGCCAAATTGGGGACTTTTGGGTTTGGGCTTGACTCAAGCTCACACCACTTAATATGACTAACCCACATTATTGTCTTGGACCCTATGGACCCATTCCAAGATAAATTGAGTCATGGTGGGGTCATATGGTACTTGATTGCACTTATTTGCTTATAGGGGCAATTTGGGTATTTTGGTGATTTTGCCCTAATTCTCCAAAATTGAATTATCCCAAGGGTCTAATGTGGAACCATTAGACTCCCTAAGGGGTTTATGGAGTGTTAGTGGTGTCCACTTGTCATTTAAAGCTCAATTATTAAGTCATAAGCCATGGAGTCAGATTTGGCTATTTGCACACCAAGGCAATTTTCACTTATTCACCTTGGTTCCTAAGGCCGTTTTGTCCTCTTAAAGCAATGTCATGACCTTGTCATGACAAAATGCATCTTAGGGGTCTAGTTTTTTTGGGGATGTTACAGAAATTGTGTTCGACGAAAGAAGAAGCCCGTTCGACGAAATGCGTTCGACGAAGATGTTGTTCGACGAAATGGCGTGCCAGCTGATTAAAGAAAGAATCTCAATGCCAGGCGTTACTCTTAACGCTGTGCGCTATCCGGTCGATGAATTTGGCAAGGAGAAAGTAGTCGTGATTGCAGGAGGAACTTTAGGAATGATTTGCCCAATGCCCCGCGTTAGCCGTAACACCGGCGTTGATATAACCTAAAATAAAACAATTCCTAAAGTGCAGAATCTCCTTCCTCTTCTGAAGATACGAGCCATCAATATGTTTCTATACATGGTCAACGCCCGGCGTTATCTCTTAACGCCGGCGTTAGCTCAAAGTCTATAAAATGGATGATTTCGACGTCTCTTACTACTGATTGCCAAGAGCCCTATTCCAGCACTTCAGAAACTTTGTGAGGGCCGTATTTCCAGACAAACACATCTCCCACTCATATTTCAAAAGGAGGAATCAAAGGAGGCTTGGATCAACAGGCTAACTCAACGCGAAGAACGAACGCTTGGACTTCAATGATCTTCAGCGATTCTTCGGCGTCTCCTTCAGATTACCTCATAGGGAGTTTTATATTTGTATTTTGTATTTTGTCCTTTTATTTCATCTTTGTAATCGGTTCGTGAATTCGCCGCGTGTTGGCGAATTGGTCTGGGTAGGACTTAGGGAGGAATTCGTCTCGTGTTGGCGACTAGGTCTAGGGAGTAGATCTAGGGGTGCTTGAGGCCTTTCTGGTGATAGATTGGCTAGAGCGGCTTGAAGCCGTATCTGGGGAGAGATCGGCTAAAGCCAACCGGTTTGTGGGGATACGAGTCGGTATAGAAAATGAAAAGAGTCTTTTATTATTCGCCTCGATTTCTAGCGTCATAGAATTCAGATTTTGTAATCAATTTTATAAATGATAATCATGCCTTTTCATGTTGAATAAAATTGATTTCATTATTCCAATCTCTTTACTCTTGATTTAACTTACTTCAACATAAAATATCAAAAGTTTTCAATTAAATATTAAAGTTTTATTCACCCCCCCCCCCCTAAGGGCACCTCAAGATCCAACAAGTGGTATCAGAGCTAGGTTATTCCAATTCGGCTTAACAACCGGGAATAATGGCGTCCTTTGATCATGATCTCGCTTCTACTAGTGGGGAAAATTTTAATATAACTGAAAAGTATTAGCACCACCTTTATTTATGGGTAAAAATTATAAAGGGTGGAAAACATTAATGAAAAATTTTCTTAAGGCCTTAGATGAAAAGTTTGGAATATTACTATTGAAAAGCCACCTAACGTACTAACTAGAAATAGAATTGTTTTAAATGCAAAATCTATGAATAGTATATTTTGTGCGTTAGACCAAAATATTTTCAAACTTATTTATACGTTACCTACCGCATATGAGATTTGGAATTTCCTTGAAAGAACTTATGATTCTCCTTCTACAGGTATGAAACAATCACAAGAACCGGAGAATATGCAAGCTTGCACAAGTCTTCAAGAATGCTCCTCTCATGACGGATCAATGGAGCACACATCAAATGGAAGAGAAGAAGAAGTACTGTCTTCGGAAGAGGAGTGCCAAAAAGATGTCAATGAAACTATGTGTTCAAATCGTGTCTCTCCCGAAAGTAATGTAAGGAAATCAAATCCCATTTTCTGTACTTCTATTTCTACATTACAATTGCTTCAAACTACAAAGAGCAAAATTAAGAAATTAAAAAATGCTAATAAACATTTGGGCTTAGAAAATAAAAATTTAAAGGCAAAAATTAATGAAGAAACAAATTCTAATTTATCTAGTTCTATCCATGACTCCTTAGTTGAAAACATTACACCTTGTGTAGAATATAATGAATTAAAAGAAAAACACAAGAAACTTGAAAAGGAGTTTACTTTTTAAAAGAACAAAATGAATGATTTTGTTTAGAAAATTCATCTTTGAAAAATGATTGTGCTAAGTGTAAAGACTATAAAATTGAAATTAAAGAGATGGATGAAACATTTGATGAATATAGAAATAACTATCAAAATCATATTGATTCAATTGTTTCCAGTCTTAAAAATAGCACAATCGCTTATAATAAAGCTAGACATAATTTAAAAATGAAGAATGATGAATTAAAAACAAAAATCAACTTGCTTATGAAATTTATAAATAAAAAATCACAATATCAAGAAATACCTAAAAGCATGTTGAATATGAATATGAATATGAATATTTTAACTAAGACAAATAATGGGAGTAAGCAACACAAAGTATTTGTAAATTAAAGTCAAAATCACCATTATTTAAAAATCATGTTTCTCCCAACATAAAATTAAATGTTCACAAATTTCCTATAAATAATGTTTTACAAAATCATCATGGAAATTTGACAAATAAAAATAATATTAAACCAAGGTTTGAATGGAGACCCAAAGTTAAAGATGAAACACTAACTCCACTCAAAAGGGCCCATTCAATCATATCTCCCCAAAAGCAACCACGATATATTTGGATACCCAAAGGAACCGCCACACCAGGTCCTCTTTGGATACCTAAATCTCTCATTCAATAGTATCCTATCATTTGCATGAAGTAGAAATCAATTAAAAATAAAATATCAATTATCTACTTCATGATGTGCTTTATTTCCTTTTTGTTTTTGCTTCTATTTCTTTGAGCCATCATGATAAGATCACTTTATATAACGTGTGATATGACTTTCACATATTAAACAAAATTCATAAATAAATCAAATTGAATAAAGTTGAATAAAAAATCATATCATTTTTCAAGTGATCTACTTATCCTTTTTACTTTTATCCTTCTAAATCCATTTCCTAAAAGTCTTATAAATTTTGAAAAACTAAATGTCATATGATATTATTAAAACTAAATTAAATAAGTGTCAAAATGGATTCAAAAGGTGTTTTTAGGGGTATTAGGCTAAATTTATAAAATGCGCAAGTTTTGCTTAGGTATGTAATATATTTGCGTCATTTTGTATTACCCCTAGTATGTCTAATCATAATCATGTCAAACCGGAATTGAAAATTGCATGAATATTATTTCACTTATTTATGATTATTTCACTCATGCATATGTTGTGCAAAACTCAAGAATTAAGGTTTAATGAATATGGAGCTTTAATGATCAATATGAAACCCATGTACTAAAATTTTAACTTCCGCAACTTTTTGGGATTTCTTCTCGTCTCTTCACTTCATTAGACATGCCTTACATTGCACAAACATAATTAAGCAAAATTGGAAGCAAAATCGGAAGAAAAATCGGAAGCAAAATCGAAGAAAATCTTGGCTATTTGATTAAAATAAGCACTCTCTGTGAGCTAACGCAAGCGCTAGGGCCTAACGTCGGCGCTAGCTCAAGTATCCGATTTTCTGTAATTTTAAAATTCTGAAAAATCACTAAAAATATATGTTTTTGTTTGATATTCAAAAACTAAAGAGAAAATTTATAAAACCTTTCAAAAATAACCAAAAAATAGTTTCTCATTGTATTCATCATTCACCTTGCAATCTTTCTCTTTAATATTTTGAAAAGGTTGAATATAAATTATTTTATATATTTCACTTACAATAATTAATTATGAGTATCAAAATCTCTATGTGATAAAATTAATGATCATAGTTATATTATGTAATATCAAAAGAACTTTTAATTCAAACATTACACATAACTATAAAAGATCATTTTGGTTCTTTCATAAGATTGGTGATCATGATAATTATATGAATAAATTATTTATTGTGATTGCATGTACCTTACTATATCTAGACCTTAGAATCACCTTGATATCAATAACATCAAATCATATCATCACTTAATTCTAGGTCTTCAAATTGAATTTCTATCGATATAAAAGACATGCAATATTCTTATGGCATAATATGAACTCATCACACTAGCATTATCAACTAATAAATATTATCATTCATGTTAGTTATCAATAATGTCATAATGAATCCATCTTAAAGTAGAAAATTTGAAAGATAAAATAACTATGTGACTTTAAATTGTTTCCATAGTACAAAATGCTTTGGATGTCCATGATCGTTCACCCACATTATGTGTCTCACAATAGCGAGGGTGTAGGATTGTATGCATTAGAAGACCTAACCTCTATGTCATGTCTTGTCCTTAACTGGGGAGGGTTCCAGTGGGGCCTTGCGAGGCATTGGGGGGAAAGAGTGCTAGGTTGAGTGTTCTCTAGTATGTGCATATGGGATTAACACCCCATCCTACGTACGGCATATGTGCAGCTCCTTATGCCCATCTGTCACTTAGTACAGGGCTAGTGTGTAGGCATACAGTTTGGGTACTATAATCTAGGACATTCCTATATCGTATATTTTGCATGCACTCTTTATGACTACATTATTCATGCATTCTTGTCTTGATCGAACATGCTTATTTTGTGTTTTGCATATTTTATCATTTTTGAGCTCTAATGATCTTGTAAAACACAAATATATGAAAACCAAATAAAAATATAAAAATCATTTTTGAACAAATAAAACATGCTTGAATAGCCTTCTAACCATTTCCAACGTCTCTGAAATTTCTACCCTAAGAAGGTCTATATATATACTATCTATGCCAAAAGAAATTTTTTCAAAAATTCTCAAAAATCGAGTTCTGTTTCGGCGTTAACTAGTTAACGCCAGGCGTTAGCCTTTTTGTCCAGATGAAAATTCTGCGTTCACTAGTCTCTTTCTGGTAATTTTTCAATGTTTTTCTTAGTTTATTGTGTCTGATTTCAAATTATTTTGTTATTAATTTTGTTGTTCTCTTCCAAAATACAAACAAAAATCAAATAATTCAAAATGCTCAAAAATATGTTTTTGTTATTTATTTTGCTTTAACTCTTTACAAAATTATAGTTTGACTATACAATTTCACAAGAGCAAACATCTTAGTTATTTTTGTTTCAAAAGGTCAAAATTGTTTTTGGCATACACTTAAAGATAGCCTTCAATGTCTAATTTTAATTTCAAATTTCCTAAACATTGTTTTATCTTCATGCCTTGACCTTAATCTGATTATGTGCAATGAAATAGTCTATAGATAATTATGTATGATTGCCTAGCATGCCTCTAAGTATGAGTAATGTTTTATGTTTATCAATGATTCATACACTCACTACTTTGATAATCTACATGTGTTCATAATCTTAGTCTTGCATGATTGTGTAGTGTAATAATTTTAACACCTTGAGTTGTATGTCTAAATTACCTACACTATCCTTTAAAAATAAATTTCTTGCACACATAGAAGTGTTACTCCAAAATTTTAAATGTTTGCAACAACAAGTGAATTCGGAGACCTTTTGGCCCTTAACAAAAATATGAAATAAAAAGCCAAAGATAACTCCACCAAGCACTACTCACCCTCCTGATAAGTCTTAATGAGCATTGTGAGGTTGAGCACCTTGGCAAGAATTGTAAAGTGTCTTGTGCAAACATATTTCTTTTTATCACTTCTATTTGTACACCGGATCACCAAAAAATACAATTTTATAAAAAAATGCTTATGTGATCCCCCAAGTAATACTCCGCTCCCTGATAAGTCTTAATGAGCATTGTGTGGGCGAAGCACCTTGGTAGTTGTACGTATGTTATGTGCTTTGAAATTTTATTCTAGATGTGATGTGTGAAAGTAATTATATGATCACAATCTTAATGTTATTACTATTTCACTACATATGTCATGTGTTTTGATTATTTCACTTGTATACTTTTATCAAAACACCTAATGTACACATAATTGATTCTCATAAAGCTTCTACTCATGAGAATTGGATCATAATGCAAACATTACATAATTCTCTAAAAACTCAAGTAAAAGCACTAGATTGCAATGCATGATTTCTACAATGTTTTCTTTACTTGAAATACGAATTGGTTACATTGTAGTTATTATCTTTTTGAATATGTTAATTCATGCTTGCCTATTTTGTTATGAAAATTTTCAAAGTTAAAATGCTCAAACGTGAAAAGTCTAGACATATTGTTGGAATGGTCAAACTATAACAAAAATACTACTCTTATTTCTTTTGTTTTTGTTTTCCGCATTTCTCTATCTAATCATGTATCCTTATATCATGTGTTCTCACGCTTATTTCTACATTTTGTTTTCACTTCTGCTTTGTAAAACACTATTGCATCTTTTTCAACAAGTAATATTCTTCTTTAAAAATTAATTTGCAACGCAAGTGATTACATTCCTGTGGTATAATCTTTGAATAATGTTCTTTCACGCTTATCATATATTTTTTCCGCTGTGCCACTCTCTCCCTTAGCTCGATCATGACTTACTTTTTGTTTACACAAAACTCTTAATCCTCTCTTAGTTATGTCCCAACTTTTGTCTTCTTTATTCTAGTTTTGTTTCACTCCACCCTCTTTTGCTAATAACAAAGGGGGAGAATAAAATGCTAAATCATATTGATTAACGGAGTAGGATTCACTAGATTAAGGGGGAGCATGTATCTAGTTTATGAGAGTATACACTAAGGGGGAGCATCTTTGTAGGGGGGAGCATCTTTGTAGGGGGGGAGCACAATTTTCAATGAAATAATAATTCCTATCATTATCTTATAATTGTTGTGTGTCATATATCTTTATAAAAACACAAATTCTTTATCTATGAATCTGATTTATCTCTAATTGGATTTGTTATTATCAAAAGGGTGAGATTGTTGGAACACGGTTTTCCGCATCCCTTTGATTTGAGAATAACAAATCCTACTTGTATTTAATCTTGTTTGCCATTGTGTTTTTAGCATGCAGGTTTGGACAGATATGACACCAGGTTGCTGAAACAATGGTCTTGCACTAACCACAAGCAGAAGAATTGAAAGTTGTCTAATGCCAGGCGTTATGACTTAACGCTGGGCACTAGCGTTCGACGAAATGAAAGCTGCGTTCGACGAACTGAAAGCTGCATTTGACAAACTGGCGTTCGACGAAATGAAACCGCTGAGATGGAAACCGCTGGGATGGAAACCGCTGAGAACGGAAGCTTCGTTCGACGAAATGAAAACTGCGTTCGACGATCTGGCGTTCGACGAAATTGTGTTCGACGAAAGAAGAAGCCCGTTCGACGAAATGCGTTCGACGAAGATGTTGTTCGACGAAATGGTGTGCCAGCTGATTAAAGAAAGAATCTCAATGCCAGGCATTAGTCTTAACGCTGAGCGCTATCCGGTCGACGAATTTGGCAAGGAGAAAGCAGTCGTGATTGCAGGAGAAACTTTAGGAATGATTTGCCCAACGCCCCGCGTTAGTCGTAACGCCGGCGTTGATATTGCCTAAAATAAAGCAATTCCTAAAGTGCAGAATCTCCTTCCTCTTCTGAAGATCCGAGCCATCAATATGTTGTTATACATGGTCAACGCCCGGCGTTATCTCTTAACGCCGGCGTTAGCTCAAAGTCTATAAATTGGATGATTTCGACGTCTCTTACTACTGATTGCCAAGAGCCCTATTCCAGCACTTCAGAAACTTTGTGAGGGCCGTATTTCCAGACAAACACATCTCCCACTCATATTTCAAAAGGAGGAATCAAAGGAGGCTTGGATCAACGTGCTAACTCAACGCGATGAACGCACGCTTGGACTTCAACGATCTTCAGCGATTCTTCGACGTCTCCTTCAGATTACCTCATAGGGAGTTTTATATTTGTATTTTGTATTTTGTCCTTTATTTAATCTTTGTAATCCGTTCGTGAATTAGTCGCGTGTTAGCGACTAGGTTTGGGTAGGACTTAGGGAGCAATTCGCCTCGTGTTGGCGATTAGGTCTATGGAGTAGATCTAGGGGGTGCTCGAGGCCTTTCTGGTGATAGATTGGCTAGAGCGGCTTGAGGTCGTATCTGGGGAGAGATCGGCTAAAGCCAACCGGTTCGTGGGGATACGAGTCGGTATAGAAAATGAAAAGAGTCTTTCATTATTCGCCTCCATTTCTAGCGTCATAGAATTCAAATTTTGTACTCAATTTTATAATTGATAATCATGCCTTTTCATGTTGAATAAAATTGATTTCATTATTCCAATCTCTTTACTCTTGATTTAACTTACTTCAACATAAAACACCAAAAGTTTTCTATTAAATATTAAAGTTTTCTAAAACCCTTATTCACCCCCCCCCCCCTCTAAGGGCACCTCAAGATCCAACAGGGAACGCCAGATGGAGAGAAGGAGAAATTTGCTAAGCTTGATGAAGTCATATGATGAGCCAGAAGAGGGGAGAAGAACCAAAACGAGCGGGATGAACACGATAATGGCAGGATCCTCTCAAGTTCTGATGGCAGAAAACAAGAGAGAACCTAGCTTTGATACCACGAAGAAAAACTCAACCACAATACACGGGGTAGAATAAAGAACAAGCTTCATAGATCAACCATTACAAATTCTAACATCTGCTTCGCAGGTTTTTGGCACAACATTTTTACTTAAGCAAAACAAAAGCAAAAAGCACACGCACAAAGTAGGAGCACGATGGCTCAAATAGAAAGGCCAGCAGGCACACAATCCCAGCAGAGGGTGCACCAACCAAGAATAAGACAGGGACTAAACATATTCTTTGCAATCTTCGTTATCTTCAACTTTTCCTTCCTCCAGCTGACTTTCCTCTTTTATCTTGCACAGGTCTCCATCTCCTTCTCCATCATCTTCCATGTACCACCGGTCCCTGGATGAGCTGCTGTCGGGATTGACATCCAACAGAGTGGACCATAGGTCCACTCGCATGAAGTGTGTGTGTGTGTGTGTGTGGGGGGGGGGGGGGGGGGGCGAGTGGACCTATGGTCCACTCGCCCACATGCCTAGTGTACCATAGGTCCACTCGCCCCGGGCAACTGAGCGAATGGACCATAGGTCCACTCACCCCGGGCAACTGAGCAAATGGACCTATGGTCCACTCGCCTGGTTAGCTGAGTGGACCATGAGGTCCACTCGCCTGGTTAGCTGAGTAGACCATGAGGTCCACTCGCCCAGTTCGGGTGGTGGACCTTGGTCCACTCATCCGACCCACGGCAAGGGGGGAGTGGACATCTCATCTCCCACTCGCCCCCCCCCCCCCCCCCCCACCCCTTCTGTTCTGATTGTTCAGGTTCGTAGTTGAGCTGCGGATAGCAGAATCTTGGTTATACACAACCCAATTTTAGGAAGTCTATAAATAGACCCCCATGGGCACCTTGGGAAAGGTTGGTCTCCCCTCTCCCTCGTGTACATCTTGTGAGCAAGCACTTCACCCCCCTGTCAGTTAAGGTTGATGGTGAGGTGACCTTTAGTGTCCTCCAAGGTGCCCAGGCTCAGCATTGGCATGGGAGGGGAAGCTCTCTTTGAACTTCCGGGTGTGTGGTGGGACCTCCTCGCTGCAGCTTAAGGGGTCTGTTCCGATACTTTAGGTTTTCATAAGTGCAAGGTCTTCCGGTTCTCAGCAACTAGTCAAGTGTTCTAGCTCAGGTCAAGTAAGGGTCAGCTGCATACCCATTGCGAACGTCGAGACCGGTTCTCTGGTTTCAACATTCTGGTGCGGTGAGCGTGGAAGAAGCTAGTTCGGAAAGCTCTGAGCAAGTCTCATGGCTGGAAGAGAAGAGCCAAGGAACTCACCTCCTCCCAGCGAGCTGTGGCATTTGGCAAGGGAAGAGGAGGCAAAGAAGGTAGATCATGTGTTGGATTATCTGGCCAAGTTGGAGGTGGCAGGGGAGGTGAAAGAGAGGGAGGTCGTCAGTGGCAGCAGAAGGCTGGAGAGGATACGAATCAGCAGGAGGCTGAGCGGGCAGGATCAAGAGAACATCTGAAGGTGTGTCCAACAGAATGTGGACATCTTCGCATGGAGCGTTGCAGAGATGATGGGTGTCGATGCGAATGTAGCATGTCATCGCCTCAACCTCGACTCAAGCATCCGCCCCATCCGCCAAAAGAAGAGGGCTGTGTCGACCACCCTCGCCGGGCCAATCAGAGAGGAGGTGGAGAAACTGCTAGAGGCGGGGTTCGTAGAGGAAATCCAATATCCAGGATGGGTTTCTAATGTGGTGATGGTAAAGAAGGGGGATGGAAGGTGGAGTATGTGTGTGGACTTCTCTCTGTTAATCAAAGTCTGTCCTAAGGATTGCTATCATTTGCCTCGGATCGATGCGCTAGTAGACTCAGCTGTCGGCTTCCCGGTGATGAGCTTCATGGATGTGTTCTCTGACTACCATCAAATCTGAATGCATCCGCCAGATGTTAAGGATGTTTCTTTAATCACAGACGACAGGTGTTACTGTTATAAGATGATGTCTTTCGGACTGAGAAACGCAGGAGCAACCTACCAAAGGATGATGGACCGAGTCTTTAAGGAGCAGAAGAGGCGCAACCTAGAAGTCTATGTGGATGACTTGATGGTCAAACGCAGGGACGTAGAGTCCCACCTGCAGGATTTGGTAGAGACATTCGCTACCCTTCGGAGGTTCAAGATGACACTTAACCCTTCTAAATGTGTCTTCGGAGCAAGCCGAGGAAAGTTCCTAGGTCACCTTCTCACCCCGGAGGGGGTCGAACCCAATTCGGATAAGGTCAAAGCCATCCTGGAGTTGGAGTCGCCGAGGAGTGCGAAGGAGATTCAAAGGCTAACAGGGAAGCTAGCAGGGTTGAGCTGGTTTCTCTCTAGAGCAAGGGAGAAGTGCTCTCCCTTCTTCAGAGCCCTGCGCCATGGTTAGAAGTTTGAGTGGACACCAGAATGCGAGATGGCTTTAAAGGCATTGAAGGAACAACTGATGCGGCTCCCTTTCTCCAGGGACCGAGAGAAGGAGAAGACCTTTTTCTCTACCTGGGGATAGGAGTTGAGGCGGTGAGCTCGGTCCTGGTTCGGGAGGAGGGAAAGAAGTAGCTGCCGATCTACTACGTTAGCCGAGTCCTGAAAAAGGCAGAGCTCAGGTATCCCGTCCTGGAGAAGTTGTCGTTCGCTTTGATCATCTCAGCCCGAAAGCTCCGTTCCTATTTCCAGGCTCATTCGATCAGATTGGTGACCGATCACCCCTTTCGCAACATTATGGAAGGAGTGGAGCACTCAGGCAGGTTGGCAAAGTAGTCAGTCCAGCTTATATAGCGAGTTTGATGTCACCTTCGTCCCTCGGCTATCGATGAAAGCGCAGGCGGTAGCAGACTTCCTGGCAGAGTAGGTGACTGAGGTGGATGAGTCGAAACCCACCAGGTTGATAATATGGGAGCTGTTCGCGGACGGGGCGTCAGGAAAGAATTCCCTCGACGGAGGGGTGATCCTGGTCAGTCTGCAGGGAACAAGGATCGAGCAAGTGATCGACATCTGATTCCCCGTGACCAACAACCAGGCCGAGTATGAAGCAATGGTGGCGGGGCTTCGTATGGAAAGGGAACTGGGAATCCGAGATATGAAGGTTTTCACAGATTCGATGGTGTTGGCCTCCCAGGTTCAAGGAGAGTTCGAGGCGAAGGAGCCGACCCTCCAAAGTTATCTGATGAAGGTTAGGGATCTCATCGGGTGGTTTCACACTTTCTCCATCCAGCATATTCCAAGAGAGGAAAACGTCCGAGCAGATCGGTTGGCGAAATACATCCCTTGCGCGGGAGGAACGGTGACCGAGTTGTTCCGCCCATCCATCGAAGAAGGTGAGCTGATGGATATCAATCAAGGAGCCTCGTGGGTGGACCCAATACTTACCTTTCTGGCCTCGGGAAAGTTCCCGGAGGGGGTCCCAGATAAGAAACGATTCAGGTACAAGTCAGCATACTACCTGATGCGGGAAGGAATCTTGTATAGGAAGACCCTGACTGGGCTCCTAGCAAGGTGCGTGACGGAGGATGAAGTTCCGAAGGTCTTGGAAGAAATCCACTCTGGGAAGTGCGAAAGCCATTCTGGAAGCCAAACCTTAGAGAAGAGAGTGCTGAGGCAGGGTTACTTCTGGCTGTTCCTTCGAAAGGACACCATGGAGTTTGCGAAGAAGTGTCAGAAGTGCCAGCTTTTCGCGCCACTCCAACTCCAACCCGCGCAAAGGCTCGGGACAATCATAGCACCCTAGCCCTTTGCCATCTGGGGAATGGACTTGGTCGGCCCATTCCCTCAGGCCAGCGGTCAAAGAAGGTTCCTATTAGTCATGATAGACTACTTCTCCAAGTGGGTGGAGGTTAAGGCTTTGGCAAAAACAACCTCGCAGGTAATAAGTAATTTTATTTGGGGAGAAATAATTTGCAGGTACGGGCTCCCCCTCGCCATAGTGACAGACAATGGACCACATTTCGCTAGTGGGGAACTCATTAGTTTCTGTGGTCAGTTGGGCATCGATCTTCGCTTCGCCTCTGTTCATCATCCTCGGAGCAACGGGCAAGTGGAGGCGGCAAATAAAGTCATAGTCAACCTGCTGAAGAAAAAAGTGGAAAACTTGAAGGGGAACTGAGTGGAGCAGCTTCCCTCGGTCTTGTGGGCCTTGAGGACTGTTGGATTTGTAGGCGCCCTTAGAGGGGGTGAATAAGGGTTCTAAGATTTTCGAGAATATTTAAATGAAAAACGATTCTCTGTTGCTACCGCGAGCGGTAGTATTACCGCTCGGCATTAGTGACAGAGAAAATCTGTTTATGTTATACTAATGGAAATCAGAGATCACGAAACAGAGATGAAGAAAGACATATTATCATTAATAAACTTGATTACAAAATTTGATTTCTATGACGCTAGAAATCAAAGCGAATAATATGAAAACTCTTTTTGTTTTCTATACCGACTCGTATCCCCACGAACCGGTTGGCTTTAGCCGATCTCTCCCCAGATACGGCCTCAAGCCGCTCTAGCCAATCTATCACCAGAAAGGTCTCGAGCACTCCCTAGATCTACACCCTAGACCTAGTAGACAACTCGAGGCGAATTTCCCCTAGTCCCCGCAAGGCCCTAGTCACCGTGTGGCGAATTCCTCTACCGAACAAAAGATATAAAGGTTACAATTAGAAACTAAAAACAAAACACAAACTAAAAACTCCCTCAAAAGAAGAACTTGATGTTGATGTAGATGCGATTGGATCGGTCTTCAAGTTCTTTGCGTTCACGAACGTTGACGGAGTTCTTCGGGCTGCTTGGGGAAGGCTCTCATGAGTGCTCTGAATATATGGCTTCAATTCGTTTTGTAACAGCAAGCCACAATGGAGGAAGCGCACGTCTTTAAATAGACTCAACCGCTACCGCCTGCGATAGTACTACCGCCCCGCGGTAGCCACATTAGGCAATGATCAAGCACACGTATCGTGGCAGTTTAGGCAACTATTGAGCGCCAAACTTTGAGCTCCGCCTAGCGCGCCGCGGTACCGCTACCGCTTCGCGATAGCGAGATAACCTTCCTTCATCCAATATCTCCTTCCATATTTTGCTCCTCAATCACATGCAGACGGGAGGATTCCAAAAGCTACCGCTGGGCGGTAGACATGCCGCATCGCGATAGAGCACGCTAAATATGCATCCCGCCAATCATTCCTTTTTCTCCACTGTTTCATTCCCGTCAATTGTTTCCATTTATGCTAGCGCCAGCGGTAGTGCTAACACTCCGCGGTAGAGCACTTCTCTTTTCATCGAACGCATCTTCGTCGAACGGCCTCACGTTTCGTCGAACGCTATTTTCATTTCGTCGAACTCAATTTCGTCGAACACTAATTCGTCAAACGACACCTATTTTTGTCGAACACCATTTCGTCGATTCGCTAGCGCCAGCGGTAGTACTAACGCTCCGCGGTAGAAATAGCACAACATATTCCAATGGAGATTTGAATGCACAGGATCCCGCGTGTTATAAACACAAAAACAAATATGATCAAATACAATAGGATTTGTTATTGTCAAACCAAGAGATGCGGAAAGCATGTTCCAACAAACTCCCCCTTTTGATAATAACAAATCCCCTTAGAAAGAAATAATTCAAGTGATAGAAATTTGTGTTTATAATAAGAACTAATACGGATAGCATGAAAATTAGGCATGTTCAAATGCTCCCCCTAAATGAAATCTCCCCCTAAATGAGTTCTCCCCCTACCATAGAACTTCCTTTGAATCTACTCCCCATATATGTGAATTTCTTTCAAATTTATTCTCCCCCTTTTGGTATTATCAAAAGAGGGTTCATGTAATGTTTTTTTTAGTAGAGAATACATGAGCATGAGAACGAGATAATACGTAGGGAAGAGAAAAAAAATGTAGGAGTGAAAGAGCAGTGATAATTCAAGATAACACACTTGTTGAAAAAGAAATATTCATGATCGAGCGAATAAGTAGTAGAGAGGTGGAAAGCAGTGTGCACCAGTTGTAGAAGAAACCATCATTATAGGAATCTAAAGCAAAGCAAAAAAATGTGGAGTTTCTAGAATAATCTTCATAGAAATAAACCAGAGTTCTTAGCATAAGTATTTTCATAAAAATATATTAGAGTTTTTAGCTTAAAGATGAAGCAATATAACATTTGCCAAGTAATATTATCATTTTAGTTCTTCCCCTTTATAAAAAAAGTTTTAAGCATAAAAAGGTAATGATTTCCAAGTAACCAATCTACCCAGACAATATGTCTACACCCTAGCCTCGTACTAAGTGACGGATGGGCATGAGGAGCTGCATACATGCCGTAGGTTGGGGTGTTAGTCCCATATGCAAACACTAGACCAAACTCAACCTAGCACTCTTTCCTCTCAGTGCCTCGCAAGGCCCCACTGGAACCCTCCCCGGTTAAGGACAAGACATGACTTAGAGGTCAGGTAATCTAATGTCTACAACCCTACGCCCCCGCTATGGTGAGATATATAATCATGGGATAATACTTATTGGAAACATTAGGCATTTTAAATCTAATGATAGGTACATAGCCTATGAATTTATATTTTTATTTGAATTTTTTAAACAAACAACTCACATAGCTATTTTGAAATCCATTAATGAATCAAAGTTATTGCAGAAGACTTAACATTTTGGACTAAAGAATATATCCTTTTAGCAATTAAAAAATGATTTCAATAATAAGAGGATGTTTTTATAAGCAATATTTCACATGTTGGAGGAGTGTTTTTAGCATAAAAATTTTCATTGAAATATATCAGAGTTTTTAGCATAAAAGTGATATATGTGTTAGAATAACCAATATAAATTCTACCAAGCAAGTCTACCGTTTGTTGAAAAAGGAATTTTGATATTTAAGACTTGATATAAGCATGAAAGCGCAAGGTAAAAATATATGGTGATGATGCGGAAGACTTATAGAAATACAAGAAAACATCTTTTTATAAACATGACGATTCATAAGAAGATATATGAGCTAAATTTCAACAGTGAAGATGTTTTTGTAAATCATTTTGCATTTAAAATCTTTAATTTTGACAATAAAGTAACCAAGCATGAAATAATGTTTTCAAAAAGAAATTACTACAACGTTATATTAATTCACAAATTCAAAACATACAAAACATTGTAGAGAGGATGCTAGGTTATCTGGTGCATTTCATAAAGAAAGAGTAGTATATAATTAGCATTAGAATCCAATACTCATGAGAAGAAGTGTTATGGAAGATAATGATGTGCACATAAGTGTATTTTAAATAGAGTAAACAAATGTTTTAATCAAAAATACAAGAAATATGTAAAGTAAAGAGCACAATAAAACACAAATAATTTTACTTCCACACACTTCAATGCACAAAAAGATGTACAACTACCAAGGTGCTTTGCACACATAATGCTCATTAAGACTTATCAGGGTGCAAAGTAGTGCTTGGGGGATCACATATTTTATTTTATTTTAATATTGAAACTAATGATCCGGTGTACTAGAGAGTAAGTGGTTTTTTTTTTGAAAGAAAGATAAGGTTTGCACAAGACACTTTACTATTCTTTCCAAGGTGCTCAACCTCACAACGCTTATTAAGACTTATCAGGAGGTTCAAGTAGTGCTTGGTGGAGTTATCTTTGCACTTTATTTTATGATTTTTATTTTGTACAAAGTTCTCCGAATACACTTGTTTTGCAATCCAATATAATTTATGAAAACATAACCACTTTCTTAACTTTTAAAAGTGCAAATAAAGGTAGTGTAGGTAAGATACTTATGCAATTTTAATTCATTATACTATTACAAAACATACACAAGCATTCTTAGATTAAAACATATGTAGACAATGCTAAAATAAGTGAGTGAATAAATATCATTATCAAACATAAAACATTTACTCATACTTAGAGGCACGCTAAGCTTGGTTCTATATAACTTTTACAATATAATTTATGCACATGTGTTTAGAAGTATCAAAGCATGATAAAGACAATGTTTAAAGTAGTTTGAAAATATGAATCACAACATTGTAGAAGGTCTTAAATGATAGAAGAAATCATGCTTGATATTTACAATAGAGTCCATACAGTTTTTTTTTATATAAAAATGATTTTATATTTTTGTATTTGATTTTGTTTTTGTTTGCACAAAAAAAGACAAATACTCACAAAAAATAAATGTTTTGTAATTTTGTATTTTAACTTTTCTAAAATTAATGAAATGCAGTAAAGCAAACAATAAGTAGGACATGTAGAAATACATATTTTTGTTGATTTTTGGAAATTTTAAAAAGACAGAAAATCAGAGCCTCGAGCTAGGGCCGGCGCTAGCGCTAGCGCGAAATACAGCACACGATTTTTTTGAGTTTTTGAAAATTTTGATTGTTGATCTTGATTAAGTGTACCAATGATAAGTTCATGCAGAAATGTCAGTATTTTATGAGATGTCTAGGTAGTATAAGTTTGCCTGAAACGATTGTGTTTTCGTATTTTACTTAACCCGAGAGTTCTAGGACACTTAATTCAAGTCTTAGCAATTGATTTATAAACTATGACATTATTTGAATTTTATAGTTAAAATTTTTAAACTGACATAGTTTTTCTACCTTTTGATTTAGCATGACATTTTAAGTGATATATCTATTATGAGTAGCAAAAGAAAACTTATACTAGGGATTGGTGCTGAGATAATGAGATTTGGTGCAAAGTCATAATGATATAGATCAATTTGATAGATGCTAGTATTGCATCTACACAAAGAGGAATTTCAATTTGATTTTCTTAGGACCTAGAACGAAATAATGAACCTTTATATGAGCAAGATTTATTATATAGTCAAAGAAAAAATGTACATGCAATCTTTATACATAATACAATCACATCAAAGACAATGGTCACATAAATAAAGTTTTGAAATAATATCATTGCATTTATTACTTGAATTTATTGATCTTTGGTTTTGCATAAAAAGATTCATGACACACTATTCATAATCAATCCTTTTATGATTATTTTTATAATATCTTATAGCAAGTTGAATATCTAATTTATAAAGATGATATAAGGTGATTGTAGGCAATGAATTTAAGAAAGATAGATAAGTCATCGAAATAAAATATGACTTTGAATTTTGATCAATTTGATTTATAATCTCATTAAGCTTTAAGAGATCAAATCATATTTCCAATAATATATTAGATGACCATGACATGATAGCTTAAAATAAAGAAAAAAAGAGAAAAATTAAAAGACATTAAAGCATATCATGAAGTAGAAAATTTGTATATATCATTTTAAAAATACTCTACTCCATGCATTTGGTGATACCTAATGAATAAGAGATTTAGGTATCCAAAGGGGACCAAGTGGGATGGTTCCTTTGGGTACCCAAATATCGTGTTTGCTTTTGGGGAGATGGAAATGAATGAGCCCTTTTTGAATGGAATTTGTGTTTCATCTTTAACTTTGGGTTTCCATTCAAACCTTGGTTTAATATTATTTTTATGCATCAAATTTTCATTATGATTATCTTTATTTTGAAGAGTATAGTGGTAATGATGATTGAAAATATTTTTCATTGGAAATTTGTGCACTTCTATTTTTAAGTTGGGAGAAGAATGATTTTGTAAATGATAATGATGATTGTATTTTGGAATTTCATTTTCAATCTTCTGAAGTTTTTTATTTCCATTGTTTGACTTATTCAACTTTTGAGAAATCATATTCAACTTGCTTTTGGATTTTGCATTATATTGAGAATGTATGTTTTGAGAATTTTCTTTATGATTTCCTTAAGCAAGTTGATTTTAGTTTTTAATTCATTATTCTTAATTTTTAAATTATGTCTAGCTTTATTATAAGCGATTGTGCTATTTTTAAGAGTGGAAACAATTGAATCAATATGATTTTGATAGTTATTTCTATCCATCAAATGTTTCATCCATCTCTTTAATTTTAATTTTATAGTCTTTACACTTAGCACAATCATTTTTCAAAGATGAATTTTCTAAACATAATCTTTCATTTTTTTCTTTTACAAAAATAATCTCATTTTCAAGTTTCTTGTGTTTTTCTTTTAATTCATTATACTCTACACAAGGTTTAATGTTTTCAACTAAGGAGCCATGGATAGAACTAGATAAATTAGAATTTGATTCTTCATTAATTTTTTCCTTTAATTTTTTATTTTCTAAGCGCAAATGTTTATTATCATTTTTTAATTTCTTAATTTTGTGTTTTGTAGTTTGAAGCAATTGTAATGTAGAAATAGAATTACATACAATAAGAGATTTTGATTTCCTTACAACGCTTGTGGATGAGGCAGGATTTGAACATGTTGTTCCTTTGTCTTCTTCATCTTACTCTTCCAAACAAGAGTTTCCATCATCCTTTCCGCTTGATGAGCATTCTATGGATCCATCATTTGAGTAGCTTTCTTGAATATTTGTGCAAGCTTGTATGTTCTCCAATTCTTGTGTTTGTTCCATACTTACAGAAGGAGAATCATAAGTTCTTTCAAGAAAATTCCAAATCTCATAAGCGGTAGGTAAATTATAAATAAGTTTGAAAATATTTTGGTCTAACGCACAAAATATACTATTCATAGATCTTGCCTTTAAAAATTTTTGTTTCTAGTTAGTACGCTAGGTGGCTTTTCAATAGTAATATTCCAAACTTTTTCATATAAGGCCTTAAAAAAAATTTCATTAATATTTTTCACCCTTTATAATTTTTGTCCATAAATAAAGGTGGTGATGATACTTTTTCATTTATATTAAAATTTTCCCCACTAGTAGAAGCGAGATCATGATCAAGAGACACCATTATTCCCAGTTGTTAAGCCGATTTGGAATAACCTACCTCTGATACCACTTGTTGGATCTGTAGACGCCCTTAGAGGGGGGGGTGAATAAGGGTTCTATAATTTCAGAGAATATTTAAATGAAAAATGATTCTCTATTGCTACAGCGAGTGGTAGTGTTACCGCTCGGCGTTAGTGACAGAGAAAATTTGTTTATATTATAGTAATGGAAAACAGAGATCACGAAACAGAGATGAAGAAAGACATATTATCATTAATAAACTTGATTACAAAATTTGATTTCTATGACGCTAGAAATCAAAGCGAATAATATGAAAACTCTTTTTGTTTTCTATACCGACTCGTATCCCCACGAACCGGTTGGCTTTAGCCGATCTCTCCCCAGATACGGCCTCAAGCCGCTCTAGCCAATCTATCACCAGAAAGGCCTCGAGCACTCCCTAGATCTACACCCTAGACCTAGTCGCCAACGCGAGGCAAATTTCCCCTAGTCCCCGCAAGGCCCTAGTCGTCGTGTGGCGAATTCCTCTACCGAACAAAAGATATAAAGGTTATAATTAAAAACTAAAAACAAAACACAAACTAAAAACTCCCTCAAAAGAAGAACTTGATGTTGATGTAGATGCGATCAGATCGGTCTTCAAGTTCTTTGCGTCCACGAACGTTGACGGAGTTCTTCGGGCTGCTTGGGGAAGGCTCTCACGAGTGCTCTGAATATATGGCTTCCATTCGTTCTGTAACAGCAAGCCACAACGGAGGAAGTGCGCGTCTTTAAATAGAATCATCAGCTACCACCTGCGGTAGTACTATCGCTCCGCGGTAGCCACATTAGGCAATGATCAAGCACATGGATCATGGCAGTTTAGGCAACTATTGAGCGCCAAACTTTGAGCTCTGCCTAGCACGCCGCGGTACCGCTACCGCTTCGCGATAGCGAGATAACCTTCCTTCAGCCAATATCTCCTTCCATATTTTGCTCCTCAATCACATGCAGATGGGGGGATTCCAAAAGCTACCGCCGAGCGGTAGACATGTGGCGCCGCAGTAGAGCACGCTAAATATGCATCCCACCAATCATTCCTTTTTGTCCACCGTTTCCTTCCCGTCAATTGTTTCCATTTATGCTAGCGCCAGCGGTAGTGCTAATGCTCCGCGGTAGAGCACATCTTTTTTCATCGAACGCATCTTCGTCGAACGGCCTCACATTTCGTCGAACGCTGTTTTCATTTCATCGAACTCAATTTCGTCGAACACCAGCTCGTCGAACGGCATCTATTTTCGTCGAACACCATTTCATCGATTCGCTAGCACCAGCGGTAGTACTAAAGCTCCGCGGTAGCAACAGCACAACATATTCCAATGGAGATTTGAATGCACAGGATCCTGCATGTTATAAACACAAAAACAAACATGATCAAATACAATAGGATTTGTTATTGTCAAACCAAGAGATGCGGAAAGCATGTTCCAACAAGGACGACACCCAACATGGCGACGGGAGAAACAACGTTCAAGCTCTCTCATGGATCTGAGGTCGTACTCCCAGTGGAATTTGAGGTCAGGTCCCCCCGGGTCGTGGCCGCTCAGGATGGTGGCGAAGACTGGAGGGTAGACAATGAAGAGGAACAGCGGCTCTCGCTGGATGTGGTCGAGGATCTCTGAGACCTCGCAATAATTCGGCAAGAGGAAGTGAAGCGTCGGATGGCCAGGTATTTTGATAAAAATATTAGAATCAAGCATTTCGTCCCAGGAGATCTAGTCCTCAAAAAGGTCGACGCTGGGGGTAGGTCGGTGAACGTAGGAAAGCTCCAGCCCAATTGGGAGGGACCCTATGTAATCCTGGAAGCATTGAAGTCAGGGGGGTATCACCTTCAAAATGTTGAGGGAATCCCCCTTGGTAATACTTGGAGTGGCGACGATCTTAAGCGTCTTTATCCCTAATGAATATTGAGTTTCTTCTCAGAAAGATCTCTTACTCCAGCTTATAATAGCTACTCTAGCCCGTGAGAGCGGACGTTGGTGAGGCTTCGAGAAGAGGGACCGCCCCAGGGAGGTGTTGAGTTCCTCCGCCTCCAGGTGAGCAAAGCTCCTAGGACGTGTTGAAGTTCTCCATCCCTAGTTAGTTTGGGAAGGTGTTGAGTTCCTCCGCCTCCAGGTGAGCTAAGCTCCTAGGACGTGTTGAAGTTCTCCACACCCAGTTGGTTTGGAAAGGTGTTGAGTTCCTCCGCCTCCAGGTGAGCTAAGTTCTAGGACGTGTTGAAGTTCTCCACCCTCAGTTGGTTTGGGAAAGTGTTGAGTTCCTCCGCCTCCAGGTGATCTAAGCTCCTAGGATGTGTTGAAGTTCTCCACCCCCAGTTAGTTTGAGAAGGAGTTGAGTTCCTCCGCCTCTAGGTGAGCTAAGTTCCTAGGACATGTTGAAGTTCTCCGCCCCCAGTTAGTTTGGGAAGATGTTGAGTTCCTCCGCCTCCAAGTGAGCTAAGCTCCTAGGACGTGTTGAAGTTCTCCACCCCCAGTTGGTTTCGGAAGGTGTTGAGTTCCTCCGCCTCCAGGTGAGCTAAGATCCTAGGACGTGTTGAAGTTCTCCACCCCCAGTTGGTTTGGAAAAGTGTTGAGTTCCTCCGCCTCCAGGAGAGCTAAGCTCTTAGGACGTGTTGAAGTTCTCCACACCCAGTTAGTTTGGGAAGGTGTTGAGTTCCTCCGCCTCCAGGTGAGCTAAGCTCCTAGGACGTGTTGAAGTTCTCCACCCCCAGTTTGTTTGGGAAAGTGTTGAGTTCCCTCCATCTCAAGTTGAGTTCGGCTCGATGAGAGATATTGAGGTCCCTCCATCTCAGGTTGAGTTCGGCTCGACTAGGGGTGTTGAGTGCCCTCCATCTTAGGTTGAGTTCGGCCCCACTAGAGTTGTTGAGTTCCCTCCATCTCAGGTTGAGTTCGGCTTAACTAGAGATGTTGAGGTCCCTCCATCTCAGGTTGAGTTCGGCTCGACTAGGGGTGTTGAGTTCCCTCCATCTCAGGTTGAGTTTAGCTCGACTAGAGATGTTGAGGTCCCTCCATCTCAGGTTGAGTTCGGCTCGACTAGAGATGTTGAGCTCCCTCCATCTCAGGTTGAGTTCGGCTCGACTAGATATGTTGAGGTCCCTCCATCTCAGGTTGAGTTCGGCTCGACTAGAAATGTTGAGCTCCCTCCATCTCAGGTTGAGTTCGGCTCTACCAGAGATGTTGAGTTCCCTCCATCTCAGGTTGAGATCGGGTCGACCAGAGATGTTGAGTTCCCTGCATCTCAGGTTGAGTTCGACTCGACTAGAGATGTTGAGATTCCTCCATCTCAGGTTGAGTTCAGCTCGACTAGAGATGTTGAGTCCCCTCCATCTCAGGTTGAGTTCGGCTCGACTAGAGATGTTTAGTTCCCTCCATCTCAGGTTGAGTTTGGCTCAACTAGAGATGTTGAGTTCCCTCTATCTCAGGTTGAGTTCGGCACGACTAGAGATGCTGAGTTCCCTCCATCTCAGGTTGAGTTTGGCTCGACTAGAGATGCTGAGGTCCCCTCCACCTCTAGTTAAGCGCGACTCGACTATAGGTGTTCAGTCTTCCTCCACCTCAGGTCAAGTTCAGCTCGACTAGAGGTGTCGAGCTTTCTCCACCTCCAGTTGAACTCGGTTCACAGGAGGGTTGTTAAGTGGAGAAAGGTTCATCTTCCACCTCAGGTCGAGTTCGGCTCGACTAGGGGTGTTAAGTTTTCCTCCACCTCAGGTCGAGTTCAGTTCGACTAGAGGTGTCGAGATTTCTCCACCTCCAGTTGAACTCAGTTCACAGGAGGGTTGTTAAGTGGAGAAAGGTTCGCCTTCCACCTCAGATCGAGTTCAGCTCGACCAGAGGTGTTGAGCTTTCTCCACCTCCAGTTGGGCTCGGCTCACAGGAGGGTTGTTAAGTGGAAAAAGGTTCTCCTTCCACCTCAGGTCGAGTTCAGCTTGACTATGGGTGTTGAGTTTTCCTCCACCTCAGGTCGAGTTTAACTCGACCAGAGGTGTTGAGCTTTCTCCACTTCCAGTTGAGCTCGGCTCACAGGAGGGTTGTTAAGTGGAGAAAGGTTCGCCTTCCGCCTCAGGTCAAGTCCAGCTGGAGAACTCGACTAGAGTAACCGATTGGCGGGGCCCTCCGGGGGTTCCTCTAAAGCCCCACCTACTCATCAAGTAGGTGGGTTGGACTTTCTTTTCGAGCTTGAGACAAGCTCGAAAAGAGTGAGGATTGTGTACAACCCTCATATTTGCCGAGCTGGTGTGACCCGACGCAGGTAAGATCGCCATAGAGAAAATAGTCGTGGCACAGTAGATCGACCAGTTGGAGGTCACCAAGACCGAAAAGAGAAGGCCCGGGGGGCAGACTTCCTCACTTGGACGAGTGGACCTTGGGTCCACTCACCCAAGGCCATGGGCGAGTGGACCAATGGTCCACTCGCCTGAGTGTGTGTGTGTGTGTGTGTGTGGGGGGGGGGGGGGGGGGGGGGGGGGGGGCGAGCGGACCATAAGTCCACTCGCCCCGGGCAACTGAGCGAATGGACCTATTGTCCACTCACCTGGTTAGTTGAGTGGACCATGAGGTCCACTCACCCATTTCGAGTGGTGGACCTTGGTCCACTCATCCGACCCCCGACAAGGGGGGTAGTGGACGTCTCATCTCCCACTCGCCCCCCCCCCCCCCCCCCTTCTGTTATGATCGTTCAGGTTCATAGTTGAGCTGCGGATAGCAGAATCTTGGCTATACGCATCTCGATTTTGGGAACCATGGGCACCTTAGGAAAGGTTGGTCTCCCATCTCCCTCGTGTACGCCTTGTGAGCAAGCACTCCACCCACCTGTCAGTTAAGGTTGACAGTGAGGTGACCCTTAGTGCCCTCCAAGGTACTCAGGCTCAGCATTGGCTTGGGAGGGGAAGCTCTCTTTGAACTTCCGGGTGTGTTGTGAGACCTCCTCGCTGCAGCTTAAGGGATCTGTTCTGGTACTTCAGGTCTTCGTAGGTGCAAGGTCTTTTGGTTTTCAGTAACTAGTCAAGTGTTCTAGCTCAGGTCAAATAAGTGTCAGTTGCATACCCGTTGCGAACGTCGAGACCGGTTCTTTGGTTTCAACAATATAAATATATATACTATAATATAAGGGAAAAGTACCCTTTGGTGCAACATTCGTTGGACGATTTTGCCCTTGCACCATAGGGTATTTTACCTTTATACCATAGCAAAAGAGAGGAGAGAGAATGAAAGAGAGGAGAGAGGGCAGGGAGAGAGGGGAGGGAGAGTGTGGCGGACAGAGAGAGAAAGAGAAACAAAAAGAAAAACGAGAGAAAAAACTTAATCTTTTTAAGTATACGTATATTTTTATATAAAATAAATATTGTAATATTGATGTATATATTTTTACGGTCATTTGGAGTACTCATACGTATATGTTGTGGGCACAACCCGCAGACGCATCGAGCACGGGCGAAATCCGCCTAGATGTGGCAGAAGGCCGCCCGATAGCATAACACTGGGGGCGGGCGAAGCCCGCCGTCGCCGGCCGAGTACTGTCGTGCCTGGCCGTAGGGGCGGAGACCCGTGTCGGGGATCGGGCACCAGCCCCGGTAGGGGGCCTGTTAAGGCCCCCAGGGCCGGCCCCGGCCCGGCCTTTTATTTTTAATTTTTTTTAATTATTTTAAAATAATTTCTTTATTTTAAAAAAAATATATAATAAATGAAATGAATTGAGAATTTGAGATGGACAAGAAAAACTAATTTTTATTAATATTAGAAAAAGATAAATTACACATTTACATCAAATTTGAAAAAAAAAGTATTGAAATCAAATTTATTATTATTATGAATTTTAAATAAAGAAAATTAAAAAACTCTCTAATTTTACAAAATACATATTTTATCGGGTGTGACTGGCGAATGTGCGACGCGCTTAATCATCTCGTAAATTTATTGCGTCCATCTCGTTTTCTACGTCCGACGAGCTATCATTTATCGATGAAATGTATTGTTTCCTCTTCGCAGCATTCAAGTGATCCTTCTAGCAGATGCAGATTTTCAGTGATTCTTCGTTGAGGCGACTCCTCCGCTCGTTCAAAACCCTGCCACTAAGAGAAAAAACAGACTCCAAAGCTACCGTACTAGCTTTGATTGTTACTAAATCATGGGTCATATAGGCCAAAATAGGATATGTATTAACTTTAACTTTCCACCATTTTAAGAGATCGAAGTTTTCAATCTCCTCCGTACTCATAAAATCACGAAATTGTGTTTTAGTATATAATCCCAATTCATTTAAACTACTAGAACTAAATGTACGCGCTTTTTTCCTAGAAGCTAATTCTAAATTTTATTTTTAAAAGTATCTTTTGTTCTGGGTTGTGATATTTCTTCTCGGGGCCGCGAGACGTATAAGTTATCATAATATTTATAATATTCGATAAAAAATGAATTGAATTTTAAAATACTAACGTAATCAAAATCCGCAAAAGTTATATTTAAGTTTAAATTATTATTTATTTCCTCTATCAAATTTTCTACGCCGTCTACGCCGAATAGATGATTTAAAGCAGCGGCGCATGAAAATATGGCAGACATTTCTCTATAATATTTTAAAAATTTTGCTTCCATTATTTCAATTAAAGGACGTCACCCTTCGTTTTGCTTATAATAGTTAAATTTTTGTGTGATATTTACAAAATTTTCAATTACTAAAGAGCTAGTCGAATAATACACGCCAGATAAAAAAATTGTCGCCCTATAAAAACATTTTAATAAATTCATATAATTTTCTAATACGTCTCAATCGTTATCGTTCAAATTATGAATATTTAGCATAGTATAATATTTCATAAGAAGTGATTTTTGTTGGAACGCTATTTTTAACATTTTGTATGTTGAGTTTCATCTAATGAGCATATCAAATTGAGATTTCAAATATTTTTGACCTTGATCGTTTACAAAAATTTTAAAATCCTGTCTTCGTTGCCTAGAACTATAAATAAATTGTAACATAAGACGAGTTTTATTAATACATAGTTCCATATAAGATAAACTATCTTGTACCACTAAATTTAAAACGTGACAAACGCATCGAGTATGAAAAAACGCACCGTTTAACATTTGTTTTAATTCGCGTTTTAACCACTCAATTGTGACGGTATTATTAGTGGCGTTATCAAAATAAATACTCATAATTTTATCTTTAATTTTAAATTCTCGCACACATTTAATAATTATTTGATATATAGCTTAACCTGTGTGCGGGACTTCAAAACTTTCAAAACAAATTATACGTTTATTTAGATCCCAAGAAACGGGATCGACCCAATGACAAGTGATACAAATATACGATAGTCCTAATTTTATGCTACTAATCCAAACGTCACTCGTTAAACTCACACGTCCTTCAAAATTTTCAAAATAATTTATTATAGATTATTTTGCTTCTAAATAAAATTTGAGAGTGTCACGCCTAAGAGATGATCTACTGACCTGTTGATATTTTGGTTGAAGCTCTTGATGTATGTATTCGGTCTCCTCCTCGTTGACGTAGTGGCTGAACGACAACACACGTCTAATGACGTTCTTCATCTGCAGCTCCCGTTGCCGAAGGTGATCGTACATCCAAATTTGCCCTGCTCCCGAAATTTGTGTCTGACTAGACTCGGGAGCTTGTTTCGAAATGCAAAACTTCAAGTGTCTTGCTAGTGTTGAGTTGCCAGTAAGGGTCAGCAATTTCGAGCATAATTTGCATCTCGCATTGTATTCGTCGCCGACTTTAACTTTATCAAAATGCTCCTAAACTGGCGACGTATGTTTGTGCTCCACCACTTCATGCGCAATTTGAGTAGAAGACGCTGACGTCGAGGATGACGATGCCATGTTCGATGAGTGTGTGTGATGGAGAGAGTGAGTGTGTGTGTGATAGAGAGAGAGAATGAGTTGGAGAGAGGGAGAGTGAAGAGAAGAAAGAGAGAGAGAATGACTTGGAGAGAGAGAGTGAAGAGAAGAGAGAGGGGGCGGCTTGGTAAGGGGAGGGTTTTATAAGTTTTTTATTTATTTTTAAATTTTAAATTTTTTTAAGAAGCCTAGGGCCTAGGCTACCAGCCTAGGCCTTAGGCATAATACTAGTAGGCTGCCAAAAGGCAGCCTACTAATATAGGCTGGCTGGCTTGGCAGCAGCAGCGCTGCAATGCCAGCTCGCATATGGCTTTAAAGTCGTTAGGAACAACGCGCGGCTCTTTGAGCCGTTGATCCCAGCGGCTCTTAGTTTTGCCTGGGCCGAGCTTTGCTTGGGCCCGGGCCCGGGCTGGCCTGAAAAATCAGGCTTAGCCCTGCCCGGGTCAGGCACCGGGCCGGGCAATTGATCTATATGGGGTCCTGTAAGGTTCCCGAGCCCGGCCTGGGCCCGGGGCGGGCTAGAAGGGTACCGGGCCTAGACGGGCTTTTTCCGGGCCGGGCCTAGGCCGGCCCTCTGGGCCTAGATGGGATTTTTCCGGGCCGGGCCCAATTTCTTTGGACACAACTGATATATATATATATATATACACACACGAGTGACAGTGCATGGGGGCCCCCTGTGCCCCGCGCGACAGTACGTTGCCCGCCCTCGGTGGGTTTAGCCCGCCCCCGTGCCCCGCGCGACGTTACCCTGCTCGCCCGGGCTTCGCTCGCCCCCCGTGCCCCGCGTGACAGTTCCCTGCACGCCCCGGCAGACTTCGCCCGCCCCTGACACGAACGCAGTTATATATAATTTTTTTCCTATATCTATATCTCTATCTCTCTCTATATATATATTATATATATAATTATATATAATATATATATATATTATATTATACTATATTATATATATGTATTGCGTTATATTATATATAATAATAATATATATATGCATTATATTATGGAAAATTTTTTGGTGAAAAACTCCCACCTAATAATAGGTGCGGGACATAAGTAGCGGAATTTAAACAAGCGGGACCCACGGCATTTCGAAATTTTTCGCAGCCAAACCCAAACCTCGCGGTCTTTCTGCGCCGAAGAAAGTGAAAACGTCATCGTTCTCCCGCTGCAATAGCACGCGTTCTTCCTCCTCCGCCGCCCTAATACCAGTTTCCTCCTCCTCCAAACGTGGGCGACCCATCGCATTGCAGTTCTCCGGCGTTCAAAGTCGAAAGCGTGTCGACGGGAGGCGGTATTCGACGGGAGAAGTTGTTCAACTGGAGGAGGTTGCTTTATAGGAATTTCAGATCTGAAATCTAAGATTATGGATCATGTCTATAACTTGGTATGTTAGAATACTTTCCTTGAACAACTAATTTATAGTACTGTATTTTATATAATAATTGTAGTATTATTGAAGAAATACTGCTGCAATGGAATCAATGGATAGTATGACATTTTTTATGGTTTTCTATGCCTACTATTTCTGCAACTTGGTATGTCAGAATGCTTTCTTGAACAACCAATTCTTCAGTAAATTATAACAGTATTATTGGAGAAATACGGTTGCTTTTCCCTGTATAAAAGAACGCAGTACATAAAATACTGCAGTATTTTAGATAATAATTGTAGTATTATTGAAGAAATACCGCTGAAATTGTAGTATTCTTGTAGAAATATTGTTTTATATGGTTTTCTATGCCTACTAGTATTGTAATAATTGTAGTATTCTTGGAGAAATATAGCTCTACCTCTGTAAATATCATTAGAATAACGTACGTATGATAACAACAATATTATTGGTAATATACGGCTGCATTTGCTGTAAATATCATTTGTCGTTGGACTGCAGTATTATTGCAGCAAATTTGTTTGGTTTAATGTAGCAAAGCTATGGAATCAACAATGCCCCCTTTTATATACTTAATTCTGATGAAGAACCAACAGATTTGCCACCTAACAAAGTAGATCAGTCTTTAAACGCGGTATGTTATCACACTTTTATCATGAACTTTAGATAGGTTATTTATTACTGTAAGCATAAAATATTTACATGTATTCTTCAATACAGGGAATAAATGTATGCGAGGATTCGCCCATTTATAATATAATTCAGTCTGATGAGGAGGCAGGAAATGTACAGTTAGAGCAACTTGATCATGCTTGTAACTCAGTATGTTCTCACCATATATTTATAAAAATATCTACGATCACCAGTATGTTAATATTGTTAAATTTTGTAATAATATCTAACTGTAGTAAATTTTATTGCTTCAATGCAGGGAACCAAGGAGGCAACAGTATTCCACACAGTTCATTCAGAAGAAGAGGCCTACAAAATGTACGCCGAGTATGCTCAAAATTTGGGTTTTTGTATCCGAAAACAGCATATTTATTATTGGACTCATACAAAGATCATAAAGGGACGAGAATATTGTTGCTCGAGAGCAGGTCATAAGGTTATAAAACCGACAAGTGAGGTGCAAAGGAAGTTTCACCACCTTGATACTCGAACTGGATGTTTGGCGTGCATGTACTTCACTGCTGATAGAGAGGGCAAGAATTGGGAGATTTCGAAGTTTGTGGAAGAGCACAATCACCCACTTGCTCCACAAGTAGATTCACATTTCTTGCGTGCTCATCAACATATATCTAATCATCAAGCATCTGTTATTAAAAATATGACTAGAGCAGGAATTCGAACTGTTGATGCATATAACTTCTTAGCAGAAGAAGTTGGCGGTGCACAGAATGTGGGGTTCTCTAAATTAGATGCATATAATTATGTGAATCGAGAGAAAAGAGCACTAATAGACTCCGGCGATGCAAATCGGTTATTGGAAATATTTAAAGAGATACAGTGCAAGGACAACATGTTCTCTTTTGATGTGAAGATAGATGAGTCCAACAGGCTCCGGAGTTTCTTTTGGATTGATGGCCATGGGAAAATAGATTATGATTGTTATGGAGATGTTATTATTTTCGATACCACATATCGTATGAACAAGTATAATTTGGCATGCGCCCCATTTATTGCAGTGAACCACCATTGGCAAAACATTTTTGTTGGGGCGGCTTTTGTTGCAGAGGAGACGATTGAATCATTTTGCTGGGTTTTCGAGTGTTTCTTAAAATATGTTGGTGGTAAGCAACCAATCACAATTTTCACAGATCAATATCAAGCAATGTCAGTAGCTATTCAGAGAGTATTTACTTCAACTCGACATCGTTTGTGTCAATGGCATATATCGAAAAAAGCTTCATCAAAGGTACCAACTTTCAATAAAGATAAGTATATTAGATCTTTATTTTACAATTGCATGAGCAAATGTGAGAATGAAATGGAATTTGAAACACATTGGAGAGAGATGGTAATGGGTGGGAACTTGCAAGATAATCGATGGCTAAATGATCTTTTCAACATTAGGATGAAGTGGTCCACCGCATATAACAAGGAAGTATTAGATCTTGGTATTTTATCAACGCAACGAAGTGAGTCCGCAAATAATCATTTGCATGGATGCTCTAAATCAACAAGTTCACTTGTTGAATGCTTTCTTGGAATGAAGAATTTAATTTCTGGTTGGCGCAGAAACGAACACGAGGAGGACTTCAAATGTAAACAAGGAAGTATTACTCTTAAATTCCCAAACTGTTTAATACTAAAGCAAATGTCTAGAGTGTACACTCGAAAGATATATTTACTTTTTGAGAATGCTTATATGGAAGCAGCAGTTAATTTGATGGTTGCTGATGAAACTCGTTACGGAACAGATCATGTAGTATACAGTGTCCAAAATTGCCATGGTATTGAAGTTGGTAAGCAATGGTTTGTGACATTTGATACAAAGAATAATATTGTCGAATGCTCGTGTCGAGGTTTTGAAACAACAGGCCTTCAATGCAAACATATACTTAGAGTTTATAATATTAGGAATGAGAAAGAAATTAAACAGCAATATATACTCAAGCGATTTACATTGCATGCAAAGAAGGGAATGTATCTACAACAGGACACTACATTGAATGACTGTGATTCTAATTTGATTTATAGAAATCAAATAATGTGATACACTTATGATTTGTGTAATCGTATTACAAATTGTCAAATTGCCAAAGAACATCTAATTAATGTGATGAATGATGTGGGTCAAACTCTAGAGGAAATGGTGGATTATGATGAGATGATTAACAAGGGAATCCCTACCTCAAATTACCAAGGTGCAAACTTTGTCAAGGATCCAGCTTCTAGGCGACCTAAAGGGAGGCCTAATACTCGCTTGAAGAATTTTTTCGAGACGTCTTCGAAAAAAACAAGTAATTTTTCCTAAATTATTTTATTTTCATATTATATGTTATGATTAGGTGACTTACGTTTTATAATTTCATACAGAGCGGAGTCGACCTTCAAAGAATAAAGGACCCATAAGAGTTGAAGATCATGAATTACAGAAGGACCAAAATTTCGGGGACTCTAATTCACTAGCAACACCAGCTGTGGTGGACCAAACTAATGATTTTTCGATTAATGATGATTTTTCTATTAATATTCCTTTACAATTTTAATGTATTACAGATTTGTTTAAGTACTTAAAGCAGTAGACAGTATTACTGAAGAATGTCATATTAATTTCTCTATTATGTTGGCCACTTTTGGTAGTGATTCACAAATACTGTCAGTATTATACTGTCTACATAGAGCAATAATACGGTCTGACATAGATCAGTCACCCGAGTTATATTGTACACAAATACTGTCAGTAATACTGTCAATTATGGATTATACTGTCAGTATATAAGTGTAGAAGATACCAATATACTGATAGTATTTGTAATATACATTAGTATATAAGTGTAGATGATACCAATATACTGACAGTATTTCTAATGTACTGTCAGTATATTAGTGTCTCTTCTACTCTTATATACTGTCTTTAATTATACTATGAAGATTGTGATATAATTAATACTGTGAAGATTGTGAAAAACTGTCAGTATATCACAGTGTTAGTAATCACGTCCAATATACTGTCAGTATATTTCGTTTGTTCAGCTCTAATATACTCTCATTATTAATATTGTGAAGAATGTGATAAATTATCTCTATTTTCACCGAATTTACAAAAAATTAGTAGTATTTTTGGTAAACATATCATATTCATGTACTTCCACAACAACGAAGGTTGTACAAAAAATCATTGACAGTAATACTGTCAATTATGGATTATATTGTTAGTATATAAGTGTGGAAGATACCAATATACTGACAGTATTTGTAATATACGTTAGTATATAAGTGTAGATGATACCAATATACTGACAGTATTTCTAATATACTGTCAATATATTAGTGTCTCTTCTACTCTTATATACTGTCATTAATTATACTCTGAAGATTGTGATATAATTAATACTGTGAAGATTGTGAAAAACTGTCAGTATATCACAATGTTAGTAATCACGTCCAATATACTGTCAGTATATTTCATTTTTTTCAGCTCTAATATACTCTCATTATTAATACTGTGAAGAATGTGATAAATTGTCTCGATTTTCACCGAATTTTCCAAAAAGTAACAGTATTTTTGGTAAACATATCATATTCATGTACTTCCACAACCATCTAAGACAGGATTTTGTGAACAGAGCACTGAGCAGTATATTACTACAGTTTACATCATCTAAAACAGAAATTTGTGAACTTTTATAGTATTAACAAAGTATTTTTACACTGCACAGAAACTAATTAACGACGAAATTTAGCTTAATAAATAAACAAGCACATATCATTAAATAGATATTATTCAACAGAGAGAAACGCAGTCAAATTATAATTGTCTTGACCACAGTACTAGTCTTTCAATGAACAAAATGTCTTGATAATATCAGCCGCAATTTCTACACGAAAGGCTGGCATTTTCTTGGCCCAACCCTTCTTTCTACTCCAGCAAGTATTCGCCCTACTAAGCACAGTTTTCATATACATAAGTACAAATACTCTGCAGTCATTCCCATTATCTTGTGTAGGGGCTTCATACACAGGTTGGATTGGCCATTCAATAACATTTTCAGGAAGACAGTCTCCAACATCATCAAATAGGCATTTACGCTTCAAAAGAATAAGTGTTCAGAATTAGTAGAATTATAGCTAACCTAATAGAACTTTATCGAAATGTAATTCTTACCACTTCGTCTAAGGGCCTTAAATGCCTGCCGATGGGCAACGAGTCATAAAACTCCCACACTTTTTCTTTCATGTTACCCACTAGTAATGCCCAATGAGAATCAAGATGAATGGGTATAAGCAGCATATCGGCGTATTTGATGTTATCCGAAGTAATGTGCTTGACTAGAGATTTGGTATTCTTGATGGAAGCCTTTTTATATTGCTGCAAGTTTAGTATATCACAGTATTATGGCCCAATACAAAAATTACATTAGTGTTGATTAATCCAGATATGGGTATTGTCAGTTTTAACAATATTACTTCAACCACTGATTAGTATTACAGTATTTATAAGAACAAATTTTGTAAATTTTAGCACACAATAGTATATGAATAAATTTTAGCACACTACTTTCAATTTGCCATAAATAATGTCGGTCTAAACAGTATTACTTGAAAAACTTCCAGAAATTACACTATTTTGGACAGAATTCCTACATTTATAATTACTTAATCAGGCAAATAATATTCTAAAATAATTACAATATTAAATATATAAAAAGTATTGAACAATATCAAATTAGTTTCTGTAGGATGTTTTCAAACACTGTAAGTTGTAATACTTAAGTATATCACAGTATTATGGCACAAAATAACAATTACATTAGGATAAATACTGTCAGTTTTTACAGTATTACTGCAAGTACTGTCTAATATCACAGTATTTATGAGTACAAAAATTGGAAATTTTAGCAAACATTAGGAAATGAATAAATTTCAGTATACTACAGTTAATTTCATAATGACTTACTGCGTGAATGGGTGAAATGTAAATAAACGGCTTGACCAGACTTGGATGAAATGTGTTTTCCATGTACAAGAATAAACTATAAGTATCTAAATGGACATCACTTAGCCACCCACTCCCGATTAGGTCTTCTATATTTGATCGATGCATGAGTAAATTTCCTCGCTCGAATAGTATGTCAGAACTGTAACAAATAATAAACTGTTAGGTTAGTTACATATATAATGAAAATTTCCATGAAGTACATTACTATATCAATACCTATTTTTGAATTGGACCATAAAGCGGTCAATTACTGACTTAACCTTTGCTGAAACCAAGGCCCTACCCGGAAATGAAAATACACCTACAGATGGAGAGAATATAAGTTTCTTCTTTCTATTTGGGCGCTCTTTAATGCCTTTAATCAAACTACTTTCGTCTACGCTTTTTCAATTTCTCAAAGTACGAGGGGAAGGTAAATACGGAAGCGATGATAATGGTGAAGCAATCACTAATTGATTGTCAGGTGATGGCTCCCGTCCTGATGTCGGATCCATAGAAGAGTAATTTTTGGAAGTCAACGCATCAAACCTTTCATCACAGTACCGACGTAGCTTCAACACTTCATCATCAACATAATGACGAACTTCGTCTATCATTTCCGTATTCTACTATCCAGTTCAGATTCAGTTTTCTTGCACTCTCTTTCTATAACCTTCTCCATTTCCTTTCTCTTGAGTTCTTTACTTTCCTTCTTCTTCTTCTCCTTTCTTCCATTCCCCTCAACATCATTAATTTTACCTAATCGACTACTAACAAACCTCATTATATGTTTCTCAATACTCTCTTCCTTTTCATCCTCTTCTTCCTTATCTTCCACCTCCTCTTCCACCTCTTCTTCTTTTGAATTGTTTTCAAAATCAGAAAACTCATCGTCTTGAACTCCAAGAAGTTGCTTCTCAGATGGAAGAACATTCTCGAAGGCAGTAGAAACCTAAAAAATGGTGACAAAATTTTAATGGAAATGTGGAATCATAAAAGAATGTCCAATATGATAAAGCTAACCTTATTGGCACCCTTTAGATTCGACTTTAATGACATACAATATTTCACAGAAATGCTAGTCTTAGAAGACCACCGGGAGAGTCGAGGTCTAGCTAAGTCATCGAAGGTATCTGTAACCTTCGTTATCTCGAAGAACCATACCTAGCCATAACAATTGTAAAAATGGACATTATTTTCCAAATAAAACAAAATACAACAATAATCAACATGCACATAGTTACCACGAGCAGAACTGAACAACCCTCCAAATATCCTATACTATCCTCTAGACCTTTTCAACATGCTTTTTGACTTAACATATTGAACTGTCCTTGCATAAATTTTTCAACTGCCTTCGGCCAGTTGTACCTTCTAAACTCTTCCAGTCCACCGAAATTTTGAATGCAAGTTGGAATTTTTAAAACTTTTAGCGGGAAAAAGAACTTGCAGAGTACGTACTTCACTAGGGTGTCTACCCTCCTCTTCTCTATATCCTCGGACCATTGTTCAGCGCCTAGCAAATCAATCTCTGCAACTAAATCCTTCTGTTCGAAGGAAGAGAAAGGACGTCTTTGGAAATCAAACTCGACCCCACGATTTGGCATTCCTAACATCAATGCTACATATGGTTAGCTGTGAACTTTACATAAACATTTCCAACAAGGAATGCCTTATTTTTGGTCGAGTATGATCTTAGCAAGGTGCTGAGGAGTGGGATATTCTGCTTTATGTCCTGGATGGAAAACAATTGTAATATCCCCGCTTCACGAAGATCATTCTTAGAACTTTCAGTAATTATATCTAGCAGTGGCTTCGCACGCTCCTTGAACGTAGCTACACCACATCTGCAATTTAGTGTTTGTGAACGACTCATCTGCATATACAGTATACAAATGAGTCAACGGATAATTAAACACACACTATTTTCATATATCGTAAAATAGGAAAACCTACAAAATCAAACAAATAAGACAGTATTTTAGTGACTGTAGGCAAAAATAAGGCAGTATTTTTGAAGTTACCTTACGCTACGCGCTTATAACAAGGAATAATGTAAATTACAGATGAGGAGTTTTAATATTTATAGTGAAAGAACCCTACAAATAATGGCAGTATGTACAAATAAACAGGTAAAAAGTTCAAGTATTTTATTGACAGTAGGCAACAATACGACAGTATTTTGGAACTTACCTTATCCCAAAACCAGTGGTTAGGTGGCAGTTTCAGGTATGCACCAGTAAAGCCCCAGTATTCCGGTCGAGTATTGTTTGACTCTTTGATCTACTGAGCAGTATTTGCGTGTAATACTGTAATTTACGGCATTATATACATAATACAAAGTTAATTACAAGGGATTCAAAGGTCTTAGTGAAAGAACCACTAAAAATAATGGCAGTATGTACAAATAAACAGGCAAGAAGTTCAAGTATTTTATTGACCGTAGGCAATAATACGACAGTATTTTGGAAGTTACATTATCCCAAAACCAGTGGTTAGGTGGCAGTTTCAGGTATGCACCAGTAAAGCCCTAGTATTCCGGTCGAGTATTGTTTGACTCTTTGATCTACTGACCAGTATTTGCGTGTAATACTGTAATTTCCGGCATTATATACATAATACAAAGTTAATTACGAGGGATTCAAAAGGTCTTCTGAATAGGAAGAAGTTGCAGAGCATCTAGGGCACGGCACGGTAGGTAGGTTAATGTATAATGTCAAAACATACCAAGAGACCTTCGCCGCGTAATGTTCCTTCTGTATTCGGATGTCGCTGATTAGGGATAGGAGTTTTAAAATTTTTCGCCGGAGTTTATGAAGCCGCTGATGCAGAAGGAAGAGGAAGCGTCGTCAATATCGCCGTCGTCGGGGAGGATTTTTCAGAGGTAGTGCGCGAGAAGATTTCTTTTTTGCGTGGGTCCCGCTTGTATAAACTCCGCTACTTATACCCGCACATATTATTAGGTGGGAGTTTCACCAAAAAAAATTTCTTATATTATATATAATATATATATCTTTATTATATAAGAAAATACTCATATTTGAAAGCACACCAAAAATTAGATCCGGACCGTTGGATCAAGATGCTTCAAAGGATAGCCGTTCGATCCTATTAGTGCAGACTGCCAATAACATTTCTTCCAGAAAACCACTTCTCAGCTCCTCCAAAAATCTCGTGAACTCCCGTTTCCGCCAAAACGATCCGCGATTCCTTCTGCCTCCGCCGGAGGAGCCGGCGGCGGCCTGCCCGGCGCCCACCGGAGGGTTCGACGGCCACGCCGGGGGTTGTCCGGGCAGGCCGCCGGCGGCTCCGGCGCCAGAAGGAAGTAGAGCCGCCACTGTTTTTCTGGGTCTCACGGGCAAGGAAAACGGTCGGCGGTGGCCCTGCCTGCTCGCCACCGGAAAACCCCCGACGGGTTCTCCGGTGGCCGGCGAACCCCCCGGTGGGGGCCGGGCAGGTCGTCGGCGGCGGAAGAAGGAATCGCAACAGGCGGTAGCGGAACCGGGAAGAGGGGAGGTGGTGTTCACGGGATTTTGTTTTATTTTTTTATTTATTTTATATTTTATAATTTAATAAGTAATTAAATAAATTATATTCTTTAAAAAATAATAAAATTATTAAAAATTCTGATAAATTAAATTTTAAATACTTTTAAATTTTAAAATTATAAATAACAGCCTGGGGTGAAGCCCCCCCCCCCCCCCCCCCCCCCCCCCCCCCCCCCCCCCCGTGCGAAGCCCACTTGGCAAAGCCCGCTTGGTTCGCCCGCCCCCGGGGGCCGCTGAAGCCCCCCGGTGACGGGTGTCGGGGGCGTGCGAAACCCCCCAGTGGCGGGCGAAGCCCGCCGGGGGCGTGCGAAGCCCACTTGAATGTCAAGCTTGGTTGCGGGCGAAGCCCGCTTGAATGCCAAGCGGCGAAGCCAGGTTGATTACGGGCGAAGCCCGCAGCGACGCATCGAGAACGGGCGAAACCCGTTCGAAGATGCTAGTATATATATATATTTTTTTTTTTTAAGTCCCGATGTCCGCTGGCCTGACCGGAGACCACCGGCGAGGTCGTCGGACCCCGGCAAACCTGCCGGGGTTAGTCCGGCGGGGATCCGTCAGGGCCACCGCTGACGGAGCCCCGCTGGACTAACCCCGGCAGGTTCGTCGGGGTTCGACGACCTCGCCGGTGGTCTCCGGCTGGACGGCAGCAGCTCCGGCGGCGGCGGCGGCGTACCAAAACAGGAGGAGAGTCGGCAGGGGGCTGCATCGGGTTTAGGCACAGGAGTTTTTTTTTTTTTTTGGCTATTCACAGCCACCCTAAATCTGGATATGCCTATTTGTAGTTCAGATCGACATGTTTACTGAATGTACTTTTTATTTTATTTTAAAAATTAAACCTCTCAAAATAGCTGCTCAACTGCTCAAGATAGGATGACGTGCTTGATGGCCTTCTCCATGTTGACAAAAGAAGAGCCTCCTTCAGGCCAAGTGGCGCCCTCCAACTTGAGCTTCCACTCCCCGGCGTTCTTCCTCATCTCCTTCCCCTTCTCCCCCTCCATAACCTCCCTCACCATCACCGCCACCTCCTCCCTCTTCACATTGCTACCAATCTCCACCCCCACCCCCCACTCCGAGCACACGTACTTGCAGTTGGTCATCTGCTCCGCCAAGAACGGCCAGCATATCATCGGCACGCCGGCGGCGATGCTCTCCAACGTCGAGTTCCAACCCGAGTGCGTCAAGAATCCTCCAACCGAGGGATGCGCTAGGATCTTCTCCTGCGCGCACCAGCTCACTACCAACCCCCTCTCCTTCGTCTCCAAATCAAACTCCGGCGGCACCGGCGCCGTACGACCCGTCACCAGATCCCGCCGGATCACCCAAAGGAAGTCGCAGCCGCTTCCATCCAGCCCCCACGCAAACTCCGCCAGCTCCAACTCCGACAGCATGACGATGCTGCCGAAGTTCACGTACAGAACCGAGCCCTGCTTCCTTCCGTCGAGCCAGGCGAGGCAGTCGCCGTCCTCCACCCACGGATTGCCTCCCAGTACTGTCGGGAGCGATCTCTTTGGGGACTGGCTGAGGAGGTTGATGGGGCCGACGGCGTAGACTGGAGGGAGCAGCAGATCAGACGCCATGGCGTCAAGGATTGGGCGCTCTAATTCGTCCAAGGTGTTGACAATGATGGCGGCGGCCTTAGCAGCTCGCCGGGCTTCTCGGCCGATATAGTTAAAGACGATGTCGCCGGGGTCAGTTGGCCGGTGGAAGGACGGCATGTCTCTGACCCGGATTTGCTTCATGCCCGGTATCCAGTCTATGGGGATGTCGAGAAGCTCCTCTGCTACTTCACCTTCACCAGCAATATTTTAATATTTTGAAAGAGAAAATGAGATCGAAGTGGAAATAGACCATGAAGCAGAGGAATTAAAACGCGAAAAAAAGTAGTGCTGATCTGTGGGGGTACCTATGAGAGGAGCAAGGCCACGGTGCACCAGGGCATCAAAGTGGAAATAGGCCATGAAGCCGCAGGCGCTGGCCGTCCAGAAGGTGATGCCCGGAACTCCCAAGAGACTGGCGGTGTCTAGGGCGAACGTCATCATGCCGTCGCAAACTATGCAGCTGATTGGGGGCACGCCGGAGGCAGGGGAGTTGAGGCTCTCGAGGAGGTGGAGGAAGGGGGAGGGGAAGTTTATCGGAATGGAGGCTATGAGCGCCGGCATGAACTGACCTGACTCCGGATCGGACGGCGGGAGGCCGTCTGGGATGGACTCGAAGCGGAAGGACGGGTGGCCGGCTGTGAGGGCTGGGTGGCCGGAGCGGATGAGGCGTTGGTGGTTGAAGTGGGTGTTGACGAAGGTGATGTGGAAGCCGTGAGATGAGTGGAGGAGCTTCGCGAGGTCCAGGAAAGGGTTGATGTGGCCTTGTGCCGGGAAGGGGACGAGAACGGCATGACGCTTCTTCTCTGACATTTCGGAGCCCATTGTTTTCTTCCGCCGCTGCTCTGCTACTATCACTGTCTGTTCTCCCGATCTCGGCTTTATAGAGGGGATGACACGTATATGCGATATTATAAAATAGATATTTGAATTTATATACTTTTTAAATCAGTCTTTGAATTTTCAATCCATCGAAATTAATCCTTAACTATTAATCTTGATGGGGTTCCCCTAAAGATTTGCGAGTTAAACTGGTAGGACTTTGACCAAAATGCTCAAGCAAGCTAACTTGATCGAGTGAGCCGCGCTCGCTCGAAGGGTCCCAAAATCGCCCAAAAGAGGAAAAAACGACACCCGCACACGCCCAAGTGGAAGTATGTCGGGAACCGCACAAAGCGACGCGGATGCGCGTCGTACCAAGCGCGCGCGCACCCACGTACATGGGCACGGCCCGCGCGTGCACATGGCCAGCGTGCTACGCCGGCCGCCAGCTGCCGGCTCGCCGCCGCCTCTTCCGCCGCCTCCGGCCTCCACCGTCGCCGGGCAACTTGCCCGGCTGCTCGGGTCGCTTGGGGGGCATGTCGTCATTTTCAAAAATTTGGTGATCCGGATGATCGAAACCGAGCAGCGTCATTTGTCAACTTCAGATCCAGCCAAGCGCAATTACCAGCACGTCCTTTCAAGAAAGCTATAAAAAGGCTCAAATGCTTTCATTTGAAGACAAGCAAGAAAGGTGACAAGAGAAAGCTCTGTGGTTTTTGGGGGAGGACGTAGGACTTAGATCGTTCCTTCGCCCCGAATTCCCTCTGCTCGCTCTCAAGTCTGTTCGTGCTCAACAGTCACGTGGACGGTGTGGAAACAAGGAAAATCCCGACTCCAAGATTCGGATCAATGTAGCCGGAAGCTGCTCGCCCAGCAGTCCGACTAGACGGCTTGACTGGCAACGACGAAAGGGCTAGGACAATAATAACAGGACCTCAGGTGTTGCCACAGAGATGTCCCACAACGTACCCAGAAGCTCAGAAGAGACTTCCCATCCACAACCAACGATGGCCGAGCAGGGTACGAGGAAGGCACCGAGTTGGCTAGTTTTAAGATTAGCGACCAAGGATGACGGGTCCGAGAATTTGAAAGTAGGGTTCCAAAAGCTCAAGTTCAGGTGTCAATCCAAGTATCCCTAGGGTCTTATTTATAGGCAAACCAAAGAGAAGGGGGAAGGCTTATTTATACCCCACCCAGCTCGGAGACCAAGCGACATTGAGGCGACCTCGCTTGGAAATAGGAGAGTATCGCCTATGGTCGCCCACCTTTTGGCGAGTATCAGGGTTACTCGCGCGAGTTTGCCCATACTCGCCCAGGCCTTCTTCTGCTCCGGCTGACTGAGCTGTCTTGTGTCTTGGACTGCTGGCCTCTGTGCTGACCTTTTGACCTTGACTTCTACCTACGTGGCTTTGAATGGGCCCACCCTCGGAGAATAAGGGTTGTACACAATCCCCGCTCTTTGCGAGTAACGTAGTTGCTCGGAAAGAATCATCCAACCTTTATTTGACGAGCTGTCATGCAGGCAAGTATCGGTCTATAATCGGCATCTCGCTAGTCGACGCCCTGACTCTATATATAGAGGGAGAGGGGTCTCTAATGACACGACTTTTCTGAACTCGCTCAAGATATCGCGCAGTGCTGCTGAGGAAGCTGTCGCTGACTTGGCCGACCTTCTGGGCTTGTTGCCGCCTCTTCGAGCGTCTGCTCGTGTAGACGCCGAGCTTGAGGACTTCCTCACCTACAAAAAGAGAAAGCGTCTTGCTAAGAAGAAGAAGAAAAACGCTGCTGCGGAGGAGGTCGTCGATCCTCTGGTCAGCCATCGTCAACAACTTCTCGACGATCTGGGTCTTTCTCATGAGGGAGACTCTCCTGCTCCTGATCCTCCTGCGCCAAAGGTCGCTCCGGAGGCAAGTACGACTGGGGCCTCGACTCAGGCTCAACCGGATGTCGCCCCCTGTGCGAGGTGAGGGATCCATACTCATCACCTTTGGATTAGCTTGCTTAAAAATTGTTTCCGCTGGCTAGGTTATGACATCCTTTCTACTATTTGCAGATCTGCCGGCCACTGACGCTCGGGAGGAGCCTTTGGTTATACCTCCTTTGCGATCATCTCCGATGATCTCGGCTAGAGCTGGGGAGGGGTCTCGCGGTAGTCGCTCGGTGAGGATCCTTCACAGCTCCTTGTCGGAGAAGCGGCCTTCGAGCGAGCAGAGAGCTCACTTAGCGAGCAGCGCGCCTCCGCCGCCACCGCCGACACCGCCTTTACAACGACCGGATCCGGCGAGCAGCTCACAGCTACCCCCGGGCAGGCTTCCGCCACCACCTCCATTGCCTTCTTATGTCGACGTCCCGGGCGATCATCGTCCTTCGTCTTCTACGACCCCCTCAACCTTTCCGGGAGAGTCCTCGCGCCGAGGCAGGGTTGGGGGTCTTCAGGGTTCTTCTCCCCAAGGGGGAGGGCAACCCGTGGATGGTCGCAGTCAGGGGAATGCGCCTCCCAGCAGGGAGCAAATCGACGGAACTCACCTTGGCCGGCGAGGTGCTGGCCACCATAGCGCCTCCCTACATCGAGGAAAGGGATCCCCTCGTCGGCGATCTCATAGTCCTCCTCGCGGCACGTGGAACGAAGCTCATCGGCTTGGTAACTTAGTTGCTGCTTTGTCGAATTTGCTGTGATTGTCCTTCAATACTCGCCACTAACGTTTTCTGCTCCCTTCTCTTTTTGGCAGCTCACGCTCAAACTCCCGTAGGAGCTTTGATTTATGCGATCGGGCTTTCTTCTCGCGAATACCAGGAGAGGGCTACTCGCGCCATCCTGGATCTGGAGGCAAAGGTCGAGCGATTGGCGATCAGCGAGCCCTATCATCGTCTGACTGATTTGGAGGTGCGGGTATCCCGGCTGAAAGAGTTTGATACTCGTCTGGCTGGTGCAGAATCTCACCTTCAAATTGTTAGTGATTTGGAGCGTCGGGTCGCCAGGATGGAGCATCGCCAATAGCTGCACCACGACGAGCTAGTGGGGATGCGTGTGAGCATGGGCTCGGTTGGTCGGCTATTGAGGATCGAGGACAAGCTGCGGCAAGGCGAGGACGCGATGACCCTGGCCTTCGAGTACTTTAAGCGGGCTCGCATCATGGGCTGGGTTGGACGACATCCACAACCCCGGATCCTCAGGCGAACCTCCAGGGCCCTCCTTAGATTTTGCTCTTTTTTTCTTTGTAATCTGATTGGCCGCCAATCGGCGAGTATTTATGTAATGTAAACACCTTGATTTATGGTAAAAATTGATTTGGTGAGTATTCAAATCTCTCCCTTCAATTCTTGTTTGCTTGCTGTGATATCTGATTTTTTCTCCATCTTCTTTATTCTTGCGAGTAGTGTTTGAATGTTGCATCTATTTGACGAGCTTCCTTATATTCTGATGCAGGTACTCGCGCGCTGAAGGTTGGTGATTCAGCGCGCGCTGGAGATTTGGCGACTTTCCTTAATACTCGCCACCCCCTCATTCGTACTCGCGGCGGCGTAGCCGACAAGCCAAGCCTTCTCGACTCCTATAAATAGGGGGTGAGTACGCATTAATTACGCTTTTGATGATCTTCCTTCAGCACTGACGAGTATCTCTCGATTACTTTCATTCTCGCCTTTTTGATACTCGTTCCCTTCCTTTTCTTGGACAGAATGGCGGATGAGGCGACTATCAGGCGTGCGAATCGCACTAAGAACTTCGCAGCGACGTCCTTCAAGAACCCGATTACTCGGTCGAAGGATTTTGAGGAATTTTTGGATAAGTACTTGTCGCCAGGATATGTCGCCAGGCTTCCTCGCGAAGATGAGTGACTGAACACCTTCTCGTCCACCGAGATGGTGTTCCCTATTCGCCACTTTGAAGTCGGCTTGCGACTACCATTGAGGATGGAGCTATGTCAGATCCTCCGCTACTTCGGGATAGTCCCTGCCCAGATCAACCCAAATGGCATGGCGATGATCATTGGGTTTCTATGCTTCTTGCGAGAATAGAGGGTCATCTTTGATCTCTCCGTCTTTAGGAGGGCCTTCCAATTCATGGTGACTGAAGAGGGCATCGTCTTCCTGTGTAGTCACGTCTGCACGTTAGTCGACACGGCGAACAAGAACCACCGCTGGGGCGAGCGGCTGGTCGTCATTCGGGGCGACTTTGAGGCCATCCCAACCTCGTCCTTTGATGCGCGAATCTTAGCACACCGCTATAGGCGGTAGTAAGACCGCGACACGAAACGGTAGTGTACCGATCGTTCAAGTAATATAAAATGGGAATGAATCCCCAAGTATCGATCTCAAAGGAACACAGTAAGGTGGAGTTTATTATCGAGGAAGGACTTGAGATTGAAGTCCTTTCGAGCGGATGGATGCGTAAATGGGGGATTTGGTTTGTGGAAAATAAAAGAAAACAACTTAAACTACTCCTATGCAATGCCGCTATGCAAAGCTTCGCTCGGCGGGATGGAAGACTACGTAGGCCTTGAGCGCACTACTTCGTTGGGCGGATGGGCGAGTAGGCAAGCGGAGTCAAACTGTGCAGGCCTTGAGCGCACTGCTTCGTAGGGCGAATGGATTACACGGGCCGCTATGCCACGCTTCGCTAGGCGGATGGACGAGAAGGCTTGCGGATGGAATGGTTCGCACCGGCGGAGTCGGAATGGATTACACGGGCCGTTAGCACCGCTTAGCTTGGCGGATGGACGAGTAGTCTTACGGAATGAGGGTCGCAAGCACCTCTTCGACAAGCACGCCACTAGCAATTGCTAGTGCGGCACCGAACACGAAGGCGGAATGGAAATTAGATGGGGGTGCACCTCATAAACACATATGAATAATATAATCTCAAATAAATGAAATAGACATTACATAACAAGATTCATTGTGCACATCATCAAAATATAGAAGAATCTAACATAAACAATCATCAACATAAAGAAGGAAAAAGAGGGTAAAGGAGTCGACCACATCCGAAGCCTTGCCGAAGATTCACGGTTGGAATCGCTGGGTTGTCAATCCGCGTCCAAGCTCGGTCTTCAACTGCGTTCGAGGTAGAGGAGGGCTGTCACTTCCTCCCAATGGCTCGTCTTCTTCGTGTCACGATCCAATCTACTCCGATACACGATCTCCTTGCTCGACGTTGGCGATCTTTGGGCTAGAAACCTCTCCTTGAAGCTCTTGGATGATGGAGGAGGCCTAGGGGGGCGGAGAACCTGCGGAAGGGGCGAAAACGGCGGAGCTGGGCGGAAGAAATGCGCGATCCCGACCTAATTCGCGAGCAGGTCAATTTATAGGCGCTGGAATAAACAGTGCGCACGATCAGTGGCGCACGACCAGTGGTCGTGCGCACTAGAATCCTATGATCGTGCGCCTGCCTAGGCGGAGCCTGCAATGTAAGAAATTTATAAAATATAATGTTCGCACGACCAGTGGTCGTGCGCACTACCGTAAATGGTCGTGCGTTCGGTCAAGACAGAACTCAAATTTCGGGGGTTGAGTGCGCACGATCAGTGGCGCACGACCAGTGATCGTGCGCAGTGTTCCTGTACAGAATTGTACCGGGAACACCTGCACGACTCCTGTTCCAACAGAAATGCTAATCAGGCCACTGAAGGTGGCACTCAACAATACGATAAGGCTATCAAAAGAAAATAAACATAAAACACACCAAATTAGGCCAAGAAGTGCACCTAGCATAGAATGACAAATATGAGCTAAAACAAGGCTAAAGTGCAGTGGAAAGACTAGAAAAACGGCCCAGATGAGTCCATATATGTGTATATAATTGGGACTCATCACACCCCCAGACTTAACTGTTTGCGCGTCCCGAGCAAACAAATTCCTCAAGCGGCTGAGAAAAATACATAGCTGGCATAGAAATTGTAAAGCGGAGTATCATGCGAAGTCTCATGCTCATGCGCGTAGAAATACAGTAGACAAAATTTCTAATTGTACATATTAGTTTATACTTTTCTAGGGGCGTATTTATATATTACATTTACTCAAAAAGTGAATCACGGTGAATCATAAGGTCGTACATAGGAAGAAAGTAAACTGAACGCTGGGGCGAGCATTGCCAAAGATCGGGGCTCGAGACAACCTCCATTGAAATCCATCAATGTCGGTGACCATAAGCTTGCCCGTTCGCACTCTCTCCACGGCACTGGTTTGACTTAAATGCGTGAATCAATAGGACTTAAGGTTTTAGATGAGGCTTGGGTTTAGGTGAGGTAAACAAATATAAACATGAAGGCTTAGAACACAAAAACCCAAATGAGCAAATGCATAACACTATCCAAGTAGCCATAAAACACGCGGATGCACCACTCCCCCAGACTTAGACTTAGACGCATGGGTGTGTGCACCGCCTACTCTCAAATATAAATCTCAAACAGATTTTTTTTTAATTAAACTTTTCATTCTTCTTTTTCTTTTCAAATCTTTTTCTTCTTTTCTTTTTCTTTCTTTAGCAATTTCAGCAAATTTTCAAAGATGCACATCCACATTTTCACATTGTACTTCCAAAATCAACACCACCAATTTAAAATTTAAACAAAATGCTTGCATTTTGGGTGTGCGACTAGGATTGGAGTTTAGGCTTTGGTGAACAATAGTGGAGCTGAACCAAAAGAATGGGGTAGACACAACTGGGCTAGCGAGGAAATGATGATAGGAATGGCACAAAGGCTCAACCGGGCCAAAATGATGGCCTATATCACATTCACGCAATTGACTAACCATATACCCATGCTTCAAGAATCGCTTGGGGCAAGTTCTTAGCCACCGAGAAAGATAATCCTTTCTCCCTACTCGGGCAATACGAGGCTAACGAACGTCTACACACATCCCTATGCTACCGTTTGATTCACACCGGATTCACCAATTGTTGAGTGTAGTAAACAATATTTACGCTAATAGAAAAATATAAACTAAAAGCATAAAAAGAAATTGAATATACACGAATTTCTATGTGAGACATGAGCACTCGACTAGGAGCACTATCGAAGTCAACATTTTACTCTTACTCACAATCCTAAGCCAGCACAATGATTTTCCAAATCACACAAAAGAAATGAGTTCAGCTCAAGACATGCCAACAGCTAAGTGCACGCTCGAGTGGGTGCTGTGGTGTGCAATGAAACTGAACAAAACAAAAATAAATAACACCTCCTAGTATGCTGTGCAATGGTGCACGTGAGCGGGTAAACGGAACTACTCTTTTCCAGACTTAAACTAAACAAAATGCGCAAAATATAGCTATGAAATTCAAAATAATGCTAGGGAAAGAGAGTACCCAGTGCTCAGAAATGAGCATACCAGAAGATTGGCGTGTAAACCAAGAAAAAGCTGCAGCATCCGCCAGAAGAACACCTGCAGGGGTGAGCTCCGCAAAAACAAAAGAAAATATACAAACTAAAAAGAAATGCAACTAACTAAACTAAACTAGATGAAATAAAAATGCAGGAAAAGTAAGATAACTACTGGGGTTATTGTCATCCCAGCACGACTTATTCTAATTTAAAACAGTTCTAGCTAATGGGTCTATGAAAAGAAAAGTGCACCGGTAATTGTTCTAATATGCGCGTAGGTAGTGGGTACCTATACGGAGAAAGAACAGTCACGCCTCTACCTGAATAAAGATAAAACCTGCCCATCACAGGTAGAGGGAAAAGAAAGTAAGAAGAGGAGGAGGAGATATCCTCGCTCAACTCACCAAAAACATCTTTGCCCAGCAAGGTACCGTCTTCAGGGAGGTGGCAGGAGGAGAAGGCAAGGAATGAGGCTTCCTCTATGGAGGAGAGATCAACCTCCTCATATGAAAGGATACACTCATCATTGACTTGAGCAGAAGGCTTCAAGTCCTCCTGGGGTACCTGTGAAGACTCAACCTGCACAAGCTCAGATGGAGAAAGGGGATCAAGAAATAAACAAGAAGAATGACTTAAATAAAAATCAAGCGGGGGAGTGGTCCCGGTCTCACTCCCATCAGATTGGGAAAGTAAAATAATGTTGGCATTGTCATCAATGTCGCAAGGTTCAGCGAGATCGACAGTGGCCATGCCCAAGATTTGGACATCCTCCACCGGTGTTGAGGAAAGCTCCTCTTCACCTAGAAGATTGTCCTCCTCCATAGAAGCAGGCATAACACATAAATCGCCAGCCTCATCCAGCGACACATCCTCAACAATGCCGTCAGAGACGAATGTAGCATGCACAACAGGGGGAAGAATAGTGCTCGGATAAAGGTCGAGCACCGATTCCTCACAAAGAATCGAATCCACTAGGGGTGGTGGATGCACCGGGAGAATAGGCTCAGCAATGTCGGTGCCCAGATCAGCTACACATCTGGTGACTGTGTCAGCGCCATACCCTTCAAGATGTGAAGGTGGCAAAGACACAAAACCGGATGTTGAAGGTGTGCCGCCAGAGTTAGGATTCGGGACGATCCGGATATCCGGCTCGTCATCCTCATTCAATTGGCGAAGATACTCGGCACAGTCCTTCAAGACATGATCAGTGCTCCGACAAAACTGACACTGCCTTGTGGGCTTCTTTGGCACAGCGGGTGCTGAAGCCGAAAAGAAGTAAGACGGTAAAGGCTCGGCAGAGTAGCCATAAGACTTACGCGCACCATATAGAGTATCAAACGAAGTCGGTGCTCCATATGCTGGGCGAGAAGAATTATGCCCACCATTCTCTGTAGGGCATTCATCACTAGAGTGGGAGGTAGCTCTACACCAACGGCAACGGATATTAAGATGTGCCCACATAGTGCGAAGATAATACAATTCAAAAAGAAAAACACTATTGTGCGAAATACCACACCTAACAAAAATTACTCACGCAACCTAATTAAAAACAGGAAACAGAATACGAGGAAATAAAACAAAGGAATGCAATTTACAAATGGAAGGGCTTCTCTCTCAGGTTCTCCCTCTCCAGAAAACTCACACGACTGTGTTCCCCGACAACGACGCCAAAAACTTGATGCGCGAATCTTAGCACACCGCTATAGGCGGTAGTAAGACTGCGGCACGAAACGGCAGTGTACCGATCGTTCAAGTAATATAAAATGGGAATGAATCCCCAAGTATCGATCTCAAAGGAACACAGTAAGGTGGAGTTTATTATCGAGGAAGGACTTGAGATTGAAGTCCTTTCGAGCGGATGGATGCGGAAATGAGGGATTTGGTTTGTGGAAAATAAAAGAAAACAACTTAAACTACTCCTATGCAATGCCGCTATGCAAAGCTTCGCTCGGCGGGATGGAAGACTACGTAGGCCTTGAGCGCACTACTTCGTTGGGCGGATGGGCGAGTAGGAAAGCGGAGTCAAACTATGCAGGCCTTGAGCGCACTGCTTCGTAGGGCGAATGGATTACACGGGCCGCTATGCCACGCTTCGCTAGGCGGATGGACGAGAAGGCTTGCGGATGGAATGGTTCACACCGGCGGAGTCGGAATGGATTACACGGGCCGTTAGCACCGCTTAGCTTGGCGGATGGATGAGTAGTCTTACGGAATGAGGGTCGCAAGCACCTCTTCGACAAGCACGCCACTAGCAACTGCTAGTGCGACACCGAACACGAAGGAGGAATGGAAATTAGATGGGGGCGCACCTCATAAACACATATGAATAATATAATCTCAAATAAATGAAATAGACATTACATAACAAGATTCATTGTGCACATCATCAAAATATAGAAGAATCTAGCCTAAACAATCATCAACATAAAGAAGGAAAAAGAGGGTAAAGGAGTCGACCACATCTGAAGCCTTGCCGAAGATTCACGGTTGGAATCGCTGGGTTGTCAATCCGCGTCCAAGCTCGGTCTTCAACTGCGTCCGAGGTAGAGGAGGGCTGTCACTTCCTCCCAAATGGCTCGTCTTCTTCGTGTCACGATCCAATCTACTCCGATACACGATCTCCTTGCTCGACGTTGGCGATCTTTGGGCTAGAAACCTCTCCTTGAAGCTCTTGGATGATGGAGGAGGCCTAGGGGGCGGAGAACCTGCGGAAGGGGCGAAAACGGCGGAGCTGGGCGGAAGAAATGCGCGATCCCGACCTAATTTGCGAGCAGGTCAATTTATAGGCGTTGGAATAAATAGTGCGCACGATCAGTGGCGCACGACCAGTGGTCATGCGCACTAGAATCCTGTGATCGTGCGCCTGCCTGGGCGGAGCCTGCAATGTAAGAAATTTATAAAATATAATGTTCGCACGACCAGTGGCGCACGACCAGTGGTCGTGCGCACTATCGTAAATGGTCGTGCGTTCGGTCAAGACAGAACTCAAATTTCGGGGGTTGAGTGCGCACGATCAGTGGCGCACGACCAGTGGTCGTGCGCAATAGAACCAGTGATCGTGCGCAGTGTTCCTGTACAGAATTGTACCTGGAACACCTGCACGACTCATGTTCCAATAGAAATGCTAATCAGGCCACTGAAGGTGGCACTCAACAATACGATGAGGCTATCAAAAGAAAATAAACATAAAACACACCAAATTAGGCCAAGAAGTGCACCTAGCATAGAATGACAAATATGAGCTAAAACAAGGCTAAAGTGCAGTGGAAAGACTAGAAAAACGGCTCAGATGAGTCCATATATGTGTATATAATTGGGACTCATCATCCTTCTAGCCGCCGGAGAGTGTCTTCTCCGTTCCCTACCTGGAGGAGACAAAGGAGAAGATACTCGACTGCTTTCAGAATCATCGCTTGGACGTGGTCTTCTGGAGGAGGCGAGTAGATGTACTCGCAGAGGTCTTCTCGGGTGAAGGTAGTATTTTGAGCGAGTATTGGTTATACTCGCTTCTTTGTCTTTAGCTGACGACTAATCTTTTTTATCTTCTGTCTTTTGCAGTTGTTCGCACTGTGCCGCTCGAGCCTCTCCCGGTGGCGGCTAAGGTGGCGGCTTCCTCCCAAGGGGGCGCGGGGACCTCGGTGCGCGAGGGCGGGGGTTCTTCCCCGATTGACTTGTCGCCTGTCGGTGATGAGCCGGTTGTCGTTGGTGATGAGGCCGGGACCTCTAAGAAGCGGAAAGGCAAGACCAGAGCCCTAGAGCCCGCAAGAAAGAAGAAGCAGGTTGTGCACAGGGACCTGGGGGAGAAGACGGATCCTTCGGAGGCTAGCGATCCCTGCAGTCATCCACTCTTCAACGGAGGCACCTGTGGAGAGGATGCCTATGGTCGCCCACTGGTGTCCTGGGCGGAGCGCGCCCACGAGGTGACCCTTAGCACCAATCTCCCCGCTTGGTCGGAGGATTTGGAAGATAGCGGCGAAATATTAGACGTAATGTTCGCGTGGATGCTGAGGCCCTGCAGGAGGTCTCGGCCGAGTATCTGGCTCACCAAACCTCGCGCTCGTTCCTGCGATCCGTCGAGCTGTGCCATGCGACGGGGAGGCGGATGCTCGAGTACGAGCAGATGATCAAGGTGCAGAGCAAGAAGCTCATATCCTTGGGGAACAGGCCGCTAAGTGCAAAGAATATGAGGTAATCGCTCGACGTTCTTCTGGATTCTGGAATACTCGCCTTTTGTGCTGACCATTTCGCTAATCGCTTTCTTCATATCTGTGCAGGCCACCGAGATCGAGACGGCAAAGAAGGTGTCCCAGCTAGAGAAGGAGCTGGAAGACACTCGACAGACCTTGGAGGTTGCCCAAGTCCGCATCGCCGAGCTGGAAACTCGGCCTGCCGGGCAACAACCTTTGGAGGCGGCCCCCTCTAGGGTCGGTAAGCAAATTAGGATGCATGGCGATGAAATGACGCACATACGCCGAGAAATCGCGTGGGCAACCGGGAAGGTCATCCTGAGTCGGTTGAAAGCTGAAGGTCACTTGAAGCCGGAGGCGATGGACCTAACTGTGGTGGACCTCATCCCGGCGCTGCTCGCCGAGGAGTCCACCTCTCCTAAGCGAGTTCCTTCACCGTCTTCTAGTGATGCCGAGGAAGAAGACTCCGAGGATGAGGATGGTGAGGAAGACGTCGATGTGGATGGCGAGGACGAGGTTGATGATGGAGGCAAGGATGACACATAGTCGCCGGGGCCATTTTTTGACAACTCAGGATACGTACAACATTTTTTGAACATGTAATTCAGAAAACATGATTGAAACGAAAACAAATTTTTTTGCTCGCCTTCTGTTACTGTTCTTACTTTCTGGTTTGTATGCCGATTAGGCTCTTAGGCTCGAGGCGGGGTTGAGTGCTCGCTAGGCTCCTAGGCCCGAGGCAAGGTTGAGTGCTCGTTAGGCTCTTAGGCGCGAGGCGAGGCGGGGTGTTCGCTACGATCGACGATAATATCTTACTCGCACGTAGCTGCTCGCACGTTTGTGCTCGCGCCCGCATGCTCGCACCTGCATACTCACACCATTATACTTGCACCTGCATGCTCGCCCCTCTCAGAATCCTTGGTGGAGTTGACCTGTGAATGGCACTTGGAGAAGGTCCTGAGGGACATATGCTCCCAAGGCCTTCCCTTGTACGACAATGTTGATGCTGATGGGACGAACTCTTTCCTGATATACTCAACAATCAGAGGGGATTAAGCACACTGAATCAAATTATTTGGACGAGATAATCGAAAACGAAATGCTATGCTACGAGCTTTTAGCTCTCGAGGGCTCACGACGCTTTGATTCAAGGGTTGCCTGATAGGTTGAGTCGATTATCTCTTCATCGAATTGGGAGGTCGACGTCCAAACTTCTTCTTGATAATCTCTCCAGTCAGACAAGAAATGCAGTCAGAGGGTATCTACGGTCAATGTGCAAGGGGGGAGCTGATCTCGACCGTTAGTGCAGAGGCTTGGTATTAAGAGAGCGCACTACCGAGGCACTGTCCCATCATCCGTTCTGGGTTTTACGAGAATCAAGTCAGAGGCCCGTTTCCCAACCTAGAGCGGAGATCGGCTTCACCTGCTTTTCTTCCTTTATTTTAAAACATTTTGCACCGAGATGAATGTAAGAACCATTTCAGCCAATCGAACGCCTTCTCGCACTCTTCAGACCATTCGAAGTCCTCGCTCTTTCGAAGCATTTTGAAGAACGGAGATCACTTCTCTCCTGTCTTTGACAGAAAGCGCCTAAGACCCGCCATCCTTCCCGTCAACCTTTGGACTTCTTTCATTGTCTTCGGCGAAGTCATCTCCAGGATTGCCATAACCTTGTCAGGGTTCGGTTCTACCCCTTTCGGGGTGATGAGATGCACCAAAAACTTTCCCCTTCTAGCTCCGAATACACACTTTGCCGGATTGAGCCTCATCTTGAACTTCCTCAGTGTTGCGAAGGTCTCCACCAGATCAGCTACATGCTCCTGGACACTATTGCGTTTGATCAAGAGGTCGTCTACGTACACTTCCAGATTTCTCCCCTTCTGCTCCTTGAAGATATGGTCCATCATCCACTGGTAAGTCGCCCCTGCGTTCTTTAATCCGAAGGGCATCATCTTGTAGCTGTAGCAACCATCGTCAATGATGAAAGAGACATCGCGACAATCGGGGGGATACATCCGGATCTGGTGGTATCCTGAAAACGCATCAAGGAAGCTCATTACAGAAAAACTGACGGCTGAATCAACCAACGCGTCGATTCGAGGCAAGGGATAGCAAGCCTTTGGGAAGCTTTTATTCATTAAAGAAAAATTGACACACATCCTCCAGCTTCCCCCAACCTTCTTTACCATTACAACGTTCGAGACCCAGCCTGTGTACTGGATCTCTGACACAAAGCCTGCTTTAAGCAGCTTCTTCGCGGATAGGTATGACCAACATGGTGTAACTTGACCTCTTCTTCTGGCGAACGGGCTTTGCTGAGGGGTCGAGATTGAGGTGATGACAGGCAACCTCAGGATCGATCCCCGACATCTCAACAGTACTCCAAGCAAAGATGTCAACGTTTTCTTGCAGACACACCGCCATCTCCATCTTCTCGCTGATCTTCAACGATCCTCTGATCTTCAGCAACCCAGATACTCCTTCCTCAGAGAGTACCTCAATTTCTTCCACCTCTTCGGCTACTTCCAGTCTGGCTGTGCTCCCCAACACTCTTTCAAACTCTTCTGCGTTAGCCATCCAGTTGATGGTACTGACCGCGCTGAGGTAGCACTCGCGAGCGGCTCTTGGATCACTCCTGATACTCACCTGGACCTCCCCTGGCAGTACTTTAAGCACTGATGCTAGGAAGACGGAACGGCCTTGAAGGTGTTGAGAAGCGGCCTTCCGAAGAAAGCCTTGTAGCAACTCGGGGCATCGACGATGACGAAGCGGCACTTGAGGGAGTTGCCACCGAGTGTTACAAGGAGATCTACTCCTCCTTCCACCTCCTTCTTCTCTCCCTAGAAGCCAAAGAGGGGACCATCTAATGCCCTGACTCTTTTTGCTCCGATGCCCAGCCCGTCGAACGTCTCTTTGAAGACGACGTTCACGGAGCTACAGTTATCGATCAGAATTCGATCAACGGTGAATACCTCCACTGCTGCTGGATCACGAGGGCATCACGAAAGGGATTCTAATTCCCCAACATGTCCTCCTCTGAAAAGGTGATTTCCTCCCATGGGGGCGGTGATTAAGAGGTTGAGGCGACACTCCTTCGATAAATCTGATGGAGGATACCATTGCGGGAAGCTCCTAGCCCCGCTCCCCCATGGATCACCCCTACTCCTCCTCCTCTGCCTCCCTGGGCGATGTCTCCTCGACCTCCATGGTTGATCCGATCTCCATTCCTCCTTCGAGCGATGGCTTGCACTGCTGATGGCTCGACGGGGGCTTCTATCCTCCGCTGCTCTCCTCCTGATTCTCTTGTTGCCAACCTCCTCCTGACTTCCCAAAAATCCGGGCAAGTCATCGTTTCGTGCCCCTCCACCTGATGCAGATCACAATAGAGGGGGATCTCCTCCACCTGCGGCCTTCTCCACCAATTCTTTCGACCTTGCCGGTTGCCATGTGGGGCAACCGCCATCGCTTCCTCCCTTCCCCTTCCTTGATGCCTCTCCGACTAGTTGAAGTTCCTTCTCTCCGGGGATCTCCTTCCCTGACCCTGATGCTGAAACCATCCTGCTGGCCTCCACGGCGGCCGGTCAACGGGAACCTGGTAGCGCCATTCTTCTTCTCGACGCTCCGGAGCAACGATGAGTCTCCTCTCATCGTGTCTTTTTGGCTCTTCCTTCCTGAGCTCCTCCCTCTTCCTTCCTTCCCTTCGCCTTTCCTCCAGCTTCCTCTTCTCCGCCCTCCTGGGCTCTTCTTTCTTCCTTCTCTCGGGGGTCTTCTCTTCTTCTTCCTCCTCCTCCCTGGTAACCCTGGTGAGTCTGGCTAAGAAGTCGCGGTTAGAAGCCTCTCCCTGAACAAACTTGTTGGCTCTCTCGATAAGATTGTCATAAGAATAGGGAGGGTTCCTGCCGAGTTCCAACTTGAAGAGGCCTTCACGTAGGCCGAACGTCAAAGCAAGCTGCAAGGTGGGGCCATCCATCTCCTGGATGTCCAATACTTCCTCCTGGAAGCAGTCGATATAGTGCCCCAACGTCAGCAACTCTTACTTTATTTCCAACGCGCAGGTCTACCTCTTCTTTACCCAGCAGTTTTCTTCTTCCCAGTTCCTGCACATTCATACAAATGTGAACCACATCCGGTATCCAATACCCAAGATGAAGGAGAGGACATGTTTATTTCTATAACAAATATACCTGAAGTGGAAGTCATACTTCCCTTCTTCTTCAGATCCTCGATGTAGAGGGGACAATTCCTCCTCCAATGCCCTGCCTTGCCACAGTGGTGGCAGTTTCCTTCCTTAGCTAATCCCTTCCTTTTCAGTGCGGAAAATTTGGGATCAAGGCAAGACTTAGGTCCTACCTTAGTCTTCCTGGATCCTTTGTCCTTTCCCTCGCCTTTATGCACCATCAATATAGGGCTAGTAGGCTTGGCCTTCTTCATGTTGTTCTCGACAGTTCTTAACATGCCTAGGAGCTCGGGAAGCATCTTGTCAATTTCATTCATGTTATAGTACAATATGGACTGCTCGTAACTGTCCGACAACGATTGCAGGATCAGATAAGTAGCCAACTCTTGGCTCAAAGGAAACCCCAGTCTCTGAAGGTTCTCGATGTACCCAATCATATTGAGTACAAGAGTTCCTACTGGGTCACTAGCTCCCATTTTGCACTGAAATAAAGTCTTAGAGAGGTCGAACCTCTCTTGTCGAGCCTGCCCTTGGAACATTTTCTTCAGGTGCTCGATAATCTCAAAACCACACATATTCTCATATTGCTTCTGAAGATCAGAGCTCATGGTAGTGAGCATGAGGCATTCAACATCTAAGGATTCATCTTGATACTTCTTGTAAGCATCTTTGTCGGCTCGGGATGAATTCCCGGTCGGCACTCCGGGGGGATCCTCTTCAAAGATATGGAGCTTGCGCTCTTGCCTGAGAACAATTCTCAGGTTTCTGTACCAGTCTAGGAAGTTAGTCACGTTGAGCTCATCCTTCTCATGGATGGCTCTTAGGGACAAGGTGGAGTGAGATCCACTTGCCATGGAAATTTTACAAGAATTATGCAAAATAGATTTTAGTACTATATTTCAAAATACATTTTATTTAATAAGGACATTTATTAAAAAGCTCCCACTATTTTATTCAAATTGATAACCCTTAATATCAATTCGAAGAATTTATGCGAGCTACTCTCTTAGTGGACTAGATCTGTATTTCACCAACACAATGTGTCTGCTTTGGCATTCCTCTCATAATGCAGTTATTTAGGTAGACAGCACTTGCTAATTGCATCATTATGCAACTCTTGTATGGTTGGTGAATAACTCTTTATTCGCATCCATCATATGGTGCATGCCAACCCTATGCCTCTAGGCACTCAACCTTTGAGATCACCTAGTTTAGTTGGACCCGATGTCGACAGTGGGATACCATAATTATCCGCTCGCACCCTTACGAAGATAGATTAATGCACCTTGCTTTGGCAAGCCCACACTTCATCGATCGAGGCAGGAAGAGTGTCATCCATTGGAAGACATCCATATACTTAATATTGGATAAGGTATTTTATGATAATTGACTAACATGTAGTCATTGTGCACTAAATAAGATACAACATTCACAATCCAAATACATCCCAGATGTGCACAAAATGAAATTATCAACACTTTGATAAAAGGGGCTAAATCTGAACATTTAGAACAATTCTAAATTTCCAAATTTTCATGCATTGGACATGGGCAAAAACAACTCCACTTATGCAGTAGACAAGCTCGTATCTCAATGCCAGATTTAAAATCTAAGACATTTGATTTAGTAAATCATTTTGAGGGATGGTTACTGCAAAGGAGAAACAATTTCTGAAACAATGAAATCGCAACGCAATTACATGCGTTCCTGGCGGGGTCTTAGGAGCAGAGCCCCTAACGGGGTGCAGGGCAGAGCCCCGACCAATTTTTGAAAACACACCACCTGAAACCTTGTAAAAATACTTCAAAATTGATGCTCCAGGAAGAAATCTAGGCATCTAGAACACTTCTAAATTTCTAGATTTACATGCATGGGATCACGAACCTAGCTCAGATACCACTGTTGGGTTTTCTAAACATCAAATGAGCAGCATATCATATATGCGCAGCGGAAATAACAAACAAGACAACCCAAAAGAGTTTAAGGATCTTACGATTTCATGAATCAAGAAATAAGAAAGGTAACAACAACGAAGTACCTTGAGGGGATTGAGTCAACGTACACTCAACCAAGATGCTCCAAGAAGAAATCTCGAAGACAAACTCTGAGTCCCGAGCGCAGAAATAAATCGACGCCTCTATAGAGATCCACACGAGTGAAGGAGAACCCCACGAATCTTGTCCAACAAGAGCTGGGATGGAGAAAGAATGCTCTTTACATCTCCCACGGACTGCTAGATCCGACGACGGGGAGAGGCGGCGATGGAAGCGACGTACGGGAAGAAAGGCCGATCAGAACCCTTCCGTCGATTTTGCGGAACGCTTCCGTCTCTCTTCAAAAATCGCAAAAGTAGATCAATCAATTAGGGCATAAAATCGTGGTCTATTTATACCCAGGAGAAAGAGAGGCTATCCGCACACCCGAGACTAGAATTGGAGTAAACACAAAATTTCGTCGAGTAGATCAAATTCATCGAGACAATTCAACGAATTCATCGAGTAGAATATAATTCGTCGATACAATTCGACGATTCGACGTGACGAACCAATACGTGCTTCGTCGAGACAATCTCGACAATTCATCGAGTATATCTAATTCGTCGAGACATTTCGATGAATTTTGACGAGACGGATTAACATATATTTCGTCGAGATAATTCGACGATTCATCGAGTACAACTCAATTCGTCGAGAAACTCTCAATGATTCGTCGTGTACTTCCCTTCCCATCGAGACGTTCTCGACACAACTCGAATAAGTCATAGGATTAGTCCTCCACCCATATCCAATATGAGTAAGACTAATAGAATCCTTCATCCAAGTTCTCCAACACTGTTATGTGCAACCATATAGGCTCAAATTGCGTTAGTAAGACTAACTGTTTGATTGCTTTGACATCACCTTGGAAACACCAACACCTGGGCCGGGGGATAGTGACGGAGTTGTTCTGCCCATCCATCGAGGAAGGCGAGCTGATGGAGATCGATCAGAAGACCTCATGGATGGACCCATTTGCCACCTTTCTGTCCTCATATAAATTTCCAGAGGGAATTTCGGATAAGAGGTGATTCAGGTACAAGTCAGTCTATTACCTAATGCAAGAAGGGAGCTTATACCGAAAACCCCTCACCGATCTGTTGGTGAGATGCGTGGTGGAAGAAGAAGTCCTGAGGGTCCTGGGAGAAATCCACTCAGGGGAGTGCGGCAGTCACTCCGGGAGCCGGACCTTGAAAAAGAGGGTGTTGAGGCAGGTGTTGGGAATATTGCCCTCAATATTCCTTTGATTTGAAGAGGCATCACTCTCAATGCTAAGTACAAAGTTGTATTTGATAAAGCCATATTTGTGTAAGATATAAATGCTTAGGCAACTCAAGAGAAAGGGCCAATCATGTCCTTAGTTCAGGAGAAATCAACTCCTAAGAGATGAAGAATTGTCTCAGCGGAACCGCTGAGACGAAGGGTCAAATCCGCTGAGATGAGCTCACTGTCTCAGCGGATCAGCTGAGACGGGGAAGGACCTGCAGATAGAAGAAACCGCTGAGACGGCTGTCTATCTCAGCGGATCCACTGAGTCGAGAAAGGACCTGCAGATAGAAGAGATCTGGCGCGTTCGTCGAACGCAGAGCATGACGAGTTCGTCGAACGCAGAGCATGACAAGTTCGTCGAACGCAGAGCATGACGAGTTCATCGAACGCAGACAGAAAGGAAGAAACAACTGAGATTTGGCGTGTTCGTCAGAAGGCAGTTCGTCGAACGCAGACAGAAAGGAAGAAACAACTGAGACTTGGCAAAATCGTCGAACACAGAGTTACGCAAGATCGTCGAACTCAGAGTATGGCAAGTTCGTCGAACGCAGATTGCGAGTTCAGCCCGTGGCGCAAGTTGCAGAATGGCAGTATGGGGTCCACCAGTCTCTCCCATACTTGTCAGAAGGTCGGCTAAGAGCCGTTGAAGATCAGAGATGTATAAAAGAAGAAATTAGGGCACTTAAGGGAGTGTCTGTCGTGTGCCGAAAGAAATCAACTGTTCCATTGACGGCCGAAGCTCTCGTTTCTCTCCTCCTGCTCACTGAACAAGGAAGAAGAAACTGAGAGAGAAAGTTAGCTCCTTTGCAAGAAGGAGCAAGGTGATCTTCCATTCTTCATCTGAAGAGGAAGATCAGATAGTAGCTTCCATCAACATCTCCAGCTACAAGGAAGCACAAGCTGTGCAGGAACTACAGGATACTTCCTTCAACTGCTGTCTGCTGTAGTAAGATTTAAACTCACTTTTCTATAGGGAAACTTGCCTGAGTTTGTAGGACCATTTGGTATGAGTTGCAGGATCTGTGAAGATCTGAGGTACGGCTGTTTAGCCTGAGTTGTAGGGCATTATTGCATGAGCTGTAGGAGGAGGATTCCTCTGAGGTAGGACCTGGAAGGGGTCTGAGTTGTAGGAGGTGGATTCCTCTGAGGTAGGGCTGTTTAGCCTGAGATAGGGTTTGGGAAAACCTAAGAGATCCCGAGGGATCTGTGTTTTAAGCTCTTGGAGCTGAGATTGGAGGAGTTGACCATTTCTAACACACTGTTAGAAGGGTGAAGGGGGAAAGTGGACTACCCATAGACACACTGTTTTGGGGAACCACTATAGATGCTTGTGTGCTTTCTGTGTGTTTGACCATTAGCTTGCTCTAAACCAGAAAACAGATAAACTAATTAAAAGAATACAAAAGAAACCTATTCACCCCCCCCCCCCCCCTCTAGGTGAATTAGATCATATACCTATAATCTTTCAGGGGAGTGCGACAGTCACTCCGGGAGAAATCCACTCAGGGGAGAAATCCACTCAGGGGAGTGCGGCAGTCACTCCGGGAGCCGGACCTTGGAAAAGAGGGTGCTGAGGCAGGGTTACTTCTGACTGACCATCTGGAAGGATACCCCAGAGTTTGCAAAAAAGTGCCAGAAGTGTCAGGCCTTCGTGCCACTATAATTTCAGCCATCGTAGAGGCTTAGGACCATCACGACACCGTGGCCTTTCACCATCTGAGGGATGGATCTGGTGGGCTCGTTCGCTCTGGCCAGCGGGCAAAGAAGGTTTCTCCTAGTCATGATTGACTATTTCTCAAAGTGGATGGAGGTGTCTTGCAAAAACAACCTCGCAGGTAATAAGGAATTTCATATGGGGGAAATAATTTGCAGGCACGGGCTCCCCCTCGCCATTGTAACTGACAATGGACTGCAGTTTGCCAGCGAGGAGCTCACCATTCTATGCAGTCAGTTAGGTATAGACTTTCACTTCACCTCGGTTCACCATCCCCGAAGTAATGGGCAGGTAGAGGCAGAGAACAAAGTTATAGTCAACTTATTAAAGAAAAAGTTTCACTTGAAGGGGAACTGAGTGGAACAACTCCCCTCGGTCCTATGGGCCTTAAGAACGACGCCCAACTCAGCAACATGAGAGACCCCATTTAGGCTCTCTCATGGATCAGAGGCAGTGTTGCTGGTGGAATTCGAGGTTAAGACCCCCCCGGGTTATAACTGCTAAAGAAGGGGATGAAGAGTGGAGGAAGGACAATGAGGAAGCACAACGACTCTCCCTGGACTAGTTTAGGAGCTCCGGAACCTGACAACAATTCAGCAAGAGGAAGTGAAACGTCAAATGGTCAGGTACTTCGATAAAACGTCAGAGTCAAACAATTCACCCAGGGAGACCTAGTCCTAAAAAAGGTCGACGCTGCGGGAAGATCAACAAGTGTAGGAAAGCTCCATCCAATTGGGAGGGACCTTATATAATCTTGGACGCCTTGAAGATGGTTGCGGGGGTACCACCTTCAAAATGCTGAGGGGACTTCCCTCAATAATAACTGGAGTGGCGATGACCTCAAACATTTTTATCCTTAATAAAATTTCGAGCATCCTTTTGAATAAGCTTGTTGAGTCCAGCATTCCTTTATGTTTTGAATTTACGCTTAGGTCTCTTAGAAGATGTGGTTTCTATTTTACCTCCCCTGAGAGGGGAGTCGTCGCACGGGCACTCACGGGCCGACGAGTCAGGTACCCCCGGGCAGGAAGAGTATTTTTGATAAGGCCTCGAGAAGAGACTGCTGACTGGGCACCTTGATGTAGGCAGGGCTGATACACTCACACGAGAGGCATGAAACGTGTTGTAAGGCCCCGAGATGAGACCATTGACCGATCTCCTTGATGCCGACGAGGCTGATGCACTCACTCGAGAGGCTTGAAATGTGTTTCTGATAAGGCCCCGAGAAGAGACCGCTGACTGGGCTCCTTGATGCCGACAGGGCTGATGCACTCACTCGAGAGGCAGGAAATGTGTTTTGATAAGACCCCAAGAAAAGACCGCTGACCGAGTTCCTTGATGCCGACAGAGTCGATGCACTCACTAAAGAGGCAAGAAATGTGTTTTGGATAAGGCCCCGAGAAGAGACCGTTAACCGGGCTCCTTGATGTCGGTAGGGCTGAAGCACTCACTCAGAGGGCAGGAAATGTGTTTTTGATAAGGCCCCGAGAAGAGACTGCAGACTGGGCTCCTTGATGTTGGCAGGGCTGATGCACTTACTCGGGGGGAGGGAAATTTATTTTTGATAAGGCCCCGAGAAGAGACCGCTGATCAGGCTCCTTGATGCCGACAGGGCTGATGCACTCACTCAAGAGGCAGGAAATGTGTTTTTGATAAGTCCCCGAGAGGAGACCGCTGATCGGGCTCCTTGATACCGGCAAGACTGATGTACTCACTCGAGAGGCAGGAAATGTGTTTTTGATAAGGCCCAGTGTTGGGAAAAACACCCTTTGATTTATCTTACAAATTATCTACAAGTGATTCCATAATCTAGGATTTATTACCCATGTTGTATATATAGTGTAATTTGGTCATTAGATGTCATAGGATATCACACTCACATTAGAGTGTCAAGACCAGTCCAAATCAAGCACAAAATTCAGTTGAGTTAAACTTGCGTCGACTAGAAGTCGACGCAACTTCGACTGAAAGTCAAAGCAACTTTGAATACAAGTAGAAGTAACTCAGACTATTAGTCGTAGCATCAAGTGAAGTCTACACAACATAAAAATGTACTCGACGCAGAAGAAGAGATAGTCGAAGCAATATCAGAAGTTGACGCAACTTCAGCTTGAATTCGACGCAGAAAATGAAGTTCAAAGTCCAAGTCTTCAACTTGACGGATACGTCGATAAGGATTCGATGCAATGTCGATATCTGAGTTTATTCAATACTGAGAAGGAATTTGAAGCAGCTTCTATTAGAACTCAGAGGTGCGTCAATTAGAAGGAAAATGAATTCGACGCTACGTTGAATACAGGCAAAAATAGAACATTTTCTGTTGTCCTTTTCTGATGCTGTTTTAGAAGGTATCCAAGGATGTAATTCAAATTCTAATGGTTTGTTTATTGCTAAGAATGGAATGAAGTACTCCAGAGAGACAACAAAGATATTCTTGGAAGTTATTCAAATTAAGATTGATGGTCGTGAACAGAAATGGAAAGAAATGTTTATTATCCAGTGGACATTCCTTCTAAGTACAAAACAGAAGATGAAACAAATTCGAACACTATTCAACAGAAATAAGAATACAGAGGAAGAAAGATAACATAATCAATTAAGCTATTCTATTCCGCCTTCTTCTTCCTCAAGCTGTCTCTCTCAGATAGAACAAGAAGAACATCTCTATACAGGAAAAACACACTCGCTATGCTTCTTCTTCTTCACTCACAGCAGGAAACCATCAAGAGTACAGAGAGATCAACAGGATCACAAGCTCATAACCCTTGCATTCTTTTCTACCCCAAGCAAGGATTCATTCAAAACAGATCCTGAAGAACACCAACATAAGACAACTTTACAACTTCTTCTTCTTCTTCTTCTTCTTCTTCTTCTTCTTCTTCTTCTTCTTCTTCTTCTTTTCTCCCTATCTTATTCTGTAACTGTGAAAAGAGTCCTAAGAATCCCTATTTAAAGGATTCAGTGGTTCTAAGAGTCTCCTTATCAAAAGACTCAGTAGTTGGTTCTAAGAGTCTCCTTATCAAAAGAATCAGTGGCTGATTCTGAGAGTCTCCTTATAAAAAACCCAGGCACTAGATATTGCATTCCTACCAAGGTGGTCAAAGAGTGGACTACCTACATTTTGGGGAACCACTATAAAACTTGTCTCTTCTGTGTTTTGCTTTTCCGTACTGTCCCCTTTATTATTTCTGCACTCTGTGTTTAATTTATTTCGTGCTGGTTTTCTGATTGCATAGTCATTAGAAGTTTTTTATTATGTGTGTATATTTAGAGTAAAAGTTTTAAATCTTTATTCACCCCTCTAGAGAATACTCAGATATTACACTGTGCACTTTAAATTGGTAACAGAGATAGGTTAATCATAAAAAGTCTAACATCTTGATCAAAAGATCTCCTTACTCATATTTCTACTTGTAAAACTATTTTCAGAAAAAATGAGTTCTAAGGACTATGCATCAACAAGACCACCAGTGTGTAATCTTAATAAATTTACACTATGGAAGGTCAGAATAAAATTGTATATGAACCATATTGATGAAGACATCTTTGATATCATTATTTCAGGTCCCTCAGCACTAGTCAGAAAGGATGCCAGTGGATCTGTGACACAACAAACTGTGCCTAGAGCTGAATGGACAGATGCTGAAAAGAAGCAGAAGGCATATGATGCCAAGGCCATGAATATTCTGGTCTCTACAATGTCTGATGACATCTTCTAGAAGGTGGCAGACTGCAACTCAACCAAAGAAATCTGGGAATCCCTTTCCAGATTAGTTGAAGGAAGTTCTGATGAAAAAGGACAAAAAATCCTTTCTCATATCCCAATGTGAGAACTTTTAGAAGAAGGCTGAAGAAAGTGTTGTTGAAATGTATGAGAGATTCAACATTATTATTAATGAGCTAAAAAGTCTAGATAAGGAGATTTCTCTGACAGAAATCAATGATAAGCTCCTCATGTGCTTCCCAAGTTCATGAGACTCAAGATCTGGGTGATCAGAGAGTCCATATGCCATAAAGTGATCTCCACTGATGCTTTTGCTTGAAAAGCTCAAATCCTATGAGCTACTACTGAAGAGCATGGCAGAGAAAAAGACCAAGGAGATAGTCTCAACTCCCAACCAAAGGAGTATTGCTCTGAAGGCTGCTGAAGGAGAGCCTCCCACTCATGAAGAAGAGGTGTTCAGCCTCTTGGTTAGAAGATTTAGAAAATGGGTCAAGACAGAAGACTCAAGAAAAAGGAGTGGAGCTCAAGCAAACCCAGGTTCGATAAGACTCCAAAGTAGGAAGTGATCTGCTTTGCCTGCAGAAAACCAGGACACATAACTCCTGAATGACCTGAAGAGCAAAGGCACAAGAGCATCAATAACAAGGAGCACAAGAAGAAGTCCTTCAAGAAAAAGGACAAGAAGAAGGGAAAGGGTTTCATTGCTGAAACCTTGAGTGACATAGAATCTGACTCAAGCTCCTCTTCATCAGAGAGTGATGAAGAAACTGCTGCTGAAGCTGCCTGCCTGATGGATTTGGAGGCCTCCTCAGATGATGGAAAAAGCAGGTAAGTCTTTTTGACGACTTTGATTTTGACTCAGAAGAATTTAAAAATTGTTTTAAAGAATTTTGTAATGCTTATCTTATAGGACAAAAAGAAATAAAAACAGTTTGGAAATAGTTAGAAGACTTTAAGAAAAATGAATTGTACTCAGTAAATTTTGATTTGAGAAATCATATCTATAAAAAGGAAACAGTAATAACTAATCTAACTAATGAAAACTTAAAGCTAAAAGAAGAGCTTATAAAGACAAAAGCCTTTGAAGACTCACTCAATGGGAGGAGTCAAAAGCTCAAGGATATTACTCAAAATCTCTCTATGAGATTTAAGCACCTTGGTTTAAGAGCAGACCCATCTACCAAGACAAAAGCCCCTAGTAGACCTACCTGGAAAAATTCAGTTGCCTTTGTTAGACCTAGTGACTTTCAAATAACTCAGACCAGACCATTAATTGAAACTCTTGATAACAATCATCCTACAAAACACACGGTACTTAATAAAGTAAATCCTAATAGTGAGAAGATAACTCTAGGGAAAAACAATTCATAGAAACCAATGAATCTCAATCAAAAGACTAAAGTCAAAAGTAGAATCCACTCTACAAATTTAATATATCAAGACACATTTTATGCCAATTTCTAGTATCAGGATAACAAATCTAGACCAGATAAACTAATCTTCTGTCATCCAAAAGGATATAATAATAGACCAACTTTTTCTTTTATATCACCCTACAATAGTAAAAACAAAGGGCCCAAGGTAACCTGGGAGCCCTCTAATATTTGAACTACATGTGCAGGAAAGATAAGAGTCCCTTCCTAGGAGACAATGTAGGGAAAGAGAAAACTAACTACTCAACATGGAACCTAAACTAATCAAAGGGAGTGAATCTTTCTCTGACAACTCTTGATGTTACATCCTAATTCACACATATAATCCTATAAATGCTAATTTCGACAAACACTATTGTTGGGAAAAACATCAAAAAATTTCTAAAGAAATAGAACAGTATCTTCAGAGTTGCGTCGAATAAATTTTGACACACCGTCGAGTTCTACTTAACGCCTGCTTCGAGAGCCGCCTGAAGTAGATTATTCAGATAAGCTTTCGATGAATGCTTCGATGTGAATTCGACGCATACGTCGACTTAATAATAGTTGTACAAATTCGAAGTCACGTCGATTACAAATCGACGCAATGCCGCCATGCCAAGTGCGCGCAGTTTTGCTTCTAGAAGCTACTTCGACATGTTTTGGCTCGATAAATATCAATCCTTTTTGACATTGCTTTGAATACAACCCTAAGTTGCGACGAATCGTCTTCTTTTAAGCAACTTAGACGTTGGATTTAATTACGCTTTCGAATTCCCTCTCTCTCTCTCTCTCTCTCTCTCTCTTGCTCTTGTGACTTCTTGTTCTCTACTTTCACGTGTTCTTGCTCTCGCTTCTCTCTCTCATTCTCTCTTGTCTTTTTTGCAGGAACTACAACAAGATTCTATGGCACCTCCAAAGGTCAATTCTGGATTTGATATGGATATCGAATCTTTCAATGCAACATCTAAAAATTTCAAGGCCATTCTCAGGCTTTTTCAAACTGCTGGGTTGACAAAGTTGATCTCGACAAGGTGCAAGATCTATGACATCGAGTTAACAAAGCTAAAAGATAACATCCACATTGGAGATGATGGTTCACTCAATGGGAGAATCTCTGGGAATGATAGCAACATCATAGAAGAGATGTTATGTCAAACCTTTGATCTATCAGCTGGTCGTGAATCAGATGAACTTACAATGGCAGAGACAAGCAGAGCATTACAAATTATGAAGTTCAGTAAGGAAAAGACAATAAATTTGAAGAAGAATGATGTGTCTGAAGAATATAGGTTCTTGGCAAACATTGTGGGAAAAGTGTTGTTATACAAAATCTCAGCATTTGATGTTATCCCTAAGCAACAGCTGCAGATAATGGGAATCCTAGTACTTAATAAGATAATAAATTGGGGGAGATGCCTCCTGAAGCTGAATGGACATAAGTATGCACATTAGAAGAATACATACATGAGAATAATGAGTCAGGAGTTGTACCACATTATCCAATGGTGTGCAATTCAATAAGAGTGCCTATTCCTCCTGGTAAGAGAATGAATATAGGCATTTTCTCCAAATGGACCAGGCAAATTTTGAAGCCTGGTCAAGCTCCAACCTCTCCTCCACCATCTCCACCTCCAACACCAGCTTCTAAGGATATTGAGAATGTCATACCAGATGACACAAATGATGCTCCAGCTCAAGAATTCCAGTCAAGTCTACCTGATACAAGAACAGAGCCTGCACCTCAGATTCTCACCCCACAATAACAACCATTTATCACCCCATCTGCTAAAAATCTCCCAGACATCTATGAAGATAATCAAGGACATTCCCCTATCAACCACAATCTCACAGACATCAATGTTGATTCAACAGAACTTCCTCCAGTTAACATACCCACACCTCTAGTTGACACACTAGCTACCTGCTTTTACCTCCCAGTCCATACATCCATTTGATGTCGATCAAGTAATTCCTGCTCTATAAGAGGAATTCCCCGCCCCTAAAGACAATAATATTGCTCAAGAATCTAGAGATCCTAACAAGATCACAATATTCAACAAAGTTCTTCCACATACTATTCCAAATACTACAGTTCAGGCTCCAGAGAAGGAAGCACAAAACCAGGGGAAGCTCCCTGCACAAACTCAGGGGGAGATGCTTGCATCAACCCAGGGGAAGCCTCCCAAAGAAGATGACAATCATCAAGGAGACAACAAGACTGCTGAAGAGGAGGATGAGCCTCTGGTATTTGCACCAAGAAAGGTGACACGTCTGGTTTTCTCAAGGAAGAGGAAAACTCCTCCAAATGAATAGAACAATACAGGTGAACAATTTCTATTATAACATCTCGGTGAACATATTTGAAGATATTATGGAAGACAATCTGATCAATTGGAAGTTTATCATGTTGATCTATGCTTCTGTGCAATGATGCCATTTTGTGTTAATATATATGTGTTTGTACTCTATTTTTATTTAACAACATATTTAAAATCACTTAAATTATTTGTAAAATTTGTTAAGATAAATAGGGGGAGATTGTTGGGAAAAACACCATTTGATTTATCTTATAAATTATCTACAAGTGATTCCATAATCTAGGTTTTATTGCCCAAGTTGTATAGAGAGGGTAATTTGGTCATTAGATGTCATATGATATCACACTCACATTAGGGTGTCAAAACCAGTCCAAATCAAGCACAAAATTCAGTTGAGTTAAACTTATGTCGAATAGAAGTCGGCACAACTTTGAATACAAGTATAAGTAACTCAGACTGTTAGTCGAAGCATAAAGTGAAGTCGACGCAACGTCGAAATATACTCGACGCGGAAGAAAAGACAGTCAAAGCAATATCAGAAGTCGATGCAACTTCGACTTGAATTAGATGCAGAAAATGAAGTTCAAAGTCAAAGTCTTCAACTCGACGGATACATCGATAAGGATTCGACACAACATTGATATCTAAGTTTAATCAATGCTGAGAAGGAACTTGAAGCAGCTTCTATTAGAACTCAGAGGTGTGTTGATTAGAAGGAAAATGCTACGTCGAATACAGATAGAAATAAAACATTTTATGCTGTCCTTTTTGATGCTTTTTCAGAAGGTATCCAATGATATAATTCAAATTCTAATGGTTAGTTTATTGCTAAGAATGGAATGAAGTACTCCAGAGAGACAACAAAGACATTCTTGGAAGTTATTCAAATTAAGATTGATGGGTCGTGAACAGAAATCAAAAGAAATATTTATTATCCAGTGGACATTCCTTCTAAGTACAGAACAGAAGAGGAAATAAATTCAAACATTATTCAACAGAGAATAAGAATACAGAGGAAGAAAGACAACATAATTGATTAAGCTATTCTATTCTATCTTCTTTGTCCTCAAGCTCTCTATCAGATAGAACAAGAAGAACATATTTGTACAGGATAAACACACAGACTCTGCTTCTTCTTCACTCACAGCAGGAAGCCATCAAGAGTACAGAGAGATCATCAGGATCACAAGCTTATAACCCTTGCATTCGTTTCTACCTCAAGCAAGTGTTCATTCAAAACAGATCCTGAAGAACACCAACAGAAAAAACATCTTTACAACTTCTTCTTCTTCTTCTTCTTCTTCTTCTTCTTCTTTTCTCCATGTCTTATTCTGTAACTGTGAAAAGAGTCCTAAGAATCCCTCTTCAAATGATTCAGTGGTTCTAAGAGTCTCCTTATCAAAAGACTCAGTAGTTGGTTCTAAGAGTCTCCTTATCAAAAGACTCGGTGACTGCTTTTGTGAGTCTCCTTATCAAAAGACCCAGGTACTAGATAGTGTATTTCTACCAGGGTGGTAGAAGAGTGGACTACCCACATTTTGGGGAACCACTATAAACTTGTCTTTTTTGTGTGGTGCTTTTCTGTGCTATCCCCTTTATTATTTTAGCACTCTGTGTTTAATTTATTCTATGTTGGTTTTCTGATTGCATAGTCATTAGAAGTTCTTTTTTTGTGTGTGCATATTTAGTGTAAATATTTTAAATCTCTATTCACCCCTCCCCCTCTAGAGAATACTCAGAGGTTACACTGTGCACTTTAACCCCGAGAAGAGATTGCTGACTGGGCCTCTTGATGCCGGCTGGGATGATGCACTCACTCGAGAGGCAGGAAATGTGTTTTTGATAAGGCCCCGAGAAGAGACCGCTGACTCGGTTCCTTGATGCCGGCAGGGCTGATACACTCACTCGAGAGGCAGGAAATGTGTTTTGGATAAGGACCCGAGAAGAGACTGCTGACCGGGCTCCTTGATGTCGGCAGGGCTGATGTGCTCACTCGGTGGGCAGGAAATGTGTTTTTGATAAGACCCCGAGAAAAGACCGCTGGCCGGGCTCCTTCATGCCAGCAGGGCTGATGCACTCACTCGAGAGGCAGGAAATGTATTTTCGATTAGGCCCCGAGAAGAGAGTGCTGACCGGGCTCCTTGATGTCGACAAGGCTGGTGCACTCACTTGAGAGGCAGGAAATGTGTCAGAAAGGGGGGAGGGGCTCGCCCTTTACAAAAATTGTCAAAAAGAAGGGGTATAGAAAAAGAGGGGTCCATCAAGCATGATGCGAGTCCCTTGGCTTCGGCGAAGTCTCTTCCTCCTCGTTGCTCCGGGAAGGGGAGTAATCCTCCTCACTCGAAGATGAGTCTGAAGCGGGAAGGAATACATCAGGGACGATGGAGTCGGCGGTGACGGTGGCCCAGGTCTCTGCGAGAGCATTCGCCTCGCGGAGGAAATCTACCACAAACTCTGTCGTCGCCGCGACCACCTCCCGACCACCTCCCGACAGATCTTTTCCATCTTGCGAGGCGTAACGCTCTATGTATTCACACCAACGGAGGATGTCTCGTCTCGCCTGGCCACGTGATCTTGCTCGTGGGCAGGTCGAGCCGCGCCTTCAAATGGGCGTTCTCCAACTCCAACTCTGTGATCCTACTGGTTAGTTGTTCAAGGGTCCCAGACTCCTGAAGAAGAAAAGACACAAAGTCAGGAAAGCGAGCCGGCGAGACTGGCAGAAAAGAAAAGTGGGGAGAGAAGCTTACTAGTTTGCGTATGGGCCTTCTCGAAATGAACTCGTCAGCCTAGAGGCGAGCCTCAACATCTTTGGCCCTCTTCTCGGCCAGCTCGAGCTTCTCACCATATTTTGCATGCCATTTGCTGAGAACGAGGCCCTGCCTAGCTACCGCGTGCGAGAGCTCAAGGGCATGAAGCGAGGTTGCGGCGCTCCGGCGGGTGAGGTTTTGAAGAGGGAGATCCCGGTATACCGAAGCATCCTTTCGGCCATAAAGCTCATATATCAGGCTAATGGCCCGCGCGCCGGTCTCCTCGCCCTCCGCCCAAGAAGGTTGGAGGGTGGAAAGGGAGACTCGACTGGCCGAGGTCCGCCAGTGCAACACAGTTGCCCGAGAGGTCCAGCGCCTTCGACCACATGTTGTGGTAGAGGTGCAGCTCGGGGGCACTCTTAGGCCCTGACTCGACATTTTTGCCCTTCTTGCTCGAGGGCCTGGTCCTTTTAGGGGCGGCTGGCTGCGCAGAGGGTCCAGTCTCGACGGCCCCCGCTTCCGCAAAGGCGTGCTCGCAAAAGGCAGCCTCAACGTGGGATCAGCAGTCGCCTCAACCGTTGTATTCGCCCTATCCAAGGCACTCAGCTCGCCCCTGGAAAAGAAAGGGGGTGGATTGGAACAATTTGCTCGCCTGTAAAATGCAAAGAGTTAGTTTCAAAAGGAAGTAAGAGGGAAGATGTGCGAGTACAGAAATGATATACCATCACCCGGGGGTATGGGGGGAAGCAGACAGAGGTTCCGCCTCAGGTAGGCAACCTCAAAGTCCTTCTCATGGAAGAAAGCGTGGAGAAGAGCTGCCTCGTTATTCACCACTGGAGCTATGTAGATCTTCTCGCTCTTTTGAATCGGAGAGTATGGGATGTTGTAGATGTCGCCCTTCATGAAGACGAACTTGTCCGTCCAGTGATGGACCTTGTTGGAGGTTTCGAGCACCCGGATGTGTGAACCTGTCAAGAAGGTCACCCCTTCCGCGGTTGCTCGGAAGGTTAATAACTTCTGAAAGACCGTGAGGTCAAATTTGATTCACTCCTCTCAAGAAGCATGTGAATGCGACCAGCATCGCAATCATATTTGAATTCACCTAGGCGGGAACGACCCCAAAGTACTTGAAAAACAGTCTCACCTCAGGCCAGAGAGACTGGCAAAGTCCCATCTCGAAGTGAGCGAGCGGGATCGCGAGTTCATTGGCAAAAAAGGTATTGATGTACTCACCAGACTTTGGCGACGAATCTCAAACCCTGGCGCTGGGTAGGCTTCCAGGAACTCCGCGAATTCTGCCCGCATCACCCAACCATCTAGAAAAGAGTGACCAAGGAAGTTCTTCTCGCAATTTGGCTGACCGTCGTCAGACTCGCCTGACTTCCTCGGCATGGCTGCAGAAAGGCGAGTGCGATGAGGAGGATGATGAAAAGGAGGAAGTAGATGATCAAAGCAGTTATGGTGGTGGGTGGGGGGGGGGGGTATTAATAGAGTTGGATAAAATGAAGCCCTCCCTTCCTAAATTGGGCCCCACGCACATCCCATCACAAGTGGCCCCACCACTCACTTGCGCCATTGCTATGCCAGATCCACTCGGCGAGCAAACCGGATCAGGAAATATACGAAAAAGCGCTACTAAATCAGCGAGTGTCGAGAGCCCTGAATGAATACAGCAGGAGACACGAGTAGTACAATTAATACACAATGAAAGCAGTGAATACAATTATTATCATTAGTCATCGATAAGAGTGCATGCGAGTACAACATAAAGAAAGAGGGGGGAGAACAAAAAGAAAAAACATTTAGAGGGGAACCCACTTCCACCGCCCGCGACCTCGTGTGCGAGGCCTCTGGCCCTGCATTGTATGAGCGCGTTCGCGCACTCGCACGAGCTCATGATGGGACGCTAGGATCATCTCCTCCACCCACACCATGTTCTGCTCCAGCTCCGTCGTGTCGCTCCCGAAGCTTTGTAGCTCCCTGGAAAGTTGGGTGACACTTCATTCAAGTATGTAGATTAGCTCCTCCAGGCCTATAATGCGAGGGAATGGGTTAGATTCCTCCACAAACCTAACTTTGTTTATGGTGACCAGGAGGCGCTCATGCCTCTCAATAATGGTGGCGATGCGATCAGTCAACTCTGCCATGTTTACAGGTTGACCAAGAAGCTCGTGAATTTGGTTGAGGCACGACGCGGGAGGTCCGCTCGACTGGTTGGACTCGTCAGAAGGAAGAGAATTTGGACCTATAATCAAGCGGTCAGAACCAATCGGAGTCAAAAGTTAACCTTTCGGCAAAGAGCTTACCATGCGAGACCCTAACGTCCAACGCTCGGCGAGGAGGAGAGCGACCAGGGCCCTTCCATCCATAAAAGGGGGCGGGACACCCACCCGAAGCGGTATGAGAGACGGTTATTGATGGCTTGCCAGCCCCCGACCCCAACAGAACTAGCCCGGAAGAGCGAGCCGGGTGATCAGTAGCAGGAGGATCTGCCGCCACTAAGGCGAGGGCAGCAACAAGTGAGGAGGAACTGCAAAAGTCAGAAGGTTAGACAACAACGATAAGCCACTCGCGTCACCAAAGTTCAATAGATACATACTGAGGATCTGTGGGCGAGTGTCCAGGTCCATGGGGACATTCTCCTCGTCTCGTTTGACGACCTAAAGAACGAGGGAGTTCCTCTCGGCTGCAAACTACAAAACATTAAATTTCCCCCGTTAGTCTTTTCAGTGATAGGAAAGCGGCCACCAAAAGATAAAGGCTAAAACCTGATGGGCGGCATCTTGAACCCCGCTGAGCGGGGACAAAATTCGAAAATTCGGGTCTCGAGCGAAGGAACAATGGCCTCTGTATGCTCGGAATGATGTTTCTTAGTACTTGATCTCCCGCCATATTTTTTTTGGAGCGGGGCGAGTGCTCCCGGACCAGGGCCATCAGCTTAGCCGCACCTCCACGAGATTTCTCCCTTTGTGCGGCAAGGAGAGCCGAAAGATCTGAAGGTGAGTCCATGGATGGTGACACATGGGGTTGCCGGCAGGAAGGAAGAAGGGAAGAGAAGAAAACTCTGGTGAAAAGGTCTGATTCTTTCCCGAGCAATTTATAGCCCGTTGGTGGGGGCCACCAAAAGATTCTTTGAAGCAAGCGCAGACTCGCCAAAAACATGTTTGTACAGTCTTTCCGAACCCAGGGTGAGATCGCAAAGAGCGGGGATTGTGTACAACTCTATATTTGGTGAGTCGACCTCTAGGTATCAGCGAGTGCACCTGAGCAGGAGCGTGTACAGCTCCTGCGAGATGCGACACTCTCCCAGGTGCTCTGACAAATATGCGAGTCCCTTGACTCATAAGGGGCCCGCCGGTCCTGCGAAAGGAGGCAGGGAGCATACATCATGAAGAGAATGATTAGCCCCTGGCAGTAAGGGAAGGCGAGTGCGAGTGCCCAGCTCGATATGAGCATTCGACCCCCTGGCGAGTGCACCAATGGGGAGCTCTCGCCTCTAATTTATGTGGTATGCCTCTAGTCATTTATAATAGCAGGTTTTCGCTATCGGCAGATCATTTTGGGCTGCGGTTAGGTGAAACAAAAAGGTGGAGGCCGTTATACACAGACCATTCTTAGAATCCTATAAATAGACCCACATATGCATCTTAGAAAAGATCTATTTGCTGGTTCCTAGTGAGAGCTTCTTCTTTTCTGCTCTCTGGTCTTCTGAGGTGTCGAGCTCAGTCTTGGTTTGGGAGGGGAAGATCTTTAGATCTTTCGGGTTTGTGGCAGGACCTCCTCGCTGCAGCTCAGGGATCTGTTTAGAGGATTCAGTGATCTTGCGAGTGCCTTCAGTTCTGAGTGCCCAATCGTCAGTTCTCGCTCAATAGAAGTAAGGCAAGCAGCACCCTTTTTTGGGTCCGAACTGTAAGACCCCCCCCCCCCCCCCCCTCGAGTTCTCGGTTCTAACACAAAGATCCTTCCTTTTTCTCCCCTTTCCGTATTTATGGTCATGCACCCCATTAGGAATCTCAGATTTGCCGAATAGATGCGTCTATTCCCTTGTGTAACCGACAATTTGAATGATTTTCGGATTTTAAAAAATCAGGTTTCGCCGATTTGTTGCAACATATTTAAAAATATTGGAACATATTTCTTTCTAACTGTTTCTTTGCGCCCAACATCAATAATTATGTTGTAACATAGTCGCAACATTTTTCTAGCACTTCTCTTATGTCTTCTCTTCGACCCCTTTAAGTTGGTTTCTTCGAAATTTCTATAATAAAAACATACAAAAATAGCGATAATATTCAAACTTGACCAGAATAATAAAATTTTCATATTTAATACATTTAAATCCATACTTATTAAACAAATTGGTTAAAATTATGGATGAAGATAAATTCTTTGTGAGAAGTTATCAGGGAACCACCTCTATTTTTAAGGGATGAAGATCTCACGACCATTCAACTCGCAAGAACAACGCGGAAGAAGCATCTCGCCGAATAAGGGTTAGACGATTATTTTCGAGCTCTAAGCGAGTTCGCAAAGAGCGGAGATTGTGTTCAATCAATATTCATCGAGGGTAGGCCCAACCTCTTTATGAGCCTACAAACACCATTGACCAAGGGGAATAACATTGTCAAAGATATGAAAAAAGCAACCAAGAGAGAAGTCATTCAATTTAGGAGCAAGTCCACCCCAAAGGTCACATATATATATATAGGCAGAGCCTCTCCTGAGGTCTCCCTAGATGGTGCCCCTCCTGAACTCGTCCATAGGCGAGACCACCCTCAGGTCGCTAATAGGCAAATTCTCTCTTGAGAGGGATCGAACAAGGTCCAAGGCAGCACATCAATAAGCTCGCACGACCAATATAGTGCTCGCGAGGTCATTCCAGACAATCCAATCACCTTGCCAAATCCATACAGTGTGACGAATCATGTATTCTGTGGGGGCGGATATTCGTAGACCATCCCTCCCAGTCTGGATTGCCTATAAATAGGACGCCAGTGCACACAGGAAAGGCGTGCTGACATCCCCAGGTTCCTCATTTTCCAAGCTCAAGCCTTCTTTATGCCTAACATAGTCTTGGTTTAGGAGGGGAAGCTTATATATACTTTCGGGCGTGTGGTGAGACCTCCTCACTGCATCTCGAGGGTCTTGTTTATAGGCAATTCAACTTTTAGTCCTTAAAACCATCTCTCTTGCCATCAAATCTGTGTTGTTTGATCGCAGGGTCAGTAACCTCAGGCTACTCTCTTAGGTCCGAACTTTGTGAGTCGATTTCTTGGCTCCAACAATACCATTGTAGCCAGGTCGATCACATCAGGGGGAATTATCCGCATCGTGTGTAAAAATCAGTGGACTTCTATGATACGGACATTATGACACTTGACCTGGGAGATAGTGGTGACTTATACTCAATCACTGAGAGATGGAGCGACTCTGATAGATTGAACTTGGAATCTGGTGCAACGCAATATGCTTGCTCTAATGCATCTTTGTTCAGTTTTCTAAAAGTTATGGTCGTGTTGGTCGATCTTGGTGATGACTTGATGTGTGAGGTCATAGATAAATGGTCAGTGGACTTAGGATGCACAATATGGTGGTGTATATGCTTGAGAGGGTGCATCTTGAGCCTAAGTTGCGTAGAAATATGATTTTGTTGAGCAGATTGGATTCAAGCAGTTACAACTGAGCAGTCCGAGGAGTCCTTACAGGGTGCAATGTTGCATTGTTCTTATGCGAGCTGAGCAGCATGGTAATAGCATGTACCAGCTGATGGGGCCACGGTGCAAGGTAGTGCGCCCATGATTTCTGCAACTCATAGATTTGGATGGACGTCGTGTTGAAAGGGATCACCATTTTCGGACTAGAGTTAAGCAAGTCGGGTTCAGCGATCCAATTGAATCAACATTATGGGCTAAGACCGAGTTGAGATGGAGACAACTGAAGGCAAATCGTCTGATGCCTCAAAATTGAAGCAGTGCTTTGTGCAGAATTGCTGAGTGCAGGATTTTGCTTCACGCAGTTGTCTAGTTCAGTTAGTGCTTTGTGCAGGTGATGCATCTGGATCACAAACCAACGTGGTGGTTTGATGGGTTATTTGTACGGATCCAAATCCAACCCAGATCTGGATTCAGTTGCTCATTAATTCTTTGGTTTAGGGTTTACAATTTTTCTGAATTAATCACGCAGATAAAGAACACACAAATAATCAAGCGAAGCAAACATGTATATGACTGAAATGCGAAACTTAATGTATAACATTTTTTGCATCAAATTCGTGCTTTGTCATAGCGACGATTTCGAGGAGTCTTGATGTCTTCTCCCATATGAAATCCACAGTGCCGGCGGATCCCTCTAACATACAAGAAAATCTAAAGGTTTGTTCACTACAAGAGAAAATGTTAGCAACAAACACACATATATGTTTTAACAGCCACGAAGACTGTGAACAAAATTAAGTTTATGCATAACATTATTGTTCAAATATGAAGGTTTAGGCTCAGTTTGGGGGGACTTATTTGTTAGATTTGAAGTGAGCTAGCGCCAGCGCTAGCGCCAGCGCTAGCGCTTGCGCCAGCGCTAGCTCCTACTCGCCACCCCCCTTGTTTGCCTATAAATAGAGGGGTACCACCCTCTAAAGAGACTGATTCTGGAACTGGCGAGTATCATCAACTTTGAGCGAGTTAGAGATACCAGAGCGCCACCAGGCGAGCATCGGACATGGAGTGAGTTCGGTAGGCGAGCATCGGACTTGGAGTAAGTTCGGCCAGCTCCCTTGAGCGAGTAGCGAGCAGTGGAGATACCGCCGGCGCTAGTGCTAGCGCGCGCGGTAGCGACAAGAGGCGAAGAGGCGAGTAGCGAGCTTGCGAGTAGCTGGGAGTGCGAGTACCTACTCGGGAGATAGCGCCCGGCGCTAGTGATAGCGCTCGCGCTAGCGAGTATTGGAGGAGGCGGCGCGTGGCGAGCGTGTGAGAAGCTTGAAGTGCGAGCAGCGAGCTTGCGAGTAGCAGAGCTAACGCCTGGCGCTAGCGATACCGCCAGCGGTAGCGAGGAGCGAGCTTCTGTAGCGAGGAGCGAGTATTGGAGCGAGTATCACCTGCGCGGTGTGCTCCGGAGGAGAAGCGGACCTTGTCCGTGACCAAGTTCTTACCTTCTATTGGCTGTTGTGATTCAAGTTGGATGCAACTTGTATTCAGCCGTGTTCAGTTGTAACTAGCTACCAAAATTAGTATTGTGAAAGCTTGTGTTCATCTTTGGTATGGAGAGCTACCTTCTTGGAGAGGATCTCTGGGAGGTTGTTGGTGGTGGGGAGCAAGAGGAAGTAGTAGCTGCCGGTGATAATGGTCCAGCTGTGAGAGCTTGGAGGAAGACCAACGCCAAGGCGGAGTTCACCTTGAAGAGAGCCATATCACCTGACTTGTTCGACCACATCATAGGTTGCAAGTCAGCGTCTGCGATCTGGATAGCCCTCGATGGGTTATTCAACAAGAAGAATGTGGCGCGGCTACAATTCCTGGAGAATGAGTTGGCGAAGTCGACTCAAGGCGAGATGGCGATATCCACCTTCTTCCTGAAGGTGAAGAACCTATGTGGGGAGATCTCGGCCTTGGATCCTGAAGAGCCAATCTCAGAGGCAAAGTTGAAGCGGCACATACTCTGAAGCTTGAGGAGGGAGTATGTCCCCTTCGTTACTTACGTGCAAGGATGGGCTACTCAGCCCTCCCTTCTGGAGCTAGAGAACCTGTTATCGTCACAGGAGAGCTTGGTGAAGCAGATGGCGGGAGTATCCATCTCAGGAGGAGATAGCGAGGCCTTGTTTTCAGGAAAGAGGAGATCCTGGGACAAGAGAAAGAAGAACTCTGGAGATGGACCTTCAACGTCCTCTCAGGGAGATGGGGGGAAGTTCCTCCCTGCGCGCGATGAGAAGGGGAGAACCCTTTGCTTTGCCTGTAAGAAGTATGGGCATATGGCAAAGGACTGCCGGTCTAATCTGAAGGCCGGTCATACTGCTAACAAGGAGGGAGATCACCAGAGAGGTGGAGGAAGAGGTGGAGGTCACCAGGGCGGTGAGAGGGGGGACAATTGTTTCCTGGCAGAGATGCCTTAGCCTCCATCAACCTCGAGAACGACTGGATAGTGGATTCCGGTTGCGAGCATCATCTCACAGGAGATATGTCCAAGTTCGACTCCTTGGAAGCGTATGAAGGGACGGATGCTATCATCACTGCGGATGATACGGTACATCCTGTGGAGCGAGAAGGGAAGGTGTTCCTTGGGAGTAGAGAGAAGCCAGTGACACTGAATAGTGTGTATCGCGTGCCTGGCATGAAGAAGAACCTCTTCTCGGTGGAGAACGTCGTGGATGCTGGATACCACGTGTAAGATCCCCCTCCAGGAACACAAAACACGGCCGAGGGGAATCTTATGCCCAGGACAGCCGCCTTGCGGAAGCGCTAGCACACGAGCTAGCCTCCCCCACAAGACGCCTATCCTGTCGGCTAAACCAACTACACAGCGCCAACCCATCAATGAAAGAAAGTATTAAAAACCAAAGATTCACAATAAGTAAGAATGTCCAAATCAGAGTATAAGAAAGACAGAAAGCTACACAAGCTCCTGCAAATCATCAGAGTAATCAGCTAAATGCCCCAAGGGCTACATCTCAAAACACTCACCCGCCTCTGTCACTAACGGCAGCTAAGGTACCATAAACCCCAGCCCTGCACACCTGACCCGGCTGGCCTCCGGTGCTGAACGCTGCTACACATCTGAATGTGCTCCTAAAAAGAGGGAGGTAGCAACCGTTAGTCATAAAGACTAAGTGGCTTCCCATCCGCTCCCCCGGCGACTCCAAGGCACCGGGCGGAAGGAAAGGAAGAAAAGCTGCAATATAACAGTAATATATACAAAGCAGGTGACGGGGAAAGTAAACTAGTATATACACAAATTCTAAGCTACACAAGTGTAAAAGGGGCTAATCTAATCATGTATAAGCAGGAGTATAATAAATTACTGTAATCGAGTTTAAATAATAAATTACCTTCAATGTTTATCACAGCATCGGTTCAACTATATTTCTTGCGATCCTAAAGGATTAAGCATTTATAACAATACTTTAATTTGTTATCGCATTATCGAGGTGCACATTCGATCATCATCTGCGAAGTGTTAAATCTATGATCTGTCCGCTAACATTTTATTAATAAATCAAAAATTCAGAATGATGTACCCAAACAGGACAGCCCTCGAGAATTGGATTTCGGGGAGCTACACTCCTCCGAAAATATCGTGTCGCCCCATTTTGAAAAGGTCTCTCCGATAGCTACAACTTTCATGTTCGCTCCAAGAACTGAGAAACTGGCCACTAGTAATCCCACCGTATGCAATCATGAACATCAACTCACCCAAGCAATACCATGTAATTACCTTGTGCTATCAAGCACCCTTGGACATCAACTTAGTCCCTTCTTATCATGCTTCGCAAAACATCTCAAGGCATCACTGGCCTTAGCATAAACATTTCAAAGCACCACCGGCCTGCGCATAAGCAATTCAAGGCACCACCGGTCTGCACATAACGTTCAACAACGTTCCAACAAAAGTAGGGCGATAGCGTGTTCATACATGGTAATTCTCTATCATGATTCTACGGGACTACTAGTGCGCATTTTCAATCATACACATTCCCTTAAAAATTTATCCCAACATCAATATCTCTAGAATCACTGTCACAGTGCCTCATCATCTATAACATGATTCGTATATGACTTTAATTTATCCGAGCTTCCGACTTAGCATTTATACCACAATTAAGACATTCAACGGAAGATTAATAACTTTAAAAAATGACGCACCCAAAAATTACAAAACTTCATAAGGATGATTATAATCTTGATTGTACAACCCCGATATTCGCCAGGTAAGGAAATCGAGCAAGACGGGAGTGGCGAGATCCAGACCTCACCAAGATCGGCCCCAGCCGATGAGACCTCGGCAGACCACCAAAATAGACAGCGAGGTCCTCGCGAGGCGACCCTCTGAAAGAGAAGCCGCGGGTAGTATTCGCGAGAGGACCCACGAGAACTCCTTCAGCAAGGTTCTCGCAAGGCGATCCCCCGGAAGAGATCGCGGACAGGACCCGCGAGAAGGCCTGCGAGAGCTCCGACAGTAAGGCCATCGCAACCCCTTATCCATAAATCGTTAGGGTCAACTTACCATTTTACCCTTGGTGGTCTGCCCTTAGCCTCTCCAAACAGCGGAGCTTGGCTGTTAGCAGACCCATTTGGGGTGCAGATAGTAAAATCTAAAGGCGGAATCCCGTTATTTGCAGACCAGATCAGAAAATCTATAAATAGGACCTTAAGGGCACCTTTGGAGAGGATCTCACTTCAGCTTCCCTCTCCTTAGGATTTCTTTGGTTAGCATTTCCAGAGCTCTCCAAGGTGCCCGAGTCTCAGCTTTGGCTTGGGAGGGGAAGCGCTCAATGATCTTCCGGGTTAGTGGAGGGACCTCCTCGCTGTGACTAAGGTCCTGGTCAAATTCTTAATCTTCCGTCCACCCTCCTCGAGGGGTCAGTAAGGACTAGCCACCCCTCATTTCGGTGAGGGACCCGAGCTCCACAGGAGACCGAGAAATCGGTTTCAACATTGATAATAATCACTCCACCAATTTTCATGAGCGTCGAAGCAATATTTTGGGAGATATTCATAAATTACCGTAATCGAGTGTGATACGACACTGTTCAGTAAAACAGACATTCAGAAAGCTCTACTCAACCAAAAATTATCATTAACCCCAATCTGGAAAGCTAAGAAGAAGAGCTACAACTTTTATGTTTACCTCAAAACCCAGAACTTAGTGTTTCATACCCAAAATCCTCATCGAAGTCAACAGCCCAAATCTGGACAGAAAACAGAGCACAAAATCTTGATTTAATTCTCTGGACAGTCCACTCGACTGGACATCTAGAGAGCTAAAGGTCACCCTAGAAAACGTGTAACCTATCGTTGGAAAGCTCTTTCCGAGGGCTACAACTTCCTTGTTAAGCTCGAAGTCTAATTCCAGCGGGGTCAAGCCTAAAAACTGGCTCGAACCCAGCTGCGCACAATTTCCTTAATAACCAAGTGCAAGTTATGAATACATTTATCACATATAATTATCAATCCTAATAATCAGAGGATTATTTATCACATTTATGCAAGTTATAATTAACAAATCCTATAACAGGAAACTATCTCTTCAAATCTCAAACATTAAATAATCATATTTATATATTGAATTCCCCTAACAGGGAACAAAATTAAAACCCCAAATGGATTTAGGCAGCCACCTTTCTCTCCTCCACATAATTAACAATCCTAATAATCAAGCATTAATTTAATTAATTGATCAAGCATTAATTGAATTAATTGATCAAGCATTAATTTAGGCAGCCACCTTCTCTCCTCCCATGCACCCTCACGAGGCCACCACGTCTCACGAAACCAACGTCCCACGTTCGTATTGAAGCGGGGAGTTGAATGAGGGTATTTTCGCGGCGATCGACGCCCTATGACGAAAAACCCTAACGCGGCCTCAACCTACGGAACTTCATTTCGCTCCCAAATCGACTCAATTGAGTCGATGCCTCGCCTAATGGATCTAAGAAAACTAGCACCAAGGGAGAGGGGAGGAAGTCACCTGAGTATCCATGCATGCAACCCAATAGCCGCGTATGCGGCATTTGTCCGTCGCTCCCGGTCATGGCCGGATCTCGCCGATCCGGGTCTCGTCGGACGTTGCCGAAGTGGTAACGACCTCTTTGAGTGGGCTGTTTTGGTCTTCGGATGCGAAGCTCGCCGGTTTGCCGGATCTGAAATGGAGAAGCTCGGCAAGGTGGTTTCGGTTTAATTCTCATCGGAGATGGGGGGGGGGGGGAATAAATCAACACAGCGAGAGTGAGGAGGCGTGAGATTGGTTGGATGGGGGTTGGGGTGTTTCATCTGGACAGAAAATGAGAGGGAGAGAGAGATAAGAGAAATGGGAGTGGCTGGAGGAGGAGGCTCACGGGAGGGGGAGTTGCCGGAGTTGCTCGCCGTGAGGAGCTTGCCCGAGCCGCAAGGAGAAGAGCAGGGAGATCAGATCTGGAGGGGATGGAGTGGTGCGGCCATGGGAGAAGCTCGGTTTGCCGGAAAGGAGGGAGTTGGCGGTTTTGCTGGAGGAAACGACGAAGCTCGGAGGAGGATTCTGCCATGGATGAGGAGGAGATGTCGTAGAGGAGAGAGCTCGGCTGCCGGAGAGAAGAGGTGGTAGACCATGGAGCTTGCCGATGGAGAAGGTGCGCCGGAGGAGATGAAGAGGGATCGGGGTTCCCTGTGCTGGCTGACGGCGCAAGTGGGAGGGATCGGGCCTTTTGGGGGAGATGAAACTTAACCTAACTTATAATATATATATTATATATATTATATAGGAATATTATTATTATTATTATTATTATTATTATTATTTGCATTCGAACGCTCGTAGATTTCTCTATTGATCTCACAATTTGTCGCAGACGGACTCGTTACGACCGTCTCACTGACACGCACCCACCGGAACGATCCAATGTCGATTCCGAGTTCATTTGCCTAATTTACGCTCCCTGGAGCGTTTGCAGCACAATTTGACTTAAACGTCAAAACTCTTTCAAACGACGTCGGAATCGCAAACGGATAAATTCGTTGAACTCGTACTATTGTTATGAGTTTAACAAGACCGACTGGGGTCAATTGTGAGGTCGTTTGGTCAATTTCACCATTTTGGATAAATATGTTATTCGCAGACCACATTAATAAATTCGCTGATTCTCATCAGAATCGAGCGCGGACAGTTTTGTTGAACTCGTATAGGCTTCACGAGTCTAACAAAACTGACTGGGGTGAATACCGAGACCGTCTGCTGCATATCGCCTTTTGGATAAATCTGCTATTCGCAGACCACGTTATTTAAGCTAACGTACGTACTATAATTCCTTCGAGGCGGTACTCCTCCTTCGAGTTTTATCGCTCAAGTTATGCTCTCCGGACGGCTCGGATCCCGATACAGCAAACATCGGGACAAAGAATAGAACTGGTACTCGCCGCATTCGTCGAGTGCACTTCCCCGGCTCAGTTGCAAGCCTGGCCCTCAGTACACCCCGAGCTCGAGTCACCTCGCTCGACTCAAAAACGCGCACAAGGGGTCTAGCTCGAATCGGGATGTTACAAATCCAATAAACGAAGAAACAATTTCGTCCCCGAAATTTAAGTTGAGGTTAGGGGTCTTCCGAATGGGATCGAAACATACTCACCGTATGCAGTTACGGATGATTCACCCTTAACAATATCAAGGTCATTTATACATTCCCAAGCGTTATGTTTTATACATAGGGTTTAGATTGTGCGAGCGCTCTTGTCTTGTCCAGTCATACGAATTAATCGTGGCTCACACTATTTCAACCATAGCTAATAGAAACTACACATAGCCGTCCTAAACAAAAATAATTTAAACTGGAACGATATATCGCAGTCCCAAATTAAAATATAACGAAACTGAAGATGTAAATCGGCCTCAAACCGAAACACATTATATATAATTTATATATATAGCAGCTCTTAGGATTTTAATTGCATACAGTAGCCCAAATCTCCTAACATTTAATTCCAGACATTTCACGAACCAGGAGATTTACTTTAGCATAAAACTAGGGAAATTCCGTAAAACTCCCAACACATAATCTCTAGCATAAAGATAAAACCAGGAAAACCTGGAAGAAACCTATAAGCAATGCAAATCATATAATCTAGAAGGAATTTCTAGCACGACCAAGGGAATTCACCAAAACTCCCATCATCATCAAACAGCTGCTATTCATGAAACCAAGAAAACACAAAGCAACTACTAACAATCGACTTTCCCGCCTACCACGAGTCTTCAGCACACTTCCTCGGTACTCTTACTTTGCTTACTATATCCATAAATCGTATATGTCGTCCAGTGCATCGACACAACTCCTCTGAATTCCTGAGAATCAGAGGTCAAGTTGAGGGTAATCAGACTTTCTACCAGACAACACGTCGGACGAGGTCGATAAGCCAACAAGGCTTCTACATAGGTTTAGTGTATACATGTATAATACTGAGTCCAAACACTCATCACTTGTTCACACCTCATAAGGTTTAGCATACGTCTCGTGATTTCACATGATCCGAAAATTACTACACGCATTTATAATGCAATTGTACGAATTTGTCAACTTAACAAATCACGTAACAATGCCTTAGCACCACGGGTGCTACAATTTCGTATTCTTTATCTTATAACGGACGCTTGCAAACACACCTCTCCGATCAAAAATCGATACAGTTCCCACTTGACAAACTTTTAAGGCGTCCCCCAAAATTTGTCATGCGGTCGTCAGATCGACCTTTGATCCTTGAGAGACACTACAACGCTACATTACAGTTTACTTCTCTGCATAGTCTTCGGTTACAGTGAAGACCTGCTCATCCTTAAGGTACCCACCTCCAACACTCTGGGAGTGAACTTACCCCAAACCAAAACTTGGTGTTCAATCAATCCCCCTCGCCTAAGATGAACACATTCATCAAGGGGTGCCAAATTCCAAATACTAAAACAGGCAGGCAATTCTTTATACAACACACTACCTCTTAGTCAGGTGCTACTTTTATCTCGGGATTTACATCATTTCATTTAAGGGCTCCTAGACCGTGAACATAAACCTTATCCAATGGTTGGGTTTCGGTACAGAGCCTTTAGAGGACTGCCTTGTCGAGGCAATACAATTACACGTACACCTACCTGTACGTACAGAGACGTATTCATATCTTCTTAAATAAGTAAATCCAACTTAACCCCAATATTCAAATCACGTGCTCAATTCACGGTGTGTCTCAACACCCTTGAAGCTAACACCCGTAATGAGAGGTTATCACGAATCTAACCCTCAATGTTCACGTACTATTTAAATAAACAGGATCTAAGGGAAAGCGAAGTCGGAACATAAATAGGCCAATAAACGAAGGGACAAGCCCCCGCACATTTTTGGGCTAAATTTCTTCCACCGCCCATATGGTACATTCTTCTCACGTATGGGCACAACCTTAGGGGTAAACCTTCCTCGACTTAGAGTTCTTACCCTATAGATCCCCGCAACGACGCACTCAAATACCAACCGGGATGTAGAAAATCAAATTTTTACGGTGACGACCAAGCTGCATCTCATTGTAATGAGAGCATGCACTAATAACATCCAATCACCCGGTACATTTATATATGTTTGAACTTAACATGAACTAAGGTGCAAGGCTCGGGATGATCTTCCCTTCGACACAAGTTATGCAGACTACCAAAAGTAGGGCATACTTCACATATGGTAAACACAATCAAATCCACTACAACCGCCCTACCATCCCTGCCAACGATCATCCATGGCATGCATGTTTATTTATAAAAACTTTTATGATTTTAGATCATCAAACAATTCATATTAATCTTGTCGACTCCATCGCCGAACACTTATTAATTTCCAATGCCAAGTAATTACAACACTAAGGGAATGTTTACCAAAAAAAATTCCAAACTCAGGGGTAGTTTATCATCATACCAACAATGTATGCACAAAGGTTCAATAACTTCTCAGCTATAATGTTATTATAATATCGCCGCATATCCCCAAAATGTAGATTTACTACTCTCCTCATTACCTATCCACATAAACTTAGAACAATATAGAGAAAATAATCATCTTCAAAAATGTTTTTCCTCTCTTATTCCGCTAATAAAAATCCTATCAACCCAAACATGGCCTTAGCAGTCTGCTTTGCTTAAGATGAATTAACTCTCAGGGGTCAAAACTTCCAATGCCAAAAATTACAAAGATTCTAACTCCTCAAGGGATCCAAGACGGTACATAACTAGCCCAATAAACGAAGAGATAAGCCCTCGTATCTCTTCGACTGAGTTTCTTCTACCACCAATATAACATATTCGTCCCAAAATGAGTCTTCTCTGGATCTGAATTCTTATCAGATCTCCTTCATATGAAACCTTCTACATAAATAGAAGTGTGAGGTATCCACGTAGAGTATAAAAGACATGCTTGGTGGTCTCTCACTAAGCTGGTAATAGACTACAAGCACCACTCTCGTTGAAATTGGCCTAATTTTTGTGTAAGGTGATAATATTACTCCACATCTAGGGTAGAAATCTCAGGGTGTGAGTCTCCAGCATTTACACTTACGCTGAACTCTTCCCTTAGTCACTCGAGGTCACTTATTGCTTGGCCCAATCATTCCCGAGATCGGTATAAGTCTAGAATACGTCACGACCTATCCTGCTAAGTCGACTAAAATGGTATCCTAGTTAGGTTGGCATCAATCCTATGCCAAACCAACTCTAATGGTTGGAATGGGAATACCCATTACTGTCTCGGAGAGAGCCAGCATTTGTATGTAAGGGTACGAGTTTGGCTTAGGTTGGCACTATCTATAGGAAAAAGCGGACATACTTATTGTGAATTACACATGGGCACACCACCGCTTCCGCTGCATCAGTTTGTCCTCAAACTGATCTAGCTAGCAGGGATGACCTAGTGTTCTAATGGACTTCTTTATCTCAGGATCGTTGCAAGCTGATACCATTTGTAAGATCCCCCTCCCGGAACATAAAATACGGCCGAGGGGAATCTTATGCCCAGGACAGCCGCCTTGCGGAAGCGCTAGCACACGAGCTAGCCTCCCCCACAAGACGCCTATCCTGCCGGCTAAACCAACTACACAGCGCCAACTCATCAATGAAAGAAAGTATTAAAAACCAAAGATTCACAATAAGTAAGAATGTCCAAATCAGAGTATAAGAAAGACAGAAAGCTACACAAGCTCCTGCAAATCATCAGAGAAATCAGCTAAATGCCCCAAGGGCTACATCTCAAAACACTCACCCGCCTCTGTCACTAACGGCAGCTAAGGTACCATAAACCCCAGCCCTGCACACCTGACCCGGCTGGCCTCCGGTGCTGAGCGCTGCTACACATCTGAATGTGCTCCTAAAAAGAGGGAGGTAGCAACCGTTAGTCATAAAGACTAAGTGGCTTCCCATCCGCTCCCCCGGCGACTCCAAGGCACCGGGCGGAAGGAAAGGAAGAAAAGCTGCAATATAACAGTAATATATACAAAGCAGGTGACGGGGAAAGTAAACTAGTATATACACAAATTCTAAGCTACACAAGTGTAAAAGGGGCTAATCTAATCATGTATAAGCAGGAGTATAATAAAGGTGTGCAGCAGTAAATAAACAGTAAGTAAAGCATGTAAAGCAAGGCAGTAAGAACAGTAGCGACAAGTAATCAATCTCGTACCCTAACTTATATGAATGCCCATACAAACTTATAAGTTAGGATTTCCAGGAATTATAACTCATCATATAAAAGAGCCCATACTAATTTATATGATGAGGATCTGCAAGTGCGTATGTTATGCTATGCTATGCCATGAATGATTATGCAATGAATTCACGCACACGACTCTGTGCACACAGACCTTTGTAGTTCCCTCTATTTGAGAGGAAGCCAACCTCTCGGGTACCAACCGCTGTGACTCACGGTGGTAGCGGACCGGGCTGTCCACTCCTAGGCGGGTATGCACACTACCAGGCCTAGACCGCACGTACGCCTCGACGCTAAACAACCGCGGAGCTCTGCGTACTCTTTGCTGGAGTCCACCAGGCTTTGAGCTAAGTGGAAGGTGTCTTCGAGGAATTGTCGTCCCGACACGCAGACAAGCTGGCCCCTCAGACCCCAACACACCCACTAAGTCCACGTACCGCGGTCGGTGTGACGACCTGTCTAGTACCGAAGACCTGCCACAATTATCCAAGAACTAACGGGGTTATCCTCCCCTTGAGCCTCCAGCTCGTCCAACCCAGTATACCACACACCTGTCACTCCCACACTGGGAGGGGATACATAAATCCAAATCTTGCCCTACTATGGCTACTCTTGCCTACTTTAAATGTTATTGCAATTTAGGGTTAATCTTGGACTTCCCGAGGGTTACCCTGTAAGGGGCTCGCTACGGTACTAGGAACTACAATGGGATGACACCCCAAAGTTCCCTTTCTCAAGGCACTTAGTATTATTGGTATCTACCCATAAGATTACCAAGCACTCTCATCATCTAAACTCCTTTTTGGTGACCTCAACCTCTTCATCCAACTCAGGTACACCAACTACCTCCCCATTCCCACCTAATGGTCTACAAGTTATCTTCATTCTACCGTTCTACTACAAATATTCATCCAATTGACTCTAGATTATTACCAGAAGACTATCATGATATTATAAGACTAAGCTCGACTTTTACTCAAGGGTTATTTCTCATCCAACTCTGGGATTTCACTACTTACCTTGCATGTTTATCAATCATATTACTTGTTATATCACATTTGAGTACGATGCCTACTCGTTTAGGGAACTCATAACCTCAACTCCGCACATGACTGCTTGTGCATTCATCCTAATCTCACACATGATTCCGAGGATCTTGCACGTGATCCCTTCGATATACTACAATCATTACCGACGTCTTCTTATTCAATTACGGATGATAAATCACCTTAAATCCGTATGAGAATACCCACTAAATTTATTGTAATCATAAACAATCATCATTAGTGACAAATACCTTCAATGATTATCACAGCATCGGTTCAACTATATTTCTTGCAATCCTAAAGGATTAAGCATTTATAACAATATTTTAATTTGTTATCGCATCATCGAGGTGCACATTCGATCATCATCCGCGAAGTGTTAAATCTATGATCTGTCCGCTAACATTTTATTAATAAATCACAAATTCAGAATGATGTACCCAAACAGGACATCCCTCGAGAATTGGATTTCGGGGAGCTACACTCCTCCGAAAATATCGTGTCGCCCCATTTTGGAAAGGTCTCTCCGATAGCTACAACTTTCATGTTCGCTCCAAGAATTGAGAAACCGGCCACTAGTAATCCCACCGTATGCAATCATGAACATCAACTCACCCAAGCAATACCATGTAATTACCTTGTGCTATCAAGCACCCTTGGACATCAACTTAGTCCCTTCTTATCATGCTTCGCAAAACATCTCAAGGCATCACTGGCCTTAGCATAAACATTTCAAAGCACCACCGTCCTGTGCATACACAATTCAAGGAACCACCGGCCTGCACATAACGTTCAACAACGTTCCAACAAAAGTAGGGCGATAGCGTGTTCATACATGGTAATTCTCTATCATGATTCTACGGGACTACTAGTGCGCATTTTCAATCATACACATTCCCTTAAAAATTTATCCCAACATCAATATCTCTAGAATCACTGTCACAGTGCCTCATCATCTATAACATGATTCGTATATGACTTTAATTTATCCGAGCTTCCGACTTAGCATTTATACCACAATTAAGACATTCAACGGAAGATTAAAAACTTTAAAAAACGACGCACCCAAAAATTACAAAACTTCACAAGGATGATTATAATCTTGATAATAATCACTCCACCAATTTTCATGAGCGTCGAAGCAATATTTTGGGAGATATTCATAAATTACCGTAATCGAGTGTGATACGACACTGTTCAGTAAAACAGACATTCAGAAAGCTCTACTCAACCAAAAATTATCATTAACCCCAATCTGGAAAGCTAAGAAGAAGAGCTACAACTTTTATGTTTACCTCAAAACCCAGAACTTAGTGTTTCATACCCAAAATCCTCATCGAAGTCAACAGCCCAAATCTGGACAGAAAACAGAGCACAAAATCCTGATTTAATTCTCTGGACAGTCCACTCGACTGGACATCTAGAGAGCTAAAGGTCACCCTAGAAAACGTGTAACCTATCGTTGGAAAGCTCTTTCCGAGGGCTACAACTTCCTTGTTGAGCCCGAAGTCTAATTCCAGCGGGGTCAAGCCTAAAAACTGGCTCGAACCCAGCTGCGCACAATTTCCTTAATAACCAATTGCAAGTTATGAATACATTTATCACATATAATTATCAATCCTAATAATCAGAGGATTATTCATCACATTTATGCAAGTTATAATTAACAAATCCTATAACAGGAAACTATCTCTTCAAATCTCAAGCATTAAATAATCATATATATATATATATTGAATTCCCCTTTTCCGAAACAAAATTAAAACCCCAAATGGATTTAGGCAGCCACCTTTCTCTCCTCCACATAATTAACAATCCTAATAATCAAGCATTAATTGAATTAATTGATCAAGCATTAATTGAATTAATTGATCAAGCATTAATTTAGGCAGCCACCTTCTCTCCTCCCATGCACCCTCACGAGGCCACCACGTCTCACGAAACCAACGTCCCACGTTCGTATTGAAGCGGGGAGTTGAATGAGGGTATTTTCGCGGCGATCGACGCCCTACGGCGAAAAACCCTAACGCGGCCTCAACCTACGGAACTTCATTTCGCTCCCAAATCGACTTAATTGAGTCGATGCCTCGCCTAATGGATCTAAGAAAACTAGCACCAAGGGAGAGGGGAGGAAGTCACCTGAGTATCCATGCATGCAACCCAATAGCCGCGTATGCGGCATTTGTCCGTCGCTCCCGGTCATGGCCGGATCTCGCCGATCCGGGTCTCGTCGGACGTTGCCGAAGTGGTAACGACCTCTTTGAGTGGGCTGTTTTGGTCTTCGGACACGAAGCTCGCCGGTTTGCTAGATCTGAAATGGAGAAGCTCGGCAAGGTGGTTTCGGTTTAATTCTCATCGGAGATGGGGGGGGAAAATAAATCAACACAGCGAGAGTGAGGAGGCGTGAGATTGGTTGGATGGGGGTTGGGGTGTTTCATCTGGACAGAAAATGAGAGGGAGAGAGATAAGAGAAATGGGAGTGGCTGGAGGAGGAGGCTCACGGGAGGGGGAGTTGCCGGAGTTGCTCGCCGTGAGGAGCTTGCCCGAGCCGCAAGGAGAAGAGCAGGGAGATCAGATCTGGAGGGGATGGAGTGGTGCGGCCATGGGAGAAGCTCGGTTTGCCGGAAAGGAGGGAGTTGGCGGTTTTGCTGGAGGAAACGACGAAGCTCGGAGGAGGATTCTGCCATGGATGAGGAGGAGATGTCGTAGAGGAGAGAGCTCGGCTGCCGGAGAGAAGAGGTGGTCGACCATGGAGCTTGCCGATGGAGAAGGTGTGCCGGAGGAGAGGAAGAGGGATCGGGGTTCCCTGTGCTGGCTGACGGCGCAAGTGGGAGGGATCGGGCCTTTTGGGGGAGATGAAACTTAACCTAACTTATAATATATATATTATATATATTATATAGGAATATTATTATTATTATTATTATTATTATTATTATTATTATTTGCATTCGAACGCTCGTAGATTTCTCTATTGATCTCACAATTTGTCGCAGACGGACTCGTTACGACCGTCTCACTGACACGCACCCACCGGAACGATCCAATGTCGATTCCGAGTTCATTTGCCTAATTTACGCTCCCCGGAGCGTTTGCGGCACAATTTGACTTAAACGTCAAAACTCCTTCAAACGACGTCGGAATCGCAAACGGATAAATTCGTTGAACTCGTACTATTGTTATGAGTCTAACAAGACCGACTGGGGTCAATTGTGAGGTCGTTTGGTCAATTTCAGTATTTTGGATAAATATGTTATTCGCAGACCACATTAATAAATTCGCCGATTCTCATCAGAATCGAGCGCGGACAGTTTTGTTGAACTCGTATAGGCTTCACGAGTCTAACAAAACTGACTGGGGTGAATACCGAGACCGTCTGCTGCATATCGCCTTTTGGATAAATCTGATATTCGCAGACCACGTTATTTAAGCTAACGTACGTACTATAATTCCTTCGAGGCGGTACTCCTCCTTCGAGTTTTATCGCTCAAGTTATGCTCTCCGGACGGCTCGGATCCCGATACAGCATACATCGGGTCAAAGAACTGGTACTCGCCGCATTCGTCGAGTGCACTTCCCCGACTCAGTTGCAATATCGGGACATTTTACATTCTTTAAATATTCAAATAGAAAATAAATAAAAAATAATCAAAAACATGTAACCTCCTCAAATCCCGCGGCAGTACCCAGCTGCTTGCCGCGGGCTTCGCCCGGCCCCCGGCGGCTCCACCCCGCCAAGATTTGTTTTTGATTAAAAATACTCAGAATTCTCGCGGCTCCACCCCCCGGCGGCAGTACCGTGGTTGATGCTCTCGGGCGGCCTACGGCCGCATCAATGCGGGCTTCGCCCGCAATCAAGCGGGCTTCGCCCGCAACAAAGCGGGCTTCGCCCGCTTGTCATTCAAGGCGGGCTTCGCCTGCCCCCTCGGCGTCGCCGGTATTCGCCCGCCCCTCGCCGATATTCGCCCGCCTCTCGCCGGTCTTCGCCCCCGTCACCTATTTAAAATTTTAAATAATTTTACATTCACTAAATATTAAAATAGAAAATAAATTAAAAATAATAAAAAACTGTAACCCCCTAAAATCCCGCGGCAGTACGCAGCTGCCTGCGGCGGGCTTCGCCCGCCCCCCGGCGGCTCTACTCGCCGGTCTTCGCCCCCGTCACCTATTTAAAATTTTAAATACTTTTACATTCTTTAAATATTCAAATAGAAAATAAATAAAAAATAATCAAAAAAATGTGACCCCCTCAAATCTCGCGGCAGTACCCAGCTGCTTGCCGCGGGCTTAGCCCGCCCCCCGGCGGCTCCACCCCGTCCAGATTTTTTTTGGATTAAAGAAACATTGACAGAAAACTTAAATTTTTTTTTAAAAAAAGTTATGTTTTTTATTTAAAAAAACTTTAAAAAGAAGTGAAAAAATTTTCATCATCGTTCGCTGCTCTCTGGCGGCCTTCGACTGCATCAATGCGGGCTTCGCCCACAACCAAGCGGGCTTCGCACGCAACCAAGCGGGCTTCGCACGCAACCAAGCGGGCTTCGCACGCAACCAAGCGGGCTTCGCCCGCAACCAAGCGGGTTTCGCCCGCATATTCATTAAATATTAAAATAGAAAATAAATTAAAAATAATAAAAAATGTAACCCCGTAAAATCCCGCGGCAGTACGCAGCTGCCTACGGCGGGCTTCGCCCGCCCCCCGGCGGCTCCACTCGCCGGTCTTCACACCCGTCACCTATTTACAATTTTAAATAATTTTACATGCTTTAAATATTCAAATAGAAAATAAATAAAAAATAAAAAAAATGTAACCACCTCAAATCACGCGGCAGTACACAGCTGCTTGCCGCGGGCTTCGCCCGCCCCCCGGCGGGTCCACCCCGACCAGATTTCTTTTGGATTAAAATAACATTGAAAGAAAACTTAAAAAAAAGTTTAAAAAAAGTTATGTTTTTTATTTAAAAAAACTGTAAAAAAAGTGAAAAAACTTTTTTATCTTCGCACGGGCTAAGCCCGTGCTCGATGCTCTCTGGCGGCCTTCGGCCGCATCTATGCGGGCTTCGCCCGCTTGTCATTCAAGGCGGGCTTCGCCCGCCCCCTCGGCCTCGCCGGTATTCGCCCGCACCTCGCCGGTATTCGGCCGCCCCTCGCCGCTCTTCGCCCTCGTCACCTATTGAAAATTTTAAATAATTTTACATTCATTAAATATTAAAATAGAAAATAAATTAAAAATAATAAAAAATGTAACCCCCTAATATCCCGCGGCAGTACGCAACTGCCTGCAGCGGGCTTCGCCCGCCCCCCGGCAGCTCTACACGCACACATTTTTGTTGATTAAAAAACATTGAAAAAAAACTTTAAAAAAAAAATTTAAAAAAACTTTAAAATAAAATTAAATCTTTGATTAAAAAAATATTGAAAAAAAACTTTAAAATTAAATTAAATTAAATAACATTTTAATCATAAAAAAAGAAAATGGTGGATGAACAGTGACGCAACTGTTCATCCGCCATTTTGACTTTTTTTGTTTTAAAATCTTTCATAAAATTTCGTTTTTAATATTAAAGGAACAGGTTTTTTTTCTTTTAAATATATCGCAGGCGGGGCCCACAGGCGGGCCCCGCCCACTTAAAGGCGATGTGGGATTTTTAGGCTCTATTTGGTTTGGCGTTTAGGATTCGCGTTTGGAGCAAACGCACGCAGAAGGCGGAAAACCAAACGGATCTCGGTTTCCGTTTGCCGCGTCTACTCCCGTAGCAAGGAGGAAACGACGCCAAAAACCAGCATTTCGATCCCCGCCTACGCACCTCCAGTTCGAGTGCCGCGTCTCCTCCCGCCGTTCCCTCCCGCCGCCGGCGAACCAAATGAAGCCTTAGTCCCACATCGCCTATTGGACCGAGTTTCCGCTCTTTATATAGCGGAAACCCGGTGCATGTTTGAATTGAATTGTTGGCCCGCGTGAGCCCGCCCGCTCCCGCATGAGCCCGCCCGGCTCGCATCCCGCCTGGGCCCCCTGGCTCGCCCCGTCCTGACCCTGCTTCAGCCAGCCCGCCCCCGCCTGAGAGCTCCCACCCCGCCCCCGCCTGAGCGCGCCCACCCTGCCCCCGCCCCCGCCTGAGCGCGCCCACCCCGCGTGATCCAGCCGCTGGTGCACCCGTTTTTTTCGGTCCTACAGGGGCAAAAAGGTCATTTACTGTGACTGACATTCTTGACATTACTTCATCTCCAACGCTGGCTCTATTATCTAAAAATAGAGCAATTTTTCCTCCAACGGATCGCCAAAAACCCCCTGCATATTTAGAGCTCCTCTCCCCCGCCTCTAAATTTAGAGGCGGGGGAGAGAAAATAGAGAAGCTCTAAAATTTTTTTTAGTATTTTTTTTATTTTTTATTTTTTTAGTTATGTATTTATAAAACGCATTGATTTCAATATATTGCCCGTAAGCGTTATCATATTTTTTCAAATATGACATATAATATATCAATAAATTCATTTTTTCGAGACCCACAAAACGAGACTAATATTGAATATTTTATAATTATTATTGTTCGTTCAAAGAGCAAGAGAATACGTTTTACTAAATAAACTTGCACATAAATCAAAATACATTCAAATTAAAATGCATACAATTTTCTAAATTACATTGTTTCATTACCATGTCGTGCCCATAAATGTTCAATCAGGGCATCTCGAAGTGCGAAATGTGCATATTTGTCTCTGATTTTTTTATGCCGATTTAGGAATTGACGAAATCTTTCGGCTTCACTTGTGTTCATCTCTTCAACATTCTGAGTTGGCGGCGGCGGAGAAATATCGACATCTTCATTTTCATCTCGCTCGTCTTCGATAATCATATTGTGCATTATAATGCAAGCAGTCATGATATCGTGCAACACATGTTTATCCCAAAAACGACATGACCCCTTAATAATTGCAAAGCGTGATTGAAGAACGCCAAATGCTCGTTCTACATCTTTTCGGCATGCTTCTTGCATCATTGCGAAGTGTTGTTTTTTTTATCTCCCATTCATTAAGGTTTTCTTCTCACCTGAGAAGAGTTTGATCAAATTCATCATCTGAAGATGATGAAGATCGCAAATGGGATGACTCTGCTTCATAGTTCATTTTTTTGTAACGAGGGAAATATAGTTTTGAAAGTATATTTCGCTATCTGAAAGTGGCGTTTATATAGATTCCCAGCATTGGATTCCTTCTCCCTAGCATTGGATTCCTTCTCCACTCACACCTCTCTTTTGTCTCTCCCCAGCATTGGATTCCTTCTCCACTCACACCTCTCTTTTGTCACATCAATCCTATCAACATTAATTCCGGAGCCTTGTTATTTCCTAGCATTGGATTCCTTCTCCCCAGCATTGGATTCCTTCTCCACTCGCATCTCTCTTTTGTCCCATCAATCCTATCAACATTAATTCTGGAGCATTGTTTTTTCCCAGCATTGGATTCCTTCTCCCCCGCATTGGATTCCTTCTCCCCAGCATTGGATTCCTTCTCCACTCACATCTCTCTTTTGTCACATCAATCCTATCAACATTAATTCCGGAGCCTTGTTTTTTCCTAGCATTGGATTTCAAGACTTCTATAAGTACAATAATAGTATATAATACAATAATAATAATAATAAATTATAATTATAAATATTATATATACATATATTTATACATATAAATACATAAATATAATTTACATATAAATATATACATATCATATAAATATAATATACATACAAAATACTTATAATATTTATATTTATATCATGTTCTCTAAATATAGAGAACATGGTTGGAGTTGCTCTAACCATGTTTTCTATATTTAGAGAACATAGTACAATGGGGATCTCTAAATATAGAGATCCCCATTGGAGTTGCTCTTAGGCAGCGATCGGCCTTATTAATATAGATATATTATATAGGAATATTATTATTATTATTATTATTTGCATTCGAACGCTCGTAGATTTCTCTATTGATCTCACAATTTGTCGCAGACGGACTCGTTACGACCGTCTCACTGACACGCACCCACCGGAACGATCCAATGTCGATCCCGAGTTCATTTGCCTAATTTACGCTCCCCGGAGCGTTTGCGGCACAATTTGACTTAAACGTCAAAACTCCTTCAAACGACGTCGGAATCGCAAACGGATAAATTCGTTGAACTCGTACTATTGTTACGAGTCTAACAAGACCGACTGGGGTCAATTGTGAGGTCGTTTGGTCAATTTCACCATTTTGGATAAATATGTTATTCGCAGACCACATTAATAAATTCGCCGATTCTCATCAGAATCGAGCGCGGACAGTTTTGTTGAACTCGTATAGGCTTCACGAGTCTAACAAAACTGACTGGGGTGAATACCGAGACCGTCTGCTGCATATCACCTTTTGGATAAATCTGCTATTCGCAGACCACGATATTTAAGCTAACGTACGTACTATAATTCCTTCGAGGCGGTACTCCTCCTTCGAGTTTTATCGCTCAAGTTATGCTCTCCGGATGGCTCGGATCCCGATACAGCAAATATCGGGACAAAGAATAGAACTGGTACTCGCCGCATTCGTCGAGTGCACTTCCCCGGCTCAGTTGCAAGCCTGGCCCTCAGTACACCCCGAGCTCGAGTCACCTCGCTCGACTCAAAAACGCGCACAAGGGGTCTAGCTCGAATCGGGATGTTACACCACGTGCTGTTTGGACCAAAGGAGGTGAAGTTCTTGAAGAATCTTTTGTCTGTCGATGCTGACATCACGCTCACCGGGAGAAGGGTGAAGGATTTGTACGTTTTGTCTGCAAATGCCTACGTGGACAAGCTGAAGACAAACGACAGCGCTGTGATCTGGCATGAGAGGCTGGGTCATGTGGGGATGGACAAGCTGAAGATGATGGCGGCAAAGGGCCTAGTGAGTGGCCTGCCTCATCTCTCTTCCTACGGCGACGGTCATGTGTGCGACGGATGCCAATATGGAAAGTCACATCGACTTCCATTTGACAAGTCGGAGACCAGGTGTAAGTCACCTCTTGAGTGCGTACATGTTGATGTTATGGGGCCGTGCGCCACCCTTACTTATGGAGGCAATAAGTATGCGCTGGTTCTGGTGGATGACTACACCCGCTATACGTGGGTATACTTTCTGAGAGAGAAATCAGTAGTCTTCAACAAGTTACTCGAGTGGAAGGAGCTTGTGGAGGGGAGGCTGGACCGCAGAGTCAAGTAGCTGAGAAGCGATAATGGAGGGGAGTTTGCCTCCAATGAGTTTGCTTCTTTCTGCAGGAGGTTCGGCATTCGGCGGGAGCTCTCCTGCGCTCACACCCCGCAGCAGAATGGGGTGGCAGAGAGGAAGATCCGCCATCTGGTGGAGACTACCAGGAGTTGGCTACATGCCAAGAGCATTCCCAAGGCCTTATGGGCGGAGGGAATGGCGTGCGCTACTCATGTGATCAACAGGCTATCTCTGAGTCCTAACAGGATGGTGTCTCCACACCAGCTCATGTTCGGGGAGAAGCCCAATGTGGGTCACATGAAGGTGTTCGGTTCTACCTGCTTCGTGCACGTCCCGGACGCTCAGAGAACAAAGTTGGAGCCGAAAGCGAGGAAGTGTATCTTCATCGGCTACGATGAGCGGAAGAAGGGGTGGAAGTGCATGGATCCGCAGACCCACAAGTTCGTCGTCTCGCGCGACGTAGTGTTTGACGAACTGGTCTCATACTAAGGAGTCTCTTCAGTGGAGCTGTCGGAGAGTGAAGAAGCTAGCAGGGAAGAGGAGTGGGTCACTGAGGACCCTACTGTGGAGTTGGAGTTATCTCCAAGTGCTCCATCGCCATCTGGCTCAGGAGGAGCTTCTGGCTCAGGAGGAGCTTCTGGCTCAGGGGGAGCTACGAACTCAAGAAGCAGGGAGAGCACCTCTTCAGGAGGAGTTCAGAGAGGAGCTCAGAGAGGAGCTCAAGCAGAGGATTCTACAGGAGTGGTAGATAGTGGCCAAGCCTTGAGGGGGTCGAAGAGGACCATCGTCCCACCTGCTCGCTATAAGGAGGGGAACTTCGTGAGTTTGGTTTCCTGCTTCTTCGCAGGACCACTCAATGAGAGGGAACCTGCCTGCTTTGAGGATGCAGCTGGCATCAAGGAGTGGGACGCGGCCATGATCGAGGAGATGGAGGCCCTTGAGAAAAATGAGACATGGGACCTGGTTCCCATGGTGGAGGGCATCAAACCTATCACCTGCAAATGGGTGTACAAGGTTAAGAAGAGAGCTGATGGAGAAGTGGAGCGGTACAAGGCGAGGCTTGTCGCTTGAGGCTTCTCTCAAACCTACGGATAGGACTACGAGGAGACCTTTAGTCCAGTCGCAAAGATGACGTCGGGGAGGACAATCATCGCTCTGGCGGCGTGCCGAGGTTGGAAGCTGTGGCAGCTTGATGTGAAGAATGCGTTCCTGTATGGAGAGATTGACAAGGACATATTCATGGTGCAACTGCCTGGATACGTGTCCAAGTCTCAGCCACATCATGTCTGCAAGCTGAAGAAGGCCCTCTACGGGCTGAAACAGGCGCCGAGAGCCTGGTATGGGAAGATTGCGGAGCACTTGCAGTTCTGCGGCTACGATGCCCCAGACTCGGACTCCAACATGTTCGTGAAGAAGAGTGGAGGTCTTCACGTGCTGGTACTGCTATACGTCGACGACATGATCGTGACAGGGAACAACCCTGAGGAGGTCGCGACGCTGAGACAGCAGCTTCCCATACGATTCGAGATGAAGGAACTTGGTGAACTGCACCATTTCCTTGGCCTCCAAGTTGAGAAGAGAAGAGGCGGACTGTATGTTTTCCAGAGGGCGTATGCCGAGAGGATCATCGAAAGATTCGGCATGAAGGAGGGGAAGAGCAGCTCCGTTCCTCTGGAGGCTGGGCTGAAGCTTCGGAAGGAAGAAGGGAGGATTCTGTTGGATCGTGTGACGCCCTTAGAGGGGGGGTGAATAAGGGTGTGTTTAAAAATATAATTTTTACTTAATAATTTTTAGACAAATTTTCTTTACTAAAAAGTTACTTATAAATAATTTTAAACCAATGTAATTTTTGTATTTAACCAAACACAAATTTCTAAGATAAAGATTTAAGCAGACAAATTTGCAATTAGTGAAAAGAGCATAATTATATTAATCATGAAATTTGCATACAATAAAAATGATCTTAACAATGCTTAAGATCAAGGCACAATTATGATAATAAAAAATACAATAATTTTGGTTTACCAATCCTTCTCCCAAGGATCGGAAGGCTATCACTTGTCTCTCCCAAGACCAAGCCCAAGCTTATCCTCTAGATCTTCCCAAGATCTAGACGTAGCACACAAGGCCACGATTTCTCACCAAGCCACGCAAGGACTTGGACGCTCCGCACAAGGAAGCGATTTTCCCTTAAGCCGCGCAAGGACTTAGACGCCGCACGCAAGACGACGATTTCTCTACCAATACAAAATGAAAAATATGTGAATGAAAATACAATATGAAAAGAACAACTCCCTAGAAAATCAGATCTCTGAACGGATTGTTGAAGCCTCGAGATGATTGATGATGTAGAAGCGCGCCCGATCTCGTCTTCAATCTTCAATCCTTCTTTGCACAAATGGGAGTTGAGGAGGTTCTGGAGCTCTCTGGTTCGTATGCACTCAGGAAGGGACTGGAATTTTTTAAAGCCTGGAATGCACGAACCAAAGGAACCAATTTATAGAAATTCACTGTCGCCTGGGCGACAGTGACTGTCGGAATTTTCCGACAGCGCTAAACTGCCGCTGGAGTGCCGTCGTGGGTGGAGTCGTGGGCAGTTGCTGTAACCGTCGAGCTGTCGCCTGGGCGACATCGATGTCGGATTTCCGACAGCGCTAAACTGCCGGTCGTGGGTGGAGACGTGGGCAGTTGTTGTAACCGCCGAGCTGTCGCCTGGGCGACATCGATGTCGGATTTCCGACAGCGCAAAACTGCCTTTCGTCGATCTGCCGTGGAGGGAAGTAGTTGTAACTTCTCTGTTGTCGCCTGGGCGACAGTGGCTGTCGGAATTTTCCGACAGTGAAATTTTCCCACATTCAATTTTAGCTCCAGCAGAAATGTGAACATCTCATACCTGTTATCTGCACACCATTGATAAAAATAGAATCAAATACAAACGAGACTTTGTTATTATCAAACCGGAGGAGTGCGAAACGCATGCTCCAACAATCTCCCCCTTTTGATAATAACAAATCCGTATAAAAAGAAATCATGTCTATTTAGATTGTTGATTTTAACCTTTGGTGTGTGCACACAATTAACATGATATACATTTCTTGAAAATAAATGATCTACCTTTAGATGAAAGCTCCCCCTAAATGAAAGCTCCCCCTACATATATGCTCCCCCTAAATATATGCTCCCCCTAAATATATGATGTATTGTGTAGGTGGAATATTTAGGTGTAATAGATTTGTGATTGTTCTTTTTATACTTTTAATTCTCCCCCTTTTGATATTAGCAAAAGTTAATATTAGATAAAAGAGTAGTTCTTGATGGAATGGACATAGGATATAGAAAGAAAGAGTAAGCGGAAGCACCCTTTTTTTGTGGAAATGATTGAAGTCTATGAAATAATAGGAATATGCCATAGTATGAATATACTCATGAAGTGACGGTATAACCATATGAAGTAATGAAAGAAAGAACTTAAACATGAGTAAGATCATTTGAAAGTATCATAGAAAGACACAATAGTGTATAGAATTATGGAATATTTTCGGTCCAATTCTCATGAGATGAATATTTATTTAACATAATGATGTGTACATGTGATACTTAGATCAAACATATGAAGCTATTTAATTTACATGATCATTGAAATGTAGAACATAATAAAAGCACATAAAGGCAACTTTGACTTTGAAGATATAGCATAAGATGAATAGAAAATCATGTTTCTTTTGCACAAGACACTTTACAATTCTGTCCAAGGTGCTTAACCTCACAATGCTCATTAAGACTTATCAGGAGGGTAAGTAGTGCTTGGTGGAGTATCCTTGTCTTTATTTTAATTTTTTTGATCACAGATGTTGTGATATCTTAATTTTGATATATTGATATATTTTTTTTAAATGACCAAGGATCTCCGAATTCACTTGAATCGCAAAAGATGGTGTATATTTTGTTGTGCTAATAAATCAAGGGTGAAAGTTGTATTTAAGAAGTGTTATTTTATTATGTTAAAGCAAATATGATCCATGTATATATTAAAGAAGTACACATATGTATTGATCAAAAGAAGTGAACGTGATAGTTCATTATGATAGATAAACAATTTCTCATACTTAGAGGCATGCGAAAACAATTTCCAATGGTCTAAACAACTAAGTAGAAGTGTCAATACGATGATAGCTTGGAAATAAAATCATATAAACATGTAAATCATTATTTTTTTTTTAAATAAATAGCACATGGTTTGTCATCAAGTCATGAGGTGAAGCATTAATAATGACATATAACTATTGTAGATCATCAAAGGGACCCAACATTGATTTTTTAGTACATTTGGAGCTGTCGGAAAATTCCGACACCCACTGTCGCCTGGGCGACAGCCAAAAATATAAAAAGGGCATCAGACCGAGTCAAACCCTATTGTACATCATTTCCTGGAGTTAAAAACGTGAGGAAGGCTGTCGGAAGTCGGCGACATCTCTAGATCTAAGGTATGGAATTTTGATTTTTATGTTTTTAACCCAAAATTGTTTAGGGATTTTTGATTTTTAAAGGAGAGAAGAAAGAAGATGAAGTTTTCATTTTGATTTTTGATGAATGGTGTAGGTTTTGAAATTTTTTTTTTATTTTAAAAAATGTAGATCTAGTTTAAAACAAGTGGATCTTGGTGGATCTTTAAAAAAAAAATTTATCTTTGTTAAATTTCTTTTTGATTTTGTGATGAAGGTTTCCATTTGTTCATTTTCTAAAGGATTTTTGTAGATCTAGTTTAGAGAAGAAGGTGGAAGATGATGAATAGTAAAGAATTTGTAGAATATGTTGATTTTTAAAAAAAAAATTTTTTTTTAAAACTTGATGTTGAAATAACATTTATTTTGAGTAGATCTGGAAGTATATGTAAAAATTTTGAGAAAAAATCACTTGGAGGGCTGTCGGAAATTTCCGACAGTCACTGTCGCCTGGGCGACAGTGTTCCAGTGCACAATGTGATACCATGTTTAATCAAAATTTCTTTTGTATGTTATTGTAGAATGGCTTCCAATTCCAAAGCTCGAAAGAGTACTTCGGAAGATGCACATACTTCATATCAAGTTTTTCCGGGGGTGGAGAAGGCTATTGTTGGAATAGCGAAGTATGTGGAATTTGAGTCGCCAAAGCACGATCATATCTATGATCGGCTTGCGAACGCAGGTATAATTTCAATAATCACACCAGAGGGGTTTTCTTCCTTTTTCATTCGTGAATTTTATAACCATTTGGAAGACCCAAATTTCACTGAATTGGATGGAGGAGTGAGATCAAGGATCCAAGGTCAACATGTGGAAATAACACATGTTGATCTACGAGAGGAATTCGGACTAGTGATGAGTGAGAATATGCCTGATATAGTGGAGAATTATCGAAAGGATAGAGATTGAACCCTTGTAAACATGAGTTTACATGGGAATCAAAAAAAGAATCTTACCACTGAAGTTACCTCACTTACTCCGGATGCGTTCTTAGTCCAAGATATATTAAGGAATTCAGTGATGTTGAAGAGTGGAGACACAAGAAGTATTACGGCTCAGTTGACCCTCTTTACATACTATATTATGGAGGATGAGCTTTTTGATGTGGCGGACTTCATACTTTCTCAGATTAGGTATGCGTATAGATTAAAGCATCCAAGATGGGTGAAGGTTCATACGCTGCCAATGGGGGCGGTAATACAGCGTGTACTCTATAAGAAGTATGGATGGATAGTGCAAGCTGCTTATTTGGATGATTGTTATCCGGAAATATATTATACGGGTTCAATGAAGGTGAAGAAGCCGCAGAGAAAAGCTTATCCGGGGATTGAGATTAGAGAGCCGACCATTTCTAGGGCAGGATCACTACGAGAGTCCATTGATGATTTGCGTGATTCATTAGAGGATCACAAGAGGGAAGTGAAGAAGGACCGTAGTCGAATGCAGAAATTTATGAAGTTTCTCGTCAAGGGTCTGAAGTTAAAGCCAACTCCGGAGGAAGAGGCCGAATGGCAAGTTCCGGACGAAGAACCGCCATGCCAATCGGTGAGGCGGACTCGCCGTGGCAAAGCTGTGAGACGAGGACCTCCAGAAGATTGTCCAGAGAGCAGCGGGGCTGGTTATGAAGATTCAGAGTAGTGTAATGTTGCTGCTTCTGCTGGGCGATGTCGGAAAATTCCGACATCCACTGTCGCCTGGGCGACAGTGAACTTCTTTAAATTTCTGCTTTTATTTAATGAACTTGATCCTTAACTTGTTTCTACTGTTTTTTATTTGAACAATATTGATGTAGTATGAATGATGTTGAATTTTTGTTAAGTCTTTTGAAATTTTATGTTTTGATTTTTAAGATTTTGGCTTTTTCTTTGTACATTGTTTATGTTTTGTGATAATTTTTTTTTTTAAATTTTACAGGCTTTAAATAGTGATATATTCATTGTGAAATGTCTAGAATTCCCAATTCTAGCCTAAGCATAGAAAAACGGGAATCCGGTAACGACTTAGTGAATATATCCGCTAGTTGATTTTCCGTGCCTATAAAGTTGATTTTTATATTACCCTTCTTAATATGATCCCTTATAAAATGATGTCGGACATCTATATGCTTAGATCTAGAATGTAATACGGGATTGTTAGTTAAGTCTATAGCACTTTTATTGTCACACTTTAATTCTACACTACTTTGTTGTATGCCAAAATCTTCTAATGTTTGTGACATCCAAAGAGCTTGGGCACAACAACTACCTAGTGCAATATATTCAGCCTCGGTAGTTGAGAGGGAAACAGAATTCTGTTTCCTACTCGACCATGAAATAAGTGAAGGGCCGATAAAGTGACAAGTGCCACTAGTGCTTTTCCTATCTAAGGAACATCCCGCATAATCCGAACCCGAAAAACCATGTAAAGTAAAAGAATCATTATGAGGATACCATAAACCTAATTTTGATGTGCCTATGAGATATCTAAAGATACGTTTCACCGCTTTGAAATGTGACTCTTTAGGATTAGCTTGAAATCTAGCACATAAACAAACGGCAAACATAATATCAGGTCTAGATGCGGTTAAATACAATAAAGACTCTATCATACTTCTATAAAGGGTTTGTTCAATTGAAACACCACTTTCATCTTTTCCTAATTTTAGTGAAGTACTCATAGGAGTGTTTGCATGCTTAAGGTTTTCAAATCCAAATCTTTTTAACATATCATGAATATATTTGGTTTGACATATAAAAATACCATCATGTTTTTGTGTAATTTGAAAACCCAAAAAATATGAAAGTTCTCCAACCATACTCATTTCAAATTCATTTTTCATAATTTCAACTACTTCATTACACAACTCTTCATTAGTGGCTCCAAAAATAATATCATCAACATAAATTTGTAAAATAACTAAATCATGATCAATTTGCTTAATGAAGAGTGTAGAATCAGCACTTCCTATTTTATAATCGTGCTTTAACAAATATTGAGTTAATCGATCATACCAAGCACGAGGCGCTTGTTTTAATCCATAAAGCGCTTTATCTAATTTATAAACATAATTTGGATATTTCTCATTTATAAAGTCAGGGGGTTGTTCTACATAAACTTCTTCTTTCATATACCCGTTTAAAAATGCGGTTTTGACATCCATTTGATATAATTTAAATCTTTTAAAACAAGCAAATGCAAGAAATATTCTAACCGCTTCTAATCTTGCTACGGGTGCAAAAGTTTCATCAAAATCTACCCCTTCAATTTGTGCATAACCTTTTGCAACTAATCTGGCTTTATTTCTAACAATTCTAGATTCATTATCCATTTTATTTTTAAAAATCCACTTAACACCAACTACAGGACGATTTTTTGGTCGTTCTACAAGATTCCAAACCTTATTACGTTCAAATTGATTAAGTTCTTCATTCATAGCTAAAAACCAAAATTCATCATTTAAAGCGGTGGAAACATCTTTTGGTTCTATTTCAGAAACAAAACAAAGGTTTGAAAATAAAACATGTAGTGATGAACGAGTACTAACCCCTTTTGGCGGATCTCCAATGATAAGATCCTTTGGATGATCCTTAGAGAATCTCAATTCACTTGGAGGCACATATCCTTCTCTTTCTTCTTCTTCTCTATCTTCTTCTCCTCTTTCTTCTTCTCTTTCTTCTTCTTTTTCTTCTTTATTTTCTCCAAGTTCTTCTTCATCATTCTCCACCGTGGGAAGGAGTTCATCTTCTTTTCCTGTAATTTTCTTTTCTACACATGAAGCAAACTCATCAAACCTAACATGAATAGATTCTTCAACTATTTTTGTTCTTTTATTAAAAATTCTATAAGCTTTACTAGTTGAAGAAAAACCAATAAAAATACCTTCATCACATTTTTCATCAAATTTTCCTAAGGAATCTTTAGAATTCAAAATAAAATATTTACAGCCAAAAACTTTGAAATAAGAAACATTTGGTTGTTTATTAAAAATTAATTCATAAGGGGTTAATTTTAAAATAGGGCGAAGCATTACTCTATTAATTACATAACATGCCGTGCTAATCGCTTCAGCCCAAAAAGATTTTGGTAATTTGAATTCAGATAACATTGTACGGGCTAACTCTTGAAGAGTTCTATTTTTCCTCTCTACTACACCATTTTGCTGTGGTGTGCGTGGAGCGGAAAATTCATGTTTAATTCCTAACTCCGTACAAAAAGAAATAAACTTTTCATTTTCAAATTCTCCTCCATGATCCGATCGTATGCGTTTAATTTTTAACTCAAATTCATTTTGGATACGCAAACATAATTTTGAAAATTCTGAAAATGCTTCGGATTTGGAGGTTAGAAATAAAGTCCAACAAAAACGAGAATAATCATCAATCAAAACAAATGTGTATTTTCTACCTCCTAAGCTAGAAATTCCAATTGGCCCAAATAAGTCCATATGTATTAATTGAAGTGGCCTAGTGGTAGAAATAATGTTTTTACTTTTGAAAGACGATTTTGAAAATTTTCCTTTTTGGCAAGGCACACATAGTGAAGAAGATAAATTTCCATTTAGCGAAGGTAAACCTTTAATTAATTTATCTTTTGAAAGTTTTGAAATTAACTTGGCACTAGCATGTCCAAGTCGCCTATGCCATAAATCTAATTCATCATTTTTTGATAGAAAACATTTCAAAGTAGAATTTGAAAAATCAAGAAATTTAATCATATATACATTATGACATCTAGGTGCGGTAAAAACAATTTCATTTGTTTTGGAATTAATAATTTTGCACAAATTTGTAGAAGATTCAAATAAAACATTTAAACCCTTATCACATAATTGACTAATAGAAATCAAATTATGCTTTAATCCTTCTACAAATAAAACATTTGAAATTGAAAAATTTTCGTTACCCACAACACCGATGCCGATGATTTTTCCTTTTCCATTGTCACCGAATGTAACAACTCCTCCTTTCTTCATCTCCAGGCTAAGGAACTTCTCTTTATTGCCCGTCATGTGCTTTGAACAACCCGAGTCCAAGTACCACACGTCTTCTTTGTCCTTAGCCTGCCAACACACCTAGAAAGAAGAGGTGAGTAAAGATCTGGTTACCCAAGTGGTTCCACCCATAGTATAGGTAGAAGCCTTAGGCACCCAGATTTGTTTAATTTTGCTTTTTTCCTTCCTTCCAGCAAGAGTCCGTAGTGTGACCAAATCTATTGCATTTGGCACAAGTAATGTATTTAGAAGAGTATAACTTTTCTGGACTTTTACTGGATGAGGATGCAGTATTTGATATTTCATTAATTTTAGAATTGTTAAAAGTGAATTTTCTGGACTTTTCACTGTCGCCGGCGACAGTGGTTGTCGCCGGGCGACAGCTTCCAGATGTGTATCCGAGCCCAAACCTTCCAGATCCATGGCGTTGGTATCCTAAGATCATATCCAGTGATCTTCGGCCCATTCCAAATTTTTTCATGGCTAGTGTTAAGTCATGAATCTGGTGTCTCATTTTTGTATTCTCGGATACTAGATTTACGCATCTCCGTTCAAAAGATTTCTTTCCCTCATGGACTATGGAAATTGAAGATTTCAGATCTCTCTCTAAAATCTCATTCTTTTTAGTAAGTACTTTTATTGTAGAATGAGATTTGGAAAGAGATTCTTCAAGTTCCTTAATTCTTCCCAAAAAGTGATCACACTCTTGGCAAGAAATATCTCTTTTTCCAATAGTCTTAATTTCATTTAACAATTTTTTGTTTTCTTTAAGTAAAATTCCATTTTCAGATTTTAGAAGATCATTATCTTTTAAACTTTTTTCAAAAAATTTGCAAGTCTTTAAAAATTCAGAAAACAATTCATCATAGGTTGGAGGAGTTACCTCAGTGTCGCTTTGGACACTGCATTCGTCATCAGATATGACGCTCTTTCCCACTAAGCATATGTTGGCCTCCTCCTCTTTACTTGAGTCGGAACTGCTTGCATCCTCAGAAGTAGTATCATCCCAGGTTTCCGCCTTCAATACCTTCTTCGACCCTTTGTGCTTCTTTTCTTTAAGTTCTTTCAAGTACTTTGGACACTTGCTTCGAATGTGTCCTAACTTCTTGCAGTGATAGCACTCCGGTGGCGGTCTCTCTTCCTCCTCATCGCCCTCCTTTCCTTTTTTCTTCCTAAAGGTCTCCTTCTTAAAATACTTCTTAAACGAATTCCTTCTCTCCGGATTTTTCATAAATTTTCTAAATTTTTTAACAAATAAACTTTCCTCATCTTCTTCATCCTCCTCAGAATCACTAGTTTCTTCCTTCTTTGATCTTAGAGCCAATCCCTTCTTCCTTGGCTCCATATACTCTTGTTGTTGAATTTTTAATTCAACTTCATGAGTTTTCAAGTTCCCAATGAGGCTCTCCAATTGTAAGGTCTTAAGATCATGTGACTCGGAAATTGCAGTCACTTTAGGATTGAACTTCGGGGGAAGTGATCTTAAGATTTTCCTTACCAAATCTCCGTTTGAGAACACCTTTCCTAGCACCTTTGAGTCGTTCACGATTTTTGTAAACCGTGTGTACATTGTATCAATCTCTTCATCTACCTCCATTTTGAACCTTTCAAATTCAGATTCCAGTTGAAATAGCTTTGAGTCCTTTACCTGCGAAGTACCTTCATGAGTGATTTCTAATAAATTCCAAATTTCAAATGCAGAATTACAAGCACAAACTCTATTAAATTCAGTGCGATCTAGTGCGCAAAATAAAGCATTCATGGCTTTTGCATTGTTCTTACATCTTAATTTATCATTATCATCCCACTTATCTTTGGGCTTATCCATAGTTACATCTCCTACAAAAATTGTTGGAGAAGTGTAACTAGATTCTACCATATTCCAGACTTCTATATCTAGCGCAATTAGAAAACAACGCATACGTGTTTTCCAATAATTATAGTCTGTGCCCGTAAAAAGTGGTGGCCTACTAATTCCTTGCCCCTCAACGAACGCGTGATCGTTGTGCGCCATTACTCCCGGTGGTAAAACCGTTTTGGAGTAACCTCCCTCTGATACCACTTGTTGGATCGTGTGACGCCCTTAGAGGGGGGGGGGGGGGGGGGGGTGAATAAGGGTGTGTTTAAAAATATAATTTTTACTTAACAATTTTTAGACAAATTTTACTTTACTAAAAATTTACTTATAAATAATTTTAAACCAATGTAATTTTTGTATTTAACCAAACACAAATTTCTAAGATAAAGATTTAAGCAGACAAATTTGCAATTAGTGAAAAGAGCATAATTATATTAATCATGAAATTTGCATACAATAAAAATGATCTTAACAATGCTTAAGATCAAGGCACAATTATGATAATAAAAAATACAATAATTTTGGTTTACCAATCCTTCTCCCAAGGATCGGAAGGCTATCACTTGTCTCTCCCAAGACCAAGCCCAAGCTTATCCTCTAGATCTTCCCAAGATCTAGACGTAGCACACAAGACCACGATTTCTCACCAAGCCACGCAAGGACTTGGACGCTCCGCACAAGGAAGCGATTTTCCCTTAAGCCGCGCAAGGACTTAGACGCCGCACGCAAGACGACGATTTCTCTACCAATACAAAATGAAAAATATGTGAATGAAAATACAATATGAAAAGAACAACTCCCTAGAAAATCAGATCTCTGAACAGATTGTTGAAGCCTCGAGATGATTGATGATGTAGAAGCGCGCCCAATCTCGTCTTCAATCTTCAATCCTTCTTTGCACAAATGGGAGTTGAGGAGGTTCTGGAGCTCTCTGGTTCGTATGCACTCAGGAAGGGACTGGAATTTTTTAAAGCCTGGAATGCACGAACCAAAGGAACCAATTTATAGAAATTCACTGTCGCCTGGGCGACAGTGACTGTCGGAATTTTCCGACAGCGCTAAACTGCCGCTAGAGTGCCGTCGTGGGTGGAGTCGTGGGCAGTTGCTGTAACCGTCGAGCTGTCGCCTGGGCGACATCGATGTCGGATTTCCGACAGCGCTAAACTGCCGGTCGTGGGTGGAGACGTGGGCAGTTGTTGTAACCGCCGAGCTGTCGCCTGGGCGACATCGATGTCGGATTTCCGACAGCGCAAAACTGCCTTTCGTCGATCTGCCGTGGAGGGAAGTATTTGTAACTTCTCTGCTGTCGCCTGGGCGACAGTGGCTGTTGGAATTTTCCGACAGTGAAATTTTCCCACATTCAATTTTAGCTCCAGCAGAAATGTAAACATCTCATACCTGTTATCTGCACACCATTGATAAAAATAGAATCAAATACAAACGGGACTTTGTTATTATCAAACCGGAGGAGTGCGAAACGCATGCTCCAACAGATTCTTCCTGATCCGAAGATCTTTCGGGCACTGATGGGGAGTCTTATCTACCTGACTATCACGAGGCCAGACATCGCCTTTGCTGTCGGCCGAGTTAGTCGGTTTATGCAGGAGCCGCGGAAGCCTCATCTGGAGGCAGCCAAAGGGATACTGAAGTACGTGAAGGGCACCCTTGAGATGGGGTTGTCCTATGATGAGAAGTCTGACTTCAAGCTGCACGGGTACACGGATGCAAATTACGGAGGTGACGCTGATGATCGCAAGTCGACATCAGGTTACGTGTTCTTGTGTGGAGTAGCTGCTATCTCGTGGTGTAGCAAGAAGCAGGACTCTATTTCCCTTTCTACCACGGAGGCCGAGTACAAGGCGTCGTCCTTAGCAGCTCAGGAGTATGTCTGGCTAAGGAGACTAGTGGAGGATGTGGACGAGGAGGTCAGCGGACCTACTGTGCTACGCGGGGACAATGAGAGTGCATTGAAACTGGTAACCAATCCAGTTTGTCATGCAAGAACCAAGCACATTGAGATCGAGCATCACTTCATCAGAGAGAAGGTGATGGGCGGCTTGATCGCTGTGGAGCATGTGCGGAGTGAAGACAACCTTGCGGATATATTCACGAAGCCCCTATCTGTGGGGCCGTTCCGGAGGCTTCGCTCGTTGCTTGGAGTTGTTCCCGGAGCTCACTTCAAGGGGGAGTGTTAGATTTGAAGTGAGCTAGCGCCAGCGCTAGCTCGTACTCGTCACCCCCCTTGTTTTGCCTATAAATAGAGGGGGTACCACCCTCTAAAGAGATTGATTCTGGAACTGACGGGTATCATCAACTTTGAGCGAGTTAGAGATACCAGAGCGCCACCAGGCGAGCATCGGACTTGGAGTGAGTTCGGCAGGCGAGCATCAGACTTAGAGTAAGTTCGGCCAGCTCCCTTGAGCGAGTAGCGAGCAGTGGAGATACCGCCAACGCTAGTGCTAGCGCGCGCGGGTAGCGACAAGAGGCGAAGAGGCGAGCAGCGAGCTTGCGAGTAGCTGGGAGTGCGAGTACCTACTCGGGAGATAGCGTCCGGCGCTAGTGATAGCGCTCGCGCTAGCGAGTATTGGAGGAAGCGGCGTGTGGCGAGCGTGCGAGAAGCTTGAAGTGTGAGCAGCGAGCATGCGAGTAGCAGAGCTAACGCCTGGCGCTAGCGATACCGCCAGCGGTAGCGAGGAGCGAGCTTCTGTAGCGAGGAGCGAGTATTGGAGCGAGTATCACCTGCGCGGTGTGCTCCGGAGGAGAAGCGGACCTTGTCCGTGACCAAGTTCTTACCTTCTATTGGCTGTTGTGATTCAAGTTGGATGCAACTTGTATTCAGCCGTGTTCAGTTGTAACTAGCTACCAAAATTAGTATTGTGAAAGCTTGTGTTCATCTTTGGTGTCCTTATTCTCCTGTTGGTTGACGTGTTCTTCCGACTTCAAAATATTTCACATTATATTTACCGGTCAAGCGGTTACGACCGCATGAACCGGACCTTAATTCATGAAAATCCAAAGATGGTTTCAATTCCAGATCTAACATAAGAATATCTAGAGACCAGTGGCTTTATCACTATAGGACAAACCAGTGAAGCCACATATCTGAAATGAATCCAACTGAACTTGCATTGATACCATTAGTTAATATTTATATATTTGCCTGAAACCCAAATGAGCCATGCTGGTAATGTTCTGAAAACCAGCAAATTGAAACCTTGGGATCAGTGGGCTTGCAACTTCTGTTTGGAAATGAATTCATGAAAATCTTGAATTAAAAACTCCTTATGTTGCCCTTTGACTTGTGTCTTGGTTCCAAGGAGAGAGATACACTGGAACGTAGACAGGATGAGCAAATCTTTGTATGGATGTATGAATTCGAGCTGCCGTGAAGGGGAAAACCTTCAGATTTCCGTTGACTCAAAGAAGAATGCAGACCAGTCCACAGAAGAGGAGATATGGCAACAGATTTCGATCTCTAAAGATGAAAATAGGAATTCATTTATTCCAGGAAATGAAGGCCGAGACCAGGTTTGCGTCATGAAATTACGAGATGGTCTAACCCACCTATAGCAGGTTTCGGTCGTTCGCGCGCGCGACTGAATTAACATGCGCTCACCAGAGTTCGAATAAACACAATTTTTGCGTACAACTCTAACGGGACGTCTCGTTGAATCAAGTCCCACCATAATGGAGAATTTCCAACAGGCACATCCAAGGATCTCGCCACTGCAACTGCCCGTGTGAGAACCACGAGTGAGCATCAGCATTTTTAGCGACAGTGTTGCATTGTGCAGTTTGTCGACAGCTTGGCTCCGACGGGTAGGTGGAGCGAGTTGTTGGCGATGTTTCTGCGGTAGAAGGATCGACCAAGGTGTATGTCTAGGGCGACGCATAAGTGGCATGGAGAGTTTTCTCTGACAGGTGTTCGGTGAGCAAGTGCTGTTGAAATTTTGAAGTGAAGTGGAGGAGATCGGGCGGTCTGGTTTGGGAGACCGTGGAGACCGTGGAGACCGCGTGGCTTGTATATGTTATCTGCCGGTCTGGCTCTGCTGGTTTGTTCTGGTGGTCTGCTGGTTGGCCGGTTTGTTCTTGTTCGCTGCGGTCTGTTCCCGAGTTGTTCTGCTTGGTTGGCCTGTCTTCTTTGTTGGAAGACCGGGCGGTTTGTTCTGATGTAACCGTCTGTCCGGGCGATGAGCTTCGTTCCTTGGCGGTTTGTTCTGATGTAACCTCCAGATATGCTTCGTTACTCGGAGGCGGGCCCGATGAGCTTCGTTCCTCGTATCGCGATGAGGACTGCGAGATCGCCGGCGAGAAGAGCTCCTTCCTCGATGCGGAGACAGGCTGCGGTGGACAACATCTCGTCGGCCAGAGTGAGATCCACCAGTGTGCTCCCTGCTGGGAGGCACGTTCCCCCGGCCGCGACCATCCATTGGTCGCCCTCCCCCCTCGAGGCGAAGAACCCGGAAGAGCCCCCAAGCCTGCCTCGACGCGAGGACTCCACCGGATGGGTTGAGGGAGCGGTAGAAGATGGAGGGCGATGATCGCCCGGAACATAAGCAGGAGGCGACAATGGAGGTGGTGGCAGAAGTCCACCTGCGGGCTGCTCGCCAGTTCTGGTCGCAATAAAGGCGGTGGTGGTGGAGGCACGCCACTCGCCAAGGGAGCCCCTTGATCGCTCATATGCCTCTTCTCTAAAGAAGAACTGTGAAGAATTCGCATTGCGCGACCACAACGAGATCCTCCCCCAGCTTCGAGCGCGACCATCAACGATGATCGCAGAGGGGTGACGTCCAGATGCTCGACCGGCGCTCCAGTAGACAGAAGATCTGTAAATGTGAAAAAGAGATGTCAGAACATCGCCAGCAACACCAGGATAGCGACATTTCTAGGCAGCGAGTATGAAACTCCTACCTCGCGAAGGAGCGAGATCAGGTTGAGTCTGGGTCTGGGACCCAGTGGCGCCCGCCGCAGGAGCGACCTTAGGCGCAGGATACTCGGAGGCAGGCTGCTCTCCCTCGCCAGTAAGGCCCAGGTTGCTGTGCAGCTGTCGGGTGCTCGTCGGAACCTCCTGTCGGTCAACAGAAGGATCGACGACACCCTTCGCAGGAGCATCCTTCTTCTTCTTCTTCGCGAGCTTCTTCTTCTTTTTAGAGGCGAGGAAGTCCCCAAGATCAGCATCTACGCGAGCAGGTGCCCGAAGGGGCGTCAACAAGCCCAGGAGGTCGGCCAGGTCAGCATCAGCTTCCTCGGCATGACTGCGCGACATCTTAAGCGAGATCAGAAAAGCCGTCCCAATCAGAGACCCCTCCCCCTCTATATATAGAGTCCAAGCGTCAGCCTGCGAGATGCCGACTATAGCCCGATACTCGCCAGCATGATAGCTCGTCGAATAAAGGTTGGATGTTTCTTTCCGAGCAACTGCGTTGCTCGAAAAGAGCGGGGATTGTGTACAACCCTTATTCTCCGAGGGTGGGTCTCATTCAAAGCCACGTAGGTAAAAGTCAAAGTCAAAGTTCAACACAGAGAACGGGAGTCAAAGACTGAAGACAGCAGAACAAGCAAAGGTAGCAGAAGACATGTGCTAGCATAGGCGAGCATGTGCGAGCTGCCCCTCATACTCGCCAAGCGGGCGACCATAGTGGAGGCTCGCCGAAGCCAGGCGAGATCCCATCAATGTCTCGTAGTCGCTGGGCAGGGTTAGGGCTATAAATAGTCCCCTCTCCCCTTTGGTTTTCTTATAAATAGGACCACAGGGGTACTTGGATTTGCACCTGGACTTGAGCTTTCGGAACCTAACTTTTGAATTCTCGGACCCGTGATCTTTAACCATCACTCTTGATTCTCGCCAAGTCGGTGCCTTCCTCGTACCCTGCTCGGCCATCAATGGTTTTGGAGGAGAAGTCTCTTCGGAGCTTCTGGGTAAGTACATGGTGTGATCTCCCTGCCGCAGCACCTGGGGTCCTGTTGTTTCCGTTCTAGTTCCCTCGTCGTCGCCAGTCAATTCGTTTGGTCGGACCGCTGGGCGAGTAACCTTCCGACTGCATTTATCCGAATTTTGAAGCTAGGATTTTCCTAGCTTCAACACCGCCAGAACAATGCATGATATCCGTAACACACAAGTTCATAAGAAAGCTCGAAGAGACGAAGACTCAGAGCAAGGGGACAGAAGCTTCGGCAATACATCATTTTCATTAATGATACTAGTAATAATTAAATGCAACTTGTCGTAGCACTTGATCATGAAGATATAGTTATTTGAATAATTGAAGGCAGTAGTTGAATTTCTAGAAAACTGTTTACTTGGACTAATGTTTACGAAAAATAATTCTATACATTCAACGCAGCATGCCTTGGTGCGTGAATAAATAATTTTTTTTACTGGAGCCCACTTTCATTTCGAAATTTTGGAGCTCCTGCGCCGCAACAGTTCGATGCCCTTGCTTTTCTCCGCCTCTCCGCCTCCCCGCCGGAAATCTCGCTGATCCGCCGAAAATCTCGCCGCTTTATTGTAGGTAGCATCAAATCTTCTCGCGAGCCTACCCCACTTTTTCTATTTTCATTTCCTTTGAAGTTTCGTTGTCGTCAGCTTCTCCACTGGAGCCGGAAGACGAAGTGAGCTGTTGTTTTCGGTTCAGAGTGAGCTGTTGTAGTTGCACTTGTTTTTAGTTTCAGAGTTTGTTTGCAGTCGCATTGTTTAGTAATAGTTGCAGTTGTATTTAGTATGCAAAATAAGGAATAAAACGTGTGAAGGTTGTTTTTTGACATGAGAAAATTCATATGAATGTTAGTATATTTTTAACTAAAATCGAACTGCAAATAAGGAATAAAATACAGTCCATTTTAAAAACAGTTGAAAATTTCATACTAAATGCAGTTAAAAAATAAATTGTAAGAAACTGAGTTAAAGAGGACGGAAGAATGAGGAAAAAGTAGCGTTTCGGGACAAAAATGATGAATGATGAATGAACAAAAAATTGGCTTACAGTGTCAATTTCCTCAGCCAGAAACTGAAACAAGCAGTGAGTTGAAACCAAACCTCGCCGGAAACTGAACAAGCAGTGAGCTGACGACGGGAATGGTGAGGAAGATCCATCGTATTTGGTGGTCGCGAGGGTTTTGCAGCGAGATTTTTGGCGAAGAGATTTCCGGCGAAGAGGCGGAGAAACACTAGGGCGGCGAACTGAGGCGGGAGCTCCGAAATTTCGAAATGAGAGGTGGGCCCTAGTAAAAAAAACTATTTATTCACGCACCAAGGCATGCTGCGTTGAATGTATAAAATTATTTTCCAATGTTTACGGTGTTCTCTTGTGCACAGTTTTGTGATCATGAAAGTTCTTTTTATATATTTTATTTTAATTTAAAATCATAATAACGAACATAATTAGTTTACCGATAAAACAGAAAAAATTGCAATAAAAATAAATTTAATATTATTAGTGTTTTATCGAAATCATCCACTAATGAATGAATGAGGTTTTCTGTATTGATGAAAACATTATTATTTAGATTGGAGATTTAATTCTAACTATGAAGAATAATTCAAACGGTGGAGATGATGACGTGATTCTACCAAATTAGTAAACCCTCTGAGTTTGTAGGGAAATCTTCAGGCACTGATAAATGCAGTCACAAGAAAACATGCAATTCGCGTATTTTTATTTGCACTATAAAATTACAATACTCAAATTAAGAGATATAAGTCAGAAAATACATTAGAAAAACTCTGGATTACAAAAATTCGCAAGAGAGTAATATGAATTTGACCGTGATCCGTAAAACGGAAGCACAATATTTGTACCGGAACGAACATTCATTGTCTCTGGCGATCAACCATCACTGCCGCTAGAGAAGTCAACCCGGAATAACGCCCAGTTCGCAGGTAAGCCCGCTGCTCACTTCGCTGCTTGCCCCACTACAGCCTCGCCGCTTTTTTATTCGTGAATCCACCTCCAAGAGCTTCTTTCTCTAGGACGATAAATTGGTGGTGTGTGATTCCAAATCACAATCAATCTCTTTATATAGTCATTTCACATGTCCTGGTCTCTTTCTCTAGAAACTTATCTTGCATGTGTGTAGTCAAAGCACATAAACGACTTAGAGGAAAGTCTGCATTGACGGGCAGTAGGTGGAAAACGTGAATTGCATAAGTTTGAAAATCAAACTAACTCAACAATCATCATCCTTATTTGAATTTCAAACATCATATTCTGTACAAAACATCATATGCACGAAACATTGTTTATGCGTAGCTCCACCTTAAGTTTAAGGTGACAGTCAATTTGTAGCAATCCGACTTCATCTCTGGTCTAGTTAATTCACCTACGGGATGTCAACGCACCCGGATTACAAAAGTTGACTTGTCAAACCCTAGTCACAGAAGGGTGATCCACTACACCACCTTGACCAACCACAATGCCACCTGCAGAAATCATGAGTGTTCCACCTCATACCATGGTCCCCATCAGTCCGTACAAGTTGTCGAACTACATAGCCTTCATGAGCACGATACACCCACGTGTCATCGTATGGACTCCTCTTCACGCAAAGCTATAGCCATCTGCGTCTAATTTGCCCAGCGATATCATATTCTTGTGCAGCTTGTGCATCAGATGTATCCTCTCAAGCATGCACACCACCCCATCATATGTCTGTATGTCCATTGTCTATGTGCCAATGACCTCACAACCGAAGACGTCACCCAAATAGACTGACTCGGTCGTCATCTCTAGAGAACTGAATATTGACGCATTCGAGCACATGTGTTGTGATGCACCAGAATCCAGAATTTAGTCTTTATCAGAGCGTAACGACTCTAAGTGATGGTATAAAGACCATCACACTCCACTCCTAGATATAGCGTCACCACATATGCATCATGCACGTCTCAGAACTCTATGCACTCTGGTAGCAGTTCCTACTGATGTGGCCTCTCTGTCTACATTGGTAAAAACAACTCCTTTCTTCGACACCTACCGAGCTCGTGCACACCTCGATCCACTGTCGAACGCTTTCCCTCGTCCATCTACTGTCAAAATATGATCACCCCCAAGAGCGGGGTCCTTCAGCAACTGACTAGACAATAAATCCAATGTGACCTCCTCCAGCCCCACTATATCTTTCTCATATAGAAGCGTCATCACCATGTGTTTAAAGGAAGTCGGGAGCAAGCTAAGAAGTAGTAGGGTATTGTCTTCTTCCTCCACCTTCGCACCAACCATATGTGTTGGAATCGAGAAACTAGTTCACAAAGATCAAACCTAAGGAGTAGCCGAAGGTTACTGATCCATCGATCTAACACCACATATCTAACGACAACTATCACTAGGTTGGCATGTGGTTTGCCTATAAACAAGACCCACGTGCTACAACGAGGAGATCCCGCCACACACCCAAAAGTTTATTGGAACTTTCCCTCCTAAAACCAGAGCTGAGATTGACACTAGGAAGGCACAGACTTTGCAAATTAGGACTTGGGTGAGGGGGGGGGGGGGGGGGGGGGGGGGGTCAACGTCCCTTCAACTTGTGCAATGAGGTCATATTTATAGGCAATCCAGGGGTACATAGTCTGTGAATAACTGGCACCGCCTTTGCTGGATACTAGATACCTGAATCCATTATGACCTTACTCTTGGGAGCCTCTAAAGGCGACGAGCTAATTGAGGGTGCCTCCAACGAGGTTGCTTGAGACAAACTCCTTGGAGGCGAGGTCGCCTGATTAGAGTCTCCAAACAAGAGAGCTCACAAACGAGCTCTATGTTGTTGGAGCGAGCTCGTCGGCGAGCTCGAAAGGAGCTTGCTAGTGGGATGGTGAATTGGAGTGTCGAGCAACTCGAGTCCATGTAGGTGGGAAGAGAACTCGCTAGCGAGTTTGAGGTCATCGGGTGACATGAGCTGGCTGTTGGATCTTACGACGCCCTTAGAGGGGGGGTGAATAAGGGAATAAAATTCTTTCTATAATTTTCAAGATAATTACTAAATTGTTTTATAATGAAGGAGATTGAAATAAACAATTTAGATTTAGAATTGAAAACTTAGAACACAATATAATAGAGATTACGCCAAATGATACAAATCAAGTAAACACAAAAGAGACATGATTATATATATGAAAAAGTGTTTACATAAATTTGATTTCTATATCGCTAGAAATCGGAGGCGTACAAATGTAAATTTCTTTTTGTTTACCAATCCTTCTCCCAAGGATCGGAAGGCTATCACTTGTCTCTCCCTAGACCAAGCCCAAGCCTATCCTCTAGATCTTCCCAAGATCTAGACGTAGCACACAAGGCCACGATTTCCCACCAAGCCACACAAGGACTTGGACACTCCGCACAAGAAAGCGATTTTCCCCTAAGCCACGCAAGGACTTAGACGCTCTGCACAAGGAAGCGATTTTCCCTACCAATACAAAGTAAAATGTATATAAATGAAAATACAAGATAAAATAAGAACTCCCTAGAAATTCAGATCTCTGAAAGGAAGGTTGAAGCCTCGAGATGATCCTTGATGTAGAAGCGCGTCCGATCTCGTCTTCAATTTCAAACCTTCTCAGCATAAATGGGAGTTCATGAGGTTCTGGAGCTCTCTGGATGGAATGCACTCAGGAAGGGACTTAGAATCTTTAGTGGTTGAAATGCACGAACAGAAGGTGTCAATTTATAGAAAATCGCTGTCGGAATTTCCGATAGTGACTGTCGGAATTTTTCGACAGCGCTAAACTGCCGCTGGAGTGCCGTCGTGGGTGGAGTCGTGGGCAGTTGGTGTAACCGTCGAGCTGTCGCCTGGGCGACATCGATGTCAGATTTCCGACATCTCAAAACTTCTTTTCGTCGTGCTGCCGTGGGGGAAAGTAGTTGTAACTTCTCTGCTGTCGCCTGGGCGACATTGACTGTCGCCTGGGCGATAGTGACTGTCGCCTGGGCGACATCTCCTCTTCATTTTTGCCATCCGAAACTTCTCCAGACTGTAGATTGAGTCGTTCTCATCTCCGAAATGGGGTGGCACATTCCGTAACTCTTCCTGGATTGAAAGTTATGGCCATTTTAAGATCAGCACACAAAACTCATCCAACCTGAGACTTGTCGTTCTCGGATCATGCCCATGAACGAGGACTTGTCTCCTCATTGAACCTATACAACCTGGCCACTATAAACACACAAAAGACTAGATCAAATACAACACGGTATTTGTTATTCTCAAACCAAGAGATGCGGAAAGCAAGCTCCAACAATCTCTCCCTTTTGATAATAACAAATACCCATATGAGAAATTAGTGAGTTTATAGATAAGTGCGATAAAAGATATGCATGAATAAAAGGTTTACTGCGTGACAGATTTTACTCCCCCTAAATATATATGTCACTAGATTTCTCATTTTATTCTCCCCCTTTTGTTATTACCAAAAGTGGGTTGTCATGATCGAGCAATAGACGCTTTCCATGAAAACTTTTTAATATACTCCCCCTAAATTGTATTCTCCCCCTAAATGTATGCTCCCCCTAAATGTTATAATTAATTGCAATGGTGCATTATTTAATTATTCTCCCCTTAATCTTCTAGATTTCTTGAATTAATCTCCCCCTTTTGGTATTATCAAAAGAAGGTGGGGTGAGGGTAGTAAGGAGGCATTTAAATAACAAAGCATGATCGAGCTTTTAAATATATGAAATGATAAAGAGTTGAAGCATAGTATATAAAAGAGATTTCAAATAAAAAGATAAGAGTTGTAAGTAAGCGGAAGATTATAAGAAACATCCTTTTTGTAAGCATGAAAAGCATAAGTAAAAATATGAATTTTAGTTCAAAATTGAAAGATGTTTTAACCTTTTTGAAATCTCAAAGTTTTTCATAAAGATACCAAGCATGAAATGAACATATTAAAGAGAGATTATACTACAATGTTACTTAATTTTAAGTTCAAGAGATACCAAAACATTGTAGAGATCATGATAGGTTATCTAGTGCATTTTTATATAAAGAGTAGTATAGATAAAGCATTAGAATCCAATACTTATGAGAAGAAGTGTTATGAAAGATAATGATGTGCACATAAGTGTATTTTGGGCAATGTTAACAATTGATTTAAATCATCAAAATACAAGACATATGTAAAGTAAAGTGCACAATAAAACATAAGTAAATTACTTTCACACACTTTTAATGCACATAATTTAATATTTTTTTAACAAAGTGGTGTAATAACTAAGGTTTGCACAAGCCACTTTACTATTCTTTCCAAGGTGCTCAACCTCACAATGCTTATGAAGACTTATCAGGAGGTTCAAGTAGTGCTTGGTGGAGTTATATTTGTCTACATATATATATATTTTTTTGTTCACATTTGTGAGACAACATTCTCCGAATACACTTGTTTTGCAAACCCAACTTTTTTTTTAACTTTTAACCACTTTTCTAAATTTCATAAGTGCAATTCAAATGTAGTGTAGGAAAAAAACTTATGCAAGTTTTAATTCATTGTACAAATACAATACACAAGCAAGCATTTTAGATTTAGACACACATGTTGATTACCAAAATAAGTGAGTGAAATATATCATTATCAATCATAAAACATTTACTCATACTTAGAGGCGTGCTAAGCTTGGTTCTACACATTTTTCAATACAATTGATGCACTTAAATAGATATATCAAAGCATGATAATCAAAACAATGTTCATAGAAATTTCAAGAAATAAATTTTAACATTGTAAATAATTCTAAATAATAGAATTCATACATGCTGGATATTGGCAATAAAGATCATACAGTTTTTTTTAAGTTTAATCATTTTTTTAAATCAAATAAAAACAGAAAATCACAAAAACATATTTTTGTAATTTTTGAATTTTGAATTTTTGTAGTAGATTTTTCATAATATGATTAAAAACACAAATAGCAAAAAAAAAATTTTATTTTTGAATTTTGATCTTTTGTAGTTGATTTTTCATAATATAAATAAAACAAAAATAACAAAAGTCAGAAACACAACAAATAAGTAGAAAATATGAACCAACATATTTTTATGGATTTTCAGAAATTTTAAAAATCAGAAAATTCCAACACCCACGCTAGCGCCGGCGCTAGCGCTAGCGCTGGAAACAGTACTCGATTTTTTGAGAATTTTAAAAATCTGATTTTTTATTTTGATTAAGTGTCCTTAGAGTAGTTCCATGCTGAAATTTCAGAATTTTCAGAGATGTCTTGATTGCTCAAATTTGCATAAAACTTTAGCTTTTTCAAATACATGTGTTTTACAAAAACATTTAAGCTCAAAAAGATAAATTATGCAAACACATGAGGACATTTTTATTAAACAACCCAAAATATGCATGATTTAAGTGATAAGTAAATAAAATGTTCATGCAGTACGTAATATATGTATGTCCTAAGATTAGAAACTACCCCGACTAAATGTCTACACCCTAGCCCCGTACTAAGTGACGGATGGGCATGAGGAGCTGCACGCATGCCGTAGGTTGGGGTGTTAGTCTCATATGCACACACTAGAGAACACTCAACCTAGCACTCTTTCCCCCCAGTGCCTCGCAAGGCCCCACTGGAACCCTCCCTGGTTAAGGACAAGACATGACTTAGAGGTTAGGTCTCTAATGCATACAACCCTACGCCCCCGCTATTGTGAGGCACATGTCATAGGTTAATGATTATGGATATACTAAGCGTTTTAGTCTAAGGATTGATTCATAAAACATGAGTTTATTTTAGTTTTAGAACATATTGTAGATTTTGAAATCACAATGTACTCATGAATTTTAAAGTTCAAATTTCTCTACCTTTAGCATGTCACTGTATTGATAATCCTAACATAAACACTAAATTGAGCATATACAAAGAGGTGCGGCTAGGATAATGAATTTGGATGTTATGCAAAATATGCTAAATTTATATAATTGGTTTGCATGTAATCAATTTTAGAGTTTTGAAAATTTATAGACCTAGAATGAAGTGACAATTCTATTTGATTTCATCTTGTTGATACCAAGTTAATTCATAGGTCTAAAGATAATGATATACATGCAAACAATAAAGATGCACATCACACACACAAAACAAGATATGAAACTATAATACCAATTGCAATCATATATTTCATAATTCCTAAGGTTGATAGAATTAGTTGATTTAAGATAGGTCTTGATGGATCATGAATTATGATATATGATTATAGTGAATTTTAGCATAGGATATTAATAGATCATGGTGGTGATTGTGAAATCATATTTATCATTTTTGAAAATTTTCTTTTGATTTTAATTTTTAGAAATTAGACTAAACAAATACAAAATAATTTTTCAGAGAAATCAGAATTTTTTTAGGAAAATATGCTACCGCCAGCGTTAGTGATAACGCCTGGCGTTAGCAATAGAGTTACAATATTTGATTTTAAAACACATTGTTTTTTATATTAATTGATTCTGATTTTTCTTGATTATGATTTTCAATATAAGGACTATTATATGTAGCAACGAAAAAAAGACAAATATGCAATTGGTTGCGCATTTAATATTTTAGCCTAAGACCCCTAACAGTCCATTTAAATCCAATTTTGAAAGTAATTTCATTAATCTTGATAATATCATTTAGCAAATTTAGCATTCAATTTATAATGATAATATAAGACATTTATAGACAATGGATTTAAAAAGGATAAAACATATAAAAAGGAAAGATAGATCACTTGAAAACTTTATGACTTTTTATTTAATTTAATTCAATTTTGATTTGATAAACATTAGGCTTAAAATGTAAAAGTCATATTTCATAATATATCTAAGTGACCATAAACAAGTTAGCTCAAAAATAAAAAATAAATAAAAGAAAAAGCAATTACGCATATCATGAAGTAGAGTAATGATATTTCATTTTTAATTTATTTCCACTTCATGCAAATGATAGGATACTAATGAATAAGAGATTTTGGTATCCAAAGGGGACCATGAGGGATGGTTCCTTTGGGTACCCAAATACGACATGATGATTTTTTAGGAGACAAGAATAAATGAGCCCTTTCTATTAAAGTTGATGTGTCATTTTTCTTTAAGGGTCTCCATTCATACCTTGGTTGTTTATCTTTAAAATTCATATTATGATTATGTGACATCTTTATATGATTGTATTTGTTTGAAAAATAATTCATTTGTGATTTATGTTTATTCAAATTATTTTTCAAAATAGATTGATGATGATAATCATAATGAATTTTATTATATGGATTCTTTGAAATTTTATAAGAGTGATTGTCTTTCTTTAGAAGTGATTGTTGAAAGAGTGGGTTACAATATGTTTTAAAAGATTGATTATCATTTTGATGATTTTCATTTCCACTCTTTCTTTTAGACATACTCTTATAATATGAAGAATAATATTTTATATTTTGATTTTCATGAAAATGAGTTTTTAAATTTGAGTCATGATTGAAAATATATTGAGACTTATAATAGTGACTCTTAAGAATTTTATGAGGATCATAATTCTTTTTTAAACCAAACTCCTTTTGATTTAATGTGTGAAAATGATCCTTTTTAGAAATGATTTTGTAAGTTAATTTATCCTTGTTATTCAAAATCTTATGATGAAATTTATTAGGTGACATTTGAAATTTTTCAACAAAAGATTTTAATTGTTTTAACTTACAAGTTAAAGCATCATTTTCAACTATCAATTTTTCATTATGTTCTTTTGAAACTAAGAGCCCTTTTTCAATTTCCTTGAATTTTTTCTTAAATAAATTGCAATCAAAACAAGGAGTAGGAATTGTAACTAAAGAGCATGAAATAGAATTTAACACATCAATATTTGATTCTACGTTATCGTTTGCTTTTAAAGATTTATTTTCTAAACGTAATTTTGAATTAGCAATTTTTAACTTTAAAATTTTGCGTTTAGCAATTTTAAGCATACGAGATGTAGAAATAGAATTTTTTACAAAAAGAGAAGATTTAGATTTTCTTACCTTGCAATAGTTTCCGTCTTCTCTTTTGCTTGATGTGTTGCCATCAACTGAGTCCAATATTGTGACGTTGTCTTCTTCATCTTCCTCTTCCAAACAAGAGTGTCCATCATCCTTTCCGCTTGATGAGCATTCTATGGATCCATCCTTTGTGTAGCTTTCTTGAATATTTGCATAGGCTTGCATATTTTCTGGTTCTTGTGAATGTTTCGTACCTGTAGAAGGAGAATCATAAGTTCTTTCAAGAAAACTCCAAATTTCATATGCGGTAGGTAAAGTATAAATAAGTTTGAAAATATTTTGGTCTAACGCACAAAATATACTATTCATAGATTTTGCATTTAAAATAATTTCGTTTCTAGTTAGTACGCTAGATGGCTTTTTAATAGTAATATTCCAAACTTTTTCATCTAAGGCCTTAAGAAAATTTTTCATTAATATTTTCCACCCATTATAATTTTCACCCATAAATAATGGTGGTGATAATACTTTTTCATTTATATTAAAATTTTCCCACTAGTAGAAGCGAGATCATGATCAAGAGACGCCATTATTCCCGGTTGTTAAGCCGATTTGGAATAACCTTGCTCTGATACCAATTGTTGGATCTTACGGCGCCCTTAGAGGGGGGTGAATAAGGGAATAAAATTCTTTCTATAATTTTCAAGATAATTACTAAATTGTTTTATAATGAAGGAGATTGAAATAAACAATTTAGATTTAGAATTGAAAACTTAGAACACAATATAATAGAGATTACGCCAAATGATACAAATCAAGTAAACACAAAAGAGACATGATTATATATATGAAAAAGTGTTTACATAAATTTGATTTCTATATCGCTAGAAATCGGAGGCGTACAAATGTAAATTTCTTTTTGTTTACCAATCCTTCTCCCAAGGATCGGAAGGCTATCACTTGTCTCTCCCTAGACCAAGCCCAAGCCTATCCTCTAGATCTTCCCAAGATCTAGACGTAGCACACAAGGCCATGATTTCCCACCAAGCCACGCAAGGACTTGGACGCTCCGCACAAGAAAGCGATTTTCTCCTAAGCCACGCAAGGACTTAGACGCTCTGCACAAGGAAGCGATTTTCCCTACCAATACAAAGTAAAATGTATATAAATGAAAATACAAGATAAAATAAGAACTCCCTAGAAATTCAGATCTCTGAAAGGAAGGTTGAAGCCTCGAGATGATCCTTGATGTAGAAGCGCGTCCGATCTCGTCTTCAATTTCAAACCTTCTCAGCATAAATGGGAGTTCATGAGGTTCTGGAGCTCTCTGGATGGAATGCACTCAGGAAGGGACTTAGAATCTTTAGTGGTTGAAATGCACGAACAGAAGGTGTCAATTTATAGAAAATCGCTGTCGGAATTTCCGATAGTGACTGTCGGAATTTTCCGACAGCGCTAAACTGCCGCTAGAGTGCCGTCGTGGGTGGAGTCGTGGGCAGTTGGTGTAACCGTCGAGCTGTCGCCTGGGCGACATCGATGTCGGATTTCCGACATCTCAAAACTGCTTTTCGTCGTGCTGCCGTGGGGGAAAGTAGTTGTAACTTCTCTGCTGTCGCCTGGGCGACATTGACTGTCGCTTGGGCGACAGTGACTGTCGCCTGGGCGACATCTCCTCTTCATTTTTGCCATCCGAAACTTCTCCAGACTGTAGATTGAGTCGTTCTCATCTCCGAAATGGGGTGGCACATTCCGTAACTCTTCCTGGATTGAAAGTTATGGCCATTTTAAGATCAGCACACAAAACTCATCCAACCTGAGACTTGTCGTTCTCGGATCATGCCCATGAACGAGGACTTGTCTCCTCATTGAACCTATACAACCTGGCCACTATAAACACACAAAAGACTAGATCAAATACAACACGGTATTTGTTATTCTCAAACCAAGAGATGCGGAAAGCAAGCTCCAACACTGGCGAGCCCAGAAGGAGCTCGTCAGCGAGCGGAATTTCTGAAGATTGGCGTGATCCAGATGACCTCCACCTATTTTTGATGACGTCCCATCTTCTGGTCAATGGTCAACCTTCTGAGGTTTGGGGGGCCTATAATTTGTATTCTCCCTGACCTCGTCGAATATGGGTTGGACAATATGCAATTAGTTTAGGACTTTGAACACACTAAAGTGCCCATGTAGGTTGTCACCCTCCATCTTCATCCCATAGAGTCGTTTCAACAACAACTCGTGGTCAACGACTTAACCAGATATAATATCTCAAGATTCTCCCAAAGCTTGATTGCAGACTCCTCGACACCAATGTTGAAGAGCACCTTGCCGCTAACACACCTCATAATATCGCTAGTCATACACTCGTACAAGTTAATCCACTATTCATCCTTCACTTCAACAGTCAAATTTTCTCATCCGTGTAGAACTCACATTAGCTCATGCTCAACTAGCATATCTTTGACGCTAATCTAACACAGACTTAAATTTTTGCTGCCATCAAACTTCTCCACTGAGTACAGCCAAAGTAGTATTATTCCCTGTCATAGCTGTTCTCCGGCACGAGTAGAATACTTGATTAATTTAATGTTTGATCTAAAAGGATGAGAAGATCTAGTCGTTCACGGTCGTAGTCAAATCTTTCCTCAAATGTCCAATCAATCGCATATATAATCTAATTTTGATACCACTACTTATTGGGATTTTCGGCCACGGAAGTGCAATCCCCAGACACAGCTAAATGCATGGTCACAAGAAACTATATACTTTGCACAATTTTATTAGCACTATAAAATAATAATACTCAAATTAATAGATACAAGACTAAAAAAACACTACAGAAGAACTCAGACTACAAAAAATTGCATGAGTTATATGAATTTGACTGTTATCCGTAAAATGGACGCGCAAAATGTTGGAGTTTGCTCAAAGTATTCTACAAGGCCTCCATCAAGTTTGGAATGGAGTCTTATAGTACTTCCAGCATAGGACCGGGTCTTAGAGTGACACGAACCCTATTAAGCTTATCCGAGTCGGACTCGACACGACAGGACATATATATAAATACATTAACAATCTCCTCCTATGTCCGTCGTGAACCCAGACTTCGGGTAGAGGGTGGTTTGTGTAATATTCAACCAGAAGTGAGACATACACAACCGTGTCCAGCACCTGTTTAAGATAAAATCGGACTATAACAAAAGATAGCATGCATGCATAAGTGAATAAACAACTCAGCTACAACACAAGCGTCTCAGGTACAATCGAGACACAGGCCCTAAACACCTGGTGTCCCAAAACAAGCAGAGATCTAAAAGTCCAAACAAACAGTGCTATAAAATAAGAGCTAAACAATGCTCTGAACAGAAGTACAGGAACTAAACAAAATAATACTCAAACAGGCTAATCATCCGAAAGATCATCCTCCTCCGGATCCCAGACAACTAGTGCTCCTCCTATCCCAGGATCTCATGCAATTCAACAGAGAATTTCATTTAGAATGAATTCTATCCTTTGCAAATTTGCAGATATCTAGTTTTAGCATAAAACTTAGTATTGATTATTATTATTGGCTGGGAGGACACATTTACAGAGTATTATAGTTTAACCTCAGAATCTGTTATCTGTTTCCAAATGAAACGATTATCAGACTTCTGGACACCGCAGCTATATCTGTAATCCTATATGGAATGTCACGGTTACTGCCCTTCTAAAGTCAATTGGAACTCATCAAGTTTGGAATGGAACCAATCTTCAGAAGAAGAGACAAACCAAGTCAGATTGTGTTATCAAGTTTGGAATAACACTCTCCTCCAAGGCAAAAGCCGAATCCGATGAAGCTGTTAACACAAGTTTGGAATGAACAGCTTACCAGATCCAAGCTCAGCAACCAAGAGCATCAGCGGACCACAACATACTTGCATTGACAAAGGAAATATGGAATGATCAAAACGTCTGGACTAAGGCTGAACTGAATCGCCTGATGCTGAACTAAGACCGAACTAAATCGCCTTTAGTCTCATTTCCCCCACTGTTTTGATTAACCGATCTTTGGGCATTCCTTTCGTCAGTGGATCAGCAAGGTTATCCTTTGAGCACACATCAATCAAAGTGATGACTCCTTGTTCTTTCAGATAATTCAACAACGCATGTCTCAGTCGTACATGTCTCCTCTTAGTATTATAGTGGGTATTCTTAACGACTTGAACTGCTGCTTGATTATCACAATACAAGCTCAACGAGTTGACTTGTAACTTAGACAGAGGAATGTCTAAAATCAAGTTTCTGATCCAGTCTGCCTCTTCACCAACTGAAGCTAAGGCAAACAACTCGGCCTCCATAGACGACAAAGCTATACAGGTCTGTCTCTTGGATTTCCAAGTGACAGCAGCTCCTCCCAAGGTGAATATGAATCCACTGGTGGACTTGCTGTTCCTGACTTCTGAACACCACGAGGCATCAGAATGTCCTTCCACGGTAGGTGGGTAACCAGTGTAGCACAGAGCATAGCAGTACCTCGAAGGTATCTCAACAACCTATCTAGGGCAACCCAATGCTCTTTGCCAGGACTACTGGTAAAACGACTCAGTGCGCTAACCGAGAAAGCAATGTCTGGCCTTGTACAAGTTGTAGCGTACATGAGACTACCAATTATTTTGGAATATTTGACTTGATCAATGCTGGCCTCTAGATTAGGACTTAACTTAACATTGTGGTCAAACGGTGTCTCAATCGGCCTACACTTATCATATCCCCAGGTGGAGAGAAGTTGCTCAACATAGTGAGCCTGGCTAAGAGTAACTCGACCCTTGTCAACTCTAACCTTCATACCTAACAGGGTATCAACAGGACCGAGATCCTTCATGTTAAATACTTCGGCCAGAGTGGATTTAACATCCCTAACTGCAGCAAGATTAAACCCTAAAATCAACAAATCATCCACATATAAGCATATGATGACTGTTTGATTTGACAAGGAGCGGTAATAAAGGCATTTGTCAGAGAGACTGGACTGGAATCCAATGCTCTTTACCACCTGATCAAACTTCATATGCCACATCTTAGGTGCTTGTTTAAGACCATAGATTGACTTATCGAGTTTGCACACTTTGTCTTTTTTATCTTTGTTTACATAACCTTCAGGTTGAGTCATGTAAATCTCTTCATTAAGCTCTCCATTTAAGAATGCAGTTTTAACGTCCATCTGATGAACTATAAAGTTCTCAATAGAGGCTAATGCAAGAAGAATCCTGATAGTCGATAGATGACACACAGGTGAGTAGACGTTAAAATAGTCAATTCCCCCTTGTTGCTTAAAACCTTTAGCTACAAGACGCGCTTTATATCTGGCTATAGATCCATCACTATGTAATTTCTTCTTTAAAACCCACTTGCATCCTAGGACTTTAGCACCTTTCGGTAAGTCAACTAGATGCCAGGTATTGTTATGTAACAGCGAGTCCATCTCATCATCAATGACTTCTGCCCACATCAACGAATCTCTAGACCCCATTGCTTCCTGGTAGGAGAATGGATCATCCTCTAAATGATAGGTGATGAAATTCTCACCAAAATCCTTAGGAACTCTCTCTCTGGTAGATGCTCTAAGTGGAATAGGTTCCACCTCTACAGGCTGGGGAGCGGTGCCAGAAGGGCCAGCTTCAGGTTCAACGATAGATTCTGTAATCATATCATTGGACCCGGAGACAGATAATCCATGATCTTTGACGAACTTGTCTTCAAAAAATATGGCATCTCTAGACTCTATCACGGTATTCGTGGATAAGTCGAGAAATCTGTCTGCTGCACTATCTTCTGCACTACCTAGATAGACGCATGTAGTCGTCTTAGGTCCCACCTTAGGCCTCTTAAGGTCTTGTATACGCACATAGGCATTACAACCCCAAGTCTTTTGAGTATCGTACCTGCACGGATGGTCGTGCCACAGCTCATACGGTGTAGAAGTGAGCTGAGAGTGAGGTACTCTATTTAGAATGTGATTTGCAGTGCGGACTGCTTCTCCCCAAAAAGAATTAGACATGCCAGCTGTTAGGAGCATGGAATTCAATATTTCTGTTAAAGTCTTATTCTTAAGCTTGGCGGCACCGTTAGACTGGGGTGAGTAAGGAGCTGTGGTTTCAAGAATTATTCCCTCAGAGGCACAGAATTCCTTGAATCCAGTAGCAGTATATTCTCCTCCCCGATCACTTCTAAATCTCTTAATTTTCAGGCTTAACTGATTTTCAATACGAGACTTAAAGGTCTTGAACGCCTCAAACGCTTCGTCTTTCGATTTCAACAGAGACACATGACAATATCTAGAAAAGTCGTCTATGAAAGTAATTAGATACTTTCTTCCCCCTCTGGTGGCATGACTGCGGAAATCACAGAGTTCTAAATGTATCAATTTAAGAAGTTTTGTGCTCCTAGAAACTGACCTGAAAGGCTTTCTAGTAATTTTGGTTTGAACACACCTCGCACTTGTCAAATCGAATCGACAGATCTAAGGGGATGTTTTGACTCTTAGCTAGATCTAGCATCTTCCTATAGTTCTCCAAGTCTGTTATGTAACAACTTAGGATCTATAAGGTTCGAACTTACTTGGTTGATGCTATCATTGTTTAAGCTAAGTCTATACATTCCGTTGATCAGATACGCACACCCAAAATAATGTGAATTTACCATAAGGGTCATTCTACCGTTTTGAGTTGTAAAGGTCATCCCAGCTTTGTCTAGCAGACTTATTGAAATCAGATTTTTAGTTAATGTTGGAACTACTTTAACATTCTTTAAAAATAAACGTTTACTTGACGAGAGAACCAGCTCGGCTATCCCAGCATGGGTCACCTGAGTCTCTCCTCCGTTACAGTTCTCCACTCTCTCCTTGACCGCCTTCACCTCAGTCAGTAATCCTCTGTCATTCGTTATATGACAGGTAGCACCGCTATCCAGCCACCACTCAGCAGACGAACTGCGGTGACTGCTCCCGATCATAGCCACGAAGGACTTGGGATCTGAAGCATATGCCAGCATGTTCGCCATATTTTGTGTTGCTTCCTCCTTTAGCTTCTTTGGAGCCTTGCAATCAGCCGCCCAATGTCCCCACTTTCCACAGTTGTGGCACTTGCCCCTCTTCTTTTTGAAAGAGGGCTTTTTAGGCCCAATCTGTGTAGTGGCTTCAATCTTAGGCGCTGGTGGCTTCCTACGAGGCTTGCTGGGCCGAGACATAAAATCGACAGTCTGAGAGGACTGCCCACCTTATTCCTGTCTCTTCCCTGCAATGTTTTGATCCTCGATATGGATGAACCGTTTGAGTTCATCGAGAGCGATCTTTTCCTTCAGTCTGTGCATTTCAGTCTTGAAGGTCGACCACTCAGGAGGTAGCTTGCTTAAAATAGAACACACAAAAAGATTATCAGAGATATCGGACTTATCGTCCTCCAACTTCTGACGCAGGGCTTCCAGTTCAATTATTTGGGAGATGATTGTCGAGTTTATATTAAAGTTCATATTAAAGAATCTCTCTCCGAGGAGAGTCCTCGACAATCCCTCTTCCTTCTGGAAGTTCGCATTTAAGCGGTCTCAAATCTCTTTTGCGGTTTTATAACCACTGTAGGTCAAGGCAAGTCTAGGGTTGAGTGAGTTAAGGAGGTAGTCTCTACAGAAATCTTCGTCTTTTCTCCACTGATAATCGTCCACGTCCTCTTCGGTTGTGTCGAAATCACTCAAAACAGTATAGAAGATCTCTCGCTCCTTCATTCCAAGTTGGACATGCAGTCTCCAAGCATGGAAGTCGGAGAGATCGAACGACTGGAGCTTGACGATGTCGTAGGATGTAACCTTCGGCATCTCGCTAAAGCTATAGACCGAACAACTGAAAAGAAATCACCTGAGCTGCGCAGAGACGAGTCGCGGTCTTCGGATCCAATCCAGTAAAAACGTATGTTTTCTCCTCCTCTCCGGCTAAAAAAGTACTAGCCGAAGTCTATATCTGAACGACAACCAAAACTGAAGTCACACCTTCCTCCAAGCGGTGCAGAACTCCTCCAAGACAAAAAATTTCCTTCACTGTATATCATGCACAGATCTGTCAATTGCTCCAGATTATAATAAGAAAAATTTCTTCTCGAAAAGAAGAAATAAAGACTTGATTTGGTCTTGGAACTTGCAGCCAAAAGAAAACCAGATCTGGATGGTCTTGATTTGATTTGATGACCAAAGGTCAGAGGGCTTGCAGGTTTTCCCTAAACCAACTTCTTACGAAAGAGATGGATCGACAAAGTCTCGCAGAGAGGAGTCCCAATGGCGTTGGGATCTCACGAGATCTGCAAACGAGCGTTGCTCCAGGAGTCCCAGAATGAACCCGCGTCGTCGTCTCACGATCAATTACCACCGCTACTGTCGGAGAATTAAACTCGGAATAAAGCCCAAATCGCTTGTAAGTCCGCAGCTCACTGCATTGTTTACCCCACTACAGCCTCACCACACTCACTATAACCCATCGCAGCCTCGCCTTCTTCTTCTCTATGGATCCACTTATAAGTGCTTCTTTCTCTAAGATGATAAATCAGTTGCTTTAATTTGGATGGACTGAGCGAATTTTTACATTTCCTTAATTACCTATGATGAATTGATTTAATTTAATTATAATCTTAGATTCTTGCTTATATATGTTTATATGCTCATTTAACTCTCTTTTCCATATTCTTTCATATAACTGATTTTCTATTATCATAATTAAATAATACTATTTTTAATTTTAACTATGGGCAATGTTAAAGATAAATTAATATTTAATGTATTCATTTATTTCATTAGTGCGCTTGCAATAATCATTATGTGCTCTTGACTCGCACGTTGATATTGCAATATTGATTTCATTCCCTTGACTCACACGTTCATATTTCTTTTCATGTATATATCGGGAGGTTATTTTTCCCACTTTCCTGGTTGGGTTAACCCTTAACATAGCACATTGCATGGATGCATTCTTTTTTTATTCAATTTAAAAATTTGATGAATTAATTCTTTTTCTTTCATTATTCAAATCATTTGAGAATTAACTCATCTTAAAACCTCTAGTTTCCTATATTTCATTTTATATCTAAGCCTATTTGAATACATATTAGAATTTTTATCCTAATATTGTAGCACAAGATATATGAAAAACAAACAATTTAAAATAAAGGAAATAAGAACGCACTCTGATTTTTCCCTTATCATTATCCTTTCGCTGCTCCTCTCTCTTTCCTCTACCTTGGGATGTCATGCCCTAAGTCAGTTATTATTATCAGGTGATCATATCGTAAACACTAAATGTAATAAAATAAGGTAATAACATAAGAATCTTGCCCTAATATTGTTGTCCTTACAGATATTTATTCAGGTTTTGCCTTAATGTCATGATGTAAAGGTGATTATGGACTTAAAACAACATTTCTCTTAAGGTCCCTTCAAAATCATCCACTTTCTTTTATAAAATGTACTTCCCTAGCATTTAATAATGGGGATTTGCCCAAACTTAAGTTCCCCTAGTATAAAGGCTTCCAAAATCAATACTCACAAAGCGTATACACTTACATAAAAGTCTTATTGTTGATGCCTTTGACCAAATCAACATTATTCTTCACCATTCCCCTTCCCTATAAAAGAAGTGGAGGGTCAAATTAGCTTAGGATTTGCTGTCCGATATAATCCTATACATAGAGATTTTTGCACTAAATAAACAAGAGGACACCATATAACCGCCTTTGTAGCAACCTTAAATGCTGAATTGAATCAATTTCTCAATAATGGGGACACCTACTGCTTTTGTGTTACTTATACTGGATAGAACTGCTAGAATTATACATATATACCACTGCCACCCGTTTGTATATTCTGCTACTATTGGTACTCCGCTTTCTTCCTCCCGCACGGTGCCTAGGAGTCGCGGGGGAAGGCGGGGGCGAAGCAGCTGAGTCTAGTTTGACTGACGGTCGTTGGACCACATCATTTTAGGGCCACGTGGAGACGCCGCCGCAGTTCGGCCAGATGGAGACAGAGATTGAGACACCAGGATCCAAGGAGTCGTTGCCGCGCACTGCTACTACTACCCGGCGACAGGTGGATGAGTACTTTGTTTAGCTTCCGCATTATTAGTAGAGAGAGTGATATTTGTTATGGTTATGTAGTGGGCATAAGCCCTATTACTCTTCTCGTTCATTACTGATGGTCATTTCTGTATCTACCTTATGTGGAGCAGACTTAATGTCGAACTTAGAATTTTTGAAGATCGACTCAATGAATTTATTTGATAGTCGTCTAATATTTTTATGGACAATGAAGGTGACTAAAAAGAGAGAAAATAAAAATGGATTTGACAAATAGAGCAACAGTAGCTAAAAACCCTAAATAGCACACTAAACGGAGAATCCAGGCGCGTCAGCGGGCAACACCTTTGGGCAGACTATGCGCCACGCAATTAGTAATTCTCCACACATGAACGAGCAACAGTTACGCTTGAGCTTTTCGTAGATCTACCACCTTTGGGCGAATAGATTACTAGAGCCCCACACTACCGTCCAAATGTCCGAGTGTATCCCTCTGAACCTATTGCGCAAGCACCACCTTTGGGTAAATGATTGCGCATTAGTCTCAGAGCCTAAAACATGTGAAACCGTAATCTCATAGGCTGACTCGAAACGGCCACTTTGGCGGCTACAGATCTTATCAACCTATAAGACCCTTTCACACAGGGATAACCGAATATTGCTCTAAGATGAATGTCGTGTTCTTTTATTAATGACGTGTGGACACTTAATCGCCTTAAAGAGACACGACGACTGTCATGGACTGTTTCAATGAATGCACTTTTAGAAAACAGCTCCTTGTTTTATTTCTCTCAAACTAAATGAGTTTTCTAATTTGGTGTTCTTTATGAAGTTAATTAGAAATAATCTTACTCCAAATAATTAATGAGACTAATAGATTTGAAATAAGTTCGCTCTGATACCAACTGTTAGATAAATTTAGTGTCGCTACGCCTAATTGTGTTATCAAAAATTTAGGATAATCACAAAATCTAAATGTAACGACGATGCAGATACAAGATTTAGGATCGTCTTATTCAAAATCTAGATTTAGGATCGTCTTATTCAAAATCTATCACTCCTTTCATTTGATATTTATATATCTATGTTGTGATATTGTGGACTGGTTTTTGTTACTTCTTTTCTCGCTGGTCATGTGTAAGATCATATCTGCCGAGAGGATCGCCGTCTTGCGGTGACGGCTAACTCGTAAGTTGGCATCATTGTGGGGTGACGGTCCTGTGCATAAAATCTCTGCTCGGCCGTGCTCAATTACCAGGGGGAGAGATTTTACAATAATAGTATTAGCTTCTTAACCATCCAGCCAACCCTCTAATTACTTAAATTTAACTTTAATTAAAACTGAATATAATCTATTACACAGAGTCGCGAGTATTTAATCTGCTACGACCTTACAATATTACGTCGTCACATTACTTTTTCATCGTAGCTTCAACTTGCACGATAATATCATAAAATACTTTAATTAATAATATCTGTCACAAATGACTGCGTCACAGATAGTATAGATTAATGAGAGGTGTCAGAACTCCTAATATGATTATTGATATTTGGCAATTGTTATTAGCACACCAGTTTTGGCTATTCGCACACCAATTTCTATGAGTTATTACGCGCCTTTTGAAAATACGCCTTGTACATGCATTTTTAGGAAAAGTGTTCAACACGAAAATTGTAGATCTCGTCGAGATCTACAACTTTCGTGTTGAACACTTTTCCTAAAAATGCACGTACAAGGCGTATTGCCGTCCTGATCGTAACTATAACGAATTTTTGACGAATTTTTGAAAATACGCCTTGTCCATGCATTTTTTAGGAAAAGTGTTCAACACGAAAGTTGTTGATCTCGACGAGATCTACAATTTTTTTGTTGAACACTTTTCCTAAAAATGCACGTACAAAATGTATTTTCAAAAGACGCGTAATAACTCATAGAAATTGGTGTGCGAATAGCCAAAACTGGTGTGCTAATAACAATTGCCTTGATATTTATCTACTTATATAATCATCTCCAAGAGATGCTTTAAAATTTTACACCTATAAATTTGTTTGGTTTGGATTTTGTCTAGGGATTTAGGGTTTAAGGATTTTCCACACATAAATTTGCACACCGGGGCTTTGTAGTCGGCAATCACAGATCGCCTACCAAGAGTAGTTAACGCAATGGTTACGAACCGCTGTTCATGAATGCATAACACCTCACCGAATTTATTTTATCCCTTTTTATATTCAAAATTAGCTTTTTTGGTGGCCGAGCAAATTCTAGCACACAAAAGTCGAAGTATATACTTTATACGGTACAAAACTTCTTTTTTTTTGAGGATCCATTGTGATAATGACAAATATTTCTATATATCTGACAAAATCGATAAAGAATATCAGAGTCCGATAAATCCGTCATTGGTTTAATAATGGGATGGCCCAATACGGTACAAAATTGAGCTTTTGACAATGCTCCAATAAGAGAAAGAGCTGGGGCTATGGTATCTAATTTCTTAGGTTAACGGTGATTTTTAGTCCAAACTCACCAGATCAAAAACACCGCGCCAAACAAATGACAGTTTGTAACCATTGTCAGACGGACCCTAAGTCATCTTAAATTGCCGAGACAGAACTAGATAATAAGAAAACTCATAATTTTATGAGGCCGCTCAAAAAGATTGTTGGTTGGCTCATATTAAATTTAGAAAAAAAATTAGGTGGGTTTCTCTCACCTACGATCGCGCGCATCAAACTGTTGGTTCTCTGTGATTGATCGAAATACTGTCGTGTTTGTCAATTAAAAATACTGTCAGTATTCCGCAAAAACAGATCCACCGTAGGATGCCAGATCATACGACTGTATTTAATCTCCAACTTAAACCTATGTGGGAGAAAGCACCCAAAAATCTCTCTTTAATTTATGGTAAAGATACAAGGAGTAATATGGTGCACACAAATAAAAATAATTGAATATCAATTCATCAAATATTGAAACAGTAATATTTATCTTTATAAATTATTTTCTAAAATTTTCTCATTAAATTTTCTGAGCTCTGGTGCTCTGCGATTAAGCTTACAACCGAGGTTCTCCATTAGCCGCATCTTCTTCACCATGGTGTTTGTGTTAGAATGGTGCTTGAAGCATCCGCGTGACTGTCTAGTCTGGAACAGTCTAATCATTGCCCCTAGCAGAGTATTTATAGGCAAACCCTAAATCCCTGACGGGTAAGTGGGTTCCTATTGGATCCTAACCAAACCACAAAGTATCCGTTAACCTGTTATATCGATATACCTCAACAATCTCCTCTTATATTGTATATAACAGGGTCACATCACAGATTACTTAAGCAAGAGTTAATAACGACAAAACATGAGTTTTTCAGAGAACATAAATATGACTTTTAGAATACAGAATATTTAAACTCAAACGTAGGGCTCCAAACAAAAACAGCAAGAAAAAATGGAAAAAAACTCAAAACAGATAATTGATCAATGATCTATGATCTATGCGAACAACAGATCATTGTCATCCGGGTCGAAATCAACTTTCTCTCCTCCAGTCTCCATGTGATCTGCAAACAATCACAATAAGAATGTCATGAGACAAATCACTATGAATTCTAACATTTGCTAATCAAAAGTAAAGTGATTAGTTCTAGCAGTAAAAGAACGTAATACTTTAACCAGGAAGAAAAAATCACAAAACAGCATCTCTATCCAATTTACACAAAATTAGACAATTGATTTCATAGAATCAAACCATGTTCCTTCGATTATTAAGATTATTACTAAACGTTTCGCAATTGTGTTATACCATTAAGTTTAGAACGATACAACAACCTGTGACCAATATATAATCAAGTTTGGAATGATATAAGTAATGATCATAATATCAGGACACATATCAATAACTTTAGTATTCCTTTTTGGAATGATACCCAAATCAGCCTTTGAATAAAATAATTGCGTAAGTCATCAAATTTGGAATGACTGACAACTATTCACCTCTGGCCTTCATCAGATAGCATCTGAAATACTTTCGTGTGCTCACTCTAGATGCTCGAATGTAAGCAGACTACGGTTCTAAGATTTAAAACATAAGCATGGTATTAAGTCATACTAAATGAACCTTAATCCCATCTCCCCCGATGTTTTAGTTGTTAGAACCTTACATGAGCCCTTGGTAAGGACATCTGCTACATTATCTTTTGATCTCACGTCGAATAGGGAGATTATCCCCTGACTTGTGAGATAGGTCAATTAGGCCTGTTTCTGTAAGACCCCAAATAGCATGTGCACCCAAAATACCAAAAATGAACTTGAGCTGAATTAAGGGAGCTAGCGCCAGGCGCTAGTGCTAGCCCCGGCGGTAGCGCACCCGTTGAGACGTCGAGGCGTCGAGGCGTCGAGCTGTCGATAGCGCCAGGCGCTAGCGATAGCGTCGGCGGTAGCGGCTCTTAGCGGTACCGACTCTAGGGCTAGCGCCAACGCTAGTAGCTAGCGCCGGCGGTAGCGGGAAAAACATAAAGTCCCCAAAATCCGATTCCATTCTCATTCTCTGCCATTTCTGATCTGAGAGCTGAGGGGAGAGCTGAGGGCAGAGGGCTGGGAGCAAGGAGGGAGATCCGTTGGCGTTGTGCTTTCGTCGTGCCAGGAGGGAGATAGCATCTGCGTGCTTGAGCCACCGCAGATTCCAACCAATCCAGTTCCCTCTCACTTCTATGGCACCGAAACGGCCTACAAGGGTAACGATTCTCCTCCCTAATCCTTGGACATGTACGTCCTTTGATTTGCATGCGTTTTGGAATACTTCTACTAATTAGTATATCGGCTATTCCGGTGGGTTGAAGTGATTTCCCCACAAATTGCATATGGAGTCCGAAACGGTATTACGGACATAGGCATGCTGTGTGAAGCCCATCCGGACAGGTCGAGCCGGATTGGTGATGATTAGTGCGTGTAAAGTGCCGGAAATAATTCCGTGTACGTGCTGTGATGCGGGTCATGAGTACTGTTTTGTATAGAAAAAGGGTCCTGGAGGTCTTTCCCAGGCTGTACCCGAAATTTGGTGGCAGAACGGAGTTCTGTCACTAGCGTTAGCGCCGGCGGTAGCTCCAGGTGAGCTACCAATGTTGATGTCTGGAGGTGGTTTCCCAGAGGTGGCAGTACAGATTTCTGTTACCAGTGCCGGGCAGAACTAAGTTCTGTTGCTAGCGCCGGGCGCTAGCGTTAGCGCCGGCGATAGCGCCCAGCACAATGTGTGTGCTTCCTTGCTACCTAAAGTCCTGGAAATTGGATGTGTAGCAGATAAAGCTGTGGAATTTGCAAAGCCCAGCTTTAAGTGTCGGTCACAAGGTGACACTTACCCGTATCGTGCAGAGTTGAATCGCGATAGTTGAGCACGGGCCTAGCTGATCCGAACCCGCCCATAGTAGTGGTGAAGAGGTCGCCCCTCGGTGCACCGGACTATGGAAGAGTGTCGGAACTTCGTGTTTACGGCCTAGCTCAATTTGCTTGTCTAAGTTGAAATAGGACTTAGCGTAAGGGCGTAACTCAGGGAGTATGCCAAAGTGTGCCTTGAGAGCACGAAGCGGGTGGCTTGGTTTGCCTCCGTTGGTGTTGTTTGCGGATATATATAAATATATATATGTTGCTGACTCTTACTTGCAGGGAAGGAGCACCGCCGGCCCGAGTGTGGGGCGGGGTCGTTATAAATCTTGGTCAGCTAAAGCTGACCGGTTGCTTGTTTTCCCACCAATTAGTGGATTTGCTTATACAGGTCCCGGTGAGACTAGCGGGAGATAGCGGGCTGAAGCCCCTGCTGTTGTGCTGTGCTGGCCCTTGAAGGCCAAAGCTTTTGTTTACTTTTGTTCATGTGTGGCCGGCCTGCGTGCCGATGTTTGGAAGCCACTTAGATGATGTAAACAAACTCATGTAAATAACTCTTGTTGTATTTCATTCCTATTAGTAATGTGGACTTGTTATAAACTGGTTTTAAATGAAATTCTAATTATGCTTCCGTTGTGACTCTGATGCTGAGATAGTTATAGTTTTAACTGTTTAACACTAATTTTAGTAACACACTCTTCTGTTCATTTCATATGGCGTGGGGTCCCGGCCGGACTTACTGTTATATGTTATGTCACAGGGAGGGTGTTACAAATTGGTCTCAGCTCCGGGTCTCGGTCCCTTTCCGTCTGAATTCGTGGTCGAATTCTTTTACGGGGTCGTGAGCACGTGTGTGCGTCGCCTTTAACTCATATAAATAACCAGTTTTGTCCACTTTAGGAATGAATTACATGTATATGTGTAGCATTCAGATGGAACTTCCGTGTCCCTTTATTGCGTTATGCTATCTCTTAGTCGCTAATTATGTTTTGGGTACATATATAAGCGACTGGGAGTGGAGCGGGGCCTTCTCGACCCCCTCGTTCGACTGCAAGCAGTGCACCAACTCCGGTGTCGACTCCTCCTTCAGCTGAAACAGTAAGGATGATTGCTGAGGCGGTATTTGCAATGTTCACTGCGCAGCCAGGAGGGCATGTCCTTGGACAGCCTCCTACCCCTGGAGTGGCTCCAGTGTAGGCTCCAGCAGCTGAACCTCCAGTGCAGGCTCCAGCAGCTGAACCTGCGGTAGAAAGGCCAGTGCCGTTGAGGGCACGAAGAGATCCAGATCAACAGCTGCAATACTTTTTGAGTTTCCACCCTCCCACGTTCACGGGGGCAGGAACCCCGACGCAAGCAGAGGATTGGCTGTCAAAGGTGCGCAAAACCTTGAAGGCCACGGACACGGAGTAAGGACAAAAAGTGACTTTGGCAACCTTCCTACTAGATGGGGAGGCGCAGCTGTGGTGGGATGAGTTGGAGATACATCAGCTAGCGGGAAGGCAGCTGACCGATATCTCTTTTGATGAGTTTTCCAAACTGTTCTTGGAGCGATATCTTCCACAAGCCCAACAGATAGAAATGGAAAATCAGTTCAACCGTCTGACTCAGGGTGATCGTACTATCGGTGATTATCTGCATGAGTTTACACGATTGGGTCGCTATGCAGGGGTGACATTTGCGGATGAAGCGCGTAAGACAAATCAGTTTTACGAAGGCTTGCGAGAGGAGTTGCGGTTTCTTCTGATGGGGCCAATGACGAAGGGGTTTATGACCCTGGTCAACTCAGCTCGTTCTTTAGAGAAAGACATGAAACGGTCCCACAGTAGAAAGGAGCTAGCAGTAGTCAAGCCAGAGTTCAAAGTATCGAGCTCGGCAAAGTCGGGGGCAAGGCAAATGGAAGAAAGGAGCGCGACCGTCTGGGTCAGCTCAATCTTCAGCATCGGGAGTGACTGGGCGAGGCCCAATCATCTGTTACAACTGCGGCAAGCCGGGACATATAGCACGTGACTGTCGTAGTGGGAAGAAGCTAGTTGTGGCCTATGCGGCAGAGAAAGGGAAGGCGGCAGAGTCAACCGCATCCCGCACTGCTCCAGCCCAGCCTAGAGTTTACAACCTTGGCCAACAGGAGGCCATCAAACAGAACGATGTGGTGACAGGTATGCGATAGTATGTAGCTTTTGTTGCTTTTTATACTTCATACCTTATACATTGCTTGTTAACCATTGATGTCCTAGGCTTTGTCCTGATCTTTAACTATCCGGCAAGAGCACTATTTGACATGGGTGCTTCACATTCCTTTCTATCGGAGGCCTTCATACAGCAACTTGGAGTGTCTTCATCGTTTAGACAGGAACGATTAGTTGTGATGCTACCCAATGGGTGTTCGATGCACGCGGATCGAGGTTGTGTAGTAAAGGTACAAATAGGGAGTCAAGACTTTGATTTGGAAGCACTGATACTCCCTCTTTCAGAATTCGATGTGATCTTTGGTATGGACTGGCTGTCAGCGCAGCAGGCCTACATTGATTGCACTTCTAAGGAAGTCACACTGGGGCGAAATACCGAACGTGCGACTACGTTTGCTGGTTTGCATGGATCGAGCAAGTCACTGATGTCTGCTGTCCAAGTGGTCAAGGCGGTTCGGCAAGGCGCAGAGTTATGTGTTGTGCTAGTGGGGGCTGCAAAGCCTCAACCCAGTTTGAGTGATGTTCCTGTGATTTCAGAGTATCCAGATGTGTTTCCGAAAGATCTTCCTGGGGCGCCACCTCACCGAGAGATTGACTTCACTATAGAGCTGGTGTCAGGTGCCAAACCTGTTTCACGCTCTCCGTACCGAATTGCGCCAAAGGAGATGGCGGAATTGAAAGTTCAATTACAGGAGTTGCTAGAGCAGGGTTATATACGTCCAAGTACCTCCCCTTGGGGTGCTCCGGTCCTTTTTGTGAAGAAGAAGGACGAAAGCCTGCGTCTATGCATTGACTACCGAGAATTGAACAAGCTGACGGAGAAGAACAAGTATCCGATTCCTCGAATCGATGACTTATTCGATCAGCTAGTTGGCTCAACTGTGTATTCAAAGTTGGATCTCAAGTCCGGCTATTACCAGTTACGAATTCGGGATTGTGATATCCCTAAGACAGCATTCAGTACTCGCTACGGACACTACGAGTTTACAGTGATGCCGTTTGGATTGATGAATGCACCGTCAGTATTTATGGATCTGATGAATAGGACCTTTCGAGAGTGCCTTGATCGGTTTGTCATTATCTTCATTGACGATATCTTGGTGTACTCTCAGTCTGAAGAAGAACACGCGATTCATTTGCGTGAAGTTTTAGAAATCCTGCGATGTAGTCAACTTTATGCCAAGTTCTCTAAGTGCGAGTTCTGGCAAGCCTCAGTAGCGTTCCTTGGTCATGTTATTAGTGGCGAGGGTATCGCGGTGGATCCGACAAAGATCGATGCAATCCAAAAGTGGCCCGTTTTGGCGACAGTAGCGGAAGTCAGGAGTTTCCTTGGACTTGCCGGCTACTATCGGTGCTTCGTGGAGAACTTTTCACGGATCGCTCTACCTCTCACCACCTTGACGAGGAAGGATCAGAAGTTCGTTTGGTCACCGGAGTGTGCACGGGCTTTTGAGGAATTAAAGAGGCGTCTGACCACAGCACCAATTTTGTGTTTGCCATCTGGTGCAGAGGGTTATGAAATTTACAGTGATGCGTCAGGGAGCGGCTTAGGCTGCGTACTTCTTCAGCACGGTCAAGTAATAGCTTATGGCTCTCGCCAGTTGAAAGTGCATGAGCAGAATTACCCGGTCCACGACTTGGAGTTGGCGGCCGTGATTTTCGCTCTAAAGCTGTGGCGGCACTACTTATATGGTGTGAAGGTTGACATCTTTACAGACCATAAGAGCCTTAAGTATCTGCTAAATCAGAAGGAGCTCAACATGCGACAGCGAAGGTGGATGGAGTTTCTGGGGGACTACACTTTTGATATACACTATACTCCCGGGAAGGGAAATGTAGTCGCAGATGCTTTGAGTCGAAGGGCTTATGCACAGGCCAACTGGATTCAGATGTATGATCCACGTCTGATCAAGGACTTGGAAGACTTGGATATCTCCTGTGTAGAGAGGAGTTCTAGTGCGAATGCATGCTTAAACTGGACGGAGGTGCAGTATGACCTCGCGGACAGAATACGACAGGCCTTGGAGCTTGATTCAAGCATGCAACTCTATTTAACAGAGTCTGGGGAAGGGACTGCTGCAGAGTTTGTGGTAGACGACGGTCTGATGTGGAAAGACGGTCGGTTGTGCGTCCCAAATGTGGGTAAGTTGCGGGAGGAATTGATGTACGAAGCGCATTTTACCAAATACTCAATTCACCCAGGGAGCACAAAGATATACCAAGACATGAAAAAGCTGTTTTGGTGGCCAGGATTGAAGAAAGACATCGCCTTATACGTGGCAAAATGCAAAACTTGTGCACTTGTGAAGGCGGAATGTCAGAAACCTGGAGGTTTCTTGAAGTCGTTGCCTATACCAGAATGGAAATTTGATGACATTTCTATGGATTTCGTGCATGGTTTGCCGAGATCGCAGAGTGGGAATGATGCCGTATGGGTGATCGTGGATCGCTTGACAAAGGTAGCCCACTTTATTCCAAACCGGAAGGATGATTCAGTTGAAAAGTTAGCAAACCTTTATGTTGATAGCATTGTACGATTGCACGGTGTGCCCCGTAGCATCTTCAGTGACCGAGATGGGCGCTTCACTTCGAAAGATTGGAGACTAATCCACCAGTTGTTAGGTACAAAGCTGAAGTTTAGCACTGCCTTCCACCCTCAAATGGATGGACAGACTGAACGTACGAACAGAACTCTGGAGGATATACTCTGAATGTGCGTCCTAGACTTCGATAAAAAGTGGGAAGATCATCTTTTCATGATCGAATTCGCTTATAATAACAGCTATCAGGCAAGTATAAAGATGGCACCCTTCGAGGCCCTCTATGGTAGAGCTTGTCGCACTCCCTTATCTTGGGCGGAGACAGGTGAAACGAAGCTGTTTAAGCGAAAGGAAGTTGAAGAGGCAAATTCGGCTATTCAAACAATCCGTGAGAGATTGTTAATTGCGCAAGATAGGCAGGCGAAATACTACAATGCCAAGCACAGAAACGACGAGTTCGCCGTGGGCGACTGGGTTTATCTCAAAATCAAACCTTTCAAGGGTGTGTCCCGGATTCGGCGCTTGAAAAAGCTGAGTCCAAGGTACCTTGGACCGTTTGAGATACTAGAACGTGTTGGCGAAGCTGCCTATCGACTCGCTCTTTCGACAGAGTTGAGTAGTCTGCACGATGTGTTCCACATATCAGTATTGAGGAAAGTTGTACCATAGCCTAGCCAAGTGCTTGTGGCTAATCAGGTGCCGGTAGATGATGGGTTGAAGACAAAGGTCATACCTATTAGCATCGAAGACACTGAGATCAAACAGCTGCGGAATAAATTGATCAAGATGGTCAAAGTCCGCTGGAACAACTGCGGTCGTGAGGAGCTTACATGGGAGCGCGAGCAAACCATGCGTGAGGAGTTTCTCGAGCTTTTCCGTTGAGGTACAAATCATATTTCGTATTTTTGTGATTATTTGCACTGTTAGAATTTCGGGACGAAATTCTTTTAAGGGGGGAAGAATTGTAAGACCCCAAATAGCATGTGCACCCAAAATACCAAAAATGAACTTGAGCTGAATTAAGGGAGCTAGCGCCAGGCGCTAGTGCTAGCCCCGGCGGTAGCGCACCCGTTGAGACGTCGAGGCGTCGAGACGTCGAGCTGTCGATAGCGCCAGGCGCTAGCGATAGCGCCGTCGGTAGCGGCTCTTAGCGGTACCGACTCTAGGGCTAGCGCCAGCGCTAGTGGCTAGCGCCGGCGGTAGCGGGAAAAACATAAAATCCCCAAAATCCGATTCCATTCTCATTTTCTGCCATTTCTGATCTGAGAGCTGAGGGGAGAGCTGAGGGCAGAGGGCTGGGAGCAAGGAGGGAGATCTGTTGGCGTTGTGCTTTCGTCGTGCCAGGAGGGAGATAGCATCTGCGTGCTTGAGCCACCGCAGATTCCAACCAATCCAGTTCCCTCTCACTTCTATGGCACCGAAACGGCCTACAAGGGTAACGATTCTCCTCCCTAATCCTTGGACATGTACGTCCTTTGATTTGCATGCGTTTTGGAATACTTCTACTAATTAGTAGATCGGCTATTCTGGTGAGTTGAAGTGATTTCCCCACAAATTGCATATAGAGTCCGAAACGGTATTACGGACATAGGCATGCGTGTGAAGCCCATCCAGACAGGTCGAGCCGGATTGGTGATGATTAGTGCGTGTAAAGTGCCAGAAATAATTCTGTGTACGTGCTGTGATGCGGGTCATGAGTACTGTTTTGTACAGAAAAAGGGTCATGGAGGTGTTTCCCAGGCTGTACCCGAAATTTGGTGGCAGAACTGAGTTCTGTCACTAGCGCCGGGCGCTAGCGTTAGCGCCGGCGGTAGCTCCAGGTGAGCTACCAGTGTTGATGTCTGGAGGTGGTTTCCCAGAGGTGGCAGTACATATTTCTGGTACCAGTGCCGGGCAGAACTAAGTTCTGTTGCTAGCGCCGGGCGCTAGCGTTAGCGCCGGCGATAGCGCCCAGCACAATGTGTGTGCTTCCGTGCTACCTAAAGTCCTGGAAATTGGATGTGTAGCAGATAAAGCTGTGGAATTTGCAAAGCCCAGCTTTAAGTGTCGGGCACAAGGTGACGCTTACCCGTATCGTGCAGAGTTGAATCGCGATAGTTGAGCACGGGCCTAGCTGATCCGAACCCGCCCATAGTTGTGGTGAAGAGGTCGCCCCTCGGTGCACCGGACTATGGAAGAGTGTCGGAACTTCGTGTTTACGGCCTAGCTCAATTTGCTTGTCTAAGTTGAAATAGGACTTAGCGTAAGGGCGTAACTCAGGGAGTATGCCAAAGTGTGCCTTGAGAGCACGAAGCGGGTGGCTTGGTTTGCCTCCGTTGGTGTTGTTTGCGGATATATATATGCTGCTGACTCTTACTTGCAGGGAAGGAGCACCGCCGCCCCGAGTGTGGGGCGGGGTCGTTATAAATCTTGGTCAGCTAAAGCTGACCGGTTGCTTATTTTCCCACCAATTGGTGGATTTGCTTATACAGGTCCCGGTGAGACTAGCGGGAGATAGCGGGCTGAAGCCCCTGCTGCTGTGCTGGCCCTTGAAGGCCAAAGCTTTTGTTTACTTTTGTTCATGTGTGGCCGGCCTGCGTGCCGATGTTTGGAAGCCACTTAGATGATGTAAACAAACTCATGTAAATAACTCTTGTTGTATTTCATTCCTAGTAGTAATGTGGACTTGTTATAAACTGGTTTTAAATGAAATTCTAATTATGCTTCCGTTGTGACTCTGATGCTGAGATAGTTATAGTTTTAACTGTTTAACACTAATTTTAGTAACGCACTCTTCTGTTCATTTCATATGGCGTGGGGTCCCGGCCGGACCTACTGTTATATGCTATGTCACAGGGAGGGTGTTACAGTTTCATCCTTAGTTGCCTTCGTTTTCCATTGAACAACGTATTTGTTGCAATGGTCTTTGTGGCTTGATTGTCACAATATAATGAAATAGAGTGCATTTTCAGACTCATCATTGGAATGTTCATTATCAGATCTCTTATCCACTATGCTTCTTCTCCTGCTGAAGCGAGAGCATAGAGTTCCGATTCCATAGAGGATAGTGCAATGCACGTTTGCCTCTTTAACTTCCAAGCTACTGCAGCACCTCCTAGGGTAAACACAAAACCGTTAGTGGATCTACTGTCAGCAATTTTCGAGCACCAGAAGGCGTCAAAATACCCCTCAAGCACATGAGGATGTCCAGTGTAACATAAAGCATACTTCTCAGTGTACTTTAAGTATCACATTAGCCTTTCTAAGGCATCCCAGTGGTCCTTCCCAGGGTTACTTGTGAATCTACTCAACATGACGACCGTAAAGGCTATGTCAGGTCTAGTGCAGGTTGTAGCAAACATGAGACTTCCTATGAGTTTGGAGTAATCCAACTGTCTAATAGATGAACCTTCATTTGGTTTCAGTCTATTGTTATAATCGTAGGGAGTCTCACTATTTTCGCTATTAACGTAACTCCACTTCTCAAATAGATTTCTAATGTAGTGACTCTGACTTAGGGTAATACCCTTTTCAGTGAAGTTCATTTCCATTCCTATGATGGTTTTCACCACACCTAAGTCAGTTATGCTAAATTGTGTCATCAAAGAAACTTTCACGTCTTTCACCTCAGACTGGTTAGTGCCCAGAATTAGCATGTCATCAACATACATGCAAATAATTGCAACTTTATTTGAACTTGTTTGAACTTACAGACATTTATCTGAAAAGCTGGATTTAAAACTCATGGCTTTAACACAAGTGTCAAATTTTTCGTGCCACAATTTGAGTGCTTGTTTTAATCCGTATAGTGACTTAATCAACTTACAGACCTTATTTTCTAGACCTTTTACGATAAACCCTTCAGGTTGGTGCATATAGATCTCTTTAGTCAGATCTCCATTAAGAAATGCAGTCTTGACATTCATCTAATGAACTGTAAAGTGTTCAATAGATGCTATCGCGAGAAGTATCCTAATCGTCGCATAGTGACAAACAGGTGAGTAAATATCAAAGTAGTCAATTACACTCACTTGAGTGAAGCCTTTTGCAATTAGACGTGCTTTGTATTTTGTAATACTCCTATCAGGATTAAGCTTCTTCTTCAGAACCCATTTGTTTCCAATGGTCTTAGCCCCTTTGGGCAGGACAATCAAGGTCCACATATTGTTCTGCATGAGAGAATTCAACTCTTCATCTATGGCTTCTTTACATAATAGAGAGTCTCAAGATCACATCGCTTCCTTATAGGTGGATGGATCAGCTTCAACTTGGTAAGTCACGAAGTCTGTACTGAAGCGTGTAAGCACTTTCTCTCTACTAGATAGCCTTCTGGTATATAAACCACTCGTGTCTACAGGCTCAGTGTCAGAGTTACGTTGGCTTGACTCAACTAGAAGCTCAAGACTAGTGACTGGTAAACCTGGATGCGTCATGTTCTTATCCTTAAGGAACTTATCCTCAAAGAAGATAGTGTCTCTAGATTCTATTACAGAGTTCGTTGAGAGGTCTAGAAACCTGTCTGCAGCACTATCCTCTGCATATCCAAGATAGACACATGTATTTGTCCTAGGTCCAATCGTAGCTCGTCTAAGGTTAGGTATCCTAACATAAGCGATACAACCCCAAGTCTTAAGATTATCAAATCTAGAAGGTCTCTTAAACCAAAGCTCATAGGGTGTCTTAGTCAACTTTGCATGGGGAACTTTATTAAGAATGTGATTTGACGTGAGGACGGCTTCACCCCAATAGGCTGCAGGCATGCCAGCAGTTAACAACATAGAATTCAACATCTCTGTAAATGTTCTATTTTTTCTTTCAGCGATACCGTTGGATTGTGGGGAATAAGGGGCAGTTGTTTCAAGAATTATGTCATTGCTGACAAGGAAATCTATGAACTCCCCCGAGACGTATTCTCCCCCTCTATCACTCCTTAGCCTTTTAATTTTCATGTCTAGTTGATTCTCAACCCTATTTTTGAATATACAAAATTTTTCAAAAGCTTCATCTTTGGTTTTAAGGAGGTAAATGTGACTGAATCTCGAGTAGTTGTCGATAAAAGTTATCAGATACTTCTGACCACCTCGTGTGACAAAACATTTATAGTCACATATGTCGGAAAGTATTAACTCTAGCAATTGTGTACTCCTAGAAACCTGACTGAAAGGTGTTCTAGTTATCTTAGTTTGAGCACAAATTTCACATTTGTCGAATTTGGTTTTTGCGTTTAAGGGGATGTCGTGAGTTCTAGCTAGCAGGAGTAGTTTTTTATAATTGACGTGTCCCTAGTCTTGCATGTAAAGTCTTAGGATCTATCAAATTTGAGCTAACCTGATTGACTACTTCATTTGCTAGACTAAACCTATACATTCCATTGAAGACATACACACAACCAAAGTAATGCGAGTGAACCATCAGCGTTACTCGACCACCATTAATATTAAATGACATACCAGCAACGCATAACAAGATAATCAAAATTAAATTAGCAGCTAATGAGGGTATAAGTTTAACATTTTTCAGAGTAAGAGTTTTACCTGATTTTCAAAATTAGCTACTTGTGGAAGGATTTCCTTTTCCTCAGTGAAGGTGAAAGCCATGAACTTGTCCACCATGTGAGTCTTGGACATGTTCTCCTCTTCCTTGAACTGCTCCTCCAGAGTGTCCCAGATTTCCTTTGCAGTCTTCAACTTGCTATACGTCTCGGCAAGCCTGTTGGAGAGACAATTCATCTCGGCAAGCCTGTTAGAGTGGCCTCGTCCCGTAAGTCGAAATTGTCAATATTGAGAGTGGTTGCTTCCACTGGTCGCGCTTGCTTTAAGAAACATGTTCGTGCTGCTTCTTGGTTTCCTCTTACGACCCTTATCCCTGCGGCAGCCGGGAACTTCATAGTCAGGTGTGGAATAGATGAGATTGCTCCAAAGATGGATTGGAGCGGTCTTATAAAGATGCCATTGTATGCGGAGGTGGACTCCACCACCACAAATTGGATGATATGCGTCGACTGCCTCGGGAACTCGCCCAATATAACTGTCATGCCTTGAACTGGAACAGGTCGGTTGTCGAAGCCGTAGACAAGCCTGGCTGCGGGGATGAGCTGATCCTTCGTGAGTTTCATGCTTTGCAAAGTGGAAATGAACAGGACATCGACTGAGCTTCCGTTGTCGACTAATATCCTTGTTACATTGAAGCAAGGGTCCCCAATCCCTGCGCTGATCATGAGTGGGTCCTGATGCGGTAATCGTAACCCTTGCAGATCCTCTTCTCCGAAAGCGATTGTAATGTCATTTTTGAGCTTCTTATCATCGTGATTTCTTGGGGGTTTGGCGATCGAGAGAATTTGCGCTGCTAGGGTGGGAGGTCCGGCGATAGTCTCAATTTCTCCCACCATTGGCCTTCCTCCCGCCGCGCCTCGGGGAGCGGGAGGCTGCTCCCTCGCTTCCCTAAGCGGTTGAGGCTAATTGGGAACCTGGCCCTGCAGAAATCTTCCTAGGAGCCCCTAGTGGACGAGACACTCGATCTCGTCTTTAAGTCTAGCGCATTCTTCAGTGGTATGTCCAGTTCCTCAATGGAACACGCAATACCTAGACTGGTCGCTCCTCGGATTTGGGGTTGGCACCCATAGCCTGTGGAGCTCTTGGTTGTTTTGAATGGCGTAGAGCACATTTGTTCTGGTGATGTTTAACGGGGTATAAACCCTGGGCGGCTGCGGACCCAGATCTCTTCGCTGATCACGACGACGTTCATTGTTGCGGCACTCCTCGCCGCGTCGTCCTTCTCGCCCGCTTGGGGCTTGCTCCGCCCCCTCTTCCTCTTTTGGTTGCCTTCGAACTGCTGATGGTGCGCTTCAATGGCCTCGTCGGCAGCTATCTGAGCTTCCACCCAGTGAATGGGATCAGGATAACTCGGTGCGGTCTCCCTCATTAGAGCTGAGTAAAAGCCACTTGTGCGGAGACCCCCAAGGAATACTCACTACGAAATCTCGGGGTCGACCCCTGGGATTTGTCGAGCCTCCATAGTGAAGCGTTGGAAAATTTCCTTAAGATTCTCTCCATCATTTTGGTGGATCCCTGAGAGATGGGAGGAATCTCAAACAATCCTGCGATTGGCGATAAACTCGTCCACAAACTACTGTGCCATCTCTGCAAAGTTGTTGTTGGCTTCGTCCCACAGGGAATAGAACCAAGTGTGTGTTTGTCCTTTCAAGGTTGTTGGGAACACTTGACATAGTAGTTGATCGGGGTGTTGTAAATCCTCATGATGGTGGTGAAGTGATTGACGTGTTTCAATGGATCATCCGTCCCGTCAAACGTTTCGATGTTAGGAAGCTTGAAACCATTCGAAACTGAATGGGCCAAGACCTGAGGCGATAGTTGGGAGATGTGGTGCGCTGGACGGCGGGCGAGAGTTGTGCGGCGCCCTTCCTGACCGTACTCTTCTGCAATCATATCGCGTATCTCTTCTCGAGTGGTCTTTTCTATCACTTGCCCAGGGACAACTCTTCCCTGACGTTGGTGATGGCGGTCAGCTTCCGGTCCTCTGGCCGGCCGAGTGGGATGAGTGGAGCTTGCGGCATCAGAGAACTCCTTTGAGGCATCTTCTTCTCGAATAGCCTCCTCATTTGGAGCATGATGTGGAGCTGGGGGAGGCAGAATGTTTACTGCTGGAGGTTGAACAGGGGCTTGAGAAGCCCCAAGATTTCTCATGAGAGTCAGCATCACAGCTTGTTGTTCTTCCATTTGACGCATGCGTCCTTCCAGTTCTGCTGTGGGCGTGAGCACTGCCTCTTCCGCGAGAGGTATGTTGATAAGCGAATGAGAAGGTGCTGGGTCGACGCGTCCTTCTGGAATTGATCCTTCAGTAGTACGAGCACTTTGCCTTGCCATTACAACCGGCGACTAATACTACCTTCAGTGAGTCTTTGCAGAGCTTTGGGAATCCACTTCCCGCAGACGGCGCCAAACTGTTGCGGGTCGCACGGGTGCTCTAGTAGACCGGTCGAATTGAACCACCTTAGCTTGAAAGCGAATCGAGCGCGCAAACAGTCAATAAGTAAATTACTAAGTGACACGAAAACTTTTAACGTGGAAAACCCGAAAAGGGTGAAATACCACGCGACCGGAACTGTGCCGGCAAACTTCCACTATCTTCTGGGGGGTTACAGTTAGAAATTGAGAACTCAAGCGCGACAGGCCGCTGCTCGTTACGATGGTAGAGAGAACTCCGAGGGTGACAGGTCATCTCTCGGAAAACTAAGTACTTTTTCTTCTGAGAACGACAGTGAGAACAAAAGTGAGAAGGCCGAGTCGCCTTTCGCGACCTTCGAAGGCTCGAAGGAGATCTTCGAAGATTCGAAGGAGATCTTCGAGAGCCGAAGGAGATCTTCAAGCACCAAAGGAGAATTCCAGGGAAATCTTCGAAGGAGCTCTCTTGGGCGTAGAAAGTCAGGTGTCTTGAAATGAAGGCTCTGGGCTCCTTTTATAGCTTTGTCCGGGGGTAGCCCGGTAATTTTGCTGTCATTACCACCGTAACCACCTGGTGGGCGAATCATGCTGGTCGATTTAAAGCACACGGATCACCATATTTTGTAAATGATCATTTTGCCCTTCGGGCAGTTCGGGCAGCTTCGCTGATGGTGATGAGGGCAACGAACGAGTCCTGCAATCTGATAAATTAGGAAATGTTAACTGCGTGCGCGTTGGGAACGTTCTGAGAGCGCGAGGAAGCGTTCTGAGCATGCAAGAGCACCGCGGCGTTCTGAGCGCGTAATGAGCGCGGGAGCGCGTAATGAGCGCGCAACGAACACGGGAGTGTTCTAAGCGCGCAACGAGCGTGGGAGCGCTCTGAGTGCGCAAACAGAGAGCCATTCTGAGCGAACGGAGAAATGAGAAGTCGCGCCCCAAAGGGAGAATTGGGCTCCGGTCGCACCCGACGAGGGGGATGATTTCAGCGGAATCCTCTGCGAGGCTCCCTGCGGGTAGGGAGGCTTAGCCGCATCCCGTTGCGGAGAGGGTGAGGCTTGACGGCGCCCCTTGGGGGTGTGGCATGGCCGCACCCCACATGGGGTGCGGCTTGGCTGCACCCCAAGGGGGTGCGACGTGGCCGCACCCCACATGGGGTGCGGGTTGGCCGCACCCCAAGGTGGTGCGGCTTGGTCGCACCCCAAGGGGGTGCGGCATGGCCGACCCTTTTGGTGCGGCTTAGTCGCACCCCAAGGGGGTGCGGCATGGCCGCACCCCACAAGGGGTGCGGCTTGGCCATACCCTTTAAGTGCGGCTTGGTCGCACCCCAACAAGCCATAAGGGGTGCGGTTAGACCGCGCCCTGCCGGGGTGGGGGCGTGGTCTTGGATGCGCCTGGCGACGCCGGAGGGTGAATTGTCGTAGTGGGTTTTTCCACTCTCGCGTTCATGGGTTGGACTTTGACCCCACTAACTCTATTATCTCTTAGTGGAGCTCTCCCTAAACGCACCCCATGTCTCTTATTAATCCATGGGTCGGGGCTCGTCATCAAGCCACAATAAGTATTAATCTCGACTTCCCGGTGAAGGGAGGTTAGAACTGTTTTTGTTTGGTGGGCTCAAGGATGGAAGGGGGGAGGAGCTGTTGCGCGGGGCTCGAGAGACAGGTGCTCGGCGCAGACACAAATGGAAGGCGTGCATCTCGGGATGAAGGAACACGTGCGGTGCCTGCGGCTGCACAGGAAGTGTCATAGATGACGCATGTCGTCAACGAAGGTGATGTGTGGCTATGAACAGTGGAGATGAAGTGGCACGATATCGTCTGTGATGGTGAAAGGCTCGACTGACCGTGAGCTTGAGGGGGCTCCTTGCAGAAAGTTGCTGGATTGGCCGACAGAGGGCTCCACCGTTCACCAAGGAAGGTCGCTGCGGACAGAGAGAGATGGAGCTATGATCGACCGAGGAGGCGGGAAGAAGAAGCGCAGAGCTTGTTCGGTGCAGCCTCGGTCACCTTCACGCAAGAAGAAGAACGATGAGGATGGGTGATGTGGCTAGCATTGGAAGCATAGGAAATGAAGGATGCGGCTGCTGGAACCGATGTTGGTGGCGGAAGAAAACCGTGGATCGACTAGATGCAGAAGCAACGAGGAGGCCAAAATCGCTCTGATACCATGATGTTACGAGCCTAGCCCGTAACGTCGTCGGAGGTGGCAGTGGAGGTGGAGATACAAGGGGAACCGATCTCAACCCGCGGAGAATGCGATGGGAGAGTAAGATGAGGAGTCTTGCTCAACCCTAACCCTAGAAATGAGAGGAACATAACAGAATTAGAGAGAAGAATAGAAGCTTCATATTTTCATTCATAATGATTCATGGACATCTGTGGTCCCTTAGATAGACATTACAAGACTTTGACAAATACTAAAATACCCTACATGAAATAAAAGTCACGAAACATCATAATAACCATAAATAGCGACACTAATAATGACGACACTAATATGAAAAATTGATAATCCATATAAAATTAACTGATATGAGGACTATTGTGGGCCCGTATCAATTTTCTGGTCACTAGAATGATCGCAAGAGGACGTGGCCTTTGAAGCAAGTAATCCCATTGGATGACAGAAAGGGCATTAGTTCTGAAGTATTCAGAGGAGTGTACTTACGGTGAAGCCTTGCATGGCGCTTTTATCTTTGTCTGTGACATTTTTGGTTTGTTGCTTGATGTTGCTAATCATTATCTTCACTGTCATAATGTTGTAGGTTTTCTTATTCTGGTCATTGAGGGGGCAAGTTGAGGAATTTTGTAGGTTCTTTTATTCTTGTCATTGGGGTGGCTAGCCTCGAATCCTCGTCTACCCTTGCGTTTGGTAATGATTTGTGTTTCCTTCTAAAGGAGCTTATGAGTATGTGCTTAGAAGTGTTGGAACAAATCCTTAAGGAGTTCTTTCTCACATTGTTTAGCTTTTGGAGAATGGCAGTAAGCCTCAGTCGTAATTTGATTTGCAGTAAACTGATCCATTAACATTATAGATATTTTTGTGAAATTCTTACATTCTCGAAGAGAGTTCAACCAATCATGAGTATATTTTATTAGAGTATCGAAAAGTGCATGACATAATACAAAAATTGATGTGTCATATGCTGACATGGAAATGATCTAAGATTGGAGTTCCCGTCGAATGGCTCTAAGGTCGGGATGTTAAATCTAGACGGGATATGATGTTTTAGTATTTATGAATTGTTGCCCCCCACCTCCTGAGAAATCTTCCTTAACGAATGACTTGGCTCGCAATGAAAAATTATTTTTTGACTTGCGTAAGATCTTCATTGATGTTGGGAGGAGCAGAGATGTTGTGTTCCTTACCAAGAGGAACTTGACACAGAAGTAAAAGATAGGCAGAATTTCTGGTGTTTGAAATCTCATCATTTTGAAGTTAAGTAACCCGGGCTCATTGAGGAGGGTCCATTAAACTTTGGCATTTCCACCTTTTGGTAGAAAGGCGCTTGAGTTGGAGGATAACTGGGAGGAAGCTCCATTGATTTAGGTTATTGATTAATAGGAGGGGCTTGAATTCTTTCATAAGTGAAGCAAGTCGTTATGCTTTGCCATCATGAGCTGTGCACCATCCTTGGGTAACATCCTGAGAGTAACTTCGATCATGTTAAACATCTTCTTGGTGGTGTCACGAATGTTCATGTTGTAATGTGATGAGAGGGACTCATTTCTGTAAAAAAACAGTTGATGCTATCCGGAGGTAAATACATATTGCAGATAATGTTGGACCGTTTTCCCATAGACAACATCAAATTGTTGTGGTCTAGCTAACGTTTCATGAATTAATAGAGTACTTCGGCATAGCCGGAGAGTCAATTAAACACACATTGAGGCAATATAGAGAGCTGATAGCAAAAAATTTATGCGAAAAGCCTGGAAATAGGAGAAACAAGGTGCCTAACCTAGTTGAGAAACTGACTTTCCAGGTCGTTTTTATAATGTCATGTTCCTCCTACAATGTGAAAGCCTTTGTAAATGCCTACAAGAACTGTTAGATGGTAAACCGGGCTGGACCGGTTTTCTGTATAAGAAGGCAATCAATACTATATGTAAAAGCTGCTCTAAGTAAATAGGTGTGCTGACAGCTGTTTAAATTTTGCCGCTTGCTTTGTTCTTATCCAAGTCAATTGTAAACTCTATATAAGTCTTATCAGCTATAAAATAAATAAGAGTTTTATTGTTCTTCCAGTTCAAGATAAAATTTTATGTGCTAGTGTAATACCATCATTTACCAATACTTGGTATCAGAGGGAGGTTCATAACTAGCACTTCAATCCTAGACCATTGGTCTCATGAACACTGCTGGGACTAGTTCAAGCCCCATGGCTTCATCTCATCTTTCTGTTCCTTTATTCTCTGGAGAAAGGTACGAGTTTTGGTGTATTCAAATGAAGCCAGTATTTATTTCTCAAGGTTTATGGACAATTGTACAAACTGGTCTGCCAATACAAACAAAAGGTAAAGAGGCAACTGTTGAAACAGATTTACAGCTAAGACAAAAGGAAGAAGCAATAATTAAAGATGCAAGAGCCATCATGTTGATTCATCAAGGTGTATCAGAAGCTATTTTTCCTCGCATCATGGGTGCAACCACTGCAAAGGAAGCATGGGACACCTTGAAGGAAGAATATCAAGGCTCCTCCAAACTAATAAGTATTAAGTTACAAAGGTTATGGAGAGAGTTTGAAAATATTGGAATGATGCCCAGTGAACCATTAGATGATTTCACAGCACGGATCATTAATTTGACAAATCAAATTAGGGTCTTTGGTGATGAATTATCTGAAAATACTGTTGCCAAGAAAATATTAAGATGTTTACCTCCATCTTATGATCCTGTGGTTACTGCTATTGAGGAAGCTCGAGATCTATCTACAATAACCTTAACACAGTTGTTAGGATCTCTGAAAACTTATGAGGATCGAAGCAAACGAAATCAACAAGCTCCAATTGATAGAGCTTTTCAAGCAAAAATAAGTACTCCTCATACAATGGGAAAACAGCAACAAGACAAACAAGCCCCTCAATGGAAACAGAATCAAAAGTATAAAGGGAAAGAAAAACAAAAGTGGCAATCTTCTTCTGGTGGACCTCAAGGAAATTCAGAAAAAGGTGCAAACAGTTCAACCCAGTCAGCATCATGTTATATTTGCAAAAAGCCAAATCATGAATCTAAAGATTGTTTCTTTAGATGTAAACGATGCCGTATTCCAAACACTCAGCTAGAGATTGCTGGCATAAAGTAAAAGAAGATGTAAATATAGCAGAAGGAAAACAAAATTGGAAAGAAGAAATGTTTTACACCAATGATGTTCCTGCACCAACTCAAAATAACATTTGGTTTATTGACAGTGGCTGCTCCTCCCATATGTCCAATAACAAGGACATCTTTACCTCACTGGATGAGAATTATAAATCCAAGATTTATCTAGGTGACGGTAAAACTCAGAATATTGAAGGAAAAGGAGCAATACAAGTTCATACAAGAGAAGGCCTAATCAAGGTAAACCTGAAGTTCAATATGTACTTAAACTGGCACAAAATTTATTAAGTGTAGGGCAGCTTATTCAAAAAGGCTATGCAGTATTATTTGAAAATAATACATGTTGTATTAAAGAAAAGACGACAGGAAATACAATAGCCTCAGCTAATATGTCCAATAATAGAGTATTCACTCTGGACATTACAAATCTCAACAACACTGCCCTCACTTGTTCATCACAAGGTTACAGTACTATTGCTAAACTGTGGCATCATAGGCTAGGGCATAAAAATTGGGATGCTCTACAGCAAATGAAGATCAAAGGATTGATAAAAGGTTTGCCAAATGTCAACTTTGACACACAGTTTTGTGAAGCATGTTCTTATGCTAAAGCTCACAAATAGAAATCCCCAAAGTGCACATCAACAGAAGTTCTCACCCATTAGAACTGATACATGGAGATCTATGGGGGCCAAGTTCAACACCATCAATTGGAAATAATAGATATTATTTCCTTCTAATTGATGATTATAGCCGCTTTATGTGGATATATTATCTGAAAGCAAAATCTGAAGCCTTTCATATCTTCCAACATTTTAAAGCTTATGCAGAAAAACACTTTGGTCTGAAAATGAAAGCCTTCAGAAGTGACAGAGGTGGTGAATTTCTTTCTACAGAATTTCAAACCTATTGCAAAGAACATGGAATCAAAAGGGAATTGACTGCACCATACACGCCTCAGCAAAATGGCATTGCAGAAAGGCGAAATAGAACTATAATGGAAATGGCTAGAGCAATGTTACAACAAAAGAAAATACCAAAGGAATTTTGGGCAGAAGCAACCAATGTTGCAGTCTATCTTCTTAACAGAACAACAACAAAGGCTCTTCCAGGAACAACTCCTTATGAGGTACTTTTCAAAAGGAAACCATCTATTTTTCACTTAAAAGTTTTTGGAGCAATTGCTTATGCATTAACTCCAACACACAAACGTGATAAATTAGATAAGAAAAGTGAAAATAATGTATTTGTGGGATATAGTGAAAATGCAAAGGCATATAAATTATACAATCCTATTACCAGACAGCTTTGTATTTCTCGCAATGTTCTCTTTAATGAAGCTGATACCTGGCAATGGGAAAGTACTCCTACTTCAAGTCCATCTCCTCAAAGACTGGTTGAATTCTTTGAAAATCCCATCCAAAGTACTTTGGAGGAAACAGAACAAGAACAAGCTGATGCCAGCCCACAAAGAGAAAAGCAAGATGAACCAGAAAGTAGCAGAAGTCATGAAGACTCATCTACACCTCCAAGAAAAATAAGAAGGTTAGATGACATCTATCAAGAAACACACTTTGCATTGTTAAGTACCATGCCTACTTCATTCGCAGAAGCAAGTAAAGATATCCATTGGAAAACAGCTATGAATCAAGAAATACAAATGATTCATAAGAACCAAACCTGGGATTTGGTTAACAGACCACAACATAAAACCATTTTGGGATTAAAATGGCTGTTCAGAATTAAATACAAGGAGGATGGCAGTATTGAGAAATACAAAGCAAGATTAGTGGCAAAAGGATATGCTCAACGATTTGGACAGGATTATGAAGAAACTTTTTCACCTGTGGCTCGTATGGATTCAATTAGACTAATGCCTGCTATTGCTGTAAATGTCAACTACCCTGTACATCATATGGATGTAAAGTCTGCTTTCTTGAATGGAAATATAACTGAAGAAATTTATACAGAACAGCCAGATGGATATATACAGAGAGGAGAAGAAAAGAAAGTTTGTAAATTAAAAAAGGCATTATATGGCTTAAAACAAGCCCCTCGTGCCTGGAACATCACTATTGATAAATATTTTATCCAACAATGTTTTATCAGAAGCCAAAGTGATCCTTCACTGTATGCAAAACATACAAACAAAGGTCACCTTATAATTTGTTTGTATGTAGATGACTTATTTATCACAGGAAGTTCTGAAATGATCATCAAAGACTTCAAATTGCAAATGAAGACTCAGTTTGAAATGACTGATCTTGGAAAAATGAAATATTTTCTGGGCCTACAAATCAAGCAAACAAATTCAGGTATATTTCTAACTCAAGAAAAATATGCCTGTGACTTGTTAAAGAAATTTCAGATGGAAAACTGCAATCCATGTATTACTCCTATGAGTACCAGTGATTATCTAAAAAAGGAAGAAGCAGAAGAAATTATTGAACAAGACAAATACCGATCACTGGTAGGTTCGTTGATGTATCTTACTCAAACAAGGCCAGATCTGGAATTTGCAGTCAATCAAGTTGCTAGATTTTCAAACCATCCAACTAAAACTCACTGGTTAGCAGCAAAACGAATATTACGATACATCAAAGGCACTTCATATCTTGGTCTCTTTTATATAAAGCAAAAGAATCAAGACTTAAATGGCTATGCAGATGCAGATTGGGGCTCAAATATTGACGATCGACGAAGCACAACCGGCTTTATTTTTTGCCTCGGTACAAATCCAATTACTTGGAGCTCCCGAAAACAACCTACGGTCGCACTTTCAACGACAGAGGCTGAATACATGGCATTGAGCTCATCAAGTTGTGAATGTCTTTGGCTAAGACAACTTATGAAAGAAATAAAAGGAACATCCGCAAGTAAAAGATCAGAGAAAATGGATGCAAACAAGAACGAAGAAAAAGAAGAAGATCAAAGAAAACCAACAGTTATCAAATGTGATAACATATCTTCGATCCACCTTGCCAAGAACCCCATCACTCAAAAACGCAGTAAACACATAGATCTGCGCTTTCATTTCATCAGAGAACAAATCGAAAAGGGGATCATACAAGTGGAATTATGCAAGAGCGAAGATCAACTTGCTGATATAATGACAAAGCCGCTCGCTCGTCAGGTCTTTATAAAGCACCGAGAAACCCTAGGACTCGCCTCCAGTCCGGTTTAAAGGGGGCAATGTTAGATGGTAAACCGAGCTGGACCGGTTTTCTGTATAAGACAAGGCAATCAATACTATATGTAAAAGCTGCTCTAAGTAAATAGGTGTGCTGACAGCTGTTTAAATTCTGCCGCTTGCTTTGTTCTTATCTAAGTCAATTGTAAACTCTATATAAGTCTTATCAGCTATAAAATAAATAAGAGTTTTACTGTTCTTCGAGTTCAAGATAAAATTTTATGTGCTAGTGTAATACCATCATTTACCAATAAGAACTTTCTGAGTTGCTGTGAATCTTCCTTGATTAAAAATTGACCTAAGTCCTCAAAAGCTAGAACTGTTGGAAGCGCCGTATATGTGCCCGCGACCACGCTACCTCGCCTCTCTTCCTCGCCGAGCACCACTTCGCTGAACACTCACTACTCTACCGAGCACGCACACCACACTTCTCGACTAGCACCTCCAACCTCTACTGCTTGGCGAGATGCACCCCCCACAACTCCCAGGCGAGCTCTCCACTCAACCACCTCCTCTCTTTACTCCTGCGAGTTGGCGAGCCCGGCGAGAGCTTCCAGCGGCGAGCGGGCTGCACCGGCAAACCTCCTGTAGGCGAGATGCACAGTCCTGTAGGCGAGAGCTCCTCCTTCCTTTACTCCGGCGACGAGATACTCCAGGCGAGTTGGCGCACAGGTTGGCGGGCTGCTCCACTCCTCCACGTCCTGGGGCTGGCGAGAACTTCTGCTCGCAAGATCTCCTACGGGAGATGGCTGGCGAGATAGCTGGGCGAGACTCCTTCGGCGAGGGCTTCACGTGAGTGCGGGGTGGCGAGATGTAGATGGCGAGAGAAATAAAATTCCTGCGGGAATAATTACCTTTCTTAAAACTTTCTCTCTCTCTCTCTCTCTCTCTCTCTCTCTCTCTCTCTACACTCTCACTCTCTCTCTCTCTCTCTTAATTCTGCCGAAAGAAAAGAAGAAAAGGCTCTCCAAAATTTTTCTATTCACCGCAACTTCAAACAAATACAAGGGGGCCTATTTATAGGCAAAGCAAAAACAACAATCTTCTCTCTCCGCAATAAATGCGGGCTCTCTCTCTCCTCCACCTATACATTTAAAATTCATAATAATAAAAGCTTTAAACAAATGTTGACCAAGTCAACAAATTAAAACAACAAACTCCCCCTCAAACTTGGCAGCACATGCCGAGTTTGCCTTTGAGCTTCGCAAACGTCTCTGCCTTCAGCGCCTTGGTGAAAATGTCCGCGACCTACTCTCCGGTGGGACAATACACAACTTCAACTGTCTTCAGCTCTACTTGCTCCCGAAGAAAATGATACCTCGTCTCGATGTGCTTGCTCCTCCCATGCAGTACCGGGTTCTTCGCGAGCTGGATGGTCGACATGTTATCCACTAACATTGTCGTTGGCCCTTCCTGTCCATGATGCAACTCCTCCAATAAGTTCCTCAACCAGATGGCTTGACAAGTACATGTCGCAGCTGCAATGTACTCCGCCTCGCATGACGATAAGGCTATCGTAGCCTACTTCTTCGAACTCCATGAGAACGCCGCGGTTCCCGTATGAAACACTGTTGGAAATTGCATTCACAATTACCTTGATTTGTGAGAAGTCACCCTTAAACTAAGATTGAATTGCTTTTGTATTTGATATGCTTTTCTAGTATTGTCTTGCAGATTATCATGGCTAAGTGTAAGCCAATGTCAGGTCACAATGGGTCTGCAAACACAGTTTCATAAAATGTAATCCCTCATTATATGAAACATGGTGATGACTCATGTGTGATCTCACTATTGGGGTACACTTCTTTTTCAAGACTATTGAAGACTTTGGAGTGCGGCTGCAGCATGTGTTCAAGAGAAGAAAAGAATTTTTTGTGAAACAAATTTTTCCTAAGGATATGTCTCGAGAGATCAAACATGTCTCGAGAGATCGTGTTTGTCTCGAGAGATCTTAAGTCTGAAATCTTTGCAATGTCTCGAAAGATCATCGAGTTCTCGAGACATCCCTTTCCTACTCTCTCCGTTTCATGTCTCGAGACATCCCTTATGTCTCAAGAGATCCCTTATGTCTCGAGACTTCTGTCCGTAAATTTTCTGTTTCGTTTTCTCTGTTCTGGACGGATCGTGATCGCCCCTTCTCGTTTCTAACGGCTATATGGAGCGCTTTTAAGGCTAATTAATCCTTTATTTGCTCCTCTCTATATATATAGGATTGTTTAAAAGAAGTTCGAGAATCGTTCTAACCCTAATCCCTCTCCCGATCAAAAAGAACGAGAAAAACGCCGCTCGCCGTCGTCTACGATTGGAGATCGTTCTACTCTTTGGAGTTGCCGATTTCTATCAAGAAGGATTCGATTGATCCATGCTCAGGTTCTACAATCTCTATTGGATCGTTTCGGATTGCCAAAGACAGATTTGAAGGATCGTTGTTCTTCCTCATCGTTCTCAAAAGCCATTCAAGAAGAAGGAAGAAAACGCCTCTGTTATTCAGATCTGGTTTAGTATTGTTCAAACCCTTTTCAATCTATTGTAGGAGTTGTTATCTCCGAGTTGTAGGAGAGGTTGTTCTCCGAGTTGTAGGAGAAGTTTTCTCCGAGTTGTAAGAGAGGTTCTCTCTGAGTTTGTAGGAGTTTGACTCCGAGACTGTAGGATCGTTCTTGATCCGAGATTTAGTGAGTAGTCAAGTCTAGCTGCGGTGCTAGATTGGCGAGGCCGGCAGTGGAGTACCCAAGTACGGGGAACCACTATAAATTCCTGGTGTTATCTGTGGCTGTGATTAATTTTGTGTGTTGTGCTTTACGTTTAATTTTTAATTCCGCAAAAGACGTAGAGTTCACCTATTCACCCCCCCCCCCCCCTCTAGGTGATTTAGGTAGGCAACTAGATACTTCAATTGGTATCAGAGGGTCGTTGTTCGTTGCTAGGTTAACACCTTGAACAGGATCCATCCTTCTAGTTGCTAGCAAGCCATGGATAGAGTCAAGGAATCCTCTCTGAAATTGCCCATCTGCACTAAGGCCAACTTTCCTATGTGGAAGGAAAGAGTCTGTTTTTATATGGAAGCTGCAGATCCCAGAATCTTCCAAGTCGTGGAAGAAGGTCCCCATGTGCCAATGACTGCTTCATCAACAAATCCTACTGTTCAGATACCTAAGAAAATGATGGATTTGACTAAGGATGAGATAGCTCTTGTTGCTCTTGACAAGAAGGCTAAAAACATAATTGCAAGTGCAGTGGACGATTCCATGTTGCAAAACTTAATCCACTGCAAATCAGCCAAAGAGATGTGGACATCCTTAATTGTTCTAATGGAAGGTACTGACGAGGTAAGAGAAGATAGAAGGTCTCTACTTAATCAAGAGTACGAGGCGTTTAAGCAGAATAAGAAGGAGTGCATTGCTGATGCGTACGAAAGATTCTTCAAGATAGTCAATGGTTTGAGGAACTACGACAGGGAGTTCACAAACGGTGAACTAAATGACAAATTCTTGCGTTCCCTAACGAAAGACTGGGATAGCAAAATTGTTGCCATAAGAGAGTTTGGAAAACTGCCAAGTCTAGAACCTCAAAATCTGTTCGGGAAGCTGTTGTCTCATGAATTACAAATGAACATCCGAAAGTCTGAAGAGGATGTAAATCGAGCTTCAAGCAAAGAAAGAACCTTAGCTTTGAAGGCAGAGAATTCAAAGAAGAGCAAAGCTGTGATACCGATCAGAGAAAAGGAATCTGATAATGAAGAAGAATCGGAAGCCAGCTCCTCCTGTTCCGAACTGTCTGTTTGGGAGTTCTCTTTAATCTCCCGTCAGTTTAAGAAACTGCTGAACAAGCGGAGGCACATGAACAACAAGCCATCTTCCTCGGATCATAAATATTCTCGTCGTGATGGCGAATATCACAGGAAGGGCTCAAGCAATAATGACAGGTATAAATCCAAACAGAACAAACACATTTCTTCTGACATTATTTGCTACTGTTGTAATAAGCCAGGGCACATGATTGCTGAGTGTCCCTATAAGAAGAAAGAAGGTGGAAGGAAAGAAGACAAGAAATCCATCCACGGAAAGAAGAAATCAGATAGAAGCTTCGTCGCTAAGAAAGCCAAAACTCTGAGCGACAGTGACTCCGATGAGTCGAGTGATGAAGAAGAAGCTTACTTCGGTCTGATGGCTACGTCTGATGATGAAGAAGCACCCCCGTACACCGGAAAGGTAAATGATCACACTATCCTATCTGATTCTGATTATGCTTCGGCTGAACAAAAGGATAACCTCTCAGACGATGAATCTGAGCTCATGTCTCAATATACCAAAATGTTCCAAAGCTTTGACAAGTGCCGAAAGGTTGTCAAAACTCAAGGTAAGGAGATCATGGCCTCAAGGAGGTGGAATCTAACTTGAGAAAAGAAGTTGAAGAACTTTCTTCTCTCAAAGAGGAAGTCCAAGCCTTGAAAGACAAGATCAAAAGCTCGGAAGAGACTCTTGCCCTGAGAGATCATTCGATAAATGTCTTGGAGGAACAGCTTGCGGCTGAGAAGAAGTTGGTTGAAGCATTCTCTCAACCTAAAACTGTTCTGCCAATTATTGGTACTTTTACCACTAAGGCAAAAGGAAGCGGTATAGGGCATGAAGCTAGTACTAGCAATTCTTCAAAAAATACAATTGCTAAGAAGAATGGTCTGGTTGCTAAGAAAGCTACTACCAAAGAAAAAGGGAAAGCTCATCAAGAGCCTGTAGCATTCAAGAGAGTCATATTCCCTACGAATGCTTATGATTTGGAGAGTTCCTATGGTCATTTCACACGACCAATTCCTTTATCACCTGTGAATGATCATAAGGAATGGGCTCCTCCCCGAAACTTTGGTGATAGTGATTTTCAAGCACCCTATCAAGAGATTAATCGGAAAGGGTACAGTCCATTTGTTCATGGTCCAAGTGCTAAGAAAGCACCAAAAGTGAATGCTGTTGCACCAAAGCCGAAGAAGACAATACCACCTTGTGTGTGTTGCCCCCATGAGGCATCCTCATCAAAAAGGGCTGCTCCTGCAAGAGCTAACGTTCAAAAAGTTAAGCAGGAGAGTGTAAAGAGAAGGTACAACAGATTCTACTGTTGGTGCTGCGGTAAAATTGGTCACTTTGCCGTTGATTGTTGGTTTAATACAACGTATACTAGGAGACCACAAGTGAACGTTGCAAGGCAGACCACTCGCAATGTTAACATTCATCGTGGTGCTCAACTGACACGGGACCAAGGACCCAAATCTGTTTGGGCTCCTAAGGCGAAATGATTTATTTTTGCAGGTATGTCCAAAGGCCAATAAAAATCCAATCTGGTACTTGGATAGTGGATGCTCTCGGCATATGACCGGGACAAGAAGCCTTTTGCAAAACTTCATTCCAGTTGCGAACGGTCCAAAAGTTATTTTTGGCGGTTCAGACAGAGGAATAACTAAAGGCTATGGTATGATTTCTAATGGAAATGTATCATTTTCCGATGTAGCTTATGTGGAAGGATTACAACATAATCTGATAAGCATAAGTCAACTTTGTGATAAAGGATACATTGTCGATTTTCATAAAGATAAGTGTTTGATAAAGTCGGCTGAAAATCATGAAACGATTTTATCAGGCATTCGCTGTAGAAACATATTTTGTTTAAATTTTCTTTGCATATCATCTTCTACACCAGTATGTCTTTTGGCAAAAGATAGTGCATCTCTTGTTGACCAATGGCACAAGAGATTAGCACATATAAATCTCAAAACTATTAATAAATTGTTTTCTCAAAACTTAGTGCGCGATGCACCAGATGTTAAGTGCATTAAAGATAGACCTTGTCATGCATGTGTAAAAGGCAAGCAAACAAGAGCTACCTTTAAGAGCATTATTGGCAAAGATTCAACGAGATGTCTATACCTACTCCATATGGATTTGTTTGGTCCTTTGCAAATTAGAAGTTTAGGAGGAAAATCTTACACGTTGGTTATTGTAGATGATTACTCTCGCTTTCCCTGGGTATTCTTTCTGAAACATAAGTCAGATACCTTTAACACTTTCACTAGTTTTGTCAGACAAGTCCAGAATGAATTTAACTGTTCGGTGGTCAAAATCAGAAGTGACCATGGTACAGAATTTGAATCTGGAGTCATGACAGAATTCTGTGAAAGCCTCGGTATCTTTCATGAGTTTTCCTCTCCTCGAACTCCACAACAAAATGGAGTAGCTGAGAGAAAGAATAGAACACTTATTGAGGCTTGCAGAACCATGTTGAGTGACTATTCACTACCTGAATATTTCTGGGCTGAAGCTGTCAATACTGCATGCCATGTGCAAAACAGAGCACTCATAAACAAAAACCATGAAAAGACACCTTATGAACTTCTAAAAGGCAAGAAACCGACCGTTTCTTATTTTCGAATCTTTGGTAGTAAATGCTTTGTGCTAAACAATGGAAAGCATTACAAAACTAAGTTCAGTGAAAAGAGCTTTGAAGGTATTTTTGTAGGTTATAGTAGTCATAGTAGGGCATATAGAGTTTTTAATAAGAAAACCCTGGTGGTAGAAGAATCTATTAATGTTGTATTTGATGAGACGAGCATGCTACAAAGCAGCTCCTCTAGCATTTCTTCTGCAGACACATGTTCAAAGCTGCAGGACTTAAGCTTGGATCAGCCAGTTGAAGAAAATTCTCAACACTTCATCAAGATTCCCCCAATAACAACCTATGAAGAAGATCATCCTGATGAAGAGCCAATCCAAGTGGAGGAAGATACTCCAACAGTAGAAGAAACTTCTATTGGTCCAAATCATGCAAGAAACCTCGGGCTACGACACATGAGGGATCATCCAGTTGATCAAATCATAGGAGATCCTCATGAAGGAATAAGAACAAGACGAGGTACCATTAACGAAAATATGCATTTGAGTTTTCTTTCGCAGGTCGAACCAAAGAAATTCCAAGAGGCAAATGAAGATCCATCCTGGATAATTGCTATGGAAGAAGAATTAAATCAGTTCAAACGATGTAAAGTATGGACACTTGTTCCAAAACCAAAAGACAAAAATGTCATTGGAACAAAGTGGGTGTTTAGAAACAAGCTGGATAAAGAAGGAACAATCATAAAGAACAAAGCCAGACTTGTAGCTAAAGGGTACAGACAAGAGGAAGGCATCGACTTCGATCAGACGTACGCTCCAGTAGCAAGGCTCGAAGCGATCAGACTCTTCCTTGCTTATGCTGCTTTCAAGGGTTTCACCGTATATCAAATGGATGTCAAATCCGCGTTCCTAAACGGAGACATTAAAGAGGAAGTATACGTTGAACAACCCCCAGGTTTTGTTAATCCTGATCATCCCAATCACGTTTATTTATTACAGAAAGCTTTATATGGTTTGAAACAAGCTCCTCGAGCTTGGTATGAGACATTGTCTAACTTTCTTCTTGAAAACAAGTTCACAAGAGGAAAGATAGATAAGACGTTATTTCTTAGGGAAGTAAAAGGCAAGATTTTGCTAGTGCAAATCTATGTCGATGACATCATATTTGGTTCTACGGATGATAACCTCTGCAAAAAGTTTTCTAAACTTATGCAAGGGAAATTTGAAATGAGCAGTATGGGTGAGCTGAAATATTTCTTAGGACTTCAAGTGAAACAGTCTGAAGATGGAATCTTCATTTCTCAGACAAAGTTCACTAAGGAGTTGATTAAGAAATTTGGAATGGAGAGTGCAACCTCTATGAGGACTCCAATGAGCTCAGCTACGTCTCTGGACAAGGATGAGAAAGGGAAACCTTTTGATGAAACTAAGTACAGAAGCATAATTGGCTCCTTGCTCTACCTTACTGCCAGTAGACCTGATATAATGTTCTCTACATGTGTTTGTGCTAGATATCAGGTGAACTCTAAAGAATCTCACTACACTGCTGCAAAGCGAATTTTGAGATATCTTAAAGGCACACCAAATCTTGGCTTATGGTACCCAAGAAGTAATGATAGCGAACTAATTGGTTTTTCAGATGCAGACTTTGTAGGTAGCAAAGACGACAGGAAAAGCACTTCTGGGACGTGTCAATTCCTCGGAAGGAGACTTATTTCCTGGAGTAGCAAGAAGCAGAATTGTGTTGCAATTTCAACCGCCGAGTCGGAATACATTTCTGCTGGCAGTTGTTGCGCACAACTTCTCTGGATAATAAATCAACTTCAAGACTACAACATGAAGCTCAAAGACATTCCTATGTTTTGCGACTCTTCCAGTGCAATTGCTATCGCAAATAATCCAGTCTCTCACAGTTGGACAAAGCACATCGAGCTACGATATCACTTTATCCGGGAGCATGTGGAGAAGGGTGACATAAATCTGAGTTATGTCCCCACGGATAAGCAAGTTGCAGACATCTTCACGAAGCCACTGGATGAGACCAAGTTCTCTTTCTTCAAGACGGAACTTGGAATGCTCAACATGGAGTAATGGTCAAGTCAATCAAAACCTTGGCGACAGGAAGTTTTCTTATGACAAGTCATGTCTCGGGACCTGGCAGGATTTCTCGAGACAAGAAGAAGATTTCGAGATAAGGTGATGTCTCGAGACACGGGTAATCTCTCGAGACATCAATGAAGAAAATATCTCCTGAGCTCTCGAGACATAGCCGATGTCTCGAGACATAAGTTTTTTTTTTAAAGGAATCTCAAACGTCAGGTACGCGCTAATTCCTATTTCTAATCTTCTATTTTTCGTAAAATCAAAATATATATATACGAAATCGGAAACTTGATGTTCACGCGAATCATCTCCCGAGACCTCCTCGACCTTTCGTCTCCCTCTCGAGCAGTGATCGTACGCGACTCGACTCAGCGTTTCGGCGGTTTTCGGTGGTTCTCGGTGGCTCCTGGTGCTTCAGCTCTCTCCGTCGGCATCTCTCCTTCCCTCTTGTTGCTATGGCTCCCTCTCCTCATCCGAAAATTGGAGTCGGCAACGAGGTTATTCGGTCAGGTCTTGCAAGCTTATCTGATGATTTCAAGTCTCTGTTTCACTAACTTGATGCCGCCGGTCTCACTTTCGTTCTTGAGCATCCTTGCCGGATTTTGTTTGATGAGGTTGAAGAATTCTTCATCAATGTAAAGCCAATCAAGAAAGGAAGTATGTTGATCTCTTTCGTTAAGGGTATCAAAATCAAAGTCTCTCCAGAGACTCTTGCTAAGTATTTGCAGTTGTCTGAAGTGGAAGCTGAAGAAGAGCTAGTTGACATTGATTGGTTGACTACAACAAGGTTCTGTGGTCTTGATTCAGATTTTTCTACAGTTAAAAGGAATAAGTTGAATGTTGTGGGGAAGCTCCTGCTGGACATTATCTCAAAGGCACTTTTCTGCAAGACAGGCTCTCAAGGACATGTGTCTGAAGAGATGTTTCTGTTGATGATTGGCATTGTTACTGGAAAGAAGAGAGATTGGGCCTCAATCTTATTCTCAAATATCAAAGCTTGCATAAACACTCCTAACTTTGCCCGGATCATCTCACTGTTTCTAAATCAGTTTAACCCTGCTATTTTCAACATGTCCAAAGGTACAGTTATCCATCACCTTAAGAAGATCGATGTCAACTCCTTGCAGAGATGGGACATTCGTATCAAGAAGCCGAAAATGGCTGGTGCTCCTTCTGAGGGGGAGACTCTTAAATCTGCAGTTGCAAGAGAAGCAGAAACTCCAGCTCCTTCTTCTGAAGATCTAGCACCCTTGGTAACATCATTTCCACTTTCATCTCGAACTCGCTCTAAAGCTTCAAGTCGTGCCAAGCTTTCAATCCGTTCTAAAGCCAAAGGTCAATCCTCATCAGCTCCAACAGAATCCATTCCAGTATCTGAAGAGCACAGTCCCAGTGGCCAACAGGCAGGGTCTGGTGCTGATTTTGTTTTTAACATAGAAGATGATGATGTCATGTCAGTTCATGAATTGTCACCTCCCCTAGTACATGTTGAGGGGGAGTCAGAGTTTGACACAACCAAGAATGCTCCAGATGAGCTAGGTTGTGCAGAAGATTCTCTTCTAGGAAAGATTGAAGCACTGCTCAAGAAGCAGAGTGCACAGTTTGAAAATTCTTTGACAACTGTTCACAGGAAGATTGCCTCAGTTGAAAGTGAACTAGGCAGAGAGTTAGCTAAGATAAAATCCAATTATGAAAATCTCTCTGATTTGATGAGCCTAGGGAGCAAGCAAATTGATCTTGCAACTGAAGGTGTAGGCACAGTGTTGACTCAGACTGTTATACTGACAAAGCTTCAAGAATCAGTGTCTGACAAGGCTGAAGCCAATACATTCAAAATTGTTGATGAAGTCGGAAAGTTCAAAGATGATACTCACCAAACCCTATATGTAGAAGTCAGAAAGGGGGAGGAAAATATAGTAGCTCAAATGACAGATTTGATTGAAAGCTCCGTTTCTGCTCTTCAAAGCTCATGGAATTCTCAGTTTGAGCAGTTCTCTTCCAGGATGTTGAAGCAAGTTGTTGATATTAATGCCTATTCATTCAAAACAGCAACGTGGCTTCATAATCAGATTTTTCCTGAGTTGGCAATTGATCCAGATGTTCCTGTTCCTCAGTTTTCTCCCAGGCCAGACGAACTACTTGGGAAGGCTCCTATAGTTGAAGATCAATCAGATAGGGCTGGGACCAAAAGAAAAAGAAAATTTGGTGAAGGTTCTTCTGCCAGTCGATCAGTTCCTAGTTCTAGCTCTACAGGTCAGTGCAAAGCTAAGGTTGAGAAAAGTTTTCCAGAAATCTGGAGCCCAGTCTCAAAAGACATTATTCTTGAAACCTATAAGTTAGTTCATGAAGGTAAAATGAACAGATATGAATGCTACAGCTCTCAAGAATGGGAAAAACATGAGACAGCTCAAAGGAAGCGAAGGATTCATTTCAGAGCTTTTGGTTATAATAATGCTGATGCTCCGGAACCCCCTCCGTTTTACCATCCCAAGCCTCATGCCTTTTTCTCCAGACAAGAAGAAAAGAGGAAAAGGAGGTCTTGAAGGATGATGATGATGATGCTGACAAGACATATTTTGTTTTCATTCTGATTTAGTGAACATCAAGTCTTCTGAACAATTCAATTTAGATATATATATATATATATTTGATGTTTTGATGTTCTTTACTTTTTCATTTCTATATCTTTATGTAGTGTAGCATATTTATTCTTTAACTGCTGTAATTCAACTTAGTGTACAGGGTTCTGACTTCTACAAATAGGGGGAGATTGTTGGAAATTGCATTCACAATTACCTTGATTTATGATAAGTCACCCTTAAACTAAGATTGAATTGCTTTTGTATTTGATATGCTTTTCTAGTATTGTCTTGCAGATTATCATGGCTAAGTGTAAGCCAATGTCAGGTCACAATGGGTCTGCAAACACAGTTTCATAAAATGTAATCCCTCATTATATGAAACATGGTGATGACTCATGTGTGATCTCACTATTGGGGTACACTTCTTTTTCAAGACTATTGAAGACTTTGGAGTGCAGCTGCAGCATGTGTTCAAGAGAAGAAAAGAAATTTTTGTGAAACAAATTGAAAGTATCTAGTTGCGGCCTAAATCACCTAGAGGGGGGTGAATAGGTGGATTCTATGTCTTTACGCGGAATTAAAAATTATAACACAGAAAAGCACACAAAAAGGCACAGCACAGACACAAGGATTTTATAGAGGTTCCCCGATGTGGGTACTCCTCTTTCCCGCCTCGCCTATCTAGCTCTTCGAGGCTAGATTCGGCTACTTCACCAAACTCAGATTAAGATAATCTTACACCTCGGAGTAAGAACTCCTACAACTCGGAGTGCACCACTCCTACAACTCGGAGAAAAAAACAACTCCTACAACTCAATCCTTAAACAAGGATCTACACAACACTCGGAAGCAAGCTTCCTACAAAGTTTATAAAATTGTTTATTACAACACAACGTAGATTTGAAACAATCTTCTTAAACTTCAGATGAAGTTTTTTCTTCAGATCTTGAGAAATAGATTTCTTCTTCTTGACAAAGAATCTCAATACGTTTAGAGGAAGAACGAAGAAATCTTGAGCGATTCTTTACTGGATCTGAGATGCTTGAATCTGTAGAAGACGAATCACAAATCACAGCTTTGTCGGAGACGAAACTTGAGCGCGAGAGAGATCGGTCGAGACTTGCGATTCTTTCTGTTTGATTCGCGATTTTTGATTCGATTCAGATTGATTGGATTAGATTAGGGCTAAACGGAAATACATCAGGAGTATTTATACGGTCTTCTACAACGGTCATATGCGCGAAATACGGATCTAATTCCACGTGTACTGAACATAGGAGAAGCCCTAAGAAACGCGCATTCAAAAACGAACCGGAAGAATTACTGCAGACCGATTCGGTTAAATGGTATAACCGAATGGCAATAACCGAATCGAATTCGGTTAAATGATATAACCGAATTGCTTTAACCGAATTCGGTTATTCTAATTCTTCAAGGAAATTCGAACTATGATTCACCGAATTCGATTATATCCATCCCAACTATATAGTCGAATTCGACTATATGTTTCTGAATGATATAACCGAATTTTACTTGGGAAAAATCCCTTTCTATGAAAAGTCCACCATCAGCTCCAGTCCTCCTTCTCTTGCACTTAGGAAATGAGGTACATCCCAATAGAGAGATCTCACATGAGCCAACACTTTGGTCTATACAATGAGGGATTACATTGCACAAGCCTGTGTTTGACGACTCATTGAAAACTGACATTGGTTTGTACCTAGAGTGGAATGACCTGTCACAACACAGCTAAAGTGCATAATCAAATACAATTACAATTCATCCTAGTTTGAAGGGGACTTCTTCAAATCAGGGCTATTGTGGATACAATACCCAACAATCTCCCCCTATTTGAAGAAGTCAGAACCCTATCTACTGAGGTGAATTGCTAGGAGAAAAATAAATATAAGCAAGTAAAGAACTGAACTATGAAGCTATATATAGTCATCATAAACAAAAGATTGAAGTTCATAACACTATATAAATGTTCTTAAAAGAGATCAGTTATCATGCTTCTTTCCCTTTTGATACTTCTTGAGCTGTCTCTCAAAATAAGCCTTCGGCTTCGGAAAATACTTCGGAGGAGGTAGAGGAGGCTTTTCATCTTCTTTATGATTTCTGATATGAATCTTTCTCTTCAGCATTGATGCTTGCCATTTGTTAATTTCTTCCCGGTCATAAAAAGTTGATGGAAGTTCATTTGAACAGCTGATAAGTCTGAAATGATCCAGGATGATATTTCTTGATTCAGGGCTCCAGACTTCGCCATCAATCCTTCTTTGGTGAGGAGCTCCTGTACTAACAACTTTTGAGCCTTCAGCTCTCTGAGTATCCTGCCTTGGATTTGCTGCTCTGAAAGCATCTCTCATGAATCCAGATCCAGCAGCTTCAGATCTTTCAGATCTCACCCTTTTTCTAGATATTTTATTTTCATCATCAGACCAGATATAGCCTTCGGGAGGATCATATTCACCCTGAGGAGCAGCAAACTGACTGTCTGGATTAAATTCTTCAGAAGGAAAGGCTGGCTGCTCAGAAGATTGACCTGTCCCTTGGAAACCATGGGCATAGCCTCTTGATAGCTCATTATGCAACCAAACCTGATTTTGATGCAGATAACCATATAAGTCGTGAAATTTGCTATCAATACTCCTTGAGACTTCAGCAATCTGAGATTGAACATTTAACTGTGATTCCTGAATCCTTCCTTCTAACTCTCTATTTAAATCAAAGATTTGAGTTTGAATTCGTTCATGCAGTCTTTCCTCCCCCTTTCTGACTTCTTCAGTTAGGGTTTGGATGATCTCTGTCTTGATAGCTTGGAGAGAGTTCTGAACTGAAGATCTTCCCTGTTGATCATGCTGAAACATGTACTCTTGATTTTCAGAAAGCTTTGTAGTATTCTCACAAACGGCTTGTAATCCTTCCCGAACATGCTTAAGGGTGGATGCACCCAGAGAAAAGTACTCATCCTGTTTTTCTTTTACCTTGTCCATGCTGTGAGCTATAGATTGCAAGTGATTGCCCATTCCTTTGTCTATATCTCTGGTCTTGTCAAAGATTTGATGAATAGCAAATTCAAAGTACTTTTTCTGTTTGATAAGCATTTCTTCCATACTGAGTAGCATTGAGTCGACGGCAGAGGGAGGTTGATCTTGCAAGCGAGAAGAGATTCCAAAATCATCTTCTGCTACGAGGAAATCTGCTGAATCCACATCCTTCATATAGTGATAAAACTGTTGAACATCAAGAGTTTCTTCATTTTGAGCTGGAGGAGGGGAGGGTTCTTCATTTCTCCTGTCTTCGACTGTTATTTGGATTTTGTGCACCTTGGGAGCTTGCACAGATTTTCCCTTAACTTTTGAAGTTGAGGCAGAGGGCCCTGCAACACTGTCATCTTCTATGAGGATAGTAACATGTTCAGGGGTTGTAGGAAGGTCTGCCTGCTCTTGCTTATCTTCTTCAGGAGCAGAGAGATCAGAATGAACATTCTCCCCCTCAATTTGAGCGGGGATAGCAGCCTCAGGAGGAGCAGCTTGACCTTTCTCTGATTGACCTGTCTTCACAGCATCAATATTAGGATCATCTCCCCCTTCATCATCTCCATCACTGTCAATGTGGCTATCAGCATTTTCTTCTTTAGAAGGAGAGCTGTGAGGAGATGGAATCTTGGGAGATACGACTGTAGAACCCACTGGAGAGAGGGGAGGATTTGGTTCAGGCAGCTTGGAACACTCCCCCTAGGAGGGTTCACCTTCTTTCTCATTCAGGTCTTCACCCTGCTTCTCATTTTCTTTCTCACCATCTTGGTTCTCATGGTGTTGCTCAGCTTCCTGTTCACTCTCCTTCTTACTGGAAGGATCACTTTCTGTTTCACTGTCAGATTCAATGCGGGGAATTTTCTTAACTTTTGGAGCCCTGGGAGATATCACTCTTGACTCACCAACTTTCCTGGACCACCTCTCAATCATAGAGGAGTCAATTCTTTTGAAATGATGGAGGGGAGTTCCATTCTTCATGTTGAATCTTGTTTTATCCAGACGGTAGAGATATAGAGAGAGAATTCTCCCAAAATTTGGGGTATTTAAACTAGCGGAGATTCTGTCAAACAACACACTTCCCCAGTCAACCCTTTTTCTGCAAATAACTGAACCCAGTAGCTTGAACATATCATTAGAGAGATAGTCGTGAGAGCCGACTTTACAGAGGAGAACCTTTCCCATAATATCAGACAGTAATTTTCCTTCCTCATTCATCTGCTTTCGATAAATGGATTTTGTTCCTTTGGGCAAACCACAAAACCGGAGAGCTTGTTTGAAATCCTTTGGAGATAGAGTATCTGTTTCTGAAACTTCTGGTAGCTTGAGAAGCTTGGTCAGACTTGAAGAAGAAATTTTGATTTGGACATCACCAATCCTGCTTTTTATCACAGACCCTTGCTTTCTCAGTTCTGCATGCTTGAAGAATTTTAGAACCTCTGCTTCCAACACCTTGCAAGGATGTTCTAGAACATAGCCCAGACCGGCCACCTCAAGAATGAGAACGACGTTTCTGAATTCATCTACTGAGGTGTCGAAACCAGTTCTGACTAGCTCACTTCCGAAGAGCAGCTTCTCTGAGGCTTTCTTAGGCATTGCGTAGGTATGGTGAGGAGGAATCGGTTGAAGGAGGTGAGGATGCGAGCGAACCAGACGAGCGGCGGTTGGAGAAGAGAACCACGAACGGACGCACGAATCGGGAGATGAAGAGTCGCACGATTCGGAATCAAGGGTTTCGAATTTCTCTCTTAAGTAACATTTATATAGTGTTATGAAGATTTAGAGAGTGCGTACCTGAGATTTGAACCGTGACCCTTCGAATTCCATTTAGGAAAGAATTGAATTCCAGAAAATTCGTCATTCGGCTAAAGGAATTAATTGAATTCGGTTAATCGATATCGCCGGATTCGGTTAAATAGAATCGCCGAATTCGGTTAAATGAAGGTTCGACAAAACATCTTTTTGACTTCTGAGATTCTGAGAGTCTTTAAGAGTCTTTGTTTAACATACCAAGCTCCATTTTGAAATAATTGAACTTTGATTCGTCGAGCGGCTTAGTGAAAATATCTGCAATTTGCCGATCCGTCGGGACATAGCTAAGATCAATGTCCTTGTGCTCCACATGCTCTCGGATGAAGTGATAACGAATCTCTATGTGCTTTGTCCTGCTGTGAGACACGGGATTGTTGGCAATTGCTATGGCGCTTGATGAATCACAGTACATAGGAATTTCTTTGAGCTTTAGGTTGTAATCCTCAAGTTGGTTCCTTATCCAGAGCAATTGTGCGCAACAACTGCCTGCAGAGATATACTCCGATTCAGCAGTTGAGATAGCAACACAATTTTGCTTCTTACTACTCCAGGAGATGAGCCGTTTTCCTAAGAATTGGCACGTTCCTGAAGTACTTTTCCTGTCATCTTTGCTTCCTGCAAAATCAGCATCTGAAAAACCAGTGAGCTCGAAATCATTACTTCTTGGGTACCATAAGCCAAGATTTGGTGTGCCTTTAAGGTATCTCAAAATCCGCTTTGCAGCTGAGTAGTGAGATTCCTTAGTGTTCACCTGAAATCTAGCACAAACACATGTTGAAAACATTATATCCGGTCTACTTGCGGTAAGGTAGAGCAAGGATCCAATTATGCTTCTAAACTTGGTTTCATCAAAAGGTTTCCCTTTCTCATCCTTGTCTAGAGACATAGCTGAACCCATTGGAGTCCTCATAGAGGTTGCATTCTCCATTCCGAATTTCTTAATTAACTCTTTGGTAAACTTCGTCTGAGAGATGAAAATTCCATCTTCAGATTGCTTTACCTGAAGTCCTAAGAAATACTTCAGCTCTCCCATACTACTCATTTCAAATTTCCCTTGCATCAAGTTGGAAAACTTTTTGCAGAGGATATCATCGGTAGATCCGAAAATAATGTCATCGACATAGATTTGCACTAGCAAAATCTTGCCTTTTACTTCCCTAAGAAATAATGTCTTGTCTATCTTGCCTCTTGTGAATTTGTTTTCAAGGAGGAAGCTAGACAACGTCTCATACCAAGCACGAGGAGCTTGCTTGAGACCATATAAAGCTTTTCGAAGAAAATAAACATGATCAGGAAATGAGGAGTCCACGAAACCTGGGGGTTGTTCTACGTATACTTCTTCCTTTATATCACCATTAAGGAAGGCTGACTTCACGTCCATTTGATAGACTTTAAATCCTTTGTGAGCAGCATACGCTAGAAACAACCTGATCGCTTCAAGCCTTGCTACGGGAGCAAAAGTTTGATCGAAGTCGATCCCTTCTTCTTGTCTATACCCTTGAGCAACAAGTCGGGCCTTGTTCTTGATGATCACACCATCCTCGTCCAACTTGTTTCTGAATACCCATTTTGTTCCAATGACATTCTGTCCTTTGGGTCTGGGTACAAGCGTCCACACTTTGCATCTCTTAAATTGATTGAGTTCTTCTTGCATTGCTATGATCCATGAAGCATCGTTCTTTGCTTCATCGAATTTCTTTGGCTCAACCTGTGAAAGAAAACTTAAGTGTAAATTTTCATTAGCTGTACCTCTTCTTGTTCTAACACCAACATGGGTATCTCCAATAATTTGCTCTGCAGGATGGTCCCTTAAGTATCGGATCATTCCAGCATTTGGATGTCCACGGGGTTCCTGCACTTCCGGTACATCTTCATCTTCTTGAGGTTCATCTTCCTCATGTGCGGATGGAATGTTGACTTCAATAGACTTTGGAGCATCTTCCTTTACAGCTTCTTCCAAGTTTATGTCCTTGAACCTTGCATCTGCATCTTCAACAAAAACACTAGAAGAACTGCTTTGAAGCATACTAGTTTCATCAAATATAACATTATAAGTTTCTTCTACAACCAGGGTTTTCTTGTTGAAAATCCTATATGCCCTACTATGGCTACTATATCCTACGAAAATACCTTCAAAACATTTTTCACTAAACTTAGTTTTGTAATATTTCCCGTTATTAAGCACGAAGCATTTACTGCCAAAGATTCTAAAATAAGACAGGGTTGGCTTCTTACCCTTCAGGAGTTCATAAGGAGTCTTATGATGGTTCTTGTTGATTAGTGCTCTGTTTTGCACGTGGCAGGCAGTGTTGATGCCTTCAGCCCAGAAGTATTCTGGGAGAGAAGAGTCACTCAACATTGTTCTGCAAGCCTCTATGAGTGTTCTATTCTTTCTCTCAGCTACTCCATTTTGTTGTGGAGTACGAGGAGAGGAAAACTCATGAAAGATACCTAGGCTTTCACAAAATTCGGTCATAGCCCCAGACTTGAATTCTGTACCGTGGTCACTTCTGATTTTGACCACAGAACATTCCAGTTCATTCTGAATTTGCTTGACGAATGTGGTGAACGAGTCAAAGGTGTCTGACTTGTGTTTCAGAAAGAATACCCAAGCAAAGCGTGAGTAATCATCAACAATAACCAGCGTATAAGACTTGCCTCCTAAACTTCGGATTGGCATGGGACCAAACAAGTCCATATGGAGCAGATATAAGCATCTGGTAGAATCTTTGCCAATAATGCTTTTAAAGGTAGCCCGAGTCTGCTTACCCATTTGGCAGGCGTGACAAGGTCTCTCTTTAATGCACTTAACATCTGGAGCATCACGAACTAAGTTGTGAGAGAATAACATACTTATTGTTTTGAAATTAATATGTGCTAGTCTCTTGTGCCACTGGTCACAAAGAGATGCACTGTCTTTTGCTAAAAGACACACTGGTGTAGAAGAGTCTAAACAAAGAAAATTTAAGCAGAAAATATTCCTACTCCGAGTGCCTGTTAAAATAGTTTCTGACGTATCAGACGACTTTATTAAGCACTTGTCCTTGTAGAACTCAACCATATAGCCTTTATCACATAGTTGACTTATGCTAATTAGATTATGTTGTAATCCTTTGACATAAGCTACATCTGTGAAAGAGACTATACCGTTGGTTATCATACCGTAGCCTTTCGTGATTCCCCGATCAGATCCGCCAAAAATAACTTTTGGTCCATCCTTCACGGGTGTATACTCTTGTAACAAACTTCTTGTTCCGGTCATGTGCCGAGAACATCCACTGTCCAAGTACCATATTGGATTTGAATTGGCCTTTGGACATACCTGCAATCAATAATCAATTGCCCTTAGGAACCCAAACAGATTTGGGTCCTTGGCTTCTTGTCAGATGACCACCAATTTGAGTGTTAACAGTGCGAGGAGTCACTCTTGCATTGTTACCTCGTGGGGTCTTAACATAACTATAATTAAACCAGCAATCTATGGCGAAGTGACCAACTTTGCCACAGCACCAACAATCAAATCGGTTGTACCTTCTCTTGTTCTCCTGCTTTACCTTTTGAACGGGAGGTCTAGTAGGAGCAACCTTCTTAGAGGTGGATGCCTCGTGTTTGCAGCAAACACAGGGTTCCATCTTCTCATTAGGCTTAGCACTAACAGATTTAACTTTTGGTGCTTTCTTTGCAACTGATCCATGAACAAATGGACCATGGTCTTTGAGAATTACTTCTTCATAAGGCGCCTTGAAAGGAGTCGAGTCAAAGTTTCGAGGTCGGCTCCATCCCTGATATCTATTGCTAGATTTAACAGGTATTGGTCTAGTGAGATGACCATAGGATGTTTCAAAGTCAAGCGGGTTTGTCGGAAAAACGACCTTCTTGAACGAAGGTTGACTTTGATCAGCCTTCCCTTTACCTCTTTTGGCTCTTATCTCGGCAGCCTTACTATTTTCAGCCTCATGACCAATGCCACTAACCTTCCCAGGAGTGGAGAACTTATAAATAAGAGGAAGAACATTTTTTGGCTTGTTGAAGCTTTCTGATATTTTCTTCTCTGCCACCAGCTTTTCTTCCAGTTCAGTTATAAGTTTCTCTTTCAGAATTGATGATTCAGTAGAGCTTCTTAATTCCTCCTTCAAGGATTGGACTTCATTTCCGAGGGGAGTTAATCTTTCGATTTCCTCTCTCAGAGCCGATTCCACGTTCTTGAGAGAGACAATTTCTTTTGCTTGAGATCTGACAACCTTGCGGCATTTGTCAAAACTTTGCAAAAGAGCTTTGTACTGAGTCATTAATTCTGACTCATCCTGTGAATAATAGTCTTCATTTGCTCTGGATGCAGTTTCACACTCAGAGGCAGAAAGAGGAGTATGAAGATTTACCTTTGCCTTATATGAGGTGTCGCTTGCTTCATCATCCGTTTGTGCCATAAGCCCAAAGTAGGCTTCTTCATCAGTGCTTGACACCTCTGAGTCGCTGTCACTCAGAGTCTTTGGCTTCTTTGCAATGAGGCTCTTTTCTTTCCTTTTACCTTTGTAGGATTTCTTATCCTCTTTCTTTGAGCCTTCCTTTTTCTTGTATGGACACTCCGCAATCATGTGTCCTGGCTTATTACAGCAATAGCAAATGATATCGTTAGAAGAATGTTTACTAGGTTTAGATTTATACCTGTCATCTTCATGCTTCTTTTTGTGATGATCCTCATTACGGTTTGATCTTCTATGACGAGAAGACGAGGTTTGACCTCTCATGTTCCTTTGTTTGTTAAAGAACTTTTTGAACTGCTTGGAGAGTAAAGAGAACTCTTCATCTGACATTTCTGAGCCTGAGGGGCTAGCATCAGATTTATCTTCATCAGAGGAGGATCTCCTGACAGGTGGGAGAGCCTTGCCTTTTCTTGAACTTACAGCTTTAAGTGCAGTGGACTTCTCCCTTCCAGAGGCTCTGGTTCCTTCTTCTTCAGCTTTACGGGTGTTCAACTTTAATTCATGGGACAGGAGCTTCCCAAACAACATTTGTGGCTCCGTTGATCCGAGTTTTCTGAATTCTCTAATGGCTATAACTTTAGTGTCCCATTCTTTGGTCAGGGATCTTAGGAATTTATCATTAAGTTCGCCAGTAGTGAATTCACGATCATAGTTCCTAAGACCATTTACGATCTTAAAGAACTTCTCATAAGTATCAGAAATGGATTCACCAGAGCGTTGCTTGAAGGCTTCGTATTCTTGGTTCAGCAATGATCTTCGATCATCCCTTACTTCATCTGTTCCTTCCATCAGAACAACCAGAGAGTCCCACATTTCCTTGGCGGACTTGCAGTGAAGAAGATTCTGCAACATGGAATCATCGACTGCACCTGCAATGATATTCTTTGCCTTCTTGTCCAGAGAGACCAGTGCAATCTCATCCTTTGTAAGTTCCAGCATCTTCTTGGCGACCATAATTGTAGAGTTTATGGAAGATGGTTTCATAGGAACATGAGGACCTTCTTCCACAATCTGAAATATTCTTGGATCAGCAGCCTCCATGAAGAATCTGACTCTCTCCTTCCACATAGGAAAATTCTCTTTTGTGCAGACTGGAAGCTTGACGGAATCCTTGGTCTTATCCATGCCAGACATACTTGTTCAGGCAACTAGATGAGGAGGCCTTGTTCAAGGTGTTAACCTATAGCGAACAACCTACCTCTGATACCAATTGAAAGTATCTAGTTGCGGCCTAAATCACCTAGAGGGGGGTGAATAGGTGGATTCTATGTCTTTACGCGGAATTAAAAATTATAACACAGAAAAGCACACAAAAAGGCACAGCACAGACACAAGGATTTTATAGAGGTTCCCCGATGTGGGTACTCCTCTTTCCCGCCTCGCCTATCTAGCTCTTCGAGGCTAGATTCGGCTACTTCACCAAACTCAGATTAAGATAATCTTACACCTCGGAGTAAGAACTCCTACAACTCGGAGTGCACCACTCCTACAACTCGGAGAAAAAAACAACTCCTACAACTCAATCCTTAAACAAGGATCTACACAACACTCGGAAGCAAGCTTCCTACAAAGTTTATAAAATTGTTTATTACAACACAACGTAGATTTGAAACAATCTTCTTAAACTTCAGATGAAGTTTTTTCTTCAGATCTTGAGAAATAGATTTCTTCTTCTTGACAAAGAATCTCAATACGTTTAGAGGAAGAACGAAGAAATCTTGAGCGATTCTTTACTGGATCTGAGATGCTTGAATCTGTAGAAGACGAATCACAAATCACAGCTTTGTCGGAGATGAAACTTGAGCGCGAGAGAGATCGGTCGAGACTTGCGATTCTTTCTGTTTGATTCGCGATTTTTGATTCGATTCAGATTGATTGGATTAGATTAGGGCTAAACGGAAATACATCAGGAGTATTTATACGGTCTTCTACAACGGTCATATGCGCGAAATACGGATCTAATTCCACGTGTACTGAACATAGGAGAAGCCCTAAGAAACGCGCATTCAAAAACGAACCGGAAGAATTACTGCAGACCGATTCGGTTAAATGGTATAACCGAATGGCAATAACCGAATCGAATTCGGTTAAATGATATAACCGAATTGCAATAACCGAATTCGGTTATTCTAATTCTTCAAGGAAATTCAAACTATGATTCACCGAATTCGATTATATCCATCCCAACTATATAGTCGAATTCGACTATATGTTTCTGAATGATATAACCGAATTTTACTTGGGAAAAATCCCTTTCTATGAAAAGTCCACCATCAGCTCCAGTCCTCCTTCTCTTGCACTTAGGAAATGAGGTACATCCCAATAGAGAGATCTCACATGAGCCAACACTTTGGTCTATACAATGAGGGATTACATTGCACAAGCCTGTGTTTGACGACTCATTGAAAACTGACATTGGTTTGTACCTAGAGTGGAATGACCTGTCACAACACAGCTAAAGTGCATAATCAAATACAATTACAATTCATCCTAGTTTGAAGGGGACTTCTTCAAATCAGGGCTATTGTGGATACAATACCCAACACAAATTTTTCCTAAGGATATGTCTCGAGAGATCAGACATGTCTCGAGAGATCGTGTTTGTCTCGAGAGATCTTAAGTCTGAAATCTTTGCAATGTCTCGAGAGATCATCGAGTTCTCGAGACATCCCTTTCCTGCTCTCTCCGTTTCATGTCTCGAGACATCCCTTATGTCTCAAGAGATCCCTTATGTCTCGAGACTTCTGTCCGTAAATTTTCTGTTTCGTTTTCTCTGTTCTGGACGGATCGTGATCGCCCCTTCTCGTTTCTAACGGCTATATGGAGCGCTTTTAAGGCTAATTAATCCTTTATTTGCTCCTCTATATATATAGGATTGTTTAAAAGAAGTTCGAGAATCGTTCTAACCCTAATCCCTCTCCCGATCAAAAAGAACGAGAAAAACGTCGCTCGCCGTCGTCTACGATTGGAGATCGTTCTACTCTTTGGAGTTGCCGATTTCTATCAAGAAGGATTCGATTGATCCATGCTCAGGTTCTACAATCTCTATTGGATCGTTTCGGATTGCCAAAGACAGATTTGAAGGATCGTTGTTCTTCCTCATCGTTCTCAAAAGCCATTCAAGAAGAAGGAAGAAAACGCCTCTGTTATTCAGATCTGGTTTAGTATTGTTCAAACCCTTTTCAATCTATTGTAGGAGTTGTTATCTCCGAGTTGTAGGAGAGGTTGTTCTCCGAGTTGTAGGAGAAGTTTTCTCCGAGTTGTAAGAGAGGTTCTCTCTGAGTTTGTAGGAGTTTGACTCCGAGACTGTAGGATCGTTCTTGATCCGAGATTTAGTGAGTAGTCAAGTCTAGCTGCGGTGCTAGATTGGCGAGGCCGGCAGTGGAGTACCCAAGTACGGGGAACCACTATAAATTCCTGGTGTTATCTGTGGCTGTGATTAATTTTGTGTGATGTGCTTTACGTTTAATTTTTAATTCCGCAAAAGACGTAGAGTTCACCTATTCACCCCCCCCCCCCCCCCTCTAGGTGATTTAGGTAGGCAACTAGATACTTCAAACACATATCCAGAAGTGCTCTTCCGATCATTCACATCACCTCCATAGTCGCTATCCGAGTAGCCGACTAATTTCAACTTTCCCACAGATGAGTACTTCAGCCCATGGTCCCTTGTCCCGTTCACATATCTTAGGATCCTCTTCGCTGTAGTGAAGTGGTCCTGCTTTGGCTCTTCCATGTACCTACTCACTACCCCAACCGCATACATGATGTCAGGTCTGGTGAAAGCCAGGTACCTTAGACTCCCAACCAAACTCTTGAACATCGTTGGGTCCACTCTTTCTTTCTCCGAGTCCTTCCTTAGCTTCGTTCCAGGATCAGCGGGAGTGGAGATTGCCTTGCTATTCTCCATCCTGAACTTCTTCAAGATCTCCTCCGCGTGCTTCTTCTGCGAGATGAAGATCCCATCTCCTCTCTGTTGCACCTCCACGCCTAAGAAGTAGTTGAGCTCTCCCAAGTCTGTCATCTCGAACTCACTCTTCATCATCCTTTTGAACTCTTCGAACATAGCTGGGTTGTTCCCGGTGAATATCATGTCATCCACATATATGCATAGGATCATGATATCACCGTTCTTCTCCACCTTCAGATACAGAGCATACTCGTACGGGCACTTGATGTATCCATGCTTCTGAAGGAATGCATCGATTCTCCCATTCCATGCTCTTGCCCCTTGCTTCAGCCCGTATAGTGCTTTTCCCAGCTTGCACACCTTCTTCTCCTGGCCCTTCACAACATACCCCGGAGGCTGCTCGATGTACACATCCTCCTCCAGGTAGCCATTCAGGTAAGCTGCCACTGCATCCATCTGCATGATAGTCCACCCATAGTGAGTTGCCAGTGCGATGATCAACCTGTTGGTGTCAATCCTCGCCATTGGGGCATAGACCTCGTCATAGTCCACTCTTTGGACTTGCATGTAGCCCTTCACGATGAGCCTAGCCTTGTGCTTCTCCACAACTCCATCCATGTTCTTCTTCACCTTGTAGACCCACTTTACCCCGAGGGGTTTGTGGCCAGCGGGTGGATCAACTAGCTTCCAAGTTTCATTCTTCTTTATGGAAGCCATCTCAGCATCCATCGTCATCCTCCAAGGTTTCTCCTGGGCAGCTTCGTCGTAGGAGTGCGGCTCGCAATCTGCCAACAAACAATATAAAGAAAAATTGTTGTGTTGGTGCCATCTCCTCGTAGATTTCCTCCATCCTTCTCATCTTAGGTTGAGGGCGATCATCCTTGCTTCCACTAGTGCTCGCTCCACTAGTACTTCCTCCACTTGATTTGGGAGTGCAAGCTCCCCCTGAAAGTCCGCTAGGTGGTGATGGTGGCTCATCCCCACCATCCTCAGCTCCTGCTTCATGACCACCTTCCTCCTCATCTTCAAAGAACATCCCCTTCTTGCTCCTTGTCTCCTCATCCCAGCTCCAGCAGCTGTCTTCTTCAAACACCACGTCCCTCGAGACTATGACCTTCTCCGTTACCGGGTTGTATAGCTTGTAAGCCTTGCTCTCCGGAGCGTAGCCCATAAAGATGCACTTCTCGCTTTTGTCATCGAGCTTCTTCCTTCTCTGGTTAGGAATGTGAGCATAAGCTACACACCCAAATATCCTCAAGTGTTTCACACTTGACTTCCATCCACTCCAAGCTTCATACGGAGTCTTGAACTTCACACTCTTTGTTGGGCACCTGTTCAGCAAATACACCGCACATTGTACTGCTTCAGCCCAGAACATCTTTGGCAACCCTTTGCCCTTCACCATGCTCCTCGTCATATTAATGATGGTCAAGTTCTTCCTCTCCGCCACTCCATTCTGCTGAGGTGACTATGCAGCAGTCAACTGATGAGAAATCCCGTTCTCCTTGCAGAACCCATCAAACAATCTAGAGGTGTACTCCCCACCTCTATCGGTCCTCGGCACCTTCAGTGGCTGACCACTCTTCTTCTCAGCCATCGCCTTGAACTCCTTGAACTTGTCAAGGGTCTCAGATTTTTCCTTCAAGAAATACACCCAACACTTCCGACTGAAGTCATCCGTGAAGGTGATGTAGTATTTGCTTCCGCCCACTGAGGTGGTCTCAAACGGACCCGCAATGTCCGAGTGAACCAGTTCAAGTTGTCTCCTTGCTCTCCAAGACTTCCCTCCTTCAAACGTCAGCCTCTTCTGCTTCCCCTTCGTGCACGCCTCGCAGACCTTCTGCGGAGGTGAGATCATAGGTAGATCCTCCACCATCCTGGAGTGGGATAGCAGCTTCAAGCCTGTGAAGCCCAAGTGGCCCATCCGATGGTGCCACAGCCATGCTTCCTTTTCTTCCCCCGTCCTCACGAGACACGCCGTCTCCTGAGTATCCATCTTCAGTGTAAAGAGACGGTTTACCGTCATCTTCACCTTCACTACCTCCTTTCCTTGACTGTTCTTCATCGCTAGAGACCCATCCTTCAACTGGACGCAGTAGCCTCTCTCCACCAACTGCCCAAGGCTCAAGATGTTAGTCTTCAAGCCTGACACATAGTACACATCATTCCAATGCACCTTCTCTCCATTCAGCTTCACAACCACCAAGCCTTTACCTTCTAGCGAGATCTTTGAAGCATCCCCGAAGCTAACCTCACCCCCACTGTGTTCTAGGTTAGTGAACATCTCCCTATCTCCGCACATGTGGTTGCTCGCCCCTGTGTCCAGGTACCACACTTCATTTCTACCTTCCTCCGCTCCAAGGTAGGTTAGGAACATCATCGGGTCTCCACCACCAGTATTGTTGTTGGGAATTGTATTCACAATTACCTTGATTTGTGAGAAGTCTCCCTTGAACTAAGATTGAATTGCATTTGTATTTGATATGCTTTTCCAGTATTGTCTTGCAGATTATCATTGCTAAGTGTAAATCAATGTCAGGTCACAATGGGTCTGCAAACACAGTTTCATACAATGTAATTCCTCATTATATGAAACATGGTGATGACTCATGTGTGATCTCTCTATTGGGGTACACTTCATCTTCAAGACTATTGAAGGCTTTGGAGTGCGGTTGCAGCAAATGTTCAAGAGAAGAAAAGGAGTAAATGAATATAAATTTTTCTAAGGATATGTCTCGAGAGATCAAGCATGTCTCGAGAGTCGTTTAATGTCTCGAGAAGCAAGTTCTGTTGATCTCGGTATTTCTGTTCTTGATGACTCGAGAGATCAAGCTTGTCTCGAGAGTCCTTAAGACCAAAATCTTTGTAATGTCTCGAGAGATCATCGAGTTCTCGAGACATCCCTTTCCTGCTCTCTTTGTTTCATATCTCGAGAGATCCGTTAGTTCTCGAGAGATCCCTTATGTCTCGAGAATTCTGTCCGTTATTTTCTAATTTGTTTCCTCTGTTCTTGACGGTTCGTAAACGCTCCTTCCCGATCCTAACGGCTATATTGAGTGCGTTTAAGGTCGATTTAACCCTTAATCATTGCCCTCTATATATATGATCGCTCTTGGGTTATTTCCAACAAGTTTTTCGAATCGTTCTCAAACCCTAATTTTCTTTCCTGATCTAAAAGAACGAGAAAAGCGCCGCCTCGCTGTCGCCTACGATTGAAGATCGATCTACTCATTTGAGTTGCTGATTTCTATCAAAGAAGGATTCGATCGATCCGTGTTCTGATTCTACAACCTCTATTGGATCGTTTCGGATTGCTAAAGACAGATTTGAAGGATCGTTGTTCTTCCTCATCGTTCTCAAAAGCCATTCAAGAAGAAGGAAGAAAACGCCTCTGTTATTCAGATCTGGTATCTTATTGTTCAAAACCTTTTATCATCTATTGTAGGAGTTGTTATCTCCGAGCTGTAGGAGAGGTTGTTCTCCGAGTTGTAGGAGAAGTTTTTCTCCGAGTTGTAAGAGAGGTTCTCTCTGAGATTGTAGGAGTTTGACTCCGAGTTTGTAGGATCATTCTGATCCGAGATTTAGTGAGTAGTCAAGTCTAGCTGTGGTGCTAGATTGGCGAGGCCGGCAGTGGAGTACCCAAGTACGGAGAACCACTATAAATTCCTGGTGCTATCTGTGGCTGTGATTTATTTTGTGTGCTGTGCTTTACGTTTAATTCTTAATTCCGCAAAAGACGTAGAGATCACCTATTCACCCCCCTCTAGGTGATTTAGGTAAGCAACTAGATACTTCAATTGGTATCAGAGGGTCGCTGTTCGTTGCTAGGTTAATACCTTGAACAGGGTCCATCCTTCTAGTTGCTAGCAAGTCATGGATAGAGTCAAGGAATCCTCTCTGAAACTGCCCATCTGCACTAAGGCCAACTTTCCTATGTGGAAGGAAAGAGTCCGTTTTTATATGGAAGCTGCAGATCCCAGAATCTTCTAAGTCGTGGAAGAAGGTCCCCATGTGCCCATGACCGTTTCGTCAACAAATCCTACTGTTCAGATACCTAAGAAAATGATGGATTTGAATAAGGATGAGATAGCTCTTGTTGCTCTTGACAAGAAGGCTAAGAACATAATTGCTAGTACAGTGGACGATTCCATGTTGCAAAACTTAATCCACTGCAAATCAGCCAAAGAGATGTGGACATCCTTAATTGTTCTAATGGAAGGTACTGACGAGGTAAGAGAAGATAGAAGGTCTCTACTTAATCAAGAGTACGAGGCGTTTAAGCAGAATAAGAAGGAGTGCATTGCTGATGCGTACGAAAGATTCTTCAAGATAGTCAATGGTCTGAGGAACTACGACAGTGAGTTCACAAACGGTGAACTAAATGACAAATTCTTGCATTCCCTAACGAAAGACTGGGATAGCAAGATTGTTGCTATTAGAGAGTTTGGAAAATTGCCCAGTCTAGAACCTCAGAATCTGTTCGGAAAGCTGTTGTCTCATGAACTGCAAATGAACATCCGAAAGTCTGAAGAGGATGTAAATCGAGCTTCAAGCAAAGAAAGAACCTTAGCCTTGAAGGCAGAGAGTTCAAAGAAGAGCAAAGCCATGATACCGATCAGAGAAAAGGAATCTGATAATGAAGAAGAATCGGAAGCCAGCTCCTCCTGTTCCGAACTGTCTGATGGGGAGTTCTCTTTGATTTCCCGTCAGTTTAAGAAACTGCTGAACAAACGAAGGCACATGAACAACAAGCCGTCTTCCTCGGATCATAAACATTCTCGTCGTGATGGCGACTATCACAGGAAGGGCTCAAGCAATAATGACAGGTATAAATCCAAACAGAACAAACATTCTTCTTCTGACATTATTTGCTACTGTTGTAATAAGCCAGGGCACATAATTGCTGAGTGTCCCTACAAGAAGAAAGAAGGTGGAAGAAAAGAAGACAAGAAATCCATCCACGGAAAGATGAAATCAGATAGAAGTTTCGTCGCTAAGAAAGCCAAAACTCTGAGCGACAGTGACTCCGATGAATCGAGTGATGAAGAAGAAGCTTACTTCGGCCTGATGGCCATGTCTGATGATGAAGAAGCACCCCCGTACACTGGAAAGGTAAATGATCACACTATCCTATCTGATTCTGATTATGCTTCGGCTGAACAAAAGGATAACCCCTCAGACGATGAATCTGAGCATATGTCTCAATATACCAAAATGCTCAAAGGCTTTAACAAGTGTCGAAAGGTCGTCAAAACTCAAGGTAAGGAGATCATGGCTCTCAAGGAGGTGGAATCTAACTTGAGAAAAGAAGTTGAAGAACTTTCTTCTCTCAAAGAGGAAGTCCAAGCCTTGAAAGACAAGATCAAAAGCTCGGAAGAGACTCTTGCCCTGAGAGATCATTCGATAAAAGTCTTGGAGGAACAGCTTGCGGCTGAGAAGAAGTTGGTTGAAGCTTTCTCTCAACCTAAAACTGTTCTGCCAATTATTGGTACTTTTACCACTAAGGCAAAAGGAAGCGGTATAGGGCATGAAGCTAGTACTAGCGATTCTTCTAAAAACACAATTGCTAAGAAGAATGGTTTGGTTGCTAAGAAAGCTACCACCAAAGAAAAAGGGAAAGCTTATCAAGAGCCTGTAGCATTCAAGAGAGTTATATTCCCTACGAATGCTTATGATATGGAGAGTTCCTATGGTCATTTCACACGACCAATTCCTTTTGCGCCTGTGAATGATCATAAGGAATGGGCTCCTCCCCGAAACTTTGGTGATAGTGCTTTTCAAGCACCCTATCAAGAGATTAATCGGAAAGGGCACGGTCCATTTGTTCATGGTCCGAGTGCTAAGAAAGCACCAAAAGTGAAGGCTGTTGCACCAAAGCCGAAGAAGACAGTACCACCTTGTGTGTGCTGCCCCCATGAGGCATCCTCATCTAGAAGGACTGCTCCTGCAAGAGCTAACGTTCAAAAAGTTAAGCAGGAGAGTGTAAAAAGAAGGTACAACAGATTCGACTGTTGGTGTTGCGGCAAAATTGGTCACTTTGCCGTTGATTGTTGGTTCAACACAACGTATACTAGGAGACCACAAGTGAACGTTGCAAGGCAGACCACTCGCAATGTTAACATTCATCGTGGTGCTCAACTGACAAGGGACCAAGGACCCAAATCTGTTTGGGCTCCTAAGGCAAAATAATCTGTTTTTGCAGATATGTCCAAAGGCCAATAAAAATCCTATCTGGTACTTGGACAGTGGATGCTCTCGGCATATGACCGGGACAAGAAGCCTTTTGCAAAACTACATTCCAGTTGCGAACGGTCCAAAAGTTATTTTTGGCGGTTCAGACAGAGGAATAACTAAAGGCTATGGTATGATTTCTAATGGTAATGTATCGTTTTCCGATGTAGCTTATGTGGAAGGATTACAACATAATCTGATAAGCATAAGTCAACTTTGTGATAAAGGATACATTGTTGATTTTCATAAAGATAAGTGTTTGATAAAGTCGGCTGAAAATCATGAAACGATTTTATCAGGCATTCACTGTAGAAACATATTTTGTTTAAATTTTCTTTGTATATCATCTTCTACACCTGTGTGTCTTTTAGCTAAAGATAGTGCATCTCTTGTTGACCAATGGCATAAGAGATTAGCACATATAAATCTCAAAACTATTAATAAATTGTTTTCTCAAAACTTAGTGCGCGATGCACCAGATGTTAAGTGCGTTAAAGATAGACCTTGTCATGCATGTGTAAAAGGCAAGCAAACTAGAGCTACCTTTAAAAGCATTATTGGCAAAGATTCAACCAGGTGTTTATACCTGCTCTATATGGATTTGTTTGGTCCTTTGCAAATTAGGAGTTTAGGAGGAAAGTCTTACACATTGGTTATTGTAGATGATTACTCTCGTTTTGCCTGGGTATTCTTTCTGAAACACAAGTCAGATACCTTTGACACTTTTACTAGCTTTGTCAGGCGAGTCCAGAATGAATTTAACTGTTCGGTGGTCAAAATCAGAAGTGACCATGGTACAGAATTTGAATCTGGAGCCATGACAGAATTCTGTGAAAGCCTTGGTATCTTTCATGAGTTTTCCTCTCCTCGAACTCCACAACAAAATGGAGTAGCTGAGAGAAAGAATAGAACACTTATTGAGGCTTGCAGAACCATGTTGAGTGACTCATCACTACCTGAATATTTCTGGGTTGAAGCTGTCAATACTGCATGCCATGTGCAAAACAGAGCACTCATAAACAAAAACCATGAAAAGACTCCTTATGAACTTCTAAAGGGCAAGAAACCGACCATTTCTTATTTTTGAATCTTTGGTAGTAAATGCTTTGTGCTAAACAATGGAAAGCATTACAAAACTAAGTTTAGTGAAAAGAGCTTTGAAGGTACTTTTGTAGGTTATAGTAGCCATAGTAGGGCATATAGAGTTTTTAATAAGAAAACCCTAGTGGTAGAAGAATCTATTAATGTTGTATTTGATGAGACGAGCATGCTACAAGGCAGCTCCTCTAGCATTTCTTCTGTAGACACAGGTTCAAAGCTGCAGGACTTAAGCTTGGATCAGCCAGTTGAAGAAAATTCTCAACACTTCATCAAGATTCCCCCAATAACTACCTATAAAGTGGAGGAAGATACTCCAACAGTAGAAGAAAGTCCTATCGGTCCAAATCATGCAAGGAACCTCGGGCTACGACACATGAGGGATCATCCAGTTTATCAGATCATAGGAGATCCTCATGAAGGAATAAGAACAAGACGAGGTACCTTTAATGAGAATATGCATTTGAGTTTTCTTTCGCAGGTCGAACCAAAGAAATTCCAAGAGGCAAATGAAGATCCATCTTGGATAATTGCTATGGAAGAAGAATTAAATCAATTCAAACGATGTAAGGTATGGACACTTGTTCCAAAACCCAAAGACAAAAATGTCATTGGAACAAAGTGGGTGTATAGAAACAAGCTGGATGAAGAAGGAACAATCATAAAGAACAAAGCCAGATTTGTAGCTAAAGGATACAGGCAAGAGGAAGGTATCGACTTCGATCAGACGTACGCTCCAGTAGTAAGGCTCGAAGCAATCAGACTCTTCCTTGCTTATGCTGCTTTCAAGGGTTTCACCGTATATCAAATGGATGTCAAATCCGCTTTCCTAAACTGAGACATTAAAGAGGAAGTATACGTTGAACAACCCCCAGGTTTTGTTAATCCTGATCATCCCAATCATGTTTATTTATTACAAAAAGCTTTATATGGTTTGAAACAAGCTCTTCGAGCTTGGTATGAGACGCTATCTAACTTTCTTCTTGAGAACAAGTTCACAAGAGGAAAGATAGATAAAACATTATTTCTTAGGGAAGTAAAAGGCAAGATTTTGCTAGTGCAAATCTATGTCGATGACATCATATTTAGCTCTACGGACAATAACCTCTGCAAAAAGTTTTCTAAACTTATGCAAGGGAAATTTGAAATGAGCAGTATGGGTGAGCTGAAATATTTCTTAGGACTTCAGGTGAAACAGTCTGAAGATGGAATCTTCATTTCTCAGACAAAGTTCACTAAGGAGTTGATTAAGAAATTTGGAATGGAGAGTGCAACCTCTATGAGGACTCCAATGAGCTCAGCTACGTCTCTGGACAAGGATGAAAAAGGAAAACCTTTTGATGAAACCAAGTACAGAAGCATAATTTGTAAGACCCCCTTTTTTTTTGCAAAAACCACCGGGTCTTAGGCCCAGAACCGCCGTTTTGCGGTGACACCTTCGCTCGAGAAGGTCGCCACTACAAAATGCCGATCCTGCCGGCCAAATCGATCACAAGAAAAGTAAGCTAAACTGATTAGTAGAACAAGCTAAGTCCACATCACATATGTAAATAACTCATCAAAAGATGTCCACAATGTAACTGAAAAGAAAGGAAATAAGATAACTAGGGCCTTGCCCAATACATCAGATCCTCACTACATGATTCACTCGCGGAAGCAAAACAACTAAATCAACACTCACGGATCCTGTTATCTGAGCTCCTGAGCTAGACTGCCCCGCCTCCATTTGCACCGGCCTCCGGTGCTGCTCCGTCGCCGCGGTCTCCTAAAATGATAAGGTCCACCGACCGTCAGTCATAAAGACTCAGCCAATTCCCCACCCCTCCCCCCAGGGCTCCTAGGCACCGGATGGGGAGGAGGAAGCGGAGGACAAACAAGGGGTAGAAACAAATGCAGGTGACAAGGTAATATCTACTCTACACAGGTGATATATATATATAAGTGAAACAAAATAGAAGCAGCAGGGTAAAGTAAAGGGAAAACAGTAAAGTGCAAAAGTAGAGGCAAGTAAGTGTTATAAAATAAACCATTGATTTATAGGAATGCCCATACAAACCTATAGACCAAGGGGTCGTTTAGCAAGGCCTATCGTATAAAAAGTCCCATACCAATTTATACGATAGGTGTCAGGGGTTGAATGCAATGATTATGCTATGTCATGCAAGTATGTTATTATGCGGTGATCAAACAAGTGCAACTCACCCACTACGACTCTATGCGCATAGACCTTTAGTTCCCTCTTTTGGAGCGAGCTAAACTCCTCAGGATACTCCCGTAGTGGCAAACGGAAGCGGTGGGTTGGGCCTCGCCCACCTCTAGGTTGGTATATGCACTACCCGACCTAGACCTATCGTACGCCTCCACAAAACCCGCAGAGCGTCTGCGTACTCTTACTGACTGGACCGCCAGACTTTTATGGCTAAGTGTAAATACCACACTTGCCGAGCCCAAGTGTTAACGTCGGTGCAACGACTGCCAACACGAAGGACCCACCACCTTATGCACATGCAAATTATCTTCCAACAATACCGAGCTACAAGCTCCCCGGGCTAACCCGCCCGTCACCAATAAATATCTCAGAAACAAAAGATCACCGGACTAAACCGGCTAGACTTCCATAAGCACACTCTCAGAGTGACTTTCCTGCCTTAGAAACTCAGGTGCTAAAAGATGCTAACAAGAAAAGACGATCTTTCGTCAATTCCCGGACGACCTAGCCGAGGGTGGCACCCCACCACCCTAAGACTTACCAAACCCCAACTTCTCTAGAGACCCATACATAATACAAGGCTACCACCCATCCTTCATCACTTCAGACCCTAGACAACCAGATTGACCTCTAACCCCAAAGTTGTCAAATTGCTAAACGCAGACCACCCTTAACGTTTTGATGCTCATGAAGAGAGGTACACTAAATATCCAACTTCTTGACCCAAGGGATTTACTGGGGACCCATACTACCTACCTCAGATCAAATCTAGGGTTTTATAATTTCCCATTAATAATTGTATTTTAAATAATTTTCCAAATGGCCATATTACTAAGGTTTGAACTACAAGTATGTTTTTCTGACCTCCAATGCCCACTCCAATTTATTCATAAATCAAGGGTACCTAATAAATAGTAGATATAAAGTTTTAGGGAAAACCAGCAAGATTTATTATTTTTAGAAATTCCAAAACACAATTATTTCCAATAGTTTCCAAAGGAGGTACCCTCATATAAACTCCAATCCTTGTGCAAATTAACACAGTGGTTCTTATTAATAAAATATTTAATCCTACAAAGTTTGACCATGCTATTCAGAGGGTATGTTTGTAATTCCATCCAAGGATATATTTGCAATTTCTTTCAAAATGAACTAGAGGTACCAAAAATATTGATCTATAAATTATGAGAAAATTACAGAGGTTATATATTGTTATGAAAAGACATCCAGCAAAGTTACATGCAATTACAGTAATTTATCATCACAAATTTAACCAACCCAAAAATTGCCAACAATGAGGAATATTACAATTTGGACCTCCAAGGGTTAACTCATGATCTAACCAATTCTTCCAGAGATATATGACATAAAAACCATGATTATGACAGAAGATGGTAAATTGATAAATACTATTTCTCCCTAAAACCTCAAACCCTAAATAATTACAAATCTACCCTAGGGTTTATTACTTATGATTGGCAACTCCAAATCCCTCCAAACTCCTACAGTAGCATTCTCTGGTCACTAAGGCCATCTACCCAAAATTTCAAGTCAAGCCACTGAGGTTTGACCCCTCTTCCTTCATTAACCTCTAATTGCACCCCATTAGGGTTTAGCCTAGGGTTAGGGTCTAACCTTCTCCAACAGCCCTAGTAGGAACTCCAGAGATTCATAACCTCAAAAACAAGTGGGTGACAGAAGATGGTGATTCCCTAGGTGCTATTCCTTCCTAGATCTCCAAATTCCAATTATTTACAAATCTACCCAAGGATTTATTACCTAGGTTAGACAACTCCAAACCTCTTCAAATTCACAAGGGAGTCTTCTCTGGTCACTATGACCTACCCACCAAAACTTTAGGTCAAACCACTAGGGTTTGACCCTACTCCCTTCATTGACCTCTATTTGCACCCCTTAAGGGTTTATCCTAGGGTTAGGGTCTAGGCATCTCCAAATCCACTCAAAGCTACTCCTTGAGGTGTCTCATACCTCCCAAGGCAGTGACCAAGGTCACCCCATCAATCAGTGGGAGGAAACCCCTCCACACCCCAAAGTTCTCTTATGTTTACTTTTGCCCTAAACATCACCTCTAAGCCAACTATTCTCAAGGGAACTCCCTACCTTGCCCATACCCATACCACTCACTATACTGACCATAGGTCAGTGGAAGACCACCTAAGATCCTACCAATAATTGGTGAGGGGTGGAATTCCAATGGGTACCTATTTGGGGTGCAAATAGCAATTTAGCCCCTTTTTGATTTACTAGGGCAAAACTCCTCCAATGGCCACCAAACTTGAACCATAGGTTGGCATGGGGGAGGGTGAGGTGCACCCCAAATATGGAGCCAAAAGACCTTGTGGAAGAGTGGGGGCACTCACCCAAAGTTTTGCCCAAACCTAGGGAGCCTAAGGCTATTTTGGTGGAATACCCTACCAAAACAACTCCATAAATCATGATATTTTAACCAGGGCCTATACATACCCCTTAGGACCACCCATCCAAGTTTGGAAGGGTTTTGAGGTGTTTAGGACACCTAATTAGGTTAAACTAGGATTATTGGTCTTTCCCAAAAATTAAGAAGAAAACTTCTCCAATCCTTGTGATCTTTGGACATGACCTAAGTATGCACAAGACTAGACTACACCCCAAAAATTAAGTCATGTGGAGTTCTATAATGGGGTGGGCATCAAAAATGAGTTCTGATTAGCCCTAAAGACAGCCTCCACTAGAATGAGTGCTGAGCCCTAACCAGGACTCCAAATTGAGTGATTTCAATTTTGTATGAAACTAGACCCAAAGGGCTACATTTTCTATGTTGACCACTTTTCATGATTCGGCCTCTAACTATTTTTCCCAGATTTAAATAGGAGCTGCAGTTTAATCATAAGAATAAGCAAAATCCTTAAGGGAGCGCACGAATCCTAAAGCGGATCGGAAGGCGCCTGGTCATCGTCCCCAGGAAATCAACGGCAGAGATTCACCGCGCCTGGGCCGCCTTAGTGAGTGATTTCCCGGCCACCTGAGCGCCGCCCCGGCCGACCAACGCCACCACCACCTCCGTTGAGGTGGGGGCCGGCGATGAGCGGTGTTTGATCGGTCGGAGGTGGCCGGAATCGTGATCTGTAGAAGGATACCCAACCCGATCAACGGGAGGATTGGCCGACTCGATTCACGGCCGATTGACCACGATTCGAGCCGCCGTCGATTTGGATCTAACCCTTAGAGTTCAGGGAGGAGAATTGGACCTGCTGGAGGGCTTGCCGTCGAGTCAACCTTGAGTACACCATGGGAGCTGCCGCCGGTTGAGAAGCCATGCCAATTCCTCCTACAGTGCACGGAATCCTCTGGTAAGATAGGGGTTTCTCTCCTCTCAGGTCTCTGAAGGTGAAGGGGGGTTCGATTGGGGGTGGTGATGGCTTTAAACATCATTGCCATTAAAGCCCCCCTTCGGTTACATCAAGGACCGACCCCTCTTCCTCTCCCTGCCTTAATCCCCCTTTGTAACTGATGGAAACTCCTCCTAATCGGCTGAGGAGTTGAATGGAGGCATCAATTGGGGAGGCTAAGAGGTAAATCCTCTTAATGGCCATGAATGGCCTCTTCTCTCTCTTCAAAAATGGTGAAACCCCCATTTTCTCTCTCCTAATTACCATGGTCGGTTTCTATACTCTCTCCTGAGCTTAATGAGGGCCCACATGGGCTGGTTGACCACCCAATTGAGTTAGCCCAAAGAGATTGGGTTAGGTTTGAGCATTTTGACCTAAATTGGGCAATTTTGACTTTTGGCCAAATTGGTCAATTGGGGAACCCTAGGATGGGGCTTTTGGGTTCAATAGGTTCTAAATTAAGTTTAGGAACTAATGGTGGAGTCAATTTGGTCATATGGTTCTTGGTTGACCCAATCTAAGGTGATTTGACCAAAATAGGCTAATTTGACTTTGGTCAAATTGAGCCCTAGGGTTGACTTGGTCATGGGGCTTTTTGGTCCACTAGCTCCCCTATGACATGATAGCCCTAGGGGTGAGGTCAATTTAATGTGGTGAAGGTCAATTGGGGTACTTTGAGAAGAAAGGTCATTTTGACCTAAAAAGGGCATTTTGGTCAATTTGCACCCCTGGGGGTCCCATGATGGGGCTTTTGGGTCCATTAGGTCTATAATGGTATTATAAACCTAGGAGTGTGATCAATTTGACATGGTGAGGGTTGATTGGCTCTAAATGGGCTACTTTGACCAATTTGAGGGTTTATGTTGACTTTGGTCAAATTGGCCTCTTAGGTTGACTTCAATGGGCCCAAGGTGCCCTAAGGGGACCTCTAAAGGGTTAGGGACACTATGGTGGGGTCCAAGGGTTAAGTTGAAGCCCTAAATTCCAATCCCAAGCTTGGAAGATGGGAATTGCTATTTGCAGACCAAGGTGGCTTCCTCCTCCTTTCCTAAGCTCTTAGGTTCAAAAAGGTTCTTCCTATGGTTTTGTCATGACCCAGTCATGACAAAACCAACTTTGGGGTCTAGCAGTTTGGGGGATGTTACATAATTGGCTCTTTGCTCTACCTTACTGCCAGTAGACCTGATATAATGTTCTCTACATGTGTTTGTGCTAGATATCAGGTGAACTCTAAGGAATCTCACTATACTGCCGCAAAGCGGATTTTGAGATACCTTAAAGGCACACCAAATCTTGGCTTATGGTACCCAAGAAGTAATGATAGCGAACTAATTGGTTTTTCAGATGCAGACTTTGCAGGTAGCAAAGACGACAGAAAAAGCACTTCCGGGACGTGCCAATTCCTCGGAAGGAGACTTATTTCCTGGAGTAGCAAGAAGCAGAATTGTGTTGCAATATCAACCGCCGAGTCGGAATACGTTTCTGCTGGCAGTTGTTGCGCACAACTTCTATGGATAAAGAATCAACTTCAAGACTACAACATGAAGATCAAAGACATTCCTATGTTTTGCGACTCTTCCAGTGCAATTGCTATCGCAAATAATCCAGTCTCTCACAGTCAGACAAAGCACATCGAGCTACGATATCACTTTATCCGGGAGCATGTGGAGATGGGTGACATAAATCTGAGTTATGTTCCCACGGATAAGCAAGTTGCAGACATTTTCACGAAGCCACTGGATGAGACTAAGTTCTCTTTCTTCAAGACGGAACTTGGAATGCTCAACATGGAGTAATGATCAAGTCAACCAAAACCATGACGAACAGGAAGTTTTTGACAAGTCATGTCTCAGGACTTGGCTGGATTTCTCGAGACAAGCTGAAGATTTCGAGATAGGCAGATGTCTCGAGACACGGGTTATCACTCGAGACATCAGGGAAGGAAATGCCGCGCTGAATTTCCTGAGTTCTCGAGACATAATCGATGTCTCGAGACATAAGTACTTTAAAGAACTCCAAACGTCAGGTACGCGCTGCTCTTTCTCTTATTTTTCTTCAAAATGTCACTTAAACGTCAAATCAAGATAGTATATATATATATTAGAACTCAAAAACTTGATGTTCACGCAAATCATTTCCGAGACTTCCAAGACCTTTCGACTTCTTCTCGAGCGGCGACAGGTCGGTGCTTCCGTGGTTCTCGGTGCTTCATCATTCTCGTTCGACAATTCTCTCTCTCTCTCGCATTAATGGCTCCTACTCCTCATCCAAAGATTGGCGTCGGGAATGAGGTCGTTCGCTCAGGTATCGCCAGTTTATCCGATGACTTCAAGAACCTATTTTGTTTGCTTGATGCCGCCGGTCTTACTTTCGTTCTTGAGCATCCTTGCCGGGTGCTGTTTGATGAGGTTGAAGAGTTCTTTATAAATGTGAAGCCTATTAAGGAAGGAAGAATGTTGATTTCATTTGTTAAGGGTATCAAAATCAAAGTCTCTCCAAAGACTCTTACTAAGTATTTGCAGCTGTCTGAAATAGAAGCTGAAGCAGAGCTGAATGAAATTGACTGGTTGAGAACAGCAAGGTACTGTGGTCTTGATTCAGATTTTGCTGCAGTGAAGAGGCACAAGATGAACGATGCTGGCAAGCTTTTAGTGGACATTGTTTCCAAGGTTCTTTTCTGCAGGACAGGCACACGAGGACATGTGTCTGAAGAAATATTTCAGTTGGTGATTGGAATTGTGTCAGGAAAACAGAGAGATTGGGCCTCAATCTTATTCTCAAATATCAAGGCTTGCATTAATTCTCCAAACTTTGCCCGGATCATCTCATTATTCCTGAATCAGTTTAATCCTGCTATATTTGACATGTCCAAAGGTGCAGTTATCCATCACCTTAAGAAGATCGATGTCATCTCCATGCGAGATGGGACATTCGAATCAAGAAGACGGGAGTGGCTAGTGCTACTTCTGAGGGGGAGACTCATAAATCTGCAGTTGCAAGTGAAGCAGAAATTCCAGTTCCATCTTCTGAAGGTCAGGTACCTAAAGTAACATCATTTCCACTTCCTTCACGGATTCGTTCTAAAGCTTCAGGTCGAGCCAAGCTGCCAATCCGTTCCAAAGCCAAAGGTCAGCCCTCATCAGCTCCAACAGAATTCATTCCATCAGTGACACAGTCAGATCCATCAGATACTATCCCATCATCTGCTCATATTCACATTCCAGCTCCATCTTCACCTCTACCAGATTCAGTTCCATCACCTCCTCCTTCTCCATCAGTACAAGCAGATGTCATAGTGTCAGATTTTCCAGCTAAGGAGAACATACCTTCTTCTGACAAGGATGTGTTCATCCCCTCTTCTCCCTCAGTTCTTGAAGCAGACACTTCTTTGGCAGATGACAGAGTTTCAGATGTTCAGAAGGATTTGCAACAAGAAGTATCTGAAGTGCACAGTCCCAGTGGCCAACAGGCAGGGTCTGGTGCAGATTTTGTTTTTGAAGACGATGGTGATGATTCCGTTCATGAATCATCCCCTCCCCTAGTACATGTTGAGGGGGAGTCAGAGTTTGACACAACCAGGAATGCTCCAGATGAGCTAGGTTGTGAAGAGGACAATGTGGTTCACTCTCTTGAGATTGAAGAGCTCCCTGATGATGTTCCTGATGCCGCACCTGCTGTTACTCTTCCTTCCTCTCATCCTTCCCCTCCAATCCTTGATGCAGATTCTCTTCTGGGAAAGATTGAAGCTATGCTCAAGAAGCAGAGTGAACAGTTTGAGAACTCTTTGACAACTGTTCACAGGAAGATTGCCTCAGTTGAAAGTGAACTTGGTAGGGAGTTAGCTAAAATCAAATCAAATTATGAAAATCTCTCTGAATTGATGTGCCTAGGGAGCAAAGCAATTGAACATGCAACTGAAGGTGTAGGCACAGTGTTGGCTCAGACTATTACAATGACAAAGCTTCAAGACTCATTGTCTGACAAGGCTGAAGCAAATACATTCCGGATTGTTGATGAAGTCGGAAATTTCAAAGATGATACTCTCCAAACCCTATCTGTAGAAGTCAGATAGGGGGAGGACATTATAATGGAAAGGATGACAGATTTAGTGGAAAGCTCTGTGTCAGCTATTCAAAGCTCATGGAAATCACAGTTTGATCAGTTCTCTTCTAGGGTGCAGAAGCAAATTGCTGATGTTAATGCTTATTCCTTCAAAACAGCAACGTGGCTTCATAATCAGATTTTTCCTGAGTTAGAAATTGATCCAGATGTTCCTGTTCCTCAGTTTTCTCCAAGGCCAGAAGAACTACTTGGGAAGGCTCCTATAGTTGAAGATCAATCAGATAGGGCTGGGACCAAAAGAAAAAGAAAACTTGGTGAAGGTCCCTCTGCGAGTAGATCTGTTCCGAGTTCTAGCTCTGCAGGCCATAGCAAAGCTCAGGTTGAGGAGGTTCTACCAGAAATCTGGAGCCCAGTCTCAAAAGACATAATTCTTGAAACCTATAGGTTAGTCCGTGAAGGCAAAATGAAAAGATCTGAATGCTACAGCTCACTTGAATGGGAAAAACATGAGACAGCTCAAAGGAAGAGAAGAATCCATTTCAGGGCATTTGGTTATAATAATTCTGATGCTCCGGCTCCACCTTCGTTTTACCATCCCAAGCCTTATGCTTATTTCTCCAGACAAGAAGAAAAGAGGAAAAGGAGATCTTGAAGGATAATGTTGATGCTGACAAGACATATTTTGCTTTGGTTCTGATTTTGTGAACATCAAGTCTTCTTAACAATTCAATTTAGACATATATATATATATAATTGTTGATTTGATGTTCTCTACTTGTTCATTTCTATATCTTTGTGTAGTGTAGCATATTTATTCTATATTGCTGTAATTCAACTTAGTGTATAGGGTTCTGACTTCTACAAATAGGGGGAGATTGTTGGGAATTGTATTCACAATTACCTTGATTTGTGAGAAGTCGCCCTTGAACTAAGATTGAATTGCATTTGTATTTGATATGCTTTTCCAGTATTGTCTTGCAGATTATCATTGCTAAGTGTAAATCAATGTCAGGTCACAATGGGTCTGCAAACACAGTTTCATACAATGTAATTCCTCATTATATGAAACATGGTGATGACTCATGTGTGATCTCTCTATTGGGGTACACTTCATCTTCAAGACTATTGAAGACTTTGGAGTGCGGTTGCAGCAAATGTTCAAGAGAAGAAAAGGAGTAAATGAATATAAATTTTTCTAAGGATATGTCTCGAGAGATCAAGCATGTCTCGAGAATCGTTTAATGTCTCGAGAAGCAAGTTCTGTTGATCTCGGTATTTCTGTTCTTGATGACTCGAGAGATCAAGCTTGTCTCGAGAGTCCTTAAGACCGAAATCTTTGTAATGTCTCGAGAGATCATCGAGTTCTCGAGACATCCCTTTCCTGATCTCTTTGTTTCATATCTCGAGAGATCCGTTAGTTCTCGAGAGATCCCTTATGTCTCGAGAATTCTGTCCGTTATTTTCTAATTTGTTTCCTCTGTTCTTGACGGTTCGTAAACGCTCCTTCCCGATCCTAACGGCTATATTGAGTGCGTTTAAGGTCGATTTAACCTTTATTCATTGCCCTCTATATATAGGATCGCTCTTGGGTTATTTCCAACAAGTTTTTCGAATCGTTCTCAAACCCTAATTTTCTTTCCTGATCTAAAAGAACGAGAAAAGCGCCGCCTCGCTGTCGCCTACGATTGAAGATCGATCTACTCATTTGAGTTGCTGATTTCTATCAAAGAAGGATTCGATCGATCCGTGTTCTGATTCTACAACCTCTATTGGATCGTTTCGGATTGCTAAAGACAGATTTGAAGGATCGTTGTTCTTCCTCATCGTTCTCAAAAGCCATTCAAGAAGAAGGAAGAAAACGCCTCTGTTATTCAGATCTGGTATCTTATTGTTCAAAACATTTTATCATCTATTGTAGGAGTTGTTATCTCCGAGCTGTAGGAGAGGTTGTTCTCCGAGTTGTAGGAGAAGTTTTTCTCCGAGTTGTAAGAGAGGTTCTCTCTGAGATTGTAGGAGTTTGACTCTGAGTTTGTAGGATCATTCTGATCCGAGATTTAGTGAGTAGTCAAGTCTAGTTGTGGTGCTAGATTGGCGAGGCCGGCAGTGGAGTACCCAAGTACGGAGAACCACTATAAATTCCTGGTGTTATCTGTGGCTGTGAATTATTTTGTGTGTTGTGCTTTACGTTTAATTCTTAATTCCGCAAAAGACGTAGAGATCACCTATTCACCCCCCTCTAGGTGATTTAGGTAAGCAACTAGATACTTCAATTGTTCCCGTTGTTCCTAGCCTCGGCATAGTGGTTTGCTTCTTCTCTCTTCCTCGGAGCCCAACAGTCATAACTCATATGCCCAAACTTGTTACAGTTGTAACATTGGATTTGGGACATATCTCCTCGGCCTCTTCCTCGGCCTCTTCCTCGGCCTCTTCCTCTTCCTCTTCCTTCTTGCCAACCTCCTTAAGGTCGCTCCACCTCTTTCTGGAAATTTTGGTTTCTACCTCCTCTTCTACCTCTGCCTCTGCCTTGATGACCTCGGCCACGCTGGCCACCTCCTCTTCCTGAACTTTCTCCAAAGTTCAACTGGGTCTGGAGTGCTTTTCCCAAGCCACTCACTTCTTCATCATCCTGCAGCATCCTGTACTCATGAGCCTGTAAAGAGCCTACAAGCTCGTCAACGGCCATCTCGGTGAGGTCCTTCAACTCTTCGATTGCTACCACTACATGGCGGAACTTCTTGGACATGGATCTCAACAACTTCTCCATGAAGCTCACGTCATCGATCGTCTCCACATTGCGCTTCATCTCATTTGTGAGCGTCCGCAGACGAATCACATAGTCACCGACCTTCTCGGTACTCTGCATCTTTGTTACTTCATATTCCACCCGGAGGGACTGCAGCTTCACCTTCTTAGCCTTGTCCACCCCTTGCATGGAGCGTTGCAACACCTCCCATGCCTCCTTGAAAGTCTTCGCGTCTGAGATCTTCTCAAAGGTTGTTTCGTCAACCCCTTGGTACAACAAGAAGAGAGCCTTCTTATCTCCCTTCCTTGCCTCCTTTAATGTCGTCTTCTGGGCGTTAGTCAACGCCGCCTCTGCTGCTGCAGTACGCTCCTCATAGTCATTCTCTACTACATCCCATAACTCTTTGGAGGCGAGTAGCACCCGCATCTGTATACTCCAATTCCCATAATTGGTCTTCATCAGCTTGGGGATTTGCCCCGGCATAGCTCCACCCGTCTCCATTGCTTCTACTCCTCAAACCTTCCGAGTCACCGCAAAGGTTTGCAACCTCCCTCTGATACCACTTGTTGGAAGCGTCGTATATGTGCCCGCAACCACGCTACCTCGCCTCTCTTCCTCGCCGAGCACCACTTCGCCGAACACTCACAACTCTACTGAGCACGCACACCACACTTCTCGACTAGCACCTCCAACCTCTACTGCTTGGCGAGATGCACCCCCCACAACTCCTAGGCAAGCTCTCCACTCAACCACCTCCTCTCTTTACTCCTGCGAGTTGGCGAGCCCGGCGAGAGCTTCCAGCGGTGAGCGGGCTGCACCGGCAAACCTCCTGTAGGTGAGATGCACAGTCCTGTAGGCGAGAGCTCCTCCTTCCTTTACTCCGGCGACGAGATACTCCAGGCGAGTTGGCGCACGGGTTGGCGGGCTGCTCCACTCCTCCACGTCCTGGGGCTGGCGAGAACTTCTGCTCGCAAGATCTCCTACGGGAGATGGCTGGCGAGATAGCTGTGCGAGACTCCTTCAGGCGAGGGCTTCACGTGAGTGCGGGCTGGCGAGATGTAGATGGCGAGAGAAATAAAATTCCTGCAGGAATAATTACCTTTCTTAAAACTTTGTCTCTCTCTCTCTCTCTCTACACTCTCACTCTCTCTCTCTCTTAATTCTGCCGAAAGAAAAGAAGAAAAGGCTCTCCAAAAATTTTCTATTCAGCGCAACTTCAAACAAATACAAGGGGGCCTATTTATAGGCAAAGCAAAAACAACAATCTTCTCTCTCCGCAATAAATGCGGGCTCTCTCTCTCTCCTCCACCTTTACATTTAAAATTCATAATAATAAAAGCTTTAAACAAATGTTGACCAAGTCAACAAATTAAAACCAACAAGAACTTGGTTGGAGGAGTTGAGTTGTACCCAACAAAACTGGGATTTGGGTCCTAGCAGCATCCTGAGATGAATGAATTAAATATAATTGGCTAGGTTCAAGCTATATTCTAGATCAGAGAAGCTGAGCATAATTGTCTAAGTACCACCTAAAGTTTGTGTTGGAGTCCCTTGAGAGCCTCTCTGAATTCTCCAAGTTCTTCTCATCAATATGGAGTTTTACACAAACCCGAAACTTGTCGAGGTACCCCGAAGGCCCTATGGACTTGGCCCGAATACAAAACTAGTTTGGATTCTAATCCTTCAATTTTTTGAAGGAACTTCTAGTAGAAACTGGACTTATAATTGTTATGGAGGTCTCAAGACCAGTTGATGATGTCTAAATTGAGGGAAGAAGCCCTTTTTTTACAGGGTTGCGGAGAGATTCTAGCAATTCTGTCTGTAAATATTGATGTCTATCTTCCTGCAACTAATGGAATTGTATGGATTGCATCTCATAGATCAAAACGTTCGCCCAAATGTGTGCTTAGATTGGGAGGATCTGAATGGATGTCTAAAAAGGGATAGACGCCTAGCTGGAAAAATAGAATTTCTCCCTACTTACCCATATTCTAATGTATACGAAGAGAGTAGAGATCACAGATCATTAATAGGTCGTCAGGTCTCCAACAATCATCATTGAATGTGGAAATGAGCGAATTTGAACCTCCCTCGATTTTCTAAAAATGCATCAAAGGAAACCTTCAATTGGTGTCTTTCTTGACCCACTCTCCAAGATGATAGCTTTTTCACAGTATGATCTTAATTTGGTCGTGTGTGCTTTGCATTGGCTCTAGGGAAGTTTGGGCATTAATGGAGGTTTTGAGTTTCCGGTGAATGAATGAGGGAAAAAGGTTGTTTGTCCCCCTGTGATCCCGGTGGCAGCGACAACATGTGGTTTCCTCCTGCCTGCCACGGTTCTATCTTCAACTGCGGTTTAAAGATAAGTCCTAGTTTGGGTTAAGAGTGGCCACGGCATACCGTGTGCGAACCGGATCGACTAGTTCCAGTTTTGCCCGACTCCGGCAGAACTTGTCTGGATTTAGTAACTTGGACCCAAACTGGCTTCTGATTTGCCTGTTTAGCACCGTTGAGATTGTCTCGACGAACCCGACAAATTCATTGAACTTGGTCCTGATTCGGATTTTTAAAAAAATTGGGTACCCATCAATATTCTTTTAGCTGCTCGTAAATATGCTCACAAGAGTAATCCAAAATGCTTATTTTACAAACGAACTTTTCTTTTGAGTTTTTACACAAAAGTGTGTGATTCTTTCCTTTACACCAAACTTAGCGACCGCCGAATTATCTTTAGAACTTCCTTTCAAAAAAAAAAACACTTAAAAATGCATTTGGAAGTAGTTCATATGTTGTTTCATATACTTTTGATTAGATACCGGTCTTACTTATCAGTTCCAACTGCCCCTAATGTGTATGTGGTCATTTTATTTCAGTTTAGCTCCAGTGCATCAGCAGATTCTATTAGGAGATTGAAGTACTCAATTGATAGCACTCATATTATGCTGTCCACCTGATGATTTGTCTCCATCAGCAACATTTGTAAAGGTTAGTTCTGCTTAACCTTAGCTCCTACCCAGTCAGTTACAGAGCTTCTGTAGTTGCCATATTTTTATGTTAACAATGTTAAATAGAGGGATTACTCTACTGGCAAGTTTCTTTAAAATGGGATTATGTAATTCTCATCACCATTATCGTAGTATTATCTCAACTGTTTGGGTGTACGTAGTGTTGTAGATGTGGGATGACATGTCGGACATAAAAAAATTTGGGGAGAAAACACCACGACATCGACAATATTTTGTTCCGTGTTTCATTTCGTGCATTTCTCTGCACCTAGATTCGACAACTTTCTCTCATTACTTTTTTGGTGTTCTTTATGTCATTTACTATCGTCGACGCCTCCTTTTTGTGTAATTTATAAAGATATATTATAATTTTATGTTTATTGTATAATTTATAAATATACTGTGTACAATTGTACATATTTATAAAAAATGATGTATATATATATATATGTATATATGAATAAATTTATTTAAATATTAAAATCCGGCATTGTAAGAATATCCTCGATATATGTCTGCAATTTGACATCTAACATTTCAAACGCAAACCGATAATAATCCGACATCCGACATCTACAACTTTGAGTGTGCGTATCCTTAATAAAGTTCGCATGATGCATCATGCATGCGATGTTAAATTTAAACTATTCTATTGAACAACTTCCATCTATTATATCTTGAGCTTAACTCTTCTCATACCTAATCTTTTGACATCAAATTTATCTACTCATTTACTTGATGTATTTTCACCCAAGTCTATATCTATTCTAGCTCTTATCTTCGATAGATGTCAATCACATTGTTTGGCTAATATAATCTTTTTTTAATCTATTATTTTTTATGCTCTTCTACATTGATCTTCACATTTTCAATTTGGTTACACTGATGCTCTGTTTGGGGCGGTAGTGGCGGTGGGAAAAGCTCTATTCTTATTGTTACTGCCCTTTTTAGGTGTTTGGATGAGGAGCTTTTTCAAGAAAGGTGTCTTGGGGACTTTCTAAAAACCGTTTTCTTTGTTTTCAACTTTTCCTCTTTTATTCGAGGGTTTATGAAAGACGCCCCAATCATTCGCGATCTGCCTTTCTTCCTTCGCGCTGCTGCAATTAAATGTTTCTCTCATTCGCGATTCTTCACTCATTCGCCATTTTTGCTTCTCGCCGTTGACCTTTTGTAACATGTTTATTTAAGATTTATATAATATTTATTTATCTATGCGATAAATGATTATCATAAAATAATTTGTTTATTATTAAAAAGATAAACGACTATTATTAAAAAATGGTACTTCCAAACAAAAAAAAACGTAAAACTCTTTTTTTGGAAAACACTTAAACTGGAGATTTTTCAATCAGTCTATAATTTTTTTCAAAACAACTTTCTGAACAGCTCTAATGTCATCACTGTTTTTTTAACTGTCACCACCGCCCCAAACAAAGCCTCAGACTTAGATACCAACGACTTTTTAACAATTCTTATGTGGTAGATACTATACACTATCAATTATTGTTATATCCGCGTCCTTACATAAGTTGTTCTTGGAACTTAATTTATGCCAAAAAAACATAATGACTGAAATGTGCGGTCTGAACATTTCAGGAGCTAAGTAGGCTACATGATGGAGTGGCAAATCGACTAACTCGGGGGGGGGGGGGGGGGGGGGGACTCTCTAAATGCATTCCTAAATGTGATGAGGTGTAATGCAAGTGCAAAAGTGGTCCGCTCAAAATTTGCAGCCTATAATTGATTATTATAAAAACAACCATAGGGGCACACGCAGTCACAATTAATTAATTAAAGGAGAACAAGCTGTCAATTTTGCAAACGAGAGAGGCGCCGATAATTTTAAGCATTCACAGAATATGCTCCGCAAGTAGTACAACAAATGAACTAATATCACGATAAGATAAACATCCACCACAATATGAGTTGTCGAAATAAACAACAAAAGAGAATAAAACTACAAACCACAACTGACACGTGCAGGTGGCGACGAACGATTCAATGTAGGGCATCCAAGGCGGCGGGGAGGGACTCCAGAAGGCAAAGGGGGGCTGTTGCGGGTAGCAGAAAGGGGGGGCTGAGGAGGGGGAGTTGGCTGCAGGAAGGTGAAGGGGCGGCGCATCTGGGCTGAGTGAGGGGCGGCCGGAAGTCAGGGGGTTGGCTGGAATAGGAGAGGGGAAGGAGGAGGAGGTGTGAGGGGCTGGCTGTGGGCTGCTGGGTGGCTGCACGAGGAAGAGGAGGAGGGGAGGTGGTGCGGCTGGTGGTGACGGCGCGAGGGAGAGGAGGGGAAGAGATGGTAAGGTTGGCGGTGGCTGCACGAGGAAGATCGCACGGTCCAGAAGAGGAGGAGGCGGAGGGGTTCTGGGGAGGGCTTACCGGAAAGGGAAGCGGGGTTGGCGTCGCACCAGCGGTAGGGGAAGGAGGATTCGAGGCCGGAGAGGGTTCGAGCGGGGAAGACTTGACCGAGAGGGACGCAGGGCTGGCGTCGCACCAGCGGAAGGGGAAGGAGGAGTCGCACCTTCTGTGATCGACGGTTAGGCGATGCTAACTCACAATCATAGAAGGTGCGACTCCTCCTTCCCCTCCCGTTGGTGCGACGCCAGACCCGCCTCCCTCTCCGGCAAGTCTTCCCCGCCCGAACCCTCTCTGGCCTCGACTCCTCCTTCCCCTCCCGCTGGTGCGACACTAGCCCCGCCTCCCTTTCCAGTAAGCCCTACCCAGAACCCCTCCGCCTCCTCCTCTTCCGGACCGTGTGATATTCCTTGTACAGCCACCGCCGACCTTACCATCTCTTCCCCTCCTCTCCCTCGCGTCGTCACCACCAGCCGCACCACCTCCCCTCCTCCTCTTCCTCGTGAAGCCATCCAGCAGCCCACAGCCAGCCCCTCACACCTCCTCCTCCCTCCCCTCTCCTTTTCCAGCCAACCCCCCCGACTTCCGGCCGCCCCTCACTCAGCCCAGATCCGCCGCTCCTCCATCTTCCTGCAGCCAACTCCTCACCCCCCCCCCCCCCCCCTTTCTGCTACCCGTAGCAGCCCCGTTTCGCCTTCTGGATTCCCTCCTCGCCGCCTTGGATGCCCTACATTGAATCGTTCGTCGCCACCTGCACGTGTCAGTTGTGGTTCGTAGTTTTATTCTCTTTTGTTGTTTATTTTGACAACTCATATTCTGGTGGATGTTTATCTTATAGTGTTATTAGTTCATTTGTTGTACTACTTGCGGAGCCTATTCTGTGAACGCTTAAAATTATCGGCGCCTCTATCGTTTGCAAAATTGACAGCTTGTTCTCTAAATGCATTCCTAAATGTGATGAGGTGTAATGCAAGTGCAAAAGTGGTCCGCTCAAAATTTGCAGCCTATAATTGATTATTATAAAAACAACCATAGGGGCACACGCAGTCACAATTAATTAATTAAAGGAGAACAAGCTGTCAATTTTGCAAACGAGAGAGGCGCCGATAATTTTAAGCATTCACAGAATATGCTCCGCAAGTAGTACAACAAATGAACTAATATCACGATAAGATAAACATCCACCACAATATGAGTTGTCGAAATAAACAACAAAAGAGAATAAAACTACAAACCACAACTGACACGTGCAGGTGGCGACGAACGATTCAATGTAGGGCATCCAAGGCGGCGGGGAGGGACTCCAGAAGGCGAAGGGGGGCTGTTGCGGGTAGCAGAAAGGGGGGGCTGAGGAGGTGGAGTTGGCTGCAGGAAGGTGAAGGGGCGGCGCATCTGGGCTGAGTGAGGGGCGGCCGGAAGTCAGGGGGTTGGCTGGAATAGGAGAGGGGAAGGAGGAGGAGGTGTGAGGGGCTGGCTGTGGGCTGCTGGGTGGCTGCACGAGGAAGAGGAGGAGGGGAGGTGGTGCGGCTGGTGGTGACGGCGCGAGGGAGAGGAGGGGAAGAGATGGTAAGGTTGGCGGTGGCTGCACGAGGAAGATCGCACGGTCCAGAAGAGGAGGAGGCGGAGGGGTTCTGGGGAGGGCTTACCGGAAAGGGAAGCGGGTTTGGCGTCGCACCAGCGGTAGGGGAAGGAGGATTCGAGGCCGGAGAGGGTTCGAGCGGGGAAGACTTGACCGAGAGGGACGCAGGGCTGGCGTCGCACCAGCGGAAGGGGAAGGAGGAGTCGCACCTTCTGTGATCGACGGTTAGGCGATGCTAACTCACAATCATAGAAGGTGCGACTCCTCCTTCCCCTCCCGTTGGTGCGACGCCAGACCCGCCTCCCTCTCCGGCAAGTCTTCCCCGCCCGAACCCTCTCTGGCCTCGACTCCTCCTTCCCCTCCCGCTGGTGCGACACTAGCCCCGCCTCCCTTTCCAGTAAGCCCTACCCAGAACCCCTCCGCCTCCTCCTCTTCCGGACCGTGTGATATTCCTTGTACAGCCACCGCCGACCTTACCATCTCTTCCCCTCCTCTCCCTCGCGTCGTCACCACCAGCCGCACCACCTCCCCTCCTCCTCTTCCTCGTGAAGCCATCCAGCAGCCCACAGCCAGCCCCTCACACCTCCTCCTCCCTCCCCTCTCCTTTTCCAGCCAACCCCCCCCCCCCCCCCCCGACTTCCGGCCGCCCCTCACTCAGCCCAGATCCGCCGCTCCTCCATCTTCCTGCAGCCAACTCCTCACCCCCCCCCCCCCTTTCTGCTACCCGTAGCAGCCCCGTTTCGCCTTCTGGATTCCCTCCTCGCCGCCTTGGATGCCCTACATTGAATCGTTCGTCGCCACCTGCACGTGTCAGTTGTGGTTCGTAGTTTTATTCTCTTTTGTTGTTTATTTTGACAACTCATATTCTGGTGGATGTTTATCTTATAGTGTTATTAGTTCATTTGTTGTACTACTTGCGGAGCCTATTCTGTGAACGCTTAAAATTATCGGCGCCTCTATCGTTTGCAAAATTGACAGCTTGTTCTCCTTTAATTAATTAATTGTGACTGCGCGTGCCCCTACTGTTGTTTTTATAATAATTAATTATAGGCTGCAAATTTTGAGCGGACCACTTTTGCACTTGCATTACACCTCATCGCATTTAGGACTGCATTTAGAGCGTTTCCCCGAGTTAGTCGACATGTCACTGCATCAAATTGGTATCAAAGCTAGGTTGCGCGCACTTTTCGATACGCAGTCGTAGAGTTTATAGGTTTTTCAGTATGTCTAGGTGTCACGATTATTCTGCCCCTTCACCCTAATCCTCCTGTGCCGCCAGCCATTCCCCACGTGGAACCACCACTGATCCCCCTCCTCATCCCGGATCAATCCAGATCCGGGAATTTCATCCCCTGATCCGTCATTCCATCCACCCGTACTCTACCCCATAGCCCGGATCCGCTACCAAACATCGGATCCATTCATCCCTCGCCAGGATCAATCCATACGTGGCCGGATCTATCCTTTTCCGTCCGATCCCGACTCCCACCGCTGAGGACATCCACCCTCACTATCTTTCACCACCGGTTCCACCTCGGATCGTCGTGCACGCATCTCCGGCTTCATATTCTTCAGTGCCTTGGTCAGCTCACTACTTGGTGAGTTCTCTTTGTAATGGATTATTATTTTCAGCATATTTATATTGGATTGGATCTTGTACTTGTTTGAATATCTTGCATGGTGGTTGTTTGTCAAATTATTATTGTGATTCGCAGGGTTTATTCGTCGCGCGCCCTTGCTTTGGCCCTCCACGCAGAGGAAAGCCTAAGCTTGTTTTCGCCCTAATAAAATATTCTGTCTTGTCTTGAATTATCTGCGTGGGTTGTTGTTATTATTTATTACCTAATTTGTGACTAGTCCGTCGGGCTTTGCATAGCATGTAGGGTTAGATCACGGATTTTCCGCCGCCTATAGATTCATCCTGCGTGACTGCATGCACACCTAGCAGAACTGGGAGAGGTCCATAAATGTGCAGTTTGAGCATACAATTTCCATCCATTTTATTAATTGTTACTGAGTTGCATTTATATAGGAAAATTGTGTCAGGAGCTCCTGATATATTTGTGTCATGAGGCGCCGAATACAAGGAAATGATTGAATCTTCGCCTTGGAGTAAAACGGAGGCGTGATCTAATCCGCTATCAGAAAAATCAATCTTTGAACTTCGTATCATATATTTTTACGGCATACGAAATAATGGACTTGATTCGGCTGAAAACATGAATCAAATCATATGTACCTCTTTCAGCAAAAGAAGCCACGTTCTTTGCCGCCGCTCGCCTTTTTTCATGCATGCTACATTTTACTTCGAACAATGTGCAGTTGTTCATGGAGGGTACTTTGCCGTTTATTGCCATGAAATTCCAAAAATAATGTATTTGCTTCCTATTACAAGTGTAAAAATGTTCTAAATTTTCACTTCCACCACTAAAGATTGTTATGCCAAAAAAGCTTTGTTTTCCTATTTTTGCTCTCATGGATTTTGTTATATTAAAGTAAAAGGTATATAGTACTCATGCATGAGGGTAAAATATGATGAAGGTTCATGTTTCTTGTTTATGACATGATAGTGATGTGTAGTGCCCTAGAATGTGATCTTTAAATACTTTTTGCTTGAATGTGGTAATGTTTGGTTGGTGTTCGATCATAGTTGAGGAATCCATAGGGTGTCCCTTCTACGTGCTAACCTGTCATTGGTTAGTCGGTAGCTCGAAGACACCATGTTAGTCCTGACAGGTCCCTATGGGACCGTCAGATGGAAAGAGAAGGGGACGGTGGTTCATTTTGTTTTTGGAGAGCGAGAGCTAGTGATGGGGATCATATTTCACGTGTGGGACGATCTTTATCGAAACCCGCCCGAACCTACTCACATGGAAGACGGAGTTATGATTGTTGGATGAACGATCTGAGCTGTAGTAGTGTTCGGACCGACAGATATTTTTATGTTCTTTATGTATTTTACTTCATGTATATTTAGTGTTTTATGTTTCGAACGAGCATTGTCATCTGTACTTAGTTCTAAGTCTATAAATAGGGGTGTTGGAACTGATTTCAGAGATTGCAGAATTTTGACAGAATTTTCGGGCTCTCGTGGTCTCCCATGGTGTTGATTACGTCAATCCTTGGTGTCGAAGCCAAGTGTTGAAACCCGGATATCGGTTCAACTGTTTGAGACTAGGGAGTAACCAAAGGCTACTTGTTTAGTAGTTCACCCATGTGAGACACGGTGAGAAGAAGCCAGAGACCACGAAGAACCGATCCATATTGCCTATAAACAAGACCCGCGAGCTGCAACGAGGAGGTCCCACCACATACCCGGAAGTCTATAAGAACTTCCCCTCCTAAAGCCAATGATGAGCTCGGCACAAGAGAGGCAAGCAATGAACTCGCCCATCATATGGGGGTGAAGGTGTCTTCTACTTGTGCTTTGGGGTCCTATTTATAGGCAAATCCAAAATAGACTGTGAATAGCTGCTCCCGCCTTCTGAAATGGACTGCAGATAGCTACTACCACCTTCTGAAATGGACTGCAGATAGCTACTCCCACCTTTTGATGGGGTGGTCTACAAATAACCGCCCTTTGGGCGTTGTGAAAAATCTGTACTTGCCCCAGGTAGGCGAGGTCTTCTGTACTCTCCCCAGGTGGGTCGGGTCTTCTGTACTCGCTTCAGGTGGGCGAGGTCTTCTGTACTCGCCCCAGGTGGGCGTGGTCTTCTGTACTCGCCCCAGGTGGGCGAGGTCTTCTGTACTCGCCCCAAGTGGGCGGGATCTTCTTTACTCGCCTCAGGTGGGCGAGGTCTTCTGTACTCGCCCCAGGTGGGCGAGGTCTTCTGTATTCTCCCCAGGTGGGCGGGATCTTCTTTACTCGCCCCAGGTGGGCGAGGTCTTCTGTGTTGTGTAACGATCCAGGCCCGCCAACACGGGACCCAGCTGGACCGCCAGCACCCTCCCAGCCCAGGCCCGCCAACACGGGACCCAGCTGGCACCGGAAGGGTTCAGCCTAACCAGATGGTCTGCAGACCATGCACCTCAACCCCCCTCTGTCCCACCACAGGGCACAATGGGTTGTAGGAGACCGTAGTCCCCCTTTGATGAGAATTGAGCTCAATTGGTGATGAGAAGTGAAAGTACTCTATAGTTAAGCGTGCTCGGGCTGGAGTAGTTCTGGGATGGGTGACCTCCTGGGAAGTCCATGCGCTGCCGCTTAACTGGCTCAATTCTCATCAAAGGGGGACTACGATCTTCTACAACCCGCTGTGCCCTGTGGTGGGACAGAGAGGGGTTGGGGTGCATGGTCTGCAGACCATCTGGTTAGGCTGAACCCTTCCGGTGCCAGATGGGTCTCGTGTTGGCGGGCCTGGGCTGGGAGGGTGCTGGCGGTCCAGCTGGGTCCCGTGTTGGCGGGCCTGGATCGTTACATGCTGTCCTCGAGAATTTCTGATCTCGACGAATTATGGGTTATACATAATTCCTGCTTTTTTCGAGCTCGATACGAGCTCGGAACAACAATGTAGGACATGTGGTTCGGAGAGATAGGAACAAGACGATATGCCACTCAATATCCCTCCCAGGACCTTTGTTAGCTGAGCGAGCTCAACTAGAAGAGATGGAGAAGATTCGACACCTCCCAGGCCATTCGCTAGACCAACGAGCTCAACTGGAGGTGGAGAAGAGTCAACACATTCCAGGAGCGAAGCTCAACTGGAGGTGGAGAAGAGTCGACACCCTCCAGGAGCGAAGCTCAATTGGAGGTGGAGAAGAGTCGACACCCTCTAGGAGCGAAGCTCAACTGGAGGTGGAGAAGAGTCCACACCCTCCAGGAGCGAAACTCAACTAGAGGTGGAGAAGAGTCGACACCCTCGAGGAGCGAAACTCAACTGTAGGTGGAGAAGAGTCGACACCCTCCAGGAGCGAGGCTCAATTGGAGGTGGAGAAGAGTCGACACCTTCTAGGAGAGAAGCTGAACTGGAGGTGGATAAGAGTCGACATCTTCTAGGAGAGAAGCTCAACTGGAGGTGGATAAGAGTCGACGCATTCCAATCCATTCGCTAAACAAGCGAGCTTAACTGGAGGTGGAGAAGAGTAGACACCCTCCAGGAGCGAAGCTCAACTGGAGGTGGAGAAGAGTCGACACCCTCCAAGAGCGAAGCTCACCTGGAGGTGGAGAAGAGTCGACACCCTCTAGGAGCAAAGCTCAACTGGAGGTGGATAAGAGTCGACACCTTCCAGGCCATTCGCTAAACAAATGAGCTCAACTGGAGGTAGAGAAGAGTTACAGGAGCGAAGCTCAATGAGGTGGAAAAGAGTCGACACCCTCCTGGAGCGAAGCTCAACTGGAGGTGGATAGGTGTCGACACCTTCCAGACCATTCGCTAAACAAGCGAGCTCAACTTGAGGTGGAGAAGAGTCGACACCCTCTAGGAGCGAAGCTCAAATGGAGGTGGATAAGAGTCGACACCTTCTAGGTCATTCGCTAAACAAGAGAGTTCAGCTGGAGGTGGAGAAGAGTCGACACCCTCCAGAAGAGAATCTCAACTAGAGGTGGAGAAGAGTCGACACCTTACAGGAGAGAAGCTCAATTGGAGGTGGAGAAGAGTCGACACCCTCCAGGAGCGAAGCTCAAATGGAGGTAGAGAAGAGTCGACACCCTATGGGAGAGAAGCTCAACTGGAGGTGGAGAAGAGTCGACATCCTTCAGGAGCGAGGCTCAACTGGAGGTGGAGAAGAGTCGACGCCTTACAGGAGCGAAGCTCAACTGGAGGTGGAGAAGAGTCGATACCCTCCAGGAGCGAGGCTCAACTGGAGGTGGAGAAGAGTCAACACCTTACATGAGCAAAACTCAACTGGAGGTTGAGAAGAGTCAACACCCTCCAAAAGTGAAGCTCAATTGAAGGTGGATAAGAGTCGACACCTTACAGGCCATTCGCTAAACAAACAAGCTCAACTGGAGGTGGAAAAGAGTCGACACCCTCCATGAGCGAAGCTCAACTGGAGGTGGAGAAGAGTCCACACCCTCCAGGCGCGAAGCTCAACTAGAGGTGGATAAGAGTCGACACCTTCCAGGCCATTCGCTAAACAAACGAGCTCAACTGGAGGTGGAGAAGAGTCCACACCCTCCAGGAGCGAAGCTCAACTGGACGTGGATAAAAGTCAACACCTTCCAGGTCATTCGTTAAACAAGCGAGCTCAACTGGAGGTGGCGAAGAGTCGACGCCCTCTAGGAATGAAGCTCAACTGGAGGTGGAGAAGAGTCAACACTCTCTAGGAGAGAAGCTCAACTGGAGGTAGAGAAGAGTAGACACCCTCCAGGAGCGAGGCTCAACTTGAGGTGGAGAAGAGTCGACACCTTACAAGAGCAAAGCTCAACTAGAGGTGGAGAAGAGTCGACACCCTCCAGGAGCGAGGCTCGACTGGAGGTGGAGAAGAGTTGACATATTATAGGAGTGAAGCTCAACTAGAGGTGGAGAAGAGTCGACACCCTCCAGAATTGAAGCTCAACTAGAGGTGGAGAAGAGTCGACACCCTCTAGGAGCGAAGCTCAACTGGAGGTGGAGAAGAGGAGCAAAGCTCACCTAGAGGCGGAGAAGAGTCGACACCCTCCAAGAGTGAGGCTCAACTGGATGTGGAGAAGAGTCGACACCTTATAGGAGCAAAGCTCAACTGGAGGTGGAGGAGAGTCAACACCTTCTAAGAGCGAAGCTCAATTGGAGATGGAGCAGAGTTGACACCCTCTAGGAGCGAGGCTCAACTAAAGGCGGAGAATAGTTGACACCTCCCAGGCCATTCACTAGACAAGCGAGCTCAAATGGAGGTGGCAAATATTTTAGGCTCTCAGCATCGACTGTGTTAAATGTCGTCTCGCCCCTTCCCTTAGAATGAGGCGAGGACTGCAAACGTACTGGCGAGGACAGTGAGGGTACTCACCTCACCCTTACTAAGGATCAACAATTGAGTCAAGGACTGACTTTCTTATTTTGAGCACCTTTAGAGGTCAATTTCTCACGCGTCTCTTCCATCCTGTACTTTATGTGTGTTATCGGTCTCGAGGGGGAACGCAACTGGCATGCTAGAGGGGAGCTGAGCTCATCCATTCGTGTTGGGGCCCAGACTATACCATCACTCTACTCGAAAACTTCTACTCACTCGAGGGGGAAAGTAACCGACATACAGGAGAGGAGCTCGTGTAGGGGACTGGACTATGCCGTCTCTCTGCTCGAGGACAAAGAATTCACTCGAGGGGGCAAGTAGCCAGCCTGCAGGGGAGGAGCCCAGTCTTATGGCTTGGTCTACGACAACACTCTACTCGAGGACATATAACTCACTCGAGGGGGAACTAGCCATCCTGCATTGGAGGAGCCCAGTGCGATGGACTAGTCTATGACAACACTCTGCTCGAGGACATAGAACTCACTCGAGGGAGAAAGTAGCCAGCCTGCAGGGGAGCAGCCCAGTGCAATGGCATGGTCTACGACAACACTCTGCTCGAGGACATAAAAGTCACTCGAGGGGGCAAGTAACTAGCCTGCAGGGGAGGAGCCCAGTGCAATGGCCTAGCCTATGAAAACACTCTGCTCGAGGACATGGAACTCACTCGAGGGGGAAAGTAGCCAGCCTACAGGAAAGGATCTCAATGCAATGGTCTGGTCTACGACAACACTCTGCTCGAGGACATAGAACTCACTCGAGGGGGCAAGTAGCCTGCCTGCAGGGGAGGAGCCCAGTGCAATAGCATGGTCTACGGCAACACTCTGCTTGAGGACACAGAACTCACTCGAAGGGGCAAGTAGCCAACCTGCAGTGGAGGAGCCCAGTGCAATGGCCTGGTCTACGACAACACTCTGCTCAAGTACATATAACTCACTCAATGGGGCAAGTAGCCAGCCTGCAGGGGAGGAGCCCAGTACAATGACCTGGTCTACGACAACACTCTGCTCGAGGACATACAACACACTCGAGGGGGTAAGTAGCCAGCATGTAGGGGAGGAGCCCAGTGTAATGACCTAGTCTACGACAACACTTTACTCGAGGACACAAAACTCACTCGAGGGGGCAAGTAGCCATCCTGCATGGGAGGAGCCCGGTGCAATGGCCTGGTCTACGACAACACTCTTCTCGAGGACATAGAACTCACTCGAGGAGGCAAGTAGCCAACCTGCAAGGGAGGAGCCCAGCGCAATGGATGGTCTACAACAACACTCTGCTCGAGGACATACTCACTTTAGGGGGCAAGTAATTATCATGCAAGGGAGGAGCCTGCTGTAATGGCCTGATCTACAGCAACACTCTGCTCGAGGACATAGAACTCATTCAATGGGGCAAGTGCCCAGCCTGTAGGGGAGGATCCCAGTGCAATGGCTCTATCTACGGAAGCACTCTGCTCGAGGACACAGAACTCACTCGAGGGGGCAAGTAGCTAGCCTGCAGGGGAGGAGCCCAGTGCAATGGCCTTGTCTACGACAACACTTTGCTCGAGGACACAAAACTCACTCGAGGGGGCAAGTAGCCAGCTTACAGGGGAGGAGCCCAGTGTGATGTCCTGGTCTACGACAACACTCTGCTCGAGGACATGGAACTCACTCGAGGGGGCAAGTAGCCAGCATGTATGGTAGGAGCCCAGTGCAATGGCCTGGTCTACGAAAACCCTCTGCTCGAGGACGCAGAACTCACTTGAGGGGGCAAGTAGCCATCATGCAGGGGAGGAGCCCAGTGCAATGGTCTGTTCTACGACAACACTCTGCTCGAGGGCATAGAACTCACTCGAGCGTGCAAGTAGTTATCCTGCCATGGAGGAGCCCAGTGCAATGGTCTGGTCTACAACAACACTCTGCTCGAGGACATGGAATTCACTCGAGGGGGAAAGTAGCTAGTCTGCAGGGGCGGAGCCCAGTGCAATGGCCTAGTCTACGACAACACTCTGCTCGAGGACATTCATCTCACGCAGAGTACCTCAGAATGTAGTTTCATTCTCTCCCTTGGTATCTAGTGCACGGGCAACGAGAGTCCGCACTCGAGGGGCAGATCGACCAAACATGCAAGGAATGAGCTGATCTCAGCCGACAATGCAAATGCTTGGACTTAGGAAGGCGCAATGAACCTGAGACGTCATCTCGTTGCTCGACCAGAAGTTCCAAGGGGAGAAGTGAAATCACACATCCTAAAACACCTTTGAAGACAGCATACTCCTTTTAGTGGATGTTCGATCCAGCTCTTCAGAATTTTGTAATATAAAAGTCAATATTAATTTATGCACCATAGGTTGAGGAGCTCACGAGTAGGAACTCGCGGAACTAAATTGAACACCATATTTTGAAGGGATGACCTCGCGAGTTGAACTCGCGAAATTAAGGAGAATCCTATAGTTGCTGAAGTGATGACCTCGCGAGTTGAACTCGCGGAATTAAGGAGAATTCCAACACTGTTTGCAAATAATATGAAAGCACTCATGAGTTTTACCAAAGCACTCATGAGCATTAATATGTACTATGTATGAAAATGTGTTAGCACTAAAAAGAGGTGAAAACAAGGACAAAGCAAGTGTCCAACTCGCCCAAATTCGAGCTCTCCTGACCTTGAAATCACTCATCACCTACCTTAATTTCTTCTCGCCTGGCCTTAAGCTTCCCTAGAGGAGGTCACCTACATGGGGTCACCTCGCATCTTGCGAGTAGAAGACATGCAAGCAGAATATCTGCTAGTTGAACACGTGTGAGCAGAGCACATGCGAGCAGAATACTCGCGAGCCGAATACCTGCAAGTAGAATACCTGCAAGTTAATTGAGCTCGTCTGAGTTGGAACCCTCCTAGCTGGATCTCTCCTGAACTGGCACTCGCACCAGTGGGAACTCGCCTAGATGGATCTTGTTTGAACTGGTACTCGCCCAGTTGGAACTCGCCTAGCTGGATTTCGCCTGAACTGGTACTCGCCCAGTTGCAACTCGCCTAGCACCATTCTCATCATGGCTCACTGTGAGATCTCGCACTAAAGTTTCTTACTCTGGTCCCGGTCCACGCTCACCGCACCAAAAATGTTGATCCCCGGATACCGATTTAACTGTTCAAGATTTGGCGGTGACCAAAGACTACTTGTTTAGTGGTCCACCCACGTGAGACACAGTGAGAAGAAGACAGAGACCATGAAGAACAGCTCTGAACTGCCTATAAATAATATCGGCGAGCTGCAGCGAGGAGGTCCCGCCACATACTCGGAAGTCTGTAGGAATTTCTCTTCCCAAAGCCAATACTGAGCTCGGCACAAGAGAGGCATGCAATGAACTCGCCCACCATAGGGGGTGAAGGTGCCTTCTACTTGTGTTTTGGGGTCCTATTTATAGGCAAATCCAAAATAGACTATGAATAGCTGCTCCCGCCTTCTGAAATGGACTGCAGATAGCTACTCCCGTATTCTGAAATGGACTGCAGATAGCTACTTTCCGCCTTTCGACTGGGTGGTCTACAAATAGCCGCCCTTCGGGCGAGGAGAAAATCCGTACTAGCCCCAGGTGGGCGAGGACTTCTGTACTCGCCCCAGGTGGGCCAGGTCTTCTGTACTCGCCCCAAGTGAGTCAGGTCTTCTGTACCCGCCCCAGGTGGGCGAGGTCTTATGTACTCGCCCCAGGTGGGCTAGGTCTTCTGTACTCGCCCCAAGTGGGCGAGGACTTCTGTACTCGCCCCAGGTGGACGAGGTCTTCTGTTTTCGCCCCAGGTGGGTGAGGTCTTCTGTACACGCCCCAGGTGGGCGAGGTCTTCTGTACTCACCCCAGGTGGGCGAGGTCTTCTGTACTCATCCCAGGTGGGCGAGGTCTTCTGAACACGCCCTAGGTGGGCGAGATCTTCTGTGTTGACTTCAGGCATTTCTGATCTCGATGAATTACGGGTTATACACTAAGATTACCTCTTATTCCATATAACCACCAACCACCTTTTCCCCACTACCACAATAGCATAACTACCTTCTCTACCAAAAATTCAGTCCACTACTCTCATAGCCTAATCGAACCCTAAACCTCCACATGATGCAGGAAATTCAAAAAAAATGCCACCCACAGCCTAATCAAACCCTAAACCTCAACAAGGTACACTTTAAGATGTTCATGTGCAGGTTCAGGTGTGGATTCCACAGCTATATTGATGTCAAGCTAGCCATCAAGGGCATGCTAACCCTCGACATAGGGAGAAATATTTTCGTCTGAGTCCCGGACCGCGTCCAGAAGTAATCCAGGCCGTGAGATACAATAGAAGAAAATTCAGGTGTGTTAGATGCAAGAGATACAATAGGCATGAGATATAATAGACTTATGTGGCGCGCAAGAATTGATCGCGGACACAGTCCGGGCTCGGATGGAAATATTTCGTCAACAGAGGAGATTGCTGGGGCTGGCCTATTCCAAAAATGAAAAAAAAAGCATGGATATTATTTCGTGCAAGAACGTCTGGCAATTGTCGTCGGTTTCGCTAGTATATATATTTATTATTTTTATGTAAACATATTAATATCAATAAACCAAAATGATGATCCGTGAATTGTCGATCATCTTCAGAATCAAAAGTCACCATTATTTTTAGTTTCTTATGGTAGAAGATATACTTTAATTTGAGTTTAAGGAGGTGGAATTATAATATAAATGATTCTTCTGTGAATTTAATGTATGTTTGGCATGACAATGGTTGATGAAATTCCTTAGATGAGATTAGACGTTCACGAACGACGGTTCATAACCACACCCCGTTCAAGACTATCACCACCGCGTCAAACATAGCCTAAGTTAAAGTTTCCTTATTTTGTTTTCCCCCAATTCTTTTTCCCTTCTATAACGATTTTATTTGGAATTATATGGTTATTTGTTCTTCTTTCTTTATGTTTAAAGTAGGTTGTTCTAGCCTTGAAGCTTATAGATTATTTGGGCATACTCTCATCACTCAATTTTAACATTAATTAACCTCATGATTAATTAATTTAATTAAACATTGATTAGTTAATTTAAGAGTGGTGTTAAATGCATATCGACTTTAGCTAAATGCAAATTATTAAAAAAATTATAAAACTCATTTATATGATTATTTTATTTATTATCAAAAGATATCAGATACAAACTGCTCAATTGGTGATGAGAAATGAAAGAACTTCATAGTTAAGCGTGTTTGGGCTGGAGTAGTCACGGGATGGGTGTCCTCCTGGAAAGTCTCTGTGTTGCGGCTTAACTGAAGCATTCCTCATGAAAGGGAGGGTTGCGGCCTCCAACAACTCATTGTGCCCTGTGGGGGGGCGAAAAGGATTTGGGGTGCACGATCTGCAGACCGGTTGAGGCTGAACCCTTTCGAGTTGTGTTGGGGGTGCCGGCGATCGTCCTTGCGACAAACCGGGCCAACAGGGTCATTCTCGCCGACATACTCCAGCTCATCGTCGTCATTCTGCAGGCAGCTCGTCAACGTTGAAGACCCACTGGATGAGTGAAGAGAAAGCGGACAGACTGATCGCCAAGAGTTTCGATGATCACTCTGTTACCTCTTAACTTGTGCAGGGAAGTGAAGATCCCTCTTTCAAATTACTCCCCTTTCACGTCAGGAGGAACTGAATGCAGAAAGTATCCCAAACGAAGCCAACTGGATGGAGATGGAGATTCTTTCCTACATTTGGATTCCGAAGCCAGCTTGCAAGCTAGAGAACCTTGGGTTTGGGTGTAGGGAATTAGGGGATACCTGGCGAAGTTTCTATATCATCCATTGGTGCATGAAAAAAAATCTAGATCAGCAGGGAGGAAAGTTGGAACGAAGATAGGTAGTCCGCAAATCAAAGCCCTATGCTTGATCGTTGAAGACCATATGCATCACTGGTGGTGGAGTTTTGGGGACCCAAAAAGGAAGAAAGTGAGGAGAAATCAGATTTTTGGCACTTTACATTCCTTTATTGTACTACTTTGTCACATTGCACCCTAGAATTCAACCTTTGGCACTTTGCTCCCTCTAAAACATTTAGTAGAGCATTTTGCACCCTCCTTCATTTATAAGCTTATTTTCAGGTTTTAAAAAGTAATTTAACAATACATGTAGGGTATTATTTTTGATATCGAGCCATTAAAGAATTGAGAGCTTTAATACTTTCCTGCCCATTCCTGTCACCGTGAGTGAAACTTCTTAAAGCTGGGGAAAACTTCCTTTTAGCGGCAAATAAAACTTTAGAATTTATAACATTCAGCCCATTCCTGTCGAAGTTTGGGTGCAAAGTTGAATCCACAGATTTAATATTATATAGACGATTAAAGGTTATTAGCACTATGCCAGGGAGATTTGCTGAAGCTGCAGTATGCCAGGCTATGTTATCACCATTATACTAGTATATGCCATTATAATCGCTGGTCATTCTCATATTTTTTTGAAAAATTTGTGAAGAATTCGATGCTCCTTTAAGCAGAATACAAATGTAACTGGAATTTAGTATAAAGTATAGTTACTGGACTATTTAACATAACACAACATGAATTTGATAATTACCAGCTGGCATACAGTTGCAACTTTGCTGATCATACTATACCTTAATTAAATATGAATGTAAATCATACAAAAAAACTAAATGTTAGCAGTGGTCATTCATTCATATTACAAGAACACAAAAAGCAAGAGCACATTAGATAATCAGCCCGGCCGCGGTCGCCGATCTCTTTCATATTTATCATTGCAATCGAATCCTAGTCTGCTTACAACTATTTATCATCTCATGTCTTCGTAACCATCAGCCTCACCTATCAAGAAAACGCAAAATAAATTATGGAAGTATTTTTAAGAAAATTCAACAAATAATGAAATTCATGAGCTCTTCCTCACCTGCAAATGTAGAAAATGATGACCCACTTAAAGTTTCATGCGAAACAACAATATTTGTCTCCACAGTTTAACTTGCGACCTTCTTCTTTACCAACATGAGAATATCATATTATTGTTATGATAGTCTTTAACAATGAATGAAAGCTAATAATAGAAGTCGTCCTAACCGGTAGCTTAGATCTGAAAGTTGATTTTGTTAGCAATGGTAGTTCGGTTTTCTTGAATGACTGAACATAACTCTTTTTTTTTATGTCCCGAACTCCACATTTGGAACAAACAAACCTATTTGTACCATGTCTATTTAAACCACATTTAATGTTATCTAATTCATCTTCATCTTTCCTCGTGGCAAAAAGATAAGATATATGTCTATTGTTAACATATTAATACTCATTCATTACCACTTATTCACAGTTAAAGGAACTACATGAGATGGTTAGCACTTAGCAGGCAACTAGGAGCATTAAACTAGAGAGCGGAAACTTATTCATATTAAAAATCTCACCCATCTCTTGCATTATGTTTGAAACTAATGTTGGAGTACATTAAGTTAATGGACTCAATTCATAAACTAAGAGCAGAAGCATCTGTCTTAATCAATGATAGTGAAACCTCATGAATTGTTCAAAAATCCGTGATAGAAAATAAATTTATATCCCTTTATTCTAGCACTAAAGGCTCCAACATCAATATCAAATGATAAACCCTAATCCAACAAAACCCACATCACAAGTGATATTTCAGATTATGAGATCGACAAATAGGGGTTACAAAAAAACCTATTCCAACAAAGAAATCCTTGTAAAACAGCAAAAAAAAATCACAAATCTATATATGGCAGGTTGGAGATGGAACCCTAAAGCTTGAAAAATAGGCACCCTGGAGAGCAGTTCGCAGGCTAGATGTACATCAAAAAAAAACCATCAATAATCGAACAGGGTGGCTTCAAAACAGCAAACAAACTGAATTAAGCTTGTATGTTGGTACCTGCAAAAGAACGGCCTAGAAATGGCGGAAAAGAGCTCGCCGGGAAGTGTGTGCCAGGGAGAGCACATGGGAGAAATCGACGGCCTGGAGATGGGTTCAGCAGGCTGGAGATCGATCGGCGTGCTGGAGAGGAGTTCGCATGCAGCTCAGTAAGTTTTTAGAACGGGAGAGCTCGGTAGAAAATTTAGGTCTTTGTTGATATTTTTATGAATACCAAAATTACCCTCACATATACTATTAAATTAATTTATTCGAAAATAAGTTAATAAATGAAGAGGGTGCAAAGTTCTCTAAAAAAAGGTTTTAGAGGGTGCAAAATGCAGAAGTTTAAATTCTAGGATGCAATGTGCCCAAATGATGTAATTCAAGGTCAGTCGCCAGCCACCGCAAAGGCTTTCGAATTCAAGCTGTGTTTTTCGTACAGATGGAGCATCAAAAATGGACTGGGAATCCCCTGCTCTGACGCTAGTAGTACTTCCCTCAAGGGCAAGAACGCTCCCGTCGCGTTCCTTGAGGGCAAGAACTGTTGGAAGTGCGAAGGGCACACGTCTTCTCTATCTCCCAACACAGCACTTGGCGAGCACCCAAAGCTAACACCCTCCACGCGAGCACAACCCTACGGCGAATGCCTTCCACTGCGAGACACACTCCACGACACCCCCTCTTCCTCCTTGCGAGTTGGGCGAGCACAGCAGGCGAGCCGGCGAGAACTCCAGCGAGCTGGCGGCTGCGGGATCTCCTACGCGAGCTGGCGGCGGCATCCTGTAGGCGAGATGGCAGCGACCTGCTCGACTCTGGGGGGCTGCACCCGTGGCGAGTGCGGGCTACTCCTCCAGGCGAGATCCTCCTACGGGAGGTGGCTGGCGAGAGGGAAAATGCGAGAGAGCAAATGACGAGAGAGCAGGGGTTGACGTGGTCCTTATTCCTGCGTGAATACCTCTTTCTTCCTCTCTCTATATATTCCCTCTCTCTCTCTCTATAATTTCTGCCGAAAACTTTTTCTATTCAACTCTTCAACAACATTTAAATACATAGTTGTTGACCAACTAAACGCTGCCACCTGGCACCCTCATAAATGCACTCTCTCTCCTCTAACAATAAAAAATACATATATAAAAATACAATTAAAAGTTGACCCGGTCAACAAAGTCAAAGTCCAATAAACTCCCCCTCAAATTTGGTAGCACATGTCGAGTTTGCCTTTGAGCTTTGAGAACGTCTCCACCTTCAATGCCTTAGTGAAGATATCCGCGACCTGCTCTCCGGTGGGGCAATACACCACCTCAACCGTCTTCTACTCCACCTGCTCCCTAAGGAAATGATACCGGGTCTCGATATGCTTGCTCCTCCCATGCAGCACCGGGTTCTTCGCAAGCTGGATGACAGACATGTTATCCACTAACATTGTCGTTGGGCCATCCTGCACATGATGTAACTCCTTCAAGAGTTTCCTCAATCAGATAGCTTGGCAATCACATGCCGCAGCTGCAATGTACTCTGCCTCGCATGATGATAAGGCTATCGTAGCCTGTTTCTTCGAACTCCATGAGAACGTCGTGGTTCCCATATGAAACACATATCCAGAAGTGCTCTTCCGGTCATTCACATCACCTTCATAGTCGCTATCCGAGTAGCCGACCAACTTCAACTCTCCCGCAGATGAATACTTCAAGCCATGGTCCCTTGTCCCGTTCACATATCTCAGGATCCTCTTCGCCGCAGTGAAGTGGTCCTGCTTGGGTTCTTCCATGTACCTGCTCACGAGCCCAACCGCATACATGATGTCCGGTCTGGTGAAAGTCAAATACCTTAGACTCCCAACCAAACTCTTGAACATCGTTGGGTCCACACCTTCTTCCTCCGAGTCCTTCCTTAGCTTCGTTCCGGGATAAGCGGGAGTGGAGATAGCCTTGCTACCCTCCATCCTGAACTTCTTCAAAAGCTCTTCCGCATACTTCTTTTGAGATATGAAGATGTCGTCTTCTCTCTGTTGCACATCAACGCCCAAGAAGTAGTTGAGCTCTCCCAAGTCCGTCATCTCGAACTCTCTCTTCATCACCCTCTTGAACTCCTCGAACATAGCTGGGTTGTTCCCGGTGAATATCATGTCGTCGACGTACAAACATAAGATCATGATATCACCGTTCTTCTCGATCTTCATATAGAGGGCATACTCATAGGGGCACTTCACGTAGCCATGCTTCTGGAGGAAAGCATTTATCCTCCCATTCCAAGCCCTCGCTCCTTGCTTCAGGTCGTACTAAGCTTTGTCCAGCTTGCACACCTTCCTTTCCTGGCCCTTCACCACATACCCCGAAGGCTGCTCGATGTACACATCCTCCTTCACGTAGCCATCCAGGTATGCTGCCACAGCATCCATCTGCATGATTGTCCACCCATAGTGAGCTGCCAGTACGATGATCAACCTGATGGTGTCAATCCTCGCCACTGAGGCATAGACCTCGTCGTAGTCCACTCCTTGGACTTACTTGTAGCCCTTCACGACGAGCCTAGCCTTGTGCTTCTCCACAGCTCCATCCTTGTTCTTCTTCGCTTTGTAGGCCCACTTCACCCCGAGGGGTTTGTGGCCAGCGGGTGGATCGACCAGCCTCCAAGTGTCATTCTTCTTTATGGAAGCTATCTCAGCATCCATCGCCGTCTTCCAAGATTTCTCCTGGGCAGCTTCGTCATAGGAGTGTGGTTCACAATCTGCTAAGAGGCAATATAGAGAAAAGTTAGTATACATCGGTGTCGTCTCCTCATAGAGCTTCCCCAACCTCTTCATCTTAGGTTGTGGACTCTCGGAGTCGCTCCGGCTCCCGCTTCCTCTACCAGAACTGCTTCCGCTCGTGCTAGCTCCTCTTGAGTAGGGAGTGGAAGCTCCCCCTGAATTTCCACTTGGTGGTGATGGTGGCTCAGCCCCACCATCCTCTGCTCCTGCTTCATGACCATCTTCTTCCTTATCTTCAAAGAACATCCCCTTCATGCTCCTTGTCTCTTCATCCCAGCTCCAGCAGCTGTCTTCTTCAAACACCACATCCCTTGAGATTATGGTCTTCTCCATCACCGGGTTGTATAGCTTGTAAGCCTTGCTCTCCGGAGCGTAGCCCACAAAAATGCACTTCTTGCTCATATCATCGAGCTTCTTCCTTCTCTGGTCCGGAACGTGAGCATGAGCTACACACCCAAAGACCTCCAAGTGCTTCACACTTGGCTTCCAGCCACTCCAAGCCTCGAACAGGGTCATGAACTTCACACTCTTCGTAGGGCATCTATTCAGTAAATACACCGCACACTGCACTGCCTCCGCCCAGAACATCTTCGGCAACCCTTTGCTCTTCACCATATTCCTCGCCATGTTCATGATGGTGAGATTCTTCCTCTCCGCGACTCCGTTTTGCTGTGGTGAGTACGCCGCCGTCAACTGGTGTGAGATCTCATTCTCTTTGCAGAAAGCATCAAACAGCCTCGAGGTGTACTCCTCACCCCGATCTGTCCTCAGCACCTTCAGTGGCTGACCACTCTCTTTCTCCGCCATCGCCTTGAACTCCTTGAACTTGTCAAGGGCCTCAAACTTCTCTTAAGAAGTATACCCAACACTTCCGACTGAAGTCATCCGTGAAGGTGATATAGTATTTGCTTCCGCCCACTGAGGTGGTCTCAAACAGACCCGCGATGTCCGAATGAACCAGTTCAAGTTGTCTCATTGCTCTCCGAGACTTCCCTCCTTCAAACGTCTGCCTCTTCTGCTTCCCCTTTGTGCACGCCTCGCAGACCTTTTGTGGAGGTGAGATCATTGGCAGATCCTCCACCATCCTGGAGTGGGATAGCAGCTTCAAGCCCGTGAAGCCTAAGTGATCCATCCTATGGTGCCACAGTCATGCTTCCTCTTCTTCCTCCGTCCTCGCGAAGCATGTCGTCTCCTGAGTATCCATCTTCAATGTAAAGAGACGGTTCGCCGTCATCTTCACCTTCACCACCTCCTTCCCTTGACAGTTCTTCATTGTCAGGGACCCGTCCTTCAACTGGACGCAGTACCCTCTCTCCACCAACTGCCCAAGGCTCAAGATGTTAGTCTTCAAGCCTGGCACATAGAACACATCATTCAGATGCACCTTCTCTCCATTCAGCTTCACAACCACCAAGCCTTTTCCTTCCAGCGAGATCTTCGAAGCATCACCAAAACTAACCTCACCCGCACTGGGCTCAAGGTTAGTGAACATCTCCTTATCTCCGCACATGTGGTTGCTCGCACCTGTGTCCAGGTACCACACTTCATTTCTTCCTTCCTCCGCTCCTCGGTAGGTTAGGAACATCATAGGGTCTCCAGCTCCAGCATTGTTCCCGTTGTTCCTAGCCTCGGCATAGTGGTTTGCCTCTTCTCTCTTTCTTGGAGCCCAACAGTCATAGCTCATGTGCCCAAACTTGTTACAGTTGTAACATTGGACTTGAGACATATCTCCTCGGCCTCTTCCTCGGCCTCTTCCTCTTCCTTCTTGCCAACCTCCTTGAGGTCGCTCCGCCTCTCTCTGGAAATTTTGGTTTCTTCCTTGGTCCCTACCTCCTCTTCTACCACAGCCTCTGCCCTGGTGACCACGGCCACGCTGGCCGCCTCCTCTTCCGGAGCTTTCTCCAAAATTCAACTGAGTCTGGAGTGCTTTTCCCAAGCCACTCGCTTCTTCATCATCTTGCAGCATCCTATACTTATGAGCTTGCAAAGAGCCTACAAGCTCGTCAACGGCCATCTCGGTGAGGTCCTTCGACTCTTCAATCGCTACCACCACATGGCGAAATTTCTTGGACTTAGACCTGAACAACTTCTCCATAAGGCTCACATCATCGATCGTCTCCCCATTGCGCTTCATCTCATTTGTGAGCGTCCGCAGACAGGTCACATAGTCACCGACCTTCTCGGTGCTCTGCATCTTCATTACTTCATATTCCGCACAGAGGGACTGCAGCTTCACCTTCTTAGCCTTGTCAACCCCTTGCATGGAGCGTTGCAACACCTCCCATGTCTCCTTAGAAGTTTTCGCGTCTGAGATTTTCTCGAAGGTCGCTTCGTCGACCCCTTGATATAACAAAAAAAGAGCCTTCTTGTCTCCCTTCCTTGCCTCTCTTAACGTCGTCTTCTGCGCGTTGGTTAACGCCGCCTCTGCTGCAGCAGTACGCTCCTCATAGCCATTCTCAACTATATCCCATAGTTCTTTAGAGGCGAGTAGCACTCGCATCAGTATGCTCCAATTCCCATAATTGTCTTTGTCAACTTGGGGACTTGCCCCGGCATGGCTCCACCCGTTTCCATCGCTTCTACACCTCAAACCTTCCGAGTCACCGCAAAGGTTTGCAACCTCGCCTCTGATACCACTTGTTGGAAGCGCGATGTATGGGCGCACGTCCTCTCTATATCCCAACACAGCACTTGGCGAGCACCCAAAGCTAACACCCTCCACGTGAGCACAACCCTACGGCGAATGCCTTCCATTGCGAGACACACTCCACGACACCCCCCCCCCCCCCCCGTCTTCCTCCTTGCAAGTTGGGCGAGCACGGCAGGCGAGCCGGCGAGAACTCCAGCGAGCTGGCGGCTGCGGGATCTCCTACTCGAGCTGGCGGCGGCGTCCTGTAGGCGAGATGGCAGCGACCTGCTCGACTCCAGGGGGGCTACACCTGTGGCGAGTGCGGGCTACTCCTCCAGGCGAGATCCTCCTGCGGGAGGTGGCTGGCGAGAGGGAAAATGCGAGAGAGCAAATGGCGAGAGAGCAGGGGTTGACGTGGTCCCTATTCCTGCGGGAATACCTCTTTCTTCCTCTCTCTATATATTCCCTCTCTCTCTCTATAATTTCTGCCGAAAACTTTTTCTATTCAACTCTTCAACAACATTTAAATACAAACATAACACTCATATATATAGGAGTTGTTGACCAACTAAACGCTGCCACCTGGCACCCTCATAAATGCACTCTCTCTCCTCTAACAATAAAAAATACATATCTAAAAATACAATTAAAAGTTGACCCGGTCAACAAAGTCAAAGTCCAACAAGAACTACCCTCAAGGCTGCTTCCAAGCTTTTCCACGGCGGTGAAGCTTTCCCAATGCAAAATCACCAAAGTTGGTTTGCACAGCCTCTGGTCTGCACGTAAGTTTTTTTGGTTTGCAAATAATAATGATTTACAAGTGGCCGAAATTGGTTTGCACATAAAATCACTTTAATTTAATTATTCATTGATTAATTATGCATTAGTGTTAATTGAAAAATGCTTACATAATGGTGATTGATAAAGCATGCATTGGTGGAAAAAGGATGATAATACCACCTTTCCTTACTACAAGACAAACTTCATCCCTTTTCATTTAGATTTTAGCCATTATTCAACCAATCCTTTTATAACAACATTATTTATAAAAGTAGCTTTAGATATATATTACAAAATGAATTATTCATTTATACTGTCTTATTACACTAGTAGAAATACATGTAAAGTACAGGGGATAGGGTCAAAATAAAGATGGTGAAGATCATACTAAACAAACGATCTTCGTGTGTGGTGACTTCCGTCTCGATCTCCCCTTCCTTAGGGTTCTTCTTCTTCAATGATTTACGACATCAGAACGATCAAATCCAGTCAGATTTCTTCAAGAACAACTGGTCTATAAATAAGCATGAATCCATATGTTAGTTTTTACCCCAACACGGCCTGTCGACACGGCTGTGTGGGTTGGCCATGTAGCTCAATTCGATATGCCTTTCAACTAGAACCGCCACAATTGTTGCCACGACGATAACTAAGTGACACGGTCCGGTGACACAACCGTGTAGCTTGATCGTGTGGACCAAAAGTGGCGTCTTTTCGCCTCAAACTGCATCCAACTGTTGTATGCGGTCATGTGACATGTCTTGGTCAATTATCCGGGGAATCTCTTAATCTTAGACCACACACTCCAAAGAATAACACCACCACACTTATTTTATTAAGTGAGTTGTTTTCATTTTATTTCTCCCCCTCTTTACATTTTTTTATAGAAAGATATATATAAATGTATATATTTATTTTCTATCTTTTTTTACTATTCTCATCACTCTCATCACATAGAAATCAATCATAAAAAAAAATTCTCCAATATTATTCTCATCACTCTCGCATAGAAGTGAATCATATAATTTTTCTTTTCTCCATCCTTTACTTATAAATGTAAAGAACATAAGTTTTATTTTAGTTGTGATATGTAAGAATGGATATTTTGGCCTTTGTGAAAATATTTAGTGATTTTTCCAAAGAAAAATAAGATAAAGCTCAAAGGAGGGTACTAGTGGTAGTGATTTTTAGGTTAGGCTCAAATGCTCAAACTAATTTTCACAAGTGACCTAAATCATTTTCCTATTTCTAACCATATTTCTTAAACAGGTTCAACTATATGAACAAAAGTAAGTTCTAGTATTCGTGAGAAATTTAATTCGAAGGGCCAACATAACCTTTTTTTTCTTTTTATGGTTGAATTATTACATCTTTATTAATTCAAGTCTAAGAGGTGATCAAATTAAAAAAATTCATGAAAAACACAACTTTATTTTATTTATAACAACTTAGTGATTAATGTGTGTGCCACAAATATAGCATATCAAATATGAAGAGTGTTTTACATTTAAGACAACTATACTAAAATTCTAAAAATTTAATGCATACTCAAAAACATAACAATGTATTAAACTTTCATATCAAAAGTAAATGTAGAAATAAAAAAATCAACTTATAAAGATGATTTTATTCCATACAACATCTAATTAATATTTATTGTTCTTCACTAAAATATGATTAATTAGATGTGAAGAGAGTGTTTTACATTTAAGACAACTATACTAAAATTCTAACAAATTTAATGCATACTCAAAAAGGCTTTTTGGCCGTTTGCAACCCCGAAAATCGAGTTTTTGGCACTTTGCACCCCCAATCTTTAAAATTGGCACTTTGCACCCCCTAAACACAGTTTTCTGGCACTTTGCACCCCATGGCCGAATTATGAAGGGTATTTTCGTCCGGGCAGCAATATTAATGTATTAGGGCTGCCAGCTTGCGATATAATTCCTGTTTTCTTTTCCATTTCTCGCAGGCGAGGCGCAGCTGCGATTTTTCTGGAGCTCGTCACTGCGATTTCCTGGATCTCATCTTTGTTTCAGAAAACTCCTTCAGGAAGCCCTCGTCTACCACTGGTATGCTTCCCGGCGACCCTATTTTAGCGATCTTTAACCTGTTTTAGGCGTTCACGATGATTTTCTGCTGAGATTTTAGGCGTTCACGGCGATCAACATCTGATATACTTTTTTAGGTATTCCCGGCTACAGTCCCGATCAACATCTGCTAGAGATTTTTAGGTATTCCCGGCTAAAAACTTTCTAATTTTTAGGTATTCTTGGTGATCTACTACTGCTAGAGATTTTTAGGGTTTTCCCACTACAGTTCTCTGTTTTGACTTTGTTTTTGAATGCAGATTTCGGATTTTCATTCGTTCATCTCAGATTTCAGATTTCCATTCGCTACAGTTATCTGGTATTGTTGTTCTTCTTGTTATTTTTTTCCCAGATCTCAGATTTGTTAGGGTTTATGGTGGTTTATGTGTTTAGTATTATTTAATTTTTTAGGTGTAATTTAAATTTCATTTAAGAAATGGCTCATTTCGGAGATGTGGAGTGGGAAGATATGCTGATTGACGAGAATTATTCCGAAGAGGGGGGTGATGTTGATAGTAGTAATGACTCACAATGCACGGACGATCAAAATTCATCATTTTCTGATGATGATTTGAATGATAGTGAGTTTGAGGTAGATGATATGGTGCTCGATGGAAATATAGAAGATGAAATCGAATTGATTGGTGAAAAAATTAAATCCAATCAACCCTTGAGTGCGAATGTTGGAATACATTTAAGGGATCGTGGTAGTCAGTCCAAGACACGGAAAGGGAAATGTCGTGAGGTTCAAGTTTATCAAGGAGATGCGGACGATTCTGATTTTGAGTTCGAGATCGGGTTGTGTTTTAATACTGCTTCTGACTTTAGGGATGTCGTGAGGTTGCACGCTACTAAACAAGGGAAACCTCTGAAGTTTACTAAAAATTGCAGTGACAAAATTAGAGTAACGTGTGATTGTGGTTGGACTATGTATTCTTCTTTCATGTCGAGGAATGAAAAAACATTTCAAGTTAAGATAATTACAGGAGAGCATACATGTTGTAGAGTTGCAAATTCCCAACATTGCAACTCTAAGTATCTTGCCAAGAAATATGAGCACAATATTAGGAGCAACCCAGAGTGGCCCGCTAGTTCTATGCAGGAAATAATGCAGAGGGACAACAAAACCTCACTTAGTATATGGAAGATGTATAGAGTAAAAAAACATGCTTCTAAATTAATTAGTGGCACAGAGTTGGAGCAGTACGCAAAGTTGTGGGATTACTTTGAGGAAATTTATAGGACCAATCCTGACACCACAATTAAGGTGAAATGCAAGCATGATGTAGCATCACAAACTTGTTTTTTTAAAAGGCTTTATGTATGTTGGGGTGCGTTGAAGAAAGGCTTTATGGCATGTTGTAGACCTATATGTGTTGTTGGTGTTGACGGTAACAATAACATGTATCTTATTGCTTATGCGGTTGTTTTAAAGGAAAATACGAAGAACTGGAAATGGTTCGTTAGCCTTCTAATAGAAGATTTATGTATTGAAAACACACACACTTGGTCAATAATATCAGATAAGCAAAAAAGGCTAATGAAAGCTATTGAGGAGCTCCTACCTAATGCATAACATAGATTTTGTTTGGGCCATATGTATAATTATTACGGTGCTCGGGGAGGAGTCCGGCGAGGGGGAGGACCGGTGGAGGCAAGGGAGAAGAAGAGGAGAGAAAGAGAGGAATAGGGAGCAGCCCTAATTTCAGATTTAATCCAGCATAGCAAATAACATACAAACACCCCCTTATATAGAGGAGGGGTGCCAATAGCCAAAGTTCGGAACTAAAAGGAAATACAAAATACAGCGAAATAAAATACTCCTGCGATCAAGATAAAATACTCCTGCGATCATTCCCATGTCGGGTTTGTCTTCCTGCGCGTGTATACCCTCCACGGTGGCTCCTCATCGGGCGTGTCCGTAACAATACCGCCGTCTGGAAAATTTGCCTTGTCCTCAAGGCAGTAGTCCGCGAACTGACGGCGAAAATCCTCCCGCGGTAGCCATGTAGCATCTGAGTCGGGGTGATCGACCCACGCGACGAGGATCTCCTCGGAAGTGGGGTCTCCGGCCATCGGGCAACGACGATCCAGGATCCGGGCTGGATAGAAGGACGGCTCGCCGGCGAGGTCAATGTCAGGGGGAATCTGCTCCGTAGTGGTGTGGTCGCCCACCGCGCGACGTAGCTGGGACACATGGAAGACCGGGTGGACGCGGCTCCCGGCGGGGAGGCGGAGGCGGTAGGCCACGACGCCAATGCGCGCTAACACCTCGAAGGGCCCGAAGAATCGCGGGGCCAGCTTCGGGCACGGGCGTCGGGCTATTGTCAGCTGACGGTAAGGGTGCAACTTGATGAAGACACTCTCCCCCACCTGAAAGGAGAGGTCCCGCCGCTTCCGGTTGGCGAAGGCCGTCATTTTCTGTTGTGCCCGCAACAGATGCTGCTTCAGATGCTCCAAGATGGTGTCCCTGTCCCACAGGGAGTGGGCCAGACTCTCCACCTGGCATTCGCCCGGTAAGTGGCGGAGGATGGAGGGCGGTGGTCGGCCATAAACGGCCTCAAAAGGGGTGGTGCCCGCCGACAGGTGGTAGGCGGTGTTGTACGAATACTTGGCCCAGCACAGCCACTTGGGCCATGTCCGAGGCTGCTCCCCCACGAAACAGCGAAGGTAGGTCTCCAGACAGCGGTTGAGGACTTCAGACTGACCGTCTGTCTGGGGATGGTATGCCGTACTCATGCGCAGGCGAGTGCCCTGCAGCCAGAAGAGCGTGGTCCAAAAGGTACTCAGGAAAAGGGGGTCGCGATCGCTCACGGTCGACCGCGAAAACCCGTGGAGTCGGACAATGCCGCTGATGAAGCTGTCGGCCACGGAGGCGGCGGTATAGGGGTGGCGCAGGGGAATGAAGTGCCCGTACTTGGACAGGCGGTCCACCACCACCAGAATGCAATCAAAGCCCTGAGATCGTGGGAGACGTGTGATGAAGTCCATGGCGATGTCCTCCCAAACACGGTCCGGAAGTGGAAGGGGCTGCAGGAGGCCCGCTGGAAAGGTAGCCTCATACTTGGCCTTCTGACAGGGCAGGCAGGCGGCCACGTACGCCTTGACCTGACGGAACATGTGGGGCCAGTACAGGGAGGCCGCGAGGCGGCGGTAAGTGCGGAAGGCGTCGGCGTGCCCGCCGGTAGGGGACGCATGAAACTCAGCTAGGAGTCGTGAAATGCTGGGTGACGAAGGAGCAATGACCAGGCGCCCCTTGTAGAATAGGCGGCCCGCGATGAGCGAGTACGGAGGATGAGCGTCTCCGTTAACGAGGAGAGCGGTACGGATGCGGGCTAGTACGGGGTCGGCGTCCACCTCCTGCTGAATGGTCGCCGCGTCCTCCCACACTGGTCGGGAGATGGCAGAAAACTCTGTGGTCTGACTCTGACGGGAGAGTGCATCCGCTGCACGGTTGGCCTTGCCAGGCCGGAACTCGATGGCGAAATCGTACCCGAGGAGCTTGGCGACCCACACCTGCTGGGCGGGGGTGGCAATCTTCTGTTGGAGGAGGTAGCGCAGGCTGTGGTGGTCGGTGCGAACCACGAAGGGGCGCCCCAGTAGGTACGGGCGCCAATGCTGAACGGCGAGAATGAGGCCCATGAGCTCGTTCTCGTAGGCGGAGCAGCTGCGGATGGTGCTGGAGAAGGCACGGCTGAAGTAGGCGACCGGTCGGTCGGCCTACATAAGGACGGCTCCTACCCCGGAGCCGGAGGCGTCACACTCTACCAGGAAGGGCCGGGTGAAATCCGGCGTGGCCAACACCGGGCCCTGGACCAGGGCCTGCTGGAGGGCGGAGAAGGCGGCAGCGGCCGCGGCCGACCACTGGAAGGGGCCCTCCGCGGACTTCGTCAGAAGCTGGGTGAGGGGTCGCGCCAATGCCCCGTAACCCTGAATGAAGCGACGGTAGTATCCGGTCAGCCCGAGGAAACCACGGACATCGCGGAGCGAGCGGGGAATCGGCCAGTGGAGCACCGCTGATATCTTGTCCTCGTCCATGGCGACCCCGCGGGCCGAAATCGTGTGGCCCAAGTAGCTGACCTCCGTCACCCCAAAGGAGCACTTCTTCGGATGGAGCCGAAGGTGGTGTTTGCGGATGGCGGAGAGAGTCTGTCGGACGTGACGGAGGTGGTCCTGCCATGAAGAGCTGTAGACCAAAATGTCATCAAAAAAAACAAGAATGTGTCGTCGAAGTACCGCCCGGAAGATGTCATTCATCGTGGACTGGAAGGTGGCGGGGGCATTGGTCAGGCCGAAAGGCATAACCAGGAACTCGTAGTGGCCGTCGTGCATCCTGAACGCTGTCTTCGCAATGTCGGCAGGCCGGACCCGAATCTGATGGTACCCGGCTCGGAGGTCCAGCTTGGTGAAGAAGAGCGCGCCATGGAGCTCGTCCAGAAGCTCCTGAATCACCGGGCTCGGGTACTTGTCGGGGACGGTGGACTTGTTGAGCTCGCGATAGTCCACGCAGAAGCGCCAACTGCCGTCCTTCTTCCGGACCAGGAGGACGGGGCTGGAGAATGGGCTAGCACTGGGCCGAATGAGGCCCCCCAGCAGCATCTCGTGTATTAGCCGCTCGATCTCATCCTTCTGCACATGACCATAGCGGTAGGGTCGAACTGACACAGCCACGGTGCCGGGCTGAAGGGGAATGGCGTGGTCCGTCGGCCGAGCCGGCGGCAGGCCGGTCGGGGTGTCGAAAACGTCGGCAAACTCGTCGAGGAGCTCCTGCAAGTCCGCGCTCAGTGACGGAGTAGGAGGTGGCGGGGAAGACAAAGGCCACAGCCAGGCGGAGAAGTCGACGTCAGCGATATGCTGAAGGGCCCGGAAGGAGACCGGCGTGCGGAGTAAGGCTGAGCCCCCCACCAGGCTGCAGGTACGGCCCCCTTGGAGGAACTGCATCGTCATACGCACCCAATTGACGCGCACGTCACCGAGTGTGCGGAGCCAGGCCACGCCCAAAATGGCGTCGATCCCGCCTAGGCCAAAAGCATAGAAGTCCGCTGTCACCGCACAAGATCCCACCGAAAGGGAAAGGCCGGGGCAGCACCCCTGGGTCGATCGGCGGCGGCCATCGCCGAGGCAAACGGTGAACTCCGGGGAAGGGGTGAGCGGAAGCTGGAGCTGGTGAGCGAGCTGTGTAGACAGAAAGTTGTGACTCGCGCCACTGTCCACCATCACGACAATGGGGCGGGTCAGCAGCAGCCCCATCAGCTTCATGGTCTGAGGGCCCGAAATACCCCCCACAGAAAAACATGGGAGCTCTAAGCGGCCAAAAGCCGCCGGTGTGGGGTCCGTGACCTTGTCGTCCTCCGAGATCTCGAGGGCCTCAAAATCCGCCGCCGTAATGTCCGAGTCGAAGTCGCCGATGATGGCGTGAAACTCCTTGACAGGGCAGACATGTGTAGGGGAGTAGGGCTGGCGACAGCGGAAACAAAGGCCCTTGCGACGAAGGTCATCCAGGGTGGAGTTGGAGATGTGCTGGTGAGGGGGTCGGCCGGGCCGAGGACCCCCGGGAGGCGGCCGAGAGGGGGGCGGGGCAGCCGGAGGTCGCCAAGGTGGTCGCGGTGGAGGGAGGCTGCTCGTACTAGCGGAGGCCCGAGGTCCCAGGTCGGCTTCGACCAAGCGGGCCATGTCGAAGGCGTCCGCGACCGTGCGCGGATGGTGCGTGCGAAGGCGGGAGCGGAGGTGGGGAAGGAGGCCCTGCATGAAGAACCCCAGGTAGTGATCGGGCGGAAGGCCCGGAACATGAGCCACCAGAGCGACGAACTCGTCGATGTAGTCATCCAACCCGGCGGTCTGCCAAACGCCGCATAGGCGCTCGATGGCGGATCCCGAGGAGCGAGGGTCGTAGCGGCGGATCATCTCCTGCTTGAGGTCCGGCCAGGAGATGAGAGGATTGGACTGACGGAGCCATCGGGCCCAATGGAGGGCCGAGCCGTCCAGACCGACCACGATGGTGGACACCTTGTCCAATTCCGGCGTGAGGTTGAGGTCGAAGAACTGCTCGGCCTTGGCGATCCACCCGAAGGGGTCGACGCCCGTGAAGGAGGGAATGTCGAGGGAGAGAGCGGACCGGCTCGGAAGGGTCGGCGGTGGAGCGGCGGCACGGGGAATGGGCGGTGCAGCACCCAGGAGGGATCCGCCCTCGGCGGAGGAGGACGAAGTCGGGGCGACGGGGGCGGCGGAAGCATGGAGGGAATCGATTTTGGAGTGGAGGGAGAGAAGGGATTCATGCATGGTGGCGCTGAGTTGATCGTGGGCCTCCACGCGGCGGGAGAGGGCATCGGCGGAGACATCCGCCGCGGGAGGATCGGAGGAACGAGTGTTGGGAGCCATCCGTGAAGAGGGGGGCACGGACCGGCGCGAGGGCAGGGTGGCGGTGGCCGGCTGCTGAAACGGGACAGCGCGGGGCGTGGGAAAGGCGATGCGGCACTGGCGCGATAGCGGAATGCGGCACTGGTGCGATAGCGGAATGCGGCACTGGTGCGATAGCGGGATGCGGCACTGGCGCGATAGCGGGATGCGGCACTAGCGCGATAGCGGGATGCGGCACTGGCGCGATAGCGGGATGCGGGACACTGGCGCGATCGCGGGATGCGGGATGCGGGATGCGGCACTGGCGCGATAGCAGGATGCGGGAAACGGAAGTCGCAGGTAGCGGGATAGTGGGATGCGGGAGAGGAAAAACAAACGCAGACGCAGCAATGTCTTAGGGACGCTCCGGCGGCGATCAAGGCGGGCGGAGCGGCAGGTCGGACCAAATATTACGGTGCTCGGGGAGGAATCCGGCGAGGGGGAGAGCCGGTGGAGGCAAGGGAGAAGAAGTGGAGAGAAAGAGAGGAATAGGGAGCAGCCCTAATTTCAGATTTAATCCAGCATAGCAAATAACATACAAACACCCCCTTATATAGAGGAGGGGTGCCAATAGCCAAAGTTCGGAACTAAAAGGAAATACAAAATACAGCGAAATAAAATACTCCTGCGATCAAGATAAAATACTCCTGCGATCATTCCCCTGTCGGGTTTGTCTTCCTGCGCGTGTACACCCTCCACGGTGGCTCCTCATCGGGCGTGTCCGTAACAATAATAACTTCAAACAAAAACATAGAGGCCTACACCTAAAAGATATGCTATGGAAGGCTGCATCCGCTACTAGGGTTGTAGATTTCAATAATGAAATGGAGAAGTTAAAGGCGTGTGATATAAAAGCTTATGAGTGAGTTAAAGAAAGACATGAAAGACATTGGGCGAAGTCTCACTTTGGTACTTGGCCTAAATGTGATATGTTGTTAAATAATTTTTGTGAAGCTTTTAACAAAGTTATTTTGAAAGCAAGAGATAAGCCTATAATAACAATGTTGGAGACTATAAGGGTGTTACTTATGAGGAGGCTTCATACACAAAGAGACAAGGTATTCAAGTTTAGTGGTGAGATTTGTCATTCTATACAACAAATTTTGGAGAACAACAAAAAAAATGCGCATAACTACATTTTAGTATGGAATGGTCATCACAAGTTTGAAGTTGAAGGGTGGAGAGGTGATAAGTGGACAGTTGATTTGGGTTCTAGAAGTTGCAGTTGCAGGCGGTGGGATCTAACAGGTATTCCTTGTGTGCATGCGACGTCCTGCATATTCTATCGGAGGGAAAACGTTCAAAATTTTGTTGAACATTGGTATAGAAAGGATATGTTTATGAAGGCATATGAACACTTGTTAAATCCAATAAAATCACATAAAGAGTGGTCATTGGCTAATTTGAATCCAATAGTGTCATGGTGTAATGTAAACAAGAAGCCCGGAAGGCCATCACATTATGCTAGAAGAAAAGAGGAGGACGAATTAGAGGGCCAAAAATATGGGGTAAATAGACATGGGATGAAATACACATGCTCCAACTGTGGGATGAGAGGGCATAACAAGAAAAGTTGTGTTGAAGCCTCCAACACCAACGATACAACGTCTACTACAAAAAGAAAACTACTGATAAGCATTAAGATTGTTATATTTCTTTTATGTTTCCTTATTATGCGATTGTTTTTTAATTACTTCTTGTTTATATGCAGGTAAGGAGGAATATGTGATCGTGAAATTTAAGCTTGTGGAGGATCGGGATATTTATGTTGTGGCGGATCGTGATATTTATGTTGTGGAGGATTTTGATATTTATGTTGTCATGTTACTATTTGAACTCATGTATCTTTGTTTTTTAAATTTGTACTCTTTTAACATTTCAATTTGGAACTATGTACTTTATAGTATTTTAATATTGGAATGCAAAATCTACTCTAATGGTGGAAATCACATTTGCTGGAATTTATGTTTTGGATATTGAAATGAGAAAAATCAAATGTACAAATACGTGTACAAATAGCAAAAAAAATCAGATTGTGCATCATACAATGGGTTGCAATTAGCAAGTTGACACAATTACGTGTACAGCCAAAAAAATCGAACTCGATGTGCAAATTGCAAAAAACAAAATTTCTTGTTGGTGCAAATACGAATGTGACACAATATGGTGTGCAAATAGTCAAAAATGTAAATCCGGGGTGCAAAATGCCAAAATATACATTAATATTGTTGCCCGGACGACAATGCCCTTCAGAATTCGGCCATGGGGTGCAATGTCACACCCAAATATCGTCACACAATAGAACATAATTCAAAACCTTAGTATTAAATCATTTTTATGAAAATGAAAGAGATACATGCACAAATTGGTGTGCCAATAGTAAATTGGTGTGCCAATAGTAAATTGGTGTGCTAAGAAATATTAAAAGAAAGAAATTTGGAGAAATTTGGGGTGCTAATAGTATTTTGGTGTGCTAATAGAAATATTGGAAGAAAGAAATTTGGAGTGCTAATAGTATTTTGGTATGCCAATAGAAGGAAATGCAAATTTTCAAATGTTTTGGGCGGTGCCTGGTGGACTGATTCAAGGAAATACTAAAATAATTAAATTTAATAGATTAGGCGGTGGCTTTGGACTGGTTCAAGGAGAGGCGGTTCAAGATATGGTGGCTTCTAATTGCGCCGAGCCTTGTAAACAGCGGAAAAAAGGGCCGCACCTTCTTCACAGCTCTCGCCAAAACCCTTCCTGGAAGCCGCACGCCGTCCTCCTTCCCTCCCCTGAGTTCCCTCCTTCTCGGCAGGGGAGAGCAGCCTCTTCTTGGTCGATCCCTTTCCAGTATCTCCTGGAGAGCAGCCCTCTTCTTGGTGGTGGGCGTTTTGGAAACCCTAAGAGTATTTCTCGCTGTGAGCTTTTCTTTCCCTCTTTCCCCTCTCCTTTGTGTTAATCTGTAGAAAAGTATTAGGTATTGAAGGATTATTGGAGGAATTTTAAGATATTACATGATTTTAGATCTTTATTAATGTTACTGCTATTGTTAGATTTTGTTAGATGAGGAGGTAAGGATTAGACTATTAGAATGATGATTTTGATTTCCAGTTTTGCTGTTGAAATTGATAGAGGTGACCTTTAATTGCATTTCCATGAAGAAATATGGCCGCCTTAGGTTCGATCTATGATTATGGAAATATAAAAAGGAAACTTTCAGATTTTGAGTTTTATATTTGGAAATTCATATGGCTGATTTTGGGATTTTCGTTTCATTTGAATGTTGGTTTGGATATCTAGTCCTTATTTTAGAGTTTTAAATATGGCTGCCTTAAGTTGGATTGCATATGTAAGCTTATTAGAAGAAAATTAATTTGAGATTTATGGAGGAAAAGAGAACTAGCTGCTATAAGCTTGGATGATGTGGATAAATTTTAAGCGAATATATTATCCTGTTTGATTTAACATGCTGAAATTGATATTACACCGTGTTTGTTGGATGATTTATATGCAATTTCTATGGAGGTTTACTACCAGATTTGCTGGAATTAGAATGGGCTGCTGAATGTTTGTTAAAATGGATTGTAAAATCCATCAAAACATTACTAGAAGATATTAAATTCATGGGATATATGTTATGTTCCGTTAACATAAGGTTAGAGGTCCTTTTTCCCTCATTGTCATACTCAACCACTCCACACAGTAATTATTTACAAATATGAACAATACACAAGTAATGCTTAATTGCAGTTACGAAGAAAGATGGTGTCACCCGATAGGCGTGATGATGACCCAAGGAAAGAAAAAGAGCATCATATGGTGAGGATTTTATTTCTTTAATTATGTTCTATTTGCAACTGCATGCCAACTGTAAAATGTTACATCTTAAATGCATCGATGCAAAAGTTAAGGGTATCTGTAGACTGTTATAAATCCAGTTGGACCTTAAAGGTCTTATGCGAGTTGTGCGCACTGGAATGAACACTTAGGTCAACTTAGTTGGGCCATTAATGGGCCTTATGCGAGTTGTGCGCACTAAGTTCGACCTATAAAAATGGGCCCAAGACTGAATACTGAAATAAATGCAGTACCCCTTAACTAACGAAAATGAAACAAGAGAAGAAAGAAGCATAAATGGAATAATTGCTAAATGTTAGAACCTGCTTACCTTGTTTACTGCTTATACTGTACAAATTGTTATCATATACATATTGCTATCTACCTTCTACCTTTAAATTGCCTGTATAACAGTTAAAGAAATGATTTTCCTCGCTTAGTCTTTTCTTAAAAGACTAACCCTTTCCATTCTAAATTTTTAGGAGCTAAGCATAAACAAGCATAAGCTGGAGCTTTATCGATTATGGTACAACCGCATAATAAGAAATTTTGAAGTGGCCACAGTTCATGAAGATTGTTGCAAACATATGAAGTGCTCCACTTATAAAAATTAGCATCAAATAGTTTTGTACTGGACTTGTAATTATAACTTGTTGGACATGTAAATGTAAAATGGAATAAGAGTTTATTTCTGTACTGTCTTTTCAATACATATTGTGGCATACTGAAACTTATTGTTTGGCTGTAAACGCTGTTAAATGTGAAATGTATATTGTTCCTCTGTGGCGGTCACGGGCCGTTACAGAAAATGGTATCAGAGGGAGGTTTAAGTGCCACAATAGTATTGTAACACTGTACAACATATAAACTTTTACATATATTGTGTATACATGTCCTTGTGTTAGCATCTAATTCATTCCTAATTACAGGAACCTGAGTGGTCTAGTAGGAGGGCTCGAGAAGAGCCAGTGGTATCTGCAGAAAGTGAGACAGATCACAGAGTAAACCTTCAAATAGCTGATGTTGCTAAAGCAATGGCAGAAGCAATTCGGCTAGTTAGAGATACTCCCCCAGTAGTACCTCATGGTGATCCCTTACCTAGGCCACCGCAGCGTCTGATAGATGTTGAACTCCAACAATTTTTGGAGTTAAAGCCCCCTACCTTCCGAGGAGGCTTAACTCCGATAGAGACTGAAGACTGGATATTGAGGATAGAAACCATCTTTCGGGTCATGCATTGTACAGAGGAAAGGAAGATTGATCTGGTGACGTTTTTACTCGAAGGAGAAGCAAAGAGATGGTGGGATGCAGTGATGAGTGGAAAATTTGCTGCTAGGGGCAGTGCTGCAATTACTTGGAAGGAATTTGTCGAAGAATTCACTAATTGGTTTGTGCCTGCATCAGAGAAAGGATTGTTGCAAGAGAGGTTCTTACGTTTAGTGCAGGGAAATCGCAGTGTTCTTCAATATGAAGCCGAATTCTCAAACTTAGCATTTTATGCGGGATCTTTTGTCGCAACAGAGGCTGATCGATGTCGCCGCTTCCAACAAGGCCTAAGGGATAATATTCGTACATATTTAGTACCCTTTGAGCTTACCAACTATAGTAGCTTGGTTGCGAAGGCTCGTTTAACCGAAATAGATATGGAGCGGACTCAGAAAAGAAGAGAGTTTATGAAGAAACGAACAAGTGAAGGATCAAATAAGGAATCCTCAGACAGATCAGGTGAGTCTTCATGGAAGAAAAAGAAGTGGTCACAACCTTCTTCATCAGCCACCACTGGCAGTGTGACCCAGTCATCTCCAGGCAAGTGTGAAAAGTGTGGAAAAGTACATAAGGGGCAATGTTTATTTGGTACTGGTATATGTTACATTTGTCGCCAACCAGGACATCGACAAAATGAATGTCCAAAAAGGCAAGCAAAAGAGGGAAGTTTCAAAGGAGCCCCTGGAGGACAACCTCAACGAATGTATCAGATGGGTACAGTTAAGGAAGGCGAATCAGTTGCCTCCACCTCAGCACCAGTGGGATCTGGCCATGAAGAACGACAGATACAGCCCCGTGTCTTCAATCTGGGGCAACAAGACGCTAAGGCGGATGACACTGTTATTACGGGTATGATTTATGCATACAATCAACTTTTGAAGGTTTTGTTTGATACTGGAGCAAGCCACTCTTTTATTGCAACACGTATTGTGAACGCCTTACAACTACAACCATATGCAACACATAATATCTTACATGTCATGATACCCAACAATCACATAATGACTACGCAACTACGAACTCAACTTCAAATTCAAATCAACGAAAAAGTTCTGGAAGTCGATTTGGCAGTATTACCAATTGCTGAATACGATATCATTTTGGGTATGGATTGGTTATCAAACCATGAAGCTATAATAAATTGTAAGACGAAGGAGCTTACAATTAAATGTCCCGATCAAAGTTTAATATCATTTAAAGGTTTGACTGAAGTGGCAAAAGCGTTGATATCTGCGATGAAGGCCGTAAAGACGATCCGAAAGGGAGGCGAAGCGATATTAGTTATGATAAAAGAAACAAAGGAAGAAAAGAAAGACATTTCGGCAGTGGCCGTAGTACGAGAATTCCCCGAAGTATTTCCTGATGAACTACCAGGAATACCTCCAATCAGAGAAATAGAATTTGAAATTCCTCTCATTGAAGGAGCAAACCCAGTTGCTAAAGCACCATATCGTATGGCTCCAAAGGAATTAGCAGAGTTGAAATCACAGTTGCAAGAATTATTAGATAAAAATTTTATTCGGCCCAGTTCTTCTCCCTGGGGAGCTCCCGTTTTATTTGTGAAAAAGAAGGATGGAACACTTCGCCTTTGCATTGATTACAGAGAGTTGAATAAATTGACGGTCAGAAATAAGTACCCTCTTCCGCGCATCGATGATTTATTTGATCAACTAGTACATATGACCATATTCTCCAAGATTGATTTAAGATCAGGTTATCATCAACTGAAGATTAAAGAAACAGATGTATTTAAAACAGCTTTCAGTACCCGGTATGGCCACTTTGAATTCGTAGTTATGCCGTTTGGATTGACAAACGCACCTGCAGCTTTTATGGATTTAATGAATCGAGTGTTCAAGGAATACCTCGATAAGTGTGTTATTGTTTTTATTGATGATATCTTGATATATTCCAAAACTGAAGAGGAACATGCACAACATTTGAGATTGGCCTTGCAAACATTAAAAGACCATCAACTATATGCGAAATTTTCTAAGTGTGCTTTTTGGTTACGAGAAGTATCCTTTTTAGGACATGTTATTAATGAACAAGGATTAGCTGTGGACCCCAGCAAGATTGAAGCTATCCTCCAATGGCCACGTCCTACGACCGTAACAGAAATAAGAAGTTTCCTTGGATTGGCTGGATATTATAGAAAATTTGTAAGGAATTTTTCAAAGATCGCCTTACCATTGACTCAACTGACAAGGAAAAATATGTCCTTCAATTGGAATGAGGATTGTCAGCTTGCCTTTGAAGAATTGAAAGAAAGGTTAACCACTGCCCCTATTTTAGTGATGCCGTCAGGATCGGAAGGGTTTCAGATCTACAGTGATGCATCTTATAAAGGACTTGGATGTGTTCTAATGCAGAATGGAAAAGTAATCGCTTATGCTTCTAGACAATTAAAAGATGCTGAGAAAAATTACCCGACCCATGATTTAGAATTAGCAGCGGTGGTGTTCGCATTGAAAATATGGCGTCACTATTTATATGGGATCCGATGCGAAATTTTTACTGATCATAAGAATTTGAAGTATATCTTTTCACAAAAAGAATTAAACCTCCGTCAGCGGCGTTGGTTAGAATTTATTAAAGATTACGATGTTAATATTCAGTATCACCCCGGTAAGGCTAATACAGTAGCCGATGCATTAAGCCGAAAGAATACAGTCACACTTTCAGTAATGGGACAGTATAATCAGCAATTACTGCAAGAGTTACAGAGAATGGAAATATATCCTATTTTTACTTCAGAAGATAAGCAGTCCCAACTATTCCAAATGCAAATTCAGTATTCAATTAAAGACAGAACGGTGAAAGCAATATCTCAGGATCCCTTCTTTGCAGCCTTATTAGAGAAGGTAAAGAATGGAGAATCAAATACTTTTACAGAAAAAGGGGGACTGTTATTCATAAATGACAGGCTTTGTATCCCAAATGCGGATAATTTGAGGAATGATATTTTGTATGAAGCCCACAGCACACCATATTCTATTCATCCTGGGCGCACAAAAATGTACCACGATTTAAAACAAGATTTTTGGTGGCCAGGGATGAAGAAGGATGTAATTAGTTATATCGCTAAATGTCATGCCTGTCAAGTAGTGAAAGCAGAACATATGAAACCTGGAGGTTATCTGAAATCCTTGCCTATCCCAGAATGGAAATGGGACGATATTGCAATGGACTTTGTGTGGGGTTTACCTCGAAGCAAGCAAGGAAATGATGGGATTTGGGTAATCATTGATCGACTGACAAAGAGTGCACACTTCATTGCAGCAAAACAAGGTGGACCAACTGAAAGATTAGTAGATGACTATATTGATGTTATTGTTAAATTTCATGGCATACCTCGCACAATTGTATCTGACAGGGATGGTCGATTTACTTCTGATACTTGGAAACTTGTGCATAAACGTTTGGGAACAAAATTGTTGTATAGCACCGCCTTTCATCCGCAGACAGATGGTCAATCAGAACGTACTATTCAACTATTAGAGGATCTTTTGCGAATGATTGTCTTGGATTTAAAAGGATCATGGGAAAAATATTTATCATTGGCTGAGTTTTCTTATAATAACAGCTATCAATCGACGATTCAAATGGCTCCTTTTGAAGCTTTGTATGGTAGAAAATGTCGAACTCCTCTCAGTTGGGCAGAAAATGGTGAAAGGAAATTGTATAATAAAGAAAAGGTGGATAAGATGCAAGAAAAGGTCTTATTGATTCAAAACAGAATGAAGATTGCACAAGACCGTCAACAAAAGTACTACAATGCTCGGCATCGGCGAGTAGAGTTTAATGTGGGCGACCAAGTATGCTTGAAAATTAAACCATTCAAAGGCGTCTCTCGACTGCGGAAAATTGGGAAATTAAGCCCGCGCTATGTAGGACCTTTTCCGATCACTGAACGTATTGGAGACATGGCGTATAGATTGGCATTGTCGAATGAGCTGCAAAATCTACATGATGTTTTTCATGTGTCATCACTGCGAAGATATATTGTCGCTCCAAATCAAATGATTTCTGCTACAGATGTACAAATTGAACCTGATCTATCAAGCCCAACGGAGCCTTACCGAATCATTGACTGGCAAACTAAGCGACTGCGAAACAAGGATGTTAATTTTGTAAAGGTTTGGTGGAAGGGCCATCCAGAAAGTGAAGCCACTTGGGAGCGAGAAGATCGATTATGGGAACTATTTCCAACTTTCTAAAGGTATGTCATTTTCGCGGACGAAAATTTATGTATGGGGGGATGTAATTGTAACACCCAAATATCGTCACACAATAGAACATAATTCAAAACCTTAGTATTAAATCATTTTTATGAAAATGAAAGAGATACATGCACAAATTGGTGTGCCAATAGTAAATTGGTGTGCCAATAGTAAATTGGTGTGCTAAGAAATATTAAAAGAAAGAAATTTGGAGAAATTTGGGGTGCTAATAGTATTTTGGTGTGCTAATAGAAATATTGGAAGAAAGAAATTTGGAGTGCTAATAGTATTTTGGTATGCCAATAGAAGGAAATGCAAATTTTCAAATGTTTTGGGCGGTGCCTGGTGGACTGATTCAAGGAAATACTAAAATAATTAAATTTAATAGATTAGGCGGTGGCTTTGGACTGGTTCAAGGAGAGGCGGTTCAAGATATGGTGGCTTCTAATTGCGCCGAGCCTTGTAAACAGCGGAAAAAAGGGCCGCACCTTCTTCACAGCTCTCGCCAAAACCCTTCCTGGAAGCCGCACGCCGTCCTCCTTCCCTCCCCTGAGTTCCCTCCTTCTCGGCAGGGGAGAGCAGCCTCTTCTTGGTCGATCCCTTTCCAGTATCTCCTGGAGAGCAGCCCTCTTCTTGGTGGTGGGCGTTTTGGAAACCCTAAGAGTATTTCTCGCTGTGAGCTTTTCTTTCCCTCTTTCCCCTCTCCTTTGTGTTAATCTGTAGAAAAGTATTAGGTATTGAAGGATTATTGGAGGAATTTTAAGATATTACATGATTTTAGATCTTTATTAATGTTACTGCTATTGTTAGATTTTGTTAGATGAGGAGGTAAGGATTAGACTATTAGAATGATGATTTTGATTTCCAGTTTTGCTGTTGAAATTGATAGAGGTGACCTTTAATTGCATTTCCATGAAGAAATATGGCCGCCTTAGGTTCGATCTATGATTATGGAAATATAAAAAGGAAACTTTCAGATTTTGAGTTTTATATTTGGAAATTCATATGGCTGATTTTGGGATTTTCGTTTCATTTGAATGTTGGTTTGGATATCTAGTCCTTATTTTAGAGTTTTAAATATGGCTGCCTTAAGTTGGATTGCATATGTAAGCTTATTAGAAGAAAATTAATTTGAGATTTATGGAGGAAAAGAGAACTAGCTGCTATAAGCTTGGATGATGTGGATAAATTTTAAGCGAATATATTATCCTGTTTGATTTAACATGCTGAAATTGATATTACACCGTGTTTGTTGGATGATTTATATGCAATTTCTATGGAGGTTTACTACCAGATTTGCTGGAATTAGAATGGGCTGCTGAATGTTTGTTAAAATGGATTGTAAAATCCATCAAAACATTACTAGAAGATATTAAATTCATGGGATATATGTTATGTTCCGTTAACATAAGGTTAGAGGTCCTTTTTCCCTCATTGTCATACTCAACCACTCCACACAGTAATTATTTACAAATATGAACAATACACAAGTAATGCTTAATTGCAGTTACGAAGAAAGATGGTGTCACCCGATAGGCGTGATGATGACCCAAGGAAAGAAAAAGAGCATCATATGGTGAGGATTTTATTTCTTTAATTATGTTCTATTTGCAACTGCATGCCAACTGTAAAATGTTACATCTTAAATGCATCGATGCAAAAGTTAAGGGTATCTGTAGACTGTTATAAATCCAGTTGGACCTTAAAGGTCTTATGCGAGTTGTGCGCACTGGAATGAACACTTAGGTCAACTTAGTTGGGCCATTAATGGGCCTTATGCGAGTTGTGCGCACTAAGTTCGACCTATAAAAATGGGCCCAAGACTGAATACTGAAATAAATGCAGTACCCCTTAACTAACGAAAATGAAACAAGAGAAGAAAGAAGCATAAATGGAATAATTGCTAAATGTTAGAACCTGCTTACCTTGTTTACTGCTTATACTGTACAAATTGTTATCATATACATATTGCTATCTACCTTCTACCTTTAAATTGCCTGTATAACAGTTAAAGAAATGATTTTCCTCGCTTAGTCTTTTCTTAAAAGACTAACCCTTTCCATTCTAAATTTTTAGGAGCTAAGCATAAACAAGCATAAGCTGGAGCTTTATCGATTATGGTACAACCGCATAATAAGAAATTTTGAAGTGGCCACAGTTCATGAAGATTGTTGCAAACATATGAAGTGCTCCACTTATAAAAATTAGCATCAAATAGTTTTGTACTGGACTTGTAATTATAACTTGTTGGACATGTAAATGTAAAATGGAATAAGAGTTTATTTCTGTACTGTCTTTTCAATACATATTGTGGCATACTGAAACTTATTGTTTGGCTGTAAACGCTGTTAAATGTGAAATGTATATTGTTCCTCTGTGGCGGTCACGGGCCGTTACATGCAAAGTGCCAGAAAACTGTGTTTAGGGGGTGCAAAGTGCCAATTTTAAATATTGGGGGTGCAAAGTGCCAAAAACCCAATTGTCGGGGGTGCAAACTGCCAAAAAACGTACTCAAAAACATAACAATGTATTAAACTTTCATATCAAAAGTAAATGTAGAAATAAAAGAATCAACTTATAAAGATGATTTTATTCCATACAACATCTAATTAACATTTATTTTTCTTCACTAAAATATGATTACTTAGAAGTGAAGAGAGTGTTTTACATTTAAGACAACTATACTAAAATTCTAACAAATTTAATGCATACTCAAATACATAACAATGTATTAAACTTTCATATCAAAAGTAAATGTAGAAATAAAAGAATCAACTTATAAAGATGATTTTATTCCATACAACATCTAATAAACATTTATTTTTCTTCACTAAAATATGATTAATTAGATGTTGCCCCCCCCCCCCCCAACACCCACACACACTTAAGTTATACAATGTCCTTGTTGTATTGGTAGGTATAAATATAATAAATGCTCAATATGATATGACTTAAAAGCTTACGTGAACAAATGATGAGCAGACAAATTTTATTCAATCAATTTTATAAAGAGAGAAGTTAAAATGAAAACATGGCATTGCTTAGTACATAGAAGATCGAAAAATTTTACCATGATTCAGATGAATATTGGTAAAAATAGATGATTCAAATGAATATTTGTAAAAATAGAAGATCGGAAATGTCGCAATGCTTAGTACATAGAAGAATGATGAAGTATGATTTCAAACTATGGGAATATAAGAAGAATCTGGAGAAATGAAAAAAATTGCCAATCCACTTAATTTTTCTCTTCATGATGATATAATCGGTGGAATGGTCTATAAATAATTTATTCTCCATGACATAATTTAATAAGATTCAAAGTAGCGTCTTTGGGGTTGAAAAGTTCAACTACTCTGCAAAGAAAGATAGTCTTTACTTTATATGATCCAGACCAACAAGATTTCAATATGTTAGGGAAGAGTCGCAATCGAGAGTTAAATGGAAAAACTTGACTACCGGAGCTGATGTGTGCAGCCTTCCGTAAACATGAAAAGCTTTAGCTCGCTCATAATTTATAAACACGAGAGTACTCGTATGCTATATTACCTCATTCATCAAGCTCATTTAGTTGTAAACGGCGCTTCTCTCTCGCTAGCTTTAAATCCATGTTCATCTTCTTAATGACCCAGTAAGCCTTATGTTCTATTTTCATGGGCATATGGCTAGCCTTGCCGTAAACAAAGCGATATGGCGTTGACCCAATCGGTGTCTTATAAGCTATTAGTGAAAGTGAGGTTAGATCTTAAAGTCACTCTAGAGGGGGGTGAATAGAGTATTAAAAATTTTTCACTTATTTTTATAGCGGAATTAAAATAGTGATATATATATGTGTACTGAGTGAGTAATAAAAACAAACACAAGGAGATCACAGAAAAATAAACAAGACACAGAGGACACAAGGATTTTATAGTAGTTCCCCAATAAACCTGGGTACGTCTACTCTTCTACCACCCTTGGTAGGATTCCACTAGGTTTTTGTTCAGGTGCCCTATCACCAATGGGATTTTGATCAGGTGCCCAAAACACCACTTGAGCTTTTGATCAGGTGCTCAAACCAAACTACAGGTTTTTGTTCAGGTGCCCTGCCACCAAGGGGTTAACTTTTGAAGGGAGTTATAACCCTGTACAGAATGGGATAAAGAGGGTTAAGATGTTCTTCTTCTCTGTCAATAATCTGAGAGAAGACTAGTGGAATATGTTGATGTAAAGCTCCCCCTGTCTGATAGAAAATAGTTGACAGTTGAGGATGGAGCTTTCTCTTGAATGTAGATCTTCCTTGATAGCTGATGAATCTGAGAGACCAAGATTTCTCAGATTATTTGTTGCTCTTGAAGATCTTGAAGCTTGCAGCAGAAATCTGAGATAAGATCTGTATTGTTGTTCTCAAAGATTGAGAGGTGCTGATACTTGAGGAAGAAGAAGATCTGAAAACTATTTGGCTTTCTGTATTCTGTATTTCTCTCTACAGTTTCTTCCTTCCTCTTTCTGTATATCTTTTTCCCGACTGTATCTTTTTTTTCTTGATGTACTACTGTTATACTATATTACTTCTTCTTTATCTTTTTCCTTAAAGAAATCTCCGTCAGATTTGAAATTCAAATCTTTTTTATTTAAGGAATAAAATATTCAGAAGAGATATATTTTTGGAACAGCAAATCTGATAAGCTTTATTTCTTTTCCTTTTCCATGAAAGTGTCCTTTTCAGCTATATGTCAACGGCTATATTCTCGAAATAATAAAAGAAAAGATATAATCCTTACTGAATGATATTTCGTCGAACGCAGAGACTGGGCAAATTCGTCGACCTGGAGCAGTCGTTCGTCGAACGCAGGATGCATTTCGTCGAATGCAGAAAGTGAACTTTTCCTTGAGTTCTAGCTAACTTAACAGCCTAAAACCTTGACCCTTTAGACTATACATTGGGGTCAACTTAGTCTTAGTCAACAGATAGTGATCCTAGCCCAAATCAGTAATATGGTTGTTCCAACAGTTAGATATGCCCAAAGAGCATCGTCTAGTTTCCTAGAACAATCCTTGTGATTTGATTCAACCTATTTTTCGAGAATATGCTTAAGTTCTCTCTTAGAAACCTTAATTTGTCCACTAATCTGGGGATGATAGGCGGTGGAAACTTTATGAGTAACCCCATATTTCTTTAAGATCTTCTCAAATTGCGTATTGCAAAAATGAGTTCCCCGATCACTAATAATCATGCGAGGTGTTCCAAATTTTGAAAATAATTTGCGTATAAATTGTAACTACCCTCACGTCATTAGTAGGCAATGCATGGGCTTCTACCCACTTAGATAAATAATAAACGACCACTAAAATATATTTATTTTCATATGACATAAGGAACGGACCAACAAAGTCTATCCCCGGACATCGAAGATTTCAAAAACAAGGATGAAATTTTGTGGCATCTCGTTATCTTTAGAAATATTTTCAGCCCTCTGATAGCTATCACACTTTTGTACAAAAGGTGGGATTCCTTGAAAAGAAGAGGTCAATAGAAGTCAGCTCCTATTACTATACGTGCAGTCCGGTTGGCGATATAATGCCCATCAGTCGGTCCGGCATGACAATGAAATAATATCTCTCATCCTTCTACTATTGAGACACATACGGTAGAGATACGATGGAGATAAGGTAGAGATAAGATTCATCCCAAAAATAATATTTCAAATCAAAGAAGAATTTCTTCTTTTGCTAATACGAGAATGATCTGGGGAGAATCTTAGCAACTAAATAATTTGCAAAGTTGGTAAACCAAGAATAATTTATCTCCCTATTGGTAGAGACGAACCATAAATGTTCGCCTAGGAAAATATTGTCTATATCTGATTCATGAAGCTCCTCAAGTATGGGATTCTTCTTCCTTCTTTCTAAATCCAGATTTCAGATTCATTCAAGGAAGAAGAAGATCTCTCATTTCCAGATCTGATCAAGTCAAGTCTCAAGGAGATTTTAAGAAGATTGTTTCACAATCTAAAGTTCTGTAAAATTTCTTTACAATATTTTTGTAGGAGAGATTGTTCTCCGAGTTGTAGGAAGTTTGCTTCCGAGTGTAGGAGTTTTACTTCGAGTTGTAGAAGAGTTGTCTCCGAGTTGTAGGAGTGATGACTCAGAGTTGTAGGATTATTCATAATCCGAGAATAGTGAAGTAGCCTAGTTTAGCCGGTCGTGCTAGATAGGTGAGGTGGAAAGTGGACTACCCACATCGGGGAATCACTATAAATTCTTGTGTTGTGCTCTTTTGGTTTCTGTGCGCTTTTATTTAAAGTTTTTAATTCCGCAAAAAGTCATAGAATCAACCTATTCACCCCCCTTAGGTGATTTAGGTAGGCAACTAGACACTTTCAATTGGTATCAGAGGTAGGTTGTTCGTTAAAAGGTTAACACCTTGAACAAGATCTCTAAGTCTAGTTGCAAGAGACAGTATGTCTGGAATGGAAAGAACCAAGGATTCCTCCGTCAAGTTGCACGTGTGCACCAAGGAAAACTTCCCCATGTGGAAGGTGAGAGCAGAGATGTTCATGGAAGCTATAGATCCCAGATTGTTTCTAGTTATTCAAGAAGGACCATGTGTTCCTATGACAGCCCCCATTGGCTGCCCTTCCAAGCTTGTGCCCAAGAAAATTTCTAAAATGACTGAAGATGAGATTATCTTAGTCAACCTGGACAATGAAGCTAAGAGCATTCTAGCTAATGCAATTGATGGTTCTACATTCAAGCAACTTGGTCACTATAGAACGGCCAGGGAAATGTGGGATTCTCTAATAGATCTTATGGAAGAGTCAAAGGAAGAACGAGACGTTATAGCAGAGAAAAAGATCAGAACTTTGAGTGACAGTGATTCAAGTTGTTCAGATCAAGAAGAGGAAACACTTCTTGGACTGACTGCCTTATCTGAGTCAGAAGGGGAAATACAGGATAAAACCCATCCTGAACAGGTATGCATAAGGGCACCTCTATCTGTCACAGACTCCGAAGCTGAGACAAGCTCATCAGAAAATGATGACATGTCTAATCTGGTAAACCAGTATGATGCTCTCTTAGTAGCTCTGGAAAAGAGCAAGAAGTTGATTAAATCTCAGGCTGAGGAAATCAGAATCCTTAAGCCCTTCGAATCACAAGTAAATGAGAAAACCAAGGAAGTGATTAGTTTATTCAATGAGAACATTCTACTTCGGATGAAGTCTGAAGCTCAGGAAAGAACAATCAAGTCTCTAGAGAAGAAGCTTTATATAGAAAGAAAGCCAGTGGCTCAATTCCCTAAATCGAAATCAATTGATTCTGGGAATAGAGGGAAGAGCACAGCTAAAGCTCGGCCTCACACCACCTCTCAAAAGGTGTTGACTCCCTCTAACAGGTCTGATCAGGACAGTATCCATGATCACTGGAAGACTAGAGGTTGCTATAGTAGGGAAAATATTCCTAACTATAGTAGAAGAAAGGGAATGGTAATGAGAGCTCTGAAATCTCCCCATGAAGAAATCCAAATGGCCCATCCTGGACAATTTGTATTTTGTGCTCCAGCTCCTACACTCATGGATAAGGAAGCATCATCTTCCAAATCTTTTCCAGCAAGGAAGCAAGCTGGGTGCAACATCGTAACCAACCCTCACTTGAACATATCTGATGTCATCAACACCATAAGAGCTTCAAAACTCTCATTTGTTGCTGTCAAGCAGATAAAGTCAAGTAGGAATGATTATGATAGAGTACCCAATCTATCATGTGCTGTGAAAGATAGGAAGAATGTTGCTACCTTCTCAACTGAAAACAAGCATTATGATGCTACTTGCAAATCAAGAAATGCTCGGAAGAGAAGATACAACATCCATGAATGTTGGTGTTGTGGTAAAGTGGGACACTTTGTCATCGACTGTTGGCATAACCCTTGTGTGCCTAATGCAAAGAAGAGCCTCTCTACTAGAGCTGCAGTAGGTAGAAATACTTGTTATTATGCTAACAGGAACCTAGGACCCAACTCCGTTTGGGTTCCTAAGGATAATTAATCTGTGATTGCAGGTATGTCCAAAGGCTAACCAAAACTCTAATCAGGCATTTGTACAGTGGATGTTCGTGGTACATGACCGAAACAAGAAGTCTATAGTAAGGTTGTTGAAAAGCTTAGGAAATCAGTCCAGGCACTGAAATTCTAAGGGGGAGAAAAGATTGAGGGGGAGATGATTCAATGTTTTCAAAGTCTACTCCCAAATGAGGACTCCTATGTTGTGGCTGAGAGGGAGAACTATGTTGATCTCTCATGCTTTTCCTTCCCTATCTGAAGTAGTCAGAAAGGGGGAGAGAAGTTGAAGTTGGGAGAGAAGTTGAAGTTGAGAGAAAGTTGAAAGGGAGAGAAGGTTGAAAAGCTAAGTTTTTAACTCTCCTTATCTCTTTATGTATTTATTAATATTTACTCTCTGTGCAATGCAACATAGTACATAGGTTCTGACTTCTTCAAATAGGGGGAGATTGTTGGGAATTGTATCCACAATTACCTTGATTTGAAGAAGTCCCCTTGAACTAAGTTGAATTGAGATTGTATTTGATGTTGTTTTCTAGTAATATGTTTGCAGGTTTTAAATGGCTAAGTACAAACCAATGTCAGGTTTCAATGGGTCATCAAACACAGGCCTACGCAATATAATTCCTCATTGTGTAGACCAAAGTGTACTCATGTTGAATCTCTCTATTGGGTTGTACTTCTTATTCAAACACAAAGGAAGAGCTAAGAGAAAGTTGATGTTGTTCTTATGATCTGGAAGAAACTTTTTTTTCCAAAGTATTCAGTATATATTTTTCGTTCGACGAATTTTGGTGAGTTTGTCGATCGCTGTTCGACGAATTGAAGTGAGTTCGTCGAGCTCCGTTCGACGAATTGAAGTAGTTTCGTCGATCGTTGTTTTACTGGGATTGAATTTGATTTCGTCGAGCTCCGTTCGACGAATTGAAGTAGTTTCGTTGATCGCTGTTTTGCTGAGATTGAAGTGATTTCGTCGAGCTCAGTTCGACGAACTGAAGTAGTTTCGTCGACCGCTGTTTTTACTAAAATTGAAGTGGTTTCGTCGATCGTCATTTGTCGATCGACGTTCGACGAATTGAAGTGGTTTCGTCGATCGCTGTTATACTGAAATTGAAGTAGTTTCGTCGATCGCCGTTCGCCGAGCTCCGTTCGACGAATTGAAGTAGTTTCGTCGAGCGTTGTTTTACTGGGATTGAAGTGATTTCTCTGAGCTCCGTTCGATGAATTTTCTTCAGCCCACGAATTTTCTTCAGCCCACGAATTGGCTCTGCGCTGTTTCGTTTTTCAAATCGTTGTCGGCTTTTCAATTAGGGCTTCCGCCATGTATAGGACATGTGGAAGGTTTTCCCTAAATCTCGCTTATAGCCGTTGGAGAAGAATAGTATAAGTATCTAAGGGTTATTTCGTTCAACCCTAACGAATCACAAATCGAAAAAGATCGCAAAAGCGCGGTCGGCCCTGTTCGTTCTCGAAAATCCTTTGCAGTTGCCGACAAAGTCTTTTGACGATTATTCTTGAAGAAAAGAGTCAACTAGATCTCTGATTTCTGATCTCATCAAGTTCCTTTCAGATCTAGTTGTCTCCTAAGTGCTCAGATCAAGTGCTTTCAAAGTAAGATTTCTTCTTCCTTCTTTCTAGATCCAGATTTCAGATTCATTCAAGGAAGAAGAAGCTCTCTCATTTCCAGATCTGATCAAGTCAAGTCTCAAGGAGATTTTAAGAAGATTGTTTCACAATCTAAAGTTCTGTAAAATTTCTTTACAATATTTTTGTAGGAGAGATTGTTCTCCGAGTTTTAGGAAGTTTGCTTCCGAGTGTAGGAGTTTTACTCCGAGTTGTAGGAGAGTTGTCTCCGAGCTTGTAGGAAGTTTTTCTTCCGAGGTTGTAGGAGCTTTGTCTCCGAGTTGTAGGAGTGGTGACTCCGAGTTGTAGGATTATTCATAATCCGAGAATAGTGAAGTAGTCTAGCCTAGCCGGTCGTGCTAGATAGGTGAGGTGGAAAGTGGACTACCCACAACGGGGAACCACTATAAATCTTTGTGTTGTGTTGTGCTCTTTTGGTTTCTGTGCACTTTTATTTAAAGTTTTTAATTCCGCAAAAAGCCATAAAATCCACCTATTCACCCCCTCTAGGTGATTTAGGTAGGCAACTAGACATTTTCAATTAGAGTTTTGAAAATCTATATTTTAATGCGATCTATTTTAATTTGAGGTAGGCCGAGCGGGCCAAATCGGATTTTGAAAATGGATATTTTAATGCGATCGATTTTAATTTGATGTAGGCCGAGCGGGCCAAGTCAGATTTTGCGCGCGAATTCACTCTCATCGTTTGAACTTCGAAAGTTAGTTAATCGTTATTTGAAAGAAGAAGTTCCCACGTTTAAAAATTCGAATCAAAGCGGTGTTTGCACCCTCCGACAAGCAAAGCACATCTATAATTTATGAATAACGGCAATAAAAGCATATTGAACGTTCGAGGCAAGCTTTTATTAATGAAATGAATTGCATACGACTAAGCTAATAAACGGGAGAAAGAAAAGGGCGGAGTTTACCCTAGCATACACAAAACTACGGCGAGGAAGCGACCGCTTCAAATTCAGTGACACAAAGATGCTACGTCTACTACTGTAAGGTTGCGATATTGGGCTGCGAATGTCTTCGATACAACCCAAATAAGAAGAAGCCGAAAATGAACTTTGGAAGTAGATGAACCGAGGGAACAAAGTCATCGGAGTAGAACGATGGAATCGACGGCGACCAGAGAGGAAGACAGTAGTCTTCGTCGAGTCGTTCGGTGTCGGAAGATTGCAGGGAGACTGAAAACCTTCGTAAAATTGTCCGGCGTCGGAGTGATGTTGAACGACGGCAGGGTCAGATTGCTGGAGAGAAGTTGACGCACCGTCGTTTACTTGGTGAAGATGTCGTCGATCGGAAGAGGGCAAAAACTCATGCGGGGAGAGCCTGGGAACTCGTCGCGTAGGATGGAAGGGAAGCTCGCGAGACTTGATCGCGTGCACAATATTTCTCGACCGGCAGAGGGTAAACGAAGGACTCATTTTCCTCTGTTATAGGCCGACCCATCTAGATGATATGAGGATCCTTTTTATAAAGAAGGTCTTCACAATCTTTTATTTTATTTCCAAAGAAACTAAATATCTCATACCTTTTAGAATTTATTCCAGATGTTAATGTCTTAATTTCCTTCTCCTAATAAAGTCAAAATCATTTACTTTTTCCTATATAATAAAGCATTACCCTCTCATGAGGTATTTTATCTTTTGGAAATTGAGCAGTGGAAAGATAAACTTTTACACCGACATTTGGACTGGAAATCATCCTCTACCTGAAATTGTCAATCCACCTCCGTCAAACCGGGAACTACAACTCCAAGAGCCCAATGTCTTCAATACAGGAGGTATTAATTTCATTCCAGATGCATGCGTCAGGGAAGCTCTAAGTCTGCTCTCCTCTTCCAATTTCAAGATTAGTGATCAACCCAACCGACCAGTGTGGTCCCTTGATGTTGAAGTTAATTTCTCCATTAAGAATTTCAGCAAGAACATTATATATGGCATGCTGGAACAATTTGATTTTAAGTGGACCTGGGCTCATTATCTACCACCGAAACTCTCTCTTGTATGCGGGAAAGCCATTGGGAACATTTTGCCACATGACACATCTTAGGAAGGCTGGTATCTTGATAGCTTCTAAATGTAGATATTGCACTTTAATCCAATTGACGGAGACAACAAATCATCTGTTTATAGGTAGTTAATTGGCTCTCCATGTCTGGAATCACGATGAAAATTTCTTTTTCGGTTCAAATCAAAGAATTTCAAAGCTAAACTTTTGGAAGAGTAAAAGCAGACACTTCTCAAGTGTTTTAGAAAATTAGTCATCAGCATTCCAGTTATTTGTGTGGTTTGTATGGACAGAAAGATGCAAGCGTACCTATCAGGCTGACTCTAGAACAAAGAAGAAACTGCAATTGGATATTCAAAGAATGATTGGGCTTATCTTCAAAGAGCAGCCTATATATGTCTGCAATGATGAGGAACGGTGGATTCTTCACTGGTTTGATATATGTCACTCATGTCAGAAACCCACAACTCCGAGACATGGTGTTTGATTGGAAAGGGGGGGTATAACGCCCGTTAGTATTTGCACACTGATGGCGCGCTATAGCGGTGGTGGTTATATTCAGAATGGTTAGGATATCTACTAGCGGGGTTTGCCACTTTTATGGTATTGTGAATGCTCTTGAAGCTGAATGTTTGACGATGCGGGATGGAATCAAATTATGTTCTCTGCTAAATCTGACCAAAATTCATGTAATTAGTGATTCCAAATTATCATTGACTGTTTGACTGTTTGTACAGACAGAACTTCAATCAAAAGAGACTTTGGGATTATGGCGAATAAATAATACAGCTGGCATCGCAAATGCACTTTACATGATCACACATTTACACTTTTACAGGGGAGGGAATAAGGTTGTGGATGCTTTGGAAAAAATTTGCGGCAAAGCTCAACACTAAATGCTGGGTTGCTAAAGATTTCTCAGCCACCTCCGGGCGTAATCCGGGGATGTATCTGACCTAATATTAAATTAAAATGAATTAAAGAAATTACGCTCGAAGGTGGCTGAGAAGATGCTTCTAAGCAAGGGAACTTAGATTTACGCCCGGGGAAGAGAGCAGACTCACGTTGGGGTCGCCGGAGGTCAGGGTGCCTGGGAACAATAGTACTCCGGCCGCCACAGTCCCCCGAGCGCACGATTGCAATCCCAAGAGCATCGTGAGGATGGAGGGTTTTTATTTAATGAAATAAAAAAAATAAAGAGAAAAAGATATTGAATGGAGGGCTAAAATTATTTTAATGGTCCACACAAGGGAAAGGGGGTGATAAACTGCATTTGTGCACTTTACCATAAAGTGCACAAATCCTACGGTAGTGATGTGGATCAGTTCAATGCACACATCTCAATCCACTGTTGTATTTATGCACTTTATGGTAACATGCACAAATGCACTTTATCCCCCCTTTCCCTCCACACCATTACACCAAAAATATGAATTAACACAAACATAAACAGAGCCAAGACAATACGTCAGATATTTTATTTATAAGAATTGTCTATTATAGAAGAAGAAGAAGCTTCTACATCGCTTAGGCTATATACTTTTTCTTCTTCTATATAGGCTATATATAAGCCTATAAAGACATCTTCTATATGGAAGAAGTATATAAGTTTCTTCTTCTATATAAGAATAAACCTATAGGCTAAAGAAGTCAATATATAGATTATATATAAAATTATATAGATATAATAAGAAGTCTATAAAGAAGAAGAAGCCTATAAAGAAGAAGATGAAGAATATAGAAGCATATATAGACATCAATATATGGTCCTATATAGAAGCCTATTATATAAACTATATAGAAGAATATGCTTCTTCTATATATACTTCTTTATCTTCTTCTTCTATATGCTTCTTTCGCTTCTTCTTCTTCAATATGTCTATATAAATTTGTTATATGAGCTATATAATATACAAAAGAAGCATATATAGAAGAAGAAATCTATATAGAAGAAGAAATCTATATAGAAGAAGAATAAGGACTATATGTGCTTCTTCTTCTTCTCCTATATCTTCTTCTACATATAGTCTATAGACACATATTCTTCTAATTTTTATTCTTTTTCTTAGAAAGAGTCTATATAGAAGAAGAAAAATATATATGTTGAAGCTGCCGGATGGCTTTTGAAATGTGATAATGTTGTTGTTAGTAATGGGTGGCCATGGATCAAGAACGTTGAGGCAGAGACAAAGTTGTCCGACTTAAGAATGTCAGTAGTGGTGAAGTTGGGCCCTCTTGATGAGAAGGACGCCACTGGTGCAGGAGGATGAGATCTTATCACCGTCCCACATAACTGGATGGTCGTTGTGGGGTTCAGGGTTAAGTTGCCGACGGCGTAGGCGGCGATTTTGACTCTGTCTTTGAACGTGACATGTGATGATGGGATGGATTCGCATCAACCATAGTGGTTGCTCCTTCATCCTCACTATTCCTTATTATAACCGCTACGGCGCCGACGGCTTGAACAAAAGCGCCAACGTTGGACATTGGTTCACAAAGAACGATTTTTCCTTTTACTTCTCCGGCAGAGAGGTCATCGCAGGAACTCGACGGAACAAGCGGATATTGCTTAGACGAGAAGTTTTTCGACTGAAACAGAGCTTTGGCGAACTCATGCACATCCCCTAGACGAACAATGATCTTTAACATGGTGTCCAACGTCGAGGAGCCGACAATGATCAGCCACGACACTTCGTTTGAGAGGGACCCATAGTTAGGTCCTAAGTTTCTGGCCGCACAGACAAACGTGATCCCCTTCTAAAATGTGTTGAATCCGACAATGGCGATGAGATCATAGTCAAAGAGAAAAAAGGGGCCTAGAAGAGATAGAGAAACCACGTCGACGCCATCTTGCATAGCGGCGTCGAACCCGACTGAGAGGCCTTCACCGTTGCATCCCTAAGAGGAGCAAGCTTTATGAACGGCAAGGTGAGCGGGCGACGCGATGCTGGAGGCCATACCATTGAATTGTCCAAGAACTTAAGCGTCGTCGATGAAGTTATCTCTAACCGTACTCGATGTGAGGGTGTTGTGGCCTAACACGTCTGAGGCGACCACGCCGCCAAATGCCTGCGTGCCTATGAGTTGTTTGTTGCAGCACATCGAGGACGGGCACTGGCAGATTGATTTTCAGCGGATATGAGGCGGGGATATGTCTGCGTCGGAGAAGGATGGATGTGCGGAATCAATGCTGGTGTCGAGCATACCGATGATAACGCCTTCAATGGATTGTTCCAGAGTCCGACTTTGGGCTGAAGGCTGTGGAAGGTGGGAGTGCGGGTTGTCATGAGGTGGTAGTTTGGGCTCCGGTGGGCATTGAGGAATCCTGTTTTAGATGACATGGCGAACGCTTCCTCACATTTAGGGCGTCGTCGACGATCTGCACATTAATAGTTTGGACGGCTTTGATCACTTCCTAACACATTCCCTTGATCCGAGCCGTCCCTCACATTTAAGGTTGATCTTAAATTTGCGAATTTGATTCTCCATAGCCGGAGCCCAAACTACCACCTCATGAGGAGGAAGCCCTCCATGTCATTCATAGCCGGATTCCTCAATGCCCACCGGAGCCCAAACTACCATCTCATGACAACCCGCACTCCCACCTTTGTCGGCCTTCGGCAAAAAGACGGACTCGGGTGCCAATTCAACGGTGGTGAAGGCGCTATCATCGTAATTCTCGACATCGTCATTAATTCCGCACAACCATCCTTCTCTGACGCATGATATCCCCGCTTCCTATCCGCTGGAAATCAATGTGTCAGCTTCCATCTTCGGTGGGCTGCAACAAAAAGCTCATAGGCGCACGGGCATTCGGCGACATGGTCGCCTCCGACATGTTAGGCCACGGTAACCACACATCGAGCACGGCCGGAGGTAACTTCATCGACGGCGCGAAAGTTCTAGGAGAAGCCAACGACACGGGCTCCGACATCGCACCGCGCACTCACCTCGCTGTTTATAAAGTTTGCACCTCTGAGGGATGTAGTGGTGAAGTCCTCACGACCGGGTTCGACGCCACTATGCAGGATGGCGTCATCGTGGTTGCTATCTCTTGGATGCCCCTCCTTTCCCTTTGATCCCATCGCCATTGCCGGGTTCCACGCGTTTCAGAAGGGGATCACGTTTGTCTGTGCGGCCGAAAACTTAGAACATAACTATGGGTCCCTCTCAAGCGAGGCGTTGTGGTTGATCACTGTCGACTCTTCGACACTGGACTGCGTGCTAAAGGTCATTGTTCGGTTTGGGGACGGGCAAGAATCCGCCTGAGAAGCTCTGTTTCAGCCGAAAAACTTCTCGTCTAAGCAATACCCACTTGTTGAGCCAAGTTCCCGCAATGACCTCTCCGTCGGAGAAGTAAAAGGAAAAAATCGTTCTTTGTTAATCAAATCCCAATGTTGGTGCTTTTGTTCAAGTCGGCGGTTGCGTGGCAGTTATAATAAAGAATAGTGAGTATGAAGGAGCAACCACCATGGTTGACCACAAACCCATGCACTCTTCGCATGTCATGTTCAAAGATGGAGTCAAAATCGTCGTCTACACCGCCGACAACTCACGCCCTAACCCCGCAGCGGCCATCTAGTTCTGTGGGACGATGATAGGATCTCATCTTCTTGTACAAGTGGTATCCTCATCAAGAGTGCCCAGCTTCGCCAGTACCGGCATTCTTATGTCGGACATCATTGCCCCCAGCCTCAATGTTCTTGCTGCATGTCCATTCATTACCAACAACAGCATTATCACATTTCAGAAGCCATCCGGCAGCTTCAACATTATCTCAAGAACCTCTATGTCCACCCCTCACATTTTTGGCGTGGTGGCTTTACTAATGAATGCTCATCCAAAGTGGTCGCCGGTGGCGATCAAGTTGGTGATAATGACAACCGTCGACGTGGTGGATAATAGAGAAAATCTCATCATGGGCGAAAAGTTGAAGCATGCCAACCACTTTGCATTGGGCGTCGACCATGTGAACCCTGAGAAAGCAAGTGACCCGGGTCTGATCTACAACATCACCGGTGATGACTTCATTCAGTATCTATGCGGGTTAGGCTACTCTGACGAGAAATTTCTTATTATCTCCGGCCTGGAAGTGAGCTGTGCTCGAACGAGAAAAATAACAAAGGCTGAGCTGAACTATCCGTCTATTTTGGTTGTCGTGAATGCCACCAACGTGAAAGTAAAGATGAACAGGACGGTGACGAACGTCGGCGAGGCTGCTTCATTCTATACAGTGGAGGTCGATAGTCCGAAAGGCGTGAGAGTGGCGGTAATCCGATACAGTTGAAGTTTAGTGAAGTATGGGAGGAGAATACATTTTCTAACTGGCGTTCTCAAACGTTACCGAAAATGTATTCTCCTCTCATACTTCACTAAACTTCAACTGTGTCGGATTCAACGTCACCCTCACGCCATTCGGACTATCGACCTCCACTGTATAGAATGAAGCAGCCTCGCCGACGTTTGTCATTATCCTGTTCATCATTACTTTCACGTCGGTGGCATTCACGACAACCAAAATAGAAGGATAGTTCAGCTCAGCCTTTGTTATTTTTCTTGTTCGAGCACAGCTCACTTCCAGGCCGGAGTAAGAATTTTCTCGTCAGAGTAGCCTAACCTGCATAGATACTGAATGAAGTCATCGTCGGTGATGTTGTAGATCAGAACTGGGTCACTTGCTTTCTCAGGGTTCGCATGGTCGGTGCCCAACGCAAAGTGGTCGGCATGCTTCAACTTTTCGTCCATGATGGGATTTCTTCGATTATCCACCACGTCGGCGGTTGTCGTTATCACAGACTTGATCGTCGTCGGCGACCACTTTGGATGAGCATTCATTAGTAAAGCCACCACGCCAAAAATGTGAGGGGTGGACATGGAGGTTCCTGAGATAATGTTGAAGCTGTCGGATGGCTTTTGTAATGTGATAATGTTGTTGTTGGTAATGGACGGTCATGCAGCAAGAACGTTGAGGTTGGGGGCAATGATGTCCGGCATAAGAATGTCGGTACTGGCGAAGTTGGGCCCTCTTGATGAGAAGGACACCACTGGTACAGGAGGATAAGATCTTATCACCGTCCCACAGAACTGGATGGTCGCTGCGGGGTTTAGGTGTGAGTTTTCGGCAGCGTAGGCGGCGATTTTGACTCCAACATTGAACATGACAAGTGAAGAAGGGATGGGTTCGCGGTCAACCATGGTGGTTGCTCTTTCATCCTAACTATTCCTTATTATAACTAACACACAACCGGCAGCTTGAACAGAAGCACCAACGTTGGGCTTTGATTAACAAAGAACGATTGTTCCTTTTACTTCTTCGACGGAGAGGCCAACGCAGGAACTTGGCGCAACAAGCGGGTATTGCTTAGACGAGAAGTTTTTCGGCTGAAATAGAGCTTCTCAGGAGAACTCTTGCCTATCATCAAGCCGAACAATGGTCTTTAGCACGCAGTCCAGTGTCGAAGAGTCGGCAATGATCAGCCACGACGCCTCGCCTGAGAGGGACCCATAGTTATGTCCTAAGTTTTCGGCCACACAGACAAACGTGATCCCCTTCTGAAACGCGTGGAATCCGATAATGGCGATGGGATCAAAGGGAAAGGAGGTGCATCCAAGAGATAGAAACCACGTCGACGCCATCCTGCACAGCGGTGTCAACCCGATTGTGAGGACTTCACTGCTACATCCCTCGGAGGAGCAAACTTTATAAACAGCGAGGTGAGCGTGCAGTGAGATTTCGGAGGTCGTGTCGTTGGCTTGTCCTAGAACTTTCGCGTCGTCGACGAAGTTACCTCCGGTCGTGCTCGATGTGTGGGTACCGTGGCTTAACATGTCAGAGGCGACCACGACGTTGAATGCATGTGCGCCTATGAGCTTTTTGTTGCATCCCACCGAAGATGAAAGCTAGCACATTAATTTCCAGCGGATAGGAAACGGGGATATGCATATGTCGGAGAAGGATGGTTGTGTGGAATCAATGACGGTGTCGAGAATTACGATGATAACGCCTTCACCTCTGTTGGATTGGTGTCAGAGTCCGTTTTTTGGCCGGAGGCCGAGGAAGGTGGGAGTGCGGGTTGTCATGAGATGGTAGTTTGGGCTCCGGTGGGCACTGAGGAATCCGGCTACGAATGACATGGAGGGTTTCCTCCTCATGAGGTGGTAGTTTGGGCTCCGGCTATGGAGAATCAAATTCGCAAATTTAAGATCAACCTTAAATGTGAGGGACGACTGGGATCAAGGAAACGTGTTGGGAAGTGATCAAAGCCGTCCAAACTATTAATATGCAGATCGTCGACGACGCCCTAAATGTGAGGAAGCCTTCGTCATGTCATCCAAAGCAGGATTCTTCACTGCCCACCGGAGCCCAAACTACCACCTCATGACAACCCGCACTCCCACCTTCCACAACCTCCAGCCCAAAGTCGGACTCTGGAACAATCCATTGAAGGCGAAGGCATTATCATCGCAATGCTCGACACCAACATCGATGTGCTGCACGCATCCATCCTTCTCCGACGCAGGCATATCCTCGCCTCATATCCGCTGAAAATCAATCTGCCAATGCCCATCCTCGATGTGCTGCAACAAAAAACTCATAGGCACGCGAGCATTCGGCGACATGGTCGCCTCAGACGTGTTAGGCCACAACACCCACACATCGAGTACGGTGGGAGATAACTTCAGCGACGCGCTTAAGTTCTTGGACAAGTCAACGGTACGGCCTCCAGCATCGCGTCGCGCGCTCACCTTGCCATTTATAAAGCTTGCTCCTCTTAGGGATGCAGCGGTGAAGGCCTCATGGTCGGGTTGGACGCCGCTATGCAGGATGGCGTCGACGTGGTTTCTCTATCTCTTGTAGGCCCCTCCTTTCTCTTTGACTCGGATCACATCGTCATTGTCGGATTCAACACGTTTCAGAAGGGGGTCATGTTTTCCTGTGCGGCCAGAAACTTCGGACCTAACTATGTGTCCCTCTCAAACGAAGTGTCGTGGCTAATTATTGTCAGCGACGTTGGACAGCATGTTAAAGATCATTGTTCGGCTAGGGGATGAGCATGAGTTTGTCGAAGAAGATATGTTTCAGTCGAAAAACTTCTCGTCTAAGCAATACCGCTTGTTGCGCCAAGTTCCTACGATGACCTCTCTGCCAGAGAAGTAAAAGAAAAAATCGTTCTTTGTGAACCAATGTCCAACGTTGGGGCTTTTGTTCAAGTCGGGGCGGCATAGCGATTATAATAAGGAATGGTGAGGATGAAAGAGCAACCACCATGGTTGATGCGAATACATCCCATCATCACATGTCACGTTCAAAGACGGAGTCAAAATCGCCGCCTACGCCGTCGGCAACTTAACCCTGAACCCCACAACGGTCATCCAGTTCTGTGGGACGGTGATAAGATCTCATCCTCCTGCACCAGTGGTGTCCTTCTCATCAAGAGGGCCCAACTTCACCAGTACCGACATTCTTAAGCCGAACAATTGTCCATGCCTCAACGTTCTTGATCCATGACCACTCATTACCAACAACAGCATTATCACATTCCAAAAGCCATTTGGCAGCTTCAACATATATTTTTTCTTCTTCTATATAGACTCCTAAGAAGAAGAAAAATTAGAAGAATATGTGTATATAGACTATATGAAGAAGATATAGGAGAAGAAGAAGAAGCACATATAGTCCTTATTCTTCTTCTATATAGATTTCTTCTTCTATATCTGCTTCTTTTATATATTATATAGCCTATATAACAAATTTACATAGACATATTGAAGAAAAAGAAGCGAAAGAAGCATATAGAAGAAGATAAAGAAGTATATATAGAAGACGAAGCATATTCTTCTATATAGTCTATATAATAGGCTTCTATATAGGCCCATATATTGATGTCTATATATGCTTCTATATTCATCGCCTTCTTCTTTATAGGCCTCCAGCATCACGTCGCGCGCTCACCTCGCCGTTTATAAAGCTTGCTCCTACGAGGGATGCAACGGTGAAGAACTCACGGCCGGGTTCGACGCCGCTATGCAGGATGGCGTCGGCGTGGTTTCTCTATCTCTTGTAGGCCCCACCTTTCCTTTGGACTCTGATCTCATCGACATCGTCGAATTCAACAAGTTTCAGAAGGGGATCACGTTTGTCTGTGCGGCCAGAAACTTAGAACCTATGAGTCCCTCTCAAACGAGGCGCCGTGGCTAATCATTGTCGGCTCATCGACGTTGGACCGCATGTTAAAGGTCATTGTTCGGCCAGGGGACGGGCATGAATTCGCCGAAGAAGCTCTGTTTCAGCCGAAAAACTGTTCATCTAAGCAATACCCGCTTGTTGTGTCGAGTTCCCGCGATGACCTCTCTGCCGGAGAAGTAAAAGGAAAAATCGTTCTTTGTGAACCAATATCCAACGTTGGCGCTTCTGTTCAAGCCGTCGGCGGCATAAAAGTTATAATAAGGAATGGTGAGGATGAAAGAGCAACCACCGTGGCGAATTCATCCCATCATCATATGTCACGTTCAAAGACAGAGTCAAAATCACCGACAACGTCATCGGCAACTCAACCCTGAACCCAACAGCGGTCATCCAGTTCTGTGGGACGGTGATAAGATCTCATCCTCCTGCATCGGTGGTGTCCTTCTCATCAAGAGGGCCCAGCTTCACCAGTACCGGCATTCTTAAGTCGGGCAACTTTGTCCCAGCCTCAACATTCTTGATCCATGGCCACTCATTACCAACAGCAGCATTATCACATTCCAAAAGCCATCCGGCAGCTTCAACATGTGTTTTTTCTTCTTCTATATAGACTTCTTCTTCTGAGAAAAAGAAGAATAAGAATTAGAAGAATATGTGTATATAGACTATATGTAGAAGAAGATATAGAAGAAGAAGAAACACATAGCCCTTCTTCTTATTCTTCTTATATATAGATTTCTTCTTCTATATAGGCTTCTTTTATATATTATATAGTCTATATAACAAGTTTATATAGACATATTGAAGAAGAAGAAGAAGCGAAGAAGCATATAGAAGAAAAAGATAAAGAAGTATATATAGAAGAAGAAAAAGAAGCATATATAGAATTCTTCTATATAGTTTATATAATAAGCTTCTATATATGCCCATATATAGATGTTTATATATGCTTCTATATAGGCCCATATATAGATGTCTATATATGCTTCTATATAGGCCCATATATAAATGTCTATATATGCTTCTATATAGGCCCATATATAAATGTTTATATATGCTTCTATATTCATCATCTTCTTCTTCTTTAGAGGTTTCTTCTTCTTATATATAGGCTTCTTATTATATTTATATAATCTTATATATAATCTATATATTGTCTTCTTCTTATATACTAGAAGAAGAAGAAGAAAAAACTTATATACTTCTTCCATGTAGGAGAAGATGTCTTTATAGGCTTATATATAGCCTATATAGAAGAAGAAAAAGTATATAGCCTATATAAGCGATGTAGAAGCATCTTCTTATTCTTCTATAATAGACATTTCTTATAATTAAAATATCTGACGTATTGCCTTGGCTCCCTTTATGTTTGTGTTAATCCATATTTTTGGTGTAATGGTGTGGAGGGAAAGGAGGGATAAAGTGCATTTGTGCATTGCAAATCCAATGGTGGATTGAAATATGTGCATTGCACTGCATTATTTTTTGGTGTAATGGTGTGGACCATTAAAATAATTATAGCCCTCCATTCAATCATCTTTTTCACTTTTTAATTTTTTTTATTTCATTAAATAAAAATCCCTTCATCCTCATGGTGCTCTTAGGATTGCAATCGTGCGCTCGAGGGACTGTGAGTGGTAGGGGTGTCGTCGCATCGGGGCACAGTGGCGGTCGGAGTACTATTGTTCCCAGTCACCTTGACCTCCGGCGACCACAACGTGACTCTGCTCTCTTCCCCGGGCGTAAATCTAGGTTCCCTTGCTTAGAAGCATCTTCTCGGCCACCTCCGTGCGTAATTTCTTTAATTCATTTTAATTTTATATTAGGTCATGTCTCTCTTCATGGATCATTATGGAACTCATTGGGCCTATTTATTGGTCAAGGGTGCTCCTGAATAGTGAAATGGCCATGTGCATGAGCTGGCAACCCATGTGTAATGTGTTAGGACCTGTAACAGTTTCCCTCAGTTAATCAAGTTTAAATACTTAAATAGACATTGAAATAAGACTTCAGGTATCAATAGAAATGATAATAAACTTTTTCTTTTGTATAAACTCTCTACTTGCTATTTTTGTCTATCATACTGGCAGATTGGTCATTCCACACCGGAGACCTCATATTTTGATATGTAGAAAAAGCTAGATGATCTATACTTGAGAAAGATTGGGAAGAACACACCCCACCTCATATGTTGGGTGGATAAACGATCAGATATACAATAGTATATACATGTTAAAATATAAACAATCCAATCAACCATCGACTTTTGATGAACTTTTATTAACAATTTCTCTTGATTTTGGAATGCTAAGGCACCTAAATTTATCCATATTTATTCCTTATATATTGACTATGTATTAAAGTTTATTTTGCAAGTAATGACGAGATTAAGGCTCCGTTTGGCAGGACGTTTTCGCTCCAGTGCTTTCAGACAAAATACTCCACTGCTATAAAATCACAACAATAATTGCAACCTCAACCACATAAGAACATTAAGTTTTAACATATATATGGATGTAGTTCCATGAGTATCGTTGTGCGTTCACAAAAAAGCCTAACGTTGAATCTAAAACAAATGTGATGCTAAGAATGAGATTTTGCTTTCATGAACAACAGTTCATGACCACCGAGTTCACGATCGCCACCGCCGTGCCCAATTTACCCTAAAACAAAGTGCTCACATATAGTGAAACTGAACTCCAAAGAGAAGAAATGCGAGATTTTTATCTTACAGGAATAGGGGTAGAGATAGAAGAGAGGTATTGCCAATTTTATTCTGTTTTTTGTTTTTTTTTAACTGGTGATTGCATCAGAATTTGATCAAGCAATCAAGCTTTGACCTTAAAAGAGATGAACGGAATTGTTCCCCTATTATTTGGCACATTTTTATTTAGGCGTGAATTAAACAGTGGTTGAAGAGCAAAAGGGTTCATTGTATTAAATAGAAAAAAGAAAATTCTTGAGTGCAAGTGGTGCATAGATTGGCCATTGTTAAGCAAAGATAGGAAATTAGAAATCACGTACAGCTTTAAGTGAGACTGCAAATCAACAGGAGCGGAAGGTAGAGGAAGATGTTGTTGCAGACGTCCTTAAATTCTTAAACATGCAAGAGAAGAGGTAAGAGATCACGTGCATAGTCAAAACGTTTCTCATCAAGCCAAGCAGCAAAAAAGTTACGATTAAAGTAACAATTGATACATGCATATCTAAAAACAAGTACTTTTTTATAAAGAAAGTCTTAATATATTGCACAATTACGAAAGTATCCTAAAAAGTTCAAACAAAAGCTATTATATATATGAAAATGTGAAAGGTTATTTAGCGCACCAAATTTTGAAGCTCAATAGTAGTCGTGCCTTAGGAAATTAAGAAAAACCCAGAGAGCAAAAGATTCCTCTGCACAACTGTCGGTAGTCTTGCATAATATTAGTGGAGGATAACATCCATACACAATTGTAAGCATCAATTCCTGCAAGAATGTGGCTCATCTATGTGGTCATATTCATAGTTATGTATATTGATGCAAAGTGAGGTGAAATTAACAATTTTTTGGTGAACTTTTACAATCAACTTAAAGATTGATGAAATAAAAGGAATTCCAAACATACAAATCAAATCATGTAAAGTGAAAAAAACCATGAAACACAAACCTCATAAGTTACTGTTCTGCCAGAAGTTGCCGTTTGACGGAGTGTAGCATTGGAGATAGTGTCATTTGCAAAAGAACCAAAATAACACGTGGTCCATGTGAGAGAATGACATTATTTTTAAAGATGTATCATGGATAACAAAACACAATAAAGTATCACTAAAAGTACAAGTCTTCTTATAATCACGTTTGGATCTAAAAGATGAGTGAAAAGTTTAAAATTGATAAAATTCATTTTAAAAGCAGATAAACATATACTACAAAGTTAATGCTGCTGGCTCAGTAAATAATAAACTAAAATAATGTGAATAAAAAATATATTGTTCGAATAAATTGTACAAAATTATTTTCAATATTTAAAGTAACACCCAACCTTGAATGGATGGAGAATTCTAATTCATAGCATCAACCTAATCATTGGAATAAGGTTAAGATTAAATGATGATATTTATAAGTAGAGAAACACCACTTCCTTTTGCCAAAACATTGTCAAAGAATAGGTAATAAAAGAGATCAAACGAATCACACTCAACTATCAGGATAAATAACTTGACTTATTTGAAGCAGCTTTACTATCAACTATCAAAAATGCAGCCTGCAGTTTTATCAAAACTACCTAATGCAGTTTTTTTTCAAAACTGCTGACTGCATTTACTATCAAGTTTGAATCGAAACAAACATATCATTTCAATTGATGCATGGAATAGCACATGGTGTTGCACTTTGGTGAAAATCAAAATACAATAAACTTCAATTCAGATGATAATGTAATAACAATCAATAGAAATAGGAAGCCAAGTTGTATCACATTTGATAAAAAGATAATCGCCATCAATCCAATAATTAAACATAGAAGAAGGAAAGACAAAAGGGGAAGAAATTAACCAAAAGAAAACCTAAGCATGTACATGGAGATAACTTCGGGACTCACCTAAAGGAATTGAATCCCCATCAGTTGCTCGAACGAATGATCTGTACATTTTTCAGAGCATCAGCTGACACTTAAATTTGGAGAGAATTTGGTGATTTCTGAATATTGAAATTGAAAATAAACCAACTCTACTCTACTCTAGCATCTACATTAAAGTCATTGAAAGGTATTCTGTTAATTTTGTATGCCTTTTAAGAAATTGGTAGATGTTCTCAATATATATTTTCAATAACTGCCTTATATAGTCCTTCTGTTTTCCTACTATTAATAGGTTAAGTTGTCCACAACTTTTTCATCTTTATGTGCAATGCCCAGAGTAAAAATATGCACATTTTCAGATTACACAGTTGTGAGTAATGGTGTTCACAAATTGTTAGATAGCACTTCATCGAATCTAAATGTCATTATTACAGGTATCCATCCGGGTTCGGATTCAAATTCGTTCAAATATTATTTTGATATTTGGATTTAGATTCATGTTAAAATCTAAATTCAAGTATCAAAAAAATATTTGAACTAAACGCCTCTTATATATGCTTAACGATCGCAGTTTTTTTAATGCATAAGAGAGTTAGGTCTCATACATCTTGGCACTGGTATCCTCCATGGAGACTTCGATCAACGACTGAAGCCCGGAAGTTCTCCCGGAAAGCAAATTCCAGACAGAAGGAAGTTCTTCAGGCGAGCAGAACGTCTGGTCAGCATAGCGAAAGCTGAGGATGTCGGGGCTAATGGCTGAGTTTAGAGGCTAGAATGAAAAAAGCAGAGGGAAGAAATGGAACATGCAGATGTGTAGAAGTTGTATAGATGCATTACCTTGGCTGAGTTTCGCGGCGTCAAGCCGTAGGGTCTCTGCGGAGGTGGAAATGGGGGAGAACTCCTTCGAGTATGCGATTCCCTGGGTGCAAGGAGGGGAAGATCGGGAGATGGAATGAGGCGCCGTCGAAGTCGAAGGAGGGGGAGATCGGGAGATGGAATGAGGCGCACGGGAGGAGTGAGGGTTTAAAAATAGGGCTCGGACGGCTGGATTTTTAGGAGGCAGATCAAATGGCTGAATTTTTTGGGCGATACATAAGTTTTTTTTTTAGAATATAGATATATAGTAGAGAATTATAATTTTCTAGAATGCTACAAATGAACTTATTTACTTGTGAAGGGAATATTATGAGTTTTTTTGGTGATTGTTATCCGCACTACAGTTTTGGCTATTCGCACTTTTTTTGAATGAGTTATTACACGCCTTTTTGAAATACATCTTGTACATACATTTTTAGGAAAAATGTTCAACACGAAAGTTAGATCTACAACTTTCATGTTGAACACTTTTCCTAAAAATGCATGTACAACCAAAAATTTGTTATAATTACGCACATATTTCAATCAGGGCGACAATACGTCTTGTGCGTGTATTTTTAGGAAAAGTGTTCAACACGAAAGTTTTAGATCTCATCAAAACTTTCGTGTTGATCATTTTTCCTAAAAATGCTTGTACAAGACGTATTTCTAAAAGGCGCGTAATAATTCATACAAAAAAAGTGCGGATAGCCAAAACTGTAGTGCGGATAACAATCACCTTTTTTTTTGTGCAGCGTGGGTTTCATGATTGAAGTTGTGGATAGAGTTTTGATATGAATGGTGGGGATTCTCCCCAAACCTAAGAGCATCTTCAACCCATAGGCATTTTTCAAGTATGTCTATCGGTTTTACTCCAATTGTTCGTCATTTGCATAAATACAGATGCTCTCTCTCCTCCATTAAATTTAGGAAAAAAATCCATACGTGTAGTGTTCCTACAAGTAGGTGCGAAATTGATTGTGTATGCTAAGACATATATTTTTTTACAAAATAAAAAATCGTAATATCGATTCATATTGTTTACGATAATTTTAAAATCTCATATGCATATGTTTTGGATAAAAGTTGTAAAAATATTACTGTAGAAAATATATTTTTGTTAGTGTTAAATGTTATATTTGGTTCGGAATTTTATATATGGATATATATATATATGGATTATATATATATTGGATATATATATGGGATATATATATATAGGATTATGTATATATAGAAATATATATATTATATGAATATATATATAGTATGATATTTTAGATTTTATGAATGGTGGCCATCGTGAGAATGTGAGATATATAAATAGAAGAGCCGCATGCTTGGATTAAAATAAAAAACTGTCCGCCTGTGGAGATATCGAGCCGCCTGTAGCATTGGGTTGATCTCTCACCTCCTCTCTCTCTCTCTCCCGTTCTCTCTTTCTCTCTCTCACGTGCGACGAGGAGGCCGCCGGCCTCGTGGTGTTCCGCCGTTGGAGAGGGTGGTGTCGCCGGTCTTGGAGGTGAGCCGCCGGCGTTGGAGAGGGAGTTGTCGTCGGGCTTGGTGGAGATCGTCGTTGACGTTGAAGGCTTGCGTGTGTGCAGTTGGCCTTTGCGGCGTTTGGTTCTCCGGTGGCGGCGTTAGTCTCCGGTGGTGGTTGCGGTTGAACGTCGGACTTCGACGTTGAAGGTTCTGGTGAACCTTGTGCGTCCGCTAGGCGGATTGCAGTCCAGATCTTCTACTCGCCCACGGATCGTGCGCGTCCGGCGCATTTGCGGTGTTTCACCGGACGGTCTTTTCTTCCCTTGTTATTTTCTTGTAATCTCATTTATATATTGTTTGATTTAATATATATTTGTGGTTGTGCGCCGACGGATTTTGCCGGGCACATATTTGGTCATCTTATTTTGTGTTCTTGTTTACCTGCATTATTTTATAGCTGTGCCTGCGTTTGTACCGGATTTTACAACAAGTGGTATCAGAGGGAGGTTCCGAGTAGGTTACTGATTGGACGTTCCGGTTTAGGTTTGGGTCAACGGTAGGTGACGACATTGGTCCGCTCCCTATCTTCCCAGATCTGATCCGTGAATTAATCAGATTACCTAGAGGTACTGCAGACAGCTATGGCAGCGAAGAATACTGTTTTGGCCAGGTATTCGGTGGAGAAATTTGACGGTAGCGGGAACTTTCGCCTATGGCAGATTCGGGTCAAGGATATGTTGGTTGAGCAGGGGTTGATCCAAGTGCTGCGGGGCGCGTGATACTTTGCCCGCTCCGGTAAAGGATTCTGAGTGGACTGAGATGGATGAGCGCGCAACTAGCGCTATTCGGATGTGCGTCGACGACAAGGTGCTGTTCAACATCGGTATTGAAGAGTCCGTTGTCACGTTGTGGGAGAAGCTTGAGGGACTCTACATGAGCAAGTCGTTGACCACGAGGCTGTTGCTGAAGCAGCGACTGTACGACCTGAAGATGCAGGAAGGTGGTAACCTGCAGGAACACTTCAACGTGTTCAATGGACTTCTTAGCCAGCTGCATGTGGTTGGTGTGAAGGTGGAGGAAGAAGACAAGGCCTTATTGCTTCTTACCTCGCTCCCGGCATCGTATAAGCACATGCAGACCACTCTGCTGTATGGGAAGGATACAGTAGACGTGGAGCAGATCACATCTGCGTTACTGTCCAGTCAGATGCTGTCGAACCCCGCTCCTGAGGGTGAGCATGCTTTGGCAGTAGGAGGACGACGAGGGAGGCAGTTCGAGAAGGGATCTGGGAGTGCACGGTCCAGATCCGCATCGAGGAAGGCAGTGACGTGCTACCATTGCAGGCAGAGTGGCCATATCAGGAGACATTGTCCGCAGCGTGCGCAGATTTCCGGGGACGTCCAGGATGCGGGCAAGGCGGCGGTAGCTACGGCAGATGATAGTGATGTGTCTTTCCTCATCACTGAGAGTCCATGTGACTCGGATAGCTGGATATTGGATTCTGGTGCTTCGTAACACATTTGCTCAGATGCGGCGATGTTCAGTTCACTGGAGGTGACGACTGGGTCGGTCTTTCTGGGTGACGGCTCAGCATGTGAGGTCACGGGGACAGGGACGGTGGACATCAGGATGCATGATGGAGCAGTGCGTAGGCTTGAGCGGGTACGCCTGGTACCCAAGCTGCGCAGGAATTTGATATCGCTGGGTAGATTGGACTCCAAAGGATGCAGTTTTGCGGCGAGAGCTGGAGTTCTGACGGTGACACGAGGGCGCACCGTGCTCATGCGAGCTGAGCAGCGCGGTAGTCTGTACCGGCTGATGGGGACCACGATGCGAGGTGGTGTGCCCATGATTTCTGCGGCCGACAGAGTGGATGGTCGAGGTGGTGCAGGGGATCGCCCTTCTGGTAGTCTGATTAGGCGAGTCAGATTCAGCGATCCAGTTGCGTCGACATTCAGGGGTTGAGCCCGGGCATGGATGAGTCGACTGGAGTAGGTCGGCCGACGCCTCAAGACTTTGAGGTGGTGCTTCGTGCAGTGTTGCTTCGCGCAGTTGGTGCTTCGCGTAGGGAGTGTTTCGTGCAGGTGGTGGCTCCGAATCCCGAACCAAGGTGGTGGATTGTTATATTTGGTTCGGAATTTTATATATGGATATATATATGGATTATATATATATATGTGATATATATATGGGATATATATATAGGATATATATATATATAGAAATATATATTATATGAATATATATATAGTATGATATTTTAGATTTTATGAATGGTGGCCACCGTGAGAATGTGAGATATATAAATAGAAGAGCCGCATGCTTGGATTAAAAAAAAAAATTGTCCGCCTGTGGAGATATCGAGCCGCCTGTAGCATTGGGTTGATCTCCCACCTCCTCTCTCTCTCTCTCCCGTTCTCTCTTTCTCTCTCTCATGTGCGACGAGGAGGCCGCCGGCCTCGTGGTGTTCCGCCGTTGGAGAGGGTGGTGTCGCCGGTCTTGGAGGTGAGCCGCCGGCGTTGGAGAGGGAGTTGTCGTCGGGCTTGGGGGAGATCGCCGTTGACGTTGAAGGCTTGCGTGTTTGCAGTTGGCCTTGGCGGCGTTTGGTTCTCCGGTGGCGGCGTTAGTCTCCGGTGGTGGTTGCGGTTGAACGTCGGACTTCGACGTTGAAGGTTCTGGTGAACCTTGTGCGTCCGCTAGGCGGATTGCTGTCCAGATCTTCTACTCGCCCGCGGATCGTGCGCGTCCGACGCATTTGCGGTGTTTCACCGGACGGTCTTTTCTTCCCTTATTATTTTCTTGTAATCTCATTTATATATTGTTTGATTTAATATATATTTGTGGTTGTGCGCCGACGGATTTTTCCGGGCACAGATTTGGTCATCTTATTTTGTGTTCTTGTTTACCTGCATTATTTTATAGCTGTGCCTGCGTTTGTACCGGATTTTACAACATTAAATACAACTGTAGTTAATTGGAAAATACAGTCCTGCGCCTAGAGCATGGAATACTCACGTATAAAGATATTTCTCCTAAATTTAGATGAGGGGGAGAGAAAATGGCGGGGCTGCATTTTTTTTTTGCTTAATTTTTTCTATTTTAATTTGTTATCTGGTTTTTTTTCAAAACTTTTTTATTAATTTATAACCTCCATAGCTGAATATATTTTTTTCAATTATGTCATATAATATATCAATAAAATTGTCTTGTCGGGACCTACAAAACGAGTCTAATATTGAAGATTTCTTCGAGGTTAACACTATATATGTTGAAACCTGCAACAGACCTCTTGAGTTCGGACCCACTGGGGGTGCAGCCGATGCTTACTTCTCCCTCACTAGACTCTCTTGACGGTGGATGTGAGAATAAGAAAAGACCCAAGGCTGAAGCGAGGAGGTCCCGTCACACACCCGGAAGATCTCAGAGAGCTTCCCCTCCCAAACCAGAGCTCAACCGGGCACTAGCAGCCGACCAAAAATTAGTCTGGAGGAGAGGATTCTCTAAAACCGGATCTCCTCCAAGGTGCCCTTAAGGGTCTATTTATAGATTTTTCTAGGCTGGTCTGCAAATAGCATGAATCCGCCTTTTAGTTTTACTAACCGCACCCCAAATTGGTCTGCTAATAGCCTAACTCCGCTGTTCTGAAGGGCTATTTGTAGCCCACAATGGGTATTATGGTCATTTCCCCCTCAAATCCTTTTGGGCGAGTGGTCCGTGAGGGCACCACTCGCTGGGCACCCGCTTAGCTGGGCGAATGCCCATGCTTCCGGGTGAGTGGTCCGTGAGGGCACCACTCGCCTAGCTCCTTCTCTTCCGCAGCTTACCCCCACCAACCCGGGGGTACTTCCACCTCCTAGCCGGGGCGAATGATCTGGCTGACCCAGGTCTCGCCAGTTGGCTTGAGGGACCCACTCGGCGAATACGGGTTGTACACAATCCCCGCTCTTTGCGAGCGGTTACTACGCTCGGAAAGAGCAGTCCAACCCTGTATTTGGTGAGTGCTTGCTGACTGGACCCACAAGATTCTGTGGGTCCCACCGTTGCCCTATATATATCTCTTCATGTCAGATTTTCCTGGAGCGCTGTCAACCCTCGATTCGGAGCTTCTTCCTTAGTCTTTCACTGATATTAATGTCTTCCCACAAGCCTTCCGCGAGACCCCTCTCGCGGGAGATGATCGAGCGTCTGGCTGCGGCCCAAGCTGTAACTGCCCCCAAGGCAGCCAAATTTGCTCCCTGGCTGATGTATAAACGGGATCCGAGCGCCCCCTACGTCTCGCGTCGAGCCAAGGCGATTCGACTGAATCGTCAGAGAGGCGAGACTGCCTCGGAATCTCCTGCGGATACTCCACCGGCGAACACTCCGCCGGCGGATACTCTTCCGGTGAGGAATCCTCCGGACCCCGGGATGCAGGTATGAGGATTCCTCTCGCCCTTCTGTTTAGTTCCTCCCATTACCCTGCATTTTGCTCTGACCATTCGCAGGAGATTTCGATGTCCGAGACCGGCCACGGGGCCGTCTCGAGCAGTGTCGCGGTGCCACCTCCCCCGGATGAGAGGCCTCCAGATCTGGACCTCGCTCCCCCACCCCCTCCGGGCGAGACTATACTTCAATCCTGTAAGTTGTGAACCCTCTCGATTTTCCTTTCATGTTGCTTGTGACTGACCATTACCCTTTCGCAGCCCTCAACCCTGACGTCTCGCTGCGGGACTTCATTCTCCAAAGTTCTCCTGCCCAGCAGAACCCCTCTGTTACCGTGAATGAACGGAGGGTCTCCCCTGAGCGGGAACTGGGTCAGCACCTCCGTGCTGATGATCGTGCGAATGCTCCGGCTCCTCCTCCTCCGCTTTACCGCCCCGGGAAAGGGAAGGTTCTACCATCTTCCGCAGGCTTGTCTGGGGTCCTCCCCCATTCGTCTCGCCCTTCAGGTCATAGGGAACCCGTCCCTGGTCAGTTTACTCTCCTGCCCCTACTGTACTCGCTTATTTTACCGCAACTGACCTAGTTGTGAATTCGCAGGCTATCGGGAAGCCTCCCCCCTTGATTCCTACAACGAGGGGGAAGAGGGGATGCTCTCGCCTCTCCCTTCCCCTGGGGATCTCGTTGATTTCCTGGGCGACTCCTCAGATCACGCGACCCTGAAGGAGCGGATCACGGAGGTCTTGGGGAAGCTCATCCACATCCAGCGGAACATCGCCGGCCAGGTGGATGATGTGCGGCTGAGAGTCGCGCGTGAGTTAAAGGACCTTCGGCGGGACTACTCGCGCCTTCTCGCGACGGTGGAGTGCCTGGGGCGTGAAGGAGGGGAGTTGTCTCCCGAAAGACACGTCGCGCGAGCCCGGGACCAACTCCAACTGGCTTCCCATGAGATCACCAACATGCTCGCGTATTACCGCCCGCGAATGCCCCTGGAAGCTGGGTCGCGAAGGCGAGGTCGGTGGGTCTGGGAGGAGTATTGAGCTAGTCTTCATTCGCCCTTCTTTTTATTCTTCTGTTTTCTGTACCGCGGATGCTGAACTTTATTTCTGTTTGTAATAATCTTATGCCCTGTGATTTGCGAATGCTCTATTCCTTGTCTCTTATTTCCTATATCTTGCTTGGGTATTGCCGAATGCTTTGCTATTGCCGAATGCTTTCTTAACCTCTTTCGCGTAGTCGATGAGCGAATAGCCACAGGGCATTTGTCATTAATGGGCGAGAGGGATCGACCCGGGTTCCGAGGCGTCGGGAAGGCGCGACTGCTATCCGCACACCCGTTACCTCGAAAGCCCAAACGCCGTTTAACCCCTCTATAAATAGGCCTTTCAACCACCGTATTAAATACCTTACCATCCACTCCTTCTCTTTCCTCGCGCTAGCACTCGCGCTTTTCTCTTCTCTGCTGCTCCCTTATCCTTCGGCATTCGCGAAATGGGTGGTGATGCGGAAGGTAGGGCCAGGTGTGCCAGCGCATTCGTCAACCATACTTTCGATTCATGCGACCTCTCCGAAGAGGCTTACTTGACTGCGGTCGCGGATTACATTCCGCCAGGGTTCGAGGCGCGAAAGCCCAGGCCGGACGAGCGCCTAAACTCCATCTCGCCCTGTGCTCTCGCGATCCCGCTAGAGCACTTCGAGGTGGGGTTTCGCCTTCCCATCTGGCCGGAACTCCGTCAGACCTTCAAGTACTACAGAGTCGTGCCCGGCCAGCTCAACCCCAACTCCATCGCCATGCTGGTCGGGTACGCGAGCTATCTGCGAGAAGAGGGGATCGAGTTCTCGCTGCCCGTCTTCCGCAAACTCTACACCTTCCGCTGCACCAACGGCATCTCGTTCTTCTCGGGTCTGAACCCACTCAAGCACTACGGGCTCCCAAACAAAAACCACGACTGGGTTCGCCGCTTCATCTTCGTCAGCGGGAGCCTAGGAAACACACTTCTCGCCCCGGTGCAGGAGGAGGAGTCAACCTTCCGCCCCCCGACCCTAGGGGGGCACGAGGCCAAACTCCACCAATATATTCTGGAGCACGGGATGGACCTCGTCCATCTCCGGCGAAACGTCAACTCGCTCCCGCTCATTCCGCAGGGCGAGGGTAAGTTTTTGGGACTTCGTTCGTTTCGGCCTTATGATTCTTACACCATTCGCTAAACCATTCGCAATATTATGCAGGCGTGCGTAGCCTCCCCCTTCATCCGCCGCGTCCCTCTGGGGCTTCCGTGCCCTTTGCACAGGCCGCCGCGGATGCCTGTCGGGAGGAACCCTCCTCCTCCAAGCCTAGCGGAAAGAAGCGAAAACTTGGGGCGCTGACTTCCTCTTCCTCCAAGAAATCAAAAAATCCCCCCTCCGCCAAGGGGAAGGGGGGTCCTGGACGAGACCCTAGGGGCGAGTGCTCAGACTCAAACCCCGGGGGTGGGTGCACCAAGTGAGACTACCCTTCGTGCGGGATCGTCATTGCCGCCGCCTCCATTGCCGAGGGACCACCGGAACTTCCCCAGCGGCGAGAAGTACGTGGACCCCTCGGGGGCTCCCCTGGTAAAGTGGGACAGGAACGCCAACAGGGTCTCGCTCTCCACCCTCCATCCGTCGTGGATAGAGAGCGACCTCTACGGCCGGGAAGATGCTGAAGTCTACGATGCCGAGATGACTCAGGTTCTCGCCCATGAGAGCGCCAGGGCCATGCTGCGGGCGCTCGAGCTCGCGCATATGTCTTCGCGCCGGAGCATCAAGCTGGCGCGGAGCTTGGCGGAGGTTGAGGAGTCCAGGACCATCATTTCTGCCGAGGTGCAGGAACTCAGGACGAAGTTGGCAGCTGCGGAAGCCCTTCTCGCCAGCTGCCCCGTTGCAGAGGTATATATTTTCTCCCTCCCTGCGAGTGACCTGTTGCCGATTGATGCACTTTCTTCTTACCATCTTTATTATTATTTTTAGGATACCACAGTTGCCGAGATGCTTCGTGCTTGGGTGGCCGGCCTTGAGGATGAAGTCCGGCTGGTTAAGGCCGAGGCCCAGCGGTCGCGAGAAGCCGAGGTCTCGGCACTCGCCTTGGGGAGTGGTGAGCACTTTTACCCCCACCACGAACTGGAGCAGTTGATGCAGGAGAACGCCCAGAGCGCCGTGAAGCACGCGCTGCAGGTGTTGCGGCAGGCTGGGTACCTGAAGGAGGAGGCCGAACGCCTCTCTGCCCGACAGGTCATCCCCGAGCTCTTCATTCCGATCCCCTTCCCGGAAGATGGGGATGGCGAGCCGCGAGAAGACGCCCTCCTACCGGATTCGGGCGAGAGCGATGGATCTTCTGGCGAGAAGCCTGCCGACCCATGAGATGGGCCCTGTGTTTTTTACTCTTTTTTATTCATCATTTTGAATGTAATCACGAACCGGGTGAGCCCCTTTGTGAGATATACCTGGGTTACAATTTTTGTGCTATCTTATTTTTTCTCATTCGCCGTTATATCTCGCTAGGCTCATTAGGACGTTACTTCTTTCTCATTCGCCGCTATACCTCGCTAGGCTCATTAGGACGTTACTTCTTTCTCATTCGCCGCTATACCTCGCTATTTCTCATTCGCCGATATACCTCGCTAGGCTCATTAGGACGTTACTTCTTTCTCATTCGCCGCTACACCTCGCTAGGCTCATTAGGACGTTATTTCTTTCTCATTCGCCGCTATACCTCGCTAGGCTCATTAGGACGTTACTTCTTTCTCATTCGCCGCTATACCTCGCTAGGCTCATTAGGACGCTAGGTCGTAGCGCGACTGTCCTGGCCACCCAGCGAATGCTCGAAGATGACTTAGGTGTGCTGCCCCCTTTTTGACTTCCCGCTTCCTGCCCCACTCGTACCTCCTTACCATTCGCCCAGACCGGGGTTTCGCTTAGGTAGTCATGAAAGTGGGGTGAGATCACCTTTCCGGCGCGTGGTCTATGCGAGTGCTCTTGAGGTCACCCTTTGAGAATTTATGACCTACCACCGAGTGAGCCTTCAGACCTGCCAGCTAGATGAGAGCATGGACAGCGGGTCTGCTCGGGGCCATCTTTTCTTCAACATAGAACCTGCCTCCGAGTGAGCCTTCGGACCTGCCAGCTAGATGAGAGCCTGGACAGCGGGTCTGCTCGGGGCCATCTTTTCTTCAGCATAGAACCTGCCTCCGAGTGAGCCTTCGGACCTGCCAGCTAGATGAGAGCCTGGACAGCGGGTCTGCTCAGGGCCATCTTTTCTTCAACATAGAACCTGCCTCTGAGTGAGCCTTCGGACCTGCCAGCTAGATGAGAGCCTGGATAGCGGGTCTGCTCGGGGCCATCTTTTCTTCAGCATAGAACCTGCCTCCGAGTGAGCCTTCAGACCTGCCAGCTAGATGAGAGCCTGGACAACGGGTCTGCTCGGGGCCTTCTTTGGAGCCTTCAGGGTTTTTCCTACAAGCTGCAGTATCAATCTCAAACACATACGTTAAACAAAATATTCTTATTTCAAAACATTTTTATTACATAGTTTCAGGGATAGAAACGTTTAAGATCGTCACCACTCCATGTGTGGCCGAGAGGTTGGCCCTCCACATTCTGAAGGCGATACCCCCCAGACATTAGTGCCTCTTCCACGACATAGGGGCCTTCCCAGTTGGGGTTAAGTTTTCCCACCGCGGCGGACCTTCCGGCCACGTCGACCTTCTTGAGCACCAGATCTCCCTTCTCGAACTGCTTGACCCTGACGTGCTTGTCGAAATATTTGGCCATCCGCCGCTTGACCTCTTCTTGGCGAATGGCTGCTAGGTCCCGAGCTTCTTCGATGAGGTCGAGGGAGAGTCGCAACTCCTCCTCGTTTTCGGCTCTCCAATCTTCCTCTCCACTTGCGGCGGCCTTTACCCGTGGTGTCATAACCTCGAACTCTATGGGGATGACGGCCTCGCAGCCGTGAGAGAGCTTGAAAGGGGTCTCTCCCGTGGCGGTGTTGGGGGTAGTTCTTAGGGCCCACAAGACCGATGGAAGTTGTTCCACCCAATTGCCCTTCAGATTTTCCGCCTTCTTCTTGAGCAGGTTCACGATGACCTTGTTTGCCGCCTCCACCTGCCCGTTGCTCCTGGGATGGTGAACGGATGCAAACCTGAGGTCTATCCCCAGCTGGCCACAGAAGCTGATGAATTCCTCGCTTGCGAACTGCGGACCATTATTCGTGACTATGGCCTGTGGAAGCCCATGTCGACAAATGACCTCCCCCCATACGAAGTTGCGGATTACCTGGGAGGTGACCTTAGCCAACGCCTTGACCTCCAACCACTTTGAGAAGTAGCCAATCATGACTAGGAGAAACCTCCTCTGCCCACTAGCCTGGGGAAGGGTCCCACCAGGTCCATCCCCCATATGGCGAATGGCCAGGGCGCCGTGATACTCTTTAGCCTCTGAGCTGGCATGAGCTGAAGCGGGGCGAACATTTGGCACATCTGGCACCTCTTGGCGAAGGCTGCCGCGTCTTTACTTAGGGTTGGCCAGAAGTACCCCTGCCTCATTATTCTGGCCTCCAACATTCTGCTCCCCGAATGGCTGCCGCACTCGCCGGAGTGAACTTCTTCCAAGATCTTTGGGACCTCCTCCTCTGAAACGCATCGGGCCAGGAGGCCCGAGAGGGTCTTCCGATACAAATCCCCCTCATGGAGCACGTAGTAGGCGGACTTATATCGGAAGCGCCTCTGGTCCGGAACCTCCTCCGGAAACTTTCCCGTTGCAAGGAAGGTGACGAAGGGATCCTTCCAGGAGGGCCGCTGCTCTACTTCCATGAGTTCTCCCTCCTCGATCGAAGGGCAGAATAGGTCTGTCAGGGTCCCCCCGACTCGAGGACCGGATTGGCCAACCGATCCGCCGGGGTGCTCTCCTCCCGAGGGACGTGCCGGATGGAGAAAGTTTTGAACGTTCCCACGAGACCTCTCACTTTGGCCAAGTACCTTATGAGCACAGGCTCCCTTATCTCGAACTCTCCCCTGATCTGAGAGGCTATTACCATCGAGTCGGTGAGGACCTCCACGTCATGGACTCCGAGCTCCTGGGCCAACCGTAGACCGGCGATCACCGCCTCATACTCCGCCTGGTTGTTGGTGATTGGGAAGTGTATCACTAGTGTCTGCTCGATCTTTACTCCGTGGGGACTCTCCAGCACCACCCCTCCTCTGAGAGAATTCTTGCCTGAAGCCCCGTCCACCAGCAACTTCCACGGAACGTGACGAGGGGCTCCATCTTCCTTCATCTCGGCCACATAATCTGCCATGAAATCAGCCACCACCTGCGCCTTCATGGATAGTCGAGGGACGAAGGTAATGTTGAATTCACTTAGCTCTATCGACCATTTTGCGAGCCTTCCCGAGTGTTCCACTCCTTCGAAGATCTGGCGGATAGGGTGGTCCGTCACTACTTGAATTGAATGGGCCTGGAAGTATGGCCTGAGCTTCCTTGCTGCGACGACCAGAGCAAAGGCCAACTTCTCCAAAATCGGGTATCTGAGCTCTGCTTCCCTCAGGACCCTGCTCACGTAGTAGACGGGCAGCTGCTTCTTGCCTTCCTCCCGAACCAGGACGGAGCTTACGGCCTCTGCCCCGACCCCGAGATATAGGTATAGATCCTCCCCCTCTTTGGGACCTTGGAGCAGTGGAGCCTTGGTGAGTTGGCTCTTCAAGGCCTGGAAGGCCTCCTCGCATTCTTTTGTCCATTCAAACTTCTGGTTACCTCGTAATGTTTTGAAAAAGGGGGAGCATTTCTCCCCGGCTCGGGAGAGAAACCTGCTCAGCCCCGCGAGTCTTCCGGTCAAGCGCTGAACTTCCTTGTCGTTCCGCGGCGACCCCAACTCCATTATGGCCTTAACCTTGTCCGGGTTAGGTTCTACCCCCCAAGGGGTGAGAAGATGCCCTAGGAATTTCCCCTTACTGGCCCCGAACACACACTTCAGAGGGTTCAGGCGCATCTTGTACTTGCGTAGGGTGGCGAAGGTCTCCTCGAGGTCCCGGATGTGAGAGTTCACGCACTTGCTCTTCACCATAAGGTCATCCACGTAGACCTCCAGGTTCCTTCCCCTTTGCTCCCTGAATATCCGGTCCATCATCTTCTGGTAGGTTACTCCTGCATTTTTCAGCCCGAAGGGCATCATCTTATAGCAGTAGCATCCCTCCCTGGTGATGAATGAGACGTCTTTGACGTCCGGGGGGGGGGGGTGCATTCTGATCTGGTGATAACCTGAAAAAGCATCCAAAAAACTCATCACAAAAAAAACCGACGGCTGAGTCAACCAGCGCGTCGATCCGAGGTAGGGGATAACAATCCTTAGGGCAGGCCTTATTTAATAATGAAAAATCCACACACATACGCCAGCGGCCATCGGCCTTTTTTACCATTACGACGTTGGAGACCCAGCCTGGGTACTGGATCTCCGATACAAAACCTGCTTCGAGGAGTTTTGCCACCTCCTCGTGGATGGGTCCTTCGAGCTTGCTGGCGAAGGTCCTTCTCTTCTGCCGGATGGGACGGGCTTCTGGATCGAGGTTGAGACGATGGCAAGCCACGTCCGCCTCGATGCTTGGCATATCAGCTGCGCTCCATGCGAAGACATCCACGTTCTTCTGGATGCACTCCAGCATCTTCACCCTGTCCTCCGGGCCGAGACCCCCGCTGATCCGCACCTCTTTCACCCTTCCCTCCCGGGTGAGGACCTCCATTTCCACCACCTCTTCTGCCGCCTCGAGCCGGGCTGGCTCTTCCCATTGGCCCTTTGCTTTTCGCCCTTCTACCCGGGCCTCTTCCTCTGCGACTCCTTCCGCCTCCACCGGCTCGACCTCCTGCTCCTCCTGAGCGACCTCCAACAACTCGACCTCCTGCTCCTCACGAGCGACCTCCATATTCTCCTCTCGGGCATCGCCCTCTCCCCCTACTTCTCTCTTCTCCACTTCTTCTCCTGGCCCCTCCGGCCTCGCCATCTCCTCATCCATCTTCTTAGCATCCGCCATCCAAGAGATGGTGTTGACGGCAGTCACATAGCACTGCCTCGCCACCTTAGCATCTCCTCAGACGCGGACCTGGACTCCTCCACTATGGAGCTTTAAGCACTGATGGTACGATGAGGGCATGCACCGGAAGGCGCTGATGAGGGGGCGTCCGAAAATGGTGTTATAGCTGCTCGGAGCGTCCACAATGACGAACCGGCAGTTTCTTGGGACTCCTCCTAGCGTCACCTGGAGACCAACACCTCCCTCAACCTCCTTCCGCTCTCCTGAGAAACCAAACAACGGTCCGTCGGAGGCCTGCACCCTCTTCTTTTCCACCTCCATTGCGTCGAAGGCCTTCTTGAAGATCACGTTCACTGAGCTCCCGTTATCCACCAGGATCCGGGAGACCGTGAAATTTTCAATCGCCGTCTGAATCACCAGAGCGTCGCAGAATGGATCCTCATAATCTGGCATGTCTTCCGAGGAGAAGGTGAGCTTCTCCGAGGGGGGTGGGGTCTGGGAAGTCGACGCGACGTCCCTTCGGAACATCGCCTGGAAGCTCCTCTTGCGAGAGGCCTCTATCCCAACCCCTCCATGAATCACCCCGATTCCCCCCTGGTTCCTGTATCTGCCCTGTCCTCGCATCGGTCTTCTTCCGCCTCCGGGAGAATTTCCTCGATCCTGACCTGCTGCCGCCGTGGCTGACCTCTCTCTCTCATCTCCAAGAATTCTGGGCAGGTGGCGGTCGCGTGACCTTCTTCCTGGTGAAAGTCACAATAAGGCAACGCCACCCTGCCCCCTCTTCCTGCTCTTCCTCTCCCTCCTCTTGCTCCTCTACCTCCTCTTCCTCGGCCTACTGCCATAGCTTGCTCCCTTGGGGGGTGAGGGGGTCTGGGACCCTGCCTCCACCCCAGATTCATTCCTCCCGCTTCTCTTCCTTGGTATCCTTCTTCCTGACCTCTCGCCGGTCCTTCCTGGTGCCTCCAGCCCAACCTGTTGTTGGGCTCTTGATTCCTCCAATTCTGAGGCGGTCTTTCGACCCCCTGACCCCTGGGTTCATCTCGCCTTCTTCCTTCTTGCTGCCTCACCTCGGGCTCGCTCATCTTTGCCAACCTCCTGTAGAACTCCGGGTTGGCCGCCTCCCCTTCAATCTCCTCTGCTGCTCGCTCAATCAATTCCTCAAAGGATGAAGGAGGCCTTCTTTTCAGGTCCATCTTGAAGAACCCGTCTCGCAACCCTACGATGAACGCCATCTTGAGGGCGAATCCCGGCACCTCCTGCACAAGGTGTATCTCCTCCTGGAACCTATCCGCGTAATGTGTCAGGGACTCCCCCTCCCTCTGCCTGATCTTGAAGAGAGCCTCCGCATCCTTCTTCCTCTTTTTTGACGTCGAGAAGCGCAGCCGAAAGCCTCGGCGCAGATCGTCGAACGTGTAGATGGAACCCGCGGAAAGCTGGTGGAACCAGTCCCTTGCTTTCTCCTTCAGGGTGGTTGCGAAGAGTCGGCATTGAAAAGCATCCGACATGGGAAGGATTGATGTCATGTCCTCAAACCACTGCAGGTGCACGACTGGATCCTCCTTGCCGGTGTAGTAGGACATCTCCGGCCCACGAAACCCCTCAGGCACTGGGGCCGAGAGGATCATCTCGCAAAAGGGGCTCCCTTCCCCTGCTCGGCGAATGGTCTTCTCGCGCGGACCCAACTCGCACACCTCAGCACTCGCCGGACTGCTGAACAGCTGCCGCCCCGGGAGATCTCGCGCACTTCCTTCTGCTGGCACCTCCTTCCCCGGCCGCTGCCCCGGTGCGTTCTCGCCGATCTGCAGGGGTGGAACCACGGGGACTGCCGGGGTCTCGCACTCGCTCCTTGCTGCGAGAACTGTCTGCAAGACTTCTCGCTTGAACTTCTCAAACATCTCCAGCCACTCCCCTGTCGCGGGTGGTTGCGAGTGGCCTGAGTCAGAACCATTCCCTCCATCTCCTGTCATCGAACCTAATTCGAGATTTTCCTTCACCGGCTACGGTCCACGCTCACCGCACCAAAAATGTTGAAACCTGCAACAGGCCTCTTGAGTTTGGACCCACTGGGGGTGCAGCCAATGCTTACTTCTCCCTCACTAGACTCTCTTGACGGTGGATGTGAGAATAAGAAAAGACCCAAGGCTGAAGCGAGGAGGTCCCGCCACACACCCGGAAGATCTTAGAGAGCTTCCCCTCCCAAACCAGAGCTCCACCGGGCACCTTGGAGGGCACTAGCAGCCGACCAAAAATTAGTCTGGAGGAGAGGATTCTCTAAAACCGGATCTCCTCCAAGGTGCCCTTAAGGGTCTATTTATAGATTTTTCTAGGCTGGTCTGCAAATAGCATGAATCCGCCTTTTAGTTTTACTAACCGCACCCCAAATTGGTCTGCTAATAACCTAACTCCGCTGTTCTGAAGGGCTATTTGCAGCCCACAAGGAGTATTATGGTCATTTCCCCCTCAAATCCTTTTGGGCGAGTGGTCCGTGAGGGCACCACTCGCTGGGCACCCGCTTAGCTGGGCGAATGCCCATGCTTTCCGGGTGAGTGGTCCGTGAGGGCACCACTCGCCTAGCTCCTTCTCTTCCGCAGCTTACCCCCACCAACCCGGGGGTACTTCTACCTCCTAGCCGGGGCGAATGATCTGGCTGACCCAGGTCTCGCCAGTTGGCTTGAGGGACCCACTCGGCGAATACAGGTTGTACAATATATTTAATTTTACAATAATACTTTATAATTTAGAGTTAACCTGGAGATTGGAGATTCCTTCAAGGTTAACCATAAATAATGTCGAACCGGATCAACTCTCTTGTCTAGTAGAGCAGTGCGGTTGAGTTCGATATCTTTGCTATTATTTAATTTTGCTATACTACTTTATAATTTAGAGTTAACTGGGACATGGAAAATTCCTTCGAGGTTAATCCTAAATAATGTCGAACTCGATCAACCCTTATGTAGAGCAGTGCGATCGAGTTCAATGTCTTGACTTATTATTTTATTTTGCACAACTATTTTATAGTTTAGAGTTAACTTGGAGACAGGGATTCCTCCGAGGTTAACCTTAAATAATGTCCGAACTCGATCAACTCTCTTGTTAGTAGAGCAGTACGGTCGAGCTCGATGCCTTAGTCGCTTGCCTAAATTATTTAAGTGTCGAGTAGGGCAAACAATCATTTTGAACACATAACTTACTTTCTTTATACAAAAGGCTTATGATTTGAAATGTAATAACCATTGCAGTGTTATTGTGAATGAATTGGTTTGTATCCTAAGATGTCATGACATTTATCAAGCTGAGCTAGAGACTGGGGCTTACGAGAGTCACAATATTTTAAAAATAGTTTACAAGCTTGATTGAGCTGGATAAGGATTCAACATTTGACTCAATCATTGGGTGCCTTGAGTTTTGTTTTGTTTGACATTTATGTAATTTTCTTCGACGTTACACTGTGGGTATAAAAGACCTTATTTTCGGCCTAGGGTTCGAAGTGTGTTGAAAATCTGAGGAGGAGCGGTGGAAGAGGAGATGTGTATTATTTTTTATCATTCTTCATAGTGGATTTTCTGGGTGCGGGTGGTTGTGATTTTTTCCCGATTTTGGGGTTTTTTCACATTAAAATCCTTGTGTGTTTTTGCTTTCTTTTTCTACGATTATTGTGTGTTTTGTGGGCGTTGTATTTCCCTAACACACTGGTGGTTCAGAAACCACTTTCTTCAATCGATCAAAGGTTGCAGCAACTGCAGTTGTCCACCTGAACATTTTCTGCATCAATAGTTTAGTTATGGTTTAGCTATGAGCCCATACCCTTGGATGAACCACATATGCCCTGCCAAATCCAGAAAACCCATCAATTTCCTTAATGTAGTTGGTGTCGGCCATTCAATCATTGCTTGGATTTTAAGGGGGGCAGTGGCCACCCCTTTGTTGGATATAAGTCAGCCAAGATAATGTACATGTTTCTATACAAAGGTACATTTTCCTTCCTTAAGAAACAATTGTTGAGATCTTAAAACTTTGAAGGTAAAGGTCAGATGTTTGATGTGCTCATTCCAGGAATTGCCGAAAACTAAGATGTCATCGTAGAATACCAATACAAACTTTCTTAATTGATTCACAAAAACCATGTTCATCATACCTTGGAAGGTGGAGGGGGCATTTGTCAAACCAAATAGCATTACCAAGAACTCATAAATCCCTTGGTATGTTCTAAACGCGGTCTTGTGGACATCCCCAGCCGCCATTCTCATTTCGTGATATCCGACCCTTAAATCAAATTTAGAGAAGAACATGACCTCGTGTAATTCATCAATGAGTTCTTCAATGATGGGTATGTGAAACTTATCTTTCATTGTGTTTGTTAAGCTGCATGTAGTCGATACATAACTTCTATGACCATCTACCTTCTTGACCAATACCATCAGTGAAGCATAGGGACTACAACTATACAAGATGCCCCTAACATCTCTTTGATTAACCTCTATATCTCTATTTTATGCAAGGGAGGATAATGGTAGAGCCTTATATTAACATTCACAACTCCCTCCTTAAGAACGATATGGTGTTCATGATCCCGAGTAGGAGGCAACCCCTAAGTTCAGCAAATAGATCCCAGAACTCATGAAGTAATGCTTGCAATTATGTATCCTCCATAGTTGATAACCACTTCCCTGTCAACTGACAAGAATTGGAATGCTCCGGAATGTCAAAATCTTTAGGCAGAATACTCTCTTGAAGGTTACACACTGCCATCATTGTAAGATGACCATGTTTGGAGATCAATTTGTGCATTGTCTTTTGTTTCATCCAAACTCCGACCTCATTCTTAGAACCCCTCAACGAATTCTTCTTTCCCTGGCTCACAAAATCCATTTTGAGATTATTGAAATCCCAATTGACCAGCCCCAGCATGATCAACCAGTAAAACCCCAAAACAACTTCACATTTGCCAATGGTTAAGACCATCATTTCTGAAGCAAAATATACCCCTTGTATGCGCCATTGGAAGTGACTGATCATATGAAAGTTGGAGATGTTATTCCCGTTAGCAATGTCCAGGTTGAACACAGATATGAGAACTAACTGGCATTGCAACTTGTTGGCTGTGTTGAAGTCTAAGAAGTTATGAGAACTGTCAGAATCAATCAAAATACTGATTGGTTGACCATGGTGTGTTATCGTCACACGCATAATGTGGAAATGAGTTATTCTTGTGAGAGTGTGGACTGAAACGTGAGGCGATTGTGAGTCCTCCTCCTGATCATTTGTTAACACTATGGGTCTGTTTGGGACAGCTCTGGCGGATTGAAAAGCTGCTGTCCGGATAGAGCTGTTTTGAAAGAGCTCTCTGGGGAGCAGTTTTGAAAAGCTGCAGAGTGTTTGGGTGTTCTGTGCAGAAGTGCGCTTTGAAGAGCGATTTTCTGATTTGCTGTTTGGAGCAACAGCTTTTGGAAGCTGTTTTTTTAGAACTTAAAATACATAAACTTTTTAACATGAAAAATAATAAAAAGTAACAGATAACAATAGTCTTTTACATAATCCTCGCATCTACATGTGTACCGTCAATTGCACCAACACAATCCTTGAAGAATGGCATGTAACGAGCATCATACCTTATCTCAGCCGGAATATCTCTGAACTGACGGTTTATAGGCTTTATAACATCAATTGAGAGTAACAAAAGAGATCTAAGACATTTCGAAAAATATCTACTAATTGTTTCGGTCGAGTGTTGGAATCGCTCTTTCGCCAATCTAATTGAACCTCCTTGTGCTAAGATATACAATGTCATCCCTAGGACTTCTCTTGACGACGTCCGTTGTGACCCTTGAAGTTCATGATCTACCTCTAGTTTATGAAGTAAATCTATGAAAATGCGTTTCGACATCCTAAATGCATCATGAATCCTATCTGGATGTCCTTCTAATAACTCTTTAATCCATTTATCACCTGTTTGGGTAGATGTCATGCATGGTCGTGTGTCACGAACATGATAACTCATCCTCTCGATCGATGACATAACAACACGACAATACTCTATATATTGTCTCCGCTCCGGCGAAAGACTTGTTGAATCCCCGGAATCCTCAGAGGAGTCATGCTCTTCCATTGTAGTACCTGCATTTAAAATATCACATAACATTTATCATAATCTATGTGAAGAAAATACCACAACAACTAATATAAATTCGAGGTCAATGTTAATCAACATGCGGTACAGATCAGAAAGGTAGAAAATACCACATAACACACACAAACATAATCCAGCAAACCCACATAACACACACAAACGTGGAGAATAATTAAAAATAACCAATCACTGAGCCCTCTTCTCGTACGCCTTCATAATCCACCAAACACGCATATCTTCTGGAATACTTATGAAGATCTCCCTACTGGTCTTGTCCCTGATGTGGTCGAGAGCAAAGTAATATAGGTCCAGGTTTGCCCGTATCTCTGGGCTACTAGAAATCAACTCCACCACCTCTTTGACTGTGATAACTGGTGGAGGCTTCACAGCTAGGGTGGATTGATGTAAGTCTGACATCAAAGAAAATGTCATTCCTTTGTTCTTCCCGATCTTTCTTCTTTTACTCGCCGAGGTGGACGCATTCCCAATGGTTGTTGAATGACCTCCTATCTCTTCAGGGCCACCTTGATTGTTCTCCATGATATCTTCTACATCATTATCTTCCAACTGGATCCTCTCCACATCCGGTGGCAAATTCCCAATTGAAGGACACCATGAGTCTTCTCCAGTTGCGACAACCTGACTGAACATGGTGTTCAGTTTCTCCTCCAACTCAGGTGAAATACCTCCGTATTGAAATTTTTTCGCTGCTTGGACAACATGTTATAATCAATTCATCAATATTAAAATTTGTCAAAATAAGAACTACTACCATGAAATGAAAAATGAATTTGTTTTCACCTTAATCTTTTCTGCCCACCATTCTTCTGATGCAGCAATAGTTCTCTTCTCTGGATCCCAACCTAAACCAGTCTCGCCATGTTTAAGCTCCTTCCATAACTTCCAATCCTTCTTCAAATGATCCCATTTATTTTTCATTTGCATTCGATCGTAGCTTTTCCTGGTTCGTTCTTTAAACACCGCAATCAAATTTTTCCACCCTTCTTTGCTAAAGTGAGTCGTAGGCCGATTCCCCAAACCAATCTCTTTTATGCAGAGATCACAAAATAACATGACCTCGCTAGACTCCCAACTCGCTATGATTCCTCCTTCTTTTGGTTTACCCATTACACTATTAATAAGTAATGAAATTTTATAAGCTATTTCTACTAAAAAAATACACATACATCACACATACCCCTCCTAAATACATACACACACACACACACAAACACTCACACACACACACACAAACATACATACACACCCTAACATACACACATACATACACACACACACATACAAACATACACAAACATACATACACACCCAAACACACAAACACACACACAAACACTCACACACATACATACAAACACACATACAAACACACACACACACACACACACACACAAACATACATACACACCCAAACATACACACCTACACACATACATAAACACACACACACACAAACACACACAAACATACACACACACACAAACATCCACACATATATACCCACACACACATACACATATATACATCCACACACACACATTCAAAAAAACAAACACAACACACACACATATATACATAGACACACACACATTCAAAAAAACAAACACAACACACACACATATATACATACACACACATTCAAAAAACAAACACAACACACACACATATATACATACACCACTTGCACCACATACACACACACACACAAACACAAAAACACAACATCACATTCACATAAACACAAACACACACACACATAAATCATAAACAAACACATAGATCTGTACAATAATAGATTTAGATCTGTAAACACACACACACATAAATCTGTACACAAATGCAGTCGGGGGAGGAAGAAACGAGAGGAGAAAGACCAATACCTGCAGTCGGTGGCGAACTGGAAGGAAGGCCCAAGTCGACGGAGCTCGGTCGAGGAGAAGATGTCGACGAGCTCTCTCTGGAGATGGCTTCGATCTGGGAGGAACCTGTCTGCGATCTGGGAGGAAGAGGAGATGTTGGCAGAGGAGATCGAGAGCGTCAGAATGCTAGGGCACGACTGGATCTGGGAGGAAGAGGATCGGCGGCTGGATCTGGGAGGAAGAAGACCGGCGAATGTCGTCGGCGGCGTAGGAGGGAGCGGCGAGGGGCACGGGAGCGCTGGGAGCGAGATAGATCGGGGGTCGCGGGATGCAGAGCGGAAAGCGGGGGTATCGGAAAAGAAAAGAGCGCTGGGAGCGATTCCTGCAGAGCGGAACGCGGGGGGAGGCGGGCTTCCGGATAAGAGCGCTGGGAGCGCTCTTTGAAACGCGCTTCCTTTAGGGAGCTGTCCCAAACGCGCTTAATAACAGCTCTGGCGGCTGGGAAAGAGCTTCTCCAGCCGCCAGAGCTCTCCCAAACAGACCCTATATCATACCCCCCCCCCCCCCCCCCCCCCCCCCCCGAAAAATTTGGAGTTGCTTCCTCCTCCTTCGTGAGCAGCTCTAGGGAATAAGATTGCCGTCTCTCCAAACATTTGTGACAAGGTGTGTATTTGTTATCACACCAGAAGCACATACCCTTGCTCCTTTTCTCGTCCATCTCCGTTGACATTAGCCGATGTCCCACCTTAGGCTGCGACTATGTATTTTGATGATTCTCCAAAAGTGCGGGAGGTAAGATTATTTTAGCCGTTGTTATCATTGGCATTGATAGATTGTTTCTTTTAAGAGATAAATCAGATGAAGAAGGCGGATAGCATTTCAGCCCCAAGTCATTCTTATGTTCCTGCAATCAAGCCAACGAGAAGACCTCCTGAAGAGTTTGGGATGCAACATACGCACAACGTATTCAATTTCATCTTTGAGACCGGCCAAGAAAAAACTAATGGCATGCCCTTCATAGATTTGAACCCGATGCAATAGGGATCAAACTCATCAAGGTCAGTTTGAACTGAATTCCGTTGGCACAATTTTTTAAGTTCACTAAATGGATCGTCGAACAAGATATAGCCAAATGATTGTGTAAAGCTTGACAATACTCCTCCCAGCTAGGCCATTATCTGGAGATGCGAGACTGCATGTAAGTCTGATGTCAATACAATGCCTTGCCTTCCACGTGGATAGAGGCAATCTTCATCTTGAGGTCCTCCGACGTTCCATCGATGTCGAAATATTGATCTAATCTATAGATTCAATCCAGCAAGGCATCTCCACTGAAATGGGGAAATTCAAGGCCAATAAATCTGGTCGCCAAATGATTAGAATGGTAACGAGAGTTCCGACTATCCATTGAAGACGATATTCCTTTAGATTTCGCTGATTTAGCAGTTTTCAGGCTTGTAAACATGGCCAAACTCCTCCAGAGTCCGATTGTGCTGATCGTTTAGCGTCTGGATTGAACGAGCCATAGCTTCCTGATTCTGCTTCAAGATCTTAAATCAGATTGCAAATCTTTTGATCGGGTTGCATCTGCCACCGACATAGCTACAAAGCCCAAAACGATACTCTAATATCAATGATAAGGTCCTTTCCTAGAGAGATTGGAACAATCGCAAGCAGTTGATGATTTCAAATCAGCGCGGTAAGAATGCAATGAACCAAATCAATTCATCAATTGATTAATGCAAACAACGCAGAGCAAGGAGTTTGATCAATCCTAAGATGTAGACAGGGTCATCCTGTGAACAAATGAGCGCAAGCCGAGAGACATGATCTCATCTTCCTCGCGGGATCTTAACAAGGAAAAGAAAGAAAGAAAGAAACAAAAAACATAAGTCTCCAGCCTATGTTCACCCTCTCACCAACTGCTATTTATCACTATACGGCAGCCGTGATATTACAATTTTTCCCGTAGCGGTTTATTTCGTTTATTTTTTGAATTATTCACTTCCTGCCATTTTTCTACGCCAAAAGCTAATACAGGTTGCTCCCGGAAACAGCTTGATATATTTGAAATGTATCAAAAACTCACAAATTACATGAGAAATGGTGTCATTGTGGTAAGATCTGCCTGTTGGATTTGAAGCCATGAGTTGACATTTTGTTGAAATATCAATGATTTGGTTCCTCCTCAGGTGCAATAACAAGTTCTCGGCATCATCACTAATCGGTGTTTACGCTCATCTTCCACAAGCCGCCCTACAACTGGCTGTCTCACCAGCCTTTCGATCGTGAAGAGCATATATGTTTCCAGGATTAATGATTCGTGGAAGGGACCCAGTGAGTTGGCCTTACCAAAATCCAACATTACTTTATTTTTTGTAATGTTGGTCAGCGAGATTTTCTGTCCCATTACTAGCCTCCTTGCATTTAGATGGACCAACATCTCATTAGTATAATAGTTTTTCGATTTTTCTATACATTCGATTATGAAATGATTACCTGCTAGGATCCTGCAGGCAGTTTAAGTAAATTAATATAAAATACAGCAATTTTTGAAAGTTGTTGCGGGTCGCTCAACGTTCTTTCAGACCGGGCGAATCGAACCGTCATAGCCCGAGAGTGAACCGAGCGCGCAAGCAGTCACAGAGAGAACGAACAGGTGGCAAGAAGACGTTTTTACCGTGGAAAACCCGGAAAGGGTGAAAAACCACGTGGTCGGATCAGCGCCGACCAAATTTCACTATGTGGTGGAGCGTTACAAGTAATGGTGCGAGAATCGGGACGACAGGCCGCTCCCGTTACAATTGTAGTTGAATGAAGGTCTCTGAGGGTGACAGGCCACCTCTCAGAAAAACTAAGTACTTTTCTCGGGCGGGAAGTCTTCAAAGTCCGCAGAAGATCTTCAAGCGACGATGGTGGTCTTCAAGCGACGAAGGAGTTCTTCGAAGGTTGAAGGAGGTCTTCGAGTGCTGATGAAAGTCTTCGAGCGTTGAAGGAGATCTTCGGGTTCCGAATGAGATCTTCGGGTTCCGAAGGAGATCTTCGAGTTCCGAAGGAAATCTTCGAATGCTGAAGGAGATCTTCGGGTTCCGAAGGAGATCTTCGGGTTCCGAAGGAGATCTTTGGGTTCCAAAGGAGATCTTCGGGTTCTGAAGGAGATCTTCGAATGCTGAAGGAGATCTTCGGGTTCCGAAGGAGATTTTCAAATGTTGAAGGAGATCTTCGAGTTCCGAAGGAGATCTTCGAATGCTGAAGAAGATCTTCGAGGGAATTCCAGAGAGCTCTCTCCAGTCCAGAAAAACCAAGTCCTTTGAAATGAAGCCCTGTGGTACCTTTTATAGCTTCTGAGGGTGGTTAGGGTGGTTAGGGCGGCTACCCGCACACCATAACCAATTTATGCGTTATATGCACATTTATCATGAAAATGACTATGCGCACACCAATTTGTATAGTTTTGCGACGATATGTATTCATATGACGGATATAGTTACGCGCACACCATAACCATACTATTTGCTAGACGCAGACCGTATGCCCACTTATCATGAATATGACTATGGGCACACCAATTTGTATAGTTTTGTGACGATATGTATTCATATGACGGATATAGTTACGTGCACACCATAACCATACTATTTGCTAGACGCTGACCGTATGCTTACTTATCATGAATATGACTATGCGCACACCAATTTGTATAGTTTTGGGATAATATGCATTCATATGATGGATATGGTTATGCGCACACCATAACCATATTATTTGCTATATGCAGACCGTATTGAAAGATTTTACTATTTACACCCCCATGTTGGAGGATTTTCACTATTTGCACCCCATGATGTGGAATTTTACTATTTGCACTCCATGATGTGGAATTTTACTACTTGCACCCCATGATGTGGAGTTTTACTATTTGTACCCCATGATGTGGAGTTTTACTATTTGCACCCCATGATGGGTGGTTACAGGCTTAGGGAGGTTTTGACTTGGCCGCCCTCATTTTCTCCGCCGAATGAGGCGAGAGAGGTCGGACGAGCGCGTCTGTTGGTTAAGGGAGGCCAACTGGGGACGAGACAAGAGGGGCCGGAGAATGCGCCCGGCGTCGAGGGAGGCCGACCGGCACCGCGCCCACCGCACGGCCGCGTGCGGTGCCGGGCGATATCGCGCGCTAGCGCGCGATATTGCCAGCGCGATATTGCGCGGTGCCGTGCGGCGCTAGGCGTGCGGTACCGCGCGGCGCCGGGCACGCGGCGCGGCAGTGCCGCGCGGCCGGGCGGTGTCGCGCGGCCTTGCGCGGTGTCGCGCGGCCGTGCGCGTTGACGTGCGGTCGTGCGGTGTCGCGCGGCCTTGCGCGGTGCCGCGCGGCCGTGCGCGGTGCCGCGCGGTCGTGGGCTGCCGCGCGGCCGCACGCGGTTCCGTGTGGCCGCCGCGCGGTGCCGCGCGGTCGTGCGGTGTCGCGCGGCTGTGCGTGGTGTCGCGCGGCCGGGCGGTGCCGCTCGCCCGTGTGCGGTGCCGCATAGGCGTGGTGCCGCGCGGCCGGGCGCGGCGTCGCGCGACCTTGCGCGGCTGAGGTTGGCGGATGTGGCGGTTGCAGTTATGAGCGGTTCGTTCCCCTCTTTTGCCCATGCCTCCACCATCTTAGTGGGGGAGTGGGGCTTTTGGCTAAATGCAACCCGGATTTCTCTACATAATGTATGACAACCCATCAATTGCCCCCCAAATCCTCGGAGTTCTTTATTGTTGCTCGAGGAAGTGCGAGGATTTTGTAATCTTTTGGTGTGATCTGGGCTTTGCGGTGGAGCTGGAGAAGTCCGGTGCTGAAGTTCGTACGGAGAAGGCCCTTGTGAGGGGTTCGGCTCATTTGTTTGAGGATTTGAGAGCTACAGTAACTCGTATGGGGGCCGATTTGGTGTCTTTGAAGACGGAGGTGGGGCGCCTTTCTTCGCCGGAGCGGGCTGCCGAGTTGAAGGCTGTTGGCGGGTTGCGTCGTTTGCATGGGGTTGGCGTTTAGAGGGCGAGACCCAGGTGGTGTCGGAACCTACTATGTGGGCGAATGACAAGCAATTCGAGCCGGGTAGTGGGAGGTTCGCATAACCGACCTGGGGATGTCGTTGATAGTATCGGTGAAGGGCAGACGCTTCGAACCGTTTGCGAGCGCGAGAGGGGCAGGCCCTGGCGACACATTTTAGAGACGAGACCCGGGTGGTGTCGGAACCTACTACGTGGGCGAATGGCGAGCGATTCGAGCCGGGTAGTGGGAGGTTCGCATAACCAACCTGGGGATGTCGTTGATAGTATCGGTGAAGGGCAGACGCTTCGAACCGTTTGCGAGCGCGAGAGGGGCAGGCCCTGACGACGCGTTTTAGAGGACGAGACCCGGGTGGTGTCGGAACCTACTACGTGGGCGAATGTCTAGCGATTCGAGCCGGGTAGTGGGAGGTTCGCATAACCGACCTGGGGGATGTCGTTGATAGAAACGGTGAAGGGCAGACGCTTCGAACCGTTTGCGAGCGCGAGGGGGGCAGGCTCTGGCGACACGTTTTAGAGGACGAGACCCAGGTGGTGTCGGAACCTACTACGTGGGCGAATGGCGAGCGATTCGAGCCGAGTAGTGGGAGGTTCGCTTAACCGGCCTGGGGGATGTCGTTGATAGAAGCGGTGAAGGGCAGACGCTTCGAACCGTTTGCGAGCGCGAGGGGGCAGGCCCTGGCGACGCGATTTAGAGGACAAGACTCAGGTGGTGTCGGAACCTACTACGTGGGCGAATGACGAGTGACTCGAGCCGGGTAGTGGGAGGTTCGCTTAACCGACCTGGGGGATGTCGTTGATATTACAACAATTGGCGCTGCTTGCAGTTGATCTTAACTGTGTTTGAATAGCATGGCTTGAAGCAGAGAAAGCATTTCGAAATTTAACACACAATAGTTCTTGCGTAAGCGCAGGCTTACGACTTGTCTAGAATAACTATTACAAACAAGAGTTCTTAAAGACAATTTGACGAGTTTGGAATATAGTAAGACATTTCTGCACAATTCCTAGCTCCTTATGGGCTTCAGGTTCTGGATGTGGTGGCGCACAAGGCCGCTCCTTGTCCAGGCTCCATTTGTTGCAGATAACACGTGCGTGCTGCTTCCTGGTTTCCACGAACAACTCCAATTCCCCCTGGGGTGACAAACTTCATTGCGAGGTGTGGGATGGACGGGATAGCTCCAAATAGGACCTGCAACGGTCGACCGAAAATCGCGTTGTAAGGCGATTCTGTCTCGATTACCACGAACTACACGTCGCGGGTAGACCTCCTAGGGAAATCTCCTAGGGTAACAGGGAGAGTGATGGTTCTTTTAACCGGGACAGGACTGCCGTTGAAGCCATAGATTGGTCCAGAAGCTGGTTGGAGACTTTCCGGTAGGATCTTCATGCTGAGGAGAGCGGTCATGAACATGACGTTGACGGAGCTGCCGTTGTCTACCAATATCCGTTTGACGCGAAAGCTATGGTTGCCGATCTCTGTGCTGATGACCAATGGATCCTGGTGCGGGATGAGCAGTACCTTTAAATCTTCATCCCCGAAGCTGATCGTCTCTGCCGGCAGGGTAATGGAATTGACGGTGGGGAACGGGACACTTGAGATGGTTTCCACCACCCCTACTACTTGTCTGTCGCCCTGCGTGCCTTGTCGAGCAGGCAGCTGTTCTCTGTTTGCGGGATGATTTTGCGTCTGGTCCTGTAAGAACCTTCCGAGGATACTTTGTCGAATGAGACGCTCTATCTCGTCTTTGAGTTTGATGCATTCCTCGGTGGTGTGTCCTGCACCTCGGTGGAACTCGCAGTACTTTGACTGATTTCCCCTGCCCTGGGGAAGTTCTCTTGGCCTTTGTAGTGCCGGGTTATCCTGTATTGCGTAGAGTAAGTTTGTGCGGGAGGTATTGAGCGTGCGTACTCCTGGTAGGTTCTGGGGCGCCTGTTCTCAGGACGATCTTGCTGACGTAAATTTCCTTGGCGCTCCTCTTGCTGCTTCGGGACTGGCTCTTCTCTCTTCCTCTTTACCACTCCTTCGAATTGTTGGCGGTGAGCTTCGATCGCTTCGTCCGCCGCTATCTGTGCCTCCACTCGGTGCACCAGATCTGGGTAGCTTGGTACTGCCTCCCTCATCAGAGCGGAGTAAAATCCGCTTGGGCGAAGTCCCCCCAGGAAAACGCCGCGCAGAAGCTCGGGATCAACCCCTGGGATTTGTCGCGCCTCGGCCGTGAAGCGACGGAAAAAGTCTTTGAGGGTCTCTCCTTCGTTCTGGCGAATCCCTGAAAGATGTGAGGGATCTCGAACGATTCTTCGGTTAGCGACGAACTGGTCCGTAAACTGCTGTGCGAGCTCGGTGAAGTTGTTGGCGGATCCATCCCGCGGGGAATGAAACCAAGTGCGTGCCTGCCCCCTGAGTGTTGCCGGAAACACTTGGCAGAGGAGCTGATCAGCGGCGTTGTAGATCCGCATAATGGTGGTAAAATGATTGATGTGCTCCAGCGGATCATCCATCACATCAAATGTCTCGATGTTGGGAAGCTTGAAACCGTGCGGAATTGGATGGTCCAAGATTTGTTGTATGAGCGGGGAGCCGCGACGTAGGGGGCGACGGGCGAAGATGCCCCGTCGTCCGGCCTGTCCGTACTCTTCAGCTATTACATCGCGGTTCTCCTCGCGAGTGGGCCTTCCTATGGCTTGTTCGACTCCTGCCCCTCCTTGCTGATGATGAAAGGGCTCTCCTCTAGCTCCCCTGGCGGGGCGACCGGATGCGCGGAGCTGGCAGTATCTGAGTATTCTTCTTCGTACGTTTCTTCCTCTTGAGCAGCTTCCCCCAATGGAGCCTGGTTTGGGATTAAGGGGGGTTGGATGATTGGTGCAGTAGGTGGAACGGGAGCTTGCGGGGCTCCGAGGTTTCTGAGGAGAACCAGCATTTCAGCTTGCTGTTCCTCCATCTGGCGCATGCGCCCTTCCAGTGCAGCAACGGGTGCTAATGGGATTTCTTCGGCGGGAACTGCGTTGATGAGTGAATGAGAGGGAGCGGGATTGACGCGTCCTTCAGGGATGGAACCATCAGTGGTTCGAGCGCTTCTTCTTGCCATCGTTGTTAGTCACGAGTATTGCTATGAAGCGAATACTGTCTTCGAATATCCTTTGCAGAGTTTTGGGGAACACCTTTCCCACAGACGGTGTCAAACTGTTGCGGGTCGCTCAACGTTCTTTCAGACCGGGCGAATCGAACCGTCTTAGCCCGAGAGTGAACCGAGCGCGCAAGCAGTCACAGAGAGAACGAACAGGTGGCAAGAAGACGTTTTTACCGTGGAAAAACCGGAAAGGGTGAAAAACCACGTGGTCGGATCAGCGCCGACCAAATTTCACTATGTGGTGGAGCGTTACAAGTAATGGTGCGAGAATCCGGAGCGACAGGCCCCTCCCGTTACAATTGTAGTTGAATGAAGGTCTCTGAGGGTGACAGGCCACCTCTCAGAAAAACTAAGTACTTTTCTCGGCCGGGAAGTCTTCAAAGTCCGCAGAAGATCTTCAAGCGACGATGGTGGTCTTCAAGCGACGAAGGAGTTCTTCGAAGGTTGAAGGAGGTCTTCGAGTGCTGATGAAAGTCTTCGAGCGTTGAAGGAGATCTTCGGGTTCCGAAGGAGATCTTCGAGCGCGGAAGGAGATCTTCGAGTTCCGAAGGAGATCTTCGAATGCTGAAGGAGATCTTCGGGTTCCGAAGGAGATCTTCGGGTTCCGAAGGAGATCTTCGGGTTCCGAAGGAGATCTTCGGGTTCTGAAGGAGATCTTCGGGTTCCGAAGGAGATCTTCGAATGCTGAAGGAGATCTTCGAGTTCCGAAGGAGATCTTCGGGTTCCGAAGGAGATCTTCGGGTTCCGAAGGAGGTCTTCGAATGTTGAAGGAGATCTTCGGGTTCCGAAGGAGATCTTCGAATGTTGGCGGATGTGACGGTTGCGGTTGCGGTTATGAGCGGTTCGTTCCCCTCTTTTGCCCATGCCTCCACCATCTTAGTGGGGGAGTGGGGCTTTTGGCTAAATGCAACCCGGATTTCTCTACATAATGTATGACAACCCATCAAATGTCAAAATCAGTTCAAAGATCTTTCTCCCAGAGTGCAGGAGCTGTCCCCATAATTCTTGAAAAGCATGTTATTAGCCACAGAGTAATTACTCAATAGAACATTTAGCTTGGTGTCTTTGCTCTGGCCAGGATGTACGAAGAATAATACAAGGTAACGAATTACTAACACAAGCAGAGATACAGGGTACGTCCAACCCAGTAGATTATGCTTTAACTACAGTGAAAAACATTTGAAAAAATAGATTATGCTTTAACTACAGTAAAAAATATATACTCTTGGGCATTACTATAACTCAGGGGTCCTGCAAGAAATTGACGCGACTTACAAAAAATTATTAATGGTCGATAAAAACAGGGGAAAAATCCAACCCAACACTAGTATTATGTAATAAGTCTTAACGGTTGTATGAACTAATTGTGAAAGCACATTTGAAAGTATTAAATGGATTAGTTCTTGTTTTGTTTTCCTCCCCAGATTCGTCTCTCTTCCCCGGTCTTCACCCTCCTATGGACCTTCTCCTGTTATTCTATCCTCCATCAACGTCGTGACGGCGTATGATCGTTACAAGTGGTGCTCACATTAGTGTTCTCATTCCTCCATCAACGGCTTTCACCAAGATTTACAGCGCTTCGAAGGTGTTGACGGCATCAAAAAGCCCATCATCCGACGACGGGTTTCTAGCCTCAAGTTAGACATAAAGCTACATACCATTCTTATCCTGAACTATTTGATTCGGACGAAGGCCTTTCAAATCGTGTCACTGTTTCCGCCCAACTCAATTGTAGCGGGTATTAATCCAACTACACACATTACCACCATCCAATCCCGCAACACAACAATCGACGGCACAGATCAAGTCATCCTCAGCTCTTAACGGCGGTCAATACTCCCTCAAAACCCCTCCAGAAGCATCCAACACAGATCAATGGCTGATATTAAATAATACTTGATTCATTGTAACCGTCCAATCTTGAAGACTTATAAATACTCATGTATAGAAGCATTAAAGGTAATGAATTGATGACGAGTTTTAGTTTGTTTAGCATTATGTCTTTCCAGCGTGCAGCTTCTCCAAAAGATATTTCATCAATCTGCGATTAATTTTAAGAATTCATCTCAAGATATCACAGTGATTTGCCATTCACGTTCCACCTACATTGGTACTTGGAGAATAGAAGAAAGACAACAAGTTTACGGATTTTTGGCACGCTTGAAATGTGCTCTTTTGGCACATTGCACCACAAAATTTAAATTTTTGCACTTTGCATCATCTAAAATAATTCTTTGAGCACTTTTCACCCCCCTTCAATTACTATATTATTTTTTAATTAAATAATATATTTTAGAAATTTTGTGAGGGTATTTCAGGTATTACGAAACAGTTCTTTTAGAAACTTAGTTCTTCAAAACTCCGCTAAGCTCATCTTTCTTTGAAAAGACAAGGCATTTTATCTTCGCTGCAACTCTTTCCTGTGTCTTCTGATGCTGCAGCAGGGCTCATCTTCGATCGATTGTTGGAATGTAATAAAGTGAAATTTCTTATGCTTCTCACCTAAATTATAGGAGGAGATGACTAGGATTTTATTATAGAGAAAAGCTTCCCTAGGCTCGTTCTAGATGCTTCCCTTCATCTTTGATTTATTCTTGAACCTCTACTTCGCTTCCCTCCTCTCAACAGAGAAGGAACAGCCATGATTTGATGCAGCAACATTAGCTCACTAAGTTAATGGCAGGCTATTAATATTTGGTTTGATCCATTATATAGGTTCCTCCTGCCAACCTAACTAAGTATTCTGGAGTAATTTCACATGCACACTTAATGATTGGCTAGAACATGATGAGACTGTGAAATAATTTGAAGTCGGAAGAACACGTCAACCAACAGGAGAATAAGGACACCAAAGATGAACACAAGTTTTCACAATACTAATTTTGGTAGCTAGTTACAGCTGAACACGGCTGAATACAAGTTGCATCCAACTTGAATCACAACAACCAATAGAAGGTAAGAACTTGGTCACGAACAAGGTCCGCTTCTCCTCCGGAGCACACCGCGCTGGCGATACTCGCTCCTCGCTACAGAAGCTCGCTCCTCGCTACCGCCGGCGGTATCGCTAGCGCCAGGCGTTAGCTCTCCAACTCGCAAGCTCGCTGCTCGCACTCCAAGCTTCTCGCGTACTCGCCACGCGTCGCTTCCTCCAATACTCGCTAGCGCGAGCGCTATCACTAGCGTCGGGCGCTATCTCCCGAATAGGTACTCGCACTCCTAGCTACTCGCAAGCTCGCTGCTCGCCGCTTCGCCTCTTGTCGCTACCGCGCGCGCTAGCACTAGCGCCGACGGTATCTCCACTACTCGCTACTCGCTCAAGGGAGCTGGCCGAACTTACTCCAAGTCCGATGCTCGCCTGCCGAACTTACTCCAAGTCCGATGCTCTCCTGGTGGCGCTCTGGTATCTCTAACTCGCTCAAAGTTGATGATACTCGCCAGTTCCAGAATCGATACTCTTTAGAGGGGGGTACCCCTTTATTTATAGGCAAAACAAGGGGGGTGGCGAGTATGAGCTAGCGCTGGCGCTAGCGCGAGCGCTGGCGCTAGTTCACTTCAATTCTAACACTCTCCCTTGAAGTGAGCTCCGGGAATAACTCCAAGCAATGAGCGAAGCCTCCGGAACGGCCCCGCAGATGGGGGCTTCGTGAATATATCCGCAAGGTTCTCTTCACTCCGCACATACTCCACAGCGATCAAGCCACCCAGCACCTTCTCTCTGATGAAGTGATGCTCGATCTCTATGTGCCTGGTCCTTGCATGACAAACTGGATTGGTTACCAGTTTCAATGCACTCTCGTTGTCCCCACGTAGCACAGTAGGTCCGCTGACCTCCTCGTCCACATCCTCCACTAGTCTCCTTAGCCAGACACACTCCTGAGCTGCTAAGGACGACGCCTTGTACTCGGCCTCTGTGGTAGAAAGGGAAATAGAGTCCTGCTTCTTGCTACACCACGAGATAGCAGCTGCTCCACACAAGAACACGTAACCTGATGTCGACTTGCGATCATCAGCGTCACCTCCGTAATCTGCATCCCTGTACCCGTGCAGCTTGAAGTCAGACTTCTCATCATAGGACAACCCAATCTCAAGGGTGCCCTTCACGTACTTCAGTATCCCCTTGGCTGCCTCCAGATGAGGCTTCCGCGGCTCCTGCATATACCGACTAACTCGGCCGACAGCAAAGGCGATGTCCGGCCTCGTGATAGTCAGGTAGATAAGACTCCCCATCAGTGCCCGAAAGATCTTCGGATCAGGAAGAATCCTCCCTTCTTCCTTCCGAAGCTTCAGCCCAGCCTCCAGAGGAACGGAGCTACTCTTCCCCTCCTTCATGCCGAATCTTTCGACGATCCTCTCGGCATATGCCCTCTGGGAAACATACAGTCCGCCTCTTATCTTCTCAACTTGGAGGCCAAGGAAATGGTGCAGTCCACCAAGATCCTTCATCTCGAATCGTATGGAAAGCTGCTGTCTCAGCGTCGCGACCTCCTCAGGGTTGTTCCCTGTCACGATCATGTCGTCGACGTATAGCAGCACCAGCACGTGAAGACCTCCACTCTTCTTCACGAACATGCTGGAGTCTGAGTCTGAGGCATCGTAGCCGCAGAACTGCAAGTACTCCGCAATCTTCCCATACCAGGCTCTCGGCGCCTGTTTCAGCCCGTAGAGGGTCTTCTTCAGCTTACAGACATGATGTGGCTGAGACTTGGACATGTATCTAGGCGGTTGCACCATGAATATGTCCTTGTCAATCTCTCCATACAGGAACGCATTCTTCACATCAAGCTGCCACAGCTTCCAACCTCGGCACGCCGCCAGAGCGATGATCGTCCTCACCGACGTCATCTTTGCGACATGACTAAATGTCTCCTCGTAGTCCTCTCCGTAGGTTTGCGAGAAGCCCCGAGCGACAAGCCTTGCCTTGTACCGCTCCACTTCTCCATCAGCTCTCTTCTTAACCTTGTACACCCATTTGCAAGTGACAGGTTTGATGCCCTCCACCATGGGAACCAGGTCCCATGTCTCATTCTTCTCAAGGGCCTCCATCTCCTCGATCATGGCCGCGTCCCACTCCTTGATGCCAGCTGCATCCTCAAAGCAGGCAGGTTCCCTCTCATCGAGTGGTCCTGCAAAGAAGCAGGAAACCAAATTCACGAAGTTCCCCTCCTTATAGCGAGCAGGCGGGACGATCGTCCTCTTCGACCTCCTCAAGGCTTGACCACTATCTACCACTCCGGTAGACTCCTCTGGTTGAGCTCCTCTCTGAACTCCTCCTGAAGCGGTGCTCTCCCTGCTTCTTGAGTTCGTAGCTCCCCCTGAGCCAGAAGCTCCTCCCGAGCCAGATGGTGATGGAGCACTTGGAGATAACTCCAACTCCACAGTAGGGTCCTCAGTGACCCACTCCTCTTCCCTGCTAGCTTCTCCACTCTCCGGCAGCTCCACTGAAGAGACTCCCTGGTATGAGACCAGTTCGTCAAACACTACGTCGCGCGAGACGACGAACTTGTGGGTCTGCGGATCCATGCACTTCCACCCCTTCTTCCGCTCATCGTAGCCGATGAAGATACACTTCCTCGCTTTCGGCTCCAACTTTGTTCTCTGAGCGTCCGGGACGTGCACGAAGCAGGTAGAACCGAACACCTTCATGTGACCCATATTGGGCTTCTCCCCGAACATGAGCTGGTGTGGAGACACCATCCTGTTAGGACTCATAGGTAGCATGTTGATCACATGAGTAGCACACGCCATTCCCTCCGCCCATAAGGCCTTGGGAATGCTCTTGGCATGTAGCCAACTCCTGGTAGTCTCCACCAGATGGCGGATCTTCCTCTCTGCCACCCCATTCTGCTGAGGGGTGTGAGCGCAGGAGAGCTCCCGCCGAATGTCGAACCTACTCCAGAAAGATGCAAACTCATTGGAGGTAAACTCCCCTCCATTGTCGCTTCTCAGCTTCTTCACTCTGCTGTTCAGCCTCCCCTCCACAAGCTCCTTCCACTCGAGGAACTTGCTGAATACTTCTGATTTCTCTCTCAGAAAGTACACCCACGTATAGCGGGTGTAGTCATCCACCAGAACCAGCGCATACTTATTGCCTCCATAAGTAAGGGTGGCGCACGGCCCCATAACATCAGCTTGTATGCACTCAAGAGGTGCCTTACACCTGGTCTCCGACTTGTCAAATGGAAGTCGATGTGACTTTCCATATTGACATCCGTCGCACACATGGTCGTCGCCGTAGGAAGAGAGATGAGGCAGGTCACTCACTAGGCCCTTTGCCGCCATCATCTTCAGCTTGTCCATCCCTACATGACCCAACCTCTCATGCCAGATCACAGCGCTGTCGTTTGTCTTCAGCTTGTCCACATAGGCATTTGCAGACAAAACATACAAATCCTTCACCCTTCTCCCAGTGAGCGTGACGTCAGCATCGACAGACGTGTTGGGAAAATGATTTCTCTTAACCCCTGAACATAAGTTGAATATGAATTCCAAGAAAAGAAAATCAAGGTTAAGTAAATATGCGTCGAATAGTATTCGACGCAACGTCGAGATAAAGTCGACGTTTCTATCAGAATGAGTCGAAGTAGCTCCAAGCAGAATTCGACGTATCCTATGTCGACGTAGCTCTGACTTCTAGTCGACGTATCTTGAGAAGTCGACGCACCCTAGTCGACTCACCTTCCTTATTCTCCTCTCGACGCTCTGCCAGGATGAATTCGACGCCTACGTCGAATAGTAATCGACGGACGTCGATTTCTATGATTAATTCAAAAATCGCCAGATCTCTTTCCTTCTTTTATAGATCTGACTTATATGGAATCAATTTATTCTTTATAGCCGTTCTGAATCATTTTTTCCTCTAAATAGATTCTTGGCTAAATTGATTAAATCCTTTATGGACATTATTTGAAATCAGATTGAATACTTTCCTTCTATGGATATAACTGTTATGGAAATTTCTCTTTCTTTCTAACACTCTACCTGCTAATTGATTACTCTCCTATAGTGTTATTTTAATAAACAGAGCTATAAATAACCAAGGAGGTCGGCAGAGAAGAACAAGAAGTGATCCACCATTTTACATTTGAAAAAGAGGAAAAGCTCCCAAGTGAAAAGAGAAAATTGAGAGATAGTGCTGTAGCAAAAATCAAGCTTCCATCTTCTCCTGCTTCTGAAGCCACTCTGCTGCATACTCTGATAGCTCTCACAAAAGAGAGAAAAGGGCTACAATCTCCTTCTCACTATAGAAGAGAGATTTTATTCACTACTTCTTGTGCTTCCAATCTTCTTGCTAGGAAGAAGATTCTTTCTTGTCTTTTTATTATCTCTCTTTCTTCTTTACCTTATTTTCATTCTCGCATATTGTAAAAGAGTTTTTAGAATCTCTCTTCAAAAAATTTAGTTGTACTGGTTCTAAGAGTCCCCTTTTCAAAAGACTCAGTTGGTTCTAAGAGTCTCCTTGTCAAAAGACTCAGGGTGGTTCTAAGAGTCTCCTTATCAAAAGACTCAGTGCAAGATAGTGAATTTCCTACCAAGGGGGTAGAAGAGTGGACTACCCAAAGTTTGGGGAACCACTATATTTCCTTGTGTTGTGCTGTGATTTCTTTTCTTGCATTTATTTTCTTTACTTGGTTAATTCTTGTTGGTGTGTGGGAAGCCTTAATCTGTGATCACCACATATAAATATATATATTTGCACAAAATATTTTAAATCTCTATTCACCCCCTCTAGAGAATTCTAGTGAGGTTAACTGTGCACTTTCAATTGGTATCGGAGGGAGGTTGATCTAAAAATGTTAACTCCTTGATCAAAAAGATCTTACCCCTTATATATACATATATATTTCTCTAACAATTATTTTTCACATGGCACAAATCAAAGATTATGCTTCCACCAGACCACCAATTTGCAACCTTGAAAAGTTTGCACTTTGGAAAATAAGAATTAGAATTTATTTAAACTCTATTGATGATGAATTGTTTAATGTTATCTTGGCAGGTCCCCCCAAGCCATTCAGAAAAGACTCAAGTGGAAAAGTGACTGAAACACTTGCTCCACAAGCTTAGTGGACAGAGGAAGAAAAGAAAGCCCAAGGATATGATGCCAAGGCTATGAATATCCTAGTCTCAACCCTCTCAGATGAAATCTTCCAAAAGATTGTTGATTGTGAGTCAGCTAAGGAAGTATGGGAAGCTCTCACCAAAATGGTAGAGGGAAGTGTTGATGAGAAAAAGGATAGAAAAGCACTACTCATCTCTCAATATGAAAACTTTCAGAAGAAAGAAGGTGAAAGTGTTGCTGACATGTATGCCAGATTCAGCCTCATAGTGAATGAGTTGAGAACACTTGAAAAGGACATATCTCTCACTGAGATAAATGACAAACTGCTAACTTGCTTCCCTAGCTCTTGGGATTCAAGAATCTGGCCAATTAGAGACTCCAGAAGTCAAAGAGAAATTTCAACAGATGTCCTGTTGGGCAAATTAAAATCTTATGAACATCTGTTGAAGACAAGAGCTGAGAAAGAAGAGAAAGAAAAGGCTCCTTCACTCTCAAAAGAAAAGAATATTGCATTGAAGGCTGTTGAAGGTGAACCCTCTACAAGTGATGAGGAGCTGATCAGCCTACTGGACAGAAGGTTCAAGAAGTGGATCAAAACAGAAGGATCCAGAGGAAGAGACTCAAAAACTAGGTATAATAAAACACCTACTAAAGAGATTATATGTTACTCTTGCAGGAAACCTGGACATATTGCACCTGAATGTCCTAAGGAGATCAGCAAAAAGAAAGATCTGAAAAGAACAGATCTACAGAAGAAAAAGAAGAAAGAGAAAGGTCTCATTGCTCAATCATGGAGTGATTCAGAATCTGAAGAAAGCACCTCATCTGACAATGATCAAGAAGAGGCCAAGCTGGAGGAAACCTGTTTGATGGCCACTGAGAAGCCCAATGATACATCTATGGTAAATATACTTGATGATATAGATTTCTCTTCCACTGATTTCAAAGAACTCTGTTTAAATCTAATCAAATCTGAAAAAGAAATTAAAGAACTAAGAAATGAATTAATCAATCTCAAACAAGTAAATACACAGTATAATAACTATGAGCTTAGCCTAAAGGAATTAGACAAAATCTATACAGAAAATCTAACACTGAAAAATGAGCTAGTAAAGGCAAAGGTCTTTGAAGACTCTCTAAATGGGAGAAGTCAGAAGCTCAAAAACATCTCTAGAAATCTTACTGAAAGACTTAGACAACTAGGAGATAATACTAACTTAGAACCAAAAACTCATTCACCTAGAAAATCTGTTTGGAGACATCCCATTCACTTCACTAGGGAAGGTCATTTGACAAGAGAAAGATCACAGGAAAATCCAGAAACAACTACTGTCTTTAATAAAACTAATCTCATTACATATGAAGGAATCCTAGAAAAATATCCTCAAAAAAGAGTCAAACATGCGTCGAATTCTTATCGACGCACGTCGATTTCTAATCGACGCTTGCACCAAAGTGCGTCGACTCCTACTCGACGCAACCTCTCTCATGCTTCGACTGAAAATAAACGCAGAATGGAGAAGGAAGCGTCGATTTCATATCGACGCAACCATAAACCTACGTCGAATCCATATCGACGCAACCAATCAGACAGAAATTTCTCCTCTTCCAAACAGGTCTCTCAATCCATCTCCTTTTACTATGACCACTATTTCTGTAACATCACCAAAGAAAATTGGTATGATAAACCAATACCCCTAAAGGAGGAAGGATATTCAGAAAAACCTACTTATTCTTTCATTAATTCTTTCACTGATGGGAGGAAGGGACCCCAGCTCAGCAGGGTCCAAACTAATGTGTAAAACTTTATGTGCAGATGTATCACATCTCCAGGCTGGTGTGATACTTGGATAGTGGATGCTCCATGCACATGACAGGATGCAAAAATTTATTGATCAACTTTGAGGATAGACTTGGACCATCAGTGACCTTTGGAGACTCTAGCTGTGGCCAAACCAGGGGCTTTGGAGACTTCAAAGAAGGGAAAGTCACCTTCAAGAATGTGACAGTAGTTAAAGGACTGAAGCATAATCTGATAAGTATAAGTCAGATATGTGAAAATAGTAAGTATGAGGTAAAATTCACCACACTACTCTGCCATATCATTGATATCAAGACTGGTGCCACAATACTCAATGGAATTAGAAAAGGAAAAGTATATGTAGTGGACTTTAGCTCCTCACCCACAGAAGTCTGTTTATTCAACAATATTATTGATAAAAGTGACTTATGGCATAGGAGACTAGGTCATCTAAACTACAAAACCATTAGTAAACTAGCAAAGAATAACCTAGTTAGAGGCTTACCAAAGGGTAGGTACTCTAATGATTCTCCATGCAGACCTTGCCAACTAGGAAAACAAACCAAATCATCCTTCAAACCAATTAGTAAGGACGACTCTCCCAGGGTCCTTTACTTTCCACACATGGATCTCTTTGGTCCCATATCCACTCAGAGCTTAGGTGGAAAATCCTATACCCTAGTCATTGTGGATGACTATTCTAGATTCAGCTGGGTATTCTTTCTAAGGGCTAAGTCTGAAACCCACAAGACTCTCTCAAGATTCATAAAACAAATTCAATCTGAACTCAATAGTCAGGTTTCCATAATCAGAAGTGATCATGAGACTGAATTTGAAAATCAGTTTATGAGTAGTTTCTGTGAAGATATAGGTATCAAACAAAGTTTTTCAGCCCCTAGAACCCCTCAGCAAAATGGAGTTGCTGAAAGAAAGAATAGAACTTTAATAGAATCAGGAAGGACCTTACTTGTAGAATCAGGTTTACCAAAAACTTTCTGGGCTGAAGCAGTCAACACTGCCAACTATGTTCTAAATAGAAGCCTAATACACAAAACTAAATCAAAAACTCCATATGAGCTCCTGAAAGGAAAAACACCCATAGTTAAATATTTTAAGATCTTTGGATGTGCTTGTTTTATCCTAAATAATGGAAAAGATCATCTTGCCAAGTTTGACAAGAATCTGATGATGGAATATTTCTAGGATACTCAGCATCTAGTAAAGCCTATAGGTGCTATAATAAGAGAACTCTTAAAATTGAAGAGTCTATGCACATTATATTTGATGAAACTAACATGCTGTTTAAGGGGGAGGGAACTCCCACCAGCTCTTTTCCATAGGAAAGCAGCAGCATAGAAACACAGCTTGAACAACTGGTTCTAGAGAACACAAATAATGGAAAAGAAAACCAGATAGAGGAATCAAGTGAGGAATCTGAACAAGAACATGAAGAAGATTCAGAAAAGAGCATTCAAAACCAACTCCCACAAGAGAACATGGTTCAGGAAGGCCAGGTGGACAATGATCCTATCACCAATGAGGAAGAAGAAAATCTGACAAGTCCAGGCAGGACAAGGGTCAAGTTGAAAGATCATCCACAAACTCAAGTAATTGGAGACCCTAATACAGGAGTAAGAACAAGACACCAGGTCTCCAATGGGATGATGCTCCAATGCTTCCTATCACAAGTTGAACCAAAGAAGTTTGAGGAAGCAAATTGTGATCCTCACTGGATTATGGCCATGCAAGAAGAGCTAGGCCAATTTGAGAGAAACAAAGTGTGGAACCTAGTTGAAAGACTAAGAAACTACCCTGTGATTGGTACAAAATGGGTATACAGAAACAAACTTGATTCCACTGGAGTAATTGTCAGGAACAAGACAAGACTTGTAGCACAAGGATATAGACAAGAAGAAGGGATAGACTACAACCAGACCTTTGCTCCAGTAGCCAGATTGGAGGCAATCAGGCTCTTTCTTGCCTATGCAGCCTTCATGAAGATGAAAGTCTACCAAATGGATGTCAAGAGTGCTTTTCTGAATGGTGACCTTCAAGAAGAGGTATATGTGGAGCAACCACCAGGTTTTGTTAATCCCTCTTCTCCTAACGTTGTTTATAGACTTAACAAAGCACTATATGGTCTTAAGCAAGCACCTAGAGCTTGGTATGAAACTCTCTCCAATTTCCTCCTAGAAAATTCCTTTGAAAGAGGAAAAGTGGACAAGGCACTCTTTACTAAAACCCATAAAAACCAACTCCTCCTTGTTCAAATATATGTAGATGACATCATCTTTAGCTCAACTCATCCTAAACTGTGTAAAAGATTTGCTAATCTAATGCAATCTAAATTTGAAATAAGTAGTATGGGAGAACTCTCATATTTCTTAGGATTACAAGTAAAACAAAGTAGTGAGGGAATCTTCATCTCACAATCCAAATATACTAAAGAGCTAATTAAAAAGTTTGGTATGGAATCAGCATCTACCATGAAAACACCCATGGCAACCAATGCCACTATAGAAAAAGATGATAAAGGAAAATCAGTAGATCAAAAGACTTATAGGGCCATCATAGGATCTCTTCTATATCTAACAGCTAGCAGACCTGACATCATGTTTGCCACTTGCATATGTGCTAGATTTCAGGTTGATCCAAAGGAATCCCATCTCACCTCTGTAAAAAGGATTCTTAGATACCTAAAAGGAACCCCTGAACTAGGTCTATGGTACTCAGCAGAAACCAACTTTGAATTAATAGGTTTCTCATATGCAGATTATGCTGGATGTAGGGTTGATAGAAAAAGCACATATGGCACTTTCCAATTCCTAGGTGACATATTGATATCATGGTTTAGTAAGAAAAAAACCTCAGTCTCAACCTCAACAGCTGAAGCTGAATACATAGCTGCTGGGAGCTGTTGTTCACAAATCATGTGGATGCAAAATCAGCTTCTTGACTACAAATTGGAAATACATAACTCTAAGATCTATTGTGATAGCTCTAGTGTTATATCCATTGCATCCAACCCAGTCCTTCATAGTAGGACCAAACATATAGAGATCAGACATCACTTCCTTAGAGACAATGTTGAGAAGGGTAAGATAATCTTAGAATATATTCCCACAGACAATCAAAGAGCAGACATCTTCACAAAACCCTTAGATGAAACTAAGCATAATTATTTCATCAACACCTTAGGAATGCTTGATGGCAGTCTGTAACCACCATTGTTGTGAAATCTAAAAGAAAATCAGGAAATCTAAGACAGTATTTGAAGATGCGTCGAATACATATCGATGCATCGTCGAAACGAACTCGACGCTGGCGTTGATTTCTTCCGGGCAAAGTTATGTTGATAACGTATCGACGCACCGTCGAACTTATATCGACGCAGGGCTATGAACACGTCGACAGAACAGTAAGTGGACAAATCTCCACGGAGCGTCTACTCCATATCGACGCATATGTCGACATCAATTCGACGTAACGTCGACATCTGGTTACAATTAGAATCAAATCCTTACTTCCTCTTTTGACGATTGGATTACCTGATATACCTTGATTTCGGTTTCCTTTCTCGACAGTTCACCTCCTTTAAATAATACCTCTTATTTCATAATATATACTCTCCTAAAACCCGCCAAAACTTCGTCTTCTACCTCTCTCTCTCTCTGCAACAATGGCACCAACTCCTGATCAATCGGCCCTCATCAAAACGATGAACGATGCTCTCGAACACCTAGTAAGTGATTTCCAGAATCGCCTGAATCACTTCGCCGACGAATGTGCTGCCATGATCAACACCTGTGCAGCCAAACTGGCAACCCTCTCTTCTTCTCTTCCTGAGCTTAATGCTCTCATTCAAGAACGGCCTATGTCGCCAGAAAGGTTTAAATCCTTTTTGCAGGATATAAACTAGGGGGAGAATGGCTCCAGAAACCCACCTTGTCAGGTTATCTATCTCTCTTAAAAGCTCAGGATTAATTTCCTTTTCAACTCTAAACATTATCTCTAAAGAATTACACCAACCTCTTCTCTTATAATAGGCTCCAATCCTCTCCAATCACTCTGACTACACATTCAACAAATACTTTGGAGAGACCTCCTCTTATCACACTGAAGGAGATCATGCTGTGGATTCAGCATTTAGAACTGATGCCCCATATACTCAGGGGGAGCTTCCCGTGGTAAAGAACTCAGGAGTTCAGGGGGAGGAAGAAGCAGCCACCTCTGATGACTGGAAGGGACAGATGTGGACTGATGCACCCCTATGTGAAGAAGAATTTCAGCATCACTCTCCTGGCTTCTCTGCCAGTTACATCAAACTGAAGACACCTCTACTTGAGGACATCCCTTCAGAAGAGCCTGGAAGAGACAAAACTCCCTCAGCAGAGATTACTCTACCAGAGGTCATTCTGCCTTCTATTGCAGAACAAACTCTTTTTCTTGAGAAAGTTCCTTCTCCACCTAAAGAGAAAACTCAATCTCCCTCTCCTTCTCTACCTCTACCTCCACCTCAACTTCCTTCTCTACCTTCATCTCCACCTCTACCTCTACCTCCACCTCAACCTTCTTATCTACCTCCACTGCTACCTTTACCTCCTCCAATAGCAAAACTCACTAAGCAGATTCTACCTAGGAAAAGTCCAGAAGGACAAATGAAAAGAAAAAGAGAAGCCATTCTCTACTGGCAAAACTTCTCCAAAGAAGAAAGGAAAGAGTATGCAAAAGAAAAGAAGTATAGAAAAGCATGTGAGGAAATAAAAAGATTTGAAAAGATGCATATTATCACTCCTAACAGCCCTGTGAAGGAGTACCATGACCCTGACATGGAAAAGAGGCATGAAGAGATAAGAGAAAGAGAACTGTATGAATATGAAGCAGCTAGGAAAGAAGTGGAAGATAAAAGGAATGGCTGGATGGAAAAGATCAACAGGGGAATGACCAAGGAACAAATTCTTGCTGAATCTTCTGTCAAAATTCCAAAGAAGTTGTTTGATATTGAAGCTTATCAAAAGAAAAACCCTCAGGCAGGGGTCATCCTAGAGAAAGGCCAAAAGCACAAGAGGGGTGTAGGGTGTACAGAAGATACTTACATTCTCTACAAGAAGCCCAACAGACCTGTAAAATTAGACAAGTGGCATGCCTCACCCTGGAAAGGGAAAGGAAAAATGGATGAGATTCCTGAGAAGCAGCAATCAGAAAAGAAAACAAAATATAGGCCCAAGGTTGATAGCAAGGGACCACCTGAGATCAAGCCTACTGAAAAGAAAATTCAAAACATTACAATTGAGATGATTGATGAAAAGGCAGCAATCATCATCAGCAAAGGCTACTCCATAAATGACACTATCCCTGATGGTGATAAACTCTTGGAAAAACTGCATACAATCATCAGGAATGTCCAGGAACGACCTGATAGAGCCAGGGGCTACATTTTTGATGCTATTGAAAACTTATCTAGGAAACTTTATTCTGCTTTTGTCAACTTCATGTACAGAAAGAAGTTTCTGGTTTAATTCTTGTGAAAGACAAATGCTTGTCATATGTTTTCTTATTCCAATTTCTCTTCTGATTGTTTAATATATTTCTTATCTTTACAAATGCTGTGAAGTATTAATTATATGCTTTCTCTCCTATAGGGTTAAGACAAATAGGGGGAGATTGTTGGGAAAATGATTTCTCTTAACCCATGAACATAAGTTGAATATGAATTCCAAGAAAAGAAAATCAAGGTTAAGTAAATATGCGTCGAATAGTATTCGACGCAACGTCGAGATAAAGTCGACGTTTCTATCAGAATGAGTCGAAGTAGCTCCAAGCAGAATTCGACGTATCCTATGTTGACGTAGCTCTGACTTCTAGTCGACGTATCTTGAGAAGTCGACGCACCCTAGTCGACGTACCTTCCTTATTCTCCTCTCGACGCTCTGCCAGGATGAATTCGACGCCTACGTCGAATAGTAATCGACGCACGTCGATTTCTATGATTAATTCAAAAATCGCCAGATCTCTTTCCTTCTTTTATAGTTCTGACTTATATGGAATCAATTTATTCTTTATAGCCGTTCTGAATCATTCTTTCCTCTAAATAGATTCTTGGCTAAATTGATTAAATCCTTTATGGACATTATTTGAAATCAGATTGAATACTTTCCTTCTATGGATATAACTGTTATGGAAATTTCTCTTTCTTTCTAACACTCTACCTGCTAATTGATTACTCTCCTATAGTGTTATTTTAATAAACAGAGCTATAAATAACCAAGGAGGTCGGCAGAGAAGAACAAGAAGTGATCCACCATTTTACATTTGAAAAAGAGGAAAAGCTCCCAAGTGAAAAGAGAAAATTAAGAGATAGTGCTGCAGCAAAAATCAAGCTTCCATCTTCTCCTGCTTCTGAAGCCACTCTTCTGCATACTCTGATAGCTCTCACAAAAGAGAGAAAAGGGCTACAATCTCCTTCTCACTATAGAAGAGAGATTTGATTCACTACTTCTTGTGCTTCTAATCTTCTTGCTAGGAAGAAGATTCTTTCTTGTCTTTTTATTATATCTCTTTCTTCTTTACCTTATTTTCATTCTCACATATTGTAAAAGAGTTTTTAGAATCTCTCTTCAAAAAATTCAGTTGTACTGGTTCTAAGAGACTCCTTTTCAAAAGACTCAGTTGGTTCTAAGAGTCTCCTTGTCAAAAGACTCAGGGTGGTTCTAAGAGTCTCCTTATCAAAAGACTCAGTGCAAGATAGTGAATTTCCTACCAAGGGGGTAGAAGAGTGGACTACCCAAAGTTTGGGGAACCACTATATTTCCTTGTGTTGTGATGTGATTTCTTTTCTTGCATTTATTTTCTTTACTTGGTTAATTCTTGTTGGTGTGTGGGAAGCCTTAATCTGTGATCACCACATATAAATATATATATTTGCACAAAATATTTTAAATCTCTATTCACCCCCCCCCCCTCTAGAGAATTCTAGTGAGGTTAACTGTGCACTTTCAAGACGATAGGTTCTTCAAGAACTTCACCTCCTTCGGTCCAAACAGCACGTGGTATCCAGCATCCACGACATTAGCCACCGAGAAGAGGTTCTTCTTCATGCCAGGCACGTGATACACACTCTTCAGTGTCACTGGCTTCTCTCTACTCCCAAGGGACACCTTCCCTTCTCGCTCCATGGGATGCACCGTATCATCCGCAGTGATGATATCATCCGTTCCTTCATACGCTTCCAAGGAGTCGAACTTGGCATATCTCCAGTGAGATGATGCCCGCAACCGGAATCCACTATCCAGTCGTTCTCGAGGTTGATGGAGGCTAAGACATCGACTGACGTTGCCGTCATCTCTGTCAGGAAACAATTGTCCCCCCTCTCACCGCCCTGGTGACCTCCACCTCTTCCTCCACCTCTCTGGTGATCTCCCTCCTTGTTAGCAGCTTGACCGGCCTTCAGATTAGACCGGCAGTCCTTTGCCATATGCCCATACTTCTTACAGGCAAAGCAAAGGGTTCTCCCCTTCTCATCGCGCGCAGGGAGGAACTTCCCCCTATCTCCCTGAGAGGACTTTGAAGGTCCATCTCTGGAGTTCTTCTTTCTCTTGTCCCAGGATCTCCTCTTTCCTGAGAACAAGGCCTCGCCATCTCCTCCTGAGATGGATACTCCCGCCATCTGCTTCGCCAAGCTCTCCTGTGACGATAGCAGGTTCTCTAGCTCCAGAAGGGAGGGCTGAGTAGCCCATCCTTGCACGGAAGTAACGAAAGGGACATACTCCCTCCTCAAGCCTCGGAGTATGTGCCGCTTCAACTTCGCCTCTGAGATTGGCTCTTCAGGATCCAAGGCCGAGATCTCCCCACATAGGTTTTTCACCTTCAGGAAGAAGGTGGATATCGTCATCTCGCCTTGAGTCGACTTCGCCAACTCATTCTCCAGGAATTGTAGCCGCGCCACATTCTTCTTGTTGAATAACCCATCGAGGGCTATCCAGATCGCAGACGCTGACTTGCAACCTATGATGTGGTCGAACAAGTCAGGTGATATGGCTCTCTTCAAGGTGAACTCCGTCTTGGCGTTGGTCTTCCTCCAAGCTCTCACAGCTAGACCATTATCACCGGCAGCTACTACTTCCTCTTGCTCCCCACCACCAACAACCTCCCAGAGATCCTCTCCAAGAAGGTAGCTCTCCATACAAGACATCCACTTCTTGTAGTTGGTTTGAGTAAGCAGCTCAATGTCAAGTCCCCTAGCATACCCTCCTCCGCCGTCCATCTTGGTTGCTTCATCCTTGTTCCCACTATCCCTCTGATACCATGTGAAATAATTTGAAGTCGGAAGAACACGTCAACCAACAGGAGAATAAGGACACCAAAGATGAACACAAGCTTTCACAATACTAATTTTGGTAGCTAGTTACAGCTGAACACGGCTGAATACAAGTTTCATCCAACTTGAATCACAACAGCCAATAGAAGGTAAGAACTTGGTCACGGACAAGGTCCGCTTCTCCTCCGGAGCACACCGCGCTGGTGATACTCTCTCTGATACTCGCTCCTCGCTACAGAAGCTCACTCCTCGCTACCGCCGGCGATATCGCTAGCGCCAGGCGTTAGCTCTCCAACTCGCAAGCTCGCTGCTCGCACTCCAAGCTTTTCGCGTACTCGCCACGCGTCGCTTCCTCCAATACTCGCTAGCGCGAGCGCTATCACTAGCGCCGGGCGCTATCTCCCGAGTAGGTACTCGCACTCCCAGCTACTCGCAAGCTCGCTGCTCGCCGCTTCACCTCTTGTCGCTACCGCGCGCGCTAGCACTAGCGCCGGCGGTATCTCCACTACTCGCTACTCGCTCAAGGGAGCTGGCCGAAATTACTCCAAGTCCGATGCTCGCCTGCCGAACTTACTCCAAGTCCGATGCTCGCCTGGTGGCGCTCTGGTATCTCTAACTCGCTCAAAGTTGATGATACTCGCCAGTTCCAGAATCGATACTCTTTAGATGGGGGTACCCCTCTATTTATAGGCAAAACAAGGGGGGGTGGCGAGTATGAGCCAGCGCTGGCGCTAGCGCCAGCGCTGGCGCTAGCTCACTTCAATTCTAACAGAGACTATACCAATGTGAATGAAGTAAAAAACAAAAAAACTTATTTTGGAAATCATCTAGATCATATATAATTCAAATATTTAAGCTTGTTATTTTATATAATCGGGATGAATTATATTATTTATTCCCTCTTCTCCTTGGCTTTTTGGGAATTCTGGCAATGTTGGCTTGCAGTGATGGATTGAAATCTTTATTATCGAAAATCTTACTGGTCCAGCTTGGGATTCTCGGATTTGGATTAATGTGGGGGCAATGTTGTCCCATCCTTGAATATAGTTGTCTCACATTGTCTAGGATAATTTATGCTCACTCTTTGTAGCTATATATGTACATGCACTCTTCAATAATAATAATAATAATAATAATAATATATCAATTACTGTTTTTACACGGTGATAGAGCAGGACGAAAAAATTTTCTCGTGTGCTCATTTCAAAACTTGTTCATTGTAGGTATATAATATTAATTACTCTCGTATTTTCTTGCAGAGGAGTGTTGAAGCCCAACAAAGAAAACCTATCCTGAAGGCCCAACACATTATCTAAGATAATATATGCTCACTCCTTGTAACTATATATGTTCATCTACTGTAAGACCCTCTTTTTTTTGCATTCTTTCCCGGGTCTTACCGCCTAGAACCGCCGTCTTGCGGTGACACCATTTCACCAAATGATCGCCGCCACAATACGCTGATCCTGCCGGTTGTTCAACATTATCCAAGTCAACCAAAATCACAATAAAATTGAATAAACTAGAAGCACGAGTCCACAACAATCACATAATATAAGTAGTACATGTCCAAAATGAGATAATCATAAGTAGTAGAGTACTAATCAGAGTGCGGAAAAGAAAGTAGAGTACAACTAGGTCCTAAGCCCGATCTAACTGCCTCTTCTTCTCCTCTCTCCTGCCAAAGATATAACAATCCAAACACCCACACGGTTCGACGCCCTTAATAACATATAACTCCGCCTTCTGTCCTGGGTAGATGTGTAGTGTAGGTAGATGAGGCGTCTTGCTTACCGGTGCTCTCCCGGTAGCAGCGGAGAGTCCGACTCCAGGTCTGGTCACCGTCTTACGTTCCTCCCTCTGGGGGATGTCCTGCCCATCCTGGTTCTCCTGTAATAATGAGGTCCACCGACCGTCAGTCTATAAGACTCAGCATATTCCTCGCCGCCTCCACCCGCGACTCCTAGGCACCGAGCGGGAGGAGGAAGCGGAGGACATCAAGGGGTAATGAATCAAGCAGGTGACAGAGGTCTAGACTAGCAGGGTATAAAAGTACTAACAATAATGGTTTACAAATCTATACTAGCAAGAGTAAGTGTGACAGTAATAAATAAGAGACAGTATAAGTAAAAGAGCATGTATAATAAATAAGAGCAACTACGAATGTAACCTTAACTTATATGCACACACAATATCACATAAGCTAATGGATCTGGCACTACGGTAAACTCATCGTATAAAGGAGCCCGTACTAGTTTATACGATGAGGTCTCTGTTTTATGCAAGAATGCTATGCAATGATATGCAATGCAATGGTGCAACTCACGCATACGACTTTGTACGTACAGACCTTTAGTTCCCACTTTTCGGAGGTATCTAACCTCTCGGGCACCTCCTATCGTGGTCAAATGGTGGCAGAGGAGCGGGCGGCTCCTCACCTAGGTGGTAAGTCACACTACCAGACCTAGGCCCTAACGTACGCTGTGATACCGGTACCCGGTACTCACGAGCTCTTGCGTACTCTACTGGAATTGGTTAGGCTGGGTTTAGAGAATCCGTCCCGTCGGACGCGCAGTAAAACAACCTGGCCCCTAATCAAACCACTAGCACTGCCGAGTCAACGAACTGTTGTCGGTGTGACGACTAAGCCAGAACCGAAAACCCACCACATCTTATGCACATGCAAATATGTATTATCTCTTACCACCGAGCTTCAGCTCGTAATTCTAAACCAACATTATAAAAATTGAGTGAACCGCTCGCAGGACTATCTCAGTCCTTCCTTATATCTCGAGCCTACCGCCCGCAGAACTATCTCAGTCCTTCCTTTTAACTCGAGCCTACCGCTCGCAGGACTATCTCAGTCCTTCCTTATAACTCGAGCCTACCGCTCTCAGGACTATGTCAGTCCTTCCTTATATCTCGAGCCTACCGCTCGCATGACTATCTCAGTCCTTCCTTATAACTCAAGCCTACCGCTCTCAGGACTACGCCAGCCCTTCCTTATAACTCGAGCATACCGCTCGCAGGACTATCTCAGTCCTTCCTTATATCTCGAGCATACCGCTCGCAGGACTATCTCAGTCCTTCCTTATAACTCGAGCCTACCGCTCCCAGTACTATGCCAGCCCTTCCTTATAACTCGAGCCTACCGCTCACAGGACTATCTCAGTCCTTCCTTATATCTTGAGCCTACCGCTCCCAGGACTATGTCAGTCCTTCCTTAAATCTCAAGCCTACCGCTCGCAGAACTATCCTAGACCTTATTTCGTTCCTTCCCAAATTTGGGAGGGAGATTATATTTCAAGTTCTCCTACTATACTACTCTTGTCTATTATTAGTTGACCTTAGAAGCTTGGGGTGAATCCTGGACTTCCTGTGGACTACCCGGTGAAGGGCTCGCGGCGGTACTAGGGAATGCGATGGTAACTGAAGCCCAAATTCCCCCTTCATGGATATTTATTTTATTTAGTTGCTACCCCTTCTTGTATGCCCATTTGCTCCAAAAATCCTAGGGTGGATTACCATTGACTCGGGCAGACATGTGTCGGTGTTCTATTGAACACCGAACCATGTCATTTCTAGTGACCGACTATTTCTTGTGTTATCTCTCAATCACAACTTGCACTTCCTGCTAAGTCATTCTTCACCTCCCCTAATTGGTCCTTGTCAAATTCCTGAATTGATAGTTTTAGTAATGCACCCCCGTCTTTACTTCCGATGAATGCCTTTGGTGGTTACTCCTCCAACCTAACTAGGCATATGCAAATCTCATAGAGTTAATAACTCCAGGGGTTGTGACCATAAGGGAGGGGTCCAAATCTATGTTTTCAGTTTCTACTATTCGCAGACCAAGGTGGGATTGAACTAAGTTTGACTCCTAAGATGCAACCTTGGCCCTATCATGTCCAACTGAGTTCCAAATTTTACCATAGGGCCGTGATGAGTAAATTAGGGGTTGACCAGAGTTTGACTCACTTCTATCAGATTTGGCTTCTCTTTAAGATTAATTACCCAGTTGCATTAACCTACATTACACAGGAGGTACTCTAATAGTAAGTTGTATCTATCTGATAAAATTTCTACAGCACCATAATAACCTAAAAACCTCAAATCCTAGTTTTTCATAATCTCCCACAATTAAATCTCTCCATAAGCAATTAAAATGCCCATGGAAGACATTTCATATTTTGTGAAGGGTCTAACCTAAATTTTCATCCCAACATCTTGAAATTAGTTCTACTGATGTAACTCAACATAAAATTACAATTTCCAGAAAATCACAATTTTCTATATTTAAATTTCTCAATAAATAATTAAAATACTCAAGGAAGACAATTCATATTTTGTGAAGGATCTACCTAAATTTTCATCCCAACAACATGAGATTAATTCTACTAGTGTGTCACACTTTAAAACTACCAAATCCAGAGAATCATAAATTTGCAACACTTATTTTCACCATAATTAAATTAAACTCTATTTGGGTTTTTCCAAGGTTTGTGAAGGACCTACCCTAAATTTCCATCATAATAACTTGAGATAATTACAACTGGTGTGTCACACTTTAAAACTACCAAATCCAGAAAATCTTAAATTGGCAACAATTATTTTTACCATAATTAAATTAAACTCTATTTAGGGTTTTTCCAAGGTTTGTGAAGGACCTACCTTAAATTTCCATCATAATAACTTGAGATAACTACTACTGATGTGTCACGCTTTAAAACTACCAAATCCAGGGAATCAATATTTTCAGAATTAAATAAAAACAAGGGTTTTCACTTGGATTGTAAAGTGACTACTGTATAAATTCATCAACATGCTTTGAATTAATTACCAGAGATCCATAACATGAAAGTATCACTACAACCAGAGATTTGGAATTTTCCAAACTAATTTACCCCATTAATTTAATTAAATACAAATAGGGGGTTTTCTGTAATAAAATGATATCTACTGCAAAAGCTCTTCTAAAAATTCTGGGAAAATTTACAGGGCTATAAGATCACAAGGGAATCTACAAGAATAATTTCATAATTTTACAAATGCATATGAAACCTAAATATCATACTTGAATAAATTTGACCTAGCCAAATAAATCAAATTCAGAGAAATAAATGTGATCAAAAATTCCAACAAAATTTCTAACTATTCCTTTCAAGTCAAAGACCCATTTTCCAGAGTTTTGGATTTATCCCTAAAGTTTTGATTCAAGTTATTTCATTTATTTAAAAGTGTGATAATTTTTGTTTAGTTCAAAACTTTAGGAAAATGATTTCCAAAAATTATGAAACCCATATTTATAGTGTATATCCTCATGACATAAGCGTTGGGACCTATTTATAGGAAAAGAAAAGCGCGGGAAAGAAGTCGAAGCGACGGGGGGGGGGGGGGGGGGGGGGGGTTAGGCAAAACTCTGTGTGTGATTGTATGTGAGAACGTAAGACAACCCCAGTTATATTAGGGAGCGGACATAGGGCTATCGACTGGTGGTGGCCGATTGACCTGGGGTGGCCGGAGTAGGGCTCCGACACCTTTCATTTTTACGGCTAGGAACATAGAAAATCCAAAATAAAATCGCCATTGCATGGCTCAATTCGACAGGGGGAGAGAAGGAATCCTAGCACAGGAGGAGGGGGGAAGGAACTTGCCTGAGTACGGTCGTGGTGGCGGGTGTTGCAGCGGAGGAAAACTTGATTCCTATTTTCGGCGTCCATATCTGCTCCGGCGCGGCTGAGCTCGATTCCTTCAGTTAGCATGGGGCTTTCTCTCCTCTTGTGATTTCAAAACTGGTGGTGTGAATGAATTGGGTCGGGGGAGTGTATATCGTTAGCTTCCAATGATCGACGATTTCCTCTATGTCGCCACTGCCTCAGCCAGCCAACTGCAGGGCTCCAGCTCACCAAAAATCAATATTGAGTTTGAATTTGAGCCAGGGGAGGGGAGGTTTGGCTACATTGTATTGGAATGGGGAGATTGCCATTATGGTGGCCAGCAAGGTTGGTTGAGCTCTCTCTCCTCCCCCTCTCAACAGCAGCCAACTCAGCCCATTTCTGCTGGAATTTCCTTGGGAAGACTGTGAGCATGCCAGGATTTAGGGAGTGGTGGCCAAGTGGCCACTCCTCCATGAATTCTTCTTGAACTTATGTTTGGTGGTGGTCGGCCACCCCTTGGTGACCCCCTTCTCCTGGGCCCAATTGGGTCCAAGGCAAATCAACCCCCTTATGGGCTTGATTAGGCGGGGTTGAGTCAAGTCTAATTGGCTTGGGTTAGGTTCAAGTCCATTTGATCAAAAATAGGCCAAATTGAGGAATTGGGTTTGGGCTTGATCCAAGCTCCCACTTTTCAATGTGGCTGAACCACATTGCTCTCTTAGGTACTATGGGCTCATTCCAAGAGGAATTTGGGTCATGGAAGGGTCACATGAGGCTTAATTGTACCAAATTGCCTATAGGGGCAATTTGGGCATTTGGGTGATTTTTGTCCTATCCTTCCCAAATTGGTTGTGCACTTTGGTTTAACTGGGTCTTATTTGCTTCCCTTGGTGTTTATAGAGGGTTGTGCTAGGTCAATTTGGCAAATTGGGGGTCAATTGGACCATAAAGGGCATAAGTTGTAATTTGGGCAAATTGGTAATTCTGCCCAATTCCCCAAAGTTGGCTTATCCCAAGGGTCCAATGTGGAACCATTATACTCCCTAAGTGGTCTAAGAGTGTTAGGGGTGATCAATTTGATCACGTTGGGTCAATTGAAGGTCAATTTAGGGTTTTAGCACAAATAGATCAATTTGGGGTTTTTTAGTAATTGGCCCAACTTCTCCAAATTGGTGACCTCATGATGAGGCTTTTGGGTCCATTAGGTCCCATAGGGGGGTTGTCATATGATGGTGGGTCCAATTTGATCATTTGGAGCCCAGTTGTCCTTATTCATGGAGGTTTACCTAGATTGGCCTAAAGTTGACTTTACCCAATTTTGACCAATTTGGTTGACCCCATGGGTCTCTAGTGACCTACTCACTATTCTTGGATGATCATAGAGTCAAGGTGAGTTTAATTTAGCTTATTGAAGTATTTTGGCCACTCTCAGGCTAAGAAACCAAGATTTGCTAAATGCACCCCAATGTGCAATCCCACACCTTCTCTTATGTTCATGGGGACTCTTTACCCAACTTGTGTACATTAACCCATCCTAGGGGGGATTTCCATGGTTAAGAGTGTTGCATAGGGTGCTTTAGCCCCTTTGAGTTCTCCCCCACCTTGGGGTGGCCCATGGTGGCTTTGCACACCATGTCTTTTTCATCTACTCAACTTGTCATCCTAGTACCCTATGTCACTTTATCCTATTTTTGTCATGATTTTTCATGACAAAAATTCTCTAGGGGCCTAGCACTTTAGGGGATGTTACATCTACTCTCTTCAATAATAATATATCGATTATCAGTTCTACAAAAAGAAACTGAGAAGCTTTGATAGCCCTTCTTAATTTATGTTTCTGCCAAATCCGACAACAATTATTCCTTCGTATCAACAGCGGACGGCGGCATATGGGCAATATTTCAACACTTCGAAGATGAAAGGATGGCAACAGTTGGAAGATTATTGCCATAAATATCTCCATGAGTTTATTTTTGAAGATGTGGTTGCAACACCACTGCAAAAGCTTGAAGATCAGTATTTGAAGCTTTATTCGGGTGTCAAGAAGATCAAGAACAACACCAACAGGGTTCTTAAAGGCTCTATCATTGTTCAAGATGTTTCCGACAAATCTGATAACCATGACACCACTAGGCCCAAGGAATATGGTTTTAGCCCACGAGAAGATCATGTTGTTTCTAGATTTATTTTTTGCATCGATAAGGTCAAGAGCGTCTACGATATCATTCCTGAAGAAAACAGTTATACGAGTTATGATTTGGAATCAGTGCCGATAATGGCTCTCTAGTAGAGATTGTACTGATGGATCAAGAACCAAGTCAAAATTACTACATTTCTTTTTGGACCACACCGGTGTCAACACCAGTATGTTGGGTTATTACAAAAAAATTGGACCCATGATAGTCAGTTCAATGATGTCTTTTCCGATAGTTTGTGTATTCGACCATAGTTTCGTTTAAAATAGCTATTCCCCAGTAGTTTCTTGCTTCAACAACATCCATTGATCATCGATCCCCGATCACACACATATTTGGGTCTTTGACCTTGGTGAGATTAAACGGCGAGGTTGTTGTTTTGGTGAGTCAAGTAGAAGGGAGGGTTATAGACTCTATAAGATGGCTACATAATCAAGATGTTGCCACATCAGCAAAGAGTAATATGTAATATGCCAACATGTATATGATAGACGATACACATTGTAAGGGAAATTTGAAAATATTCATAAATCTAATCTTCTTTGTTCGAATAGCTTAGTTTTTGTTTTGTCTCCCTCCCCGGATTCGTGTCTCTTGGCCTTCCCCATTATACAGGCTTTATTCTATTATTCTATCTTCTCATCTAGCATTGACGACCATTCCTATGACCACATAACGGAGTATGGTTGTTACAACTAGTGCTCTGGTTGATGTACTCTTTCCTCCATCACCGGCCTTCAAGATCCACCACAATTTTGTTAACCTAAGCTGATTGAAACAGCTGCTGGATATGTGGACATCGTCACCTAGAAGCGCAAGACAAAGAAGATAGTTGTAGAGAAGTAAAGCTCAAGATAAACTCAGCCGATATTGTTGATTGATGAAGCCTGTGGCTTTACTTATAGCCAAAACCAGTAAAACAGTCTTGTAATAACTATCAGTTCATCCGATCTGTGTATGGGCCTATAAAAAATCCCAAGACGTAAAACATAAAGTACTACTGAAATAAAAGATAAAACCTTTTGTAAAATATATTTCTGGGTGTGCTTACTCTCCACTCCTCTCCTCGGTTTCTCTTTAACCTTCTAAAATCATCATGGTATCAGAGCTTAGGGTGAATACATAAGCAAATTAATACATCATCGGATATCAAGATCATGGCAAGCACTTTCTCTTTGTCTCAAACATCCATCCCAATTTTTAATGGCGACAAGTATGATTATTGGAGCATTCATATGCGTGCCGTTTTTATCTCCCAAGGATTGTGGGAAATTATTTTAAATGGGCCAACCATACCGACAACAGGTAAAACCTCTGAAACTCATATTGATATGAAAGCCTTGGAGGATTTAAAACAGAAGGATGCATGAGCAATATGTATGATATACCAAGGTATATCTGACACAATATTTCCTCGCATCATGGGCACTGAAACTGCCAAAGCAGCGTGCAACATATTAAAAGAGGAATACAAGGGAGATGAAAAAGTCATTACTCTTAAACTTCAAAACGCTTGGAGAGAGTTTGAGAACCTTACTATGAAACCTGAAGAAAAGGCGGACGACCTGTTAGCAAGGATTTTACATATTATGAATCAAATTCGTAGCCATGGGGATACAATATAGGACAAGAAGATAGTGCCTAAATTATTACGCACACTTCCACCAAGTTTTTATCCAGTTGTGACAACAATAGAGGATTCCAAAGATTTAAAAACCCTCTCACTAACAGCACTTATGGGATCCTTAAAAACACATGAGGAGAGGTTGATTCAAATAAATCAACCTTTGGACCAAGCCCTTCAAGTCAAGTTACAGCTTGCTAAAGCTAATACCCGAGACAATAAACGGACGTTTACTAATGACAAAGCCACTGTTCTCCAGAAACAAGGCTACAAAGGCAATACATATAAAGGCAAAGGAAAGCCAATGTCAAATTATCAAATATCTAATTCTCCAGAGGAAAAGTTTTGCATCATATGTAAGAAGACAAACCATAATTCCAAAGACTATTTTTTCGATGCAAAAATTGCAGGTTTCCAAATCATTCAGCTCAACACTGCTGGCATAAGACATCTGAGGAAGCAAAGATATTAGAAATTCAAGAACAAAACAGAGAAGATATGTTCTATTCCTCCTCTAAAATTGCAACATGTAATCCTGATGTCTGGTATCTCGATAGTGGTTGCTCTTCACATATGACAAATAATAAAGCCAATTTTGTATATCTGGATGAAGCTACCAAATCACATGTTACACTGGGAAATGGAATAACATCCTCTATTGAAGGCAAAGGCTCAATTGTAGTGCAAATAAAATCAGGAGAAGTAAAACATATACCCGATGTATGCTATGTCCCATGTTTGACACAAAATTTATTGAGCGTTGGGCAATTAGTAAACAAAGGGTATGTTATCACATTTGATCCCACTGGAGGGCATATAAAACATGCAGCCTCAGGTAGCTAGCTAGCTTCAGCAACTGTAACAAATAATCAGTTGTTCATATTATATATGTCTCATGTAAATCAATGTGCCTTCTCATGCCAAAAGCAAAGTTGCATCTCCTCTATGCATCTATGGCATCATAGTCTTGGTCACCTTCATTGGCAAGCCATCCAGTGAATGCAAATGAAAGAAATGATCAGAGGGTTACCTGTATTCACAAGACAACAACAATTTTTTTGTGAAGACTGTGCCTACAATAAAACTCAAACATTACCCTTCTCCAAAGCTGCAACAAGCATATCAAACCATCCACTAGACCTTGTTCATGGAGATCTATGGGGACCAGCTTCAAATTCTTCATTTGGAGGGAAAATGTACTATTTCCTTTTTAGTAGATGATTAACCACGCTATATGTGGATCTAAAGAAGTGGAACTCCAACATGGATGCAAAGTAAAAAAATGTTAAGAACTGATAGAGGTGGAGAGTTCACCTCTTATCAATTCAATGTATTTTGCCAAGAGGAAGGAATTAAACAGCAATTGTCTACTCCAAATCACCTGAACAAAATAGAGTGGTGGAAAGGAGAAACCGCACAATCATAGAAATGGCTAGAGTCATGTTGCATGCTAAAAGCCTTCCAAAAATGTATTGGGCTGAGGCTACCAATAATGCAGTATATATACTGAATCATATCACCACTAAAGCACTAACATTAAGTACCTCATACTTCATGTTAAAGCAAAGAATACCTTTAGTACAACACCTGAAAATATTTGGGTGCTTAGCCTACTCACTGATTGTCCCTGAATCCAGAGATAAGTTGGAAAGAAAGAGTGAAAAGTGCATATTTGCAGGCTATAGTGAACACTCTAAAGCCTACAAATTGTTTAATCCCATCACTAATAAAATAGTGGTGTCTCGTAATGTGATCTTTAATGAAGATGCTAAGTGGGAATGACTATCAAAAGACATGAAGCAGGTTACTACTCCCAGAATGATGGTTGATCAGGTTCATTTCCCCGTACAAATCATTCCTGATGATACTCCACAAAGAACAAATCACTTTGCCACCTGCTTCACCTTCATCACCAATTAGAATAAGGAGTTTGCAAGTCATATACTGTGAAACAGAACAAGCTTTAGTAGAGTGCAATGAAGAAGCCCGTACATATCCTAAATGGTACTCCAACATCTTATGAAGAAGCCCGTACATATCCTAAATGGTAGAGTGCAATGAATGATGAATGGAATGCAATACAAGAAAATAACACCTGGAGTTTAGTGTAAAGAACTAGAGACTTGAGCGGTCTCAATTTGGCGGTCTCAGTTAGAGCGAACTCGGGGTGAGTTCGGCAAGCGACCTAGAGCAGGTTTCTTGAGTGTGGGAGACCGCGAGCTAGCGCGAGCGCTAGGAGGTAGCGCGAGCGGTAGTGGTGAAGCAGTCTGGCGGTCTGCATCTGGTGGTCTCGTCAGTGGAGTGTGCGAGCAGCGAGCTCGTGAGACCGCGAGCTAGCGCGGGCGCTATCGATACCGTCGGCGCTAGTGAAGAGTTCGAGAAGCGGACTCTTTTCGCGACCAGTTGTTTGTTTTGTATTCGGCTGTTGCAAACCAAGTTGTATGCAACTTGTATTCAGTCTTCTCTCTTGTAATTGTTGTAACTATTTGCCAAGTAATAAAAAAGTGATTTTTTGTTCATTCTTGATGTGCTTGTCTCAGTGTTCCATTGATCTTGAAATCTTCACGCTTTGAATACTTTTCACGTAATTGTACTGAAGAATGGGTCTGTAATAAAACATCCAATCTACTTTCCTTTGGAGATTAAACTATGACGTGACATGACGTGAAGAGGCAAGGAGCGTACTAACCATAATTTTAATAAAAGATTTATTCATAATGATTTGTGTCCAAATTATAATTGTCTCTAAGGCGCAAATATGTACTTGGAGACAAGATATTGCAAAACGGGTTTTGAATTAATGATTAAGGAGATAGGAAAATCATGCGGGTTTGTCCGGTTGGATGGCATTGAGGCTTTGAAATTAGAATTGGAACCCCAATTCTACTGAAAATAGAACTCTAATTCTAATTTCAAGTCCTCAATTTTATTCAAACGAACGGATTCTAAGGAAACTTAAGGTTCAAAAATTAATATTTTGTCTAAAAAATCGATGCTGCTAGGATTTTGGACCAATAAAGGGGAATTAGACCAAATTAAGCACAAATTTGAACCAAGGACAGAAAAATACCTAAAAAGTGCATCTCGTTTGATAACAACAAAGTTCGAACAAAAAGCGGCGAAAGTAATATTGTAGAGAAATTCGTCTTGAATGTCGAAATCTTGCCTCATAATAGGCGGTTTCAAAATTTCCGCAACGGCGAGCACTGTGCCACATGGAGAGCACTATTTTAGTGTGGGTAGCGGAGCTGCTGCACTGCAGCTGCATGACCTCCATGCACTTCGCCATGTGGCATGCTCCACATGCCACTGGGTGTCTGATGACCCATGTTTTCATGTTTTCGCATTTTCTAGTTATGCATGTCTGATTACGAAAATATAGGAAGTGCATGTTGAAAAATTATTATTGTTAGAACCAAGAAACCACTTCACAAGATCGTTCGGAACTAAATGGTATCTCGGGGTTACTGATCCTGCAGTCTAACTTCACGGATGTTGGGCTGAGAAAGAGTGAAACTTGATTGTCTACAACCAAGACCCGTGTGCTGCAGTGGCGAGATCCCACCACACACCCGAAAGTCTATAGGACATTCCCCTTCTAAAGCTAAGAGTTGAGCTAGGCGCAAAGAATACACAGACTTGGTAAATAAGAAGCTTGGGGTGGATTCCCCGTGCCTTTTCTTATATCCCATGGGGTCCTATTTATAGACAATTCAATGGGGGGTGTTGGTCTGCGAATAGCCACCCACGACGAGGTTTCTAGGAGGTCTTTGAGAGGTCGTCGAGCTGATTTCTGCACGCTGCCAAGCTGCTTTCTGCAGGATGTCGAGCTGAATTCCGATGAGCTGAATTACGACGAGTTGAGTTCCACTGAGATGAATACCTGAGGCTGTCGAGCTGGGCTTTTGAGATCCTTTTCTCATGTACTTCTGATCTCGATGAATTACGGGTTATACATAATCCCCACTTTTGGGGGCTAAAACGAGCTCAAAAAAATAATGTATGACTCGTGGTTCGAAGAGATGGAGGAGGTGAAGAAGAGTTGGCACCTCTCAAGAGTGGAGCTGAACTGGAGGAGGTGGAGAAGGATCGACACCTAATGTAGGACAGGAATCCACCTGCCTGCTGGCCTAGGAGGTCAGGCCACCCTGACACTGACCGCCCCACCTGAAATCCACGAAATGAGCTTTAATCAGGGTCGTAGCCCAATACACCCAAACCAATAGCCAGCCCCACCACAGGGCGCAGCAGGTTGTTGAGCCCGGGATTCGATCCCGACACACCTTGACAAAGAGTATTCAGGCATGCAGCTCAGTTGGTGATGAGAGTTTGCCTGAAGACTCTTTGTCAAGGGGTGTCGGGATCGAATCTCGGGCTTAGCAACCTTCTGCGCCCTGTGGTGGCTCGACTATAGGTTGGGTGTATTGGGTTGCAACCCTTATTAAAGCCCATCTGGTGGATTCCAGGTTGTCCGACCAGTGTCAAGATGGCCTGATCTCTTGGGTCGGCAAGCAGGTGGTTTCCTGTCCTGTATCAACACCTCCCAGGAGTGGAGCTCAACTGGAGGAGGTGGAGAAGAGTTGACACCTCCAAGGAGTGGGGTTCAATTGGAGGAGGTGGATAAGGGTCGACACCTCCCAGGAGTGGAGCTCAACTGGAGGAGGTGGAGAAGGGTCGACACCTCTCAGGAGTGGAGCTCAACTGGAGGAGGTGGAGAAGGGTTGACACCTCTCAGGAGTGGAGCTCAATTGCAGGAGGTTGAGAAGGGCCGACACCTCCCAAGAGTGGAGCTCAACTGGAGAAGGTGGAGAAAGTCGACACCTCCTAGGAGCGGAGCTCAACTGGAGGAGGTGGAGAAATACTGACATCTCCCAAGAGTGGAGCTCAATAGGAGGAGGTGGATAAATGTCAACACCTCCTATGAGTGGAGCTCAAATGGAGGAGGTGGAGAAGCGTCGACACCTCCCAAGAGTGGATCTCAAATGGTGGAGGTGGATAAGGGTCGACACCTCCCAGGAGTGGAGCTCAACTGGAGGAGGTGGAGAAGGGTCGACACCTCTCAGGAGTGGAGCTCAACTACAGGAGGTTGAGAAGGGTCGACACATCCCAAGAGTGGAGCTCAACTGGAGAAGGTGGAGAAATTCAACACCTCCCAGGAGCTAGCGGAGCTCAACTGGAGGAGGTGGAGAAATACTGACATCTCCCAAGAGTGGAGCTCAATAGGAGGAGGTGGATAAATGTCAACACCTCCTAGGAGTGGAGCTCAAATGGAGGAGGTGGAGAAGCGTCGACACCTCCCAAGAGTGGATCTCAAATGGTGGAGGTGGAAAAGGGTCAACACCTCAAAGTCCATTCGCTAGATAAGCGAGCTCATATGTCCTACATGGAGTTGACCGAGATATGCGAATAGATCGCGTGCAACGCTGGCGATCTGGTTCTATATAAATTGAAGGTGGAAGGTTTTCTTACCGAGTCGGGGCTAAAGAAGTCCGTCAAGGATCTTTTGGCTGAAATGTATGCGTCTTTGACTGGCATGAACTCAAGTTCAACTGGAGGAGGCGGAGAAGGGTTGACACCTCCCAGGAATGGAGCTCAACTAAAGGAGGTGGAAAGTGATTGACACCTTTGAGGAGTGAAGCACAACTAGAGAAGGTGGAGAAGAGTCTACACCTCCCAGGAGTGGAGTTGATCTAGAGGGGTGGAGAAGGGTCGACACCTCCCATAAGTGGAACTCAATTGAATAAGGTGGAGAAGGGCCGACAACTCTCTAGAGTGGAGCTCAACTGGAGGAGGTGGAGAAAGTCGACACCTCCCATGAATAGTGCTCAAATGGAGGAGGTGGAGAAATGTCGACACCTCCCAGGAGTGGAGCTGAACTAGAGTAAGTGGAGAAAGGTAGACACCTCCTAGGAGTGGAGCTCAACTAGAGGAGGTGGAGAAGAGTCGACAACTCCCAAGAGTGGAGCTTAATTGGAGGAGGTGGAAAAGAGTCGACACCTCCTAGGCCATTCGCTAGATGAGCGAGCTCATATGCCCTACATGGAGCTGACCGAGATGCACCAAGAGATTGCTTGCAGCGCTGACAATCTGGTTCTATCTAAATTGAAGGCGGAAGGTTTTCTTACCGAGACGGGGCTAAAGAAGTTTGTCAATGACGACCTTTCTCCATCTCCTCCAGTTGAGCTCCACTCCTAGGAGGTGTTGACTTTATCCAACTTCTCCAGTTGAGCTCCACTCTTGAGAGGTGTCCGGCCTTCTCCACCTCCTCCAGTTGAGCTCCACTCTTGGGAGGTGTCCACCCTTCTCCACCTCCTCCAATTGAGCTCCACTCCTGGGAGGTGTCGACTCTTCTCCACTTCTTCCAGTTGAGCTCCACTCCTGGGAGGTCTCGACCTGTATCCAGCTCCTTAAATTGAACTCCACTCCTGGGAGGTGTCGACTCTTCTTCACCTCCTCCAGTTGACCTCCACTCCTGGGAGGTGCCGATTCTTCTCCGCCTCCTCTAGTTCATCTCCACTCCTGGGAGGTGTCGACCCTTCTCCACCTCCTCTAGTTGAGCTCCACGATCGTATTTTCATTTTCCGACCGTAATGTTATTTTACGGTCGTAACGCATGATTTTACAGCCATAATTCAATGAGCGTAAAAATAATAACGCTAATATTTTGTGATTTTTTTTTTTAAAATTGAAAAAATTATTTAGTGCATAAAAAATCAATTAACACACATAGAAAAGTGCACGTGGAACGCACAAAAATTTTTGGTCAGATAGGCGGATCTAAAGGAAGGTTCGCCTATGCACAAAAAATTGGTTTGTCCTATTAAAATTTATTTTTTTCTAAAATAAATTATTAAATATTGATTAGGATTTTTTATCTTTATTTTAAGATCTTATTTGTCTATAAAAAATGAATTTTGTAAAAAAAATCCAGTCGGATATTGAGTTTTCTAAAATTAAATATAATTTTTTAAATTTTTTTAAATCATAAATTTTTGCTGGTGATCTGATGTGTGATAGGACGATTTGATTTCAATCGGACCTTCCTCTAAATCCGATAGACCACCTAAATATTTCTCCAAATTCGGAGTCCAACAAGACAAGTTCACATGCACGCATTACCTCAATCCTCAAACGAGGAAAACGTGCGGTTGAGGTACGCCATACATTAAACTGCAGACCTCTATGTGCAACTGTGCACCGAGGGGACCGCAAATCTATGTTGCTATTGGTTTCAGTTGAGCTTCAGGACCCGCACAATATTATTCTCTTGGTACGGACTTCCGAGCAGCTCACTCTCTGGCTTCCTGTGAAACTGTAAAGTCAATTATTATTTCAGGGTCTAATATCTGTAGTTTTGGCTATTCACACTATATTTGTATGAGTTATATACGTGTCTTGTATAAATACGTCCTGTACATTCATTTTTAGGAAAAAGTTGTAGATCTCGCATGTTGAATAATTTTTTTAAAAATGCACGCAGAAGTATTGCCGCCCCGATTGAAACTTGGAAGTAACTATAGCGTATTTTTGGAAATACGCCTTATACATGCATTTTTAGGAAAAGTGTTCAACACAAAAGTTGTAGATCTAGACGAGATCTACAACTTTCGTGCTGAACACTTTTCTTAAAAATACATGTACAAAGAGTATTTTCAAAAGTAACGTATATAACTTATACAAATAGAGTGCGGATAGCCAAAATTACAGTGCATATATCAGCGGCCTTATTTTACTATGCAGCGTTTGAACCACTCCAATCGGGTTTGAACCGTATTAACTTAATAAGTATAAAACATATTTTAGTATTATTATATACAAAATAACTTCATTATAAAATATTATAATTAACCATTTACTAAACATTATAAAATAATCACATTTAATAAAAAAAATTATTTTTTATGTTGACTCAAATGTAATCGTGGATCTTTTTCTCACCTTGCTCAAAGGAGACATGGTGGCAAAGGAAAACAATGAACATGCCGGCGTCACTTCGTCTCACAATATACGCTAGCCACGAAAATTGCAGTATATTTAGTCTAAATTGGCACTGTATACTCACAATAATTATAGCAAATTCTTTGGAAATGAGCAGAAAAATCTCCTGAATATAGACAAGAAATATCACCGCATTACTTAATAAACAAAACATGCGAAACCGATTCTACGCAATAATTGCACACGAACGTGTTGAATTTTTGAGTTTGCTACCAATCAAGAGTACCAACGATAAACAAAGAATGCTATATCCCAACTAGACAACCAAATTATAAATAAACACGGCTGAATACAAGTTGCATCCAACTTGAATCACAACAGCCAATAGAAGGTAAGACAAGGCCACAGACAAGGTCCGCTTCTTCTCCCGAGCACACCAGGCTGGTGATACTCGCTCCTCGCTGTCGCCGGGGCGATATCGGCTGTCGCCGGGCGATATCTCTGATCCTCGCAAGCTCGCTGCTCGCACTCCAGATACTCGCAAGCTCGCTGCTCGCACTCCAGGATACTCGCACGCTCGTCGCGCACGCTTCCTCGCTTTCTTCGCTGTCGCCTGGGCGATATCGGCTGTCGCCGGGCGATATCTCCACTACTCGCTACTCGCTCAAGGGAGCTCGTCGAACTCGCTCCAAGTCCAATGCTCGCCAGGTAGCGCTCAGGTATCTCTAACTCGCTCAGAGTTGATGATACTCGCCACTTCTGATGACTATGCTCGCCACTTTCAGAATTTGTGTATTTAGGGGTGGGTACCCCTCTATTTATAGGCAAAAGCCTACTCGGCGGCGAGTAGGATACTCGCCAGCTGTTGCTGGGGCGACAGCCACTGTCGCCGGGCGACAGCTCACTTCAAAAATCTAACACTCCCCCTTGAAGTGAGCTCCGGGAACAACTCCAAGCAATGAGCGAAGCCTCCGGAACGGCCCCGCAGATAGGGGCTTTGTGAATATGTCCGCAAGGTTGTCTTCACTCCGCACATGCTCCACAGTGATCAAGCCACTAAGCACCTTCTCTCTGATGAAGTGATGCTCGATCTCAATGTGCTTGGTCCTTGCATGACACACTGGATTGGTTACCAGTTTCAATGCACTCTCATTGTCCCCGCGTAGCACAGTAGGTCCGCTGACCTCCTCGTCCACATCCTCCACTAGTCTCCTTAGCCAGACACACTCCTGAGCTGCTAAGGACGACGCCTTGTACTCGGCCTCCGTGGTAGAAAGGGAAATGGAGTCCTGCTTCTTGCTACACCACGAGATAGCAGCTGCTCCACACAAGAACACGTAACCTGATGTCGACTTGCGATCATCAGCGTCACCTCCGTAGTCTGCATCCGTGTACCCATGCAGCTTGAAGTCAGACTTCTCCTCATAGGACAACTCCATCTCAAGGGTGCCCTTCACATACTTCAGAATCCCCTTGGCTGCCTCCAGATGAGGCTTCCGCGGCTCCTACATATACCGACTGACTCGGCCGACAGCAAAGGCGATGTCCGGCCTTGTGATAGTCAAGTATATAAGACTCCCTATCAGTGCCCGAAAGATCTTCGGATCAGGAAGAATCCTCCCTTCTTCCTTCCGAAGCTTCAGCCCCGCCTCCAGAGGAACGGAACTGCTCTTCCCCTCCTCCATGCTGAATCTTTCGACGATCCTCTCGGCATACGCCCTCTGGGAAACATCCAGTCCGCCTCTTCTCTTCTCTACTTGGAGACCAAGGAAATGATGCAGTTCACCAAGATCCTTCATCTCAAAGCGTATGGAAAGCTGCTCTCTCAGCGCCGCGACATCCTCAGGGTTGTTCCCTGTCACGATCATGTCGTCGACGTATAGCAGCACTAGCACGTGAAGACCTCCATCCTTCTTCACGAACATGCTGGAGTCTGAATCTGAGGCATCGTAGCCGCAGAACTGCAGGTACTCCGCAATCTTTCCATACCAGGCTCTCGGCGCCTGTTTCAACCCATAGAGGGCCTTCTTCAGCTTGTAGACGTGACGCGGCTGGGACTTGGACACGTATCCAGGTGGTTGCACCATGAATATGTCTTTGTCGATCTCTCCGTATAGGAACGCGTTCTTCACGTCCAGCTGCCATAACTTCCAACCTCGGCACGCTGCCAAAGCGATGATCGTCATCACCGACGTCATCTTCGCTATAGGACTGAAGGTCTCCTCGTAGTCCTCTCCGTAGGTCTGTGAGAATCCTCGAGCGACAAGCCTCGCCTTGTACCGCTCCACTTCTCCATCAGCCCTCTTCTTCACCTTGTACACCCACTTGCAGGTGACAGGTTTGATGCCCTCCACCATGGGAACCAGGTCCCATGTCTCGTTCTTCTTTAGGGCCTCCATCTCCTCGATCATGGCCTCGTCCCACTCCTTGATGCCAGCTGCATCCTCAAAGCAGGCAGGTTCCCTCTCATCGAGTGGTCCTGCGAAGAAGCAGGAAACCAGACTCATGAAGTTCCCCTCCTTATAGCGAGCAGGCGGGACGATCGTCCTCTTCGACCTCCTCAAGGCTTGGCCATTATCTACCACTCCGGTAGACTCCTCTGCTCGAGCTCCTCTCTGAGCTCCTATCTGAACTCCTCCTGAAGCGGTGCTCTCCCTACTTCTTGAGTTCGTAGCCCCCTGAGCCAGAAGCTCCTCCTGAGCCAGATGCTCCTCCTGAGCCAGATGGCGATGGAGCACTTGGAGATAACTTCAACTCCGCAGTAGGGTTCTCAGTGACCCGCTCCTCTTCCCTGCTAGCTTCTCCACTCTCCGGCAGCTCCACAGAAGAGACTCCCTGGTATGAGACCAGTTCGTCAAACACAACGTCGCGCGAGACGACGAACCTGTGGGTCTGCGGATCCATGCACTTCCACCCCTTCTTCCGCTCATCGTAGCCGATGAAGATACACTTCCTTGCTTTCGGCTCCAACTTTGTTCTCTGAGCGTCCGGGATGTGCACGAAGCAGGTAGAACCGAACACCTTCATGTGACCCACATTTGGCTTCTCCCCGAACATGAGCTGGTGTGGAGACACCATCCTGTTAGGACTCAGAGGCAGCCTGTTCATTACATGAGTAGCACACGCCATTCCCTCCGCTCACAAGGCCTTGGGAATGCTCTTGGCATGTAGCCAACTCCTGGTAGTCTCCACCAGATGGCGGATCTTCCTCTCTGCCACCCCATTTTGCTGAGGGGTGTGAGCGCAGGAGAGCTCCCGCCGAATGCCGAACCTCCTGCAGAAAGAAGCAAACTCATTGGAGGTAAACTCCCCTCCATTGTCGCTCCTCAGCTTCTTGACTCTGCGGTTCAGCCTCCCCTCCACAAGCTCCTTCCACTCGAGGAACTTGTTGAAAACTTCTGACTTCTCTCTCAGAAAGTATACCCACGTATATCGGGTGAAGTCATCCACCAGAACCAGCGCATACTTATTGCCTCCATAAGTACGGGTGACGCACGGCCCCATCACGTCAGCATGTACGCACTCAAGAGGTTCCTTACACCTGGTCTCCGACTTGTCAAATGGAAGTCGATGTGACTTTCCATATTGGCATCCGTCGCACACATGGCCGTCGCCGTAGGAAGTGAGATGAGGCAGGCCGCTCACTAGGCCCTTTGCCGCCATCATCTTCAGCTTGTCCATCCCTACATGACCTAGCCTCTCATGCTAGATCACAGCGCTGTCGTTTGTCTTCAGTTTGTCCACGTAGGCATTTGCAGATAGGACATACAAATCCTTCACCCTTCTCCCGGTGAGCGTGACGTCAGCATCGACAAACGAAAGGTTCTTCAAGAACTTCACCTCCTTCGGTCCAAATAGGACATGGTAACCAGCATCCACGGCGTTAGCCACCGAGAAGAGGTTCTTCTTCATGCCAGGCACGTGATACACACTCTTCAGTGTCACTGGCTTCTCTCTACTCCCAAGGGACACCTTCCCTTCTCGCTCCACGGGATGTACCGTATCATCCGCAGTGATGATAACATCCGTTCCTTCATACGCTTCCAAGGAGTCGAACTTGGACATATCTCCTGTGAGATGATGCCCGCAACCGGAATCCACTATCCAGTCGTTCTCGAGGTTGATGGAGGCTAAGACATCGACCGACGTTGCCGTCATCTCTGCCAGGAAATAATTGTCCCCCTCTCACCGCCCTGGTGACCTCCACCTCTTCCTCCACCTCTCTGGTGATCGCCCTCCTTGTTAACAGCATGACCGGCCCTCTGATTGGACCGGCAATCCTTTGCCATGTGCCCGTACTTCTTACATGCAAAGCAAAGGTATCTCCCCTTCTCGTCGCGGGCAGGAAGGAACTTCCCCCCATCTCCCTGAGAGGACGTTGAAGGTCCCTCTTCGGAGTTCTTCTTTCTCTTGTCCCAGGATCTCTTCTTTCCTGAGAACAACGCCTCGTCATCTCCTCCTGAGATGGATACTCCCGCCATCTGCTTCGCCAAGCTCTCCTGTGACGATGACAGGTTCTCTAGCTCCAGAAGGGAGGACTGAGTAGCCCATCCTTGCACGAAAGTAACGAAGGGGACATACTCCTTCCTCAAGCCTCGGAGTATGTGCCGCTTCAACTTCGCCTCTGAGATTGGCTCTTCAGGATCCAATGCCGAGATCTCTCCACATAGGTTCTTCACCTTCAGGAAGAAGGTGGATATCGCCATCTCGCCTTGAGTCGACTTCGCCAACTCATTCTCCAGGAATTGTAGCCGCGCTACATTCTTCTTGTTGAATAACCCATCGAGGGCTATCCAGATGTCCGACGCTGACTTGCAACCTATGATGTGGTCAAACAAGTCAGGTGATATGGCTCTCTTCAAGGTGAACTCTCCCTTGGCGTTGGTCTTCCTCCAAGCTCTCACAGCTGGACCATTATCGCCGGCAGCTACAACTTCCTCTTGCTCCCCACCACCAACAACCTCCCAGAGATCTTCTCAAAGAAGGTAGCTCTCCATACAAGACATCCACTTCTTGTAGTTGGTTTGAGTAAGCAGCTCAATGCCAAGTCCTCTCGCATAACCTCCTCCGCCGTCCATCTTGGAAGACAATCTTGAACTTTGGTAGCACGCGCTGCTTCAGCAACCTCCCTCTGATACCATGTTGAATTTTTGAGTTTGCTACCAATCAAGAGTACCAACGATGAACAAAGAAGGCTATATTCCAACTAGGCAACCAAATTACAAATAAACACGGCTGAATACAAGTTGCATCCAACTTGAATCACAACAGCCAATAGAAGGTAAGACAAGGTCACGGACAAGGTCTGCTTCTTCTCCCGAGCACACTAGGCTGGTGATACTCGCTCCTCGCTGTCGCCGGGGCGATATCGGATGTCGCCGGGCGATATCTCTGATCCTCGCAAGCTCGCTGCTCGCACTCCAGATACTCGCAAGCTCGCTGCTCGCACTCTAGGATACTCGCACGCTCGTCGCGCACGCTTCCTCGCTTTCTTCGCTGTCGCCTGGGCGATATCGGCTGTCGCCGGGCGATATCTCCACTACTCGCTACTCGCTCAAGGGAGCTCGTCGAACTCGCTCCAAGTCCGATGCTCGCCAGGTAGCGCTCTGGTATCTCTAACTCGCTCAGAGTTGATGATACTCGCCACTTCTGATGACTATGCTCGCCACTTTCAGAATTGGTGTCTTTAGGGGGGGGGGGGGGGTACCCCTCTATTTATAGGCAAAAGCCTACTCGACGGCGAGTAGGATACTCGCCAGCTGTTGCTGGGGCGACAGCCACTGTCGCCGGGCGACAACTCACTTCAAAAATCTAATAGAACGCACAATTGTCGCGCCAAAATTCCTGCAAAGAAATATGCGTCCTTCAGGAAACATTTCCGAGCTCGTTTTTTTATAATTCACAATCTTCGAAAATTGTGGGGCGTTTGACAAGGTTCCCATAAAATCCAAGGAAGTCAAACCGGCGTTCATAACCAGCGGCCCCGACCGGCTCGCCTCAGCCGTGCGAGGTCTCGCCTTAACCAGAAGACCGACAACCCCGAGCCCCTCTGGTAATTTTTAGCTTTTTATTTTTGTATTTTGAGCATTAGTGAAAAGAATAAAACATGCCGAAGTAATCAAATTGGCGCACATGCTCTAGTGGGACAAGTCTTGCTAATAGGAGGGAAGAATTGGTACGTTTATGCTCTCTTTAATTTATTATTCATAATCTTTATATTAAAATGTTTTAATATTTTTTGTAAGGCTATTGAATTGGGAAAGAAGTCGACACGTCTTGAATTATACATAAATAGTCGTACAAGCAAAGTGAAAGATAATAGTTTGGTGGATGATTATGTCATATCAATAAAAGTAATACTGATTTTCTCTTGGGTATAATTATTTGAGCATACAAACACTATCTAAATTATATAATGTGAGTGAATTGTTTATATTTATGCTGCTTTAGAAAAGGCGATAGCTGAGCAAATGTCACAATGTCCCATTGACACACCAATTGGTGAAATTCATGAGGCTGCTTTTCGGTCTACATTTGGACCAGAATAATATGGTCGTTGTCGGAGCATGGGATCTGGTGTTACAACCATTCAAGTTTATCCTGATCTATCACGCCGTTCAAAATGTCTGTCACTACAAATTCAAGGGAGATGCGAGAGATTGATCAATTGAAACTACAAATGATGAATATGCAAAAAACTATAGATATTTAGTGAATGTCATGTCACAACAAGGTTCTAGAGAAGATTGTTCTGGAACATCAACGGGGTCTGGGGTCTTTCTATCTGCAGATTAGGTATAATTGATATTCAAGCCGCCTCGCTCTTATACTTTTTTGCTTAAATTTTATTTATATTCAAGCCGTCTGTAATATTTTTTTGCTTAATATTTATATAGCTTGCGAGGATGATGAATACTATTTCTAGACCAAACCAAAGTACGGAGTCTACTCCTAATGATACGCCTCCTACGGAACCTAACACAGGAATCCACCATGAACAAGGTAATGTATATATATTTAATTATATATATAAGATAAATGCAATTTTAAGTTTAATGAATTTATTTAAAATCAGGAGGCCACGAAGAAAACTAGGAAAATAAAACATACTGGAGTGGGAGGGTAATTCATTTTGATTACTTGAGCCCAACATATATGATTTCATACTGATGTGGAAGAAGAAGATTTGTTAAAGACAATATGATTCAAAATCTCCGGCCAGAATAGAAGGTTGGACATGAATTATTATGTCTGATTATGTTTGATATATATCACACAACAATCTCATTCTCTTTGAATTATTATGTCTGATTATGAACATTATCTACATGTCTTAATTCTCATTGTTCTGTTTGAACTATTATGGTCTCTCTTCCCTCTATTTTCTTTAGTCTCATAGTGCATATGATTCAAAATCTCCTGCCATAATGGAAGGTTGGTCATAAATTATTATGCATAATTATGTTTGAAAGATATCACTCAGCAATCTCATTCTCTTGGGCGATGAAGATTCATATTGTACTATTAGAACTGGATGAACCTGGTGAATCCAGGTATGTAGATACATTTTGGTTTGGTTCTGGAGAAGTTGGTTCATTTGATTCAACCTTTAATGACTCATTTGATAGGACGGAATCAATATGAACTCCAGTCAAGCTCTACCAAACCAATAGCCCCCCCCTCGCTGTCAAATGCTTTAATTGTTTTCCTAGTTGATGTCGTGAACTATAGGCACTGGTTTGCCTCTTGTTCTCTTTGTTCTGGTTTTCTGAAAGATTGTTTGCTGCTATTTATTTTTTGTTTGGAAGGCTTGATCTTGTGGTGATTGTTGCCTTCTCATCCTATCTTCATGAGATTATTGTAATGATCCCATGAGAGCAGGAATTGATAGAGTGTCTACATCTTTTGACTCCTCTATAGTAGTGACAATCAAATTAAAATTGGAGGGAAGACCTCAATATTTTTGGTATAATTTTCCTATCTTCTATGTTGTCTCCCAGATTTCTGATTTGGATTATTACATTTGTTGTTCTTGCAAAGAAGTCTTGAACACTCTCACTTTCTCTCATAAGGAGAGTGTCAAATTCCCTCCAATATGTTTGTAATTTTATAGTAACTATCTGATTGGAGCCCTTGTACTCAGATTTTAATAACCACATGCCTCTTGTGATGATAGTGATGTGTCTCTCCTCATCACTGATAGTCCATGTGACTCGGATAGCTGGGTATTAGATTCTGGTGTTTCGCCACACATTAGCTCAGATGCGGCGATGTTCAGTTCACTGGAGCTGACGACTGGGTCAGTCTTTCTGGGTGACGGCTCAGCATGTGAGGTCACAGGGACAGGGACAGTAGACATCCAGATGCATGACGAAGCAGTGCGTAGGCTTGAGCGGGTACACCTGGTACCCAAGCTTCACAGGAATTTGATATCGCTGGGCAGACTAGACTCCAGATGATGCCGTTTTGCGGCGAGAGGTGGAGTTCTGACGGTGATACGAGGGCGCATCTTGCTTATGTGAGCTATGCGATGCGGTAGTCTGTACCGGCTGATGGGGACCACGATGCGAGGTGGTGTGCCCATAATTTTTGCGGCCGACAGAGTGGATGGTCGAGGTGGTGCAGGGGATCGCCCTTCTGGTAGTCTGACTAGGCGAGTCAGATTCAGCGATCCAGTTGCGTCGACATTCAGGGGTTGAGCCCGAGCAGGGATGAGTCGACTGGAGTAGGTCGGCTGACATCTCAGGATTTTGGGGTGGTGTTTTATGCAGTGTCGTTTCGTGCAGTTGGTGCTTCGTGCAGGTGGTGGCTCCGGATCCCAAACCAAGGTGGTGGATTGTTATATTTTTGATAATCGGGATCCATAAGATTATATATATATATATAAAGTGATATATATATACATATATATATATACATAGAAAGTGATATATATATATATATATAGTAAGTTAATTAGGTTTTAGGTTATATAAACCTCACCATCGTGAGATACAAATTAAGAGTAGCCGCATGCTTTGGATGAGAAGCCGGCTGGGAGAAATTTAATCCAGCTGCCTGTGGGAAATATCGTGGCCTCCCTCTCTATCCTTTCTCTCTCTCGCTCGTACACTCGGGGAGGTCGCCGACCTTGGTGTTTCGTCGTTGGAGAGAGTGGTGTCGCCGGTCTGCTTGGAGGTGAACCATCGGCGTTGGAGAGCGAGTTGTCGTCGGGCTTGGTGGAGATCGTCGTTAGACATTGAAGGCGTGCGCGAGTGCAGTTAGCCTTGACGACGTTTGATCTCCGGTGGTGGCGTTGATCTCCGGTGGTGGCGTTGGTCTCCGGTGGTGGTTGCGGTTGAACGTCGGACTACGACGTTGAAGGTTCCGGTGAACCTTGTGCGTCCTCTAGGCGGATTGCAGTCCAGATCTTCTACTAGCCCGCGGATCGTGCGCGTCCGGCGCATCTGCGGTGTTTCACCGGACGGTTTTTTCTTCTCCTGTTATTTTCACGTAATCTCATTTATTTATATTGTTTGATTTTATAAATATCTGTGGTTGTGCGCCACCGGGTTTTGCCGGACGCAGTTTGGTCTTATTTTGTATTGTTGTTACCTGCATTGTTTTATAGCTGTGTCTGCGTTTGTACTGAAATTTACAACAACTGTCATTTGTGAACGGACACCTAATGAATTTATTTAGGTGGACGTTCATGAATGACGATTTTACCACCGTGTTCCTGACCGCCACCACTATACCGAACGAAGCCTTAATTATGGAACGGTCTTGACGATCGATTTGTTCTGGATAGAGTACAGAAGCTGAGGTGTGCTTGTTTGAGGCAACTCTGGATACCATTCGTCTAGAATTTTTACTATCCAATGAGCAAAGTGATAATTGTTATGTTAGAATTTTTACTGTCTAATAAAAAATCAAAGAGAGTGGTTTGGAAAGTTAAAGAAGGAAAGTATTATCCTGCTCGGATCGAATCATCTATATATATATATATATATATATCTACCAGATGAAGCACCGAGAACCTAAATAATTGGGCTAGGCTAGCATTGGAATAACCAATCAAATTCAATGCGGCAAAATGTCTACTTTAACTCTTTCTTCATATAATATTTCATATAATATTTAATATATACAGCACATGTATGTATAGGTGATTGTTATCTGCAAAGCAGTTTTGACTATCCGCATTCTATTTGTATGAATTATATGCATATTTTTTGAAAATACACTTTGTACATGCATGTTTAGGAAAAGTGTTCAACTCGAAAGTTGTAGATTTCGTCGAGATCTACAAGACGAGATCAACAACATTCGTTGAACACTTTTTCTAAAATTGCACGCACAAGACGTATTGCCGCCCTGATTGAAACCTAAGCGTAACTATATCGATTTTTTGAAAATACGGCGCCTTGTGCAAAGAGTATTTCTAAAAGTCACGTATATAACTCATACAAATAGAGTGCGGATAGCCAAAACTGCCTTGCGGATAACAATATAGTAATAATGCAACAAACAAATTTAATGTTGCCGGACCAACTGTCAACTCTCAATAATATGGAGAGAAAAATTGTGCGTCCGAGGTGCACTCCTCTATGTGTGTCAAAGACTTTTTATGCACTATATCAATCTTTATATTTTTTATTTTTTAAAAATCACAAAATATTAATTTCTTATTTTTAAAAGTACCATATTACTCATATTCTGATATAACTGAAAAAATTACCGCCGTAACATCATGGATTACGGCCGTAAAATGGCATTACGATCGTATTTTTCAACCGTAATGTCATTTTACGGTCGCAATGCATGATTTTAAAAATAAGATATTTAAAATGAGCGTAAAAAGTAATAACGTTAATATTTTATGATTTTTTTTACAAAAAATTTAAAAATTAAAAAAATAATTTAGTGCATAAAAACCCACTTAATGCTCATAGAAAAGTGCACGTCGAACGCACCAAATTCGGACTCCAATAACACAAGTTCACATACACGCATTACCTCAATCCGCAAAAACAGATCCGCCGTAGGATGCCTGATCATACGACTGTATTTAATCTCTAACCTAAAACTAGGTGGTAGAACGAGGAAAACGTGCGGTTGAAGGTACGCCATACATTAAACTGCAGGCCTTGATGTGCACAGTAATCTATACCTCAAACGTTGCTATTGGTTCCGGAAGAGCTTCAGGACCCACACATATTATTTTCTTGGTACGGACTCTATGAAATTGTCAAGTCAATTACTGTTTTACTGTGCAAAGTTTGAACCGCTCCGATCGGGTTCGAATCGTATTAACTTAATAACTCTATAAAACATATTTTAGTATTATTATATACAAAATAACTTCATTATAAAAATAAAGTTCAAATATATCTAAATATTATAAATAACCATTAACTAAACATTATAAAATAATCACATTTAATAAAAAATATTATGTTCGACTCAAATGTAGAGACATAGTGGTAAAGGTAAACAATGAACATGCGGGCGTCACTTCGTCTCACTCAAAAATACTGCAAAAACCAGGTCACAGCCGCCCTCGCCCCGCCGTCACCTCCGCCGTCACCGTAGTCATCCCCTCTACCACCGCTACACTCGCCGCCGCCTCCATCGCCGGCGGCCTTGCCCAAGAAAGATGGCCAGTTGTGATCGTGAGATTAGTTATTTTTCGTGAATTTTAATAGCACATTGACTCGCGCAATGAAAGATGGCTACGAAAGTAGATTTGGATGAAGAAATTATTAAGCTTAATTCCAGCTAGAATAGCTAGTTTGTTTATGCATGTGTGAAAACAATGAATCCGCTTAATTAGTTTAGTTCTGCATGTGCGTTGGACGTTTTTTTTTTATTTGTAATTTTCGTAAAAAATTAGTTGGAAAAAAAAAAAAGAATTGTAATTTTCGGATCATAATTTACAACATAAACACAGCGCTCAAAATGAGTATATAAAATTCTCAGGAAAACTGAGCCTTAATTATTTAATGATATCTTCTCTATGTTAAGCGTGTGAACTCATACACCCGTCAGAAACGTGCGAAATCAACGACTTTTTAACATTGACAGCATCACTATTCACGTGCCTTATATGATATATCTATATTTACAGATTTTCTTTAAAGAAAGTTATCCCGCGTCCGTGTGGCCGTCGAATCGTAACATTTTTATTATGAATATTGATCGTTTCGACGAGACTCATCCAACGACATATTGATCTTTAAGAATCAACTGTCGATAAATCATGTACGGATCAAATCATATTATATACGAGTGACAGTGCGCGAAAAGGCCTAGATAAGATTATTGCAAGCATCAACCAATTAATCATCTTTAAGGCCACGTGAAGAGGCAGCGGAATCAGTGAAGTGTGGACGTGAAAAGTGGTTAAGTGACGGGCCCTCAGCTTACAATTTGGTAGTTAGAACTTGAGCGCGACAGGCCGCTGCTCGTTACAATAATAGAGAGGGAGAAAGAGCTCCAGGGGTGACAGGCCACCTCTCGAAAAAACTAAGTCTTTTTCCTTCTGGGAATTCTGGGGAACAAAAGTGAGAAGACCCGGAGAACAAAAGTGCGAAGCCTCCGGGGTACAAAAGTGAGAAGGCGTGTCGCCTTTCAGGATGAAGAAAATCTTCAAGTCCCCGAAGGATATCTTCCAGTGCTGAAGGAGAATTCCGCAAAAGTCTGCAAGGAGCTCTCCCGGGTTCTCAAGTCAAGGTCCCCTCAAATGAAGCCTTGTGGCTCCTTTTATAGCTTTGGCCGATCGAGGGCAGTCCGGTAATTTCGCCGTTTGCAGTTTCCATAAATGCTCGGCGGACGAATCATATTTTCTGGTTCGGGGCACACAGATCGCCATTTTTCGTAAATGTCCATCTTACCCTTCGGGCAGTTCGGGTAGTTCGGGCAGTTCAGGCAGTTCGGGCAGTTCTGTTGGAGGTGAAAAAGGCGACAGGTTGTTCCTGAAATCTGAGAAACTGGAAAGACAAAAAGTGAGCACGCTGGAAAGACAAAAAGTGAGAAAGTCAGAATGACAAAAAGTGAGAATGCTTCTGAGCGTGCTCAGAAGCGTTCTGAGCGCGCGCGAGCGCTGAGGTGCTCCGAACGTGTCGCGGACCACGGGGATGCCCCGGGCGGACGGCGGAACGGGGAGTCGTCCCCCAAGGAGGAATTGGGATCCGACGCACCCGACGAGAGGGCGCGAACGCGGCGGGGGCCCCTTCGAGCCCCCCTGCGGAAAAAGGCGAGGGGAGGGGGCCGGACCGCACCCTACGGGCGGTGCGGCTTGTCCGCACCTCCCAAGGGGTGCGGCTTGGCCGCACCCCGGGAGGGGTGCGGTCGGGGCGCGACCGGGTCGCTCCTCCGCGACGGGGGGCGCTGCCAGGGCGCTACCGTGCGCTTCCGTGCGCGCGGTAGCGTACGTACCTGCGGCTTGCGCGTGCTTTGACCTCGGCGGCGGGCGGCAGAAATGGCGGGTTCGATCTCTCAAACTTAAGCGATTATGCGTTGACCGTTGACCCTGTAAGACCCCAAATTTCATGTGCATTCAAAAATACCAAAAATGAAAATAAGTTGAAGTCAGGGAGCTAGCGCTGGCGATAGTGTCTCTAAGTGGTACCGACTCAGGGCTAGCGCCAGCGCTAGCCACTAGCGCCGACGGTAGCGGGAAAATCTTAAATACCAAGAATTCTGACTCTTTTCTCATTTCATTTGAACTTCTCTGCCTTTTCATGGTTTGAGAGATGAGAGTCGAGGTTTAGAAGAGAGATTAAGAGTGGGCCTTCCATTGTGCGAAGGGCAAATTCACGAAGGCGGCCTTGTGTGCTTGTGCCATCAGCGATTCCGTGGAGAGGGTGCTGGTTCAGCGAGTTTCCTCCGGATCAAGCTCAGTTCTATGGCACTGAAACGGCCTACGAGGGGTAACGAATCTCCTCCCTAATCCTTGGACATGTACGTCCTTTGATTTGCATGCGTTTTGGAAGACTTCTACTAATTAGTAGATCAGATCTTCTGGTGGGATGAAGTTATTTCCCCACAATTTGCATATAGAGTTCGGAACGGTAGTACGGGCATAGGCATGCTGTGTGAAACCATCTGGACAGATCGAGCCGGATTGGTGATGTTTAAAGTGCCGAAAACGATTCCGTGTACGTGCGATGATTCGGGTCATGTGTACGGTTTTGTACAGAAAAAGGGGTCCTGGAGGTGTTTCCCAGGCAATACCTGAATTTGGTAGCAGACCTGTGTTCTGTTACTAGCGCCGGGCGCTAGCGATGGCGCCGGCGGTAGCTCCAGGTGAGCTACCTGATGTTATCGGGAGGTGTTTTCCCAGAGGTAGCAGAACTGGGTTCTGTTACCAGTGCCGGGCAGAACTGAGTTCTGTTGCTAGCGTCGGGCGCTAGCGTTAGCGCCGGCGGTAGCGCCCAACACTTAGACTGTGTGTTTCAGTGCTACCTACATTCCTGGAGACTGGATACATAACAGAAAAAGCTGTGGAACTTGCAAAACCCAGCTTTAAGAGATGGGTATTAGGTGACGCTTACCCGTATCGTGCATAGTGGAATCGCGGTATTTGAGCAATGGGCCTAGCTGATCCGAACCCTCCCATAGTAGTGGTGAAGAGGTCGCCCCTCTGTGCACCGGGCTATGGATGAGTGCCGACACTTCGTGTGTATGGACTAGCTCAAATTGCTTGTCTAAGTTGAAATACGACTTAGCGTGAGGGCGTAACTCAGGGAGTATGCCAAAGTGTGCCTTGAGAGCACGAAGCGGGTTGCTTGGTATGCCTCCGTTGGTGTTGTTTGCGGATATATATATATATATATATGCTGCTGACTCTTACTTGCAGGGAAGGAGTACCGCCGCCCCGAGTTTGGGGTGGGGTCGTTATAAATCTTGGTCAGCTAAAGCTGACCGGTTACTTGTTTTCCCACCACTTGGTGGATTTGCTTATACAGGTCCCGGTGAGACTAGCGGGAGATAGCGGGCTGAAGCCCCTGCTACTGTGCTGTGTTGGCCCTTGAAGGCCATAACTTTTGTTTACCTTTTGTTCATGTGTGGCCGGCCTGCGTGCCGATGTTTGGAAGCCACCTTTATGATGTAAACAAATAATGTAACTAACTGTTTATGTATTTCATTTCTTATTAGAGACGTGGACATGTTATAACTGGTTTTAAGTAAATGAAACATATGCTTCCGTTGCGACTCTGATGCTGAGATGGTTTTAACTGTTTAATGCTAATTTTAGTAACACGCTCTTCTGTTCGTTTCATATGGCGTGGGGTCCCGACCGGACCTACTGTTATATGCTATGTAATAGGGAGGGTGTTACAAATTGGTATCAGCTACGGGTCTCGATCCCTTTCCGTCTGAATTCGTGGTCGAATTCTTTTAAGGGGTGGTGAGCACGTGTGTGCGTCGCCTTTAACTCATATAAATAACCAGTAATTGTCCACTTTAGGAATGAATTACATGTATATGTGTAGCATTCAGATGGAACTTCTGTGTTCCTTTGTTACTTCATGCCATCTCCTAGTCGCTAATTATATTTTGTGCACATGTTTAGGCGGCTGGGAGTGGAGCGGGGCCTTCTCGACCCCCTCGTTCGACTGCAAGTAGTGCACCAACTCCAGTGCCGACTCCTCCTTCGGCTGAAACTGTAAGGATGATCGCTGAGGCAGTATTTGCGATGTTCACAGCGCAACCAGGAGGGCATGTCCCTGGACAGCCTCCTATTACGCGAGCGGCTCCAGTGCAGGCTCCAGCAGCCGAACCTGCGGTGGAAAGGCCAGTGCCATTGAGGGCACGAAGAGCTCCAGATCAACAGCTGCAATACTTTTTGAGTTTCCACCCTCCCACGTTCACGGGGGCAGGAACCCCGACGAAAGCGGAGGATTGGCTGACAAGGGTGCGCAAAACCTTGAAGGCCACAGATACAGAGGAAGAGCAAAAAGTTACTTTGGCAACCTTCCTATTGGATGGGGAGGCGCAGCTGTGGTGGGACGAGCTGGAGTTACATCAGCTAGCGGGACGACAGCTGACAGATATCTCCTTTGATGAGTTTTCCAGACTGTTCTTGGCGCGGTATCTTCCACCGGCCCAACAGATAGAGATGGAAAATCAGTTCAACCGTCTGACTCAGGGTGATAGAATGATCGACGACTATCTACATGAGTTTACACGGTTGGGGCGCTATGCAGGCGTGACGTTTGTGGATGAAGCTCGCAAGACAAATCGGTTTTACGAAGGCTTGCGAGAAGAGTTGCGGTTCCTTCTGTCGGGGCCAATGACGCAGGGGTTTATGACCCTGGTCAACTCGGCTCGTTCTTTAGAGAAAGATATGAAGCGGTCCCAAAGCAGGAAGGAGCTAGCAGTAGTCAAGCCAGAGTTCAAAGTAGCGAGCTCGGCAAAGTCGGGACGAGACAAATTGAAGAAAGGAGAGCGACCGTCTGGGTCAGCTCAATCTTCAGCATCGGGAGTGACTGGGCATCGCCCAATCATCTGTTACAACTGCGGCAAGCCGAGACATATAGCTCGTGATTGTCGTGGTGGAAAGAAGGCAGCTCCGGCCTATGCGGCAGAGAAAGGGAAGGCGATAGAGTCAACCGCATCCCACGCCACTCCAGCCCAGCCTAGAGTGTACAACCTTGGCCAGCAGGAGGCCATCAAACAGAGCGATGTGGTGACAGGTATGCGATAGTATATAACTTTTCTTGCTTTTTATACTTCATACCTTATGCATTGCTTGTTAACCATTGATGTCCTAGGCTTTGTCCTGATCTTTAACTATCCGGCGAGAGTACTATTTGACACGGGCGCTTCACATTCCTTTCTATCAGAGGCCTTCATACATCAACTTGGAGTGCCTTCGTTGTTTAGACAGGAACGATTAGATGTGTTGCTACCCAATGGGTGTTCGATGCGCGTGGATCGAGGTTGTGTGGTAAAGGTACAAATATGGAGCCAAGACTTTGATTTGGAAGCACTGATACTCCCGCTTTCGGAGTTCAATGTAATCTTTGGGATGGACTGGCTGTCAGCGCAGTAGGCCTACATTGATTGCACTTCTAAGGAGGTCACACTGGGGCGGAATACCGAACGTGCGACTACGTTTGCTGGTTTGCATGGATCGAGCAAGACACTGATGTCTGCTGTCCAAGTGGTCAAGGCGGTTCGGCAAGGCGCAGAGTTATGTGTTGTGCTAGTGGGGGCTGCAAAGCCTCAACCCAGTTTGAGTGATGTTCCGGTGATTTCAGAGTATCCAGATGTGTTTCCGAAAGATCTCCCTGGGGCGCCACCTCAACGAGAGATTGACTTCACTATAGAGCTGGTGTCAGGTGCCAAACCTGTTTCACGCTCTCCGCACCGAATTGCGCCAAAGGAGATGGCGGAATTGAAGGTTCAATTACAGGAGTTGTTAGAGCAGGGTTACGTACGCCCAAGTACATCCCCTTGGGGTGCTCCGGTCCTTTTTGTGAAGAAGAAGGACGGAAGCCTGCGTCTATGCATTGACTACCGAGAATTGAACAAGCTGACCGAGAAGAATAAGTATCCGATTCCTCGAATCGATGACTTATTCGATCAGCTAGTTGGGTCAACTGTGTATTCAAAGTTGGATCTCAAGTCCGGTATTACCAGTTGCGAATTCGGGATTGTGATATCCCCAAAACAACATTCAGTACCCGCTACGGACACTTCGAGTTTACAGTGATGCCATTTGGATTAATGAATGCGCCGTCAGTATTTATGGATCTGATGAATAGGACCTTTCGAGAGTGCATTGATCAGTTTGTCATTGTCTTCATTGACGATATTTTGGTGTACTCTCAGTCTGAAGAAGAGCACGCGATTCATTTGCGTGAAGTTTTGGAAACCCTGCGACGTAGTCAACTATATGCCAAGTTCTCTAAGTGCGAGTTCTGGCTAGCCTCAGTGGCGTTCCTTGGTCATGTTGTTAGTGGCGAGGGTATCGCAGTGGATCCGACAAAGATTGATGCAATCCAGAAGTGGTCCGTTTTGGCGACAGTAGCGGAAGTCAGGAGTTTCCTTGGACTTGTCGGCTACTATCGGCGCTTCGTGGAGAACTTTTCGCGGATCGCTCTACCTCTCACCACCTTGACGAGGAAGGATCAGAAGTTCGTTTGGTCACCGGAGTGTGCACGGGCTTTTAAGGAACTGAAGAGGCGTCTGACCACAACACCAATTCTGTGTTTGCCATCTGGTGCATAGGGTTATGAAATTTACAGTGATGCGTCAGGGAGCGACTTAGGCTGCGTACTTCTTCAGCATGGTCAAGTAATAGCTTATGGCTCTAGTCAGTTGAAAGTGCATGAGCGGAATTATCCGGTCCACGACTTGGAGTTGGCGGCCGTGATCTTTGCTCTAAAGTTGTGGCGACACTACTTATATGGTGTGAAGGTTGACATCTTTACAGACCATAAGAGCCTTAAGTATCTGTTAACGCAGAAGGAGCTCAATATGCGACAATGAAGGTGGATGGAGTTCCTGGGGGACTACACTTTTGATATACATTATACTCCCGGAAAGGGGAATGTCATCGCAGATGCATTGAGCAGGAGGGCTTTTTCACAGGCCAACTGGATTCAGATCTATGATCCACGTCTGATCAGGGACTTGGAAGCCTTGGAGATCTCCTGTGTAGAGAGGAGTTCTAGTGCGAATGCGTGCTTAAACTGGACGGAGGTACAGTATGACCTCGCCGACAGAATACGACAGGCCTTGGAGCTTGATTCGAGCATGCAACGCTATTTAGCAGAGTCTGGGAATGAGACTGCTGCAGAGTTTGTGGTAGACGACGGTCTGATGTAGAAAGACGGTCGGTTGTGCGTCCCAAATGTGGGTAAGTTGCGGGAGGAATTGATGTACGAAGCGCACTTTACCAAATACTCAATTCACCCAGGGAGCACAAAGATGTACCAAGACATGAAAAAGCTATTTTGGTGGTCAGGATTGAAGAAAGACATCGCCTTGTACGTGGTAAAATGCAAAACGTGCGCACTGGTGAAGGCGAAATGTCAGAAACCTGGAGGTTTCCTGAAGTCGTTACCTATACCGGAATGGAAATTTCATGACATTTCGATGGATTTCGTGCACGGTTTGCCAAGATCGCAGAGTGGGAATGATGCCGTTTGGGTGATCGTGGATCGCTTGACGAAGGTAGCCCACTTTATTCCAAACCAGAAGGACGATTCAGTTGAAAAGTTGGCAAAAATTTATGTAGATAGCATTGTCCGATTGCACGGTGTGCCCCGTAGCATCGTCAGTGACCGAGATGAGCGCTTTACTTACAAGGATTGGAGGCTAATCCACCAGTTGTTAGGTACAAAGTTGAAGTTTAGCACTGCCTTCCACCCTCAGACGGATGGACAGACTGAACGTACGAACAGAACTCTGGAGGATATGCTCCGAATGTGCGTCCTGGATTTCGGTAAAAAGTGGGAAGATCATCTCTACATGATCGAGTTCGCTTATAATAATAGCTATCAGGCAAGTATAAAGATGGCACCCTTCGAGGCGCTCTATGGTAGAGCTTGCCGCACTCCCTTATCTTGGGCGGAGACAGGTGAAACGAAGCTGTTTAAGCGAAAGGAAGTCGAAGAGGCAAATGCGGCGATTCAAACAATCTGGGAGAGGTTGTTGATTGCTCAAGATAGGTAGGCGAAGTACTACAATGCCAAGCACAGAAACATCGAGTTCGCCGTGGGCGACTGGGTTTATCTCAAGATCAAACCTTTCAAGGGTGTGTCCAGGATTCGGCGCTTGAAAAAGCTGAGTCCAAGATACCTTGGACCGTTTGAGATACTGGAACGTGTTGGCGAAGCTGCCTATCGACTCGCTCTTTCGACAGAGTTGAGTGGTCTGCACGATGTGTTTCACATATCGGTATTAAGGAAAGCAGTATCAGAGCCTAGCCAAGTGCTTGTGGCTAATCAGGTGCCGGTCGATGATGGGCTGAAGACGCTGGTCACGCATATGTGCATCGAAGACACTGATGTCAAACAGCTGCGGAATAAATTGATCAAGATGGTTAAAGTCCGCTGTAACAACTGCGGCCGTGAGGAACTTACATGGGAACGCGAGCAAACTATGCGTGAGGAGTTTCCCGAGCTGTTCCGTTGAGGTACAAATCGTATTTTGTATTTTTTTTTTAGTATTGGCACTATTAGAATTTCGGGACGAAATTCTTTTAAGTGGGGGAGAATTGTAAGACCCCAAATTTCATGTGCATTCAAAAATACCAAAAATGAAAATAAGTTGAAGTGAGGGAGCTAGCGCCAGGCGCTAGCGCCGGCGATAATGTCTCTAAGCAGTACCGACTCAGGGCTAGCGCCCGCGCTGGCCACTAGCGTCGGCGGTAGCGGGAAAATCTTAAATACCAAGAATTCCGACTCTTTTCTCATTTTCTTTGAACTTCTCTTCCTTTTCATGGTTTGAGAGCTGAGAGCCGAGGTTTAGAAGAGAGATTAAGAGTGGGCCTTCCATTGTGCGAAGGGCAAATTCACGAAGGCGGCCTTGTGTGCTTGTGCCATCAGCGATTCCGTGGAGAGGGTGCTGGTTCAGCGAGTTTCCTCCAGATCAAGCTCAGTTCTATGTCACCGAAACGGCCTACGAGGGTAACGAATCTCCTCCCTAATCCTTGGACATGTACGTCCTTTGATTTGCATGCATTTTGGTAGACTTCTACTAATTAGTAGATCGGATCTTCCGGTGGGATGAAGTTATTTCCCCACAATTTGCATATAGAGTCTGGAACGGTAGTACGGGCATAGGCATGCTGACTCTTACTTGCAGGGAAGGAGTACCGCCGCCCCGAGTTTGGGGTGGGGTCGTTATAAATCTTGGTCAGCTAAAGCTGACCGGTTACTTGTTTTCCCACCACTTGGTGGATTTTCTTATACAGGTCCCGGTGAGACTAGCGGGAGATAGCGGGCTGAAGCCCCTGCTGCTGTGTTGTGCTGGCCCTTGAAGGTCATAGCTTTTGTTTACCTTTTGTTCATGTGTGGCCGGCCTGCGTGCCGATGTTTGGAAGCCACCTTTATGATGTAAACAAATAATGTAACTAACTGTTTATGTATTTCATTCCTATTAGAGACGTGGACATGTTATAACTGGTTTTAAGTAAATGAAACATATGCTTCCGTTGCGACTCTGATGCTGAGATAGTTTTAACTGGTTAATGCTAATTTTAGTAACGCGCTCTTCTGTTCGTTTCATATGGCGTGGGGTCCCGGCCGGACCTACTGTTATATGCTATGTAACAGGGAGGGTGTTACAAATTGGTATCAGCTACGGGTCTCGATCCCTTTCCGTCTGAATTCGTGGTCAAATTCTTTTAAGGGGTGGTGAGCACGTGTGTGCGTCGCCTTTAACTCATATAAATAACCAGTAATTGTCCACTTTAGGAATGAATTACATGTATATGTGTAGCATTCAGATGGAACTTCTGTGTTCCTTTGTTGCTTCATGCCATCTCCTAGTCGCTAATTGTATTTTGTGCACATGTTTAGGCGGCTGGGAGTAGAGAGGGGCCTTCTCGACCCCCTCGTTCGACTGCAAGTAGTGCACCAACTCCGGTGCCGACTCCTCCTTCGGCTGAAACTGTAAGGATGATCGCTGAGGCGGTATTTGCGATGTTCACAGCGCAACCAGGAGGGCATGTCCCTGGACAGCCTCCTATTACGGGAGCGGCTCCAGTGCAGGCTCCAGCAGCCGAACCTGCGGTGGAAAGGCCATTGCCGTTGAGGGCACGAAGAGCTCCAGATCAACAGCTGCAATACTTTTTGAGTTTCCACCCTCCCACGTTCACGGGGGCAGGAACCCCGACGCAAGCGGAGGATTGGCTGACAAGGGTGCGCAAAACCTTGAAGGCCACAGATACAGAGGAAGAGCAAAAAGTTACTTTGGCAACCTTCCTATTAGATGGGGAGGCACAGCTTTGGTGGGACGAGTTGGAGTTACATCAGCTAGCGGGACGACAGCTGACAGATATCTCCTTTGATGAGTTTTCCAGACTGTTCTTGGCGCGGTATCTTCCACCGGCCCTAAACCTTCGGAGTTCGAGTTTCGGGGCGAGGAGTTCGGAGGTTTTGATTTTTCTGTGGCGGCTTTATTCACCGCCCTCTTTGCGGCGCTTTGTGTAGGAGTTGCGGTCGAAGGGTGAGCGTGGTTGACTTTGTTTCTTTGTTCTGGACAGGCGTTTCTCGCCCTGAGCTGGGTCGTGATATCCCTCTGATGGTCCTGCTGTCCTGGTTGCTGACAAAGCGTTGATCGAGGGAGGACACTTTAAGATGGCCGGCGAAGGGCGTTGGTTCTCTGAGGTTGTCGTTGGCTTGCTGCCTAACATTAATATCCACATAGGTTGAGTGATTTCTGCAAAATAATAGATGAACTCGCGCGGTTCTGAGCCCGCGGCTTTTACATAATAGAAAATTAGCTTGCGCAAGTCTGTGCTTGCGATTTTTTTGCACGAGTCTGTGCTCGCGGCTTTTTTGCACGAGTCTGTGCTCGCAGCTTTATTGCACGAGTCTGTGCTCGCGGCTTGGCCGGTGAATAGCGGGTGTATTCAAACCGGGGGTGAACGTAAGGGGGGCAGGCCCCTACGGCACCGGGACTCGACGGCGGAGGAGAAGGGCGAACCTTCAATCGACGGCGGTGCAAATTCCCCGGGGCAGGGCCCCGAAGTGGCCGGTGAATAGCTGGTGTATTCAAACCGGAGGCGAACATAAGGGGGGCAGGCCCCTACGACGCTGGGACTCGACGACGGAGGAGAAGGGCGAACCTTCAATCGACGGCGGTGCAAAGTCCCCAGGGCAGGGCCCCGTTACAAAGATTTTTCTTAAATGGATGTTGATGTCAAAATATGCATATATAGTTTTATAGTAAGAAATCATTTGACGCGTAGCTTTATTTAAGATAAGATAGGTGCACGAGTCTGAGCTCGCAGATTTTACATAATACGTAATATAAGCTAAGTGCCCGAGTCTGAGCTCGCGACTTTTACATAATATGTAATATAAGATAAGTGCACGAGTCTGAGCTCGTGGCTTGGTACAGAAATTTTAAGATAAGTTTGCACGAGTTTGAGCTCGCGGCTTAGCACATGGTAGAAGTCCCCGAATTACTGGTAAAAGCGACGCAGGTTTTGAGCATTCCAGGTGTGTGGCAAAGTCTTCCCTTCCGCCATTCTGAGCCTGTATGTTCTGGGTTTCACGACCGTAGTGACTACATACGGGCCTTCCCAGGCCGGTGAGAGCTTATCTCCTTGGGGGCCTTTGCCGGCTACCTCGACGCTGCGTAAGACGAGATCTCCTACGTTGATCGGCCTGGGCTTCACCCTCCTGTCGTAGATGCGGGCTACACGCATTTGGTAGGATGCGGTACGTTGGGAAGCGTTGTCCCGAACCTCAGGGATTAGGTCGAGATTTTCCCGAAGCAGTCCGTCATTCTTGCTGGGATCGAAGGTTAGCACCAGAATACTTGGAACGCCGACGTCGACGGGGATGACAGCTTCGGTTCCGTAACAGAGGTTATAAGGTGTCTCCCCTGTAGGAGTCCTCTCTGTTGTGCGATACGCCCACATCACATTTGGGAGCGCGTCCACCCATTGTCCCACAGCTTCTTCTAAGCGTGTCTTCAATCCTTTGAGGATGGTGCGATTTGTGACTTCTACTTGTCCGTTGGTTTGCGGATGCGCTACGGCCGTGTGACGTAGGTTGATCTTCAGATCCTCGCACATCTTGGTGAAGGACTTCCCAATGAATTGAGTGCCGTTGTCGGCAATGATCGTAGCCGGGATGTCAAAGCGGCAGACGATGTTCTTCCAGACGAATTGTTTGGCGTTTTCTTCCGTGATTTTAGCTAGGGGCTCCGCTTCTACCCATTTGGTGAAATAATCGATGGCTAGGATGATGAACTTCCTCTGTCTGGATGCTAGGGGCAGGGGGTCGAGGAGGTCGATCCCCCATTGCGCGAATGGCCACGCACTTTGCAGCGTGGAAAGTGAGACCGGGGGTTGATGAGGTATGTTGGCGTGCAGCTGACAGCTCTTACACCTTTGGACAAAGTCGGCTGCGTCCTTCCTCATTGTCGGCCAATAGAAGCCTTGACGCAGTATTTTCCGCGCCAATGCTTTCCCGCCTAGGTGTTCTCCGCAGACTCCCCCGTGCACTTATCTGAGGGCGTAGTCGGCCTCGTCTGCCGGTAGGCATTTCAAATATGGTCCTGAGAATGCCCGTTTGTAAAGCTCCCCGTCTATAATAGCGAACGATGCCGCCCGCATCCGTAGTCTTCATGCTTCTAAGCGACCTTCAGGAAGAAGCCCGCATTCGAGGTAAGCTCGTAGCGGGGTCATCCATGATGACTCTTCCTGGTGGATGGCTGCGATCTCCCATGGCCCTTGAATGCTTGGGATTACGATCTCTTCGATTCAGCATCTTCGAGACTGGTAGCTGAAGGGTGAAGTGGTGAGCTTGGAGAGAGCGTCCGCCCTGGAGTTCTACTCTCGGGGGATGTGCAGAATTTGATATGATGGGATCTTCTGATGGAGTGATTTCGCAAACGCGAGGTACTTCGCCATCTGGTCTCTCTTAGCCTCGTAGTCTCCTTCGACCTGTGAGACTACGAGTTGAGAATCTGAGTAAATCGTCAGGTTCTCAGCTTTGCAGTCGATAGCGAGTCGGAGACCGGCGATCAGCGCCTCGTACTCTGCAATGTTATTCGTTGCAGGGAATTTTAGCCGGAGTCCGTAATCCAGGGTGACCTCCTCGGGGCTTATGAGGAGCAATCCTGCTCCGACTCCTTCAGCTCCGGAGGCACCGTCGACATAGAGGGTCCAACGGGGGCTAGTGGTGTCTTTGATAAGAGTTGTTTCTGGCGGGATGGTGTATTCCACAACAAAGTCGGCGAGTACTTGCGACTTGATGTCAGGTCGAGGTAGGAATTGGATGTCAAACTCGCTGAGCTCTACGACCCACTTTACAAGTCTCCCTGAGACTTCCGGCTTCTGGAGGATTGCCCGTAATGGGACTTGTGTCAACACTTTTATCGTATGAGCCTGGAAGTAGGGTCGAAGCTTTCTTGCTGAGAAAACAAGAGCCAAGGCCGTCTTGTCTGCTGCCGGATATCTGGTTTCGGTGTCGGTGAGGACTTTGCTGAGGTAGTAGATTGGTCGTTGTACCCCTCCTTCGTCTTTTACGAGCACCGAGCTAAGAGCCGTAGGCGACACGGCCAGGTACAGGAACAGAGTTTCTCCGGGGGTGGGCTTTGACAGAAGCGGTGGCAAAGCCAAGTATTGTTTGAGAAGCTCGAAGGCCACCTGGCATTCGTCAGTCCAGTGGAAGCCGGAGTGGCGCGCTCCCCGGAGGATTTTGAAGAAGGGGAGATACTTGTCTCCCGTCCGTGACAGAAATCAGGATAACGCAGCGATCCTTCCGTTTTGGTGTTGCACTTCCTTAATTGAGCGAGGTGGCGACATATCCTCCAACGCCTTGATCTTCTCGGGGTTGGCCTCAATTCTCCGATGGGTTACCATGAAACCTAAGAACTTTCCCGCCGTCACACCAAACGCACATTTGCTGGGATTGAGCCGCATCTGGAAGCGGCGGAGAAGCTGGAAGCATTTTCCCAAGTCTTCCAAGTGGTCGCAACGGTGGACGCTCTTTACTAGCATGTCTTCCACGTAAACCTCCATCGTCTCTCTGATGAGATTCTTGAAGACTTTGTTCATCAGCCTTTGATAGGTGGCTCCGGCATTTTTAAGGCCGAAGGGCATCACCTTGTAGCAGTAGACTCCTCGGTCTGTGTGGAAGGCGGTATGCTCTTCGTCCGTGGGGTTCATCCTTATCTGGTTGTAACCCGAATAAGCATCCATGAAGCTGAGCAGCTCATGGCCGGCCGTAGTGTCGACGAGTTGGTCAATCCTCGGGAGGGGGAAGCTGTCTTTTGGGCATGCTTGGTTCAGATTGCTGTAGTCGACGCACATTCGCCATTTTCCCGAGGCCTTTTTTACCATGACTACGCTGGCGAGCCATATGGGGTATTCTGCTTCGCGTATGAACCGTGCTTCCAGGAGCTTACACTACAACAAACTGCACTTATAGTAAGGACCTAATTCGTTACAATAAGTGCCAAAACTCGTTACAAAAACTCTTTGGTAACGAAAAAAACTTTAAGTAACGGTCCTCCTCTAAAGCTCGACGCTAAAGGTTATTGTAACGAATGTTTGCATGTCGTTACAAATAAAGTAATTGTAACAAATGATACTTTCTCACCAAAAAGAGATTCTTCCTCACAATAAATTGGTCACAATAAATATTATTTCGTTACGAATGTTTTTTTTCCTCACAAAAAAACAGTTACGATTAAAACTATTTCGTTACAAATGTTTTATTTTTTCCTCACTAAAAATAAACTAACTTCGTTACAATAAAGTATAATAAACATTATTTCGTTACAATAGATTAAACAATAGTAACGAAAAAATCGTTACATTTGTTTTCCATTCTTCCTACTACAGTCAATTCATTTATATATCAAAAATATTCTATTTCTATTTTTTGTGTGCCTGAGATTTTATTACAAATAATAATCTTGAAAACACATATATTTAATATTTCGTAACAAGATCAACATGTATTTATTCACACAAAAAAGTATTACATAGAGTATAAGTAATTATCATCTCTACTAAAATAATACAATATTACATTACAAGATCAACATGTTTCTAATAAATCTTCCGTCGTTTTTCGAAAAATGAATCGTCCATCACTTTCTGACTAATGAATCTTTCGTCACTTGTCGGTCAATGCTCGAGCACCCTACAAATAAAAGAGAGCAATTAAGATCACCCTACAAATAAATGAGAGCAGAAACATCCATACAAACTCACATCCAAACATACATAATCCATACACATATATAAATGTTGCGGGCACAAGCGACAAGGCAAACTGACTACTGCACACAGTTTACTGCACTTAACATTGATCACACACACAAGCGACAAGGCAAACTGACTACTGCACACAGTTTACTGCACTTAAATGAGTAAATTTTACTCATTTTCTTAATGAAGACACCCATATGAAGACCCCACAAAATACAGTAGATATGTATAAAAAATCTAAATTTTACCACCTACTTGCATATCATCCTACACTAAACCTATTAGTAATAAGTCTTAAATTCTATTGAATTAGTGAGCCAATATAGCAAAAATTAAGGATGGCCATAGTTTATGATACAGCCATATAGTCTCCAATGACTCTGGGCAATTGAATTCTCTTGGCTGTGAGTTGTTGATAACGGAAGCCGTGTACAGGAAAAAAAGCCCCTTGATATACATAAATGCAATATCATAATTTAGAAAGGAGCCTTAATATATTTGACTGTAAAGGTGACAACAATTGCCTATAGTCAATAAACCGAATGTGCCTGAAATTTATGCAGCATAAATTATGAAATCAATATAGGCTGAGAGAAACCCAATAACAACATGCAGCATAAATTTTTGAAATCTATACAGAATCAAACTTAGGCTTGCACGTATATAATTAGAACAATGACATTTTGATTTACTGTAATGTGTTTGAACAAAGAATCAAAAAGATCCATAGGGGGAGTGTTCATAAAATTGATGTGGTTCTTACATGGGAAAAGTGTTGCAGAGTTGGAAATGGAAAGATAAAATCATGAGTAGTTCCATGCGACAAGCAACAAAATATAGCATCGACATTAGAAAAATTTGCATCTTTTACAACAATCATATCAGGAAAATTCTGCAAAACATAAGAGTAATAAGTTTTAGTTTAGAATTCATCATAATATAAATGCATACTCACAAATGCCTTGTCATTACACATCAGTGCAATGCAATGGCAATGGCAAGGTGCACTCGTTACACAATAAGTTAACAAGATGGATAAATGTATGGTTAACTGCTTGCCCATTCAACGCAACACTTACTTTTCCAGGCATTTTACTCCAACCAATGCCAATATTCAAACATTTCTGAGTAGGAAACAAAATGATTCTTACATGCTCTTCAACAACCACATGTACAGTTGCATCAGGTAATATTGGCCTACCAATGATTGTCTCAGTTCTTGAGCCCAGCATGAGAACCTTGCTTAGAACCAACTGCATACAAGATTGAGCTGTCAATACCCACAATTTAGCACATAAATAAAGTTGAAACGGAATTATATTGTTACCTATCATGATGAACTTGATCATTTTCCAAATAGGTAGCACTCAAGCTATAACATAATATAATAACTTACACTTGAGGAAGGTAGAGCTCACTGATTAAACCATTTAACCAAATCTTTCCTTAGCTGCTTCTATCAATGATCATATATTCTACTTCTCTAGTGTATAAAACAACTAAAGGTTGAAGACCAAACTTCCAACTTACTCCTGAACGACCAACTATGAATGCATAGCCTTTCAAGATCCTCCTACTCTCCAAATATACAACAGAGTCAGGATTTCAATAGCTTGAGTGCTACCTATTTGGCAAATCAAGCTAATCACATGCAGTTTGCCCAAACTGCATATGACATAACAGGAATAGAATGAATAAAGACCAGTGGCCTCAGCAAGTGCAGTGTTTAAAACCCATCACGAAAGCTACCGGGCCTAAAGGCGGCAACAATCACTAAGTATAAGTGTATAACCATAACCATCATTGGCCAAAAATAGAAAATTTAGTGCACAGCCACAACACTAGGCAGTGTAAACAAATACAATATGCATACCTGGAGAATTAAACCCAACAGCAAAACAAAAACATAGCTGAATGCACAGAAAACCTGACTTTGGTGTCCATTATTATTTATTTTTCAGGGCATACTCCAATGTTATAGCTGAAACAAACAAGGCCAGGCACAAAACCTGCCATCTAACAAAACCTGAACTGAAACTAGTAAGTATCACCAAAACAGATAGATATTACAAAATACATGCCAACAAACCAAGTAGAACCCCAAGCTTGGAACCAAAATTGTGAAGATATAACTTTTATTTCAACCACCAACTAGGAGTGCAAAAGCCCCATAACAGTAGCCATAAAAACACCCAACATTATTACTGAAATCCCCATGTAAAGTACAAACTATAGCAGCCACTTAAGCCACAAACTACAGCCACTTAAGCCACAAACTACAGCAGCCACTTAAGCCACTTAAGACACAAACTACAACATATTCATCAACATCAGCATAATCTCAGAAAAAATTTATTCAAATCAAGCTAATCACATGCAGTTTGCCCAAACTGCACATGCAGTTTGCCCAAACTGCACATGCAGTTTGCCCAAACTGCATATGACATAACAGGAATAGAATGAATAAAGACCAGTGGCCTCAGTAAGTGCAGTGTTTAAAACCCATCACGAAAGCTACCGGGCCTAAAGGCGGCAACAATCACTAAGTATAAGTGTATAACCATAACCATCATTGGCCAAAAATAGAAAATTTAGTGCACAGCCACAACACTAGGCAGTGTAAACAAATACAATATGCATACCTGGAGAATTAAACCCAACAGCAAAACAAAAACATAGCTGAATGCACAGAAAACCTGCCTTTGGTGTCCATTATTATTTATTTTTCAGGGCATACTCCAATGTTATAGCTGAAACAAACAAGGCCAGGCACAAAACCTGCCATCTAACAAAACCTGAACTGAAACTAGTAAGTATCACCAAAACAGATAGATATTACAAAATACATGCCAACAAACCAAGTAGAACCCCAAGCTTGGAACCAAAATTGTGAAGATATAACTTTTATTTCAACCACCAACTAGGAGTGCAAAAGCCCCATAACAGTAGCCATAAAAACACCCAACATTATTACTGAAATCCCCATGTAAAGTACAAACTATAGCAGCCACTTAAGCCACAAACTACAGCCACTTAAGCCACAAACTACAGCAGCCACTTAAGCCACTTAAGACACAAACTACAACATATTCATCAACATCAGCATAATCTCAGAAAAAATTTATTCAAATCAAGCTAATCACATGCAGTTTGCCCAAACTGCACATGCAGTTTGCCCAAACTGCACATGCAGTTTGCCCAAACTGCATATGACATAACAGGAATAGAATGAATAAAGACCAGTGGCCTCAGTAAGTGCAGTGTTTAAAACCCATCACGAAAGCTACCGGGCCTAAAGGCGGCAACAATCACTAAGTATAAGTGTATAACCATAACCATCATTGGCCAAAAATAGAAAATTTAGTGCACAGCCACAACACTAGGCAGTGTAAACAAATACAATATGCATACCTGGAGAATTAAACCCAACAGCAAAACAAAAACATAGCTGAATGCACAGAAAACCTGCCTTTGGTGTCCATTATTATTTATTTTTCAGGGCATACTCCAATGTTATAGCTGAAACAAACAAGGCCAGGCACAAAACCTGCCATCTAACAAAACCTGAACTGAAACTAGTAAGTATCACCAAAACAGATAGATATTACAAAATACATGCCAACAAACCAAGTAGAACCCCAAGCTTGGAACCAAAATTGTGAAGATATAACTTTTGTTTCAACCACCAACTAGGAGTGCAAAAGCCCCATAACAGTAGCCATAAAAACACCCAACATTATTACTGAAATCCCCATGTAAAGTACAAACTATAGCAGCCACTTAAGCCACAAACTACAACCACTTAAGCCACAAACTACAGCAGCCACTTAAGCCACTTAAGACACAAACTACAACATATTCATCAACAGCAGCATAATCTCAGAAAAAATTTATTCAAATCACGCTAATCACATGCAGTTTGCCCAAATTGCACATGCAGTTTGCCCAAACTGCACATGCAGTTTGCCCAAACTGCATATGACATAACAGGAATAGAATGAATAAAGACCAGTGGCCTCAGTAAGTGCAGTGTTTAAAACCCATCACGAAAGCTACCGGGCCTAAAGGCGGCTCTTTGTTTTAGTGTTTCGACATACATTGCATGGGCAAAGAATTTTATCTTCAAAGTAAATAGCATTTGCCCGTGCAAAATCTAAAAATAAATCCACGCCTCTAGTATAGGTAGAACTGAATCTATCTGCTTCATAAATCCAGCTTTTATCCATAGCTAACAAAAAAAGAATGGGATAAGACAATATCAGCAAAGTATGCTATGCTAAATACACTGCACATATAAATTAGATTTTGAAAATTAATGATATTAGTAATTACTCACTATTCTTTTAGATATTTTAAAAAGATTTTTTGAATTCTTATACATTAGTAAGATCTAATCACATCCAACCAAGCAATAAATTTAACAAATTATATAAGCTTGTGTTACATATTTTCTAAGCCCTAAGATGGGATGCACATATTGATGTATGAATCACAATCTCACCACAATTTTGACAGGAATCACAGCAATAGTGAGTATGAATAAATTATAGACCGACAATCACTCTCTAAGTTTTGTAGATTTGTTATTCTTTGATCTCTCATGCCTATTTATTACTTAATGCACAACATTTTTAAATTTTTAATATAGAATGCACAGGGGAAGATAAGTCCTTCTGGCTTAAACCACCACCGCACTTCTACAACCAAATAGATAAGACTGCTTCGCAGTTTGTAATTGCACTAAAAACACAGATCATCCTGTTAGAAAAGAAATCCAAACAGTTAACTGCATACGTCACCATTGTTTCTCACCATTGCGTTCATGACTATAATTTCTCACAATTGCATTCATGATCATGGTTACACAACATTGCGTTCATAACAGCCATTATCATGCTAAACATGGCCATAATTTATATATGTATTTGCTTCTAACATATTCTGATTTCTAAAGAACATAATTAATCAAGAGTATAGTTTTATATGCACTATATTAATAAGTAAAACATAAGATATAACTGAGAGCCTGTGTAGCATCCATCACTAAAAAATAATTATGTTGAAATTAAGGAATGATAAATTAAGGAATGATAAATTATGTTAAAAAATAATCGAGAGAGAAATATTTTGTACTACAATAAAAAAGATAAATTAAGGAATGATTATGTTGAAATAGTGGGAGTTTTCCGATGAGTTCTACGGAGAAAGAAAAACGCATATTCGCACCCCTAATCCATATATCGGCACTCCTAATCCATGCGTTCAGTGACTGAAGAACGCTGGAGTAAGAACACTGCTGGAGTAAGAACGCTGGAGTAAGAACGCTGGTATACCTCAAGTTTACGAGGGTTTAGGTATACCTCAAGGAGATGATGAAGAATGCTGGATCAAGAACACTGCTGGATCAAGAAAAACGCATGAGAAGAGACGCCGGAGAGGGTTTCGTGAGGAGTCGTGCCGAACTGCCGATTCGCCGGAGGAAGAAGCGAGCCGCGATCAAGGACGGGATGGGGGTCGAGGGTTTCGATAATATGCGTTTTTCTTGGACGGGATGAAGGACGGGTTGGCGTTTACGAGGGTTTCGAGAAAATATGTTTATGGAGGGAAATTTCCCTCCAATAGGCAATTGTTATTAGCACACCAGTTTTGGCTCTTCGCACACCAATTTCAATGAGTTATTACGCGTCTTTTAAAAATACGTTTTGTACATGCATTTTTAGGAAAAATGTTCAACACGAAAATTGTAGAACGCGTCGAGATCTACAAGTTTAGTGTTAAACACTTCTCCTAAAAATGCTTGTACAAGGCGTATTTTCAAAAATTCGTCAAAAATTCGCTATAGTTTCGTGTTTGGATTTTTTGCTCGATCTCGACAGATGGCTCGCGCGCCATCATGATCAAAAATATCTGAGCTGAAGCGCGAGTAGTAATCGAGCTCCTGCTCAACGAACTCGAGCTCGACTCAAAATCGAGATTGAGCTCATTGAACTCGAGTTCGAGATTGAGCTCATTGAACTCGAGCTCGACTCAAAATCGAGATTGTGCATATGTGTGTGTGTGTGCATGTTGCATGGGGTCTGTGTCTGTGTCTGTGCGTAATCTATATTTGCTTGTGCATGTGTGTGTCTGTATCTGTATGTATGTGTGTCTGTGTGTTTACGTGTATCTGCATGTGTCAGTGTCTGTGTGTGTCTTTGTTTGTGTGTTTGTGTGTGTTTGTGTGTGTTTGTGTGTGTTTGTGTGTGTGTGTACACAAATGTCTGTGTGTGTCTGTCTTTGGTGTTTGTGTGTGTGTGTCGTGGCGTAATTGTGTGTGTGTGTGTGTGTGTGTGTGTGTGTGTGTGTGTCTGTGTGTGTGTGTGTGTGTCTGTGTGTGTCTGTGACTGTGACTGTCTGTGTCAGTGTCAGTGTCTGTGTATTTGAATGTCTGTGTACGTATATGTGTCGTCAGTCCATGTGTCTGTGTTTGTGTCCATGTGTTTGTGTCTGTATGTGTCTGTGTCTGTGTACGTACGTATGTGTGTCGGTCCATGTGTTTGTGTCTGTATGTGTCTGTGTCTGTGTACGTACGTATGTGTGTCGGTCCATGTGTCTGTGTATGTGTCCATGTATCTATACAAGTCTGTGTCTGTGTCCATGTGTTTGTGTGTATGTATCTATGTCTGTATGTACACGTGCTTGTCTGTGTCTGTGTATTTGGGTTATGTGTGAGTGTTTGTCTGTCTATGCATGTTTGTCTGTGCTTGTGTGTGTCTGTGTTTGCCCCAGTCTGTGTCTGTGTCTGTGTGTTTGTGCGTGTTTGTGTCTTTGCTTGCGTGTCTATGCGTGTTTGTGTTTGTGTTTGTGTTTGACTATATGTCTGTGTCTATGTCAGTCTGTATCTATGTCTGTGACTGTGTTTGTGTCTGTGTGTCTGTGTTTGTATGTGTCTGTGTATGTGTGTGTGTTTGTGTTTGTGTCCGGTGAGAAAATTAAATTAATATTCAATTATTTTTTATTCAGTTGATCGAGCTTCTGAGAGCGGATGAAATTGAGCGGGGTATACGTAATTCTTACTTTTAAAAAATACATAAACGGATAAACCTTATTTAAAAATACATAAATCTTATTTAAAGCTCATGTGCACTGTCGGGCAATGTCGAGGCGGGGGTATTGTCGAGCGGGGAACATGGGCCTCATGTGCACTGTCAGTTGATCGAGCTCCTAAGAGCGGACAAAATTGAGCGGGGGTAATTCTTATTTTAAAAAAAACATAAATCTTATTTTAAAAGTAAATTTTATTGAAAACGCGTTGTATTTATGTATTGATTTGACATGTATTTATGAATTTCATTACACATTTATTTTCATTAAATTAAAGGGCGTGTCATCCATCAATAAAAAAAGGCAATTGTTAACCGCACCCCAGTTTTGGCTATCCGCAACTCATGATTTATATGAATTATTACGTGTTTTTTTGTATATACGCCTTGTACAAGCATTTTTAGGAAAAGTGTTCAACACGAAAGTTGTAGATATCGTCGAGATCTACAACTTTTGTGTTGCACATTTTTCCTAAAAATGCATGCACAATGCGTATTTCCAAAAAATCGTTATATATATATTATATATATATAGTTACACCCATGTTTCAATTCGGGGGGCAATACGCGCGTCTTGTGCGTGCATTTTTAGCAAAAGTGTTCAACACAAAAGTTGTAGATCTCGACGATATCTACAACTTTTGTGTTGAACACTTTTCCTAAAAATGCTTGTACAAGTCGTATTTCTAAAAAAACACGTAATAATTCATATAAAAGGGGGTTGCGGATAGCCAAAACTGGGGGTGGTTCGTGCGTGATTTTATTTTAATTCCAAAATTATAATAAAAAAATAATGTTATATTAATTAATTTGCATTCATTTTTAAATTTAATATATTTTTAATTTTTAGTTTTGTTTTGTTCAAAATTTTATGGAGGGAAATTTTCATCCGTATATTTCATTCATTCATGTGAGAGAGAGATAGAGCTGCATGGGAGAGAGGCAGAAAATTTTTTATAAAAAGTTAAAGATTTATAAAAACCTCCGTACGCGCAAAAATACATGTCGCAATAGTACCACATATCTGCGACAGCCGCGCACGAATGTTTGCGAGCTGTAGGAGTAATGTGGTCGCGTTAGAGCACTATCGAGGCGGGGTACTGTCGCGCGAATACAATTTTTTTTAAAAAAAATAATAATAATTCAAAACTTTGATAATAAAATTGTACAAAAATTGAAAATAAAATATGATATATTTTTTATAACAAAACTTTAAAAACTTCCATGATGTGGTTACAATTGATACTTATTGTGAGAAAAGTTTTCAATTTGTAACGTAACATTAGTGTTGTTACAAATACTTATAGTTATAGTAACGAATTAATTATTATTGTAACAAAGTTTAAAATATTCGTTACAAAAAAGTTCTTTTTTGTAACAACAAAAAAACTTTGTTACTAAATATAACTATTAGTAACAAACTGTGTTTCAGTTACATTCCAGTCCTTACAACAGGTGCAGTTTGTTGTAGTGTTAGCCACTTCCTCCTCGATCGCCTTCAAACGCTCGGGGGAAAAGTTCCTCTTCTTTTGAATTACAGGCTTGCATGCAGGGTTGATGTTTAACGAGTGATAGTTAACGCCAGGATCTACCCCGGGCATGTCTTCTGGGCTCCAAGCGAAAATGTCCTCGTTCTCCTGTAGGAAGGTTGTGAACTTTTCTCGCTCCTCTTGTGACAAGAGTGACCCGACCTGAACAGTCTGAGTCGGGTCTCGTCGGGAAAGTGGTACTTCTACTAGCCCTTCAACGGGCGCTTCTCGCTGCAAAGTAGCTTCGTCTCGTATGTCGAAGTTATTGATGTTGAGGGCGGTTGCCCTTACTGGTTGAGCCTGCTTCAGATAGCAGGTTCTGGCTGCCTCTTGGTCCCCTCTTACGACTCCTATGCCTGCGACAGTTGGGAACTTCATAGCCAGATGTTGAATGGAAGGGATTGCCCCGAAGATTGACTGGAGCGGTCTCCCGAAGATGGCATTATAGGCGGAGGTGGACTCTACCACCATGAACTGGATGTTGTGCGTTGACTGTCTTGGAAACTCGCCCAATGTGACTGGGATAATGATCATGCCCTACACCGGGACAGGTCTGTTGTCGAAGCCGTAGACGGGCCCGGCCGCAGGACTAAGCTGGTCCTTCGTGAGCTTCATACTTTGCAAGGTGGAGAGGAGCAGGACATCGACTGAGCTTCCGTTGTCGACCAGTATTCTCTTTACCTTGAAGCAGGGATCCCCGATCCCTGCGCTGATCACGAGCGGATCCTGGTGCGGAAGCCGCAACCCTTGCAAGTCTTCATCTCCGAAAGCTATCGTAATATCCTGCTTGAGTTTTTTGTCTTCGTGGTCTCTTACGGACTGGGCAATCGAGAGGATTTGCGATGCTAAGACGGGGGGTACAGCGATCGTCTCGATTTCTCCCACCATCGGCCTTCCTCCACCTGCGCCTCGGGGGGTGGGGGGCTGCTCTCCTGCCTCCCTGGGCTGCTGGGGCTGATTGGGAATCTGGCCTTGTAAGAATCTTTCCAGGAGTCCCTGACGGATGAGGCGCTCGATTTCGTCTTTAAGTCTGGTGCACTCCTCGGTGGTATGTCCGGTTCCCCGATGGAACTCGCAGTACCTGGACTGGTCGCCCCTTGGATTTGGCGGGGGTATCCGGGGCATGCGGAGTTCGGGGTTGTTCTGAATGGCATAGAGCATATTCGTTCTGGTGGTGTTCAACGGGGTGTAGATCCTGAGCGGCTGTGGTCCCAGATCCCTTCGGGGGTCACGTCGGCGCTCGTCGCCGCGGCGCTCCTCGCCTCGACGTTCTTCTCGTTCGCGAGGGGCATGATCTGATCCCCTCTTCCTTCCTTGGCTTCCTTCGAACTGCCGACGGTGCGCTTCGATGGCCTCATCTGCAGATTTGTTCTTCAACCCGATGAACGAGGTCGGGGTAACTTGGTACGGTTTCTCTCATGATAGCCGAGTACAAGCCACTTGGGCGGAGTCCTCCCAAGAAAACTCCTCGCAGGAGCTTGGGGTCAACCCCTGGAATCTGCCGAGCCTCGGTAGTGAAGCGTCGGAAGAAGTCCTTGAGTGTCTCTCCGTCGTTCTGGCGGATCCCTGAGAGATGGGAGGGATCCCGGACAATTCGGCGTATGGCGATGAACTGATCCACGAACTGTTGCACCATTTCTGTGAAGTTGTTGATGGCCCAATTCCGCAGAGAATGGAACCAAGTGCGCGCTTGTCCCTTCAAGGTTGCCGGGAACACTTGGCAGAGGAGCTGATCAGGAGCGCTGTAAATCCTCATGATGGTGGTGAAGTGATTGACATGTTCCAAAGGATCGTCCGTCCCGTCGAATGTCTCGATGCTGGGAAGCTTGAAGCCATTCGAAATTGGATGGGCTAGGACTTGAGGCGACAACGGGGAGCCCTGATGTGCGGGACGGCGGGCGAGTGTGGCGCGTCGCTCTGCTTGGGCGTACTCTTCCTCTATCATATCACATATTTCTTCTCGCGTAGTTCTTTTCGTTGCTCGCTCAGGGGCAGCTCTTCTGGGGTGATGGCGACGGTGGTCAGCTTCTGGGCCTCCAGCTGGCGGGGCAAGGTGAGCGGAACTCGTCGCGTTGGAGAATCCTTCTGAAGCCTCGTCCTCCTGAATGACTTCTTGGTTCGGGGCATGATTCAGAAATGGGGGCGGTGGTGCGTTCAGAGCTGGTGGCTGAATCGGAGCTTGAGGAGCCCTGAGATTCCTCACGAGGGCCAGCATCTCGGCTTGATGCTCTTCAATCTGTTGCATGCGTACTTCCAGCCCAGCTGCGGGCGTAGGCAGTGCCCCCTCCGCGGGAGGTGCATTGATAAGCGAGTGGGAGGGAGCTGGGTCGACGTGTCCCTCCGGTACTGACCCTTCAGTAGTGCGAGCACTCTTTCTTTCCATAACAGTTGGCTTTCAAAGAGTTTTGGGAAGTTTCCCACAGACGGCGCCAAACTGTTGCGGAACGCTTAGGGCTCTTGGTAGACCGGTCCAATTGAACCACCTTAGCTCGTGAGCGAACTAAGCGCGCACACAGTCAATTCGAGACTCGCTGAGTACACTGAGACTTTTTAACGTGGAAAACCCGGAAAGGGTAAAAACCCACGCGGCTGGATATGTGTCGACCAAACTTCACTATCTTCTGGGGGTTACAATTTGGTAGTTAGAACTTGAGCGCGACAGGCCGCTGCTCGTTACAATAATAGAGAGGGAGAAAGAGCTCCGGGGGTGACAGACCACCTCTCGGAAAAACTAAGTCTTTTTCCTTCTGGGAATTCTGGGGAACAAAAGTGAGAAGACCCGGAGAACAAAAGTGAGAAGCCTCCGGGGAACAAAAATGAGAAGGCGTGTCGCCTTTCAGGATGAAGAAAATCTTCAAGTCCCCGAAGAAGATCTTCCAGCCCTGAAAGAGAATTCTGCAAAAGTCTGCAAGGAGCTCTCCCGGGTTCTCAAGTCAAGGTCCCCTCAAATGAAGCCTTGGGGCTCCTTTTATAGCTTTGGCCGAGGGCAGTCTGGTAATTTCTCCGTTTGCAGTTTCCATAAATGCTCGGCGGACGAATCATATTTTCTGGTTCGGGGCACACGGATCGCCATTTTTCGTAAATGTCCACCTTACCCTTCGGGCAGTTCCGGTAGTTCGGGCAGTTCTGTTGGAGGCGAAAAAGGCGACATGTTGTTCCTGAAATCTGAGAAACTGGAAAGACAAAAATTGAGCACGCTGGAAAGACAAAAAGTGAGAAAGTCATAAAGACAAAAAGTGAGAATGCTTCTGAGCGTGCTCAGAAGCGTTCTGAGCGTGCGCGAGCGCTGAGGTGCTCCGAACGTGCCGCGGACCACGGGGATGCCCCGGGCGGACGGCGGAACGGGGAGTCGTCCCCCAAGGAGGAATTGAGATCCGACGCACCCGACGAGAGGGCGCGAACGCGGCGGGGGCCCCTTCGAGCCCCCCTGCGGAAAAAGGCGAGGGGAGGGGGCCGGACCGCACCCTACGGGCGGTGCGGCCGAGACGCACCCCGGGGGGGTGCGGCTGGGCCACACCCCTTGAGGGGTGCGGCCGGGGCCGCACCCCAAGGGGGTTGCGGCCGGGGCCGCACCTCAAGGGGGGTGCGGCTTGGCCGCACCCCTTGAGGGTTGCGGCCAGGCCGCACCCCCTTGGGGGGTGCGGCTGGGCCCCGCACCACCTTGGGGTGCGGCCGGGGCCGCACCCCAAGGGGGGTGCGGAGGGGCCCGCACCTCAAGGGGGGTGCGGAGGGGCCCGCACCTCAAGGGGGGTGCGGCTGGGCCGCACGTCCCAAGGGGTGCGGCTTGGCCGCACTCCGGGAGGGGTGCGGTCGGGGTGCGACCGGGTCGCTCCTCCGCGATGGGGGGCGCTGCCCGCACGCTACCGTGCGCTTCCGTGCGCGCGGTAGCGTGCGTACCTGCGGCTTGCGCGTGCTTTGACCTCGTCGGCGGGCGGCGTAAATGGCGGGTTCGATCTCTCAAACTTAAGCGATTATGCGTTGACCGTTGACCCCACCTCTCTTCGGCTGGGTTTCCTTTAGACGTAACCCGAGGCCTTTACGGGTGTATAACAAGTAGATTTGGATGAAGAAATTATTAAGCTTAATTACAGCTAGAATAGGTAGTTTATTTTGTTAGCAAAGTAGTTTGTTTATTCATGTGTGAAAATAATGAAGTGTGTATTATTGTGAACGAGTGTCACATCTTTCAATTAATGTGCCAGCTTGATCCATGTAAATCACATGCTGAAACCTGGAGCAGTGCAATATTTAAAAAATAATAAAATGAAAAGAGAGCAGATCTGATTGGCCAATCAAATGCAACCAAAGGCAGCGGTCGATCGTCGTTTGCGAACTCTCGATCTCACTTAAGGAACTACATTTGCTTTTATGTTCAAAACTAGTTTTTTTTCTTGATGGTGATCATAATTGTTGTCATGTCAAAGATACATTCTATGATCGTGACGTTTTTGTCCAAACTCATCAGAGCAAAAACAACGTGCCAAATGGGGAGATATTTTATATGCGTCCAACGCCGTGCCAAATGGTCGTGACGTTGGTTGTTTTTTTTGCTCAAAAGTACATTTGTTGCTTAAAGTTATAATTTTTTCAAAAAAAATAAATATTACGGCATATAATTTATGGTAATTTACAGTTATTTTAAATACATGTATCTTTAAAATAAAAATCAGTCGGTAAAAATACAGTTGGATTTACAACTCTAATTTTGGACTGTAATTTCTGAAAAAAACAGATAGTATCCATTTGATCATCTAGTGGTCAAAAGCACTTTAACATATATCCTGTGGTGCAGTTTTTTTTGGATTAAAAAAACTATAAAAGTATGGGAAAAATTGAACCCGTTGGATCAAAAGATCAGGACCGCGAAATGAATACTATCCATTTCGTCAGAAATGAAGAGGATCCTAATCTAAAAACAGTTGAGTAAAAAAATTTGAACTGCACTTTTCAGGTAGTAATTTACAACTGTTATTTTGAGGGGAAAAAAACGTTTAGACACCATACTAATTGAGCCCAATTAATTATGTAATGTTATCTTCTTTCTGTGAAGCGTGTGAACTCATACACCAGGCACAAACGTGTGAAATCAAAGACATATTTTAACATTGCTCGGACGGCGGGCCCTCAGCTTCCTCTGCTATTTAAAGCATCCGAATGCTTGAGAAGTGATCACCACCACCACCACCACCACCACCACCATTAATCCATATCTCCATTGTCTCTAGCTAGCTGTGAGATATGGCTGCTCTAATGGCTATGGCTTATAGCACGATGGCCATGCCAGCAACTTCCTCTCGCAGGAAAGATAGCACGGCGCTCGTTTTTTTAACGGCTAATCATCATCATAAATCCCCTGCAGTAAATTTAAAACCGGCATCCCCGCCCGCTCTGGTTTTTCCGGCAGTTTTTCCATCCTCCACTTCCGGCGCCGTCCGAGCATTATTAATATCGTCGTCGTCAAAACGGTATATTTGTAAAGCATCTGCTAGGAACGATAATCATCTTCCTGATCCAATATTAAATGAAGAAGATGCCGCCGACTTACTATACTGTCCCGGCCATAAGCCGCATAACACCTTCCCTCGCCACTTTGTTTTTGGTGCTGCTAGCGCTGCATTTCAGGTTTCTTCTTCGTCTTCATCTTCATCTTCATCTTCATCTTCATCTTCATCTTCTTCTTCTTCTTTTCTCTCTCTCTCTCTCTCTCTCTCTCTCTCTCTCTCTCTCTCTCTCTCTCTCTCTCTCTCTCTCTCTCTCTCTCTCTCTATTTATATATATATAATGATTTATTATGGATCAGGTGGAAGGAGCAACTAAAGAAGGCGGAAGAGGCGCCAGCATATGGGATACCTTCTGTCAAAAATATCCAGGTGCATGCGTCTCGAGCTGCCTTAATTATCCCATGTATTTTATTTATTTATTTATTTATTAAATTCTAGTAATTAAATGAGTTTTATTTCTGATCAGGAAAAATTGCTGATGGGTCAAGTGGCGATCCGGGAGCAGGCTCGTACTACCGCTACAAAGTAAGAGCACATGCATGTTGCATATTATTAATCAATATGCAGTCCACTTTTTTTTTAATATATCAAAAAAAATGATCAAAAGACATTCAAAATTCATATAAATACAAACACACACACACACATCTGCACTAATCTTGATGAGACTTGATGCATGCAGGAGGATGTGAAACTCTTAGCAAACATCGGGCTGAAGGCGTATAGATTCTCTATATCTTGGTCAAGAGTTCTCCCGAGTAAGCTGTGTTAATTATTATATATGATTATAAATTTATATCATATATGTATATACATCTATGTATGCACAAACTGCTCCCTAGTCTTAATAATTAATACTAACATGGGAGCATGCAGACGGCCGCGGCGAACCAAACCTTGAGGGGATCATATACTATAACAATTTGATCGATGAGCTGAAAAAGAACGGTGCGTAAATTAATTATAAATTACAATTTGATCCAGACTGCATGCGTACTTTAATTAACTATTACTATTTCTTATGCGGCGGTCAGGAATTGAGCCGTATGTTACTCTGTTTCATTGGGACGTTCCTCAGGCTTTAGAGGATGAGTACGGAGGCTTTCTAAGTCGTCGGATCGTGTAAGCTATATATTGCCAGTACCAGCGCTAGCTGCATATAGCTAGCATTATATTTGCAATATATGCTAGCTATACATTGTATAATGTATAATGAGGTACGTGCGTTTTAAATTTCAGGGAGGACTACAAGAATTATGTAGATCTATGCTTCAATGAGTTTGGAGATAGGGTGAAGCATTGGATCACTTTGAACGAGCCATATATGTTTTCCACGTTGGGATATTGCTACGGAATCCATGCGCCCGGCCACTGCACTCCGGATTTGAAGGTCGGAGACAACGAGTTTGTATGCCCCGTCGGAGATTCTATTAGAGAACCTTATAAGGTCGCCCACAACTTACTCTTGGCTCATTCCGAAGCGGTCCAACTCTATAAGGATAAGTATAAGGTTTGTGAGCGTGCGTGCGTGCCAGCTCCATCACGATATATCATCATGACTATTTCAGCCTTGTAATTATCAGCCATTAATTTACTGGCCGACGATGTGCAGGCTAAATTTAGAGGAGAAGTGGGCATCACATTGGTTTCCCACTGGTTCGAGCCTTATGACAACCAGCCTTCTAATATAGAGGCGCACCGTAGAGCCCTTGACTTCATGCTGGGATGGTAAGTCGTGATGATCAAATCAATCATTTATGTGATCGCCGGTAATAATGTTAATGAGCAATATATATACTATATGCGCCCATGCAGGTTTTTGGATCCGTTGAAGTTTGGGAACTACCCATTTTCCATGCGAGCATTGGTAGGGGAGAGACTCCCAGCTTTCACGCCCGAAGAGTCCGCAAAACTCGTAGACTCTTTTGACTTTATCGGTCTCAACTACTACACAGCCAGATATGCGAGAGACAAGTCCAATTCTAAGTTTACGGACAAGATTAACACCTGCGATGATGATATGCACGTGGACGTTCTCGGTAATTCAATCAACCCCGGCTCGATCTAGCTACTAAATTATTAATTTATTTTAATTAATTATTAGCTGTAAGAAAAAAATGATGAAACTTGGCTGCGTTTATGTTATGCAGTTGCAAAGGGAAATGTCCCCATTGGCCCGGCCGAGGTAAATCTATTTTATTTTCTACCAATATTTATTTATTTGCAAAATTACTGCTTACAGTCAACGCAATATTATTATTATATTTGCGCGCAGCCAAATAGTTGGGTGAACGTGTACCCCAAAGGAATAAACAAACTCCTTCTGCACATAAAGAGAAGATACAGCAACCCTCCTGTATATATCACTGAAAATGGTGTGTGCTAGCCATAATTATATTAATTATTGGGGGTTTATAGATTATTTAGAATATTTTATATACTCTTAATTACTATGTTGCGAGCAGGAGTTCTTGAGTATAACAAGACTAACAAACTGAGAGAAGCGGAGGCGGTAAAATTACCGGCACCGATGGAGGACACATTCCGGTCCGAGTACCACACCTCTCACCTCCACGAGCTTGAGGATGCCTTGAGGTAATTAATTAATAACATATGATGAGTTCATTAAGTTAACTTGTATTTTTGTTTTATAAATACAAATGATTTTATCTGATGTATTTATGTATATATATATATATATATTAAAAATTGCAGCAGCAGAGCGGACGTGAGAGGGTACTTTGTGTGGTCACTTCTGGACAGCTTTGAATGGAACGATGGGTACACATGCCGGTTCGGCTTGAACCACATAGACTACAAGAATCTAGATAAGCCGAATCTGACGAGGTACCCCAAGGAGTCTGCGATATGGCTCAGCCGTTTTCTGAAGAACATCAGACATCTCGGGGAGGAGCAGTCCGATACGCCGCCGCCGCCGAAGGCCACCACGTCACCCCTCATCCCTACCCCCATCCCTGAACCAATTAAAATTCAGCCGTAATGATCTCTTATCATGTATGTAACTATATATGATCCAGGCTGCAACATCCTAGCTTTTTGCCCGGTAATAAATAAAACCTAATCGCCTACGGCAGGAATCATGTCATGTTGCTCGTGTTTTTCAAAAGTATCTTCGTGGCTCTATTGCATAATTCTCTACTACTGCTATTACTAATTAACAAACTCATGCATATATTGCAAACATGAAGAAAAGGTTACTAAACACAATTTACAAATGTGGCGGAGAATCCACCTCGCTCTGCCCGCCCGTCCCCTCCCATAAAGAAACATGTGTTGTTGAAATCCGGATACCGGTTCAATTATGTTCGAGATTTGGGGAATAACTTGAGTTACTTCTCTCTTCGTCAGATCGCTAGGTCTAAGTATTTCGAGCTGGGAACTGACCCTCACTGTACGTATATGGTGAATAGTTGCTTAAGGACGGACCCACTGGACGCGGCGAGGAGGTCCCGCCACTAACCCGGAATTCTTACTCGACTTTTCCTCACAAAACCAATGGCTGAGCCTGTATCTCAGATAGCACGAAAGAAAATGGAGGAAAGCTCAGGCTCTCTTGGGGGGGGGGGGATCCGTGCTGATCTGAGAAATAATAGGTCTTATTTATAGGCAAATCTTCATGAGCGCAAAATAGTCCTATTGGCCTGCGGATAACTCCCTCCGCCTTAACCAAATTATTATACGCAGAACCAAGTGATCTGTGAACAGCTCCTCGTGCATTTTTGCAATTACTAACTGCATCCCTCGTTGGTCTGCGGATAGTGAGGGAGGATTGATGAGTCGGGTTGATCCGGCCTCTCCTGGGTCCCTCCTTGGGCGAGTACGGCTGAGGCGACTAGGCTCATTCCCTACTCGTCGGGGGCCAGTTCGCCTGAGGCAGGCTCACTCGAGGCCAGATCAGACTCGCCTCGCCCTGGGCGAGAAGGAGTTTTGTCATCGGGACGATCGAGCTGTTCATATCGTCTAGACGAATCGCACTTATAACATCGAGAATAGAAATCATGTCATCTAGACGAGATTATGTCGTCGAGAAGAGGCTATCTCGTCGAGAAGAGAAAGAGGCGCATTCGCCTCACCTTACCCTGGGTGAGTTAGGTCAATAATAGGTCTACTCGCCGAATACGGGTTGTACACAATCCCCGCTCTTTGCGAGCTCGCCCGAGGTCGGAAAGAAGAGTCTAACCCTTATTTGGCGAGATCAAGCTTAGGAGAGGAGACACGCTGATTGCCCCATGTGTCTCTGAAAGTGCACAGTGTGCCTCTGAGTAAACTCTAGAGGGGCGTGAAGAGAGATTTAAAAATATTTCTATCCGATTTGTGCACACACAATAAAAACACTAAGTGTTATGCTTCAACAATACCTAACACTGAATAAAACTAATGTTGTTAAAGTAAATCAAAAAAATTGTAAGCTAGAAGGGACAACACAGAAAATTATCACACGCACATGAGACACAAAATTTTATAGAGGTTCCCCAAAATGTGGATAGTCCTCTCTTCTACCACCTGGTAGGAATGCACAACCTGTGCCTGAGACTTTTGATAAGAAGACTCTAAGAACCAAAGATCTTTTGATAAGGAGATCTTGAACCACTCAGATCTTTTGATAAGGAGATCTTGAACCACTCAGATCTTTTGATAAGGAGATCTTGAACCACTTAGATCTTTTGATAAGGAGATTTTGAACCACTTATATCTTTTGATAAGGAGATCTTGAACCACTGAATCCTTTGGAAGAGGGATTCTTAAACTCTGTACAGTTGAGGAAGATGAAAGAAGAAAGGAGATGGAGAAGAAGAATTCTATTCTCAGAATTCTGTAGAAGCTTTCAGCTTCTATTTTTCTCTTCAATGGATCTGCTAATGATGAACCCTTGCTTATGATTGTGATGATTTGCAAGGGTTATATTCTTCAGATCTTTTTGTATATCTTTTACTTGTTATATGGCTACTATATGATGTTGATGAAAAAGCAGTTCTATTTTCTGTCCTGAGAGCACTTGTTTTCTCTATTTGTCTCTATTAGGGTTTCATGAGAAAGAAGAAGAAGTAGAAACCCTAATCGATAAAAATGTAGCAGATTGTGATGAATGCACTGTGTTTTCCTCTCTTCTCATCCTATTTACTGTGTCCATGCTTAATTTTGAATTTGTTTCCTCTTTTGGATTGTCTTGAGAAGGCATAGTCTTGACAATTAATCTCTCTTTCTTCTTTTGTTCACGACCCGTCTACCAGCTGTTTGAATCCTTTCCAAGAAATCTTTTCCTGTCTTCTTTAATGCTCCTCTCCATTCTAGGCAATAAATAAGCCGTTGTAGAACGGTCTTTAGTGTTGTGGGCCTTCAGAGAGAGTTCTAAAAGAACAACTGAAAAAGGTTTCCTTTTCAGACTGTTTTCGACGCTGCGTCGACTTCTTTATCTCTCTTATCGACACACAAGTTCTTGTAAGAGCAACTTCGAATTCCTTCTATCTCTGGTTGAACTCTGTTGTCGACATTACATCGATTACTTATCGACGTAACCGTCGAGTTGAAGACTTCATATTGAACTTCATTGTCTGCGTCGAATTGTAGTTGACGTTGCGTCGACTTCAGATGGCTTCTACAGACACTTCCTTCTGCTTTGAATTGAAATCGAGATTGCGTCGACTTCTAAGATAACTTCGACATGCTCCTTTATCTACGTCGACTTCTATTCGATGTAGCGTCGACTTGATATACTCTGACAGAGAGATTGAGTTGCTTGGAATCTAGTCTGAGTTGCGTCGACATCAAGTCGAAGTTGCGTCGACTTATATTCGATGCAAGTATTAATTCAACTCAGATTGTCCTTGTCCTGACCTAGTATTGTCACTCTAAGATGAGTGAGACATCATAAGACATCTAATGACCAAATTACCCTTACTATACAATGGGTAATAAACCTAAGAAGTAAAATCACTTATATTTAATTTGTTAAGTTAAATCAAAAAGGGGGTTTTCCCAACAATCTCCCCCTATTATCTTAACAAATTTTACAGATTGCTTTAAAGTGATTTTACCCATTCTTTTACATAGACAAAAATACAAAATACATACAGGGCAATATAGACAATAAAATATGAAATCGCAGACTATTTCATACAGTGTCAAGTAAGTTTTATTGTTTTTGATAATTATATTCACCAAAGTATTGAACTCATCTCAAAATTAGAGTACCTGGACCTCACTGTCCTCTATCAGTAGTTTTCCTTTTTCTGGAAAAGACCTTTGGAACTTCCTTCCTTTGTGCAACTGTAAGTGGTTCATTTTCTTCTTCAGAATTCCTCATTGCTGCCTCATTGATTTCATCCTCTTTGGGAGGCTCCCCCTAAGATTTTGCATTCTCCTCAGCATCCTGAGCAGCTTCTTGTGCAATCTTTGCAACCTCATCTAGAAGCATATCATTCACAAGGGTCTTATGATTGTAAGACTCTGTGCTCTTTCCTAACTACAGTTATTTCCTTTTGACTATTGAGGAAATCATTGCAAAACTCTTTAACGAAATTTTTAAAATCATCAGAATTGAAATCAAAGTTTTCAAACAGAGATACATATTCTTCTTCATCGTCATCTGATGACATCCTCAATGCCATCATGCAAGCTGCTTCTGCTTCTGCTTCTTCATCACTCTTAGATGAAGAGGAGTTTAACTCTGCTTCAGAGTCACTCCAGGTTCCAGCAATGAAACTTTTGCCTTTCTTTTTGTCTTTCTTCTTGAAAGACTTCTTTTTCTTCTCTTCTTTGCTGCTGCTCCTGACCCTTTGTTCCTGTGGGCATTCAGGGGCAATGTGCCCTAGCTTATTACAGGTGAAGCAAATTATCTCCTCCTTTGGAGTCTTATCATATCCGTGCTTTAAACTCCTTTCTCTTCTTCTCGAGTCTTTTATTTTGACCCATTTCTGAATCTCCTTGCTATGAGACTAAACATTTCAACTTCATGAGTGGAGGGCTCTCCTTCAGCAGCTTTCAGAGCGATACTTCTTTGGATAGGAGCTGGAGTTGTCTCCCTTTCCTCTGATTCAGCCCTGTTCTTCAGAAGCATCTCATATGACTTAAGCTTTCCTAGCAAAGCATCAGTAGAGATTTCTCTATGACATCTAGACTCTCTGATTGCCCAGATCCTTGAATCCCATGAGCTAGGGAAGAACATGAGGATCTCATCATTTATTTTTGTTAAGGATATCTCCTTATCCAGATTCTTCAGCTCATTAACAATGATGTTGAATCTGTCTTCATCTCAGCAACAGATTCATCAACTTTCTTTTGAAAGTTCTTATATTAGGATATGAGAAGAGACTTCATGTCCTTTCTTTCATCAGAACTTCCTTATACCAGTATGGAAAGAGATTCTCAGATCTCTTTGGCTGATTGGCAGCCAGCCATCTTCTGGAAGATGTCATCTGACATGGTGGATACCAGAATGTTCATAACTTTGGCAACACATGCCTTCTACTTCTTTTCAGTCTCTGTCCACTCAGCCCTGTGTATAGGTTCCTGTGTAGAGGCTCCACTGGCAACCTTCTTGTATGGGGCTGGAGGACCTATAATGATAACATCAAGGATGTCCTCATCAATAGAGTTCATATATAACTTTATTCTGGCCTTTCAGAGTGTAAACTTATTTAGGTTACACACTGAAGGTCTTGTTGAGGCATAATCCTTAGAACTCATTTTCTTAATAAAATAATTTTATTGTATGGAAATAAGAGTAGGAGGTCTTTTTGATCAAGGGGTTAGCCTTTTAATGATCAACCTGCTATTGATACCAATTGAAAGTGCACAGTGTGCCTCTGAGTATACTCTAGGGGGGGGGGGGGGTGAATAGAGATTTAAAAATATTTCTATCCTATTTGTGCACACACAATAAAACACTAAGTGTTATGTTTCAACAATATCTAACACAGAATAAAACTAATGTTGTTAAAGTAAATCAGAAAAACTATAAGCTAGAAGGGACAACACAAAAAATTATCATACAAAGAAGACACAAGATTTTATAGAGGTTCCCCAAAATGTGGGTTGTCCTCTCTTCTACCACCTAGTAGTAATGCACATCCTGTGCCCGAGTCTTTTTATAAGAAGACTCTAAGAACCAAAGATCTTTTGATAAGGAGATCTTGAACCACTCAGATCTTTTGATAAGGAGATCTTGAACCACTCAGATCTTTTGATAAGGAGATCTTGAACCACTCAGATTTTTTAATAAGGAGATCTTGAATCACTGAATCCTTTGGAAGAGGGATTCTTAAAACTCTGTACAGTTAAGGAAGATGAAAGAAGAAAGGAGATGGATAAGAAGAATTCTGTTCTCAGAATTCTGTAGAAGCTTTCAGCTTCTATTTTTCCCTTCAATGGATCTGCTAATGATGAACCATTGCTTATGATTGTGATGATTTGCAAGGGTTATATTCTTCAGATCCTTTTGTATATCTTTTACTTGTTATCTGACTACTATATGATGTTGATGAAGAAGTAGCTCTATTTTCTGTCCTGAGAGAGCACTTGTTTTTTCTATTTGTCTCTATTAGGGTTTCAGGAGAAAGAAGAAGTAGAAACCCTAATCGACAAAACTGTAGCAGATTGTGATGAATGCACTGTGTTTTGCTCTCTTCTCATCCTATTTATTGTCTATGCTTAATTTTGAATTTGGTTCCTCTTTTGGATTGTCATGAGAAGGCATAGTCTTGGACAATTAATCTTTCTTTCTTCTTTTGTTCATGACCTGTCTGCCAGCTGTTTGAATCCTTTCCAAGAAAGCTTTTTATGTCTTCTTTAATGCTCCTCTCCATTCTAGGCAATAAACAAGTCATTGTAGAACGGTCTTTAGTGGCGTGGGCCTTCAGAGAGAGTTCTTAAAGAACATCTGATAAAGGTTTCCTTTTCAGACTGTATTCGACACTTCATCGACTTCTTTCTCTCTCTTATCGATGCACCTTCAAGTTCTTGTAAGAGCAGCTTCGAATTCCTTCTAGCTCTGGTTGAACTCTGTTGTCGACATTATGTCGATTACTTATCGACGTAACCGTCGAGTTGAAGACTTCATTTTGAACTTCATTGTCTGCATCGAGTTGTAGTCAACGTTGCATCGACTTCAGATGGCTTCGACAGACACTTCCTTCTGCGTTGAATTGAAATCGAGATTGCGTCGACTTCTAAGATAACTTCAACATGCTCCTTTATCTACGTCGACTTCTATTCGACACAGCGTCGACTTGATATACTCTGATAGAGAGATTGAGTTGCTTGGACTTCTAGTCTGAGTTGCATCGACATTAAGTCGAAGTTGTGTCGACTTATATTAGACGCAAGTATTAATTCAACTCAGATTGTGCTTGTCCTGACCTAGTCTTGTCACTCTAAGATGAGTGAGACATCCTAAGACATCTAATGACCAAATTACCCTTAATATACAAAGGGTAATAAACCTAAGAAGTAAAATCACATATATTTAATTTGTTAAGTTAAATCAAAAAGGGGGTTTTCCCAACAGTCTCCCTGTTTGGTTTTCCTTAGGGGTAGACACATCATATGTGTGCATCGGAATAAACAAGAACAACCCAAAAGATTCATAAAAGGATCTTACTAAAACCATTAATCAAGAAATTACAAAACCAATTTTAGATAAATTACCTGTGCGGGATTAAGTCACAACTCAATCGGATGCTCCGAGAAAATTCTTCTCTGAATTGGAATCCTATTCTGATTCTTCTTCTTCCTTGTTCCTGCGGCTATGTCGAGATTGGCAAGTTTGCCTGAAGGAGTGAGTGTAGAAATAGATCTACACCTCCATAGAAGTCAACACGAGCGAAGAAGAGCCCTAAACTCTTGTCGAACAAGAGCTAGGTTGGAGATGGAGTGCCCTCTACGTCTCCACCGATTATTAGATCTGTTCTAAGAAGAGGTTGTGACAACAAAGGATCGGACGGGACACGGCTAGATCTCGCAGGGACTCTTCTTGTTGACGTCCAGTAGCAACAAGATCTCACAGGAACATTTCCTTCACAATCTCCAGAAGCGGCGACAGATTTTGCACTGGAACGGGTTGTTGATAGGGAACCTTTCGATCAGGAACACCCTCCTCATTTTGCGTCGCCCTCTTCCGATCTCGCTCTGTCTCGGGTATATCGAAAACCTAAAGTGTCTGGCCTTTTATACCCATGATTATAAGGCAGACAGAAGTTTCCTCTATCCGCAGACCCAGATAAATTCGAGTATAAAGGCTTCGTCGGGATTACATCATTCGTAGAGACATCTTGACGAAATTGTTAAGACATCTCGAAGAAGTCGATCATTCGTCTAGACCGTCTCGACGAATCAACAAGTGACATAATATTTGTCGAGACGGTCTCGACAAAATCATCGAGACATCTCGACAAAATCGTTGAGACATCTCGACAAAGTCATCGAGACATCTCGACGAAATAGCTGTGACAGTCCATGGCATCAAGACGTTCTTGCCGACATTGATTACGAGTTGATATTCATAATATCAGCTTGTGATCACGACTACAGGTTATCTGTCATGACAACATTCACAATGTTGTCTTCAAGTCTTCTCGCACGATATTCACAATAACGTCTTGAAGCCTTTTCGACATGCTCCATACAATATTCATAATATCTAAGAACCAGTCTTCCCAAACCAACTATATTCCAAACAATCATAGGATTGATCCTTTCATTCATATCCGATATGAACAAGGCCAACACAATCCTTTCTCCAATTTCTTCAAACGCTCTTATGTGCGACCCAATAGGCTCATATCGCGTTGGCAGTGAGACTAACTACTTGATTACTTCCTGATCAAGTTAGAAACTCCAATAGTCTCCCAATTGATCTAGAAGGTATCAACAAAAGTCTCACAAGTAATGAGTGGCATCTAGCAATGCATCATTACTACCCAAGCAATAAGAGTTCATAACTCAAACAAGCAATTCTGTGAACAATGTATCAGTGTTGTCACGTCCTTTGTCCATTACATCCGGATTGAACTATAGGCATGGACCGTGTCACCCTCATAATTGTTCAACCCAGGATCTCTTGATCTAGAATATACCTTCTGAGAGTGGTAAGCTTATTATCACATATTGATTCAACCCAGCATGGCCATGCATTTCTCAGTTTCATTTCATCAAGGGGGGCCCATGGATGTAACTCCTGTCATATAGGAGGACAAATTTCATTTATGTCCACACACAAACACTCAAATGATTCATAACATACCTAATAACCATCCTTATCATCAACCATTCTCAAGGAAGACTTTAGATGACATCAAAGTACGCACCTCCTCACTTGATGAATGATGTGACTTCAGGTCAAAGAACCATAAACACCATTGTCACTTGAGATCTACTTGTGACACATTTATATAACAATCCACAAAGTATTCTCACGATGGGCATGTCCAATACAACTTGTTCCTAACAAGTACTTATGTGATGAATTGATATTGCATATCATGACCTGTGAGAATCGGTCATCAGTCACCCACATACTAGTCTTGATGTATCATCCTCGCACTAATATCTAAGATGATACCTCGACCAGGGGCCATTTAAGAATGAAACTTCTTTTAAACATAGACCCTCACATTCAAGTCATGTAATTGAATTCCTATGAAAGCAATCATTCTAAGGGCATTTATTATATTAACTACTATATCAAATATAGAAACAAATTGACATAACAAAAGAACTTGTCATAAATGTAAAAATGAAATATAGTACAAATTACAATTCATCATATGAATAAACAGCCAACAGATATACAATCCACAAGGCTACTAGTAAGGATGATCATTCATGTATCTAATACCCATTGATCTAGCATGATTATCATGCTTCCTTTGCGCAAGAGGTTTTATCACTGGATCCGCTATATTTTCTTCAGTCGGTACTCTTACAAATGTTCACCCTCCTCGATCAATAATCTCTCGAATAAGATGGAACCGCCGATGTATGTGCTTGGAACGCTGATGAGATCTAGGTTCCTTAGCTTGTGCAATAGCACCGTTGTTGTCACAATAGAGAACTACAAGATCAACAATGCTAGGAACTACATCTAGCTCGCCGATGAATTTCCTAATCCATACAACCTCCTTTGTTGTATTTGCAGCAGCAATATACTCGGCCTCTGTCGTAGAATCGGCAACTGTCACTTGCTTGGAACTCTTCCAGCTCACAGCCCCTCCATTGAGGAAAAATACAAAACCTGACAGGCACTTTGAGTCGTCCCTATCAGTTTGGAAGCTAGCATATGTGTAGCCTCTTACAACGAGCTCTTCCTCTTCACCAAACACCAAGAACATATCTTTAGTTCTTCTCAAGTACTTTAGGATATTCTTGACTGCTATCCAGTGACAATCACCAGGATAAGACTATTATCTGCTCATCATGCTCAAAGCATATGAGACATCGAGTCGAGTAGACAACATTGCATACATGATTGATCCAATTGTCGAAGCATATAAAATCAACTTCATGCGGTCCTTATCTTCCAAAGATTTAGGACATTGGTCTTTAGAGAGACCCACACAATGTGTCATGGGTAAGAGTCCCTTCTGGACTCAAGCATGATAAACTATTTCAACATCTTCTCAATGTATGTACTTTAGGTCAAACCCAACAACTTTTTCAATCTATCTCTATAGATATTAATACCAAGTATATAAGTCGCTTCACCCAAGTCTTTCATAGAAAAGCAGTCCCTTAGCCTGTTCTTAACAGCTTGCAGGGTTGGAATGTCATTCCCGATGTAACATCCCCCAAAGTGCTAGGCCCCTAGAGAATTTTTGTCATGACCAGTATTGACAAAAATAGGATAAAGTGACATAGGGTACTAGGATGACAAGTTGAGTAGATGAAAAACACATGGTGTGCACCAAGCCACCATGGGCCACCCCAAGGTAGGGAGAACTCAAAGGGGCTAAAGCACCCCATGCATCACTCTTAACCATGGAAAATCTCCCTAGGATGGGTTAATGTACACAAGTTGGGCAAAGAGGCCCCATGAACCTAAGAGAAGGTGTAGAATTGCACATTGGGGTGCATTTAGCAAATCTTGGTTTCTTAGCCTGAGAGTGGCTAAAAAGACTTCAATAAGATAAATTAACCTTACCTTGACTCTATGACCATCCAAGAATAGTGAGTAGGTCACTAGGGACCCATGGGGTCAACCAATTTGGTCAAATTGGCAAAAGTCAACTTTAGGCAAATCTAGGTCAAACCTCTATGAATAAGGACAACTGGACTCCAAATGATCAAATTGGACCCACCCTCATATGTAAACCTCCATAGGGGACCTAATGGACCCAAAATCCATATCATGAGGCCATCAATTTGGAGAAATTGGGCCAATTACTAAAAAGCCCCAGATTGATCTATTTGTGCAAAAACCCTAAATTGACCTTCAATTGACCCATTGTGATCAAATTGATCACCCCTAACACTCTTAGACCACTCAGGGAGTCTAATGGTTCCACATTGGATGCTTGGGATAAGCCAATTTTGGGGAATTGGGCAAAATTACCAATTTGCCCATATTACAACTTATGCCCTTTATGGTTCAATTGGCCCCCAATTGGCCAAATTGACCTAACACAACCCTCCCTAGACACTAAGGAGGGTAATTGAGACCTAAGTAAACCAAAGTGCACAATCAATTTTGGAAGATTAGGGCAAAATCACCAAAATACCCAAATTGCCCCTATAAGCAATTTTGTGCAATTAAGCCTCATATGACCCCACCATGACTCAATTATTCTTGGAGTAGGTCAATAGGGTTTAAGACAAAAATTTGGGTCAGTCACTTTGAATGGTGTGAACTTGAGCCAAGCCTAAACCCAAAATCCCCAATTTAGATTATTTGGGTCAAGTAAGCCAAACTCAAATTAGGTGGACTTAACCCAACCCCATGACTCCAATAACCAGCCCTCATGATTACTGAACCCTAAACCCACCAGATTTTCGAAATGGAGGGATTAATTGCAAGGAATTTGGATTTGAAATGGGGAAGAAGACAAAGAAAACATGGAGGAGGGAATTGAGGAATGGGTGCCAAATGGCACCCCATTTTCATTCCTCAAGTTCTCCTCTGAGTTGGGGGATTGAATTCCTCCAGTTTTGGGCAGAGGGAGGGGGCTTCTGGATGGCCAAAAAGGGCGGCCAAGAGCTGGCCGAGAGCCACCTAATGGCAAACAACCATATACTGATCTCCCTCCCCCTCCATTCTACATTCCACCACGTACACTCAGAATTTCCAGAGCAATCGAGCCCCCCTCCCAGCGACGATTTCGATCTCAGCCATGCCGGAGTAGCCATGGACGCCGGAAACAATGCCCAGGTCTTCCTCCGCCACAACACCCGCCGTCGAGCCCACAACCAGGTAAGTTCCTTCGCCCCTCCTCCTGTGTTAGGATTCCTTCTCTCCCCCTGTCGAATTGAGCCATGCAATGGCGATTTTATTTTGGATTTTCTATGTCCCTAGACGTAAAAATGAAAGGTCTCGGAGCCCTACTTCGGCCACCCCAGGTCAATCGGCCACCACCAGTCTATAGCCCTATGTCGACTGGTGGTGGTGGTGGCGGGAGCGTTTCGCTGGAAACCTCCAGGAGCCGTCGGAATCTGGCCCGCAAAACGACCCCAAGCACGGTTAATCCCAGCCCTTGATCTAACCGGGGACGATGTCTGGGAGCCGTCGGATGGCGAGCTGATCTTATTCGCAGTCCAAATATTTTCATTTGAATGAATCTGTCACATTCCTACCCGAATTTTGTAAGTCGATTTTGAGGCCCTTAGATTTTGAAAAACGAAAAATGTCCAGAGACAAAACTTGTAGATCCTTGAGTCTACTCTAAATAGAAATTAAAATCAGGCCAAATGGAGCCCTGTAGACCCTTGTAGGTCAGATTTATTGAGACTGGTCCAAGTAGTGAACCAAATTTATTTCTGCATATTCCCACCTATTGGGACCTCACCAAGGCCTGAAATTTTGTGCATGGTTGAGACACATATAGAGGCAGGTTCAGTAGGAATTTCAATTTTTAGGACAAAAATGTCTCATGGTTTTGGAAAAATTTTTACTTTTCTATGTGACACCTAGATCTAGGGTTATACAAGGTCAAATCCACTCAAATCTCTAGTGGATGGTAGATTAGATCAAGGATAGTCCATGGCCAAAAAATGAGGTCATATGGACTCATGCATGTTGAGATATCTCACATGCAAGATCTCTAGTTATGGTGAATTGTAACCCTTTAACCCAATGACCTATTTTGTGAAATTAATGGAGAAATTCTCCATGCACGCCTCTGAAACCTTGGGGTTTTTGTATGTCATGAGGATATACACTATAGATATGAGTTTCTTAATTTTTGGAAATTATTTTCCTAAAGTTTTGAATTAAACAAAAATTGTCACACTTTTAAATAAATGAAATAACTTGAATCAAAACTTTAGGGATAAATAAAAAAACTCTGGGAAACGGGTCCTTGACTTGAAAGGCATATTTAGGAATTTTGTTGGAATTTTTGATCACATTTATTTCTCTGAATTTGAGTTATTTGGTTATGTCAAATTTATTCAAGTATAATATTTAGGTCTCATATGCATTTGGAAAATTATGAAATTATTCTAGTAGATCCCATTGGTGATTTTATAGCTCTGTAAATTTTCCCACAAAATTTAGAAGAACTTTTGGAGTAGATATCATTTTATTAGAGAAAACCCCCCATTTTGTATTTAACTAAATTAATGGGGTAAATTAGTTTGGAAAATTCCAAATCTCTGGCTGTAGTGATATTTTCATGTTATGGATCTCTGGTAATTAATTCAAAGCATGTTGATGAATTTATACAGTAGTCACTTTACAAAACAAGTGAAAACCCTTGTTCTTATTTAATTCTGAAATTAGGGTAATATAGTTCATAAAATATTGATTCTCTTGATTTGGTAGTTTTGTGGTGTGACTCACCAATAGTAATTATCTCAAGTTATATGATGGAAATTTAGGGTAGGTCCTTCACAAACCTTGGAAAAACCCTAAATAGAGTTTAATTTAATTATGGTGAAAAATAATTGTTGCAATTATTGATTCTCTGGATTTGGTAGTTTTGTGGTGTGATAAACCAGTAGTAATTATCTCAAGTTATGATGATGGAAATTTAGAGTAGGTCCATCACAAACCTTGGAAAAACCATAAATAGAGTTTAATTTAATTATGGTGAAAAATAATTGTTGCAATTATTGATTCTCTGGATAATAGTTCAGGACAAGTATGGCATATGGTTAAAATCTTAGGTCATTTGAACTACTGCATGTTGTGCTAAACCTTTTGCATATCTTAACTTGGTAAATGTGTGGTGTGCATATAGCACAAAAGGGCAATATGTGTCCTTAGCTCTTTTTAGTTAGTGTTAGTCTCTAAATTTATAGCCACACCTATATGATGAAATATTACATAACCTCTAGAAATATAGTAGAATTTATTCATGGAGCCTTTATAATGTTCACCTCTTATTAATGAGAAATAAGACAATTGTGTAGAGTCCAAGTAATAATCGACGGATCATCCCGTCGATCGACGGGGCGTCCCGTCGATCGACGGTACTGGCCGTCAAAATGGGAATCGACGGGGCTTCCCCTCGATCGACGGGACCTCCCATCGATCGACTAGAACCCCTGTCGATTTCCCCTTTTTCCATGGGCAACCTTCTTAAACCTTAAATCATGTACCTATATTCTGGGAATAACTTTGTGATAACATTATATACTTGATGGATTATCTTCCAATCTCAAACATAGTCTTTTCTTATCAATAAAAAGCTCTCAGAATTTATTTGGAATTACTACTTGATTATATATGACCTGCTTCCTTCACAAAGTATGAATAGTGGTTATATCTTGAGAAATTCACAACCTGAAAAATACTGGCTGGATTATCTTGAAATCTGATACATAGTCTTTTCTCACCAGTAGGAAGCTCTGAAAATTTTATTAGAATTAATCTTTGATTATATGACATGCTTCCTTCACAAAGTACAAGTAGTGGTTATATCTTGAGAAATTCACAACTTGGAAAATACTTGCTGGATTATCTCGAAATCTCATACATAGTCTTTTATTATCAATATGAAGCTCTCAGAATTTATTTAGAATTACTATTTGATTATATGACATGCTTCCTTCACAAAGAATGAATAGTGGTTATATCTTGAGAAATTCACAACCTGAAAAATACTGGCTGGATTATCTTGAAATCTGATGCATAGTCTTTTCTCACCAGTAGGAAGCTCTGAAAATTTGATTAGAATTAATCTTTGATTATATGACATGCTTCCTTCACAAAGTCTTGCATAACAATCCCTTTCCTATCACATCTGTTATCAGTTTGCCTTTCGGATTCATTCCTTTTCTTAGAATACTTCCAAGGATTTCTCTTGACGTGTCAATTCCGCACCAGATTTGTGCTAGTCTAATCTGCTCAGAGGACACCTCTTCCTCTTCTTCGTCCATTTTTAACCTAGGCAGTTTCAGTGCCTTAGCGAGTCTAGATGGAGTTATCTTAATCTTCTTGCCATTCACACTAGTCTTTATCTTTGAATTTATAGAGTCAATTACTATGTTAGAATATAGCTCTAATACCTCTCGTTTCCAAATGAGAGTTGATTCAGACAACACGAACTCCAGTCCTGCATTGTAGATTAACTCGATTGTTGATTTGATCTCCACAGAAGCTGATTGGAATCCATTTCGAACAAGCTCACTTCCTTCATAAAGATACTCACTGCTTTTGGGAGGCATTGTTTTTGATGATTGAGGAGAGAAGGAATTGATGAAGAAATTTTCTAGGGCAGCTAATTCCGAACTTAGAGAACTACAGCATATACGCTAACGAAGTGACTTCCTTATTTATAGGAGTTCTAAATCAAGAAGATGAGAGGCCGCAGGCTGAACTTGTTTGACAAGATTGATCTAATGGTTCAATTTTACCCTGTCGAGACGGCCTATCTATGTTCGCATAGGCGTTGAGATCGCTTGACGTCATGTATCTTCAGTCGACGCCATGTGTCTTCTCGACGCCAAATATCTTCTCGACGCTAAATAATTTCTCTCGACGCCAAGAGTAGTCTGTCGACGCCAGATGGCTTCTCCACTCACCTTATATGGCTTAATCAATATTTTCATTTATTTAATTCAAAATAACTTTTAATCCATTTTTAACATACCTAATTCAATTTTAAAATTATTGAATTTGGTTTCATCCAAGGGTTTAGTAAATATGTCAGCAACTTGTTTGTAAGTGGGAACATATTCAATTGCGATGTCTCCATTTTCTACATGTTCTCTAATGAAATGATATCTTATTTCTATGTGTTTAGTTCTGCTATGAGATACAGGATTGTTAGCTATAGCAATAGCACTAGTTGAATCACAAAATAGTGGAGATTTACTTAGCTGAACTTTATAGTCTTGGAGTTGATGTTTAATCCATAGTAGCTGAGCACAGCAGTTTCCAGCTGAGATGTACTCAGATTCTGCTGTAGAAATAGCCACACTGGTCTGCTTCCTGCTACTCCAAGATATTAGTCTTTTGCCAAGAAATTGACAGGTCCCAGATGTACTTTTTCTATCCTCCTTGCATCCTGCAAAGTCTGCATCTGAAAAACCAATTAGTTCAAAATCATTGCTTCTTGGATACCAAATGCCAAGATTAAGAGTTCACTTCAGATATCTCAGGATTCTTTTGACTGTAGTGTAGTGAGATTCTTTAGGGTTCACTTGATATCTAGCACACACACATGTTGAGAACATAATGTCTGTCCTGCTAGCAGTTAGGTATAGCAATGATCCAATGATGCCTCTGTACAAGGTTTCATCAATAGGTTTCCCTTTTTCATCCTTGTCCAGTGACATATTTGCTGCCATTGGTGTCTTCATGACAGAGGAATTTTCCATTCCAAACTTCTTAAGAATTTCTTTTGTGTACTTGGTCTGAGAAATGAAAATTCCTTCCTCAGACTGTTTCACTTGGAGTCCTAAGAAGTATTTAAGCTCACCCATGCTGCTCATTTCAAATTTTCCTTGCATAAGGTTTGCAAACCTCTTGCAAAGATTATTGTCAGTAGAGCCAAATATTATATCATCTACATATATTTGTACTAGAATAATGTGACCTTTAACTATCCTAAGAAACAATGTCTTATCTATCTTTCCTCTTGAGAATTTGTTCTCAATAAGAAATCTAGATAATGTCTCATACTAGGCTCTAGGTGCCTGTTTCAGACCATACAATGCTTTTAATAGAAGATAGACATGATTTGGATGAGTAGAGTCAATAAAACCTGGGGGTTGTTCAACATATACTTCCTCCAATATTGTTCCATTAAGGAATGCTGACTTCACATCCATTTGATAGACTATGAAACCAGTGTGAGCTGCAAATGCCAGGAATAACCTGATTGCCTCCAATCTTGCCACAGGAGCAAACACTTGATCAAAATCTATGCCTTCCTCCTGTCTGTATCCTTGAGCAACCAACCTAGCTTTGTTTTTGATGATCACACCATTCTCATCTAGCTTATTCCTGAATACCCATTTGGTTCCTATGACTTTATGTCTCTTTGGTCTTGGGACCAATATCCAGACTTTGCATCTTTCAAATTGATTTAACTCTTCCTGCATAGCTGATATCCATGAAGAGTCTTTATTGGCTTCATCAAACTTCTTAGGTTCTATTTTGGAAATAAAACTGTGATGCAAGGCCTCATGTATTGAGTTTCCTCTTCTGGTTTGCACACCATCATTTGGATTTCCTATGATCTGTTCCTTTGGATGATCCTTCAGATGTTTGGTTGCAAACCTCCACTTTTCATTTCTCCTTTGAGAATCTGGTGCATCTGTTTGAGTAGGTTCTTCTAGAGGTTCTGGATGAGGTGGTTCTTCAGCAGCAGTAGGTTCTTCATAATTGTCTTCTGCTTGAGGTTCATCCTCTCTAAATACAATTGTATTCTCAATTGATTCTTCATTATCCTCATTTTGTTGTTCATTGATATTCAGCTCCTTTAATTTCTGTGTTGAACCTGCACAACTCTTTCAGATCCTCCAAAGATAACCTTTGGTCCATTCCTTATGGGAGAGTAATCATTCATCAGACTTTTTGTTCCTGTCATGTGCATAGAGCACCCACTGTCCAAGTACCAGATTGGAAGCTGATTGGTCTTTGGACAATCCTGCAAAAATAATTACTTTTTCTTAGGAGCCCACACCAAGTTGGGTCCTAGAACCTTGTTAGTATGAGCTGGAACATTTAGTTATTGAATAATCCTTGGTGCTGTGAGATTTTCCATAGGTCTGAATACTGGTCTCCCAGAGTTAAATCTTGGAGCAGTTGAATTGAACCAACAGTCAAGAGCAAAATGTCCAATCCTACCACAGCACCAGCATTCATATCTATTATATCTCCTTGAAGGTCTTCTTATTTCTTTATGTTGATTCATATTTTGCCTACTTTCCTTATTCACAGGAGCTATGTAATTTGTCTTAGTGAATTTTACTGGTTCAGTTTTCTTTCTATTGAATTTAGTATTAGCTTTGAATTCAAATAGAGGTTTGGCATTATTATTACTGGGCTGAATTAAATCATCTTTGCTATTAGAACATTCACCCTTATAAAACTTATGCACAACTTTTTTATCATGCTTGTTTGTGATGGGCATGATTCTATTAAGCTTTAAAGGTTCTATAGATGCTTTGTCATTAATTTTGGGATTTTTATCTGCATACCTATCATATCCTATGCCACATCTGTATTGAGCAGAGAATGTGTCTATTATAGGAAGAATAGTTTGAGGTTGTGAGAACTTTGCCACAAGTTTCCTTTCTGCTAGGAGTTTTGCTTCAAGTTCTCTTATTAATTTTTCTTTGGTGCACAGAGTTTGTATGTGAATAATTGACATGACTTTTAATTTGCTAAGTTCTTTACTTGTCTGATTCAGCCTCTCAGCTGTCTCAGAGTTTTGAACATTGGTTTGCTTTAATTCAGATAATTCTTTTTGCAACCTTTTGTTATGCCTTTTGCTCTTCTTGAGTGCTTTGAGAATTAATTGATATTTTTCAATAATCTCATCTACTTGAAGTTTAGATTGTGAGTCATTTTCATCTGAAGGGAATAAGTCTGTTTCAGATTCAGAATTAGAATCAGATAAAGGAGTTTTATTAAGTACCTTTATATCAGCAGTTTCCTCCTGATTCTCTTGATCACTCAATGCCATGAGTCCTGCGTTTTCTTCTTCATCTTCTTCACTATCAGACATTGATAGTGGTGCTTTTATCATAGGTCTATCATTTAGACTGTCTTCATTTTCATTGGCAGCCATCAGAGCTATGAGTGCCTCCTCACTATCTGAGTCAGATGATTGAGATTCACTATCACTCAGAGTGACCTTGCCCTTTTTGGCCATTAGACTCTTTTCATGTCTTTTGTCAGATCTATGCTTTCTTTCATCAGAGTTCTTGTTATGCTTTCTCTTCGAAGGACAGTCAGCAATCATGTGTCCTGATTTCCTGCAACCAAAACACACGATTTCTTCTGAATTATTTTTATTGTGTTTAGAATTGTACCTGTCCTTCTTGAAGTCTTGTTTGAATCCCTCTGAAGAATTTGAATGCTTCTTAGATCTGGAAAACTGAGATGGTCTAGTTTTCCAGTGTTGTTTTCTTCTCAATATCCCTTTTAGTTGTTTGGTAAAGAATGCCAATTCACCATCTGATATTTCAGAATCAGTATTATTGGTTTCTGATTCTTCTGATTCAGATGGAATTCTGGGAGATAATGACAACCTTTCTTTGTTTTTCTTGAAGCTCTCTGCTTTCAGAGCAATGGGGTTTTCCCTGCTATGTCCTTCCTCAGCTTTTCTGGTATTCAGATGAAGTTCATGGGACAAGAGTTTCCCATATAAATTCTGTGGCTGAATGATTCCCAGATTTCCCATTTCTCTGATTGCACAGATCTTGATATCCCATTCTTTGTTCAGTGATCTTAAGAATTTATCATTCAACTCATAATCTGTGAAAGTTCTTCCATAAGTTTTTAGACCATTTACAATCTTGAAGAATTTTTCATAGCAGACTGCAATTGAATCTTTCTTGTCTTGTCTGAAGGCTTCATATTGCTGATTGAGAAGTGACTTCCTGTCATCTCTGACTTCTTCAGTCCCTTCCATATAAATGATAAGAGATTCCCACATTTCTTTGGCAGTTTTACAATGGATTAAATTTTGGAAGGTTGAATCTTCAATAGCACTAACAATAATGTTCTGAGCTCTCTTATCCAAGGAGGCCAGAATCACTTCATCTTTGGTCATCTCTGAATAGGCTTTAGGAGTCTTTATATTTCCGTCTGTAAATGAAACTTTCATAGGAACAAAAGGTCCCTCCAGAACAGTTATGTAAATCCGAGGATCAGATGCTTCCATAAAAAGTCTGACCCTTTCTTTCCAAATTCCGAAGTTTTCCTTTCTGCAGATTGGAAGCTTCAAGGATGTAAATTCTTTGCTTCCCTCCGAATTAGCCATCACGACTTCAGAAATCTACCCTTAGAAGATCTTGTTCAGGTTGTTAAACCTTTTCTTGAACAACCTACCTCTGATACCACTTGAAAGACTTAATTTAAGGGTAGCTAATCACCTAGAGGGGGGGGGGGGGTGAATAGGTTATTTAACTTTATTGCAGTTCTTGAATATAACCTAGATAAATCTGATCCTACAGAAATTTAGAAAGAAAGTAACAAATGCTTAGACTCAGGTTTGCAATTGTTGAGCCTTCTTGATCTGCCTGAATGATCAGACAGAAACCTTCAATAGAACAGCAGCAGCAAATGATCTTCTTGATTCGACAGGCTGTGATGACTGTTCTTCTTCTTAGGAAGACAGATTCTTCCTTCTTGACCTCCTCCTTTCAAAAAAAGAATATCAGCACCAGATTGCTGAATGAATTCTTCAAATCAGATTGGTTCTGAAAGGGAAGACGACTTCTCAGAAATCTTTCTCAAACTTTTACTCGAAAACGATAAATGGCTTTTAAAAACTTTTCTTCACTACTTTTTAATACTTGGCTACATAACCCATAAGTCATGCCTTCTATTTATAGCCCGCCATCTGCAGTTACAGTTACGATCTTCCACGTCAGCATGAAGTTATGTTTTCAACGGTCTTTATCAGAAACAAAAGCTCAGCCAGCTGTAGAAGAAATTCCTCAGTTCAGACTATCTGTAGAAGAGGCGTTGAGCGCTTACTGTCTTTGTCAACACTTTCTCAATTAGGTGTCGAGCAATATTTAAACACTCGACGCATACTCCTTAGACTGAAGCTCTCGGCTCCTCCTTCTCAGGCGTTGAGTAATCATCACTCAGTCGACGCCTTTTAACTTTGTCTTCATATCTCTACACTTCTGGATGACGCTGGGCTGATAAGAGTTAAGTCAACACTTCTCATTCCAAGGCGTCGAGCAATATAACTTGGCTCGACGCTTATTAACTTGATCTCAGAGCTTCTAGTTGACGCTGAGCTGATAGGAGTTAAGTCAACACTTCTCATTCCAAGGCGTCGAGCAATATAACTTGGCTCGACACTTTCTAACTTGAACTCAGAACTTCAGGTTGGCGCTGACTATTTGAGTAGTAGACATGAGTCAACGCTTCTGGGTCACAGACGACGAGCGATGTATGATGTCTCAACGCTTCTGAACTTGAATGAATTCCATGAACATTTTGCCTGACCTGATCTCCTGCACATTGATCCTAGAGAGTATATCAAATACATTCTGAGATATATCTTTGACTTAGAGATGGACTTCTCCAAATCTAGGACATTGTGAGCAATGATCCCAACAGAAACACTTGGAATTGGACCTTCGGTTCAACATAAAATTTGTAGCCCTTGTTGTTAACTTTCCAGAATGGGGTGGCACGTAAATTTTAGTGTAGTGAAACTCTCAGAATTTCAGTCTTAGTATTCTGTGTCTTGGTAGCCTAAGTCTCGATGAATTTTGGAATAACTTCATTGATACTTGTTGTTCTTCAAAACAAAATTGTAGAGATGATGTTGATGACGATGTGCATATCGCTGTAGAATTTCATGATTTTTAGATGAATATTTATTATCATTTTGTGAATAATAAATTGTGATCGTAACAAAGCAGCGAGTCTATGCTAGAGGCTTCAGCGAGATCGGAATTTAAATGGACCCTTGTTTATACATATATTTTGGTGATTTACCTTGTTTTGTTTATCGGAGGATGTTTGAAATTGATAGATAAATGTTGACGACAATGTGGACATCCCTCTTAAATTTCATAATTTTTCGGATATAAACTTGTTGTGATTTGTCAATATTATGTTATAAAATTATTGTGCCGTAAATAGCTATCAAGATTATTCTGAATGAGCTGGGATATGGTGTAAACACTTAAGACGCTAACCCTGACGAGTAGAAGAAATTTTTTAGAAGTCTTGGGTTTAATATAGCCATTTGATTGATCACTTGTTTGATGACGCTCTAGGACAATAAATATGTGTATGAAACTTTAGGCAGTTGTCTTTTGAATAGTGCTCCTAATTACGTTATATGTAAAGGTTATTATTATGATTTTAATATAACATCGGAGGTGATTGACCTATATATTGGGGAAAATTATGTAATGAACGATTGATGGCGTAGTATGTATTAACATTTAAATATATATGTTGAATCTAACAGGGTTGGATGAGAAACAACCCTTGAGTAAAAGCCGAGCTTAGCCTTATAACATCATGATAGTCTTCTGGTAATAATCTTGAGTCAATTGGATGAATATTTGTAGTACCCCCCTTATGTGGTTCATATAACTCATTTGGTCTGCGAATAGTAAAACGGTAGAATGGAGATAACTTGTAGACCATTAGGTGGGAATGAGAGGTAGTTGGTGTACCTGATTTGGATGAAGAGGTTGAGGTCACCAAAAAGGAGTTTAGGTGATGAGAGTGCTTGGTGAGCTATGGGTAAGGCTGTACTCGGGATTGACGAAAGATCGTCTTTCCCCTTAGAGGGTCATAAAGCACTGAGGTTTACTTCAAGCGAAATGATAAGAGGGTAATCTTATGGGTAGATACCAATAATACTAAGTGTCTTGAGAAAGGGAACTTTGGGGTGTCATCCCATTGTAGTTCCTAGTACCGTAGCGAGCCCCTTACAGGGTAACCCTCGGGAAGTCCAAGATTAACCCTAAATTGCAATAACATTTAAAGTAGGCAAGAGTAGCCATAGTAGGGTAAGATTGGATTTATGTATCTCCTCCCAGTGTGGGAGTGACAGGTGTGCGGTATACTGGGTTGGACGAGCTGGAGGCTCGAGGGGAGGATAGCCCCGTTAGTTCTTGGATAATTGTGGCTGGTCTTCGGTACTAGGCAGGTCGTCACACCGACCGCGGTATGTGGACTTAGCGGGTGTGTTGGGGTCTGATGGGCCAGCTTGTCTGCGTGTCGGGACGACAATTCCTCGAAGACACCTTCCGCTTAGCTCAAAGCCTGGTGGACTCCAGCAAAGAGTACGCAGAGCTCCGCAGTTGTTTAGCGTCGAGGCGTACGTGCGGTCTAGGCCTGGTAATGTGCATACCCGCCTAGGAGTGGACGGCCCGGTCCGCTACCACCGTGTGTCACAGCGGTTGGTACCCGAGAGGTTGGCTTCCTTTCAAACAGAGGGAACTACAAAGGTCTATGCGCATAGAGTCGTGTGTGTGAGTCCATTGCATAAATCATTCATAGCATAAGCATAGCATACGCACTTGCAGATCCTCATCATATAAATTAGTATGGGCTCTTTTATATGATGAGTTATAATTCCTGGAAATCCTAACTTATAAGTTTGTATGGGCATTCATATAAGTTAGGGTACGAGATTGATTACTTGTCGCTACTGTTCTTACTGCCTTGCTTTACCTGCTTTACTTACTGTCTATTTACTGTTGTACACCTTTATTATACTCCCGCTTATACTCCTGCTTATACTCCTGCTTATACTCCTGCTTATACATGATTAGATTAGCCCCTTTTACACTTGTGTAGCTTAGAATTTGTGTATATACTAGTTTACTTTCCCCGTCACCTGCTTTGCATATTACTGATATATTGCAGCTTTTCTTCCTTTCCTTCCGCCCGGTGCCTTGGAGTCGCCGGGGGAGCGGATGGGAAGCCACTTAGTCTTTATGACTAACGGTTGCTACGTCCCTCTTTTTAGGAGCACATTCAGTGGTGTAGCAGTGTTCAACACCGGAGGCCAGCCAGGTCAGGTGTGCAGGTCTGGGGTTTATGGTACCTTAGCTGCCGTCAGTGACAGAGGCGGGTGAGTGTTTTGAGATGTAGCCCTTGGGGCATTTAGCTGGTTACTCTGATGATTTGCAGGAGCTTGTGTAGCTTTCTGCTTTTCTTTGTACTGTTTTGGACATTATTACTTATTGTGAATCTTTGGCTTTTAATGCTTTCTATTATTGATGGGTTGGCGCTGTGTAGTTGGTTTGGCCGGCAGGATAGGCATCTTGTGGGGGAGGCTAGCTTGTGTGCTGGCGCTTCCGCAAGGCGGCTGTCCTGGGCATAAGACTCCCCTCGGCTCGGCAGTGTTGTGTGTTCCGGGAGGGGGATCTTACAAATGGTATCAGCTTGCAACGATCCTGAGATAAAGAAGTCCATTAGACCACTAGGCCACCCCTGCTAGCTAGATCAGTTTGAGGACAAACTGATGCAGCGGAAGCGGTGGTGTGCCCATGTGTAATTCACAATAAGTATGTCCTCTTTTTCCTATAGAAAGTGCCAACCTAAGCCAAACTCGTATCCTTTCATACAAATGCTGGCTCACTCCGAGACAGTAATTGGTATTCCCATTCCAACAATTAGAGTTGGTTTGGCATAGGATTGATGCCAACCTAACTAGGATACCGTTTTGGTCGACTTAGCAGGATATGTCGGGACATACCCTAACCTTACACCGATCTCGGGAATGATTGGGCCAAGCAATAAGTGACCTTGAGTGACTAAGGGAAGAGTTTAGCGTAAGTGTAAATGCTGGAGACTCACACCCTGAGATTTCTACCCTAGATATGGAGTAATATTATCACCTTACACAAAAATTAGACCAATTTCAATAAGAGTGGTGCTTGTAATCTATTACCAGCTTAGTGAGAGACCACCAAGCATATTTTTTTTTTACTCTACGTGGATACCTCACACTTCTATTTATGTAGAAGGTTTCATATGGAGAAGATACGATAAGAATTCGGATCCAAAGAAGGCTCATGTTGGGACGAATGTGTTATATTGGTGGCGGAAGAAACTCAGTCGAAGAGATATGGAGGCTAATCTCTTCGTTTATTGGGCTAGTTATGTACCGTCTTGGATCCCTTGAGGAGTTAGAATCTTTGTAATTTTGACATTGGAAGTTTTGATCCTTGAGAAGTTAATTCACCTTAAGCAAAGCAGACTGCTAAGGCCATGTTTGGGTTGATAGGAATTTTATTAGCGGAATAAGAGAGGAAAAACATTTTTTTGAAGATGATCATTTTCTTTATATTGTTCTAAGATTATGTGGATAAGTAATGAGGAGAGTAGTAAATTTACATTTTGGTGATATGCAGCTCTGTTGTGATAACATTATAACTGGGAAGTTAATGAAATTTTGTGCATGCATTGCGGGTATGATGATCAACTACCCCTGAGTTTGGAAATTTTTGGTGAACATTCCCTTAGTGTTGTAATTACTTGGCATTGGAAATTAATAAGTGTTCGGCGATGGAGTCGACAGGATTAATATGACTTGTTTGATGATCTAAAATCATAAAAGTTTTTATAAAATAAACATGCATGCCATGGAGGATTGTTGGCAGGGTTGGTAGGGCGCTTGTAGTGGATTTTATTTTGTTTATCATACGTGAAGTATGCCCTACTTTTGGTGGTTTGCATAACTCGTGTCAAAGGGAAAATCATCCCGGTTGGTATATGAGTGCGTCGTTGCGGGGATCTATAGGGTAAGAACTCTAAGTCGAGGAAGGTATACCCCTAAGGTTTGTGCCCATACGTGTGATGAATGTACTATATGGGCGGCGGAAGAAATTTAGTCCAAAAACGTGCGGGGGCTTGTCCCTACGTTTATTGGCCTATTTATGTTCCGACTTCGCTTTTCCTTAGATCCTGTTTATTTATATAGTACGTGAACATTGAGGGTTGGATTCGTGATAACCTCTCAATACGGGTGAGAGCGTCAAGGGTGTTGAGACACGTCGTGAATTGAACATGTGAATGGAATATTGGGGATAAGTTGAATTTACTTACTTAAGAAGATATGAATACGTCTATGTACGTACAGGTAAGTGTACGTGTAATTGTATTGCCTCGATAAGGCAGTCCTCTGCAGGCTCTGTGCCGAAACCCAACCCTTGGATAAGGTTTATGTTCACGGTTTAGGAGCCCTTAAATGAAATGAATTAAATCACGAGATAAAAGTAGCACCAATTTTTGAATCCGATGCAAATCTAAGTAGAACCGGGAGTAGACGAAAATGACAATTAACTTGAGGTCATGTGTTATTAGAAGGGAATGATGTGATTAAAACCCGTGCGAGGTGTAGGGTCTTGGATTCACCCCACTTTGAACCTCGATAACAATTCATAATAGCACCAGAATCAATTGATAAGCATTATCGGATGACCACGTGCGGAATTTGGAAACTATTTGGAAATATAAAAGCTTCCTGAGCTTAAACCCTTGAGCTAGTAACATCATTTTTTTTGGGGTAGTTGATGGATTGAAAGGGCATAATGTCATTTCAAGTCAAGCGTAAAACATCCATGATGTTTAATCATTGTAGATATCTTGCCATAACTTGATATTGGACTTGGTTGGTGGCTTTTGCATGCATGCCCTTGCACTTGAGTTGTTATAAGGTGATCATAGCGATTGTTGAAACTTAATATCAAGTGGATGTCGTGCTAAGTGAAGAAGATGCGTGTTGTATGAATAATTGCCTACATGTTTTGGTATTTGGAATTTGGCACTCCTTGATGAGTGTGTTCATCTTAGGCAAGGGGGATTGATTGAACACCAAGTTTTGGTTGCGGTAAGTTCACTCCCAGAGTGTTGGAAGTGAGTACCTTAAGGATGAGCAGGTCTTCACTGTAACCGAAGACTATGCAAGGAAGTAAACTGTAATGTAGCGTTGCAGTGTCTCTCAAGGATCAAAGGTCGATCTGACGACCGCATGACAAATTTTGGGGGACGCCTTAAAAGTTTGTCAAGTGGGAACTGTATCGATTTTGATCGGAGAGGTGTGTTTGCAAGCGTCCGTTATAATATAAAGAATACAGAATTGTAGCACCCATGGTGCTAAGGCACTGTTGCGTGTTTTGTTAAGTTGACAAATTCATACAATTGCGTTTTAAATGCGTGTAGTAATTTTCGGACCATGTGAAATCACGAGACGTACACTAAACCCTTGTAGAAGCCTTGTTGGCTTATCGACCTCGCCCGACGTGTTGCCTGTGAGAAAAATGTGATTACCCTCAACTTGGCCTCTGATTCTCAGGAATTCAGAGTAGTTGTGTCGATGCACTGGACGACATATATAATTTATGGACATAGTATTTGAGCCAAGTAAGAGTATCGAGGAAGTGTGCTGAAGACTCATGGCAGGCAGGAAAGTCGATTTTTAGCAATACCCTTATGCTCGCTGTTATATTAGCTGATTTTGTTTATTAGCCCCGGGAAATTTTATTCTTTATAAATTTCACCAAATTCGGGCTGGTGGCTGTCGGTTACCTTTCCAGATTGCACAGTTATAAAATGTTTCTTGTTTGCCTTTGGATATGGGGGTTGGTGGCCGCTTAGTTTTTGTTAGAGATTTATTTGGATCATATGCTGTAAGTGGCTTGGTTTTAGGCTAGAAATTTGTCCTGCTTTCTTATGCTAGCAGCCTGGAAATTTTTGTTGGCTAAGCCTTGATAGCTTTGTTCCGATCCTTGGCTAATTCTGGAATACTAAAATCTAGATAACATTATTCCTGAATATAATTGCATGACTCAACTCTGGATAGTTTATTTCTGATACAAATCTCTTGGGAGCATATGCTAAATTTCCTGCTGCTATGCTTGTTTTTTTTAATTACTTTGGGCTGGTTTGTGTAATCTCGATTTAGAGGTTGCCATATACCCATCCTGTAAGGTTTTATGTTTGGGTCTGATATGTGTAGTTTCTCACTACAAGAAAAACATCAATTAGCAACGAAAATCAGGAAGGCTAAAAAATTTGTTGCTAATTACCATCGAAATTAGCTAGGTATACGATATTTGATTTTACCTACAAAAATAGCAACGAAAATTTTTGTTGCAAAAATAGCAACGAATTATTTTGTTGCCAATTAATTGTTGCTAAATAGAAACGAAAAATTTTCTTTCAAAATTTCCATACTAATTATTTTGGATTAAAATATTCATGGAGGAAAAGATTCATTTGTATGTTCTCAAAATTTCCATACTAAATATTTATGGAGGGAAATATTTATGGAGGGAAAGATTCATTTCCCTCCAAAAAATTTCATTTCATTTTTATAAAACATTTATATATATATATATAAGTATTTGTTAAAACTAATAAAAAGCCCTAGCTTCAATTCTCCCCACCCGATATCTCCCCACCCGATATCTACTCCCCCTCGCGATCTTCCCACCGAGCTCCTCACACTCTCGTGCGATCTCCACCCTGCTCCTGACCATGTCTCCTCTTCGGACTACTTCCTCCTAGTTCCGGTGAATCGGCGTCCCAATTTTTTCAATCGACGATCTCACCGAGCCTCCACATGACCCCGTCAAGCTCGGCGTCTCCGTCTTCCCCATTCAACAATTTCTGAACTCACCGGTGTTCGTCCTTCCCATTTCGAGCAGCTGGGGATAGTCCTTCCCATCCCGAGCAGCAGAGCACAACGGCATGCTAATGCCCTTTCAATTGGTTTATGCATATGATGTATTTGATGAAATGCTCAAATGAAATTTTTTGCCCCTTAGGTGCTCTTATGACATTTTAGCTTCTTACAAGTTTGATGAATTTGATATTTACCTTCTTGGCTTCACTATAATTGTGTTATTTGCAATAGTCCCTCAATTTTTTCACATATTTGTACCGTTGATAATAGTTTTTTATCCTCCACTTAGGTTGTTCCTAATCATCTGGATAATCTGGACCAATGCATATGAGTAGGGTTTCGAACTTCATATATTTTTCTCAAGAGCTTTGTCGCCTCTGATACCACTTTGTAAGACCCTCTTTTTTTTTTTGCTTTTAAACCGGGTCTTACCGCCCAGAACCGCCGTCTTGCGGCGAGACCATTACACCCAATGGTCGTCGCCACAATACGCCGATCCTGCCGGCTAATCAACATCATCCAGGCCAACCACAATTCACAGTAATAGAAGCAATAGAAGGACAACAAGTCCACAATTCACATAAAGTATATATATATTACTTGATTACAAAGTCCACGATGAGAGTTAAAGTAAAAGAGAACTAAACGAAAAGGGCTTATGCCCAGTACATGTTTATGTATAGTGCTACAACACTCTCTCACTACATCTATGCGGAAGCCATCAATTCTGCCTTCAAACATCTGTAGCTGCTGCTGCGACGACGTGTAGGGGTTGACGTGCTCCATCCCATCTCCTTATCCTGTCTCCTAAACGGGGTCCTGCTGCTCCGGTACTTCATCCCTAAAATGATAAGGTCCACTGACCGTCAGTCTAAAAGACTCAGCATATTCCTCACCGCCTCCACCCGCGACTCCTAGGCACCGTGCGGGAGGAGGAAGCGGAGGACATCAAGGGGTAATTCAAAGAAGCAGTTGACAAGTGGTAAAACTAGCAATGTATATCAAGCAAAAGATACATAGCTTCTAGCTAGCAGGAGTACACTAATTAAGATTACTCTAGCAGTTCTACAATTAGGCTTGTAATAAGAGCAAACAATAGGAGAAAGCTACAATAGCAGTAATATGAGCAAGTAAAGTAATATGAAGAGCAGCTAGGAAAATTAACCTTAACTTATATGCGTACACAAAGGCACATAAGCTAAGGGATCTGGCAAGCAATAAACTCATCGTATAAAAGAGCCCACACTGATTTATACGATGAGGTCTCTGTTTATGCAATGTGTAAAAGACAATGTAATATAAGAAGCAAATAAATATGAGCATCTACGAAAGTAACCTTAACTTATATGCACACACGAGGGCACATAAGCTAAGGGATCTGGAAGGTATAAACTCATCGTATAAAAGAGCCCACACTGATTTATACGATGAGGTCTCTGTTTATGCAGAAATGCTATGCTATGATATGCAATGCAATGATGCAATGTTTGTATTATTATTTCATACACATGCAACTCACTCACACGACTCTGTACGTATAGACCTTTAGTTCCCACTTTTCGGAGGTAGCTAACCTCTCGGGCACCTCCCGTCGTGGTCAAACGGTGGCAGAGGAGCGGGCGTCTCCTCACCTAGGTGGGTATCTCACACTACCAGACCTAGGCCCAAACGTACGCTGTGATACCGGTACCCGGTACTCACGAGCTCCTGCGTACTAAACTGAACTGGCCAGGCAGGGTTTAGGGAATTCGTCCCGTCGGACGCGCAGTAAAACAACCTGGCCCCAATACAACCACTAGCACTGCCGAGTCAACGAACTGCTGTCGGTGTGACGACTAAGACAGAACCGAAGACCCACCACATCTTATACACAAGCAACAAGTATTAGTCATTTACTACCGAGCCTCCAGCTCGCAATTCTATATCAACATTTATAAAGTAGAGCCTACCGCTCGCCAGACTATACCAGTCTTATATCTAAACTACGAGCCTACCGCTCGCTAGACTACACTAGTGTTGTATTTAAACTACGAGCCTACCGCTCGCTAGACCATACTAGTCTTATATTTGAACTACGAGCCTACCGCTCGCTAGACTATCCCAGTCCTTCCTTATAACCCGAGCCTACCGCTCGCAGGACTATCCCAGTCCTTCCTTATAACCCGAGCCTACCGCTCGCTAGACTACACTAGTCTTATATTTGAACTACGAGCCTACCGCTCGCTAGACTATCCCAGTCCTTCCTTATAACCCGTTCCAGTTCGGGATGGGAGTTAACTTGACAAGTTTTCCTACTTAACTAGTTGTCTATAATTTAGTTGATCTTAGAAGCTTTAGGGTTAGCCTTGGAACTTCCGGTGGGTTACCCGGTGAGGGGCTCGCAGCGGTACTAGGAAGTGTGACGGGCTGACACCCCGAACTTCCTCTTCCCAAGGCACTTAATCTTGTTGGTATCTCCCCCTTTTTACTTGATCCCCATTTTCCTCTCCAATTACATTAATTCTTTAAGATGAGTTAAGCTTGGCTCCTAGGAGCGGGGGAGTTCTTTCGAACTCCAACACCACCAATTGTGACCGGGTGCTGACTCTCCCGTCGTCACATTCTAATCTCGAGTTCCCTTCTTCACCGAGGAACTGCACACATTCAATTAGCATTCTCAACCTTTCTTGGACCCACACTCTTATTCTTCGGCATCCTTAACCCTGGGGTTTGCCTTAGATGTTTTGCGACTTCACCCTTGAGTCTTACCCTAGATGGCTCACCCGGCTAAGGTCAATTCTACTTTCATATAATCACTCACTACGACAAGTTGTGTGTGTGTGTGGCCCTTGACGAGGTCTAACCTCCTTTTCATATCACTGCAAACTCATACACCTATAGCTTTGCTAAACACACCCCAATCCTTATTTCCCAAGATGCCTTTAGAGATGCTCTTCCAAATAATCTGAGCCTTCATAATTAATAAAGAGTTAATAGTTCTACGTGTGAAGGTCAGTGATGGTCTAATTCATGTAAATCAGTTTCACTATTCGTAGACCGAAATAAGGTTGATGTAGATTTGACTCCTATGGTGCGATCTTGATCACATCATATCCAAACGAGTTCCAATTATTACCATAGGTTCGCAATGAGTGGTGATCTAACAACCTCATATCCTAATTTCATGAATTCTCTAGGGAATCTTAAATCATAGTTTCTATTAAAAAAAGGGAGATGTGCAAATAGAGATTTACACATCAAGTATTAGGTTATGACCTTAATGAATTCTGGGAAAAATTCCATAGCACCAGATCGGTCTAAAAACACCAGATCCTAAGTCTCATATTATTCCAAGTTCATATGACCCCCCTTTCATTGTATAACCTAAATTAGGGGTAATTTAGTAAATTTCATATCTTGGGATTTTTGTACCCAAAAATCCCAAATAACTTTTGGGAAGGCATATTGCTGCCAAGGACCCATGTCCAGCATTTCAAGCCATTGGGTTAACCCCCAAGGCTTAGGGCTCACTCCACCCAAAATTGCTAATAGACATAAAGAGCAGTCCTAGAAAAATGGCTCTACAAGGAGCTGTAGAGAGCTCCAAATCACTTGATCACAAATCCTACAGAAAGTAGACATCAAGAGCTACAAAAGTTGTCTCTGCCAACTTTTCATGATATGGCCTCTAAGGCCTTCAAAAATTGCATGCAAACTACATAAAAATCCTAGGCAGAATTATTGTGGTTTGCTAATAGACATAAAGAGCAGTCCTAGAAAAATGGCTCTACAAGGAGCTGTAGAGCTCCAAATCACTTGATCACAAATCCTACAGAAAGTAGACATCAAGAGCTACAAAAGTTGTCTCTGCCAACTTTTCATGATATGGCCTCTAAGGCCTTCAAAAATAGTGTTGAAACCGACTACTCGGTCTCTGTGGAGTTCGGGGCCCTCAACGAGGCTGAGGGGCGACCAACCCTTACTTCCCCCAAGGGAGAGCTCTAGGTTGAAGGTGTCGGAACTAAGAACTGGACCAAGGGCTTAGCGGGGAGGTCCCGCCACGTACCCGGAAGTCCCCTTGGAACTTCCCCTCCCAAGCCACTACTAAGCTTGGGCACCACTGGAGCCTCTCCTCACCCCCTAAAGAGACTTGGGGAGGGAGAGGGAGAAGGAGAGAGCTAGCCTAGGATGAGAGATCTCTCCAAACGGTGCCCCCTTGGTCCTATTTATAGGATTTTTGAAGTTGGGCTGCAAATAGCCAAAAACTGGTCAGCCAGATTACCAAAATGCCCCTGAATTGGGCTGCAGATAGCTGAATCCCGCTATTCTGAAATGCTAAATGCAGACCACTGGACTGCGAATAGCCAGACTGGACTGCGAATAGTAAACTGGACGAGGGGGGCCTCCCCTGGGCGAGAGTGGGGGCGAACCGCCCCTCCCCCTCTCTGCTCCTACCTACTGGGCGAGAGAGGGAGGGGCGAGACCCCCCTCCCCCCTCTCCGCCCCTACTTCCTGGGCGAGAGGGGGGGCGAGACCCCCTCCCCCTCTCCGCCCCGACCTCCTGGGCGAGAGGGGGGGCGAGACCCCCTCCCCCTCTCCGCCCCGACCTCCTGGGCGAGAGGGGGGGCGAGACCCCCTCCCCCTCTCCGCCCCGACCTCCTGGGCGAGAGGGGGGGCGAGACCCCCTCCCCCTCTCCGCCCCGACCTCCTGGGCGAGAGGGGGGCGAGACCCCCTCCCCCTCTCCGCCCCGACCTCCTGGGCGAGAGGGGGGGCGAGACCCCCTCCCCCTCTCCGCCCCTGCCGCTCTTTCTGCGTGGTTCGAGGCTACCAAACTGCCTCCTCCGGATCCTTGGGAGTACTCGGCGAATATCGGGGTTGTACACAATCCCCGCTCTTTTCGAGCGTGGCTCACGCTCGGAAAGAAATGTCCAACCCTGCATATTCGACGAGTGTCGCTGGGAACCCGATTATCGGTGATATCTCGGAAAATACATGTAGCCTCTCCGAAGAGGTCCTCCAACCTTGCCGGCTAATGAGAGCCCGGCTAGGGAGTCTGCTCGGGACTGAGCGTCTCCGGGAGCGAGCTCCACTAGTGGTCGACATCGGGTCGACACACTCCTAGGAGCGAGCTCTACTAGTGAGAGTCACCCAGCTAGTGAGAGCCTGGATTGGGGAGGACATCTCTTATCCTCCATAGGAGGTCAACCTGGCCTGCCGTCTAGTGAGAGCCCGGTCAGCGGAACCATCCAAGGGGAACATCTCTTATCCAACCTAGGAGGTCAACCTGGCCTGCCGTCTAGTGAGAGCCCGGTCAGCGGAACCATCCAAGGGGAACAATACTTCAAAAAACATCCTGCCATCGAGCGGTTCCCGGCCCTGCCAGCTAGGTGGGAGCCTGGTCAGCGGGCCAGCATCGAGGCTAAGTACTTTTGAAACATCCTGCCATCGAGCGGTTCCCGGCCCTGCCAGCTAGGTGGGAGCCTGGTCAGCGGGCCAGCATCGAGGCTAAGTACTTTTGAAACATCCTGCCATCGAGCGGTTCCCGGCCCTGCCAGCTAGGTGGGAGCCTGGTCAGCGGGCCAGCATCGAGGCTAAGTACTTTTGAAACATCCTGCCATCGAGCGGTTCCCGGCCCTGCCAGCTAGGTGGGAGCCTGGTCAGCGGGCCAGCATCGAGGCAAAGTACTTTTGAAACATCCTGCCATCGAGCGGTTCCCGGCCCTGCCAGCTAGGTGGGAGCCTGGTCAGCGGGCCAGCATCGAGGCTAAGTACTTTTGAAACATCCTGCCATCGAGCGGTTCCCGGCCCTGCCAGCTAGGTGGGAGCCTGGTCAGCGGGCCAGCATCGAGGCTAAGTACTTTTGAAACATCCTACCATCGAGCGGTTCTCGGCCCTGCCAGCTAGGTGGGAGCCTGGTCAGCGGGCCAGCATCGAGGCTAAGTACTTTTGAAACATCCTGCCATCGAGCGGTTCCCGGCCCTGCCAGCTAGGTGGGAGCCTGGTCAGCGGGCCAGCATCGAGGCTAAGTACTTTTGAAACATCCTACCATCGAGCGGTTCCCGGCCCTGCCAGCTAGGTGGGAGCCTGGTCAGCGGGCCAGCATCGAGGCTAAGTACTTTTGAAACATCCTGCCATCGAGCGGTTCCCGGCCCTGCCAGCTAGGTGGGAGCCTGGTCAGCGGGCCAGCATCGAGGCTAAGTATTTTTGAAACATCCTGCCATCGAGCGGTTCCCGGCCCTGCCAGCTAGGTGGGAGCCTGGTCAGCGGGCCAGCATCGAGGCTAAGTACTTTTGAAACATCCTGCCATCGAGCGGTTCCCGGCCCTGCCAGCTAGGTGGGAGCCTGGTCAGCGGGCCAGCATCGAGGCTAAGTACTTTTGAAACATCCTGCCATCGAGCGGTTCCCGGCCCTGCCAGCTAGGTGGGAGCCTGGTCAGCGGGCCAGCATCGAGGCTAAGTACTTTTGAAACATCCTGCCATCGAGCGGTTCCCGGCCCTGCCAGCTAGGTGGGAGCCTGGTCAGCGGGCCAGCATCGAGGCTAAGTATTTTTGAAACATCCTGCCATCGAGCGGTTCCCGGCCCTGCCAGCTAGGTGGGAGCCTGGTCAGCGGGCCAGCATCGAGGCTAAGTATTTTTGAAACATTTTCATTGTATTAATCCTCCTAATACATGTGAGAGAACTACGCACAGGAACAAAACATCATCTTACATGGACTTAGGGATAGAAAGAAAAAACTAAGCATGGAAACCATCTTGGTCTCCTACTCCCAAGTCTGATCTTCCTCGACCTCCTCTGGTTGTTGATGTTGCTGCCTTGGACACCTCGCCTCCCTTAACTCCAAGGACTCAGGGCAGGTGGATGTCGTGTGACCCTCCTCCTCGTGGAAGTCACAGTAGGGTAACTTAGCTGCATCCCTTCTTTTTCCTCTTCTTTCTGCTTTCCTGGCTCTCCTCCTTCTTCCCCAACCGATTGTCATGGTTTGCTGGGGTGGTGGAGAGGGCGCCTTCGACTCCTGCCTCCACCCTGGGAGGTCAGTCTCTTCCTCCTGGAAGTTGTCCTCCTCCTGGTCGAACTTCCTCTTGGGGGCCTTTACTCTCCCCCCCTGCTGCCTTGCCTCTGGCTCACTCAACTTGGCCAGCCTTCTTGTGAACTCCGGGTTGGCCTCCTCACTTTCAACTTCCTCGGCCGCCCTTTCCATCAACTCCTCAAAGGACTCCGGAGCTCTTCTCTTGAGGTCCATTTTGAAGAAGCCCTCCCGCAGCCCCACCATGAAGGCGAGCTTGAGGGTGTACCCTGGCACTTCTTGGACGAGGAGAACCTCTTCCCTGAACCGTTCCAGATATTGAGCCAGCGACTCCTCTGGCTCTTGCTTGACCTTGAAAAGTGCTTCGGCATCTTTCTTCCTCTTCCTTGACGTCGCGAAGCGTAGCAAGAAACCTCGACGCAAGTCTTCGAAGGCATAGATGGATCCCGCAGGGAGCTGGTGGAACCACTCTCTAGCCTTTTCCTTCAGAGTTGTCGCGAAGAGTCGACATTTGAAAGCGGCCGACATGGGCATGATGGAGACCATGTCCTCAAACCACTGCAGGTGCAGGACGGGGTCATCCTTGCCGAAGTAGTGAGACATCTTCGCCCCCTTGAACCCCTCCGGAACCGGGGCTGAGAGGATCTGCTCACAAAAAGGACTTCTCACGCTCGCCCCCTTTTGGGGCTGGGCGAGTGGGGGCATGGCGCCTCCCTGCTCGCCCCCTTGTGCCTCGGCGAGTGGGGGTCGAGGACCTACCCACTCGCCCACTTGGGTCTCGGCGAGTGGGGGTCGATGACCTCCCCACCCGCCAACTTGGGTCTCGGCGAGTGGGGGTCGAGGACCTCCCCACCCGCCAACTTGGGTCTCGGCGAGTGGGGGTCGAGGACCTCCCCACCCGCCAACTTGGGTCTCGGCGAGTGGGGGTCGATGACCTCCCCACCCGCCAACTCCTGGCACCTCCTCTCTGGCTGGTTGGTCGAGAGGGATCTCACCCTCCTGTCGGGGAGAGACCTCCGAACCACTTCCTCTCCTGCCTTCGCCTCCCGAGGCGAAAGCTACCTGCAAGGTCTGCAGGACCTCCTGCCTGAAATTTTCAAACATCTCCAACATCATCCCAGCCACCGGGGGCTGCGAGTGACCTGGGTCGGAACTTCCTCCACCTCCATCCATGGAGCTCATCTTGAGGGTTTCTTGAATCGGTCACACTCCACGCTCACCGCACCATAAATGTTGAAACCGACTACTCGGTCTCTGTGGAGTTCGGGGCCCTCAACGAGGCTGAGGGGCGACCAACCCTTACTTCCCCCAAGGGAGAGCTCTAGGTTGAAGGTGTCGGAACTAAGAACTGGACCAAGGGCTTAGCGGGGAGGTCCCGCCACGTACCCGGAAGTCCCCTTGGAACTTCCCCTCCCAAGCCACTACTAAGCTTGGGCACCACTGGAGCCTCTCCTCACCCCCTAAAGAGACTTGGGGAGGGAGAGGGAGAAGGAGAGAGCTAGCCTAGGATGAGAGATCTCTCCAAACGGTGCCCCCTTGGTCCTATTTATAGGATTTTTGAAGTTGGGCTGCAAATAGCCAAAAACTGGTCAGCCAGATTACCAAAATGCCCCTGAATTGGGCTGCAGATAGCTGAATCCCGCTATTCTGAAATGCTAAATGCAGACCACTGGACTGCGAATAGCCAGACTGGACTGCGAATAGTAAACTGGACGAGGGGGGCCTCCCCTGGGCGAGAGTGGGGGCGAACCGCCCCTCCCCCTCTCTGCTCCTACCTACTGGGCGAGAGAGGGAGGGGCGAGACCCCCCTCCCCCCTCTCCGCCCCTACTTCCTGGGCGAGAGGGGGGGCGAGACCCCCTCCCCCTCTCCGCCCCGACCTCCTGGGCGAGAGGGGGGGCGAGACCCCCTCCCCCTCTCCGCCCCGACCTCCTGGGCGAGAGGGGGGGCGAGACCCCCTCCCCCTCTCCGCCCCGACCTCCTGGGCGAGAGGGGGGGCGAGACCCCCTCCCCCTCTCCGCCCCGACCTCCTGGGCGAGAGGGGGGCGAGACCCCCTCCCCCTCTCCGCCCCGACCTCCTGGGCGAGAGGGGGGGCGAGACCCCCTCCCCCTCTCCGCCCCTGCCGCTCTTTCTGCGTGGTTCGAGGCTACCAAACTGCCTCCTCCGGATCCTTGGGAGTACTCGGCGAATATCGGGGTTGTACAAATAGTATGCAAACTACTTAAAAATCCTATAAATTGAGAAGTGTGACAAACCATATTTATGGAATTTTACTAAGTAATATTCATCCAATAATTCTACCAAAAATCTCAGAAGTTCAAAACTAGATTTCACATGATTTTCCATGGTTTGCACAATCCCCAAATACTTTTCATCACAAAAATCTCATTTAATTAAAAAGGCAACATAAGGTAATTTATCATGATTTTCAAGTAAACAATATCTAACAATTCACACAAGATTTCCAGAGGTCCTAAATGATGTTACAAGGTGATCCCCAGAGTTTCATATTTTTCCATAAGTTTTTCCCCATGAAATTTTCTATGGACAACATTATGTGACCTAAGTCATGTTAAATCAAAGTAAGGGGTTTTTGGTCTTTAGGGTCCCCACCATTCATTGGAGTGGCATGTTTTGATATTATGAAGGTGCTGCCTAAGTTTCAGAGGCTAACACCAAGCCTTCTCTTCTGAAAATACAACAATAGACTTTGTCTATTGGCACACCAAATCACATAAGAGTAGAGACAAACAAATTGAAATTCCTCTACATGCAGAGATCCATTTGACCTCAAATTTTAACCATGAGTTGCTAGTACCTAGATAAGGTTATCCCCCAAATTTGAGGTCAATTGGAGTTATATAACCCCAAAAATATCATTTATTTAATTTCCTAAGTTTTGAACAAAACTTTAGAAAAAGTACCTCCTAAAATTCTGATATTTTTACCTAAGCTAAATTTGGGTCACATGCATGCATGTACCAAGTTTCAGCTTCATAAGTACTACCAGTAACAAGATATGCACTTTTAAAATTCAGGATTTGGTTTTGACCAGCCTCACTAAAATGAGTGCTGTGAGTCCTACAGTTAACCAAATGACTTGATTCCACTTCCAAATGAGAGTAGACATCCAAGCCTACAAAAGTTGTCTCTGGCGATTTTTCCATTTTCGGCCTCTAAGGCCTTCAATTTCTGCTTGCAAAATATGTATAAAGTGTGACAAAATCATTTGAAATAGGTTCAGTTTAATTAAAATGGGCTGCGACTATCAATCCGTCCAGATCGGACGGTCCTGCTTCATCTTCCCCGATGAGCCAAGGGCTGCGATCGATCCCGCCTGGGTGACTTCCTTCCTTCATTCCCCGGCCATACACGGCCCACCACCGCCGGCCACCGCCTCCACCACCTCCGTTGAGGTGGTGGCCATCGATTGACGGCGGCACGACCGCCTGAGAGCCCGTCTCCAGCGATCCCGAGCAAGGAAAAGAACTCGGAAAAGCTCCCTCGATCTCTCATGGGATCGGGCTCAATTGAGCCCGATTTCTCTCCTAGATGAATCTAGATACTAGCACAGATGGAGGGGGGAAGGAACTTGCCTTGATTGCAGCTTGAGGTTGAGGGGAGGTCGGGTTTGCCATGGTTGAACCTTGCTCCGGTGACCCTTGGCGTTTCCTCCTTTCTCCATCAATTCTGCTGATTCAGGGGTCGATTCCCACTCCTTGACCTCTTCTGAAGATGATGGCGTCGTCCATTTGGGCTAAGGGTGACTATATTGTTAGCAGCCATTTTTAGGTTGGCGATTTCAACTAGGTGCACCTCTCAGCTAGCCAACGACAGGCCTCCAACTCACCCAGATTACACTCCTCAGCTCGAAACCATGTTGAGGGGAAGAAGATTGGGCCCAATGGCAGCTCACCCCATGGGTTGCCATTAATGTGGCCGACCAACACCTCTCCCCACCTAAAATTCTCCCTCTACCCAGCTGCCACCTCACTCAAACTTGTAGGAAATCTCATGGGGGAGCTGAGAGGATGCTTTGGAGAGAGGTGAGGCATGCCATGTGGCATCCACTTCATTAATCCCTCCTTTGTCTTTTCCCCGCTTTTCTTACACTTGGACAAGGCATTCATTTCCACCAAATTTCGAATTTCAGCATGCCTAGGGTCTGGTCACCATGTGGGCTGACCAATTGAGTCATGGGATTGGGCTAAGTCTACTTGATTTGAGCTTTGGGCTCATTTGACCCAAATATGCCAATTTGGGGATTTTGTGTTTGGGTTTGACTCAAGCTCACACCACTTAATATGATTGACCCACATTACTGTCTTGGACCCTATGGACCCATCCCAAGAGGAATTGAGTCATGGTGGGGTCATATGGGGCTTGATTGCACTTATTTGCCTATAGGGGCAATTTGGGTATTTTGTTGATTTTGCCCTAATTCTCCATGGTTGAATGCACACTATGGTCCACTTAGGTCTCATATACTCCCCTTAGGGTTTAGGGGTGATCAATTTGGTCATACTAAGTCAATTGGAGATTAATTTAGGTTTTAGCACCTTTAGGTCAATTTAGGGCTTTTTAGGAATTGGCCTAATTTCCCCAAATTGATGGCCCTAAGATGGGGCTTTTGGGTCCATTAGGTCCCCTAGGGAGGTTTCCATATGAGGGTGGGTCCAATTTGATCATTTGGAGTTCAATTGCCCTTATTCATGGAGGTTTGACCTAGGATAGCTCAAAGTTGACTTTTGGTCAATTTGACCAATTTGGTTGACCCCAAGGGTCCCTAGTGGCCTACTCACCTCCTTGGATGGTCATAGGGGTCATGATGAGGTTATGTTGACTTGTTGGATGTATATTGGTCATCCCTAAGCTAAGCCATCAAAAATTGCTAATTGCACCCCAATGTGCATTTCTTCTTAATTTATGGAAATCATGGGGCCTCCTTGGCCCATTTTGTCTTCTTGGAGCAATGTCATGACCTTGTCATGACAAAATACATCTTAGGGGTCTAGTTGTTTTGGGGATGTTACAGCAAGGCTGCCACATGGCAGCCATGCTGGCAATGAGTCTAACGGCTCTAATAAGAGCCGTTAGGCTCTATCGGGCTAGACCGAGTCCCGGATCGGGCTTTGCCCGGCCCGGTCTTGGGCTAGCCCGATTATCAGGCTCTACTCGGCCCGGACCGGGCCGGGTACCGGGCCGGGTACCGGGCCGGGTAGTGCGGCCAAACTGGGGCCCTATTAGGGCCCGGGTAAGAGCTCGGCCTAGTTCGGGCCTGAACCGGGCCGGGCTTGACCGGGCCTTGACCGGGCCGGGCTCGGGCCGGCCCGGTAGGCCCGGTTTTTTTGTTCAGGACTATGTAAAGCACATGCTGGAGCAGTGCAATATTTAATATTTAAAAATAATAAAATAAGATGAGTCAGCATATCTGGTTGGCCAATCAAATGCAACGTTATCCTGAAATCCAAAAACACTCAGGCTCTATTTCGTTGGGTTGTTGCTGATGGAAAGTTGCTAATGAAAGCTGCTGATAGGAAAATTGCTGATTCTGGAAAACAGAGTTTTGTTAAAAAACTGTTTGGGTGAAATAGAGTTTGTAAAACGGAGTTTTGAAAAAATTGTTAATTTGGATTCAAAATTTTGTTTTCCCATAAAATATGAGAAGAATATATTTTTTCCATAATATAATACCAAACACAAAAAATAATGTTTACTTAAAACATTTACCCTCAATATCTCAGTCTAAGATCTAGATTCATACAACTGATTCGCTATAATATAACATAGCGTGATCATCTCCTCTACACCACCTGCAGTGTCAGAGCATGTATCTTGCCGCTCTTGTGTGACCACTCCATCATCTTGACCCCCCTGCTCGCACACACTGAAATCAAAATTCACAGGCGAAGGGTGCCGGCGAATGAAATTATGTAAAGTCATCATGGCCATCACAATATCTGCCTATTTGTCAAAGCGATAGCTTGACATGTCCCGCAATATGACCCACTTCTTCTTCAAAAATGTCGAACGATCGTTCTATCACACTTCTAAGCGATGAATGTGCATGATTGAACATCTCTCGACGTCATTCTGCTCGACGGCCGCCACGACAAAGTCTGACAGATGATACCGTGTATCTTGATATGGTTTCAAATATCCTTTTTGTAGAGGATAACTCAAATGGAATTTCGTCGAACAGAAAGTTGAGTTCGTCGAGCAGAAAGCCGAGTTCGTCGAACTGAACACTTAGTTACTCATTCGTCGAACAGAAAGCTGAGTTCGTCGATCTCAATCAGGAGTTTGTCAAACTGAAAAATAGAATCTGCAGAACTGCTTGAAAGACTGATTTCGTCGAGCTGAGGATCAAGTTCGTCGAACTGATAAATGACGTTCGTCGAGCTCAGGAAGAAGTTCGTCAAACACAGAAAACTTAGAATTTCCTAAGTACTAGCTAACTCAGATAGCAGGTTCTGGCTGCCTCTTGGTCCCCTCTTACGACTCCTATGCCTGCGGCAGTTGGGAACTTCATAGCCAGATGTGGAATGGAAGGGATTGCCCCGAAGATTGACTGGAGCGGTCTCCCGAAGATGGCATTATAGGCGGAGGTGGACTCTACCACCATGAACTGGATGTTGTGCATTGACTGTCTTGGAAACTCGCCCAATGTGACTGGGAGAATGATCATGCCCTGCACCGGGACAGGTCTGTTGTCGAAGCCGTAGACGGGCCCGGCCGCAGGACTAAGCTGGTCCTTCGTGAGCTTCATACTCTGCAAGGTGGAGAGGAACAGGACATCGACTGAGCTTCCGTTGTCGACCAGTATTCTCTTTACCTTGAAGCAGGGATCCCCGAACCCTGCGCTGATCACGAGCGGATCCTGGTGCGGAAGCCGCAACCCTTGCAAGTCTTCATCTCCGAAAGCTATCGTAATATCCTGCTTGAGTTTTTTTGTCTTCGTGGTCTCTTACGGGCTGGGCAATCGAGAGGATTTGCGATGCTAAGACGGGGGGGGGGGGGGGGGGTACAACGATCGTCTCGATTTCTCCCACCATCGGCCTTCCTCCACCTGCGCCTCGGGGGGCGGGGGGCTGCTCTCCTGCCTCCCTGGGCTGCTGGGGCTGATTGAGAATCTGGCCTTGTAAGAATCTTCCCAGGAGTCCCTGACGGATGAGGCGCTCGATTTCGTCTTTAAGTCTGGTGCACTCCTCGGTGGTATGTCCGGTTCCCCGATGGAACTCGCAGTACCTGGACTGGTCGCCCCTTGGATTTGGCGGGGTATCCGGGGCATGCGGAGTTCGGGGTTGTTCTGAATGGCATAGAGCATATTCGTTCTGGTGGTGTCAACGGGGTGTAGGTCCTGGGCGGCTGTGGTCCCAGATCCCTTCGGGGGTCACGCCGGCGCTCGTCGCCGCGACGCTCCTCGCCTCGACGTTCTTCTCGTTCGCGAGGGGCATGATCTGATCCCCTCTTCCTTCCTTGGCTGCCTTCGAACTGCCGACGGTGCGCTTCGATGGCCTCATCTGCAGATTTGTGCTTCAAGCCGATGAACGAGGTCGGGGTAACTTGGTACGGTTTCTCTCATGAGAGCCGAGTACAAGCCACTTGGGCGGAGTCCTCCCAAGAAAACTCCTCGCAGGAGCTTGGGGTCAACCCCTGGGATCTGCCGAGCCTCGGTAGTGAAGCGTCGGAAGAAGTCCTTGAGTGTCTCTCCGTCGTTCTGGCGGATCCCTGAGAGATGGGAATGATCCCGGACAATTCGGCGGTTGGCGATGAACTGATCCACGAATTGTTGCGCCATTTCTGTGAAGTTGTTGATGGCCCCATTACGCAGAGAATGGAACCAAGTGCGCGCTTGTCCCTTCAAGGTTGCCGGGAACACTTGGCAGAGGAGCTGATCAGGAGCGCTGTAAATCCTCATGACGGTGGTGAAGTGATTGACGGTAGTTTTTTTTCTTGATGGTGATCATAATTGTTGTCATGTCAAAGATACATTCTATGATCGTGACGTTTTTGTCCAAACTCATCAGAGCAAAAACAACGTGCCAAATGGGGAGATATTTTATATGCGTCCAACGCCGTGCCAAATGGTCGTGACGTTGGTTGTTTTTTTTGCTCAAAAGTACATTTGTTGCTTAAAGTTATAATTTTTTCAAAAAAAATAAATATTACGGCATATAATTTATGGTAATTTACAGTTATTTTAAATACATGTATCTTTAAAATAAAAATCAGTCGGTAAAAATACAGTTGGATTTACAACTCTAATTTTGGACTGTAATTTCTGAAAAAAACAGATAGTATCCATTTGATCATCTAGTGGTCAAAAGCACTTTAACATATATCCTGTGGTGCAGTTTTTTTTGGATTAAAAAAACTATAAAAGTATGGGAAAAATTGAACCCGTTGGATCAAAAGATCAGGACCGCGAAATGAATACTATCCATTTCGTCAGAAATGAAGAGGATCCTAATCTAAAAACAGTTGAGTAAAAAAATTTGAACTGCACTTTTCAGGTAGTAATTTACAACTGTTATTTTGAGGGGAAAAAAACGTTTAGACACCATACTAATTGAGCCCAATTAATTATGTAATGTTATCTTCTTTCTGTGAAGCGTGTGAACTCATACACCAGGCACAAACGTGTGAAATCAAAGACATATTTTAACATTGCTCGGACGGCGGGCCCTCAGCTTCCTCTGCTATTTAAAGCATCCGAATGCTTGAGAAGTGATCACCACCACCACCACCACCACCACCACCATTAATCCATATCTCCATTGTCTCTAGCTAGCTGTGAGATATGGCTGCTCTAATGGCTATGGCTTATAGCACGATGGCCATGCCAGCAACTTCCTCTCGCAGGAAAGATAGCACGGCGCTCGTTTTTTTAACGGCTAATCATCATCATAAATCCCCTGCAGTAAATTTAAAACCGGCATCCCCGCCCGCTCTGGTTTTTCCGGCAGTTTTTCCATCCTCCACTTCCGGCGCCGTCCGAGCATTATTAATATCGTCGTCGTCAAAACGGTATATTTGTAAAGCATCTGCTAGGAACGATAATCATCTTCCTGATCCAATATTAAATGAAGAAGATGCCGCCGACTTACTATACTGTCCCGGCCATAAGCCGCATAACACCTTCCCTCGCCACTTTGTTTTTGGTGCTGCTAGCGCTGCATTTCAGGTTTCTTCTTCGTCTTCATCTTCATCTTCATCTTCATCTTCATCTTCATCTTCTTCTTCTTCTTTTCTCTCTCTCTCTCTCTCTCTCTCTCTCTCTCTCTCTCTCTCTCTCTCTCTCTCTCTCTCTCTCTCTCTCTCTCTCTATTTATATATATATAATGATTTATTATGGATCAGGTGGAAGGAGCAACTAAAGAAGGCGGAAGAGGCGCCAGCATATGGGATACCTTCTGTCAAAAATATCCAGGTGCATGCGTCTCGAGCTGCCTTAATTATCCCATGTATTTTATTTATTTATTTATTTATTAAATTCTAGTAATTAAATGAGTTTTATTTCTGATCAGGAAAAATTGCTGATGGGTCAAGTGGCGATCCGGGAGCAGGCTCGTACTACCGCTACAAAGTAAGAGCACATGCATGTTGCATATTATTAATCAATATGCAGTCCACTTTTTTTTTAATATATCAAAAAAAATGATCAAAAGACATTCAAAATTCATATAAATACAAACACACACACACACATCTGCACTAATCTTGATGAGACTTGATGCATGCAGGAGGATGTGAAACTCTTAGCAAACATCGGGCTGAAGGCGTATAGATTCTCTATATCTTGGTCAAGAGTTCTCCCGAGTAAGCTGTGTTAATTATTATATATGATTATAAATTTATATCATATATGTATATACATCTATGTATGCACAAACTGCTCCCTAGTCTTAATAATTAATACTAACATGGGAGCATGCAGACGGCCGCGGCGAACCAAACCTTGAGGGGATCATATACTATAACAATTTGATCGATGAGCTGAAAAAGAACGGTGCGTAAATTAATTATAAATTACAATTTGATCCAGACTGCATGCGTACTTTAATTAACTATTACTATTTCTTATGCGGCGGTCAGGAATTGAGCCGTATGTTACTCTGTTTCATTGGGACGTTCCTCAGGCTTTAGAGGATGAGTACGGAGGCTTTCTAAGTCGTCGGATCGTGTAAGCTATATATTGCCAGTACCAGCGCTAGCTGCATATAGCTAGCATTATATTTGCAATATATGCTAGCTATACATTGTATAATGTATAATGAGGTACGTGCGTTTTAAATTTCAGGGAGGACTACAAGAATTATGTAGATCTATGCTTCAATGAGTTTGGAGATAGGGTGAAGCATTGGATCACTTTGAACGAGCCATATATGTTTTCCACGTTGGGATATTGCTACGGAATCCATGCGCCCGGCCACTGCACTCCGGATTTGAAGGTCGGAGACAACGAGTTTGTATGCCCCGTCGGAGATTCTATTAGAGAACCTTATAAGGTCGCCCACAACTTACTCTTGGCTCATTCCGAAGCGGTCCAACTCTATAAGGATAAGTATAAGGTTTGTGAGCGTGCGTGCGTGCCAGCTCCATCACGATATATCATCATGACTATTTCAGCCTTGTAATTATCAGCCATTAATTTACTGGCCGACGATGTGCAGGCTAAATTTAGAGGAGAAGTGGGCATCACATTGGTTTCCCACTGGTTCGAGCCTTATGACAACCAGCCTTCTAATATAGAGGCGCACCGTAGAGCCCTTGACTTCATGCTGGGATGGTAAGTCGTGATGATCAAATCAATCATTTATATATGTGATCGCCGGTAATAATGTTAATGAGCAATATATATACTATATGCGCCCATGCAGGTTTTTGGATCCGTTGAAGTTTGGGAACTACCCATTTTCCATGCGAGCATTGGTAGGGGAGAGACTCCCAGCTTTCACGCCCGAAGAGTCCGCAAAACTCGTAGACTCTTTTGACTTTATCGGTCTCAACTACTACACAGCCAGATATGCGAGAGACAAGTCCAATTCTAAGTTTACGGACAAGATTAACACCTGCGATGATGATATGCACGTGGACGTTCTCGGTAATTCAATCAACCCCGGCTCGATCTAGCTACTAAATTATTAATTTATTTTAATTAATTATTAGCTGTAAGAAAAAAATGATGAAACTTGGCTGCGTTTATGTTATGCAGTTGCAAAGGAAAATGTCCCCATTGGCCCGGCCGAGGTAAATCTATTTTATTTTCTACCAATATTTATTTATTTGCAAAATTACTGCTTACAGTCAACGCAATATTATTATTATATTTGCGCGCAGCCAAATAGTTGGGTGAACGTGTACCCCAAAGGAATAAACAAACTCCTTCTGCACATAAAGAGAAGATACAGCAACCCTCCTGTATATATCACTGAAAATGGTGTGTGCTAGCCATAATTATATTAATTATTGGGGGTTTATAGATTATTTAGAATATTTTATATACTCTTAATTACTATGTTGCGAGCAGGAGTTCTTGAGTATAACAAGACTAACAAACTGAGAGAAGCGGAGGCGGTAAAATTACCGGCGCCGATGGAGGACACATTCCGGTCCGAGTACCACACCTCTCACCTCCACGAGCTTGAGGATGCCTTGAGGTAATTAATTAATAACATATGATGAGTTCATTAAGTTAACTTGTATTTTTGTTTTATAAATACAAATGATTTTATCTGATGTATTTATGTATATATATATATATTAAAAATTGCAGCAGCAGAGCGGACGTGAGAGGGTACTTTGTGTGGTCACTTCTGGACAGCTTTGAATGGAACGACGGGTACACATGCCGGTTCGGCTTGAACCACATAGACTACAAGAATCTAGATAAGCCGAATCTGACGAGGTACCCCAAGGAGTCTGCGATATGGCTCAGCCGTTTTCTGAAGAACATCAGACATCTCGGGGAGGAGCAGTCCGATACGCCGCCGCCGCCGAAGGCCACCACGTCACCCCTCATCCCTACCCCCATCCCTGAACCAATTAAAATTCAGCCGTAATGATCTCTTATCATGTATGTAACTATATATGATCCAGGCTGCAACATCCTAGCTTTTTGCCCGGTAATAAATAAAACCTAATCGCCTACGGCAGGAATCATGTCATGTTGCTCGTGTTTTTCAAAAGTATCTTCGTGGCTCTATTGCATAATTCTCTACTACTGCTATTACTAATTAACAAACTCATGCATATATTGCAAACATGAAGAAAAGGTTACTAAACACAATTTACAAATGTGGCGGAGAATCCACCTCGCTCTGCCCGCCCGTCCCCTCCCATAAAGAAACATGTGTTGTTGAAATCCGGATACCGGTTCAATTATGTTCGAGATTTGGGGAATAACTTGAGTTACTTCTCTCTTCGTCAGATCGCTAGGTCTAAGTATTTCGAGCTGGGAACTGACCCTCACTGTACGTATATGGTGAATAGTTGCTTAAGGACGGACCCACACTGGACGCGGTGAGGAGGTCCCGCCACTAACCCGGAATTCTTACTCGACTTTTCCTCACAAAACCAATGGCTGAGCCTGTATCTCAGATAGCACGAAAGAAAATGGAGGAAAGCTCAGGCTCTCTTGGGGGGGGGGGGGGGATCCGTGCTGATCTGAGAAATAATAGGTCTTATTTATAGGCAAATCTTCATGAGCGCAAAATAGTCCTATTGGCCTGCGGATAACTCCCTCCGCCTTAACCAAATTACTATACGCAGAACCAAGTGATCTGTGAACAGCTCCTCGTGCATTTTTGCAATTACTAACTGCATCCCTCGTTGGTCTGCGGATAGTGAGGGAGGATTGATGAGTCGGGTTGATCCGGCCTCTCCTGGGTCCCTCCTTGGGCGAGTACGGCTGAGGCGACTAGGCTCATTCCCTACTCGTCGGGGGCCAGTTCGCCTGAGGCAGGCTCACTCGAGGCCAGATCAGACTCGCCTCGCCCTGGGCGAGAAGGAGTTTTGTCATCGGGACGATCGAGCTGTTCATATCGTCTAGATGAATCGCACTTATAACATCGAGAAGAGAAATCATGTCATCTAGACGAGATTATGTCGTCGAGAAGAGGCTATCTCGTCGAGAAGAGAAAGAGGGCGCATTCGCCTCACCTTACCCTGGGTGAGTTAGGTCAATAATAGGTCTACTCGCCGAATACGGGTTGTACACAATCCCCGCTCTTTGCGAGCTCGCCCGAGGTCGGAAAGAAGAGTCTAACCCTTATTTGGCGAGATCAAGCTTAGGAGAGGAGACACGCTGATTGCCCCATGTGTCTCTGAAAGTGCACAGTGTGCCTCTGAGTAAACTCTAGAGGGGCGTGAAGAGAGATTTAAAAATATTTCTATCCGATTTGTGCACACACAATAAAAACACTAAGTGTTATGCTTCAACAATACCTAACACTGAATAAAACTAATGTTGTTAAAGTAAATCAAAAAAATTGTAAGCTAGAAGGGACAACGCAGAAAATTATCACACGCACATGAGACACAAAATTTTATAGAGGTTCCCCAAAATATGGATAGTCCTCTCTTCTACCACCTGGTAGGAATGCACAACCTGTGCCTGAGACTTTTGATAAGAAGACTCTAAGAACCAAAGATCTTTTGATAAGGAGATCTTGAACCACTCAGATCTTTTGATAAGGAGATCTTGAACCACTCAGATCTTTTGATAAGGAGATCTTGAACCACTTAGATCTTTTGATAAGGAGATTTTGAACCACTTATATCTTTTGATAAGGAGATCTTGAACCACTGAATCCTTTGGAAGAGGGATTCTTAAACTCTGTACAGTTGAGGAAGATGAAAGAAGAAAGGAGATGGAGAAGAAGAATTCTATTCTCAGAATTCTGTAGAAGCTTTCAGCTTCTATTTTTCTCTTCAATGGATCTGCTAATGATGAACCCTTGCTTATGATTGTGATGATTTGCAAGGGTTATATTTTTCAGATCTTTTTGTATATCTTTTACTTGTTATATGGCTACTATATGATGTTGATGAAAAAGCAGTTCTGTTTTCTGTCCTGAGAGCACTTGTTTTCTCTATTTGTCTCTATTAGGGTTTCAGGAGAAAGAAGAAGAAGTAGAAACCCTAATCGATACAAATGTAGCAGATTGTGATGAATGCACTGTGTTTTCCTCTCTTCTCATCCTATTTACTGTGTCCATGCTTAATTTTGAATTTGTTTCCTCTTTTGGATTGTCCTGAGAAGGCATAGTCTTGACAATTAATCTCTCTTTCTTCTTTTGTTCACGACCCGTCTACCAGCTGTTTGAATCCTTTCTAAGAAATCTTTTCCTGTCTTCTTTAATGCTCCTCTCCATTCTAGGCAATAAATAAGCCGTTGTAGAACGGTCTTTAGTGTTGTGGGCCTTCAGAGAGAGTTCTAAAAGAACAACTGAAAAAGGTTTCCTTTTCAGACTGTATTCGACGCTGCGTCGACTTCTTTATCTCTCTTATCGACACACAAGTTCTTGTAAGAGCAACTTCGAATTCCTTCTATCTCTGGTTGAACTCTGTTGTCGACATTACATCGATTACTTATCGACGTAACCGTCGAGTTGAAGACTTCATATTGAACTTCATTGTCTGCGTCGAATTGTAGTTGACGTTGCGTCGACTTCAGATGGCTTCTACAGACACTTCCTTCTGCTTTGAATTGAAATCGAGATTGCGTCGACTTCTAAGATAACTTCGACATGCTCCTTTATCTACGTCGACTTCTATTCGATGTAGCGTCGACTTGATATACTCTGACAGAGAGATTGAGTTGCTTGGAATCTAGTCTGAGTTGCGTCGACATCAAGTCGAAGTTGCGTCGACTTATATTCGATGCAAGTATTAATTCAACTCAGATTGTCCTTGTCCTGACCTAGTATTGTCACTCTAAGATGAGTGAGACATCATAAGACATCTAATGACCAAATTACCCTTACTATACAATGGGTAATAAACCTAAGAAGTAAAATCACTTATATTTAATTTGTTAAGTTAAATCAAAAAGGGGGTTTTCCCAACAATCTCCCCCTATTATCTTAACAAATTTTACAGATTGCTTTAAAGTGATTTTACCCATTCTTTTACATAGACAAAAATACAAAAATACATACAGGGCAATATAGACAATAAAATATGAAATCGCAGACTATTTCATACAGTGTCAAGTAAGTTTTATTGTTTTTGATAATTATATTCACCAAAGTATTGAACTCATCTCAAAATTAGAGTACCTGGACCTCACTGTCCTCTATCAGTAGTTTTCCTTTTTCTGGAAAAGACCTTTGGAACTTCCTTCCTTTGTGCAACTGTAAGTGGTTCATTTTCTTCTTCAGAATTCCTCATTGCTGCCTCATTGATTTCATCCTCTTTGGGAGGCTCCCCCTAAGATTTTGCATTCTCCTCAGCATCCTGAGCAGCTTCTTGTGCAATCTTTGCAACCTCATCTAGAAACATATCATTCACAAGGGTCTTATGATTGTAAAACTCTGTGCTCTTTCCTAACTACAGTTATTTCCTTTTGACTATTGAGGAAATCATTGCAAAACTCTTTAACGAAATTTTAAAATCATCAGAATTGAAATCAAAGTTTTCAAACAGAGATACATATTCTTCTTCATCGTCATCTGATGACATCCTCAATTCCATCATGCAAGCTGCTTCTGCTTCTGCTTCTTCATCACTCTTAGATGAAGAGGAGTTTAACTCTGCTTCAGAGTCACTCCAGGTTTCAGCAATGAAACTTTTGCCTTTCTTTTTGTCTTTCTTCTTGAAAGACTTCTTTTTCTTCTCTTCTTTGCTGCTGCTCCTGACCCTTTGTTCCTGCGGGCATTCAGGGGCAATGTGCCCTGGCTTATTACAGGTGAAGCAAATTATCTCCTCCTTTGGAGTCTTATCATATCCGTGCTTTAAACTCCTTTCTCTTCTTCTCGAGTCTTTTATTTTGACCCATTTCTGAATCTCCTTGCTATGAGACTAAACATTTCATCTTCATGAGTGGAGGGCTCTCCTTCAGCAGCTTTCAGAGCGATACTTCTTTGGATAGGAGCTGGAGTTGTCTCCCTTTCCTCTGATTCAGCCCTGTTCTTCAGAAGCATCTCATATGACTTAAGCTTTCCTAGCAAAGCCTCAGTAGAGATTTCTCTATGACATCTAGACTCTCTGATTTCCCAGATCCTTGAATCCCATGAGCTAGGGAAGAACATGAGGATCTCATCATTTATTTTTGTTAAGGATATCTCCTTATCCAGATTCTTCAGCTCATTAACAATGATGTTGAATCTGTCTTCATCTCAGCAACAGATTCATCAACTTTCTTTTGAAAGTTCTTATATTAGGATATGAGAAGAGACTTCATGTCCTTTCTTTCATCAGAACTTCCTTATACCAGTATGGAAAGAAATTCTCAGATCTCTTTGGCTGATTGGCAGTCAGCCACCTTCTGGAAGATGTCATCTGACATGGTGGATACCAGAATGTTCATAACTTTGGCAACACATGCCTTCTACTTCTTTTCAGTCTCTGTCCACTCAGCCCTGTGTATAGGTTCCTGTGTAGAGGCTCCACTGGCAACCTTCTTGTATGGGGCTGGAGGACCTATAATGATAACATCAAGGATGTCCTCATCAATAGAGTTCATATATAACTTTATTCTGGCCTTTCAGAGTGTAAATTTATTTAGGTTACACACTGAAGGTCTTGTTGAGGCATAATCCTTAGAACTCATTTTCTTAATAAAATAATTTTATTGTATGGAAATAAGAGTAGGAGGTCTTTTTGATCAAGGGGTTAGCCTTTTAATGATCAACCTGCTTTTGATACCAATTGAAAGTGCACAGTGTGCCTCTGAGTATACTCTAGAGGGGGGGGGGGGGGGGTGAATAGAGATTTAAAAATATTTCTATCCTATTTGTGCACACACAATAAAACACTAAGTGTTATGTTTCAACAATATCTAACACAGAATAAAACTAATGTTGTTAAAGTAAATCAGAAAAACTATAAGCTAGAAGGGACAACACAAAAAATTATCATACAAAGAAGACACAAGATTTTATAGAGGTTCCCCAAAATGTGGGTTGTCCTCTCTTCTACCACCTGGTAGTAATGCACATCCTGTGCCTGAGTCTTTTTATAAGAAGACTCTAAGAACCAAAGATCTTTTGATAAGGAGATCTTGAACCACTCAGATCTTTTGATAAGGAGATCTTGAACCACTCAGATCTTTTGATAAGGAGATCTTGAACCATTCAGATTTTTTAATAAGGAGATCTTGAATCACTGAATCCTTTGGAAGAGGGATTCTTAAAACTCTGTACAGTTAAGGAAGATGAAAGAAGAAAGGAGATGGATAAGAAGAATTCTGTTCTCAGAATTCTGTAGAAGCTTTCAGCTTCTATTTTTCCCTTCAATGGATCTGCTAATGATGAACCATTGCTTATGATTGTGATGATTTGCAAGGGTTATATTCTTCAGATCCTTTTGTATATCTTTTACTTGTTATCTGACTACTATATGATGTTGATGAAGAAGTAGCTCTATTTTCTGTCCTGAGAGAGCACTTGTTTTTTCTATTTGTCTCTATTAGGGTTTCAGGAGAAAGAAGAAGAAGTAGAAACCCTAATCGACAAAACTGTAGCAGATTGTGATGAATGCACTGTGTTTTGCTCTCTTCTCATCCTATTTATTGTCTATGCTTAATTTTGAATTTGGTTCCTCTTTTGGATTGTCATGAGAAGGCATAGTCTTGGACAATTAATCTTTCTTTCTTCTTTTGTTCATGACCTGTCTGCCAGCTATTTGAATCCTTTCCAAGAAAGCTTTTTATGTCTTCTTTAATGCTCCTCTCCATTCTAGGCAATAAACAAGTCATTGTAGAATGGTCTTTAGTGGCGTGGGCCTTCAGAGAGAGTTCTTAAAGAACATCTGATAAAGGTTTCCTTTTCAGACTGTATTCGACACTTCATCGACTTCTTTCTCTCTCTTATCGATGCACCTTCAAGTTCTTGTAAGAGCAGCTTCGAATTCCTTCTAGCTCTGGTTGAACTCTGTTGTCGACATTATGTCGATTACTTATCGACGTAACCGTCGAGTTGAAGACTTCATTTTGAACTTCATTGTCTGCATCGAGTTGTAGTCAACGTTGCATCGACTTCAGATGGCTTCGACAGACACTTCCTTTTGCGTTGAATTGAAATCGAGATTGCGTCGACTTCTAAGATAACTTCAACATGCTCCTTTATCTACGTCGACTTCTATTCGACACAGCGTCGACTTGATATACTCTGATAGAGAGATTGAGTTGCTTGGACTTCTAGTCTGAGTTGCATCGACATCAAGTCGAAGTTGTGTCGACTTATATTAGACGCAAGTATTAATTCAACTCAGATTGTGCTTGTCCTGACCTAGTCTTGTCACTCTAAGATGAGTGAGACATCCTAAGACATCTAATGACCAAATTACCCTTAATATACAAAGGGTAATAAACCTAAGAAGTAAAATCACATATATTTAATTTGTTAAGTTAAATCAAAAAGGGGGTTTTCCCAACAGTCTCCCTGTTTGGTTTTCCTTAGGGGTAGACACATCATATGTGTGCATCGGAATAAACAAGAACAACCCAAAAGATTCATAAAAGGATCTTACTAAAACCATTAATCAAGAAATTACAAAACCAATTTTAGATAAATTACCTGTGCGGGATTAAGTCACAACTCAATCGGATGCTCCGAGAAAATTCTTCTCTGAATCGGAATCCTATTCTGATTCTTCTTCTTCCTTGTTACTGCGGCTATGTCGAGATTGGCAAGTTTGCCTGAAGGAGTGAGTGTAGAAATAGATCTACACCTCCATAGAAGTCAACACGAGCGAAGAAGAGCCCTAAACTCTTGTCGAACAAGAGCTAGGTTGGAGATGGAGTGCCCTCTACGTCTCCACCGATTATTAGATCTGTTCTAAGAAGAGGTTGTGACAACAAAGGATCGGACGGGACACGGCTAGATCTCGCAGGGACTCTTCTTGTTGACGTCCAGTAGCAACAAGATCTCACAGGAACATTTCCTTCACAATCTCCAGAAGCGGCGACAGATTTTGCACTGGAACGGGTTGTTGATAGGGAACCTTTCGATCAGGAACACCCTCCTCATTTTGCGTCGCCCTCTTCCGATCTCGCTCTGTCTCGGGTATATCGAAAACCTAAAGTGTCTGGCCTTTTATACCCATGATTATAAGGCAGACAGAAGTTTCCTCTATCCGCAGACCCAGATAAATTCGAGTATAAAGGCTTCGTCGGGATTACATCATTCGTAGAGACATCTTTACGAAATTGTTAAGACATCTCGAAGAAGTCGATCATTCGTCTAGACCGTCTCGATGAATCAACAAGTGACATAATATTTTGTCGAGACGGTCTCGACAAAATCATCGAGACATCTCGACAAAATCGTTGAGACATCTCGACAAAGTCATCGAGACATCTCGACGAAATAGCTGTGACAGTCCATGGCATCAAGACGTTCTTGCCGACATTGATTACGAGTTGATATTCATAATATCAGCTTGTGATCACGACTACAGGTTATCTGTCATGACAACATTCACAATGTTGTCTTCAAGTCTTCTCGCACGATATTCACAATAACGTCTTGAAGCCTTTTCGACATGCTCCATACAATATTCATAATATCTAAGAACCAGTCTTCCCAAACCAACTATATTCCAAACAATCATAGGATTGATCCTTTCATTCATATCCGATATGAACAAGGCCAACACAATCCTTTCTCCAATTTCTTCAAACGCTCTTATGTGCGACCCAATAGGCTCATATCGCGTTGGCAGTGAGACTAACTACTTGATTACTTCCTGATCAAGTTAGAAACTCCAATAGTCTCCCAATTGATCTAGAAGGTATCAACAAAAGTCTCACAAGTAATGAGTGGCATCTAGCAATGCATCATTACTACCCAAGCAATAAGAGTTCATAACTCAAACAAGCAATTCTGTGAACAATGTATCAGTGTTGTCACGTCCTTTGTCCATTACATCCGGATTGAACTATAGGCATGGACCGTGTCACCCTCATAATTGTTCAACCCAGGATCTCTTGATCTAGAATACACCTTCTGAGAGTGGTAAGCTTATTATCACATATTGGTTCAACCCAGCATGGCCATGCATTTCTCAGTTTCATTTCATCAAGGGGGGCCCATGGATGTAACTCCTGTCATATAGGAGGACAAATTTCATTTATGTCCACACACAAACACTCAAATGATTCATAACATACCTAATAACCATCCTTATCATCAACCATTCTCAAGGAAGACTTTAGATGACATCAAAGTACGCACCTCCTCACTTGATGAATGATGTGACTTCAGGTCAAAGAACCATAAACACCATTGTCACTTGAGATCTACTTGTGACACATTTATATAACAATCCACAAAGTATTCTCACGATGGGTATGTCCAATACAACTTGTTCCTAACAAGTACTTATGTGATGAATTGATATTGCATATCATGACCTGTGAGAATCGGTCATCAGTCACCCACATACTAGTTTTGATGTATCATCCTCGCACTAATATCTAAGATGATACCTCGACTAGGGGCCATTTAAGAATGAAACTTCTTTTAAACATAGACCCTCACATTCAAGTCACGTAATTGAATTCCTATGAAAGCAATCATTCTAAGGGCATTTATTATGTTAACTACTATATCAAATATAGAAACAAATTGACATAACAAAAGAACTTGTCATAAATGTTAAAATGAAATATAGTACAAATTACAATTCATCATATGAATAAACAGCCAACAGATATACAATCCACAAGGCTACTAGTAAGGATGATCATTCATGTATCTAATACCCATTGATCTAGCATGATTATCATGCTTCCTTTGCGCAAGAGGTTTTATCACTGGATCCGCTATATTTTCTTCAGTCGGTACTCTACAAATGTTCACATCTCCTCGATCAATAATCTCTCGAATAAGATGGAACCGCCGATGTATGTGCTTGGAACGCTGATGAGATCTAGGTTCCTTAGCTTGTGCAATAGCACCGTTGTTGTCACAATAGAGAACTACAAGATCAACAATGCTAGGAACTACATCTAGCTCGCCGATGAATTTCCTAATCCATACAACCTCCTTTGTTGTATTTGCAGCAGCAATATGCTCGGCCTCTGTCGTAGAATCGGCAACTGTCACTTGCTTGGAACTCTTCCAGCTCACAGCCCCTCCATTGAGGAAAAATACAAAACCCGACAGGCACTTTGAGTCGTCCCTATCAGTTTGGAAGCTAGCATATGTGTAGCCTCTTACAACGAGCTCTTCCTCTTCACCAAACACCAAGAACATATCTTTAGTTCTTCTCAAGTACTTTAGGATATTCTTGACTGCTATCCAGTGACAATCACCAGGATAAGACTATTATCTGCTCATCATGCTCAAAGCATATGAGACATCGAGTCGAGTAGACAACATTGCATACATGATTGATCCAATTGTCGAAGCATATAAAATCAACTTCATGCGGTCCTTATCTTCCAAAGATTTAGGACATTGGTCTTTAGAGAGACCCACACAATGTGTCATGGGTAAGAGTCCCTTCTGGACTCAAGCATGATAAACTATTTCAACATCTTCTCAATGTATGTACTTTAGGTCAAACCCAACAACTTTTTCAATCTATCTCTATAGATATTAATACCAAGTATATAAGTCGCTTCACCCAAGTCTTTCATAGAAAAGCAGTCCCTTAGCCTGTTCTTAACAGCTTGCAGGGTTGGAATGTCATTCCCGATGTAACATCCCCCAAAGTGCTAGGCCCCTAGAGAATTTTTGTCATGACCAGTATTGACAAAAAATAGGATAAAGTGACATAGGGTACTAGGATGACAAGTTGAGTAGATGAAAAACACATGGTGTGCACCAAGCCACAATGGGCCACCCCAAGGTAGGGAGAACTCAAAGGGGCTAAAGCACCCCATGCATCACTCTTAACCATGGAAAATCTCCCTAGGATGGGTTAATGTACACAAGTTGGGCAAAGAGGCCCCATGAACCTAAGAGAAGGTGTAGAATTGCACATTGGGGTGCATTTAGCAAATCTTGGTTTCTTAGCCTGAGAGTGGCTAAAAAGACTTCAATAAGATAAATTAACCTTACCTTGACTCTATGACCATCCAAGAATAGTGAGTAGGTCACTAGGGACCCATGGGGTCAACCAATTTGGTCAAATTGGCAAAAGTCAACTTTAGGCAAATCTAGGTCAAACCTCCATGAATAAGGACAACTGGACTCCAAATGATCAAATTGGACCCACCCTCATATGTAAACCTCCATAGGGGACCTAATGGACCCAAAAGCCATATCATGAGGCCATCAATTTGGAGAAATTGGGCCAATTACTAAAAAGCCCCATATTGATCTATTTGTGCAAAACCCTAAATTGACCTTCAATTGACCCATTGTGATCAAATTGATCACCCCTAACACTCTTAGACCACTCAGGGAGTCTAATGGTTCCACATTGGATGCTTGGGATAAGCCAATTTTGGGGAATTGGGCAAAATTACCAATTTGCCCATATTACAACTTATGCCCTTTATGGTTCAATTGGCCCCCAATTGGCCAAATTGACCTAACACAACCCTCCCTAGACACTAAGGAGGGTAATTGAGACCTAAGTAAACCAAAGTGCACAATCAATTTTGGAAGATTAGGGCAAAATCACCAAAATACCCAAATTGCCCCTAGAAGCAATTTTGTGCAATTAAGCCTCATATGACCCCACCATGACTCAATTATTCTTGGAGTAGGTCAATAGGGTTTAAGACAAAAATTTGGGTCAGTCACATTGAATGGTGTGAACTTAAGTCAAGCCTAAACCCAAAATCCCCAATTTAGATTATTTGGGTCAAGTAAGCCAAACTCAAATTAGGTGGACTTAACCCAACCCCATGACTCCAATAACCAGCCCTCATGATGACTGAACCCTAAACCCACCAGATTTTCGAAATGGAGGGATTAATTGCAAGGAATTTGGATTTGAAATGGGGAAGAAGACAAAGAAAACATGGAGGAGGGAATTGAGGAATGGGTGCCAAATGGCACCCCATTTTCATTCCTCAAGTTCTCCTCTGAGCTGGGGGATTGAATTCCTCCAGTTTTGGGCAGAGGGAGGGGGCTTCTGGATGGCCAAAAAGGGCGGCCAAGAGCTGGCCGAGAGCCACCTAATGGCAAACAACCATATACTGATCTCCCTCCCCCTCCCCCTCCATTCTACATTCCACCACGTACACTCAGAATTTCCAGAGCAATCGAGCCCCCCTCCCAGCGACGATTTCGATCTCAGCCATGCCGGAGTAGCCATGGACGCCGGAAACAATGCCCAGGTCTTCCTCCGCCGCAACACCCGCCGTCGAGCCCACAACCAGGTAAGTTCCTTCGCCCCTCCTCCTGTGTTAGGATTCCTTCTCTCCCCCTGTCGAATTGAGCCATGCAATGGCGATTTTATTTTGGATTTTCTATGTCCCTAGACGTAAAAATGAAAGGTCTCGGAGCCCTACTTCGGCCACCCCAGGTCAATCGGCCACCACCAGTCTATAGCCCTATGTCGACTGGTGGTGGTGGTGGCGGGAGCGTTTCGCTGGAAACCTCCAGGAGCCGTCGGAATCTGGCCCGCAAAACGACCCCAAGCACGGTTAATCCCAGCCCTTGATTTAACCGGGGACGATGTCTGGGAGCCGTCGGATGGCGAGCTGATCTTATTCGCAGTCCAAATATTTTCATTTGAATGAATCTGTCACATTCCTACCCGAATTTTATAAGTCGATTTTGAGGCCCTTAGATTTTGAAAAACGAAAAATGTCCAGAGACAAAACTTGTAGATCCTTGAGTCTACTCTAAATAGAAATTAAAATCAGGCCAAATGGAGCCCTGTAGACCCTTGTAGGTCAGATTTATTGAGACTGGTCCAAGTAGTGAACCAAATTTATTTCTGCATATTCCCACCTATTGGGACCTCACCAAGGCCTGAAATTTTGTGCATGGTTGAGACACATATAGAGGCAGGTTCAGTAGGAATTTCAATTTTTAGGACAAAAATGTCTCATGGTTTTGGAAAATTTTTTACTTTTCTATGTGACACCTAGATCTAGGGTTATACAAGGTCAAATCCACTCAAATCTCTAGTGGATGGTAGATTAGATCAAGGATAGTCCATGGCCAAAAAATGAGGTCATATGGACTCATGCATGTTGAGATATCTCACATGCAAGATCTCTAGTTATGGTGAATTGTAACCCTTTAACCCAATGACCTATTTTGTGAAATTAATGGAGAAGTTCTCCATGCACGCCTCTGAAACCTTGGGGTTTTTGTATGTCATGAGGATATACACTATAGATATGAGTTTCTTAATTTTTGGAAATTATTTTCCTAAAGTTTTGAATTAAACAAAAATTGTCACACTTTTAAATAAATGAAATAACTTGAATCAAAACTTTAGGGATAAATAAAAAAACTCTGGGAAACGGGTCCTTGACTTGAAAGGCATATTTAGGAATTTTGTTGGAATTTTTGATCACATTTATTTCTCTGAATTTGAGTTATTTGGTTATGTCAAATTTATTCAAGTATAATATTTAGGTCTCATATGCATTTGGAAAATTATGAAATTATTCTAGTAGATCCCATTGGTGATTTTATAGCTCTGTAAATTTTCCCACAAAATTTAGAAGAACTTTTGGAGTAGATATCATTTTATTAGAGAAAACCCCCCATTTTGTATTTAACTAAATTAATGGGGTAAATTAGTTTGGAAAATTCCAAATCTCTGGCTGTAGTGATATTTTCATGTTATGGATCTCTGGTAATTAATTCAAAGCACGTTGATGAATTTATACAGTAGTCACTTTACAAAACAAGTGAAAATCCTTGTTCTTATTTAATTCTGAAATTAGGGTAATATAGTTCATAAAATATTGATTCTCTTGATTTGGTAGTTTTGTGGTGTGACTCACCAATAGTAATTATCTCAAGTTATATGATGGAAATTTAGGGTAGGTCCTTCACAAACCTTGGAAAAACCCTAAATAGAGTTTAATTTAATTATGGTGAAAAATAATTGTTGCAATTATTGATTCTCTGGATTTGGTAGTTTTGTGGTGTGATAAACCAGTAGTAATTATCTCAAGTTATTATGATGGAAATTTAGAGTAGGTCCATCACAAACCTTGGAAAAACCATAAATAGAGTTTAATTTAATTATGGTGAAAAATAATTGTTGCAATTATTGATTCTCTGGATAATAGTTCAGGACAAGTATGGCCTATGGTTAAAATCTTAGGTCATTTGAACTACTGCATGTTGTGCTAAACCACTTGCATATCTTAACTTGGTAAATGTGTGGTGTGCATATAGCACAAAAGGGCAATATGTGTCCTTAGCTCTTTTTAGTTAGTGTTAGTCCCTAAATTTATAGCCACACCTATATGATGAAATATTACATAACCTCTGGAAATATAGTAGAATTTATTCATGGAGCCTTTATAATGTTCACCTCTTATTAATGAGAAATAAGACAATTGTGTAGAGTCCAAGTAATAATCGACGGATCATCCCGTCGATCGACGGGGCGTCCCGTCGATCGACCGGACTGGCCGTCAAAATGGGAATCGACGGGGCTTCCCCTCGATCGACGGGACCTCCCATCGATCGACTAGAACCCCTGTCGATTTCCCCTTTTTCCATGGGCAACCTTCTTAAACCTTAAATCATGTACCTATATTCTGGGAATAACTTTGTGATAACATTATATACTTGATGGATTATCTTCCAATCTCAAACATAGTCTTTTCTTATCAATAAAAAGCTCTCAGAATTTATTTGGAATTACTACTTGATTATATATGACCTGCTTCCTTCACAAAGTATGAATAGTGGTTATATCTTGAGAAATTCACAACCTGAAAAATACTGGCTGGATTATCTTGAAATCTGATACATAGTCTTTTCTCACCAGTAGGAAGCTCTGAAAATTTTATTAGAATTAATCTTTGATTATATGACATGCTTCCTTCACAAAGTACAAGTAGTGGTTATATCTTGAGAAATTCACAACCTGGAAAATACTTGCTGGATTATCTCGAAATCTCATACATAGTCTTTTATTATCAATATGAAGCTCTCAGAATTTATTTAGAATTACTATTTGATTATATGACATGCTTCCTTCACAAAGTATGAATAGTGGTTATATCTTGAGAAATTCACAACCTGAAAAATACTGGCTGGATTATCTTGAAATCTGATGCATAGTCTTTTCTCACCAGTAGGAAGCTCTGAAAATTTGATTAGAATTAATCTTTGATTATATGACATGCTTCCTTCACAAAGTACGAGTAGTGGTTATATCTTGATAAATTCACAACCTGAAAAATACTTGCTGGATTGTCTCGAAATCTCATGCATAGTCTTTTCTTATCAATATGAAGCTCTTCGAATTTATTTAGAATTACTATTTGATTATATGACCTGCTTCCTTCACAAAGTATGAATAGTGGTTATAACTTGAGAAATTCACAACCTGAAAAATACTTGCTGGATTATCTTGAAATCTAATACATAGTCTTTTCTCACCAGTAGGAAGCTCTGAAAATTTTATTAGAATTAATATTTGATTATATGACATGCTTCCTTCACAAAGTACGAGTAGTGGTTATATCTTGAGAAATTCAAAACCTAAAAAATACTTGTTGGATTATCTCAACATCTCATACATAGTCTTTTCTTATCAATATTAAGCTCTCGGAATTTATTTAGAATTACTATTTGATTATATGACTTGCTTCCTTCACAAAGTATGAATAGTGGTTATATCTTGAGAAATTCACAACCTGAAAAATACTGGCTGGATTATCTTGAAATCTGATGCATGGTCTTTTCTCACCAGTAGGAAGCTCTGAAAATTTTATTAGAATTAATCTTTGATTATATGACATGCTTCCTTCACAAAGTACGAGTAGTGGTTATATCTTGAGAAATTCACAACCTGAAAAATACTTGCCGGATTATCTCGAAATCTCATACATAGTCTTTTCTTATCAATATGAAGCTCTCAGAATTTATTTAGAATTACTATTTGATTATATGACCTGCTTCCTTCACAAAGTATGAATAGTGGTTATATCTTGAGAAATTCATAACCTGAAAAATACTTGCTGGAATATTATAGAACCTTGTACATAGATTCTTGACATCAGTATGAAGCCATGGAAATTTTATCGGAATTATTAACTAAGTAAACTTCATACTTTCTTCACAAAGTAGTAATTGAATAATGATTTGAGATATTATTTAACGAATTATAAATGTTGGAATATTATAGAAACTTTGTACTTAGAACCTTGACATCAATACAAACCTCTGGAGTTAAAGTGTCCTCATACTTTGTTATTATCCATATAACCCAACTTGTAGACATGAGGTTTCACTCTAAGGTATGTCGGACTGCGAATAGTAGAAACTAAAAATATAAATTTGGACCCCTCCCTTATGGTCACCACCCCTAGAGTTATCAACTCTAAGAGACACGGTTTAGGACTTTTAGCCACGGTTTAGGACTTTTAGCCACGGTTTAGGACTTTTAGCCACGACAATTTGCCCTGGCTAAAAGTCCATTTTCTGGTAGTGAGATTTGCATATGCCTAGTTAGGCTGGAGGATTAATCACCAAAAGCAGTCATCGGAAGTAAAGACGGGGGTGCGTTTAGTAAAACTACCAATTCAGGAATTTGACAAGGACCTATTAGGGGAGGTGAAGAATGACTTAGCAGGAAGTGCAAATTGTGATTGAGAGATAACACAAGGAAATTAGTCGGTCACTAGTAATGACATGGTTCGGTGTTCAATAGAACACCGACACATGTCTGCTCGAGTCAAATGGTAATCCACCCTAGGATTTTAGAGCAATTGGAGAGCAAATGGGCATACAAGAATGGGTAGCCACTAAATAAAATAAATATCCAGGAAAGGGGAATTTAGGCTTCATCCACCATCACATTCCCTAGTACCGCCGCGAGCCCTTCACCGGGTAATCCACGGGAAGTCCAAGATTCACCCCAAGCTTCTAAGATCAACTAATAATAGACAAGAGTAGTAGAGTGGGAGAACTTGAAATATAATCTCCCTCCCCAAATTTGGGAAGGAACGAAATAAGGACTAGGATAGTCCTGCGAGCGGTAGGCTTGAGATATGAGGAAGGACTAGCATAGTCCAGGGAGCGGTAGGCTCGAGATATGAGGAAGGACTGGCATAGTCCTGGGAGCGGTAGTCTCAAGATATGAGGAAGGACTGGCATGGTCCTGGGAGCGGTAGGCTCGAGATATGAGGAAGGTCTGCCAGAGTCCTGGGAGCGGTAGGCTCGATATATAAGGAAGGACTGGCATAGTCCTGGGAGAGGTAGGCTCGGGATATAAGAAAAGACTGGGTTAGTCCTGCGAGCGATAGGCTCAGGATATAAGAAAGGGACTGGGTCAGTCCTACGAGCGTTAGGCTCACTATATATTGCTCTGGGTTAGGTCCTGCGAGTAGTAGGCTAGGCACTTTTAATTAGAGGCATCGTTGTATCAAGTAGTACGTGGATACCCTGGTGTGTTCTTCAGGGGCGTACAAAAGGTCTAGGCCGGGAGGTGTCATACTAGCCTAGGAGTGGAGAACCCGATCCACTGCCCCTGTTTGCCTCAACGGGGTGTACCTGAGTGGAGACTCGAAAAAATGGGATAGAGGTGGTGCTTACCAGATAGTACGCAGACACCCTGCGTGTTCTTAGGGGCATACGTAAGGTCTAGGTTTGGTGGTGTTACACAAGCCTAAAAGTGGACAACCCGGTCCACTGCCCAGTTTACCTCAGCTGGGTAACTGAGTTGACACACTCGAATAGAGGGAACTACAAAAAGGTCTGTTCGTACATAGTAGTGTGTGTGAGTTACACCATTGCATTGCATATCTTAGCATAACATTCATGCATAAAACATAGACCTCATCGTATAAACTAGTATGGGATTCTTTATACGATGAGTTTACCTTAGTGACAGATCCCTTAGCTTATGTGCTATTGTGTGTGCATATAAGTTAAGGTTACATTCGTAGCTGCTCTTATTTATTATACCTGCTCTTTTACTTATACTGTCTCTTATTTATTATTGCCACACTCACTCTTGCTAGTATTGATTTGTAAATCATTATTATTAGTACTTTTATACCCTGCCAGTCTAGACTACCCATGTCACTTGCTTGATTCATTACCCCTTGATGTCCTCCGCTTCCTCCTCCCTCTCGGTGCCTAGGAGTTGCGTGGGGAGGCGGCGAGGAATATGCTGAGTCGTATAGACTGACGGTCGGTGGACCTCATTATTATAGGAGAACCAGGATGGACAGGACATCCCCCAACGGGAGGAATGTGAGACGGTGACCAGACCTGGAGTCGGACTCTCCGCTGCTGCCGGGAGAGCACCGGTAAGCAAGATGCCTCATCTACCTACACTACACATCTACCCAGGACAGAGGGCAGAGTTATAAGCTATTGAGGGCGTCGGGTCGTGTGGGTGTTTGGATTGCTATATCTTTGGTAGGAGAGAGGCGAAGAAGAGGCTGTTAGATCGGGCTTAGGCCCTAGTTGTACTCTACTTTCATTTCCGCACTCTGATTTGTACTCTACTTTTATTTCCGCACTCTGATTAGTACTCTGCTACTTATGATTATCTCATTTTGGACATGTACATCTTATATTATGTGATTGTTGTGGACTCGTGCTTCTAGCTTATTCAATCTTATTGTGATTTTGGTTGGCCTGGATAATGTTGAACAGCCGGCATGATCGGCGTATTGTGACGACGACCATTTGGTGAAATGGTGTCATCGCAAGACGGCGGTTCTGGGCGGTAAGACCCGGGAAAGAATGCAAAAAAAAGAGGGTCTTACACCCGATCAGCAGTATGTCATCCACATACAATATCAAGAAAACGACAATGCTCTCACCAATCCTCTTGTAAACACAAGGCTCATCCTTGTTCTTGATGAAACCAAACTCTTTGATTTTCTCATCAAAACGTAGATTTCAACTTCGAGAAGCTTGTTTCAATACATAAATGGATTAATTCAACTTGCATATTTTAGTGGCTTCATTTGGAGATACAAAACCCTAAGATTGTGTCATATACACTTCCTTAAGGAGATTTTCATTAAGGAAAATCGCTTTGACATCCATTTGCCAGAACTCGTAGTCTTAATACGCAGCAATAATAAGTAGAATTCTGATGGATTTAACCATAGCAATAAGGGAAAAGGTCTCATCATAGTCAACACCATGAATTTGCTTGAAACCTTTAGCCATCAGTCGCCCTTTGAATGTCTGTACATTCTCATCCATGTCGGTCTTCTTCTTGAAGACCCACTTACACCCTATGGGTCGTACCCCTTCAGGTGGTTCCACCAATGTCCAAACTTGGTTTGCATACATGGAGTCCATTTCAGATTTCATGGCCTCAAGCCACTTCTCGGAGTTTGGTCCACACATAGCCTCTCGGTAGGTTGCAGGATCATCATCATGATTCATAAGCAACACACTACCTATTTGAGACATGAGAAATCCATATCTCTCAGGCTCAACTCTAGGCCTACCAGATCTACATATGACTTGTGTTTCTTGAGCAGGTTTTCATAAATACTAATTGCAACCCTCGTTGGTCTGTGGATAGTGAGGGAGGATTGATGAGTCAGGTTGATCCGACCTCGCATCGCTCCCTCCTTGGGCGAGTGCGGCTGAGGCAACTAGGCTCATACTCAACTCGTCGGGGGCGAGTTCACCTGAGGTAGGCTCGCTTGAGGTTAGGTCAGACTCGCCTCGTCCTGGGCGAGAAGCAGTTTTGTCGTCGGGATGGGATGTTTATATCGTCTAGACGAATAACACTTATAACATCGAGAAGAGAATTCATATCGTCTAGATGAGATTATGTCGTCGAAAAGAGACTATGTCGTCGAGAAGAGAAAGAGGGCAGATTCGGCTCACCTTACCCTGGGAGAGTTAGGTCAATATTGGGCCTACTCGCCGAATACGAGTTGTACACAGTCCCCGCTCTTTGCGAGCTCTCCCGAGGTCGGAAAGAAGAGTCTAACGCTTATTTGGAGAGATCAAGTTTATGAGAGGAGACGCGCCGATTGCTCCATGAATCTCCCTCTATAAATAGAATGGGGGGTGACGTCCTTGAACCATCGCGTTGAGAAATGGCTTCAGGAGGACGATCTTCCTTTGCAGCCAATCGGACGCTTGCTGACGATGAGCCCGAGGGGGCCACCGTTCTTGGTCTCATCAGTGAGTTCTTGACTCCCTGCCCTGCTGACCCTGCGAGGAAGAGAAGGCACAAGAAAAGGAAGGTAGCAGACCCTGCCCCTCGCGAGAAATCCTCCATCGATCCAGAATTTACTATGATATGCGAACCTCCGCTTAAGAAGATCACCGCCTCGCATATTACTGAAGAGCCTAACACCGACTTGCCTCTTCGGGAGGGTGAGGGCGAGATCGGGACTAAGACCGGCGGCGTCGAGGGTGGATGGCAGGTTTCTGGCTACACGGATGCTCCGCCACCCCCTCCTATTCGTCATGCCTTTGTGCCGGGTAAGAATATCACTCCTTCGCCTGCTAAATTTGCACCAATTATAACTTATTCTACTTTCTGCAGTACCCTCTTGCCGCCAACTGCCACCTGATCAGCAACTTGGCGAGGCGTCGTCGAGAGGCATAGCCACGACTCTTCCTCGTCCCAAGGGCGAGTAGGTTCGACTCAGGCTCCCTCCTTTTAGCCACCTCAGCACCTGTCAGGGATCAATCAACCTACTCGCAATTTTAATGGAAGTTTTATTCGTAATTATCATACATGTCAATTATTATTTTCTCTAATGCGCAAATATGTACTTGGAGATGAGATATTGATGTTGGACATGTGTGTCACATCCCTTTGTTTGAGAATAACAAATCCCAAATTGTATTTGATCTTGCTTGTCGTGTGTTTATAGTGTGCAGGAACTATATGTGCAATACTCCACAGGTAGAAAGCTGCTGAATTCAAACATCTGGAAGAATGCACTACCGCCAGGCGCTAGCTCAGGATCTGTTCGACGAATTTGCCTGCGTTCGACGAAAATTTCAGTCGACGAAAATTCCGTTCGACGAATTTACCTGCGTTTGACGAAAACTCCGTTCGACGAATATTCCGTTCGACGAAATGTGAAGGCCGCTCGACGAATTGGAGTTCGACGAACTGAGCTCCTGCACAACAATATTGCGTTCGACGAATTTGAGGCCGTTCGACGAATTTGAAGCTCCGTTCGACGAAAGTGTTTCCGTTCGACAAAATTGCTCCGTTCGACGAATTTGAGGTCGTTAGACGAAAGTTTGTTCTGTCACGCAGCCGACGGTTTCGCAACCGCTCCACACGAACGTTACCGCCAGCACTATCGCTACCGCCTGGCGCTATCTCAAGTTCGTGCACAGCGCCACGCCGCCGACGGTTTCGCAACCGCTCCACACGATCGATACCGCAGGCGCTAGGAGCTACCGCAGGCGCTATCTTCAAGTTCTATAAATTGATGAGCTCTTTCTCGTTTTGGCTAATCCATCCCAGATAGGTTACAAGTGCCACAACTTTATTGTTGTTATGCTGTCGAAGATGGATCTCCCACTAAAAGCTTAAGGAGAATTCTGGAGGAGGACAATGTCACGCTACATCCGAAGGATGATCGCATCAACCTCGCTTATGCTACAACCATCCTTCATCCTCATCATCAGAGATCTCATATAGGGAGTTTTATTATTGTTATCATTATTTTCATTCCATACATTTTGTAACCGTTTAGAGAATTCGCCTTGTGTTGGCGACTAGGTCTGGGTAGGAATTAGGGAGGAATTCGCCTTGTGTTGGTGACTAGGTCTGGGTAGGACTTAAGGAGGAATTTGCCTTGTGTTGGCGACTAGTTCTAGGTGATTAGATCTAGGGGTGCTCAAGGCCATATCTGGGGAAGGATTGGCTAGAGCGGCTTGAGGCCATATCCGGGAAAGGATAGGCTAAAGCCACCCGGTTTGTGGGGATACAAGTCGGTATAGAAAAGGAAAACTTGTTTTTACTTTGTACGCCTCCGATTTCTAGCGATATAGAGATCAAATTTATGTAAACACCTTTTTATATAATATAATCATGTCTCTTTTTGTGTTTACTTGATTTCTATCATTTGGCATAATTTATTGAATTGCAACTTACAATTGTTTCCTCCTTTAAGTTAAATTGTCTAAAATTATAAAGAAGAATTTTATTCCCTTATTCACCCCCCCTCTAAGGGCGCCAATCGATCCAACAAGTGGTATCATAGGTAGGTTATTCCAAACGGTTTAAAAACCAGGAATAATGGCGTCTCATGATCTCGCCTCTACTAGTGGCGGAAATTTTCTTATAAATGAAAAATCTTTGACACCACCTTTATTTGAAGGCAAAAATTATAATGGGTGGAAATTTCTTATGGAAAAATTTCTTAAATCTTTGGATATTGAAGTATGGAATATTGCAATTAAAATGCCCCAGGTATTCTTAATAAAAATGAAATATTTTTAAATGCCAAATCAATGAATAGTCTATATTGTGCATTAGATCAAAATATTTTCAAACTTATTTATACATTTCCTACTGCTTATGAAGTTTGGAAATTTCTTGAGAATTCTTATAGTCTTCCTTCCACAGATGATGAACAAGAGGAATTCCTTATGGATCCAAGAGAAGAAATCGACAAGGACTCATTCTTGGAGGAAGATAAATCTAAGAGAGAAATCGACCAGGAATTCCTTATGGATCCAAGAGAAGAAATCGATGAGGACTCATGCTTGGAGAAAGAAGAATACAACGTCACAATATTGGACTCATTTGTTGGCAACACATCAAGCAAAAGAGAAGACGAAATTTCAACTATGGAAGAGGAATGCGAAGAAGATGTCAAAGGAACCCTTGGTTCAAATCTTGCCTCATCCTATAGTAATGTAAGAAAATCAAAAACTTCTCTTTTTGTAACAAATTCTATTTCTACATCTCGTATGCTTAAAATTGCTAAACGTAAAATTTTAAAGTTAAAAATTACTAATTTCAAATTACGTTTAGAAACTAAATATTTAAAAGCAAACGATAAAGTAGAATCAAATATTGATGTGTTAAATTCGCTTTCATGCTCTTTAGTTAAAATTCTTATTCCTTGTTTAGATTGCAATCTATTAAAAGAAAAATTCAAGGATATTGAAAAAGGGCTCTTAGTTTCTAAAAAGCATAATGAAAAATTGATAATTGAAAATGATACTTTAACTTCTAAGTTAAGACAATTAAAATCTTTTGTTGAAAAAGTTCTAATTTCGGGTAATGACTTTCATCATAAGATTTTGAATAAAGATAAATTAACTTACAAAATCATTTCTAAGAAGGATCATTTTCACACATCAACTCAAAAGGAGTTTAGTTTCAAAAGGAATTATGATCCTCACAAAATTCTTAAGAGTCACTATTATAGGTCTCAATATATTTTCAATCATGACTCATATTTAAAAACTCCTTTTCATGAAAATCAAACTATAAAATATTTTCCGTCATATTATAAGAGTATGTCTATAAGAAAGAGTGGAAATGAAAATCATCAAAATAAGAATCAATCTTTTAAACATATTGTAACCCACTCTTTCAACAATCACTTCTAAAGAAAGATGATCACTCTTATACACTTTCAAAGAATCCATGTAATAAAATTCATTATGATTATCAACATCAATCTATTTTGAAAAATAATTTGAATAAACATAAATCACAAATGAATTATTTTTCAAACAAATATAATCATATAAAGATGTCACATAATCATAACATGAATTTAAAAGATAAACAACCAATGTATGAATGGAGACCCATAAAGAAAAATGACATATCATCTTTAATTAAAAAAGCCCATTCATCATTATCTTCCCAAAAGCCACCACGATGTATTTGGGTACCCAAAGGAACCATCCCACTTGGTCCCCTTTGGATACCTAAATCTCTCATTCATTAGTATCCTATCATTTGCATGAAGTAGAAATAATTAAGAAAATGAAATATCATTACTACTCTACTTAATGATATGCTTATTGTCTCTTTTCTTTTGTTTATTTTTTGAACAAACATGCTATGATCACTTTATATTTCATGGGATATGACTTACACATTTTAAGCCTTATATTTAACAAATCAAATTGAATTAAAATTGAACATTAAGTCATATATTTTTCAAAGTGACCTATCTCTAATCTTCTTAGTTCTTTATCCTTTTAAATCCTTTACCCTTAATTGTCTTGAATTATCATGATAAATTGAATATTGAAATTATTATCAAGACTATTGAAACTATTTTAAAGATTGGATTTAAATGGTTTATTAAAGGGCTTAAACTAAAAATTAAAATGCGCATCATTTTTGATTCTTTTCTATTTTTGTTTGCTGCATATGATAGCCCTTATAATGAAGAATATTATCTAGAAAAATTGAAAAACAAAAATTCATCTAAACGCATGTTTAATCTTTCAAAAATGCGAGTTTACGATCAAAACTTCAAACATCCATATCTTTTGATCCGCTCGCCTGTTTTTCGCGTTTAATATATTTTCGGAAAGATCACAAAAATCTCCATCCAACGGAGAACTAGGCTTGCCCATTTGAGTTCGTTTGGTGTTGTCAATTTGCCCAATTTCAACTCCGTTTTAAAAGCTATCTTAGTTTTCTTGATTTGGAAATTTCTGTGTTTATGGATTTTTCATCACATGCTATCCTTAGTATAATTGTTTCATATATTATTTTAGATATTATGTGTGTGATGTGTGTCACCAATGTTTGCATGTAATTTAGACCTTAGAATCATCTTGTATCATTAAGATCAAATCAAAAGTTTAATCATTTCATTCTAGGTCTAAAGAAAATTAATTTGAAAACTTCTCATATTACATGCAACATTATCTCCATTAATCATATGTAATAACATTGCATTCAAACTCATCATCCTAGCATCACTTCTTGGTCTATGCTTATATATTTATGCTAGGTATAACACTTACAATGTTATTCAAATTTCATGATAACTATGTGATTTGAAATCATAAATAGAATACTAAAATTCCAACAAACACATAGTTTATGGATTAATCATTAGAATATATATGAATATTGTATCATGAATCATATATTATCGTGCAAAACCAAAGATCAATAAATTCAATTATTAAATGCAATTTTATTATAAAATTCAAAAACGTAATATTTGTGATCTTTGTCTTTGATATGATTGCATGATCATCATGTTGTAGACTTACAAATTAAACTTGCTCATTCAAAAGAAAATCATCAAATCATAATTGTCATAAGTCTAGAAGGAATAGAATTCACATACATCATGATGATCTAACATATATTCTATGCAAAATTCTCTATAATCATAATTCATAATTCATGTTCTATCAAGAAATATCTCAAATCAATGATGTCTATTACCTAGGAATTATGAATCTTATGATAAAAATATGAATATTGTTTTTCTTTACATTATATGATGTATTAATATGCTTTGCTAGTGATTGCATGTATCTCTCATATTTGTAGACTCTAGAATCAACTTTGCAATGAAAGAATAAATCAAAATCAATCATCACTCTATTCTAGATCTATAATTTGAAACTCTATTTTGGAAATACTTGCAATATTAATATAAATCTTATGACATGACATTTAACCCCAAAACTTATCATACTAGCATTGTCACTTATTGAATATTAGTAATTGTGCTAGTTATCTCATATCGTCATCTTATAAAAGTAGAAAAACTATGCGGCAATATATAACTCATCACATTAAACAAAACTCATAGTTTATAAATCAACCCATAGTTTACAAGCATAGGTTGTCCAAAGATTATTCACCTATGACTTCATATCTCACAATAGCGGGGGCGTAGGATTAGATACATTAGAGACCTAACCTCTAAGACATGTCTTGTCCTTAACTGGGGAGGGTTCCAGTGGGGCCTTGCGAGGCACTGGGGGGAAAGAGTGATAGGTTGAGCGTTCTCTAGTGTGTGCATATGGGATTAACACCCCAACCTACGGCATGTGTGCAGCTCCTCATGCCCATCCGTCACTTAGTACGGGGCTAGGGTGTAGACATTTAGTCAGGGTAGTTTTTAATCTTAGGACATACTTATAATTCACTACATGAACTTTTTATTTACTTATCACTTAATTCATGCATATTTTGGGTTGTTTAATAAAAAAAATTTGTCCTCTTGTGTTTTGCATAATTTATTTATTTTTGTGCTTAAATGATTTTGTAAAACTCAAGTGTTTGAAAAAGCCAAAGTTACATGCAAATTTGATCCACCAAGAGATCTCTAAAAATTCTAAAATTTCTGCATGACACTACTCTAAGGACATTTAATCATAATCAAAAATTAAAAATTTCAATTTCTCAAAAAATCATGTACTGTTTCCCGCGCTAGCACTAGCGCCGGCGCTAGCGTGGGTGTATGATATTTCTGTGTTTTAAAATTTCTAAAAATCTATAAAAATATGTTAGTTCATATGTACTACTTATTTGTTGTGTTTCTGACTTTTGTTATTTGTGTTTTATTCATATTATGAAAAAACAACTATAAAAGTTCAAAATTCAAAAATACAAAAATATGTTTGTATGGTTTTCGGTTTTTATTTATATTATGAAAAATCAACTGCAAAACTTTAAAATTCAAAAATACAAAAATATGTTTTTGTGTTTCTTTTTTTTTCTTTCATTAAAATTTTTCAAAACAAAAAATACTGTATGATCTTTATTGTTAATATCAAGTATGAATGAATTCTATTATTTAGAATTATTTACAATGTTAAAATTTATTCCTTCAAATTACTATGAACATTGTTTAGTTTATCATGCTTTGATATATCTATTTAAAGTGCATCAATTGTATTGAAAAATATGTGTAGAACCAAACTTAGCATGCCTCTAAGTATGAGTAAATGTATTATGATTGATAATGATACATTTCACTCACTTACTTTGGTAATCAACGTGTGTGTTTAAATCTAAAAATGCTTGCTTGTGTATTGTATTTGTACAATGAATTAAAACTTGCATAAGTTTATTGCCTACATTACATTTGAATTGCAGTTATGAAATTTAGAAAAGTGGTTAAGTTAAAAATTTGGGTTTGCAAAACAAGTGTATTCGGAGAATGTTGTCTCACAAATGTGAACAAAAAATTATATATGTAGACAAATATAACTCTAACAAGCACTACTTGAACCTCCTAATAAGTCTTCATAAGCATTGTGAGGTTGAGCACCTTGGAAAGAATAGTAAAGTGTCTTGTGCAAACCTTGGTTATTACACCACTTTGTTAAAAATTATGTGCATTAAAAGTGTGTGAAAGTAATTTACTTGTGTTTTATTGTGCACTTTACTCTACATATGTCTTGTATTTTGTGATTTAAATCAATTGTTAACATTGCTCAAAATACACTTATGTGCACATCATTATCTTTCATAACACTTCTTCTCATGAGTATTGGATTCTAATGCTTTATCTATACTACACTTTATATAAGAAATGCACTAGATAACCTAGCATGATCTCTACAACGTTTTGGTATCTCTTGAAATTAAAATAAAGTAACATTGTAGTATAATCTATCTTTGATATGTTCATTTCATGCTTGGTATCTTTATGAAAAACTTTGAGATTTCAAAGAGGTTAAAACATCTTTCAATTTTGAACTAAAACTCATATTTTTACTTATGCTTTTCATGCTTACAAAAAGATGTTTCTTATAATCTTCCGCTTGCTTACAACTCTTATCTTTTTATTTGAAATCTCTTATATATACTATGCTTAAACTCTTTGTCATTTCATATATTACAAAAGCTCGATCATGATTTATAACTAGCCTAAAGAATGCCTCCTTACTACCCTCACCCTACCTTCTTTTGATAATACCAAAAGGGGGAGATTAATTGAAGAAATCTATATAGGAGATTAAGGGGAGAATAATTCATGTATTCTATCATTTAGGGGGAGTAAAACATAAATTGCATTTATGTAGGGGAGCATTAAGTTAGGGGGAGTATGCATATCATCATGCTTATCATATACTATAGTTGCACTATCATCTTGCTTATCATATACTATAAACACTATTGTTGATTTCTTGCTAAGAGGATTTGTTATTATCAAAAGGGGGAGATTGTTGGACTTGTGTGTCACATCCCTTTGTTTGAGAATAACAAATCACAAATTGTATTTGATCTTGCTTGTCGTGTGTTTATAGTCTGCAGGAACTATAAGTGCAATACTCCACAGGTAGAAAGCAACTGAATTCAAACATCTGGAAGAATGCACTACCGCCAGCGTTAGAGCTACCGCCAGGCACTATCTCAGGATCCGTTCGACAAATTTTCCTGCGTTCGACGAAAATTTCGGTCGACAAAAATTCCGTTCGACGAATTTACCTGCGTTCGACGAAAATTCCATTCGACGAATATTCCGTTCGACGAAATGTGAAGGCCGCTCGACGAATTGGAGTTCGACGAACTGAGCTCCTGCACAACAATATTGCGTTCGACGAATTTGAGGCCGTTCGACGAATTTGAAGCTCCGTTCGACGAAAGTGTTTCCGTTCCACGAAATTGCTCCGTTCGACGAATTTGAGGCCGTTCGACGAAAGTTTGTTCTGTCACGCAGCCGATGGTTTCGCAACCGCTCCACACGAACGCTACCGCCAACGCTATCGCTACCTCCCGGCGCTATCTCAAGTTCGCACACAGCGCCATGCCGCTGACGGTTTCGCAACCGCTCCACACGATCGATACCGCAGGCGCTAGGAGCTACCGCAGGCGCTATCTTCAAGTTCTATAAATTGATGAGCTCTTTCTTATTTTGGCTAATACATCCCAGAGAGGTTGCAAGTGCCACAACTCTGTTGCTGTTATGCTGCCGAAGATGGATCTCCCACTAAGAGCTTAAGGAGAATTCTGGAGGAGGACAACGTCACGCTACATTCGAAGGACGATCGCTTCAACCTCGCTTATGCTACAATGATCCTTCATCCTCATCTTCAGAGATCTCATATAGGGAGTTTTATTATTGTTATCTTCATTTTCATTCCATACTTTTTGTAACCGTTTAGAGAATTCGCCTTGTGTTGGCGACTAGGTCTGGGTAGGACTTAGGGAGGAATTCGCCTTGTGCTGGCGACTAGGTCTGGGTAGGACTTAGAGAGGAATTCGCCTTGTGTTGGCGACTAGTTCTAGGTGATTAGATCTAGGGGGTGCTCGAGGCCATATCCGGGGAAGGATTGGCTAGAGCGGCTTGAGGCCATATCCGGGGAAGGATAGGCTAAAGCCAACCGGTTTGTGGGGATACAAGTCGGTATAGAAAAGGAAAACTTGTTTTTACTTTGTACACCTCCGATTTCTAGCGATATAGAAATCAAATTTATGTAAACACCTTTTTATATAATATAATCATGTCTCTTTTTGTGTTTACTTGATTTCTATCATTTGACATAATTTATAGAATTGCAAATTACAATTGTTTCCTCCTTTAAGTTAAATTGTCTAAAATTATAAAGAAGAATTTTATTCCCTTATTCACCCCCCCCTCTAAGGGCGCCAATCGATCCAACAATTGAAAAATGGGTTTTGAATAAATGATTATGGCGGTAGAAAAATCATAAAGGTTTGTTCGGTTGGATGTAATTGGAGCTTCAAAATTAAAATTGGATCTCCAATTCTAATGAAAATAGACCTTTAATTCTAATTTCAAGACCTCAATTTTGTCCAAAGAAACAGATTCTAAGGAAGCTTAAGGTACAAAATTTAAGATTTTGTCTTGAAAATAGATGCTGCTAGGATTTTGGACCAGCAAAGGGAAATTAGACAAAATTATGCATAAATTTGAACCAAGGATGGAAAAAATACCTGAAAGGTGCATCTCATTTGATAACAACAGAGTTCGAATGAAAAGCGACGTAAGTAATATTGTAGATAAATTCATCTAGAATGTCAAATTGGTGGCCCATAATAGGTGGTTTCAAAATTTTCGCAGCGGCGGGCACTGTGCCACATGGAGCACTATTGTAGCGTGGGTAGCGAAGCTGCTCCACGCGCCACATGGCGCTTGATGACCCATGTTTTCAAGTTTTTGCATTTTCTAGTTCTAGATATCCGATTACGAAAATTTAGGAAGCGTTGGAAAATTGTTATAAATGCGGATCTAATGGTCATTTCAAATCTATTTTTTAACTCTAAATTTAAGAATTTGTACTCATCTCGTTAGATTGACTTATCAGATCAGGGTGTGGCAATGTGGATTCCGACCGAAAACAACGTCAAATGAGGTCATTCCTGTTGCGGATCACTCGGGTGCTCTGGTAGACCAGTCGATTTGAACCGCCTTAGCTCGGAAGCGAACAGAGTGAGCAAACAGTCAATGAATGAGTTAGTAAGTGGCACGAAGACGTTTAACGTGGAAAACCCGGAAAAGGTGAAAAACCACGCGGCTAGAGCTGTGCCGGCCAACTTCCACTATCTTCTGGGGGGTTACAATTAGAGATTGAGAACTCGAGCGCGACAGGCCGCTGCTCATTACAATGATGGAGGGAGAGAGAGAGAGAACTCCGAGGGTGACAGTCCACCTCTCAGAAAACTAAGTACTTTCTTCTGAGAATGGGGGTGAGAACAAAAGTGAGAAGGCTGAGTCGCCTTTCGTGACCTTCGAAGGCTCGAAGGAGATCTTGGAAGATTCGAAAGAGATCTTCGAGGGCCGAAGGAGATCTTCAAGCGCCGAAGGAGAATTCCAAGAAAATCTTCAAAGGAGCTCTCTCGGGCGTAGAAAGCAAGGTGTCTTGAAATGAAGGCTCTGGGCTCCTTTTATAGCTTTGGCCGGGGGTAGCCCAGTAATTTTCCACTGTAACCACCGTAACCACCTGACAGGCGAATCACGCTGGTCGATTCGGAGCACACAGAACACCCTTTTTCATAAATGATCGTCTCGCCCTTCGGGCAGTTCGGGTAGCTTCGTTGAAGGCGATGAATGGATCCTGCAATCTGAGAAATTAGGAAATGTTAACTGCACGCGTGCCGGGAACGTGGAAACGTTCTAAGCGCGCAAGGAAGTGTTCTGAGCGCGCAACGAGTGCGGGAGTGACCTGAGCTCGCAACGTCCCTGAGAGCGTTCTGAGAGCGCAACGAGTGCGGGAGCGCTCTGAGCGCGCAACGAACACGAGAGCGTTCAGAGCGAACGAAGAGATGTTCTGAGCGCGGGGGTGTTCTGAGCTCGCAACGAACACGGGAGCGTTCTGAGCGAACGGAGAGGCATTCTGAGCGCGTAATGAGCGCGGGGGCGTTCTGAGCACGCAACGAGCGCATGAGCGCTCTGAGCACGCAACGACCACGGGAGCGTTCTGAGCGAGCAGAGAGGTGTTCTGAGCGTGTAAGGAGCGTGAGGGCTTTCTGAGCGCGCAATGAGCACGGGAGCGCTCTGAGCGCGCAAAGAACACATGAGCGTGTTGGAACATGGTCTTCCGCATCTCCTAGGTTTGAGAATAACAAATCTATGTGTAATTGATCTTGTGTGTTTAAGTGTGCAGGAAACAAAGTCCATATGACTCAAGGATTACATAAGAAGGTTGCCCCTAAATTTGAGCCAACAAATTCAACATGCCCACTAGCACCGGCGGTAGCACCTAGCGCTCGGCGCTAGCGATGATTAGCGCAATTTCGGAGCACATATAGAAGGAGCTAGCGCCTGGCGGTAGCGGATATTGCAGGCAGTAGCGCGGAGCACAGAAGGGAAGAGAGAAATGTTTCCTCGGATTGAAGATTCCCCCGCGCAAAATAATGTCTAATCCGGGATAGCGCTGGCGCTTGCGCTTTGGCTATAAAATGGGCCCCTTGGATCCGTCTTCTTTATCCTCTTAGAGATCCTAAATTCCAGAGCTTCGTGCCACAGCATAGAGAGGAAGGTTCAGAGAGATACTCCCACAAATCCATGAAGGCTTAAGGAGATCCGTGGAGAAGATTTCAACACGTGTCATCATCGTGACGAAAGACCGCATCGACTACGATCATACTCTGCGGGTCTTCGTCTACTTCTCCAAGAGATCCATATTTGGAGTTTTATATTGTTGTTGTTATTTTATTTATCCACCTCTTTTAAATCGTGTAGTAAATTCGCCTCGTTTTGGCGACTAGGTCTGGGTAGGAATTAGGGCAGAAATTCGCCTCGTGTTGGCGACTAGGTCTAGGGTGTAGGTCAAGGGGGTGCTCGAGGCCATATCCAGGGAAGGGTTGGCTAGAGCGGCTTGAGGCTGTATCCGGGGAAGGATCTGCTAAAGCCAACCGGGGGGATACGAGTCGGCATAGAAAACAAAAAGAGTCTTTCATACTTCGCTTTGATTTCTAGCGTCATTGAAATCAAATTTTGTAATCAATTTTATTAATAATAATCATGTCTATCTTTGTGTAATAAAATTGATTTGATCTTCATTTCTCTAAATTGTTTACTACCCTCTCCTTCATTATAAAACAATTTTGATCTCTTATCATAAGCAAGTATTTCAAAATATAATATAAGTTATTAAAACCCTTATTCACCCCCCCCCCCTTTAAGGGCGCCTACCGATCCAACAAGTGGTATCAGAGATAGGTTTTATTCCAATCGGCTTAACAACCGGGAATAATGACGTCTCATGATCTCACTTCTACTAGTGGGGTTATTTTTTATGAAGAAGAAAAATCTCTTAAACCACTTTTATTTGGAGGAAGAAATTATAAAGGATGGAAAATAGTAATGGAAAATTTTCTTACAGCTTTAGATGAAAAAGTTTGGAATATTACTATTAAAAAGCCACCTAGCGTATTAAATAAAAACGAAATGGTTTTAAATGCAAAATCTATGAATAGTCTATTTTGCGCGTTAGATCAAAATATTTCCAAACTTATCCATACTTTTCCTACTGCATACGAGATGTGGAATTTTCTTGAGATTACTTATGATTCTCCATCTACAGGTATAAAACAAATGCAAGAATTGGAGAACATAAAAGCTTGCAAAGATGTTCAAGAAAGCTCCTCTCATGATGAATCAATGAGCACATCAAGTGGAAAAGAAGAAATCGTGTCTTTGGAAGACGAATGCCAAAAAGATAAAGATAACAAAGGAACTCTATGCTCAAATCTCATCGCGTCCAAAAGCGCTGTAAGAAAATCAAATTCCATCTTTTGCAATTCTATTTCTGCATTACAATTGCTACAAACTTCTAAGCGTAAAATTAAGAAATTAAAAATTTTAAATTCAAAATTACGCTTAGAAAATAAAAACTTAAAAGCTAAAATTAATGTAGAAACAAAAATTGATGCGTTTGATTATTCTCCACCTTGCACATTAATTGAAAAATATAAAACCGTGTTATGATTGTAATAATATTAAAAAAAATTCAAGGATTTTGAAAAAGAACTATTAATTGTAAAAGAACAAAATAAAAAATTATCTTTAGAAAAATTATCTTTAAAAAGTGATTGTGTTACATGGAAAAGTTATAAAATTAAAATCAAAGAGATGGACGAAACATTTAAGGAATTTAGAAATGACAATCAAAATCATATTTACTCTATTGTTTCTACTCTTAAAAATAGCACAATAGCTTATAATAAAGCTAGACATAATCTAAAGATCAAGAATGAGGAATTAAAATAAAAAATCAACTTGCTTATGAAAATTATAAATACAAATTCACAATATCAAACTATATCTAAAAAACAAGTTGAATATGAATATGAACATCTTAACTAAGTTTAATAATTGGAGTAAGGAACACAAAGGATTTGTAAATCAAAATCATCATTATTTACAAAATCATGTTTCTCCCAACTTAAAAATAAAACTACACAAATTTCCTATGAACGATACTTCCAATTATAATTTTCAAAATAAAGATAATCACAATAGAAATTTGATGCATAAGAATAACAAAAAACCAAGATTTGAATGGAGGCCTAAAATTAAAAGTGAAACATTAACTTCACATGAATGGACCCATTCATCAATATCTACCCACAAACTTACACGTTATATTTGGGTACCCAAAGGAACCACCACACTTGGTCCCCTTTGGATACCTAAATCTCTTATTCATTAGGTATCATCAAATGCAAGAAGTAGAATATTTTCAAAATGAAATATATAATTTTCTACTTCCTGATATGCTTTCATGTCTTTTAATTTTTCTTTTTGTTTTCTTATTTTTTAAGCTATCATGTAATGGTCATCTTATATGTTATTGGAAATACGATTTTATCTCTTAAAACTTAATGAGTTTATAAATCAAATTAATCAAAATTCATAATCATATTTTTTTTTTATTTTTGATGACCTATCTCTCTTTCTTATATTCATTGCCTATATATATCATATAATATTCATATAAATTGAACTATAAATTTGTTATAAGATATGTTAATTAAATCAAGATTAAGCTATTAAGCTCTATAGCCCACATCAACCAAATTAGAGAAATAACATGATCTATAAGAAAGATCAAGATCTAAAAGAAAGCTCAATTATCAATATGTTTTTATTTGAATTATATGATGAGAATTGATATTATAATTACATATCATGGTTGGTGTATTATGTATGTATTATGATTTATGTCAAGTTTAGACCTTAGAATCATCTTGATATCAACAAGATCAAATCAAATAGAATATTCACTTCATTCTAGGTCTATAAGTTGAAATACTATCAAACTTTGGCATAACATTAATCTCAAATTTATCATACTAACATTGTCACCTAAAGAATATTAATATCTATGTTAGGTTTCATATGTTATTTATCTAGGTCATATCCATGTTACTCTTTGCAAAAACATCATCTCGTACTTATTAATAAAATCATGCATATCTGTTTTTGTTCAATCATATCTTCTTTGTTTGCATATCCTGTAATATTAAGCTTAAATGGTTGTGCAAAACCCAAGAATTAAGGTTTAATGAATACGGAGCTTTGATGAATATGAAACTCATGTTCTAAAATTTTAACTTCCGCAACTTTTTGCTATTTCTTCTCGTCTCTTCACTTCGTTAGACAGACCTTATATTGCACAAACATAATTAAGCAAAATTGGAAGTGAAATCGAAGAAAATCTAGGCTATATAATTAAAATAAGCACTCTCTGTGAGCAACGCAGGCGCTAGGACCTAACGTCGGCGCTAGCTCAAGTGTCCGATTTTCTGTAATTTTAAAATTTTGAAAAATCACTAAAAATATATAATTTTATATGTACTACTCATTTTTGCATTTCTGCCTATAATTGATTTTTGAAAAATTAAAATACAAAATTACAAAAGCCAAATTACAAAAAATATTTTTCTTACTTTGGTTATTTGTTTGATTTCCATTTTTATATGCAAAAATTAAATGCAAAAATGTAAAATAAAAACAAGTATAAACTAGTATTTTTTGAACTTACATTTTCTATTTACATGTATCTTGCGAAAGGGAGATTTGGGCTATCATCCCATCACATCTCCTAGTACCGGGCGAACCCCTCACAGGGTAGTCCTCGGGAAGTCCAAGATCAATCTTATGAGTTCAAACTTTAAATCAAAATTATTCTTCAAAATATCAAAAATACTGTATGGACTTCATTGAAAATCAAGCATGATTTAACCCATCATTTAGACCTTCTACAATGTTACAATTTATTCCTTCAAACTACGTTGAACATTGTTTTTTATCATGCTTCGATATATCTACTCATTTGTGCATAAAATTGTATTGTAAAAGTTGTGTAGAACTAAGATTAGCACGCCTCTAAGTATGAGTAAATGTTTTATGGTTGATAATGATACTCATTCACTCACATATTTTGGCAAAGTTTACATATGCTTGTAATCCAAGAATGCTTGCTTGTGAATTGTAATTGTACAATGAATTAAAATTTGCACAAGTATTTTATCTACAGTACATTTACTTGCACTCTTAAAAATTAAGAAAAGTGGTTGTACTTTCATAATTCAATTGGTTTGCAAGCAAGTGTAATCGGAGAACTTTGTATAAAAAAACATGAAATAAATTGACAAAGATAACTCCACCAAACACTACTTGAACCTCCTAATAAGTCTTAATAAGCGTTGTGAGGTTGAGCACCTTGGAAAGATTAGTAAAGTGTCTTGTGCAAACCCTCCTTTTTACACCACTTATTCTTTAGTACACCGGATCACAAAATATATATATTGAAAAATAAAGTGTGTGATCCCCCAAGCACTACTTTGCACCCTGATAAGTCTTAATGAGCATTGTGTGTGCAAAACACCTTGGTAGTTGTACATTTTCTTTGTTCATTGAAGTGTGTGGAAGTAAAATTATTTGTGTTTTATTGTGCACTTTACTCTACATTTGTCTTATATTTTTGATTATAACATTTGTTTACTCTTTTCAAAATACACTTTGTGCACATCATTATCTTCCATAACACTCCTTCTCATGAGTATTGGATCCTAATGCTAAAATTCTATACTCTCTTTACATACATAAATGCACTAGATAACCTAGCATGCTCTCTACAATATTTTGGTATGTTTTGAATTTGTGAATTAATATAACATTGTTGTAATCTCTTTTTGAAAACATTGTTTCATGCTTGGTTACTTTATTGTTAAAATTAAAGATTTTAAATGCAAATTGATTTACAAAAACATCTTCATTTTTGGAATTTAACTCAGATATCTTCTTATGAATCGTCATGTTTATAAAAATATATTTTCTTATATTTTTATAGGTCTTCCGCATCATAACCATATAATTGTTTTTACCTTGCACTTTCATGCTTATTTAAAGTCTTTTCTTTTGTGGGCATCGTCACTTGAACCTTAAAATTCCTTTCTTTCAACAAGTGGCAGACTTGCTTTGTAAACTTTATATTGGTTGCTCTAAACATGAAAATATTGAAACTCTGATTAGCCATGTGACCTTTTCTTTAAAAATTCCAATAAAAATATAAACACATTGGCTATGAAATCATCATTAGATTTAAAAATGCTTAAATGTTTCCAATAAGTATTATCTATGATTACAAATCTCACCATAGCGGGGGCGTAGGGTTGTAGACATTAGATTACCTAACCTCCAAGTCATGTCTTGTCCTTAACCGGGGAAGGTTACAGTGGGGCCTTGCGAGGCACTGTGGGGAAAGAGTGCTGGGTTGAGTTTTTCTAGTGTTTGCATATGAGACTAACACCCCAACCTACGACATGTATGCAGCTCCTCATGCCCATCCGTCACTTAGTATGGGGCTAGTGTGTAGAAATATTGCCTGGGTAGATTGGTTATTTGGAAATCATTACCTTTTTATGTTTAAAACTTTTATATAAAAGGAAAAACTAACATGATAATATTGATTACTTGGAAAATGGTATATTGTTCATCGTTAAGCTAAAAACTCTGATCTATCTCTATAAAAATTATTCTAAAACTCCTCATCATTTCCTTCTCTCTAAAATCTCGATCATGCCTTTATCTTATTATCAAAACTTTTTGTGTTTTGCTTCCTTACCCACTTTTGCTAATAACAAAAAGGGGAGAACTAACATGATAAATATAATCCGCTATCAAAATGGAAAACTAACATGATTACTTAAGATGATAGCTTACATATTAGGGGAGCATTCACTTAGGGGGAGCATGTATTTAGGGGGAGCAATTCTAGCAATTCTAAATGCTAAAATCGATAATTATCCTAAGTCATCACTCTCACACACACACAAGTAGGTTTCATCATGCTTATATATTAATGCTCTGATTTATCATCAAAAGGGAGAGTTTGTTGGAACATGGTCTTCCACATCTCCTAGGTTTGAGAATAACAAATCCTATGTGTATTTGATCTTCTGTGTTTAAGTGTGCAGGAAACAAAGTCCATATGACTCAAGGATTACATAAGAAGGTTGCCCCCAAATTTGAGCCAACAAATTCAACATGCTCACTAGCGCCGGCGGTAGCACCTAGCGTCCGGCGCTAGCGATGATTAGCGCAATTCCGGAGCACATATAGGATCTAGCGCCTAGCGGTAGCGGATAGCGCAGGCGGTAGCGTGGAGCATAGAAGGGAAGAGAGAAATGTTTCCTTGGATTGAAGATTCCCCCGCGCAGAATAATGCCTAATTCGGGATAGCACCGGCAGTAGCGCTAGCGCCGAGGCTATAAAATGGACCCCTTGGCTCCGTCTTCTTTATCCTCTTAGAGATAGTAAATTCCAGAGCTTCGTGCCACATCATAGAGAGGAAGGTTCAGAGAGATACTCCCACAAATCCATTGTAAGGATCCCCCCTTTGTAAACCAGGGGATCCTTATGCCCAGGGTGAGCGCTCCCCCAAAAGGTTCGCGTGTCTGAAGAGGTTCACCCTCTTACCTGACCCACGACCCAATTGGCGGAACATTCACCCTGTAAGGCTATTGCATCATTACAGAAAAATATTCACAGAGTATAAAATATTTGCGGATGCAAGAACATCACAGAACATTCCAACATGATATATAATAAATCATAAATGAAAACCCACGATAGGGTATAATTATAGAGTCTTGCAGCAATAACCGTCGTAGTCATAAGATGACAAAATGTTTAATCAAAAGAAATCTCTCATCCTCTCCTCTCCCAAGATAGTACCCTCGCATCCTCATAAATCGTCCGAACTGGCTCAGGGAACTCCTCGTCATCACGGGTACGTCTACGCTCGTCCATCCATTCCTGCTCTGTCGGTAGACGCATCGGTTCCTAAAATGATAACGTACAAGAGTACGTTAGCCACGACGGACCAAGTAAATCCCACGCTCCCCCCCCCCCCCCCCCCCCCAGCCCCCTAATGGGTACCAGGAAGGACATCTGCAAGGAAGGTTAGGACAATAGCCGAAGCAAATATATAAACATATATATAACCGGGTTATATAAAAGAAACGGTAATCCGAAACAATTCGTATAGAGGGGAAAAATGGCTAAAGTAGTAATTTCACCCGCCATCGTATAACCCTTCATAACGGTGGTGATACGATGTCGGTCCAAGGTGAGAGCATAAGTAACGTACATATATATGATATGATGGCATGCATGGTTGTCCTCTCTATCACTCGAATGATGTGTCTCAATCACTTTCCCCTATGTCGACATAGTGACCTGTTAAGAGAAGGAGCTCACTTCCCAGACCTCACCGCAGTGGCCAGACGGTGACAGTGGGTCGGTCGCTCCCACTTCTAGGTTATGGATACACCCCAACTTCCTAGGCCTTCGTACCTCTATGAAGAATAGGTACTCTCGGTGGGAACACATCCTCACCTCGTGCGGAGATCCTCTCGGCACAAAACCAAATAGGTGTGAGACGGACCTGTGTGGAAGGGGTAGCTAGCCCCCGGTCCTCTTCACTACCAGAAACGAAAGAGTTCGTCGTCACAACTTCTCCCATAGTGTATATTATGGGGAAGCCGACGAACCCGCCACCTTGGTAACTATGCACCCTCCCATAATTCCATGCATGGGTAATGAATGAAATGACTACATGAAAATACTCATAACATTTACATGTGCTTATGGATCGATTCATAATTTGATATTCATCGGGTGATCAAGCTAGCAATAAGAAACTTGCAAATATGTAACTCATGTTATCATGTATACAATACTTTTGAATCATTTAGACCAATTCGTGACAAGTTTAAAATTACTTAAAGGCACCAAATCCGAAATATTACAATATGAAAGTTGTAGAGAAAACATTCATCTAAAATAGTGTATCTAACATGCATGTTCTGATTTGGCTTCAAAGACCTCCAAAATAGGGTCTGGAGTTTACAAGTAATTACTGTTTATGGGCAAAAACAGAAATCTGAATTTAAGTTACCTAATTGTGGCTAAATTTAAATTATCTAGATGCAGCAAATCAGAAGATATAAAACATAAAATTGTAGTACATATATCTAACTACAATATCATATCTCACATGCCTTGTCTAAAACAGGATCTAAGTTCACCAAAATGAGGGTTGAAGTTTGCAAGAAATAACAGTTTCTGGATAAGAAGGGTTCTAAAATTTAGATTGCACTGTTAGGGCCTATATTTAAATTACTCAAAAGGTTCAGATCAGAAAGTACTAAACATAAAAGTTATAGTAATTATATTTAGCTACAATATTATCTCTCACATGCTTTGTCTAAAACAGAACCTAAGTTAAACAAAATGAGGGTTGAAATTTGCATAAAATAACAGTTTCTGATCTGAACAGAATTCTGGATTGTCAAAATGATTAAATATACCTTTCGGGTGTAAAAAAAAATTATCTATGTGATCGAAACCAGAAGTTTCATAACTTAAAAGTTGTAAAATGAATAAGGATCTACAATGTTCTGTCTCACAAAATTTTTCCAGATCTTTATGTACGATAATTAAAAATCCATTTTAAGAATGAAGAATATTTCCAAAAACTGGCCGAATTTCTGGATGAGGAAATAAACCTCTGCACACGGATCTTGGCGCAGATCCGGTGGTGCCAGGTCAGGTGGACCAGATTGAGTCCAACCAGCATTGCGGGGGATCCCGTCATCTTCTACATGCAACACGCCATGCATGCGTAGCTTTTACGGGGCATCCTCAAAGCGGTCGGAGGTCCTCTTGCTCCAACCACCACCTCCATTAGGCGCATCCGGGGAGGGAGCTCCGGTGGGCGAGGGTCTGCCGGCGGCCAGAAAATATTACTTTTATTGTTTCGTTATTTTTTTGTTCCGTTTGGAAGGAGGAGGCCGCCAGAGCGGTTTCCGACGAGTCTCCTCGCCTCAAGGGCCTTGAGGGAAGGTCGAGGGGACCCTCCCTCCCCTTCACACGTCCCATGCAAGGCCGAAACCCGCAAAGGTGTCAGAGATAGGTGGGGGTGGTCTGAAGCTTCCAAGGTCGGGATCGCCGTCTCCGGTGATCGGAGACGGCGGAGGTCGACGAGAAAAGATCTAAGGGCAGGGAGGAGTCGGAGAAACTTACATTTGTGCCGTTTAGGCAAGGGGATCGTCGCGCGGCCATTGATAGCGGTGAAGCTCGCCGGAGTCCGTGGAGGAGGCTCGTCGGAAGATCACCGGGGCTTGGTTTCTTGCTGAGTAGGGAGGTATGGTACCGGTGCAGGAAAAACGAAATCCTAGTGTGGAGGGGGTTTATATAATAGTGAGATTTGTCTGGATGAGTTAATGCGTCCTCCCTTGGTGAATCCGCACCGTCTTCACATTCCAGCCACCCAGACCCTTCCCAAAGCCTCGGGAAGGGGATAAATTTACTCCCCCCAACCGGCCATAGGCTTGGGGGAGTAACGATGCATTAATTAGGGGGTTATACTGATCATTATACAATGCTCAAAAGAAAACGTAATACTAAATTAATTAAAATTTATTTTCAGCTGAAATAATTGTCACGGCATGTATGTGTCATATATTATTATTTTGGAAGTTTTTTTTATAATTTTTGAATATCGTTTTCCATCTATTTTATTTATTTGGTGTTTTAAATATAGTCTAAGTGTGTCCGGGTAGCCAGTATTTAGGAAAAATATCAAGTTTTCTATGATCGACGAACTTCGATCTGTGTTCGACGAAAAAAAAAATTTCGTTCGACGAACTTAATATTCAGTTCGACGAACCTAGCCTTCAGTTCGTCGAACTCAGTCTTGAGTTCGTCGAACTCAGTTTTTAGTTCAATTCTGTTCGACGAATTAATTGGGTTTGACGAATTAATTGGGTTCGACGAACTTAACCTTCAGTTCGTCGAACCCAGTTTTCAGTTCGACGAACTCGGCCTTGAGTTCGTCGAACCCAGTTTTCAGTTCAGTTCAGTTCGACGAATCAATTCAGTTCGACGAACTCAACCTTGAGTTCGTCGAACTCAGTTTTCAGTTCAATTCCATTCGACGAATTAATTGGGTTCGACGAACTTAACCTTCAGTTCGTCGAACCCAGTTTTCAGTTCGATGAACTCGGCCTTGCGTTCGTCGAACCCAGTTTTCAGTTCAGTTCAGTTCGACGAATCAATTCAGTTCGACGAACTCAACCTTGAGTTCGTCGAACTCAGTTTTCAGTTCAATTCCGTTCGACGAACTCAATTCAGTTCGACGAACTTAACCTTGAGTTTGTCGAACTCAGTTTTCATTTCAATTTAGCTAATTCAGTTCGTCGAACTTAAGTCTGCGTTCGATGAACCCGTTCTGCTCAAGTTTCTCGTCGTCTCAGCGGTTCGATCGCTCGTCTCAGCGGTTTGGGCTGTCGTCTCAGCGGTTTGGACTATCGTCTCAGCAGTTTGGACTGTCGTCTCAGCGGTTTGGACGTCGTCTCAGCGGTTTGGACGTCTATACTAAGATCTAACGGGTCAATTCATACACCTAGGAGGGTCTATTGTGTGCATAAGTCAGAAATTTTCCATGTAGCCCGATGGGTGGGTTGAGTGACTTATTGGGTCAACAACACCCAATGGGGTGTCAACCCACCATTTGGGTGTCAATGAAGTCCACAAGACCCTAGCGGTTCAATTAATCACGAAGGGCCCTGGAAATTTAAAATTGGGATGTTACATCCATGAAGGCTTAAGGAGATCCGTGGAAAAGATTTCAACATGCGTCATCATCATGACGAAAGACCGCATCGACTACGATCATACACTGCGGGTCTTCATCTACTTCTCCAAGAGATCCATATAGGAAGTTTATATTATTGTTGTTATTTTATTTATCCACCTCTTTTAAATCATGTAGTAAATTCGCCTCGTGTTGGCGACTAGGTCTGGGTAGGACATAGGGCAAAAATTTGTCTCGTGTTGGCGACTAGGTCTAGGGTGTAGGTCTAGGGGGTGCTCGAGGCCATATCCAGGGAAGGGTTGGCTAGAGCGGCTTGAGGCCGTATCCGGGGAAGGATCGGCTAAAGCCAACCGGTTCGTGGGGATACGAGTCAGTATAGAAAACAAAAAGAGTCTTTCATATTTCGCTTTGATTTCTCGCGTCATTGAAATCGATTTTTGTAATCAATTTTATTAATAATAAGCATGTCTATCTTTGTGTAATAAAATTGATTTGATCTTCATTTCTCTAAATTGTTTACTATCATCTCCTTTATTATAAAACAATTTAGATCTTTATTCAAAATCACTATTTTGATCTCTTATCATAAGCAAGTATTTCAAAATATAATATAAGTTTTTAAAACCCTTATTCACCCCCCCCCCCCCTCTCTAAGGGCGCCTACCGATCCAACAGAGCGTTCTGAGCGAACGGAGAGGCGTTCTGAGCGCGTAATGAGAGCGGAAGCGCTCTGCGACGAACGGGGAAATTGGCTTCCGGTAGCACCCGACGAGGGGTGTGACTTCGATCGGCCCCTTTGCGAGCCCCCTACGGAAGGGGGAGGGGGCTTGTCCGCACCCCGTTGCGGAGAGTGGTGAGGCTTGGCCGCACCCCACAAGGGTTGCGGCTTTGCAGCACCCCACATGGAGTGTGGCGTGGCCGCACCCCACAAGGGGTGCGACTTGGCCACACCCTTGTGGTGCGACTTGGCCGCACCCTTGGGGGTGCGGCCAAGGCTTGGGCGCACCCCAAGGGGGTGCGGATTGGCCGCACCCCAAGGGGGTGCGGATTGGCCACACCCCCTACGGGGTGCGGCCAAGCCGCACCCCAAGGGGGATGCGGTTAGGCCGCACCCCCGTGATAGGGGTGCAGTTAGGCCGCCCCCCCCCCCCCCATCATGGGGTGTGTGGTTAGACTGTCCACTGCCGAGGTTGGGGCGTGTTCTTGGTCGCGTCTGGCGACGCCGGAGCGTGAACTGTCCGAAGCAGATTTCTCCGCTCTCACGGTCATGGGTTGGACTTTGACCCCACTAACTCCACTTTCCCTTAGTGGAGCTTTCTCTAAGCGCACCCCATGACTCTTATAAATCCATGGATAAACGTCATCTTTACGGGTGCACATCATAAGCTCCCCAAACCTTCGGAGTTTGAATTACTATGTGGAGGAGTTCGGAGGTTGTGGCGTTCTTCTTTGTGGGAGAAACTTCCTCGTCTTGATCGGTTGCGAGCTTGCCGCTCAGTGGTCGTGTTGGAGATCGTGACGAGCTTGTCGCCTAGTGATTACGTCGAAGATCGAGCTTGTCGTTTAGTGTTGAGGTGTGAGCATCGCGGTGTCGAGGAGCCGTAGCAGCGCGGTGGCGAGGTGTCCGAGCAGCGTGGAGGCGAGGTGCCCGAGCAGCGCATAGGCGAGGTGCTCAAGCAACGCGGTGGAGATGTGCCAAAGCAGCCCGGAGGCGAGGTGTCCAAGCAGCGTGGAGGCAAGGTGCCCAAGCAGTGCTGAGGCGAGGTGCCCAAACAGCGCGGTGGCGAGCTGCGCATGCAGCGCTGAGGCGAAATGCCCAAGCAGCGATGAGGCGAGGTGCCCAAGCAGCGTTGAGGCGAGGTGCCCAAGCAGCGCTGAGGCCAGGTGCCCAAGCAGCGTTGAGGGGAGGTGCCCAAGAAGCGTTGAGGCCAGGTGCCCAAGCAGCGCTGAGGCGAGGTTCCCAAGCAGCGCTGAGGCCAGGTGCCCAAACATCGCTGAGGCCAAGTGCCCAAGCAGCGCTGAGGCGAAGTGCCCAAGCAGCGCGGAGGCGAGGTGCCCAAGCAGCGCTGAGGCGAGGTGCCCAAGCAGCGCTGCGGCGAGGTGCCCAAGCAGCGCTGAGGGCCTTCTGCGTCTGCCCATTGCTTTACAGTCGACACTTTACAATTAGCACTCGGGAAGCTGCAACTACAGAATCCTGATTGTAGGTTACATATTAACTAATTGCAGTGTAAATTTACTCTGCGTGTCATCGGTGGGAAATTTTGGAAAGCTTAACATAAGATTTAGGGCCTGTTTGGGAGGGCTTTTCAGAAAGTAGTAGTGGTGACAAAATAATGGTAGGAAAATGTGCTTTTGGAAAATGTCTATTGTAAAAAGAGATATGTTTAGATGAATACTTTTTTCAGAGATTTTAAAAAATGAGAAGAACTTTATAAACTGTTTGGCAAATCTCCGTTGCGGTGATTTTTTTATTAAAAATTCAAGTCCGGGCAAAAAAATGCGTGCACAGGGAAAAATATACGCCCGCGCGAGTTTTTTGTGTCAGCGCGCATTTTTCTCGCGGGCGCACATATTTCCGCGCGGGCACGCATTTTTTCGCGCAGGCACGCATTTTTTGCCCGGGCGCGTATTTTTCGCCTAAGCGCGTATTTTTCGCCCGTGCTCGCATTTTTTTCGCCCTGACGAGCATTTTCTACACGAGCGCATGTTTCGCTTGGGCGCGCATTTTTCGCCCGGGCTCGAATTTTTAGCCCGGGCGCGCATTTTTTCACTCGGGCGAGCATTTTTCGCCCGGGCGCGCATTTTTCGTTCGGACGCGCATTTTTCGCCCGGGCGCGCATTTTTCATCCGGGAGAGAATTTTTCGCCTGGGCGCGCATTTTTTTCGCCCGAGCGAAAAATGCGCGCCCAGTCGAAAAATGCACGCCCGGGCGAAAAATCCTCGCCCGGGTGAAAAAATGCGTGCACGAGCGGAAAATGCGCGCTCGAGCAAAAAATTCGCGCCAGGGCGGAAATTGCACGACCGGACAAAATATGCACGACCGAGAGAAAAATTTGCGTCTGGGCCTAAAATGCGCCCATGGGCGAAGAAATGCTCACCCGGGCAGAAAAATGTACGCACGGGGGAAAACTTTGTGCTCGGGCGGAAAATGCGCTAACCTTGTATCGGTATGAGGAAGTGTTTTTTGAAAAGGTTGAAAGTAGGGGACAAGTGATTTTCAAAAGGAGGAGAAAATGAGTTTTTCCCGGTAGTTTTTTCCCTCGGCAGACAATCCACACGGTTTGTTAGGTGCGGTGACATTTTTCAGAAAACTAAAAAGAGCTAAAAAAACCCTCCCAAACAGACCCTTAATTATGAAACAATCTTGATGATTCGATCGAGATAGAGAACAAATGCAGGGATGGGCTGAGGTATGAGGTATCACCGTCGAGAATTTTTACTATCTAATGAATAAAGTGAAAATTGTTATCCCGTAAAAGTAAAAATTAAAATAAAAATAAAAATAATTGGGCTAGGATAGGATTGGAATAACCAATTAATAGTTAACTTTCAGCCAGGGTCCAAGCGTCGCAATCAAATTTAATGCCTCCAACAGTCAACTTTAAATATAATGCTGCCGGGCCAACCGTCAACTTTAAATATAAAGTAATAATGGGACAAACAAATATAATGCATGCTGTTGGGCCAACGGTCAACTTACTCTATATAAGTTCACACGAATTACAGTACCTCATCCTTAAACGAGGAAAACGTGTGGTTGCCGGTTGAATAGAGAGCAACAAATTACTTTCATCGAAGACAACACCTTTTCAGTCAAAGAATAACTGAGTTTGTTAAACTTGGCCGATGAAGATTGAGTATTAGTGATGTAATTTTTTGGGGGTAGGTTGTCATACGGTGCTTTGACACCTTATTTATTGTGGGTGGGTAGGTTGAGAGTTGTGAGATTTTGTGTTTTATAAGTTCGGGCAATTTTTCTCGGGGTTGGTGGCCGACCCGTTTGTAATTAAACTTTTTATCTTATTAAACATTTATAATTTTAATATATACGGCTTACATAATATATTTATATTAAATAATTTTTATAAAAAATAGTTTTTTTAAAAAGTCCTGGGCCTGGTTAGGCTTGGCGGCTGCGGGCATTAAACCATGCGACCTTAAACCATGTATTGCCATTGGTTCCGGATGAGCCTCAGGACCCGCACACATTATTCTCTCGGTAAGCACTTGGGAGCAGCTCAGTCTAGCTAGCTTTCCCAAATCAATTGTTGTTTTATTGCGTATATTTCCATAAAACTAAAATCATTAAACAAAAAAATTTATAAGAATAGTTTAGCCTATTAGACAAGGTTTTGAAAAATAGGGCCGGATATCGAATCATTAGAACGAAAGGTTCAACGTTGAACCGGTCCAATCGGGGTCAAACCATAATATATATATAAAGCAGCGCACACGGAAGCACGACACGCACACACCCCCGGGCGCCACCTCCGTCGCCGCCTTTCGGCAGACCTGACCGGGCTGCCCGAGTTGCCCGGAACGCCGCAGGGAGGAGGTCGTCATATCCCGAAAATTGGGAATCCAAATGATAAAAATCATGTGTTCTAATTCGCCCGCTCAATTTTAAGGAGGGCGCAATTACCTTTGCATGTTGAGTTGGTTTTGAATTTTCAAACCCACATGTTTCGCCATCCCCACCTACCGGCCGTCAATGCGGATTTTTCTTCAAGCCGCTCATGTGCTTTGAATGAACACATGCAATAAAGCTTTTTGGAAAGAGACTAAGGCATGTGAAATGACAATATAAAAGGAGAGGGAGGGAAGTTATGAAGACACGCTAAAAACCAAACAAAAGAGAGGTAAAGCCTTGAAAAAGAGAGTAGTAGTGCATGGTTGAAGGCAAGACGTCAGATTCGCGGGTTGCGGCAAGGTGCACGGTGCTCGGTGGCCGGTTGCATGTTCGTAGGTGATGGTGGTTGTGCACAAGTGGTGACATTGGCGGGTTGCGCGTTCGCGGCAAGGTCAAGTCCTGACTTCGATATCTTCTCGGTGGTGGTGGTGGTTGGTCGTTCGACGAAGACGTATTAGTTCTGGAACGAATCTTGTGCATCCGTTTTACGGATTACAGTCAAATTCATATTACTCATGTGGATTTTTGTAGTCCGAGTTCTTCTACATTATATTTTCGGACCTGTATCTTTATTTTGAGTACTTATTAATTTTATTGTGTTAATAAAATTATGCAAAGTACGCAATTTCTTGTGACTCTGTATTTAGTTGTTCCTGGGAATGCGCTTCCGTGATCGGAAATCCCAACATTGTCCCCCCCCCCCCCCCCCCCCCCCAACCCTACAAAACTATGAAAAGGTGTCTACACTTTCATTTGCATAGACAGAGAAAAAAAAGGAGAAGAGAGAGCTCGAATTAGGTTTTCAGGCAAAGACTTTGCTCACTGCTCACTATTCCAATCAACGCTCGCTCCACTTGTGATAGTGACTGCTCCAGTGAGCCCTCTTCAACACTTAGTTTTTCTCAAAATTGGATGCTCAAAAGACTTGTAAAGGAGCGGTGGTCTGTCGCCCTCCTAAAACTCTAACTCTTGTACTTAGCTACAACTAGTGGATTTCGTCAAAATAGGGTCTGAATCCGCTTGATTTTTTTCTCTTTACCAATTTTCCACATAATAGCTAGTCTTGTTCTTCATTTTGACTGTATGTGCGCTTGACTCACTCTCAAGCTAAGACGGTCTGATATTACCGGTCCGTGGGAGCGCTAAGTGACACGTGACAATCGACGCATGTGTGAGAGTTTGCTCGAAGCATCCGGAGGAGGATCAAGGTGGAATCCACTCCCCGTTGCCCCTAGCGGGTATTTATAGGGAAAACCCTATGAGTACCTACGGGGATGAGTATCCGTGTACCCAACTGACCCGTTATACCTTCGAACCCGTTATTTGACCAAATATACATTAACAATCTCCTCCTATATTTGTGACAAATAACATATACGTTTCGAAGTGCAGAAAGTAGTAAAAGCAAAAAAAAAGGAGTTTTCGACTTAACATAAACATGAGAGTTAGCACAATAAGTAACAACAGGATTTTACAGCAAATATCCAGAATAAAAAAGTGCTACTCAATAAATAGTCTGAAAACAGAAATGACAAGGATAAAACATATGATAATTCTACTCGTCTAGTAGATCATCAGCATCCATGTCAAATACTACTCTCTCTCCTCCATCTCCACCATAGCCTGCAAGGAATTTCATGAGTTAGAAAACTCTATGAATTCATGAACATATGCAGTAACGTAGAAAGAGAACTAGCTCTTACATAAGTGAGCTTAGAACCTGTAGCAATGGTGAAGTAACACTGTCAGCATCTCTATCTGGTTTGGCAGGAACCAGTCTAGTGTTGATTTTGTAAATCAACCGTTATCATATCCATTAGTGATCATTATGTGCTTCATCAACAAAAGTTGAATGATATGACACAACAACGTTTGCAACATTATCAGGTGTGGAATAATGTGCTATGATCATCAATGTTAGATAACCGACTACAACGACTTTCTATTCCCAGTTGAATAATTTTCGAATCAACTTATAATGAGAAAGATGCTTAGTTATCAAATGTGGAATAAAAGGCATCTAACCATCTTGGGTTTTCATCAAGAAATTATTTGGGGTTTTCAGTCTATTATTTAGATGCTTGAATATTGCGACTATAGGTTCTCACTGTCAAAACATAAACTGCGGAGGAAAGTTTCATATTTCTATGAACTTTAGGCACATCTCCCCGATGTTTTTATTGTGAGAGCTCTACTCAAGCTTTTGGTCAAGGCGTCTGCAACATTATCTTTAGATCTCACATCAATTAGGGTCATAATCCCTTGACTTGTGAGTGAGGTCAACCAGGATTGTTTCAGCCTGAGATGCCTTCTTTTGTCATTGAACAAAGTGTTCGTAGCAATCGTTTTCGTAGCCTGATTGTCACAGTAAACTGCAACAGAACTCATTTTCAGGCTCGATAAAGGAATGTCCATCACCAAATCTCTTAACCACTCAGCTTCTTCGCCTGCTGCAGCAAGAGCGTAGAGTTCGAATTCCATAGAAGAGAGTGCAATACAAGACTGCCTCTTGGACTTCCAGGCTACAGCTGCTCCTAGTGTGAATACAAACTCACTAGTGAACTTGTTGTCGTTTAATTCCGAGCACCATAATGCATCAGAATAACCTTCAAAAACTGAAGGATGACCAGTGTAAACTAAAACATACTTTTGGGTGTGCTTTAAGTATCTCATTAGCCTATCTAAGGCGTTCCAATGGTCTTGGCCAGGATTACTAGTGAATCTGCATAACATGCCGACCGTAAAGGCTATGTCAGGTCTAGTGCAGACCATAGCATACATGAGGCTACCAAGCAATTTAGAATAATCTAACTGTCTAACCGTAGCTCCTTCATTGGGCTTTAGGCGGTTAGTGTAGTCGTATGGTGTCTCAGATGCTCTACTGTCACTGTGTCCACACGTGTCCAACATGGACTGTATATAGTGGTTTTGACTTAGGGAGATGTCAGTCTGCCCAAAGCTCACTTGCATGCCTAGTATAGTGTTAGCTACACCTAGGTCTTTTATGCTAAATTCTTTTATTAGGTCTGACTTAACGTCATCCACTTCGGATTGATCAGACCCTAGAATGAGCATATCATCTACGTACAAGCATATTAGGGCGACTTTATCCGATCTATTACGTATGTAAAGACATTTATCTGAGAGACTCGACATGAATCCCATGTTCTTTACACTATAGTCGAACTTCTCATGCCATAATTTCGGTGCTTGCTTTAGTCCGTATAAAGACTTAAGTAATTTACAGACATTTGTTTCGTGACCGTCTACAATGAAACCTTCAGGTTGACTCATGTAGATCTCTTCGGTCAGATCTCCGTTCAAGAATGCAGTCTTAACATCCATTTGATGAACAATAAAGTTCTCAATAGACGCAATAGCAAGGAGGGCCCTAATGGTTGCTAAGTGACACACGGGTGAGTAGACATCAAAATAATCTACTCCGCTTACTTGTGTGAAACCTTTAGCCACCAGGCGTGCTTTATACTTAGCTACGCTACCATCAGGATTTAGTTTCTTTATCAGAATCCACTTACACCCTACGGTCTTAGCCCCTTTTGGCTTATCAACCAACGTCCAGGTGTTATTCTGAAGTAGAGAATTCATCTCTTCATCAATAGCTTCTTTCCAGAGTAGGGAATCCCTGGATCTCATCGCGTCCTTATAGGTGGATGGATCAGCCTCAATGTGGTAAGTGACAAAGTCACTACCGAAGATTCTGGGAATTCGCTCTCTTAGAGAAGTTCTCCTAGACTCTAGGCCAGAGTTATCTACCGGAACGGAATAGGAGGTGCTCGGTACTGAAGTAGGATCATCTTCAGTAATAATTACTTGCATACGTGGGAGAGACAGGTTCTTATCCTTGAGGAACTTATCTTCAAAGAACACTGCATCCCTAGATTCTATAACAACTTATTAGAAATATCTAAGAATCTATCTGCAGCACTATCCCCGGCACAACCTAGGTAGACACATGTATTGGTCCTAGGTCCAATCTTAGACAGTCTAGGGTAAGGAACCCTGACATAGGCTATACAGCCCCAGGTCTTAAGTCTAGTAAAAGATGGGGGTCTCTTAAACCAAAGCTCGTAGGGTGTAACCTCTAACTTGGCATGAGGAACTTTATTCAAAATGTGATTTGCAGCTAAGACTGCTTCTCCCCAAATAAGCGGAAGGCATGCCTGCAGTCAGGAGCATAGAGTTTAACATTTCTGTTAACGTGCAATTTTTACGCTCAGCTATGCCGTTAGACTGGGGCGAGTAAGGAGCAGTGGTTTCTGCAATGATTCCATGTTGGGAAAGGAAACATTTGAACTCACTGGACATATATTCTCCTCCTCTATCACTTCTAAATCTTTTGATTTTCATGCCTAATTGATTTTCTACCCTGGTTTTGAAAATACAAAATTTTTCAAACGCTTCATCTTTAGTTTTAAGGAGATAAATGTGACAAAACCTAGAACAATCATCTATGAAGGTGATCAAATATTTCCTGCCTCCTCTAGTGACAAAACTTTTGAAGTCACATATATCGGAATTTATTAGTTCTAAGGGTGTTGTGCTCCTAGTAACCGCACTAAAAGGTTTCCTAGTGATCTTAGTCTGAGCACACACTTCACATTTATCAGTTTTAACTGTAGCGTCTAAAGCTATCTGGTGAGTTCTACTAATTTGGAACATCTTCCTATAGTTTACATGTCCTAGTCTCTCGTGTAGAGTCTTAGGGCTAACTAAGTTTGTTTGAACTTGTTGAACTATTTCGTTTGCTAGACTTAATCTGTACATTCTATTTTGGACGTAGGCACTGACAGTGTTACTCTACCGCTACAGAAAGTAAAAGACATACCAGCATCACAAACTAGGCTAATAGACACTAAGTTAGCAGCTAAAGAAGGAATAAACTTAACATTCTTTAAAGTTAAAGTCTTACCTGAGGATAGTAGCAAAGTTGCATTCCCCACCTTCAGCACGTCAGCTGTCTCACCGTTGGCAACGGTCACAGATTCTCTTGCGTCAGTAAGACCTGTCATCAGAGTAGGATTGTTGCAAACATGGCACGTTGCCCCTGAGTCAAGGAATCACTCTGTACTGGCCTTTCCGTTTCCGACCATGGCAACAAAGTCGGATGGCTCAGTGAGACTAACCATGTTAGCATGGTTGCCTTCCTGTGGTGTCTTGCCCTTCTCCTTATGAGGAAGCCTGCAATCAGATGCGTTGTGTCCCCACTTGTTGCAGTTATAGCACTTGCCCTTAAACTTTTTGATTTGTTTACTTGGGCCTGCAACCTGGGAGCTACTCGGGTTGGGTTTTGACTTCCTAGGGTTCGGCACGCGCCTAGAGTTCGAAATCATGTTAGCAGCAGCCTTCTGCTTGCTAACGACTTCTAGAGCGTGTCGAGTCCTATTTTCATCCTCAATGCGTATAAAACGTTTGAGTTCGTTCAAACCCACCTGCATCTTCTTGCGGTACATTTCAGTTTTGAAATTGTACCACGTAGAAGGCAACTTATACACAATACAAAACTACCTGGCAATGCAATATTCTCGCTATGTAAGGAATCTACTAAAACTTCAAAGTTGGATACCTGAGGGAGAATGGCCTTCTCCTCGTCGAAGGTGAACGAGTGGAACTTGTCCACTAAGTGCGCCTTGGACAGGTCCTCCTCCTGCCTGAAGTGCTCCTGCAAAGCATCCCAGATGGCCTTAGTTGTCTTCAGCTTCATGTACGTCTTTGCCAGGTTGGAAGACAGGCAGTTCAATAGGTAATCAAGGTAGAAGTCTTCATCAGAAACCCATTGAGCCTCTTCAGCAGTCCCTACGACCTCAACACCATCAGACTGAACTGTGTAAAACATGTTCAGAAACTTCATCCCGAACTGAGTATTCAACTTCCAATCGTTGAACTCAGTCGCCGTGAACTTCTCCAGCTTTATCAACGGAACGGGGGACGCCATGTTGTTCCCCTTCATCATTGTGCGCCCGGCAGACGAGAACAAGCCACCAGAAAGAGGAATCAAAACTCAGTAGCTAGCGCCGGCGGTAGCCTGGGCGGTAGCCTGTTCGGTTGCTAGCGCCAGGAGCTAGAAGGTAGCGCTGGCGGTAGCGCTTAGGGTTGCACTTCCTTGGGCTTGGAGACGGCGGCAGCGGGATCAGGCGGATGGCGGCTGAGGGGGATTTGGAGGCGGAGGCGGCGACGCTGCGGCAGATCTGGACGAAGGAGGCCGCGGCGCGGCAGATCTGAGGCGGAAGGCTTTGGATCCGACGAATCCGGCGACTGCACACGGCAGAGGGCTCACAGCATACCTCCTTGCGAGCGGCGACTGGCGTAGAACAGCAGATACGCGAGACGGTCGCGATCTAGCGGTGAAGGGAGAGCTCCAGCGAACGGCGAACGACTGGGCTTCGGGCGAACTCCCTCTTCGCGAACGGCGGCCGAGAGGAGGACCGCGATCTCCTTCTCTTTTGCGAACGACGACGGATCTCTTTCTTCACCTTCGCGCACGACGGCGGGAGGGCTCCAGCGAACGAGAGGCTGGGCGGATTGCGACGAACGACGACGGGAGGGCACCAGCGAACGACAGCAGCGAACGGGCTTCCTCCTTCTTCGATCGCTAGCGGCAACGGCGAGATGGATCGTTGATCCTTCGCGTGAACAGGAACCTCGCGGACGGGAGCGAGCAAACCCTTAGGGCAAACTTCGAGATTGTGAGAGTTTGCTCGAAGCATCCGGAGGAGGATCAAGGTGGAATCCACTCCCCGTTACCCCTAGCGGGTATTTATAGGGAAAACCCTAGGAGTACCTACGGGGATGAGTATCCGTGTACCCAACTGACCCGTTATACCTTCGAACCCGTTATTTGACCAAATATACATTAACAACATGTCTGTCCCGAGGCGACGACACAATGTCAGGATCGAGCCACAAGAAAAAGACAACACTACCACAACATAATTAAAAGGGCTTCTCTATAACTTCGACGTAGCAGTCTGCTGAGAGGAAGACACACGTTTCTTCCCCTTGGCGACTAAAAAAGCCGGTGTCTGTTGTCCCGAGGCGACGACACAATTTTAGGAGCCACAATAATTAATTTCTTCCACATTAGGAATTAATTTCTTCCACATTAGGATCAGGAAGCGGAGCCACCTCCGCTAAACATACACATTAATATGAAAAACATATTTTGTCAGATCCTCTTCACTCGTAAAACCAAGAATGGCGGAGAACTCGCCCTCCCGACCTACAATATGATGACAGCGGCTGGGGAGCGCCCTCTACGCCTTAGGCAGCTCCCATGGGTTCTTAATAAACCCGTACAAAGTACCGCCATGACGATAGTTGACCTTCTGCTCGAAAAAAAGCCACTTTTTGTTGCTCCGGACATCGATCGAGTCACATGCATGCACCGGCATGAACCTCACATCAGTCTCTGAAGTTCTTCACTGACAACCGCCGTCGCCGCCTCCGTCGTCGCCACCACCTCCACAGCCGCCTGTGCGCTGACCCCTTGCTTGTTCGCGCTAACAATTACAATAACTACCTCCAGATAACGCACAAACAATTACAGTAACGACTTCCAGGTAGCGCGCATACAATTACACCAATTACCTCCGGATATCCTGGAGTTTTGTAAAGGCCATAAGGTTCTACGTACGTGTAATATATACATGTAAGTACTCTCTACTCTCCCGTTTTAATGCACAAACAATCTCACCAAAACAACACATGCAAAGGAAGGCACTACTTATATTAACGGCTATAAATTTAAAACATGCAGCCCCGCCTGCTCTGGTTTTTCCGGCAATTTTTCCATCCTCCTCTTCCCGTGTCCGAGCATTGTTAATATCGTCGTCAAAACGGTATATTTGCAAAGCATCTGCTAGCAACAGTGGACTGCTCAACGATATTCATCTTCCTGAAACATTGAACGAAGATGATGCCGCCGCCGTACCAGACTTTCCGGGCCATATGCCGTATAACCCCTTCCCTTGCAACTTTGTTTTTGGTGCTGCTAGCGCTGCATTTCAGGTTTCTTCGTACCCTCCACTCCACATGCTTCTCCTCTCTCTCTCTCCCTCCCTCTCTCTCTATATATATTATTTATTATAGATTTTCATATGAAATCAATTTGTTACGGATCGCTCGACGCTCTTATAGATCGGTCGAATTGAACCGTATAAGCTCGCAGAGCTCACAAACAATCACAAAGAAGACTAACAGCTGGCAAGAAGACTTTTTAACGCGAAAAATCCAAAAAAGGTGAAAAATTACGGGGCCGAAACGGGGCCGAAACGGTGCCGACCAAATTACATTATTTTACTGAGTGTTATAAGTGGTAGAATGCACGAGTGTGAAAGACCACCGCTCATCGCAGGGGGTGTGGAGAAGAATGAGAAAGAGAGAATCTCAAAGAAGAAGGAGATCTTCAAAGGGTAAAGAGAAATCTTCAAGTCGCCTTCGAAGGAGATCTTCGAATGGGAAAAATATTTTCGAAGACCGAATTAAGGAGATCTTCGAAAGATTCTTCGAACGTCGAAGGAGAACTCTGAAGGATCTTCGAAGGAGCTCTCTCAGGAGTTGAATGCAAGGTGTCTTCAAATGAGTGATTTGTGCTCCTTTTATAGCTTTGGACAAGAATAGTTCGGTAATTTTGTCATTGTAACCACCATAACCACCTGACGGGTGGATCACGTTCATCGATCTGGAGCGTCATTTTTCAGATATAACCGTTTTGCCCCTCGGGCAGTTCAGGCTGTTTGTGCAACTCTGTTGGCGGACATGATGGCAACGAACGAAACCTGCAATCTGGGAAGTACAGAAAGTTGACTGTCACACGTGTTGGGAACGCGGAGGCGTTCTACGCGAGCGGCGAACTCGCAGGCGTTCGCCGCGCGCCGCGAACACGAAGGCGTTCTGAGCGCAAAGGCGTTCTGAGTGAGGCTCGTATTCAGTTGTTTGGGGGCGGACTCACCGGCCGAGAGGGCGCGGTAGGAGGTGCGCACGAGGTGGCATGGCAAGATCCGTACGGTCGAGGCCGTGCAGCGGCCATGCGTTAAGTGCCACGTGGCTGCACCGCGCCAAGGGACGCGAGAAGGTGGTGCGGCCCGGGCCACACCAACGGAGGGGTGGCCTTGGCCGCACCAATGGGAGGTGCGCCCAGGCCGCACCAAGGAGGATAATTAGTAATTATACACTAATTTTTTTTTTATTTTTTTAACAAACACTCATCATGATGCATATATCATCGCGCATGTCAAATCAACTTTAGTAAAATTGATAGATTTAATGATAGCTCCTAGAAAATACGACTGACATGCTTAATGGCAGCCTTACTCGTAAAGATCGCCGACGTGTCTAATGACAGCCGATCATAGTTAATTAGAGAATCGTTAAGTACACTGGGAATTTTTAACGTGGAAAACCCGAAAAGGGTAAAAAACTACGCGGTCGGAGCTGTGCCGACCAAACTCCGCTATCTTCTGGGGGGGTTACAATCAGGTACTTAGAATTCGAGCGCGACAGGCCGCCGCTCGTTACAATAATTGAGAGAGAGAGAGAGAGAGAGTGAACTCCGAAGGTGACATGTCACCTCTCGGAAAACAAAGTCTTTTTTCTTCTGAGAACTGTGATGAGAACAAAAGTGAGAGTGTCGGGCGGCCTTTCGGGATTCGATGACTTCCCAGGTTGCTTAGGAAAACGGACTTTCGGAACGACGAAATTCTCCAAGTCCACGAAGGAGATCTTCCAAGCTTCGAAGGACATCTTCGAAGCGCGGAGGAGATCTTCAAGCACCGAAGGAGAACTCAAGGGAAATCTCCGTCGGAGCTCTCTCGGGTGCAGAAGGCATAGTCCCTTGAAATGAAGGCTCTGGGCTTCTTTTATAGCTTTGGCGGGGGGGGGGGGGGGGGGGGGGGGGGGGTAGCCCGGTAATTTTGCCGTTGTAACCACCGTAACCACCTGACGGGCGAATCATGCTGGTCGATTTTGAGCACATTGATCGTCATTTTTCGTAAATGACCGTCTCACCCTTCGGGCAGTTCGGGCAGTTCGGGCAGTTCTGTTGAAGGTGAAAAAGGCGACAAGCGAGTCCTGCGATCTGAGAAATTAGGAAAGACAAAATGTGAGCGTGCCCGGAATGCGGAAGTGTTCTGAGCGCGCTCAGAAGTGTTTTGAGCGTGCAATGAACAGGGAGGCATTCTGAGCGCTCAAGGACGTTGGAAATGGAAAGTCGTACCCCAAAGAAGGGATGGGGTTTCGGCCGAACGCTCCGCAGGACTCCCTGCAGGAGAGGGGTGCGGTTTGGGTGCAACCCAAGGGGGATGCGGTCCACTTTTTTTTAATACATCAAAAATCAAAAGTCATATAAATATACACACACTCATCTGCACTAATCTTGACGACAAAGATGATTCTGCAGAAATATAAATTGGACTTGATGCATGCAGGAGGATGTGAACATGTTAGTAAACATCGGACTGAAAGCGTATAGATTCTCAATATCTTGGTCAAGAGTTCTCCCAAGTAAGTGTTAATTATGATTACATTTATATCATCTTTAACTACTAAATGCAAGAAGTTGCCTTTGGTGCAACATTCAAAATTGCCAAATATAACCTCATTCTTTTACTCCAATGACTTAACATATATGATGAAAAAAATGGAAATTTATAAAATATAAGAGTTATTTGTGTAATAAGTAATAACACTATATCCAATAATCAAAATAATTATGAAAATTCATAAAATATAAAAGTTTTTACTAGACCTCATAAACCTACTATGATAGCTTATCATTAGACCTACTAAAATCTACTTTAAAATGATTTTTTGTTAAAATATATATATATATATATATTTTTTGAAAAAAAAATTATAAAATAGTTATTAAAATTTTTTTACGGTCATTTTGAGTACTCATATGTATATGTTGTGGGCGCAGCCGGCCTGCAGGCGAAGCCTATCCGCACCCCAGCCTGCCAGTCCAACCGACGAAGCCTATCCGCACCCCAACCTGTCAGTCCAACCGCTGAGACGCGGTTGGGTCCCAGCGGTTGGGGCTGGACTTCGTCTCAGCAGTTGGGCTGAGACGGCGTCATCTTGAAACCGCTGAGACGAAGTCCAGCCCCAACCGCGTGTCAGCGGTTGGGTCTCAGCGGTTGGGGCTGGACTTCGTCCCAGCGGTTGGGTCTCAGGGGTTGGGACTGGAGCGCTGAGACGTGGTTGGGTCTCAGCGGTTGGCAGTAAGGTCTCAGCGGGGGGGCTCCGGGCGGGCTTTGTGGGCTGCTTCTACTGCTTGGCATAGCCTGTGCGGAGGCGGCCGAAGGCCGCCGTCGGGGCGGCCGCAGGCCGCCTTCGCGGCGGCCGAAGGCCGTCGAGGAGCAGCGAGCACGGGCGAAGCCCGTGTGGAGCTTCTACTGCTTTGCGTAGCCTGTGCGGAAGCGGCCGAAGGCCGCTGTCGGGGCGGCCGCAGGCCGCCTTTGCGGCGGCCGAAGTCGGCCGAAGTCGGTCGCAGGCCGCCGTCGCGGCGGCCGAAGGCCGTCGAGGAGCAGCGAGCACGGGCGAAGCCCGTGCGGAGCTGCTAGTATATGTATATATATATGTATATATATGTATATATATGTATGCATGTATGTATACATATATCTATATATATATGTATATATCTATATATATATGTATACATGTATGTATACATGCATAAACTAGTCCCTCATCTTAATTAATACTTACATGGGAGCATGCAGACGGCCGCGGCGAACCAAACCATGAGGGGATCCAATACTATAACTATTTGATCGATGAGCTGAAAAAGAATGTTGCGTAAATTATAAATAACAATTTGATCCAAACTGCGTACTTTAATTAAATATTACTATTTCTTATGTGGCGCGCAGGAATTGAGCCATATGTTATGTTAGACAATCACACTCATAATTGAAACAACAACGAAACAATTGGAGGAAAGAACAAGGAGGATAATAGGGAAGTGCTTCATTAGAATAGCATTTGATAGATCTTTTGGTAATACAATCCTCTGCTTTTATAATGCAGGAACAGAACAGAAAGAACATACGGGGAACATGAAACATAAATGCAGATGGAATAGCAAGGGTCAATCGTCTCCTTGGATTCCAATACAGTTAGCTTAATGATACTTAATGATATTTATTGCAGGACAAATGTTGGTTGGGCCGGCGTTGGTTCAGATATTTCAACACCCCCTCCTGAACCGGGCGGTCCAGACACATTTATCTTCTCCCTTATTTCAGTGAACCTGTTTCTGCTGAGCGGCTTTGTGAGAAGGTCGGCGAGCTGATTTTCGCTAGGGCAGTGCTCGATCTTAACTTCTTTGCTTTCGATCTTCTCACGTATGAAATGATGTTTGATTTTTATGTGTTTGCTCTTGTTATGGAAGACTGGGTTTTTGGAGAGAGCAATCGCAGACATGTTGTCGCATTTCAGCAGGAAGGGGGTTTTCTTCTTCTTCTCTTCTAGTTCCTCTATCATTCTCTGTAGCCAAATTCCTTCGCATGTCCCTCCACAGAGAGCCATGTACTCTGCCTCAGTGGTAGACAACGCAACAATCTGCTGTTTCCTTGAGGACCAGGAAATGGGGCTGCTTCCGTAGAAGAAAATGTAGGCTCCGGTGTTTCTTCTATCATCAATTGACCCCGCCCAGTCGGAGTCGCAGTAACCAATGAGGCATGGTTCCAGATTCCTTGAGTAATTTAGCCCAAAGTTGGTTGTGCCTTTGATGTAGCGTAGGACACATTTTACCCCATTCATGTGGCTCTGTGATGGCTTGCTGGCGAATCGTGATAGTAGATTCACTGCGTATTCTAGATCTGGATGTTGAAATTGTTGAAGTGGAAGTTAGAGGGCTTTTGGAACTGGGCGGTCTGGGAGGAGGTCGGGCGGTCTGGCGAAACCGCACTGAAAGTGCACAGTTAACCTCACTAGAATTCTCTAGAGGGGGGGGGGGGGGTGAATAGAGATTAAAAATATTTTGTGCAAAGTTAATATATATATATATGTGTATAATCACAGATTAGAGCTTCCCACACACCAACAAGAATTAAGCAAGAAAATAAAGTAAATGCAAGAAAATAAATCACAGCACAACACAAGAAAATATAGTGGTTCCCCAAACTTTGGGTAGTCCACTCTTCTACCCCCTTGGTAGGAATTCACTATCTTGTACTGAGTCTTTTGATAAGGAGACTCTTAGAACCACCCTGAGTCTTTTGACAAGGAGACTCTTAGAACCAACTGAGTCTTTTGACAAGGAGACTCTTAGAACCAGTACACTGAATTTTTTGAAGAGAGATTCTAAAAACTCTTTTACAATGTTAGATGTAAGAAAGAAAGCAGGAAAAATATAAGGACAAGAATGAATCTTCTTCCTAGCAAGAAGATTGGAAGCACAAGAAGTGAATTGAATCTTTCTTCTATAGAGAGAAGAAGATTTGCAGACTTTCTCTCTTTGTGAGAGCTATCAGATTTTGCAGCAGTGTGATTTCAGAAGCAGAAGAAGAAGAAGTGGTTGAATGTTGTTGCAGAGCTTTTTCTCAATTTCTCTCTTTTCTCTTGGGAGTTTTTCCTCTATTTCAAAATGTATGTGGTGGATCACTCAACTCTCATTTTCTGCCGACCTCCTCTTTATTTATAGCTCTGTGTATTCAAAATAATGCTATAGGAGGATAATTAATTAGCAGTCAGAAAAATAGAAAGATGAAAATGTTTCCATAATATTTATTTCTGTAGAAGGAAAGAACCAATTTAGATTTCAAATAATATCCAAATAAGTTAAATCAAATTAGCCAAGAATCAGATATAAGGAAAGAATGATTCAGAACGGCTATAAAATATTGACACTTTAAATTCTGTCATGGAAATCGACGTGCGTCGATTACTATTCGACGCAAGCGTCGAGAGCATCCTTTCTGGACGTCGAGAGAAGAATAAGGAAGGTGCGTCGACTGATGTGCGTCGACTTCACTAGATGAGTCGACTAGAAATCAGAGTGGCGTCGACTAGACTTACGTCGAAATCTTCCGAGAGTTACTTCGACTCAACCTGAAGGAAACGTCGAATACTTAGGAAAAGAAATCATTTTCTTAGCCTTATTTTTTCGACGCATATTTACTTAGCCTTATTTTTTCATTCTTAGAATTCATTTCTAGGGGTTAAGAGAAATCATTTTCCCAACAATCTCCCCCTATTTGCCTTAACTCTATTTAGAGGGAAATTGTACTAGCATATAATTAACCCAGCACAACATTTGTAAAGATAAGAAATATATTGAGTAGAAGGAAAGAGATTAGGAAAAGAAAGCACATGTCAAGTATTTGTCTTTCACAAGAATTAAACTAGAAACTTCTTTTTGCACATGAAGTTGACAAAAGCAGAATAAAGTTTCCTAGATAAGTCATGAATGGCATCTAAAATGTATCCCCTGGCTCTATCAGGTCTTTCCTGAACATTCCTGATGATTGTATGCAGTTTTTCCAAGAGTTTATCACCATCAAGAATAGTGTCATTTATGGAGTAGCCTTTGCTGATGATGATTGCTGCCTTTTCATCAATCATCTCAATGGTAATGTTGTGAGATTCTTTTTGTGCAGGCTTGGGCTCAGGAGGTCCTTTGTTATCAACCTTTGGCCTAAACTTTGTTTTCTTCTCTGATTCCTGTTTCATAGGACTCTCAGTCATTTTTCCTTTCCCTTTCCAGGAATCTAACTTTGCAGGTCTTGATGGCTTTTTATAGGGAATGTATGTATCTTCTGTACATCCTATACCCTTCTTGTCCTTTTGACCCTTATCCAGGATAGTCCCTGCCTGAGGATTTTTCTTTTGATAAGCTTCAATATCAAACAACTTATTTGGAATTTTGATAGAAGATTCAGCAAGGATTTGTTCCTTAGTCATTCCCTTGTTAATCTTTTCCATCCAAGCTTTCCTTTTATCTTCCACTTCTTTTCTAGCTGCTTCATATTCATACAGTTCTCTTTCTCTTATCTCTTCATGCCTCTTTTCCATGTCAGGATCATGGTACTCCTTGACAGAACTGTTAGGACAGATACTAGGCATCTTTTCAAATCTTTTTATTTGCTCACATGCTTTTCTATACTTCTTTTCTTTTGCAAACTCCTTCCTTTCTTCTTTAGAAAAATTTTTCTAGTGGGGAGTGACTTCCCTTTTTCTCTTTATCTGTCCTCCTGGACTTTGCCTAGATATGATCTGTTTAGGGAGTCTTGCTGCTTGTGGAGGTAGAGGTAGGAGAGGAGGTAGAGAAGAAGGAGGAGTTTTCTCTTTGGGTGGAGAGGGAGCTATTTTAAGAAGAGTTCTTAGATGTTCTGTAGTAGAGGGAGGAAAGATTTCTGGTAGAGTGTTTTCTGTGAAGGGATGATTGTCTTCTCCAAGCTCTGTTGCAGGGATGTCCTCAAGCAGAGGTGTCTTTAGCTTGATGTAACTGGCAGAGAAGCCAGGAGAATGATGATGTTGTTCCTCATCACAGGAGGGTGCATTAATCCATACCTGGCCATTCCAATCATCTGAGGTGGCTGCTTCTTCCTCCCCCTAGATTACTGGGTCCTTTACTACAGGAATCTCCCCTGGTTATAAGGATCATCAGTTCTGAATGCTGAATCCACAACATGCTCCCCTTCAGTGTTGTAAGAGGAGGATTCACCAAAATGTTTGATGAAAGTGTAGTCAGAGTGATTTGAGAGGAGTGGAGCCTATAAAAGAGTTAGAGGGAATACTTAGTGTTGGAGAGAAGAGATTTAAACCTGAGCTTTTAGTTGAGATCAAAAACCTGGCAAGAGGGGTTTCTGGAGCAACTCTCCCCCTGGTTTATATCCTTTAGGAAGGATGTAAACCTTTGTGGCGACAGAGGTTCTTCTCGAATAAGGGTATGAAGCTCAGGAAGAGATGCAGATAGGGTGGCCAATTTGGCTTCACAGGTGGTGATCATATTGGTACATTCATTGGAGAAATTTTGTAGACGTGTCTGGAAGTCGTTGAGGAGATTTTCCAGAGCATCGTTCATTGCTTTGATAAGGTCAGTTTGAACAGGAATAGGCGCCATTGATGCAGGAAGAGAGAGAGGTAGAAGACGCAGTTTTGGCGGGTCCAGAGAGGTATTTGTTATGAAATACGAAGTACTATTTAAAGGAGATGAAACGTCGAGAAAGGAAACAGAAATCAAGGTAATCCAATCGTCAAAAGAGGAAGTAAGGATTCGATTCTAATTTTGTCTTGAAGTCGACGTTACGTCAAATGAATGTCGACGTTTGCGTGGAGAGTGGCCAGCCTGGTGTTCAATCAACGTGTTCATAGTCTTGCGTCGATATGAACTCGACGGTACGTCGATAAAGGATCGACGTAGCATTATCTGGTGGAAGTCGGTGTCAACGTCGTTTTTGTCTCGACGGAGCGTCGATATGTATTCGACGTATCTTCAAGAGATTTTCTTGGATTGTCTGATTTCTTTAGAGTTCCCTATCAGTGGTGTTTACAAGCTTCCATCAAGCATTCCTAAGGTGTTTATGAAATAGTTATGCTTAGTTTCATCTAAGGGTTTTGTGAAGATGTCTGCTTTTTGATTGTCTGTGGAAATATATTCTAAAGTTATTTTACCCTTCTCAACATTGTCTCTAAGGAAGTGATGTCTAATCTCTATATGTTTGGTCCTACTATGAAGGACTGGGTTGGATGCTATGGATATAGCACTAGAGCTATCACAATATATCTTAGAGTTATGCATTTCCAATTTGTAGTCAAGTAGCTGATTTTGCATCCACAGGATTTGTGAACAACAGCTCCCAGCAGCTATGTATTCAGCTTCAGCTGTTGAGGTTGAGACTGAGGTTTGTTTCTTACTAAACCATGAGATCAATCTGTCTCCTAGGAATTGGCAGGTACCAGATGTGCTTTTTCTATCAACCCTACAACCAGCATAATCTGCATCTGAGAAACCTATTAATTCAAAGTTAGTTTCTGCTGAGTACCATAGTCCTAGGTCAGGGGTTCCCTTTAGGTATCTAAGAATCCTTTTTACAGAGGTGAGATGGGATTCCTTTGGATCAACCTGAAATCTAGCACATATGCAAGTTGCAAACATGATGTCAGGTCTGCTAGCTGTTAGATATAGAAGGGATCCTATGATGGCCCTATAAGTCTTTTGATCTACTGATTTTCCTTTATCATCTTTTTCTATAATGGCATTGGTTGTCATGGGTGTTTTCATGGTAGATGCTGATTCCATACCAAACTTTTTGATTAGCTCTTTAGTATATTTTGATTGTGAGATAAAGATTCCTTCACTACTTTGTTTTACTTGTAGTCCTAGGAAGTAGGAGAGTTCACCCATACTACTCATCTCAAATTTAGATTGCATAAGATTAGCAAATCCTTTACATAGTTTAGGATGGGTTGAGCTAAAGATGATGTCATCTACATATATTTGAACAAGAAGGAGTTGGTTTTTATGGGTTCTAGTAAATAGTGTCTTGTCTACTTTTTCTCTTTCAAAGGAATTTTCTAAAATAAAATTTGATAGAGTTTCATATCAAGCTCTAGGTGCTTGCTTAAGACCATATAATGCTTTGTTAAGTCTATAAACAAAGTTAGGAGAAGAAGGATTAACAAAACCTGGTGGTTGCTCCACATATACCTCTTCTTGCAGATCTCCATTTAGAAAAGCACTCTTGACATCCATTTGGTAGACTTTCATCTTCATGAAGGCTGCATAGGCAAGAGAGAGCCTGATTGCCTCTAATCTGGCTACTGGAGCAAAGGTCTGGTTGTAGTCTATCCCTTCTTCTTGTCTATATCCTTGTGCTACAAGTCTTGCCTTGTTTCTCACAATTACTCCAGTGGAATCTAGTTTGTTCCTGTATACCCATTTTGTACCAATTACAGGGTAGTTTCTTGGTCTTTCAACTAGGTTCCATACTTTGTTTCTCTCAAATTGGCCTAGTTCTTCTTGCATGGCCATAATCCAGTGAGGATCACAATTTGCTTCCTCAAACTTCTTTGGTTCAACTTGTGATAGGAAGCATTGGAGCATCATCCCATTGGAGACTTGGTGTCTTGTTCTTACTCCTGCATTGGGATCTCCAATCACTTGAGCTTGTGGATGATCTTTCAAATTGATTCCTGTTCTGCCTGAATTTGTCAGTTGTACTTCATTCTCAATGGGATCATTGTTCAATTGTTCTTCCTGAACCATGTCCTCTTGTGGAGGAGGGTCTTGAGTGCTCTTTTCTGAGGTTTCTTGTTCAGACTCCTCACTTGGTTCCTCTAACTGGTTTTCCTTTCCATTTTCTGTGTTCTCTAGAGCTAGTTGCTTAAGCTGGGTTTCTATGCTGTTGTTTTCCCGTGGAACAGAACTGGTGGGAGTTTCCTCCCCCTTAAGCAGCATGTTAGTTTCATCAAATACAATGTGCATGGATTCTTCAATCTTAAGAGTTCTTCTATTGTAGCACCTATAGGCTTTGCTAGATGATGAATATCCCAGAAATATTCCATCATCAGACTTCTTGTCAAATTTGGCAAGATGATCTTTCCCATTATTTAGAATAAAGCAAGTACATCCAAAAATTTTAAAATATTTAACAGTGGGTGTTTTATTTTTCAGGAGCTCATATGGAGTCTTTGATTTAGTTTTGTGTATGAGGCTTCTATTTAGAACATAGTTTGCAGTGTTGACTGCTTCAGCCCAAAAGGTTTTTGGTAATCCTGACTCTGCAAGCAGGGTTCTACCTGATTCTATTAAGGTTCTATTCTTCCTCTCAGCAACTCCATTTTGTTGGGGAGTTCTAGGTGCTGAGAAGCTTTGTTTAATACCTTCTTCCTCACAGAAACTACAAATCATCTGATTTTCAAATTCAGTCCCATGGTCACTTCTTATAATTGAAACATTTGTGTTGAACTCAGATTGAATCTGTCTTATGAATTTTGAGAGAATTTTATGGGTTTCAGATTTAACTCCTAGAAAGAATACCCAGCTAAACCTAGAATAATCATCAACAAGGACCAAGGTATAGGATTTTCCACCTAAGCTTTGAGTGGATATGGGACCAAAGAGATCCATGTGTAGTAAGTATAAAGACCTGGGAGAGTCATCCTTACCAATGGGTTTGAAGGATGATTTGGTTTGCTTTCCTAGTTGGCAAGGTCTGCATGGAGAATCCTTAGAGTACCTACCCTTTGGTAAGCCTCTGACTAGGTTATTTTTAGCTAGTTTACTGATTGTTTTGTAGTTTAGATGACCTAGTCTCCTATGCCATAATTCATTTTTATCAATAATATTGTTGAATAAGCAAACTTCTGTGGGTGAAGAGCTAAAGTCCACTACATATACTTTCCCTTTTCTAATTCCATTTAGTACTGTAGCACCAGTCTTGACATCTATAATATGGCAGAATAGTGTAGTAATTTTTACCTCATACTTACCATTCTCACATATCTGACTTATACTAATCAGATTGTGTTTTAGTCCTTTGACTACTGCCACATTCTTGAAGGTGACTTTCCCTTCTTTGAAATCTCCAAATCCCTTGGTTTGGCCACAACTAGAGTCTCCAAAGGTTACTGATGGTCTAAGTCTATCCTCAAAGTTGATTAATAGGTTTTTGCAACCTGTCATGTGCATGGAGCATCCACTGTCCAAGTACCACACCATCCTGGAGATGTGATATATCTGCACATAAAAGTTTAAACATTGGTTTAGACCCTGCTGAGCTGGGGTCCCTCTCTTTTATTAGTAAAAGATTTAATAAAGGAATAAGTGGGTTTTTCAGGATATCCTTCCTTCTTATGGGGTACTGGCTTATCATACCAATCTTCTTGGATGATATCACAGAAATAATGTTCATAATAGAAGGACATGGATTGAGAGATCTGTTTGGAAACAGAAGATTTTCTGTCTGATTCATTGCGTCGATAGGGATTCGACGTATACTTATGGTTGCGTCGATATAAATTCGACGTAGGTTTCTGGTTGCGTCGATATGAAGTCGACGCTTTCTTCATTCTGAGTCTATTCTCAGTCGAAGTATGAGAGAGGTTGTGTTGAGTATAAGTCGACGCATTTTGGTGTAAGCGTCGATTAGAACTCGACGCACGTCGAATAGTATTCGACGCATGTTCAAATTCTTTGTGAGGATATTTTCCTAAGATTCCTTTATTTGTAATGGGATTTGGTTTATTAAAAACAGTGGTTATTTCTGGACTTACTTGTGATCTTACTCCTGTTAGATGATTCTCCCTAGTGGAGTGAATGGGATGTTTCCAGACAGGTTTGCTGGATGATTGAGATTTAGATGCTTCATTAGTATTCAGTTTTAGTTGTCTAAATCTATCAGTGAGATTTTCAGAAATATTCTTGAGCTTCTGGCCTCTTCCATTTAGAGAGTCCTCAAAGGCTTTAGCCTTTGCTAGCTCTTTTCTTAGTGTTAGATTGTCCGAATAGATTTTGTTTAATTTCTCTTCTGAGAGTTCTAGATTGAGCTTATAATTTTTATGGTTTGTATTTACCTGTTTTAGATTTCCTAATTCAATTCTTAATCCTTTTAATTCTTTTTCAGATTTAATTATATCTAAACATAGTTCTTTGAAATTTTGTTTGAAATCAGTAGAGGAAAAATCATTAAGTATATTTACCATAGATGTAGCATCAAGCTTGTCAGTGGCCATCAGACATGTTTCCTTTTGCTTGACCTCTTCCTGATCATTATCTGATGAGGTGCTTCCTTCAGATTCTGAATCACTCCAGGTTTGAGCAATGAATCCTTTTTCTTTCTTTTTCTTCTTTAGATCTGTTCTTTTCAGATCTTTCTTGCTGTTGTTCTCCTTAGGACATTCAGGGGCAATGTGTCCTGGTTTCCTGCAAGTGTAACAGATAATCTCTTTAGTAGGAGTTTTATTATACCTGGTTTTTGAGTCTCTTCCTCTGGATCCTTCTGTTTTGATCCACCTCTTGAACTTCCTAGCCAGCAAGCTGATTATCTCCTCTTCATCAGTAGATGATTCACCTTCAACAGCCTTCAATGCAATACTCTTTTCTTTTGAGAGTGGAGATTCCTTTTCTTTCTCAGCTCTGGTTTTCAACAGTTGTTCATAGGATTTTAATTTACCCAAGAGAACATCTGTTGATATTTCTTTTTGACTTCTGGAGTCTTTGATTGGCCAGATTCTTGAATCCCAAGAGCTGGGAAAGCAAGTCAGCAATTTATCATTTATCTCAGTGAGAGATATGTCCTTCTCAAGTGTTCTCAATTCATTGACTATGAGGCTGAATCTTGAATACATGTCAGCAACACTTTCACTTTCTTTCTTTTGGAAGTTTTCATATTGGGAGATCAGTAGTGCCTTTCTATCCTTTTTCTCATCAGCACTTCCCTCTACCATTTTGGTGAGAGCTTCCCATACTTCCTTAGCTGACTCACAATCAGCAATCTTTTGGAAAATTTCATCTGAGAGGGTTGAGACTAGGATATTCATAGCCTTGACATCATGTCCTTGGGCTTTCTTCTCATCTTCAGTCCATTCAGCTCTTGGAACAAGTGTTTAAGTCACTTTTCCACTTGAATCCTTCCTGAATGGCTTGGGGGGACCTGTCAAGATCACATTAAACAATTCATTATCAATAGAGTTTAAATAAATTCTAATTCTTGTTTTCCAAAGTGCAAACTTTTCCAGGTTGCAAATTGGTGGTCTGGTGGAAGCATAATCTTTGATTTGTGCCATATGATAAAATAGTTTTGAAAAATATATATATATATATATGAGAGGTAAGATCTTTTTGATCAAGGAGTTATCCTTTTTAGATCAACCTCCCTCTGATACCAATTGAAAGTGCAGTTAACCTCACTAGAATTCTCTAGAGCGGGGGGGGGGGGGGGGGGGGGGGGGTGAATAGAGATTAAAAATATTTTGTGCAAAGTTAATATATATATGTGTATAATCACAGATTAGAGCTTCCCACACACCAACAAGAATTAAGCAAGAAAATAAAGTAAATGCAAGAAAATAAATCACAGCACAACACAAGAAAATATAGTGGTTCCCCAAACTTTGGGTAGTCCACTCTTCTACCCCCTTGGTAGGAATTCACTATCTTGTACTGAGTCTTTTGATAAGGAGACTCTTAGAACCACCCTGAGTCTTTTGACAAGGAGACTCTTAGAACCAACTGAGTCTTTTGACAAGGAGACTCTTAGAACCAGTACACTGAATTTTTTGCAGAGAGATTCTAAAAACTCTTTTACAATGTTAGATGTAAGAAAGAAAGCAGGAAAGATATAAGGACAAGAATGAATCTTCTTCCTAGCAAGAAGATTGGAAGCACAAGAAGTGAATTGAATCTTTCTTCTATAGAGAGAAGAAGATTTGCAGACTTTCTCTCTTTGTGAGAGCTATCAGATTTTGCAGCAGTGTGATTTCAGAAGCAGAAGAAGAAGAAGTGGTTGAATGTTGCTGCAGAGCTTTTTCTCAATTTCTCTCTTTTCTCTTGGGAGTTTTTCCTCTATTTCAAAATGTATGTGGTGGATCACTCAACTCTCATTTTCTGCCGACCTCCTCTTTATTTATAGCTCTGTGTATTCAAAATAATGCTATAGGAGGATAATTAATTAGCAGTCAGAAAAATAGAAAGATGAAAATGTTTCCATAATATTTATTTCTGTAGAAGGAAAGAACCAATTCAGATTTCAAATAATATCCAAATAAGTTAAATCAAATTAGCCAAGAATCAGATATAAGGAAAGAATGATTCAGAACGGCTATAAAATATTGACACTTATTCCATATAAATCAGATCTATTGAAAGAAGGAAAGAGATCTGGCGCATATTTAAATTCTGTCATGGAAATCGACGTGCGTCGATTACTATTCGACGCAAGCGTCGAGAGCATCCTTTCTGGACGTCGAGAGAAGAATAAGGAAGGTGCGTCGACTGATGTGCGTCGACTTCACTAGATGCGTCGACTAGAAATCAGAGTGGCATCGACTAGACTTACGTCGAAATCTTCCTAGAGTTACTTCGACTCAACCTGAAGGAAACGTCGAATACTATTCGAAGCATATTTACTTAGCCTTGTTTTTTCATTCTTAGAATTCATTTCTAGGGGTTAAGAGAAATCATTTTCCCAACACGCACGGCTTAGCGGTCTGCCTCTGCGGTCTGGCTTGTCTAAGCCTAGCTGCGGTCTCCTGGCTTGATCGCTGGTATGGGTCCAAGACGGCTGAAGGTGATGGCCGCGCGGTTTGTTTTTGACCGCGTGGCGGGTTGATCGTCTTCAGGTGTGCGCGGTCTATTCGTAACCGCGTGGCGGGCTATTCGTCTTCAAGGCTGTGGCGGTCTGGTGTGACCGCACAGCTTGATCCAGGTTTTCTCCAGAATGCAGTCTGGTAGCTGACCGGGCTTTTTGGTGGTTTTCACGGACTAAGGGACTTAGTCGTGCGGTCTCAGTTCGCGGTCTGAGGAGGGGACTAGTATGTGAGCTGGACGCTGTTCGCGGTCTCAGGAGGAGACCGGCATGCGGACAGGAGTTCGCGGGTTGATGGCGAACTGGCTGTGTTCGCGGTCTCGGGCAAACACAGGGGGTGAATAGCTTCGGGCGGTCTGGCGATCTCCTTTGGAGTCGCGATCTGCTGTGAGAGTGGCGGTCTCTCATGGTTGATGTTGAAGCTGGCGAGTTCACCAAAATGAAGCAGGAGTACTGTTGCTGATCGCGCGGTGTGACCGGTCAGGTCGCGCGGCCTGGAGGGTGGTGATCCTATCTCATAGGGTGGTGAATGGATCAGGTCCCACGCCTATAAATAGGAGCCACTGTAGCAGCAAATCAAGAACACACCAAGTGTAAGCCGAGTTCTCTTCTTTCCTGCGGTCTCTATTTGTCTGACCGGGTGGTCTGCTGATTGAATTCTTCTTATGCAGCTTCTGCGGATAGTGCGGGCAGCAGCGATCACCTCTTCCTCTGAAAGTGTTTGTGCGGTCTGCGGCTTGGAGTTGTGTTGCTGTAGTTCGGGAGAATCAGGAGTTCGGAAGGAGGGGTGCGGTCTGATCGGCGGTCTGGTGTTGTTCTGAGATCGGCAGTGGGTTGAGGTTTGGCGAGTTGCTGAGGCCGCAAGGGAGACCGCGCGGTCTCAAGTTTTCTTCAACTTGTATTTTTTCCTTTGGTGTTTGTGCTGGCGAAATCATGTCTCGCCAAGCATGCATTGCCTTGTAATTTGAAGTTGCTATCAATTAAGATCACTTGTTTGCCTCCATTTGCTTCTGGTTGTTTGGCTTGTGAACTCTAAGTTGACTAACTCCCGCTCGCTTCATAAAGATTCGAAAAATTTCACATGGTATCAAAGCGAGGTTGGAGTGGTTGAGCAGTGAGTGACTTAGAGTAGCCATCGCCTTTGTGAAGAAGGAACCAGTGGTAGAGCAATGGAAGCAAGGGATCTTGGAATTGAGATGCTTACATCGACTAACTTCAAGAAGTGGAAGTCGTGTATGCAAAGCTATCTTCTAGGTGAGGACCTCTGGGAGGTAGTTGGAGGAGATCAGACGCAGGAAGTTATCCCGGAAGGGGATAATGGGGCTGAGGAGAGAACTTGGAGGAGGACGAATGTGAAGGCAGAGTTCACTCTAAAGAGAGCAATTTCACCTGATCTGTTTGATCACATTTTGGGGTGTGGATCGGTTGCGGAGATCTGGAGAGCCCTGGATGAGCTGTTTAACCAGAAGAATGTAGCGAGGCTTCAGTTTTTTGAGAATGAGCTGGCAAGGTCGGCTCAGGGTGATCTATCTCCACTTTCTTTTTGAAGATGAAGAACTTGTGCGCTGAAATCTCAGCATTGGATCCTGATGAGCCTATCTCTGAGGCGAAGCTGAAGAGGCACATCATCCGCGGCTTGCGGAAGGAATATGTTGCCTTTGTGACGTCGGTGCAGGGATGGGCAAATCAGCCGTCTCTGTTGGAGCTGGAGAACTTGCTTGCATCGCAAGAATGTTTGGCAAGGCAGATGGCGGGGGTGTCGGTGGCTGGGGGAGATGGCGAAGTGATCTTTTCAGGCAAGAAGAAGAAGTCGGATAAGAAGAAGAAGACCGCTGGAGGAGGCTATGGGCCTTCAACTTTTGGGCAGCAGGAAAGGGGGTATGCTCCCAAGGCTGACGGGAAGAAGAAGGGTGAAGGTCTGAAGTGCTTCAAGTGTGGCAAGTATGGCCAAATCAGGAAGGATTGCAGGGTGGTCACCCAAGCTGGACATGCTGCGGGAAAGGAGGAAGCTGAGGCTAGGCACTTTGAAGGAGGTTGGGGAGGAGCCTTCTCGGCTTCTGTTGGAGCTTCAGTTCCTATCAACTATCTGGAGGATTGGATCGTGGACTCGGGGTGTGGTCATCACCTCACCGGAGACGAGACCAAGCTTTCTTCTGCACAGCCCTATACAGGTAACAATGCAATCATTACTGCTGATAACACTGTGCATCCAGTAGAGAAGGTGGGGGTTGTTTCCTTGGGCAGTGATAGAGGGCCACTTACTTTGAAGAGTGTCTATCACGTGCCTGGTATGAGGAAAAACCTCTTCTCCATGACCAACGTTGTAGACGCTGGGTATCACGTTCTGTTCGGCCCAACAGAAGTGAAGTTTCTACGCAATTTTGAGGCCGTAAAGGCCGAGGTCGTTCATGTCGGTAGACGGGCAAAGGACTTGTTCGTTTTATCGACAAGTTCCTACATCGACAAGATGAAGATGAATGATGGTGCCGTTATATGGCAGAAGAGGTTGAGGCACGTATGGATGGACAAGCTGAAAGCCATGGCGGTGAGAGGTCTGGTTAAGGGCCTGCCAAGTCTATCTTCCTACGGTGAAGGTCATGTTTGCGCGGGATGTGAGTTCGGCAAGTCTCATCGGCTACCGTTTGACAAATCGCAGACAAGGAGTAGTGTGCCGTTGGAGTGCATCCACGGTGACTTAATGGGACCTACTGCTACCCCAAGTCTCGGAGGCAGCAGATATATGCTGGCGTTGATCGATGATTACACCAGATATGTCTGGGTATATTTCCTGAAGGAGAAGGCGGAGGCGTTTGCCAAGTTTGTGGAGTTCAAGGAGCTCGTGGAGGGTCGGCTAGGACTGCGGGTGAAGAAGCTGAGGACTGACAACGGAGGGGAGTTCACCTCCAGTGAGTTCTCTACTTTTTGCAGGAAGGCAGGCATCCGGAGAGAGCTCACTTGTGCACATACTCCACAGCAGAATGGAGTTGCAGAGCGGAAGATCCGTCATCTGACGGAGACCTACAAGTGTTGGCTGCATGCCAAGAGTATCCCAAAGTCCTTCTGGGGTGAGGGAATGTCTTGTGCTGCCTACGTCATCAACAGGATGCCTTTGAGTCCCATAAACATGTTGACTCCGCATGAGATGATGTTCAAGGAAAAGCCAAGCGTGGCACACCTTAGGGTGTTTGGTTCCACCTGCTACGTGCATGTTCCAGATGTTCTTCGGACGAAGCTAGATGCGAAAGCAAGGAAGCTAGTCTTCGTGGGATACGATGAGCGGAAGAAAGGATGGAAGTGCATGGACCCGGAGACGCGGAGGTTTGTGGTATCTCGCGACGTCGTGTTCGATGAAGTGACATCTTACAAGGGGTCTTCTGATGTGGAGCTACCAGAGAGCAAGGTGGAGGTGTCGGAGAAAGTTGTGGAGGATCTTCAGGTGGAGCTACCTGTGTCACCAGGTGGTCCATCTCCTTGTAGTTCCGAGACGGGGGCTTCTGGTTCAGGGAGCAGGGGGAGCGATGCTGCTAGCACGTATGGAAGTGGAGCTAGGGAAGAAGCAGCTGGAGATAATGCGGTTCAGGGAAAGGAGCTGAGGAGGTCGAAGCGAGCGATCGTCGCCCCTGATCGATATACAGGAGAAAACGCAGTGAGCTTCGTCTCATGTTTCTTCGCTGGTCCCTTGGATGAGAGGGAGCCTTCGAACTTTAAGAAGGCCAGAGGCGTGAAGGAGTGGGACGTTGCAATGCAAGAAGAGATGGCAGCTCTCGAGAAGAATGAGACCTGGTCTCTTGTGCCCAAGCCCAAGGGCACCACTCCTGTGACATGCAAGTGGGTCTACAAGCTCAAGAAGAAAGCTGACGGCAGCATCGAGCGGTACAAGGCTCTCCTTGTAGCTCGGGGGTTCTCGCAGCAATACGATGAAGACTACGAGGAGACATTTAGTCCGGTGGCAAAAATGACTTCAGTTCGGTTCATCATTGCCTTGGTGGCATTCAGTGGATGGGAGATTTGGCAGCTCGACGTCAAGAACGCCTTCTTGTACGGCGAGATTGACAAGGATATCTTCATGGTCCAACCACCAGGTTTTGTGTCTGAAGATTTTCCGGAGCATGTCTGCAAGCTGAAGAAGGCCCTGTATGGGTTGAAGCAAGCGCCGAGGGCGTGGTACAGAAAGATCACAGAATATCTCCTATTCTGTGGATTTGGTGCTTCAGACTCAGACTCAAGCTTGATCGTCAAGAAGAGCGGGGAGCTTCAGGTCATCGTGCTGTTATACGTCAACGATATGATCGTGACGGGGAACTCGAAGGATGAAGTTGCACAGCTTCGAGCCGAGCTGTACATCAGGTTCGAGATGAAGGACTTAGGTGAGCTTCACCATTTCCTTGGACTCGAGGTGCAGAGGAAGGAAGGTGGAGTGCTGGTGACTCAGGCCGGATATGCGGAGCGGATCGTGGAGCGATTCGGCATGAAGGAAGGGAAGTGCACTTCCACACCTCTGGAGAAGGCTATGAAGCTTCGGAAGGATGAGGGAAGGATTATGTAAGATACTTTGGTGTTCCGAGCTCTGGTTGGGAGCTTGATCTATCTGACGATCACGAGGCCGGATATTGCATATGCAGTTGGCAGAGTGAGTCGATATATGGCGAAGCCACGGGTACCTCATCCGCTAGCAGCCAAGAACATTCTGAAGTTTGTCAAGGCGACCTCGGACATGGGTCTCCTATACAGGAGAGATACGGGCTTCACGGTGCACGGGTACACGGATGCTGATTACGGGGGAGATTCGGATGATCGGAAGTCGACGTCTGGATTCGTCTTCATGGCGGGCCCTACAGCTATATCATGGTGCAGCAAGAAGCAGGATTCCGTGTCGGTCTCCACCACGGAAGCGAAATACAAGGCTTCGGCCTTGGCAGCTCAGGAAGCCATCTGGCTTAGGAGGTTGGTGGGAGACGTCCACAAGGAGGTTCGGGAGCCGACTCTGCTATGCGGTGACAACGAGAGTGCTCTCAAACTGGTTACCAATCCAATTTGTCACGCGAGGACCAAGCATATCGAGATCGAGCACCACTTCATACGGGAGAAGGTGCTGGAGGGATCTCTTTCGGTCGAGCATGTGCGGAGTGCGGACAACGTAGCGGATATCTTCACAAAGGCGCTGGCAAAGGGGCCGTTCGCACGGCTAAGGAGCCTACTGGGGCTAGTTTCAACTTCCCACTTCAAGGAGGAGTGTTGAAATTGTTGAAGTGGAAGTTAGAGGGCTTTTGGACCTGGGCGGTCTGGCGAAACCGCACGACTTGGCGGTCTGCCTCTGCGGTCTGGCTTGTCTAAGCCTAGCTGCGGTCTCCTAGCTTGATCGCTGGTATGGGTCCAAGGAGGCTGAAGGTGAAGGCCGCGCGGTTTGTTTCTGACTGCGTGGCGGGTTGATCATCTTCAGGTGTGCGCGGTCTGTTCGTAACCGCGTGGCGGGCTGTTCATCTTCAAGGCTGTGGCGGTCTGGTGTGACCGCACAGCTTGATCCAGGTTTTCTCTAGAATGCGGTCTTGTAGCTGACTGGGCTTTCTGGTGGTTTTTGCGGACTAAGGGACTTAGTCGTGCGGTCTCAGTTCGCGGTCTCAGGAGGGGACTAGCATGCGAGCTGGACGCTGTTCGCGGTCTCAGGAGGAGACCGGCATGCGGACAGGAGTTCGCGGGTTGATGGCGAACTGGCTGTGTTCGCGGTCTCGGGCAAACACAGGGGGTGAACAGCTTCGGGCGGTCTGGCGATCTCCTTTGGAGTCGCGATCTGCTGTGAGAGTGGCGGTCTCTCATGGTTGATGTTGAAGCTGGCGAGTTCACCAAAATGAAGCAGGAGTACTGTTGCTGATCGCGCGGTGTGACCGGTCAGGTCGCGCGGCCTGGAGGGTGGTGATCCTATCTCATAGGGTGGTGAATGGATCAGGTCCCACGCCTATAAATAGGAGCCACTGTAGCAGCAAATCAAGAACACACCAAGTGTAAGCCGAGTTCTCTTCTTTCCTGCGGTCTCTATTTGTCTGACCGGGCGGTCTGCTGATTGAATTCTTCTTGTGCAGCTTCTGCGGATAGTGCGGGCAGCAACGATCACCTCTTCCTCTGAAAGTGTTCGTGCGGTCTGCGGCTTGGAGTTGTGTTGCTGGAGTTCGGGAGAATCAGGAGTTCGGAAGGAGGGGTGCGGTCTGATCGGCGGTCTGGTGCTGTTCTGAGATCGGCAGTGGGTTGCGGTTTGGCGAGTTGCTGAGGTCGCAAGGGAGACCGCGCGGTCTCAAGTTTTCTTCAACTTGTATTTTTTCCTTTGGTGTTTGTGCTGGCGAAATCATGTCTCGCCAAGCATGCCTTGCCTTGTAATTTGAAGTTGCTATCAATGAAGATCACTTGTTTGCCTCCATTTGCTTCTGGTTGTTTGGCTTGTGAACTCTAAGTTGACTAACTCCTGCTCGCTTCATAAAAATTTCACATAGTGAAATGGGTTTTCTTCTTCTTCTCTTCTAGTTCCTCTATCATTCTCTGTAGCCAAATTCCTTCGCATGTCCCTCCACAGAGAGCCATGTACTCTGCCTCAGTGGTAGACAATGCAACAATGTGCTGTTTCCTTGAGGACCAGGAAATGGGGCTGCTTCCGTAGAAGAAAATGTATGCTCCGGTGTTTCTTCTATCATCAATTGACCCCGCCCAGTCGGAGTCGCAGTAACCAATGAGGCATGGTTCCAGATTCCTTGAGTAATTTAGCCCAAAGTTGGTTGTGCCTTTGATGTAGCGTAGGACACGTTTTGCCCCATTCATGTGGCTCTGTGATGGCTTGCTGACGAATCGTGATAGTAGATTCACTGTGTATTCTAGATCTGGACGTGTGTTTGTTAGGTACATCAGTGACCCAACGAGACTTCTGTAACTTTCTTCATTTGTTGGTTCTTCTCCATCCTAATAGCCCCGAATTTTTCTCCTGTTTGAATGGGAGAAATGCAAGGATTGCAATCTTGCATGTTGAACTTTTTGAGTAGATCTAAAGCATATCTCTCTTGTGATATAAAGATGGATCCTGGCATTTGCGGAATTTGCATACCTAGGAAAAATTTAAGGCGACCAAGGTCAGTCATAGCATACCATCCCTTCATGTTGGATTTGAATTCATCAATTGAGGATGGGGAAGTTCCTGTGACGATTAGGTCGTCAACATAGAGACACACAAATATCTTGTCTCCATGGATCCCAGTTTTTACAAATAGGGATGGTTCATACTTACTGACAATGAAACCTTCTTCAAGAAAGTATTTGGTGATGTTAGAGTGCAAAGCCCTGGGTGCCTGCTTGAGTCCATAGAGGGCTTTCTGCAGTCGGTACACTTTTCCCTCTTCTCCCTTTTTTTGAAATCCATCAGGCTGATCGACAAACACTTCTTCATTCATCACTTCATTGAGAAAGGCAGATTTTACGTCTAGTTGATAGACTGGATATCCCTTGTTGGCTGCTAATGCCAACAACAGACGTATAGTGTCCATCCTGGCAACTGGTGCGAAGGTTTCATCGAAATCCCTTCCAAAATGTTGAATGTACCCCTTGGCCACAACCCTTGCCTTGTGCTTAATAACTTCTCCTTTTTCATTATGTTTAAGTTTGAAAATCCATTTCACTCCAATGACATCCTTGTCAGCAGGTCTGGGGACAAGTCTCCATGTGTTATTTTTCTCTATAAGTTCAATTTCTTCTTGCATTGCATTCAACCAGGCTTCTTCTTGAGATGCTTCTTGATAACTGGTGGGTGTTGAGTGAAAGAGAACAGCTTCTGAACTTTCATATATGTCCTGGAGTGATCTTGTCCTTTGGGGGTGGTGATGAAATAGTGATTTCCTCTTCTGGGGTATTTCCACTGACCTCTCCATTGATGTGAGCAGCATCTTCTTTTTCACTCTAATGGATGGAGTTCTGAATGAACTCAACCGGGATGTGGAGAGGATCAATAATGGAGTGAGATTCTGAACCCCAATCATGTGTTTCATCTTCATGGAAGATAACATCTCTAGATATTATCAGCTTCTTTGTATTTGGTTCCAACAGACGATATCCCTTTCTTTGGTCACTGCACCCTGTGAGTATGCACCTGGTGGAGGTTTGGTCCAGCTTATCTCTCTTTTCACTAAGATGCGGGCAAAGCTTACACACCCAAAGGTCCTGAGATGACCAATAGATGGTTTCTCTTTGTTTAGTACTTCATATGGAGTCAAGTCTTGTAGAGCTTTTGTAGGTGATCTGTTAAGAATATGAACTGTTGTAGCCACAGCTTCGCCCCGCAAATATTTGGGCAATTTTTTGTGGAGCAACATGGACCTTGTCATCTCAATGATGGTTCTGTTTCTGCGTTCAGCAACCCCGTTCTGTTGAGGGGTTCCCGGCACAGTTAATTCATGTTTGATACCATGCTGGGAGATAAAGTGCTGGAAAGCATGGGAGGTGAATTCCCCCCCCCCCCCCCCCCCCCCCCCCATTGTCACTTCTCAGGATTTTTATGGTTGCCTCAAATTTCTTTTCTACTTCTCGTTTGAATTTTGTAAAACAGCTAAAAGTGTCAGATTTTTGATCAAGGAGGTAAGTCCACATGTACCTGGAGGGTCATCCACTATTAGAAAGTAATATATTTTTCCTCCCATAGTTGGTGTGGGTGCAGGTCCCCACAGGTCACAGTGGAGGAGTTCTAGTGGCTTTTTGGCTCTTCTATTAGAAGTTGGAAAAGGTTGTCTCTGTGACTTCCCAAGTGCACATATCCCGCATTGGCTGTGATGAATTGAGAAATTAGGGATGCCATCTGCCAGATTTCCCTCGATCAAAGTCTTCATTGCTCCAAAGTTTAGGTGCCCCAAGCGGTGATGCCATGTGGAACTCAGTTCAGTGTTGCTCCCTGTTGAGAAGGCCGTCTGAAATTGAGTTCCCAGTTGAATGGGAAAAATCCTATTCCTGTTCATGCTGGCTGCAGCAACTTCTTGCCCAGATGAGTCGATGATTTTGCAGGAGCGATTCTTTGAATTGAAGATGACGTTGAATCCCTTGTTGAGGAGTTGGCCAACACTCAGCAGATTCTGAGCCAATCTAGGGACAAATTGTACATCTGATTCATGTTGAGTGTCACCATTTTCATCCAGGAAGGTTATAGTTCCTTTTCCTTCGATTGTCTTGCATTTTCCATCTCCAAGTATAACCTTAGATTTAAATGCTTTATCTAGATTGGAGAACATTGAAATGTCAGTTGCCATATGATTCGAGCACCCTGAGTCAATGTACCAATTAGGTGAAGGATCAAGGGGCTGAACCAGTTCACTGTTGTGGGTAAGGAAGAGTTTTTCTTCTTCCTCTTTTGGATGGCCTGCTAGTTTAGCTTCTTCTTTGTTTTAAACCAGCAATCTTTCTCGAAGTGGGTTGGCTTTTTGCACCGTTTAAACTTGAAGAAGCATTTTTCGTTATCATGGTTTGTTTTTTTTCATAAACTGCAGAACTGGCTGGGAGGATTGGATGAGTTGCCTCCGGGCCAATCTGCAGTTCTTGGTGCATTCTTTGTGTTCAGATTCCCGCCAGGTCCCTTTTGTAATGATGGTGGCTTTTGGTTATAATTTTTCTTTCTTCTGTCATGAGGACCATGCTTCCCAAAGTTCATTTTTGACTGGAAAGCATGATCAAGGTTTTGAGTGTACCTCTTCATCCTTTCTTCGTGGGACTGTATCTTTCCCATGAGTGCAACAATGGGAAGCTCATCAGTGTCATTGCTTTCCTCTATTGCTGCTACCACGTACTCATAGGTCCTTGGTAAGCTTCTTAAAACTTTAAGCACAATTTCATTCTCAAGAATGGGAGCACCAAGAAGTTCTAACTGATTTGTCAGTTGATTCAGTCTAGTCATATAATCAAATATGGTCTCATCTTCCCTCATATTTATTGAGTCAAAGTTACGTCTAATATTTTGACGTCTGATAGAGATTACCTTTCTGTCTCCTTGGTAAGTTTCCTTGAGAATGTCCCAAGCGAGCTTTGTCGTCTTCGCTCCCATGATTCTCTGGAACACGGTTGGAGAGACAGCATTCTGGATTATCAGCAGTGCCAAAGAGTTTTTCTTTTTTTCTTCTTTGGGTATTTCTGTTGCTCCTCCTTCTTTAACCTTTTCTTCTTGTCGTGGCCCGTTTTGAACAATCTCCCAGAGCTCCTGGGAGTCGAACAGTGTCTGCATTTTGAATTCCCATTGATCGTACAGATCCCCATTGAACAGGGGGGCTGCAGACTGATGCATCGAAGGTTGGAAGGTAGATGATGAGCCCATATTACTCAGATACTTTTGCAGCTCTGATACCACTGTTAGACAATCACACTCATAAGTGAAACAGCAATGAAACAACTGGAGGAAAGAACAAGGAGGATAATATGGAAGTGCTTCATTAGAATAGCATTTGATAGATCTTTTGGTAATACAATCCTCTGCTTTTATAATGCAGGAACAGAACAGAAAGAACATACGGGGAACATGAAACATAAATGCAGATGGAATAGCAAGGGTCAATCGTCTCCTTGGATTCCAATACAGTTAGCTTAATGATACTTAATGATATTTATTGCAGGACAAATGTTGGTTGGGCCGGCGTTGGTTCAGATATTTCAACATGTTACTCTGTTTCATTGAGACGTTCCACAGGCTTTAGAGGATGAGTACGGGGGCTTTCTGAGTCGTCGGATCGTGTAAGCTATATATTGCCCGCTGTACTAGCGCTGCATATAGCTAGCATTATATTACATTGTATAATGAAGTTTAAATTTCAGGGAGGACTACAAGAATTATGTAGATCTACGCTTCAACAAGTTTGGAGATAGGGTGAAGCATTGGATCACGTTGAACGAGCCGTATATGTTTTCCAAGTTGGGATATTGCTACGGAATCCATGCGCCCGGACGCTGCACCCCGGGTTTGAAGGTCGGAGACAACGAGTATGTATGCCCTGCGGGAGATTCTATTAGAGAACTTTATAAGGTCGCACACAATTTACTCTTGGCTCATTCGGAAGCGGCCCAACTCTATAAGGATAAATATAAGGTCTGCGTGCGTATGTTGCAAGCCTGCTCCATCACGATCATCATGATTAATTCATCCTTCTAATTATCAGCCATTAATATACTGGACGACGTGCAGGCTAAATTTGGAGGAAAAGTGGGCATCCCATTGGTCTCCCACTGGTTCGAGCCTTATGAAAATCAGCCTTCTAATATAGAGACGCACCTTAGAGCCCTTGACTTCATGCTGGGATGGTAAGTCGTGATGATCAAATCAATCATTTATGTGATCGCCGGCAATGTTAATGATCAGCAATATAATATATATATATACTATATGCGCGCATGCAGGTTTTTGGATCCGTTGAAGTTTGGGAACTACCCACTTTCCATGCGAGCATTGGTGGGGGAGAGACTCCCCGCTTTCACGCCCGAAGAGTCTGCAAAGCTCGTAGACTCTTTTGACTTCATCGGTCTCAACTACTACACAGCCAGATATGCGAGAGACAAGTCTAATATTTCTAAGTTTACGGGCAAGATTAACACCTGCGATGATGATATGCACGCGGACATTCTCAGTAATTCAATCAATCCCTGCTCTAGCTACTAAATTATTAATTTCTTTTAATTAATTAGCAGTAAGAAAAAAAATGATGAAAGCTGGCTGCGTCATCTTCTTTAATTATTCGCCTTGTGTTATGCAGTCGCAAAGGGAAATGTGCCCATTGGCCCGGCCCAAGGTAAATCTCTTTCAACCTATATTTATTTGCAGAATTACTGCTTACAGGCAAAGTAATATTACATTTGCAGCCAAATAGTTGGGTGAACGTGTACCCCAAAGGAATTAAGAAACTCCTTCTGTACATAAAGAAAAGATACAGCAACCCTCCTGTTTATATCACTGAAAATGGTGCGTGCTAGCCATTATTAGGGGTTTAGAGATTCTCAGAATATTTATATGGCATATATATATACTCTTAATTATGATGCTGCGCGCAGGAGTTCTCGACTGTAACAACACGAGCAAACTGAGAGAAGGGGAGGCGATAATAATATTACCGACTCAGATTGACACATTCCGGTCCGAGTACCACGCATCTCACCTCCACAAGCTCGAGGATGCCTTGAGGTAATTAATAACATATGCTTTTATTAATAGCATATGAGTACATTAAATTAACTTGGATGATTTTATCTGATGTATTTATGTGTGTATATTAAAAATCGCAGCAGCGGAGCGGAGCGGACGTGAGAGGGTACTTTGTGTGGTCACTTTTGGACAGCTTTGAATGGAACGGTGGGTACACATGCCAGTTCGGATTGACCAGCATAGACTACAGGTTTCTTGATAATCTGGATCTACGTAGGCCGATGGGGACGAGGTACCTCAAGCAGTCTGCGAAATGGCTCAGGGGTTATCTCAAGAACATCAGTTATCTCGGGAAGGAGCAGCCCGATACGCCGCCGCCGATGATCACCACTTTACCCCGCATCCCTCAAACAATTAACATTCAGTCGTACTAATCTCTTATCTGTTAGACCTAATCTTGCAGTCCAAGCCGCCTGATAAAGACAAGAAGAAGAAGAAGTTAAACTCAAAAGGCTTAATGAAGATAAAGACTGACAGCATAAAATCTACCTCCACGAGGGGCCCCATCATAGCTTTTATTATCTTGTTGTATTGTATTAAATATCCTGTACCACTTGATACAAGGAGTATATATATATGAAGGACTTTGTAATAAGAAGCTAAGAGTAAGAAATATATATCTTTTGCTCCCCCTGTTCTGTATTGAAAATATCTTTGTTATTCTGAGAGTTAACATTGGTATCAGAGCTAGGTTTGCCATCAGACAGTCGATAGTATCTGTTCTTCATATCTGTTCTTACTTTCTCAATAAGGAGTGCCATCATATGGCCTCCTCCTCTTCATCTACCTTGTCTACGTTCCAAAGCACTCAACATGGCGTTCCAATATTTGATGGTGAGAATTATAATCAATGGCATATTCAGATGAAAACATTGTTTTTATCTCAAGGATTATGGACCATAGTAACAGAGGGGTTTGATAAATGTTGAAACCTGCAACAGGTCTCTTGAGTTCGGACCCACTGGGGGTGTAGCCGATGCTTATTTCTCCCTCACTAGACTCTCTTGATGGTGGATGTGAGAATAGGGATAGACCCAAGGCTGAAGCGAGGAGGTCCCGCCACACACCCGGAAGATCTTAGAGAGCTTCCCCTCCCAAACCAAAGCTCAATCGGGCACCTTGGAGGGCACTGGCTGCCAACCAAAACTTGCCTAGAGGAGAGGATTCTCTAAAATCGGATCTCCTCCAAGGTGCCCTTAAGGGTCTATTTATAGATTTTTCTAGGCTGGTCTGCAAATAGCATGAATCCGCCTTTTAGTCTTACTAACCGCACCCCAAATTGGTCTGCTAATAGCCTAACTCCGCTGCTTCGAGGGGCTATTTGCAGCCCACAAGGGGTATGGTGGTCATTTCCTCCTCAATTCATCTTGGGCGAGTGGTCCGTGAGGGCACCACTCGCTGGGCACCCGCTTAGCTGGGCGAATGCCCACCCTTCCGGGCGAGTGGTCCGTGAGGGCACCACTCGCCTGGGTCCTTCTCTTCCGCAGCTTATCCCCACCAACCCGGGGGTACTTCCACCTCCTAGCCGGGGCGAATGATCTGACTGACCCAGGTCTCGCCAGTTGGCTGGAGGGGCCCACTCGGCGAATACGGGTTGTACATAATCCCCGCTATTTGCGAGTGGTTACTACGCTCGGAAAGAACAGTCCAACCCTGTATTCGGTGAGTGCTTGCTGACTGGACCCACAAGATTCTGTGGGTCCCACCGTTGCCCTATATATATCTCTTCATGTCAGATTTTCCTGGAGCGCTGTCAGCCCTTGAGTCGGAGCTCCTTCCTTCCCTTAATCCTTCACCGATATCCATGTCTTCTCACAAGCCTTCCGCGAGACCCCTCTCGCGGGAGATGATCGAGCGTCTGGCCGCGGCCCAAGCTGTAACTGCCCCCAGGGCAGCCAGATTTGCTCCTTGGCTTTTGTCTAAGAGGGATCCGAGTGCCCCCTACGTCTCGCGTCGAGCCAAGGCGATTCGACTGAATCATCGGAGAGGCGAGACTGCCTCGGAATCTCCTGCGGGTACTCCACCGGCGAACACTCCGTCGGCGGATACTCTTCCGGCGAGGAATCCTCCGGACCCTGGGATGCAGGTATGAGGATTCCTCTCGTTCCTCTGTTTAGTTCCTTCCCTTACCCTGCCTTTGCTCTGTCCATTCGCAGGGGATTTCGATGCCCGAGACCGGTCACGGGGCCGTCTCGAGCAGTGTCGTGGTGCCACCTCCCCCGGACGAGGGGCCTCCAGATCTGGACCTTGCTCCTCCACCCCCTCCGGGCGAGACCTCATTGCAGTCCGGTAAGTTGTAAACCCTTTTGAATTCACCCTTCATGCTGCTCGTTGCTAACCACTGTTTTTTGCAGCCCTTGACCCCAACCTTCCGCTGCTGAACCCCTCCGTTCTTGCAGATGAACCGAGGGTATCTCCCCAGAAGGGATCCGGTCAGCAGGGCCGCGCGGATGATCCTGCGGATGCTCCAGCTCCTACCTCACAGCCCTACCGTCCTGGAAAGGGAAAGGTCTTACCTCCCGCCTGGCTGTTTGGAACGCACCCCCATTCGTCTCGTCCTTCAGGTCATAAGGACCCCACCCCAGGTCGGTTCACTCACCTGCCCCTATCGTACTCGCATATTTTACCGCTACTGACCTAGTTGTGCTTTCGCAGGCTATCGGGAAGCCTCCCCCTTTGATTCCTACAACGAGGGGGAAGAGGGGATGCTCTCGCCTCTCCCTTCCCCTGGGGATCTTGCTGACTTTCTGGGCGACTCCTCAGATCACGCGACCCTGAAGGAGCGGATCACGGAGGTCTTGGGGAAGCTCATCCACATCCAGCGGAACGTCGCCGGCCAGGTGGACGACGTGCGGCTGAGAGTCGCGCGTGAGTTAAAGGACCTCCGGTGGGACTACTCGCGCATTCTCGCAACGGTGGAGCGCCTGGGGGGTGAAGGAGGGGAGTTGTCTCCCGAAAGACTCGCCGCGCGAGCCCGGGACCAACTCCAACTGGCTTCCCATGAGATCACCAACATACTCGCATATTACCGCCCGCGAATGCCCCTGGAAGCTGGGTCGCGAAAGCGAGGTCGGTGGGTCTGGGAGGAGTATTGAGCCAGTCTTCATCCGCCCCTCTTGTAGTTCTTCTGTTTTCTGTTCCGCGGATTCAAGAGGCCATGCAAGAGGTAACTGGAGAGGTAATAATAACTCTAGAGGAAGAGGAAGAGAAAGCAGAGGAGGACTACATAACTCTAATTATGTGGAAAATCCAAATCAGACTTATGTTAATAAGTCAAACCAAAACTATGGAAATAAAAATAATCTATATTGTGTGGTGTGCAAACGCACAAATCATGAGATGAAAGATTGTTTTTATAAGTGCAAGACATGTAAAAACCCCTCTCATCTTGAAAAAGATTGTTGGAGTAAGAATAAACAACAAACCCATCATACTGAATTATCCATTACTGATGAAGATCAGCCAGATAAAATGTTTTATTCTTGTCTATCAACTGAAGAAAATAAGAAAGATTTGTGGGTAGTAGATAGTGGATGCTCTAACTGTAAGACCCTTTTTTTTTTGAAACCGGGTCTTACCGCCCAGAACCGCCGTCTTGCGGCGAGACCATTACACCCAATGGTCGCCGCCACAATACGTCGATCCTGCCGGCTAATCAACATCATCCAGGCCAACCACAATTCACAGTAATAGAAGCAATAGAAGAACAACCAGTCCACAAATCACATAAAGTATATAAATTACATGATTACAAAGCCCACGATGAGAGTTAAAGTAAAAGAGATCTAAACGAAAAGGGCTTATGCCCAGTACATGTTTAAGTATAGTGCTACAACACTCTCTCTCCACATCTATGCGGAAGCCATCAATTCTGCCTTCAAACATCTGTAGCTGCTGCTGCGACGACGTGTAGGGGTTGACGTGCTCCATCCCATCTCCTTATCCTGTCTCCTAAATGGGGTCCTGCTGCTCCGGTACATCATCCCTAAAATGATAAGGTCCACTGACCGTCAGTCTATAAGACTCAGCATATTCCTCACCGCCTCCACCCGCGACTCCTAGGCACCGTGCGGGAGAGGAAGCGGAGGTCATCAAGGGGTAAATCAAGAAGCAGGTGACAAGTGGTAAAACTATCAATGTATATAATTACAGAACATTAAATGGTAACGATTCTACGCTGGCAGAGTAAAGTATGACAACAATATGTACAAGACGGTGCACTATAAGAAGCAAGTATAATAGACAAGAGCAACTACAAAAGTAACCTTAACTTATATGCACACACAGAGGCACATAAGCTAAGGGATTTGGCAAGCAATAAGCTCATCGTATAAAAGAGCCCACACTGATTTATACGATGAGGTCTCTGTTTATGCAATGTGTAAAAGGCAATGTAATATAAGAAGCAAATAAATACGAGCATCTACGAAAGTAACCTTAACTTATATGCACACACGAGGGCACATAAGCTAAGGGATCTGGAAAGTATAAACTCATCGTATAAAAGAGCTCACACTGATTTATACGATGAGGTCTCTGTTTATGCAGAAATGCCATGCTATGATATGCAATGCAATGATGCAATGTTTGTATTATTATTTCATACACATGCAACTCACTCACACGACTCTGTACGTACAAACCTTTAGTTCCCACTTTTCGGAGGTAGCTAACCTCTCGGGCACCTCCCGTCGTGGTCAAACGGTGGCAGAGGAGCGGGCGTCTCCTCACCTAGGTGGGTAAGTCACACTACCAGACCTAGGCCCAAACGTACGCTGTGATACCGGTACCCGGTACTCACTAGCTCCTGCGTACTAAACTGAATTGGCCAGGCAGGGTTTAGGGGATTCGTCCCGTCAGACGCGCAGTAAAACAACCTGGCCCCAATAAAAAAACCACTAGCACTGCCGATTCAAAGAACTGTTGTCGGTGTGACGACTAAAACAGAACCGAAGACCCACCACAACTTACACACAAGTAACATGTATTAGTTATTTACTACTGAGCCTCCAGCTCACATATTTGCATCAACATTTAAAAGGTAGAGCCTACCGCTCGCGAGGCTATACCAGCCTTAGGTTTAAACTACAAGCATACCGCTCACTAGACCATACTGGTCTTATGTTTAGACTACGAGCCTACCGCTCGCTAGACTACACTAGTCTTATAAGTAAAATATGAGCTTACAGCTCACTAGACTATACAATTCTTATATATAAACTACGAGCTTACCGCTCGCCGGACTATCTCAGTCCATCCTTATAACCCGAGCCTACCGCTCGCCGGACTATCCCAGTCCATCCTTATAACCCGAGCATACCGCTCGCCAGACCATCCCAGTCCATCCTTATAACCCGAGCCTACCGCTCGCCGGACTATCCCAGTCCATCCTTATAACCCGAGCCTACCGCTCGCCGGACTATCCTAGTCCATCCTTATAACCCGAGCCTACCGCTCGCCGGACTATCCCAGTCCATCCTCATGACCCGAGCCTACCGCTCGCCGGACTATCCCAGTCCTTTCTATATTTCCTTCTGGTTCGGGATGCAAGTTAACGTGTCGAGTTCTCCTATTCAACTAGTCTTGTCTATAATTTAGTTGGTCCTAGAAGTTTTAGGGGTTTGCCTTGGATCTCCGGAGGGTTACCCGGTGAGGGGCTCGCAGCGGTATTAGGAAGTGTGACGGGCTGACACCCCGAACTTCCTCCTACCAAGGCACTTAATCTTGTTGGTACCTACCCCTTTCTACTCGATCCCCATCTTCCTCTCCAATTACATTAGATCCCTAAGATGAGTTAGGCTTGGCACGTAAGATTGGGGGAGTTCACATGAACTCCGACACCACCCACTGTGACCGGGTGTTGACTCTCCGTCTTCACATTCTAAGCTCGTGTTTCCTTCTTCACCTAGGAACTGCACACCTAAAATTCTCATCCTTACTTGGACCCGCACTCCTATACTTTGTCATCCTGAATTCAGGGTTGGCCATAGATACTTCTCGACTACGCCCTTGAGTATTTACATTATGATGGCTCACCCTGCTAAGGGCGGTTCTACTTTCATATGATCACTTATTACCGATGAGTTGTGTGTGTGACCCTTGACAAAGTCTAACTTCCTTTTCTTATCGTCGAAGTGCCTGCACTTATAGCTTGCTAAACTCACCCCACTCCTTACTTCCCAAGTTGCCTTTAGAGATGCTCTTCCAAATGATCTGAGCCTTCATAATTAATAAAGAGTTAACAGTTCTATGTGTGAAGGTCAGTGGTGGTCTAATTCATGTAAATCAGTTTCACTATTCGCAGACCGAAATAAGGTTGATCTAGATTTAACTCCTATGGTGCGATCTTGATCACATCATATCCAAACGAGTTCCAATTATTACCATAGGTTTGCAATGAGTGGTGATCTAACAACCTCAAATCCTAATTTCATAGATTCTCTAGGGAATCTTAAATCATAGTTTCTATTAAAATAGGAGGTGTGCAAATAGGGGTTTCTACATATCAAGTATTAGATTATGATCTCAATAAACTCTGGGAAAATTACCATGACATAACACTGGTCTAAAAACACCAAATCCTGAATTTCACTTTTTTAGCAGAAATATTTGACCATAATTATCATTTACTACCTTTGGTGTGCGTATAAGGGTTTACACTACAAGTGCTATGTAAAGACTTCAATAAATTCTGGGAAAATTATTATAGGCTTATATTAGCATTATGACCTAATGTGATTTATCTCAATTTATCAGACATAAAACTCAATATATGCACAAAATTCATAAAGGGTATATTTGTAAATTCATCTATTTGTATCATGAAATATTTCCCAAAAATTCTCAGAAAACTCCTGCTGCCAAAATAATGAAATCAAAGACTAAATGCTAAGTTTCACATCATCCCAAGTTCAGATGACCCCCTTTTCATTTTAGAACCTAAATTAGGGGTAATTTAGTAAATTCCACATCTTGGGATTTTTGTACCCAAAAATCCCCAAATAACTTTTGGGAAGGCATATTGCTGCCAAGGACCCATGTCCAACATTTCAAGCCATTGGGTTAACCCCCAAGGCTTGGGGCTCACTCCACCCAAAAATTGCTAAGGGCACACATTTAAGGTCCTTAGCCTAGCACTTGCATGGCTCATAACTCCACATGCACAAGGCCAAATGGTCCCAAATTTTTACCAGTGATATAGATATACATAAAGAACTTACCACCCAAATTTGGGGGTGTTTGGAGTTATACAACTCCATAAATACCAAATATTTACTTTTCCTAATAAATGGAATACCTCAATGGATATACATCCACAAATTCTCAAATTAAAACCGTAGGTGTGTCTTCATACCCTGCATGCATGGTAGAAAAATCAAGGGATTTGGTTAAGCCAATTGAAAGATAGAGCCTTTTTAATTTCTGCCCTACACAAGAAGCAGTCCTAGGAAAGAGGGTGCCCTAATGTCCACAGTGCACCAAATCAGATTATTAAGGTGGCAAATGAAAGTAGACACATAGGGCTACAAATGTTGTATCTGCCTCTTTTTGCAAATATGGCCTCTAAGGCCTTCAAAAATTGCATGCAAACTACTTAAAAATCCTGGACAGAATTATTGTGGTTTGCTAATAGACATAAAGAGCAGTCCTAGAAAAATGGCTCTACAAGGAGCTGTAGTGCTCCAAATCACTTGCTCTCAAATCCTACAGAAAGTAGACATCAATAGCTACAAAAGTTGTCTCAGCCAACTTTTCATGATATGGCCTCTAAGGCCTTCAAAAATTGCATGCAAACTACTTAAAAATCCTAGACAGAATTATTGTGGTTTGCTAATAGACATAAAGAGCAGTCCTAGAAAAATGGCTCTACAAGGAGCTGTAGTGCTCCAAATCACTTGATCTCAAATCCTACAGAAAGTAGACATCAAGAGATACAAAAGTTGTCTCAGCCAACTGTGCATGATATGGCCTCTAAGGCCTTCAAAAATTGCATGCAAACTACTTAAAAATCCTAGACAGAATTATTGTGGTTTGCTAATAGACATAAAGAGCAGTCCTAGAAAAATGGCTCTACAAGGAGCTGTATCGCTCCAAATCACTTGATCTCAAATCCTACAGAAAGTAGACATCAAGAGTTACAAAAGTTGTCTCAGCCAACTTTTCATGATATGGCCTATAAGGCCTTCAAAAATTGCATGCAAACTACTTAAAAATCCTAGACAGAATTATTGTGGTTTGCTAATAGACATAAAGACCAGTCCTAGAAAAATGGCTCTACAAGGAGCTGTAGTGCTCCAAATCACTTGATCTCAAATCCTACAGAAAGTAGACATCAAGAGCTACAAAAGTTGTCTCAGCCAACTGTTCATGATATGGCCTCTAAGGGCCTCAATTTCGGCTTACAAAATCGTATATTAAATGTGACAGATTTCATGTATACACATAATAATTAAAATGTGGTCTGCGGTTAGCTATCCTGGGAGATCCAACGGCAACAGGGTTGTCTTCCACGATGAGCCAACGGCTCGGATTGACCGCGCCTGGGGCGTTTTACGGGCCATTTTCCGGCGAATCTAGGCCGTCTCCGGCCAAACGCTCCCGCCACCACCACCAGTCGACATAGGGCTATCGACTGGTGGTGGCCGATTGACCTGGGGCGGCCGGAGTAGGGCTCCGACATCTTCCGTTTTCCGGCTTGGAACATTGAAAACTCGAGTGGCGATTTCGCCATTCGACAATAAATTTGAAAGGGAAGAGTGGGGGAAGCTAGCACGAGTGGAGAGGGGAAGGAACTTGCCTTGAATCGAGCCCGGGGAGGGGGATTTCTGCACTTGCCATGGCCGAATCCGAGCTCCAATTTCCTGCTCGATCTTCCTCCTCAGAGCTTGCCTCCTTCTGAAACCATGGGGCTTCTCCTCCTTGGCACCTCCTGAAGCTAATGGGAGGTCTGAAGAGGGTCGGGGGTGGCTTATTCCAAAGTTGCCATTAATGCCACCTCTTGGCCGGCCTATAAGCTCCGAATTGAGCTCCACCTGGCAGCTGGCCGGCCTGGAGACTGTTGGGAATTGCTGCTAGAGCTCAGGGGGAGGCATTGGAAGAGGAATTGGGTGCCATTTGGCACTCAATCCATGCCTCCACTTTTGTCCCTTCTCCAATTTGGGGGAAAACTCAAATTTACCCCTTTGCATGTGGGTTTCTTCCCCATTTCAGAGGGCATCCATGGTAAATGCTGCAGAATGGGCCTCAAATTGAGCCCATGCCTCATGGGCATTAGGCTTAATTTCCTCTTGAACCCGATTTAGGCCTATTTGACCAAGTGTTGACCTTTGGGTTGACTTGGTCAAATTAATGGGTGGGCTGGCCCCACATGATGGTCATGGGTCTGTGTACACCATCAATGATGTATAGGGCAATGGTGGGGCCCACCATGGGTCAATTGAACCCATAAAGGCTAATTTTAAGCTAGAGTTGACTTTGGCCAATTAGGTCCATTGGGTTGACCCCAATGGGTCCTAAGTGATCTACTCACCCCTTTGGATGTCATAAGGGTCATGATGAGGTTATGTTGAGTTATTGGAGTCTTTTGGTCACCTCTGGGCTAGGGCAACATTATTTGCTAAATGCACACCAATGTGTATTCCTTCTTAACTTATGGAATTCATGGGGCCTCCTTGGCCCATTTTGGTCTCTTAGAGCAATGTCATGACCTTGTCAAGACAAAATGCATCTTAGGGGTCTAGTTGTTTTGGGGATGTTACACTAACCATATGAGCAATAATAGAGAGAGCTTTCTTGACTTACAACATGTACAAGCAGCGCAAGTGTTCATGGGAGATGGGGAAAAATTACAGATAGAAGGAAAAGGAAATATTTCTGTATTTAGTTCACAAGGCACACCAAAAGTCATTTATGATGTGTTATATGTGCCTCAATTAGCTCAAAATTTATTGAGTGTTGGTCAACTAATTGAGAATGGATGCAAAGTAGTGTTTGATGCTAAATGTTGTCATATTATTGAAAATTCCACACAACATCTGATTTCAGCAATCCCAATGGGGACAAATAAAATGTTCCCCTTACTCATGCACTACAACTCAGCTTTTGTATGTCAGAAAAATGATGAAGTTGAAGCTCAACTGTGGAACCAAAGATATGGTCACTTGAATTACAGAGATCTGTGTCAACTGAATTCAAAAGCACTTGTGCTTGGCCTTCCTTCTATTAAAGTGAAGTATCTAGTTGCTTACCTAAATCACCTAGAGGGGGGTGAATAGGTGATCTCTACGTCTTTTGCGGAATTAAGAATTAAATGTAAAGCACAGCACACAAAATAAATCACAGCCACAGATAACACCAGGAATTTATAGTGGTTCCCCGTACTTGGGTACTCCACTGCCGGCCTCGCCAATCTAGCACCAAAGCTAGACTTGACTACTCACTAAATCTCGGATCAGAATGATCCTACAAACTCGGAGTCAAACTCCTACAATCTCAGAGAGAACCTCTCTTACAACTCGGAGAAAAACTTCTCCTACAACTCGGAGAACAACCTCTCCTACAGCTCGGAGATAACAACTCCTACAATAGATGATAAAAGGTTTTGAACAATAAGATACCAGATCTGAATAACAGAGGCGTTTTCTTCCTTCTCTTTGAATGGCTTTTGAGAACGATGAGGAAGAACAACGATCCTTCAAATCTGTCTTTGGCAATCCAAAACGATCCAATAGAGGTTGTAGAATCAGAACACGGATCGATCGAATCCTTCTTTGATAGAAATCAGCAACTCAAATGAGTAGATCGATCTTCAATCGTAGGCGACAGCGAGGCGGCGCTTTTCTCGTTCTTTTAGATCAGGAAAGAAAATTAGGGTTTGAGAACGATTCGAAAAACTTGTTGTAAATAACCCAAGAGCGATCCTATATATAGAGGGCAATGATTAAGGGTTAAATCGACCTTAAACGCACTCAATATAGCCGTTAGGATCGGGAAGGAGCGATTACGAACCGTCAAGAACAGAGGAAACAAATTAGAAAATAACAGACAGAATTCTCGAGACATAAGGGATCTCTCGAGAACTAACGGATCTCTCGAGATATGAAACAAAGAGAGCAGGAAAGGGATGTCTCGAGAACTCGATGATCTCTCGAGACATTACAAAGATTTCGGTCTTAAGGACTCTCGAGACAAGCTTGATCTCTCGAGTCATCAAGAACAGAAATACCGAGATCAACAGAACTTGCTTCTCGAGACATTAAATGACTCTCGAGACATGCTTGATCTCTCGAGACATATCCTTACAAAAATTTATATTCATTTACTCCTTTTCTTCTCTTGAACAATTGCTGCAACCGCACTCCAAAGTCTTCAATAGTCTTGAAAATAAAGTGTACCCCAATAGAGAGATCACACATGAGTCATCACCATGTTTCATATAATGAGGAATTACATTGTATGAAACTGTGTTTGCAGACTCATTGTGACCTGACATTGATTTACACTTAGCAATGATAATCTGCAAGACAATACTGGAAAAGCATATCAAATAAAAATACAATTCAATCTTAGTTCAAGGGCGACTTCTCACAAATCAAGGTAATTGTGAATACAATTCCCAACAATCTCCCCCTATTTGTAGAAGTCAGAACCCTATACACTAAGTTGAATTACAGCAATATAGAATAAATATGCTATACTTCACAAAGATATAGAAATGAACAAGTAGAGAACATCAAATCAACAATTATATATATATGTCTAAATTGAATTGTTAAGAAGACTTGATGTTGACAAAATCAGAACCAAAGCAAAATATGTCTTGTCAGCATCAGCATTATCCTTCAAGATCTCCTTTTCCTCTTTTCTTCTTGTCTGGAGAAATAAGCATAAGGCTTGGGATGGTAAAACAGAGGTGGAGCCGGAGCATCAGAATTATTATAACCAAATGCCCTGAAATGGATTCTTCTCTTCCTTTGAGCTGTCTCATGTTTTTCCCATTCAAGTGAGCTGTAGCATTCAGAACTTCTCATTTTGCCTTCACGGACTAACCTATAGGTTTCAAGAATTATGTCTTTTGAGACTGGGCTCCAGATTTCTGGTAGAACCTCCTCAACCTGAGCTTTGCTATGGCCTGCAGAGCTAGAACTCGGAACAGATCTACTCGCAGAGGGACCTTCACCAAGTTTTCTTTTTCTTTTGGTCCCAGCCCTATCTGATTGATCTTCAACTATAGGAGCCTTCCCAAGTAGTTCTTCTGGCCTTGGAGAAAACTGAGGAACAGGAACATCTGGATCAATTTCTAACTCAGGAAAAATCTGATTATGAAGCCACGTTGTTGTTTTAAAGGTATAAGCATTAACATCAGCAATTTGCTTCTGCACCCTAGAAGAGAACTGATCAAACTGTGATTTCCATGAGCTTTGAATAGCTGACACAGAGCTTTCCACTAAATCTGTCATTCTTTCCATTATAATGTCCTCCCCCTTTCTGACTTCTACAGATAGGGTTTGGAGAGTATCATCTTTGAAATTTCCGACTTCATCAACAATCCGGAATGTATTTGCTTCAGCCTTGTCAGACATTGAGTCTTGAAGCTTTGTCATTGTAAAAGTCTGAGCCAACACTGTGCCTATACCTTCAGTTGCATGTTCAATTGCTTTGCTCCCTAGGCACATCAATTCAGAGAGATTTTCATAATTTGATTTGATTTTAGCTAACTCCCTACCAAGTTCACTTTCAACTGAGGCAATCTTCCTGTGAACAGTTGTCAAAGAGTTCTCAAACTGTTCACTCTGCTTCTTGAGCATAGCTTCAATCTTTCCCAGAAGAGAATCTGCATCAAGGATTGGAGGGGAAGGATGAGAGGAAGGAAGAGTAACAGCAGGTGCGGCATCAGGAACATCATCAGGGAGCTCTTCAATCTCAAGAGAGTGAACCACATTGTCCTCTTCACAACCTAGCTCATCTGGAGCATTCCTGGTTATGTCAAACTCTGACTCCCCCTCAACATGTACTAGGGGAGGGGATGATTCATGAACGGAATCATCACCATCGTCTTCAAAAACAAAATCTGCACCAGACCCTGCCTGTTGGCCACTGGGACTGTGCACTTCAGATACTTCTTGTTGCAAATCCTTCTGAACATCTGAAACTCTGTCATTTGCCAAAGAAGTGTCTGCTTCAAGAACTGAGGGAGAAGAGGGGATGAACACATCCTTGTCAGAAGAAGGTATGTTCTCCTTAGCTGGAAAATCTGACACTATGACATCTCTTGTACTAATGGAGAAGGAGGAGGTGATGGAACTAAATCTGGTAGAGGTGAAGATGGAGCTGGAATGTGAATATGAGCAGGTGATGGGATAGTATCTGATGGATCTGACTGTGTCACTGATGGAATGAATTCTGTTGGAGCTGATGAGGGCTGACCTTTGTCTTTGGAACGGATTGGCAGCTTGGCTCGACCTGAAGCTTTAGAACGAATCCGTGAAGGAAGTGGAAATGATGTTACTTTAGGTACCTGACCTTCAGAAGATGGAAACTGGAATTTCTGCTTCACTTGCAACTGCAGATTTATGAGTCTCCCCCTCAGAAGTAGCACTAGCCACTCCCGGCTTCTTGATTCGAATGTCCCATCTCTGCATGGAGTTGACATCGATCTTCTTAAGGTGATGGATAACTGCACCTTTGGACATGTCAAATATAGCAGGATTAAACTGATTCAGGAATAATGAGATGATCCGGGCAAAGTTTGGAGAATTAATGCAAGCCTTGATATTTGAGAATAAGATTGAGGCCCAATCTCTCTGTTTTCCTGACACAATTCCAATCACCAACTGAAATATTTCTTCAGACACATATCCTCGTGTGCCTGTCCTGCAGAAAAGAACCTTGGAAACAATGTCCACTAAAAGCTTGCCAGCATCGTTCATCTTGTGCCTCTTCACTGCAGCAAAATCTGAATCAAGACCACAGTACCTTGCTGTTCTCAACCAGTCAATTTCATTCAGCTCTGCTTCAGCTTCTATTTCAGACAGCTGCAAATACTTAGAAAGAGTCTTTGGAGAGACTTTGATTTTGATACCCTTAACAAATGAAATCAACATTCTTCCTTCCTTAATAGGCTTCACATTTATAAAGAACTCTTCAACCTCATCAAACAGCACCCGGCAAGGATGCTCAAGAACGAAAGTAAGACCGGCGGCATCAAGCAAACAAAATAGGTTCTTGAAGTCATCGGATAAACCGGCGATACCTGAGCGAACGACCTCATTCCCGACGCCAATCTTTGGATGAGGAGTAGGAGCCATTAATGCGAGAGAGAGAGAGAGAATTGTCGAACGAGAATGATGAAGCACCGAGAACCACGGAAGCACCGACCTGTCGCCGCTCGAGAAGAAGTCGAAAGGTCTTGGAAGTCTCGGAAATGATTTGCGTGAACATCAAGTTTTCGAGTTCTAATATATATATACTATCTTGATTTGACGTTTAAGTGACATTTTGAAGAAAAATAAGAGAAAGAGCAGCGCGTACCTGACGTTTGGAGTTCTTTAAAGTACTTATGTCTCAGGAAATTCAGCGCGGCATTTCCTTCCCTGATGTCTCGAGTGATAACCCGTGTCTCGAGACATCTGCCTATCTCGAAATCTTCAGCTTGTCTCGAGAAATCCAGCCAAGTCCCGAGACATCTTGTCACAAACTTCCTGTTCGTCATGGTTTTGGTTGACTTGATCATTACTCCATGTTGAGCATTCCAAGTTCCGTCTTGAAGAAAGAGAACTTAGTCTCATCCAGTGGCTTCGTGAAAATGTCTGCAACTTGCTTATCCGTGGGAACATAACTCAGATTTATGTCACCCATCTCCACATGCTCCCGGATAAAGTGATATCGTAGCTCGATGTGCTTTGTCCGACTGTGAGAGACTGGATTATTTGCGATAGCAATTGCACTGGAAGAGTCGCAAAACATAGGAATGTCTTTGATCTTCATGTTGTAGTCTTGAAGTTGATTCTTTATCCATAGAAGTTGTGCGCAACAACTGCCAGCAGAAACGTATTCCGACTCGGCGGTTGATATTGCAACACAATTCTGCTTCTTGCTACTCCAGGAAATAAGTCTCCTTCCGAGGAATTGGCACGTCCCGGAAGTGCTTTTTCTGTCGTCTTTGCTACCTGCAAAGTCTGGGGGTTGTTCAACGTATACTTCCTCTTTAATGTCTCCGTTTAGGAAAGCGGATTTGACATCCATTTGATATACGGTGAAACCCTTGAAAGCAGCATAAGCAAGGAAGAGTCTGATCGCTTCGAGCCTTGCTACTGGAGCGTACGTCTGATCGAAGTCGATACCTTCCTCTTGTCTGTATCCTTTAGCTACAAGTCTGGCTTTGTTCTTTATGATTGTTCCTTCTTCATCCAGCTTGTTTCTATACACCCACTTTGTTCCAATGACATTTTTGTCTTTGGGTTTTGGAACAAGTGTCCATACCTTACAGCGTTTGAATTGATTTAATTCTTCTTCCATAGCAATTATCCAAGATGGATCTTCATTTGCCTCTTGGAATTTCTTTGGTTCGACCTGCGAAAGAAAACTCAAATGCATATTCTCATTAAAGGTACCTCGTCTTGTTCTTATTCCTTCATGAGGATCTCTTATGATCTGATCAACTGGATGATCCCTCATGTGTCGTAGCCCGAGGTTCCTTGCATGATTTGGACCGATAGGACTTTCTTCTACTGTTGGAGTATCTTCCTCCACTTGGATTGGCTCTTCATCCGGATGATCTTCTTCATAGGTAGTTATTGGGGGAATCTTGATGAAGTGTTGAGAATTTTCTTCAACTGGCTGATCCAAGCTTAAGTCCTGCAGCTTTGAACCTGTGTCTACAGAAGAAATGCTAGAGGAGCTGCCTTGTAGCATGCTCGTCTCATCAAATACAACATTAATAGATTCTTCTACCACTAGGGTTTTCTTATTAAAAACTTTATATGCCCTACTATGGCTACTATAACCTACAAAAGTACCTTCAAAGCTCTTTTCACTAAACTTAGTTTTGTAATGCTTTCCATTGTTTAGCACAAAGCATTTACTACCAAAGATTCGAAAATAAGAAATGGTCGGTTTCTTGCCCTTTAGAAGTTCATAAGGAGTCTTTTCATGGTTTTTGTTTATGAGTGCTCTGTTTTGCACATGGCATGCAGTATTGACAGCTTCAGCCCAGAAATATTCAGGTAGTGAAGAGTCACTCAACATGGTTCTGCAAGCCTCAATAAGTGTTCTATTCTTTCTCTCAGCTACTCCATTTTGTTGTGGAGTTCGAGGAGAGGAAAACTCATGAAAGATACCAAGGCTTTCACAGAATTCTGTCATGGCTCCAGATTCAAATTCTGTACCATGGTCACTTCTGATTTTGACCACCGAACAGTTAAATTCATTCTGGACTTGCCTGACAAAGCTAGTAAAAGTGTCAAAGGTATCTGACTTGTGTTTCAGAAAGAATACCCAGGCAAAACGAGAGTAATCATCTACAATAACCAATGTGTAAGACTTTCCTCCTAAACTCCTAATTTGCAAAGGACCAAACAAATCCATATGGAGCAGGTATAAACACCTGGTTGAATCTTTGCCAATAATGCTCTTAAAGGTAGCTCTAGTTTGCTTGCCTTTTACACATGCATGACAAGGTCTATCTTTAACGCACTTAACATCTGGTGCATCGCGCACTAAGTTTTGAGAAAACAATTTATTAATAGTTTTGAGATTTATATGTGCTAATCTCTTATGCCATTGGTCAACAAGAGATGCACTATCTTTATCTAAAAGACACACAGGTGTAGAAGATGATATACAAAGAAAATTTAAACAAAATATGTTTCTACAGCGAATGCCTGATAAAATCGTTTCATGATTTTCAGCCGACTTTATCAAACACTTATCTTTATGAAAATCAACAATGTATCCTTTATCACAAAGTTGACTTATGCTTATCAGATTATGTTGTAATCCTTCCACATAAGCTACATCGGAAAACGATACATTACCATTAGAAATCATACCATAGCCTTTAGTTATTCCTCTGTCTGAACCGCCAAAAATAACTTTTGGACCGTTCGCAACTGGAATGTAGTTTTGCAAAAGGCTTCTTGTCCCGGTCATGTGCCGAGAGCATCCACTGTCCAAGTACCAGATAGGATTTTTATTGGCCTTTGGACATATCTGCAAAAACAGATTATTTTGCCTTAGGAGCCCAAACAGATTTGGGTCCTTGGTCCCTTGTCAGTTGAGCACCACGATGAATGTTAACATTGCGAGTGGTCTGCCTTGCAACGTTCACTTGTGGTCTCCTAGTATACGTTGTGTTGAACCAACAGTCAATGGCAAACTGACCAATTTTGCCGCAGCACCAACAGTCGAATCTGTTGTACCTTCTTTTTACACTCTCCTGCTTAATTTTTTGAACGTTAGCTCTTGCAGGAGCAGTCCTTCTAGATGAGGATGCCTCATGGGGGCAGCACACACAAGGTGGTACTGTCTTCTTCGGCTTTGGTGCAACAGCCTTCACTTTTGGTGCTTTCTTAGCACTCGGACCATGAACAAATGGACCGTACCCTTTCCGATTAATCTCTTGATAGGGTGCTTGAAAAGCACTATCACCAAAGTTTCGGGGAGGAGCCCATTCCTTATGATCATTCACAGGCGCAAAAGGAATTGGTCGTGTGAAATGACCATAGGAACTCTCCATATCATAAGCATTCGTAGGGAATATAACTCTCTTGAATGCTACAGGCTCTTGATGAGCTTTCCCTTTTTCTTTGGTGGTAGCTTTCTTAGCAACCAAACCATTCTTCTTAGCAATTGTGTTTTTAGAAGAATCGCTAGTACTAGCTTCATGCCCTATACCGCTTCCTTTTGCCTTAGTGGTAAAAGTACCAATAATTGGCAGAACAGTTTTAGGTTGAGAGAAAGCTTCAACCAACTTCTTCTCAGCCGCAAGCTGTTCCTCCAAGACTTTTATCGAATGATCTCTCAGGGCAAGAGTCTCTTCCGAGCTTTTGATCTTGTCTTTCAAGGCTTGGACTTCCTCTTTGAGAGAAGAAAGTTCTTCAACTTCTTTTCTCAAGTTAGATTCCACCTCCTTGAGAGCCATGATCTCCTTACCTTGAGTTTTGACGACCTTTCGGCACTTGTTAAATCCTTTGAGCATTTTGGTATATTGAGACATAAGCTCAGATTCATCGTCTGAGGGGTTATCCTTTTGTTCAGCCGAAGCATAATCAGAATCAGATAGGATAGTGTGATCATTTACCTTTCCGGTGTACGAGGGTGCTTCTTCATCATCAGACATGGCCATCAGGCCGAAGTAAGCTTCTTCTTCATCACTCGACTCATCGGAGTCATTGTCGCTCAGAGTTTTGGCTTTCTTAGCGACGAAACTTCTATCTGATTTCTTCTTTCCGTGGATGGATTTCTTGTCTTCTTTTCTTCCACCTTCTTTCTTCTTGTAGGGACACTCAGCAATTATGTGCCCTGGCTTATTACAACAGTAGCAAATAATGTCAGAAGAAGAATGTTTGTTCTGTTTGGATTTATACCTGTCATTATTGCTTGAGCCCTTCCTGTGATAGTCGCCATCACGACGAGAATGTTTATGATCCGAGGAAGACGGCTTGTTGTTCATGTGCCTTCGTTTGTTCAGCAGTTTCTTAAACTGACGGGAAATCAAAGAGAACTCCCCATCAGACAGTTCGGAACAGGAGGAGCTGGCTTCCGATTCTTCTTCATTATCAGATTCCTTTTCTCTGATCGGTATCATGGCTTTGCTCTTCTTTGAACTCTCTGCCTTCAAGGCTAAGGTTCTTTCTTTGCTTGAAGCTCGATTTACATCCTCTTCAGACTTTCGGATGTTCATTTGCAGTTCATGAGACAACAGCTTTCCGAACAGATTCTGAGGTTCTAGACTGGGCAATTTTCCAAACTCTCTAATAACAACAATCTTGCTATCCCAGTCTTTCGTTAGGGAACGCAAGAAGTTGTCATTTAGTTCACCGTTTGTGAACTCCCTGTCGTAGTTCCTCAGACCATTGACTATCTTGAAGAATCTTTCGTACGCATCAGCAATGCACTCCTTCTTATTCTGCTTAAACACCTCGTACTCTTGATTAAGTAGATACCTTCTATCTTCTCTTACCTCGTCAGTACCTTCCATTAGAACAATTAAGGATGTCCACATCTCTTTGGCTGATTTGCAGTGGATTAAGTTTTGCAACATGGAATCGTCCACTGCACTAGCAATTATGTTCTTAGCCTTCTTGTCAAGAGCAACAAGAGCTATCTCATCCTTATTCAAATCCATCATTTTCTTAGGTATCTGAACAGTAGGATTTGTTGACGAAATGGTCATGGGCACATGGCGACCTTCTTCCACGACTTGGAAGATTCTGGGATCTGCAGCTTCCATATAAAAACGGACTCTTTCCTTCCACATAGGAAAGTTGGCCTTAGTGCAGATGGGCAGTTTCAGAGAGGATTCTTTGACTCTATCCATGGCTTGCTAGCAACTAGAAGGATGGACCCTGTTCAAGGTGTTAACCTAGCAACGAACAGCGACCCTCTGATACTAATTGAAGTATCTAGTTGCTTACCTAAATCACCTAGAGGGGGGTGAATAGGTGATCTCTACGTCTTTTGCGGAATTAAGAATTAAACGTAAAGCACAGCACACAAAATAAATCACAGCCACAGATAACACCAGGAATTTATAGTGGTTCCCCGTACTTGGGTACTCCACTGCCGGCCTCGCCAATCTAGCACCACAGCTAGACTTGACTACTCACTAAATCTCGGATCAGAATGATCCTACAAACTCGGAGTCAAACTCCTACAATCTCAGAGAGAACCTCTCTTACAACTCGGAGAAAAATTTCTCCTACAACTCGGAGAACAACCTCTCCTACAGCTCGGAGATAACAACTCCTACAATAGATGATAAAAGGTTTTGAACAATAAGATACCATATCTGAATAACAGAGGCGTTTTCTTCCTTCTCTTTGAATGGCTTTTGAGAACGGTGAGGAAGAACAACGATCCTTCAAATCTGTCTTTGGCAATCCAAAACGATCCAATAGAGGTTGTAGAATCAGAACACGGATCGATCGAATCCTTCTTTGATAGAAATCAGCAACTCAAATGAGTAGATCGATCTTCAATCGTAGGCGACAGCGAGGCGGCGCTTTTCTCGTTCTTTTAGATCAGGAAAGAAAATTAGGGTTTGAGAACGATTCGAAAAACTTGTTGTAAATAACCCAAGAGCGATCCTATATATAGAGGGCAATGATTAAGGGTTAAATTGACCTTAAACGCACTCAATATAGCCGTTAGGATCGGGAAGGAGCGATTACGAACCGTCAAGAACAGAGGAAACAAATTAGAAAATAACGGACAGAATTCTCGAGACATAAGGGATCTCTCGAGAACTAACGGATCTCTCGAGATATGAAACAAAGAGAGCAGGAAAGGGATGTCTCGAGAACTCGATGATCTCTCGAGACATTACAAAGATTTCGGTCTTAAGGACTCTCGAGACAAGCTTGATCTCTCGAGTCATCAAGAACAGAAATACCGAGATCAACAGAACTTGCTTCTCGAGACATTAAACGACTCTCGAGACATGCTTGATCTCTCGAGACATATCCTTACAAAAATTTATATTCATTTACTCCTTTTCTTCTCTTGAACAATTGCTGCAACCGCACTCCAAAGTCTTCAATAGTCTTGAAAATGAAGTGTACCCCAATAGAGAGATCACACATGAGTCATCACCATGTTTCATATAATGAGGAATTACATTGTATGAAACTGTGTTTGCAGACCCATTGTGACCTGACATTGATTTACACTTAGCAATGATAATCTGCAAGACAATACTGGAAAAGCATATCAAATACAAATGCAATTCAATCTTAGTTCAAGGGCGACTTCTCACAAATCAAGGTAATTGTGAATACAATTCCCAACATAAAGTGATAACAGAACGATGTTCTAATTATATAGAAGGAAAACTTCATCAGCTACCATTTCCCAAGGAAACAAGCTGGAGAGCTTCTCACCCACTTGAATTGGTGCATATGGATCTATGGGGGCCAATATCAAATCCATCACTAGTAGGTAATCAATATTTCCTCCTACTAGTAGATGATTATTCTAGGATGCAATGGGTTTATTTCTTGAAGCACAAATCAGAAGCATATCAATACTTCTTATATTTCAAGTTGTTATCTGAGAAACAAAGTGAATTTAAACTCAAAGCAATAAGGAGTGATCGAGGAGGTGAATTCTTAAGTAAAGAATTTACAACCTTTTGCTTAAATCAAGGTATACATAGACAACTTACCAACAGAATGACACCTCAACAAAATGGTTTTGTTGAGAGGAGAAACCACACTATAGTCGAAATGGCCAGGACAATGTTACAAGCTAAAAATCTGCCTAAAACCTTTTGGGCAGAAGCTGTAAATTGTGCAGTTTACATTTTAAACAGAGCTCCAACAAAAGCCCTTAAGCTTAGCACTCCATATACAATGTGGTATGGTCGTGTTCCTGATGTCTCACATCTAAAAACATTTGGATGTATAGCATTTGCTTTTATTACAAAAGAAGCAAGAGACAAGCTAGATAAAAGAAGTGAAATGTGTATAATGCTAGTCTACAGTGTAGAATCCAAAGGATACAAACTCTACAATCCTATAACAAAACAACTTATCACCTCAAGTGATGTTGTCTTTAAAGAACACTGTGCTTGGGACTGGACTAAGAATGAGGATCAGAATCAACAGTGGTTTCCAGCGGTTGAAGAAGAAGATAATTGTAGTGAAACAATTGATCCTAATCTTCCAACCTGCTCTACACCAACTCAACCATCAAGAATAAGTATTGGTGAGGATAATTCATCATCTCCTCCTAGAAAGTATAGAAAACTATCAGAGTTTTACCAAGATGAACAAGTTGCCTTGTTTTCTGATACGCCTTTTTGTGTATATACGCAAGTATACGTGCCGGCTCAAGTAATATAATAGTGAGTTAAGATCGTTCCCTCGGAGAAGTGAACACTCTAACGCTTATGAATATTAGTTTACTCTTTTCCTTAAATCCAAGTTAAATAATTTGATTGGTTGGACGAAACTAAATTTCAGAATATTTAAAACTAATTTTTAAAATACTACAAGTACTTAAGTTATTTTTTTTCAACTTTTAGAGAAAGGAATCTTGTATATCGCTTCCCTAGATCTGTTGTGATATTTGCTAAATATACCGATGCATTATATTTGATTTACTATCTCGCTCGATTAAAAACTAGGAATCATAATCTCTCGATCTATGAATTCCCATAACCTAGATTTCGCTAGTTAACTCTAACTTAGAAAAATGCTAGGTAAATTAAATTGCTCAAATCGCTCTTGCTAATAAGGTGATGGAATCTCTTCCTATCTCCTTTATTATATCAAAGTTTTGATGTAAACACACCGCTCCTCTCTCGAATCTCGCGGCGTAGTATAAAAGTAAAGATTTAAATTAGATTTTCATACGACTCATCTCTCGAATCTCGCCGCATAACATTAAGTATTTATCTTAAATAAATCGTGATTCCTCTCTCGAATCTCACCACGAAATGTTGAAGATAAACATGATTCAAATTTTTCGCAATAAATCATAACATTGATAAAGATAGCAAACCAAGAAATCATATGGAAAAATTATAAATTAAACATCACAACAAAAACTAGTACTCACGACATACAAGATACGAAGAATTAGTTCATGATTCTTGAAATGAAAAACCAAATTGGAAAGATCTTACAAGACATTGTTTGGAGTCTAAATATTAGCGCAGGAATTCCTTCTTTTCGTTGCCAAATCCGCTCAATGTGTCGTCTCTTTCTTCTTCTCCAAGACTTCTTCACTTTTTCTCTCTCTAAAAGTACTCTCGTCTCTCCTCTCCTCCGAGAAAATGCCGAAGTCCTCCTTTATTTGTCCACGCTACCGTCCAAAAGCTGAAAAGAGACGTCCTTTCAACAAGGAACCGCAGGCCTATTTTTGATTATTTCAAAAATAATCAACTTTTGGTTCAGCATATTCAATTTAAACCGCCTTGTTACAACCAGGTTATGACCAAACTGCTGTAATCTTCCCATCATTGTAATTCCTGCCTAAAGTTGTCCGTTCTTTCATGGATTTCTCGCACTCCTGCATAAATATACTGCATGTTCGCCGATAAACTGTCCACAATTACAGATATGAAGTTTATTAGTCAATTAATCGTTATCTTTCCTATACTTTCTCAATATTCACTAAATTAAAGGAGTTAATAACTTGTTTATGAGAAGTTATCACACCCCCACACTTAAGTCTTTGCTAATCCCTAGCAAGAATTAAATCAATTCTAAAAAAAATATGAAAACTTCTATTGAAACAGGGCAAGAATCATCTTCTTTACGTACACCAGCTTTAGGCTTACTTAAGGATTTCAAATTAACTAAGGCAAATCTCTTAAAAGATGTTTCAACCTTCTACAATTCCGTTAGTTAGATAACAAGTGCAGCTCCCTCAATATTTCTATGTTGTGTGTGTGCTTCCTTAAAATTGTTCACTCTCAACAATTTAACTCATTAAACATGCTCATAATTGGAAAGGGTAAGAAATTGCCGAGTCTTTGTTTTATACCTCTACAAGAGTTTAGTAGTTCAATTTGATAAGAAATCATAAGGGCTTACAATATGAATGACTTTGGCTTGGTGAAGATTTTATGAATGAATTTTGATATAGAGCGGAATTTCCCTAGTTAACATTCTTAATGACTTGCCATACTTTGAGGTTTATTTCTTAATCAATTTTTTTTTAGGAACATAGTAGGGATCATTCCAAGTAGGTGTACACACACTTAGGCCACATATCACTATGTCATTATACATTTTCCTTTTTTTTTATAAATTTTCTTTTACTTTATGATCATAGTTGGGATCATTCTAAGTATGTGTACACACACTTAGGCCACATATCACTATACCTCACACACATTTTTTTTAAAAATCCCCAAAGTCGGAAAGTTAACTAAGAAGTAACTAGTGAAATTATTGGAAAATTGTGCTTGGACAAATGGTATCAAAATGATAAGTTCAAGCTCAAAGACTGATGGATAATCAAAAATAGTTTTGTGGTGTGATCTGATCAAAGGTGACCCTACTCATTGTTATCAATTAACTACACACTCTATATTTTAGCTTACAACATTGACTTAGTTCTTGCTCATCCTTCCATAATTATGTTAACCAGTTAATAAATTATTTTGTCGAGAGCAAATTCTTTAAAGAATCTAGTGCATAATTGAAATACTTAAGAGAGCTATAACCGCATCTTACTAACTTTAAATTTATTACTTGAAATCACCATATTAATTAATCTGCCAATTAGTGTAAGACGAAGTAACTTTAGTAAGCCTTCTGTTGGTAAAAAAAAGGAAGAAATTATCGTAAGGTGCCCTGAATAGAAATTTTATAAGTGAAAATAAACTGAGGATAACTGACGTCACCCCCACACTTAAATAGCTGCTAGACCCTAGCAGAGACCTCATTGAGAACGTAGTGAATTAAATAAACTAAACTAAGAATCCAAAGAAAATATTAATTGAAAATACAACACTCCCCTGTAAATTTGGCAGGAAGGATGCTCATTGCACGTGTGGCAGTATTTGGTAAGGTAATCATTCATAGCACAATAAGAACTGCATTTAGTGGAGTACAAAAATAGTAAAGCAAGAAGTGTGATAATGCTAACATGAGAGAGCAGAAAAGTCTTATATCATACTTCATAAATCAAGTACTTGGCATAAAAATCAAGATAAGACTTATGCAGATATAAGCAGAACAGTCCAAATCATTTATCGATATAGGTAAAATAGTACAAATGAAGATAAAGCTCATGCAAAGTAAAGCAAAACAATGATCAGACATTCACAGGAATTAATTAACCATATAAGCTATTCTTATGATTGGGACAGTATAAATTAATTCTTGGCAATTAAAGCATAGAAATATCAGAAATTTCACCTAAGGTTAAATTCATAAGAACAGCATATTATCTCATAAAGCCAAGTTATTGAATTTGTTATATATTAAAATTGATAGCAGTTTCTCATCAAATAGAATTAGCAGGAAAGCAATATCAGAATATCAGTAAATAAGAGAAGCAAAATTTAAAGCAGGATAATAATAGCTACTTAAGAGTAGCAGCATCAGAGTAACATAAACTCCTCTAAAATAAATAACATCACAGCAGCATGAGGAATAGCATAAGAGTCTTCAAAATAACAAAATAATAATCGACCATTGTCTGATTAAAGCAATAATTAAGAAGAGCTAAGCATCGGGCATCTCGTCATCCATGTCGTGGGCTTCACTAATATCAATCCGTTCGCCATCTGGATAGAGCAAATAACCTTGCTGATCAAATCTCGATTTGTATTTGTAGACAGTCTTCACGGTATCCAAACCAGCATTCTCCATGAGTCTAGCTTGATTCCGCAGGAGATCATCACATTTTTCATTAATGAGTAGATGACTGAATCGCTGATAACATTTCATGTATTCCCTTTCTTCTGTTGCGCTTACCATATTATCAATGATCTCTGTTAAGTCAACCTGTGCTGGTGCGGTGGAAGAAGGAGTACTCGCAGCGGGCTTGGGGACAGGATATGTATTACCAGCAGGAGGCGGTGTGCTCTCAAGATTATCTGAACTATCCCGAATATTGCTTGTGATTACTACCTTAGTAATATGGTGTCCAACTTTGGTAATTAAAGTTTCCTTGTCTCCCCACATTCCGCTAACACGGCAAAGTTCAGTAATAAGAGTAGGGAACCATAATTGCAACCTATCCATAGCAAGGAGTCTCTTCTGAAGTTGATCTGATATTATTTTCCCAACATCAAAACGAATGCCCTTTAAAATACAGTAAATTAATATGGCACGGTCCATAGCGACTCGTGTAGTGTTTTTAGGGATTATGCTTGTGTTAATGAATAAAAGCCACACCTTGGCCTCCCGCTTTAAACTATTGGCTTTCAAATTGGAACCTTCCGTCAAAATCCAGGCTGTGTCGACATTATTACAAATCTCCTCCGCAATGACGGACGGTGGGGTTGTGGCTTGTACGCGCAGATACTCTTCTTCATTCGGAACCGTCATTCCAAAATAGCTATTAATCGCCTTACCGGAAAAATCTACTGAATGACCTCGCACATAAATTTTTCTCTCCTCAACGGTCAGCGCATTAGCATAAAATTCATAGATCCAAGGCAACACCGCTTCCTTTCGGGGGTGGCAAAATGATTCCCACCCAAAAAATTTCATTTTTGTGACATATTCCATACTCCATGCCCGTTTTTCGATCTCAAACCCTCGTTCGAAAATGAAAGGTTTATCTTGTAAACCTTCATATCTCAGTTTTGCGTCATCATTAATAAATCGAAAATCCTTACGAGGACTTGGTGCGGGTTTGCTCTTAACTTTACGCTTAGAGGACATTTTCTGATATTAAAAAAATTGATACTAGTAAGAACCCTAGAATATTGTAAGATTTTATCATCTTTTCGTAAGGAAGAAGGGTTGTTGCGAAATGTTACCGACTTAAAGGTGAAATCGACGCCGCCTGGTTTGGACAAGAACTCGAACGCTGACGCCGCCGGATCGGGATGAGAACTCGAGTGCTGACGCCACCGGATCGGGATGAGAACTCGAGTGCTGCTCTCCGCCTCGTCGTTCGACAGTCGCTGCTGCTCTTCGTCGAAAAGGGAAATAGGGTTCCTAAAACGCAGCTGTCGAACCAGGGGAGGGGAAGGGCGAATAAAAACTAAACCGGGTTTCCAAGTTCTTTATATATTAAATGTTGGACCGGCGGTTTACTCCAAGTGGTTTGACAGGTTTTTATCCAGCGGTTCGGAGAAGTTACAGTCGCCAGCCGGTCAGTTATATACGTTTTATCTTGGACCGGCGGGTGCGGTTATCTTTTTTTTTTTTTTTTAAAATTTTTTCTTTGTTCTCTTAATCAAAAGGACAGAGAATAAAAAGTTAGAACCTTTGTTATAACCTTGTCATGACATTTTAATGCAAAATTTTTTTTATGGACCTTCCTACGCTTTTCAACCTTTAACTTTTATAGTTACTACTTAATTAATTAATTTTAGTTGGGTTGCCTCCCAATTAGCGCTTGATTTAACATCTCGGCTAGACTCAGCCAATCTTTAGACAGATAAATTTGTTACCATCACCTCTCGCGGCTCATTGTTATGAAAGTAAGCTTTAAGTCTTTGCCCATTTACTTTGAAAATAGAACCGTCTTTGTCATTACAAATGGAAACTACCCCAAAAGGATGGACTTCTTGAACTCGGAACGGACCGGACCACTTAGATTTCAATTTACCCGGAAATAGTTTAAGGCGAGAATTATAAAGTAGTACTAATTGATTCGGAATAAATTCCCTCTTCTATATGCGAGCGTCATGCCATTTTTTTGTTCTTTCCTTATATAGTTTTGCATTGTCATATGCATGAAATCGCATCTCATCGAGTTTATTGAGATTTAGCAACCTATTCTTACCGGCTTCCTTATAATCGAAATTTAATTTTTTTTGTAGCCCAATAAGCTTTATGTTCAAACTCGACAGGAAGGTGGCAAACTTTTCCATAGATCATCTTGTACGGGGTCAGTCCTATGGGCGTCTTAAATGCAGTTCTGTAAGCCCACAACGCATCATTCAATTTCTGTGACCAATCTTTCCTAGTGGCACTTACCGCTCTAAAATAGATTTAATTTCCCTGTTGGAAACCTCAGCCAAACCATTAGTTTGAGGATGATATGCTAAAGCGATCTTATGCGTCACTCCGTACTTTCTTAGTAATGTTGTAAATTGTGAATTACAAAAGTGGCTTCCGCCATCACTAATAATCGCTCTAGGTGTACCGAATCTTGAAAAGATATTAGTTTTTAAAAATTTTAATACGACCTTGGCGTCATTCTTATGCGTAGCGATGGCTTCGACCCACTTTGATACGTAGTCGACTGCTAATAGAATATATAGGTTGCCATCCGAATTAACAAATGGTCCCATAAAATCTATCCCCCAAACATCGAAAATTTCAACCTCTAAAATTTTATTCATTGGCATGCTCGCTTTACGACTCAGGTTTCCTGTTCTTTGACATTTATCACAACTCTTCACGAATAAGTTCACATCCTTAAATAAAGTGGGCCAGTAAAAACCCGACTCCAGAACTTTTGCCGCAGTCCGGTCTCCCTTAAAATGTCCTCCATAAGGTGATGAATGACACTTTTCTATGATACTAAGAACCTCTACTTCAGCAACACACCTCCGGATAATTTGATCCGAACAGATTTTATATAGGTATGGCTCGTCCCACAGATAATATTTCACCTACTGGAGGAACTTTTTCCTTTGTTGATAGTCCATATCCGGATGTACTATATTACTAACTATGTAATTCACATAATCAGCATACCATGGTATACTACCCACAGAGACAGCTAAAATCTGTTCGTCCGGAAAATTTTCTCTTATCCCTACTTGTTGATTCCTCTCATTGCTTTGTTCTAATCTCGATAAATGATCGGCTATTTGATTTTCCGCTCCTTTTCGGTCTTTGATTTCAATATCAAATTCCTGAAGCAAGAGGACCCATCTAATTAGTCTAGATTTGGCGTCCTTCTTCTCCAACAGGTATCGTATTGCTGAGTGATCCGTATAAACTATCACTTTAGAATTTATTAAATATGAACGGAACTTATCGAATGCAAACATTACAGCTAAGAGTTCCTTCTCGGTTGTGGTGTAGTTTATTTGTGCATCAATAAGTGTCTTGCTAGCATAATATATAGTGTGAAAAATTCTATCCCGGATTTGTCCTAAGACAACTCCTACGACATAATCACTAGCATCACACATAAGAACAAAAGGAGACGACCAATCCGGTGTTGTGACAATAGGTGATGAAACTAACTTGTGCTTTAATGTGTCAAAAGCATGCGAACAGTGATCATCAAATAAGAAGAGAGTGTCTTTTTCTAACAAGTTACATAAAGGTTTTGATATTTTAGAGAAATCTTTAATAAACCTTCTATAGAATCCCGCATGACCTAAAAAGCTACGAATACCCTTGACATTCTTAGGGGGAAGAAGCTTTTCAATAACTTCAATTTTAGCCCGATCTACCTCCAAACCCTTGCTTGATACTTTATGGCCTAAGACAATTCCCTCTCTCACCATGAAATGACACTTTTCCCAATTTAGTACTAAATTTGTCTCAATACATCTTGTTAATACTTTACTAAGGACTTCTAAACAACAGTCAAATGACTTCCCAAACACTGAGAAATCATCCATAAACACCTCTATACCGTCATCCATTAAAGCAGTAAAAATAGATATCATGCACCTTTGAAAAGTGGCGGGTGCGTTACATAATCCAAATGGCATTTTGCGAAATGCAAACGTACCATAAGGACATGTAAATGTGGTCTTTTCTTGGTCTTCCGGAGCAACCATAATTCGATTATAGCCGGAATACCCGTCCAAGAAACAAAAATAATCGTTACCCGTCAATTTGTCAAGCACTTGATCAATAAAAGGTAGTGGAAAGTGATCTTTCTGAGTTGATTTATTTAGTTTCATATTATCCATACATATTCTCCAACCGGTAACCGTCCTAGTTGGCATCAACTCGTTGTTATCATTTTTCAACACCGTAATTCCTTCTTTATTCGGTACACATTGTACCGGGCTTACCCACTTGCTATCCGAAATAGGGTAAATAATGCATGCATCTAACCATTTTATTATCTCTTTCATAACTACTTCTTTCATGGGTGGACTAAGCCTACGTTGGTGTTCAATTAACCCTTTAGCCTCATCTTCTAATATGATTTTATGCATACAAATCGAGGGGCTAATGCCACTAATGCCTGCTATAGTCCATCCCATGACCTTCTTAAATTCTTTCAAAACAAGAAGTAGTTTTTCTTCATCTTCAAATTTTAATGATGCATCAATTATTACCGGAAGAGTATTTTCTTCTCCAAGAAAAGCATATTTAAGATATTCCGGAAGAGGTTTCAAATCTAAAGTTGGAGGTTCAATAATTGATGGTTTCATAATTTTTGGTTCACTTGACCTAGTTATAGATTCATAATTCCTAAAAATAGGCAATTTATAATGGGATTCTAAAACATTAACACATTCATCCAATTCTACATCATCATCCCACTCTTCATTTGTCAAAATTGTGAGAAGTCTTTGTTCTAGGTCATCTTCATTACCCTTAATTAATTGATTTTGTAGCTACACTTCTTCAATAGAGTAACAATTTTCTTTATCATTTGAAAATGTCATAGCTTTTAGGATATTGAATGTTACTTCCTCTTCATTAACTCTCATTATTAACTCCCCTTTTTGTACGTCAATTAAAGTTCTTCCGATTGCTAAAAATGGTCTCCCTAAGATTATGGGCACATCATTATCCTCTTTCATGTCCAACACTACAAAATCGGCCGGAAAAGTAAATTTCTCCACCTTAACCAATACATCCTCAACTATTCCCTTAGGGAATGCTAAAGTCCTATCGGCTAATTGGAGTGTAAGAGTTGTTGGAGTTATCTCTCCTAGACCTAACTTTGTATATATAGATAAGGGCATTAAATTAATGCTTGCACCTAAATCACATAATGTTTTTCCGACAAATTTTACTCCTATGGAACAAGGTATGGTAAAACTACCGGGGTCCTTAAGTTTTTGAGGCAATTTCTTTTGCAAAATCGCACTACACTCCTCCGTTAATGCAATTATTTCTCTATCTAGAAATTTTCTTTTCTTCGATAGAATATCTTTCATAAACTTGACATAACTAGGCATTTGCTCTAATGCCTCGGCGAATGGTATATTAATTGTAAGCTTCTTAAAAATTTCCATAAATTTTTGAAATTGTTTGTCAAGTTTTGTTTTATTTAATCTAGATGGAAAAGGTGGAGGAGGGTAAATGATTTCTTTCTTTTTATTATTTTGTGGATCTACTTCCACTTCCTCCGGCTTCTTAATTTCAATTGACTTTTCTCTCCTAGTTGAATTTTCTCTTGCCTCTTCTTCCTTTAACTTCTCTAGTAATCCATCCCCACTTGAGATCTCTACCCCACTTCTTAATGCAATAGCTTTACAATGATTGTTTGGTTCTTCTCTTGTTGGATTAAGTGTGGTGTCCGATGGTAGCGATCCTATTGTTCTTTGATTTAAAGCATTTGCCAATTGACCAATTGTGGTTTCTAAAGATCGGAGTGAAGACTCAATACCACCCATCCTAGAGTCATTCTTTTGGAACAAACCTATAATATACTCATCAGTCAATTTCCTATTATTGGTTTGTTGATTAAGCATATGGGTTGGTATAGGATTAATATTTTGATTGAAACTTGGTGGTTGAATTGCATTTTGTGAATTTTTCCAAGAAAAATTAGGATGATTTCGCCATTCTGGATTATAATGATTTCCGAAATTTGAAGGTCCTTGCCTTTGTTGGCCTCCTAGATAATGTACTTCTTCAGTTACTTGGTTTAATTGTTCCACTGTCATTGGTTCACTTGTTAAGGGGGTAGATAGAGAATCTAACCTCTTATTTATTAAATTAAATTGAGTGGTCATTTGGGCTGCTAACGAAGTGAATTGATCTACTTGATGAATACCGGCTGGTTGGTTATTACCTTGCCTTTCGAATGCTTGGTAATTGTTAGAAGTAAGATCTTCTAAAATTTCCAAAGCATCTTCTGGATATTTCTTTAATAAAGACCCTCCCGCAGCTCCGTCAACTAGGATCATCGTAGTGGTTTGTAAACCGTTATAAAAAGTGGTTACTTGTTGGTGTTACGCCAACCCGTGATGCGGACACTTCCTAAGCATTTCTTTAAACCTTTCCCACGCTTCATAAAGTGTTTCGCCATGATTTTGGACAAAAGTGGTGATGTCTCTAACCAATTTAGCTGTTTTAGAAGGGGGGAAGTATTTATTCAGAAATCTCTCTTCCAATTGATCCCACGTAGTGATGGAACCGGGTGGTAGAGAATCAAGCCAGTCTTTAGCTCTTCTCTCCAAAGAAAATGAGAATAACCTCAATTGAATAGCTTCATCCGAAACCCCATTTACCTTGTACATATCACAGATTTCTAAAAATATTCTTAAATGAGCGTTTGCATTTTCATGATTTAGACCCCCCAAACTTGTTATGTTGTACTAGTTGCATTGTGGTAGAGTCTATTTTAAAATTATTAGCAGCGATTGTAGGTCGCGCTATACTAAATTGCAAACCTCCTCTTAACGGTGCGTTATAGTCTCGACAAGTCATTCGTGGTGCAGCATTTTGAACATTATGATCGTTGTGTTCGACTTGACCATTAGGGTCCACCTGACCCCCATGATCATTTTCATTGCCTTGCTGATTATTATTCATCTCTTGATGAATAATAGCGCTTGCTCTAACAGTTTGCCTATTCCGTCTACAAGTACGTTCGATTTCTAGATTCAAAGGTAATAATTCAATGTTACGCAATCGGGACATACACTAGACAAAAATTCAAAGTGAAATAAAATAACGACTTGGTCTCTAATTACTAAGAGCTCACTAATATCGTAAGAAATAAACCGTTAGATAGTCGCTTCCCCGGCAACGGCGCCAAAAACTTGATACGCCTTTTTGTGTATATACGCAAGTATACGTGCCGGCTCAAGTAATATAATAGTGAGTTAAGATCGTTCCCTCGGAGAAGTGAACACTCTAACGCTTATGAATATTAGTTTACTCTTTTCCTTAAATCCAAGTTAAATAATTCGATTGGTTGGACGAAACTAAATTTTAGAATATTTAAAACTAATTTTTAAAATACTAAAAGTACTTAAGTTATTTTTTTTCAACTTTTAGAGAAAGAAATCTTGTATATCGCTTCCCTAGATCTGTTGTGATATTTGCTAAATATACCGATGCATTATATTTGATTTACTATCTCGCTCGATTAAAAACTAGGAATCATAATCTCTCGATCTATGAATTCTCATAACCTAGATTTCGCTAGTTATCTCTAACTTAGAAAAATGCTAGGTAAATTAAATTGCTCAAATCGCTCTTGCTAATAAGGTGATGGAATCTCTTCCTATCTCATTTATTATATCAAAGTTTTGATGTAAACACACCGCTCCTCTCTCGAATCTCGCGGCGTAGTATAAAAGTAAAGATTTAAATTAGATATTCATGCGACTCATCTCTCGAATCTCGCCGCATAACATTAAGTATTTATCTTAAATAAATCGTGATTCCTCTCTCGAATCTCACCACGAAATGTTGAAGATAAACATGATTCAAATCTTTCGCAATAAATCATAACATTGATAAAGATAGCAAACCAAGAAATCATACGGAAAAATTATAAATTAAACATCACAACAAAAACTAGTACTCACGACATACAAGATACGAAGAATTAGTTCATGATTCTTGAAATGAAAAACCAAATTGGAAAGATTTTACAAGACATTGTTTGGAGTCTAAATATTAGCGCAGGAATTCCTCCTTTTCGTTGCCAAATCCGCTCAATGTGTCGTCTCTTTCTTCTTCTCCAAGACTTCTTCACTTTTTCTCTCTCTAAAAGTACTCTCGTCTCTCCTCTCCTCCGAGGAAATGCCGAAGTCCTCCTTTATTTGTCCACGCTACCATCCAAAAGCTGAAAAGAGACGTCCTTTCAACAAGGAATCGCAGGCCTATTTTTGATTATTTCGAAAATAATCAACTTTTGGTTCAGCATATTCAATTTAAACCGCCTTGTTACAACCAGGTTATGACCAAACTGCTGTAATCTTCCCATCATTGTAATTCCTACCTAAAGCTGTCCGTTCTTTCATGGATTTCTCGCACTCCTGCACAAATATACTGCATGTTCGCCGATAAACTGTCCACAATTACAGATATGAAGTTTATTAGTCAATTAATCATTATCTTTCCTATATTTTCTCAATATTCACTAAATTAAAGGAGTTAATAACTTTTTTATGAGAAGTTATCATTTTCCACTAAAGAACCTCATAACTTCAGTGAAGCCTGCATACAACCCCAATGGGTAGCAGCAATGAACAATGAAATCCAAATGATTGAACAGAAATACACATGGCAACTAGTTGACAAACCCAAAAATAAAACAATCATTGGGTTAAAATGGATTTATAAGGTGAAATATAAAGAAAATGGAGAGATTGATAAATATAAAGCTAGACTTGTAGCCAAGGGGTTTGCCCAAATACCTGGAAAGGATTTCACTGAAACATATGCCCCTGTCACTCGTATGGAGACAGTAAGAATTCTTCTAGCCTTTGCAGCTCAACTTCAATTAACTGTATATCAATTGGATATCAAATCTGCCTTTTTAAATGGAACCATCAAGGAAGAAATTTATGTACAGCAACCTGAAGGTTATATTGTTGAAAATGAAGAATTGAAAGTGTATCGGTTACATAAAGATTTGTATGGACTTAAGCAAGCTCCCCGAGCTTGGAATGCACACATTGATACTTTCCTACAACAACAAGGTTTTATTAAATCTCCTTCAGAAGCTTCCTTCTACTATAAAAGAGAATCTGATAATAATATTGTTCTATTAGCTCTTTATGTTGATGATTTGCTCTATACTGGTACCAATCCAGAGTCTCTCCTCCACTTTAAAGAAAGCATGATGCAGAAATATGCTATGTCAGATCTGGGTCAAATGAGATATTTTCTGGGCTTACAAATTTCACAACAATCAACAGGAATCTTCATAAATCAAGATAAGTACATATTGGATATCTTAAAAAGGTTTTCAATGACAGATGCACATGCTGCTACAACTCCAATGGTAACATATGAAAAGTTGTACAAAGATGATCCATCTCCCAAAGCCAATGAGAAAATATATCAAACTTTAGTAGGATCATTAATATATCTTACACAATCCAGACCTGACATTGATCATGCAGTTAGTATTGTTGCAAGATATATGCACAATCCAACTCAAAATCATATGACAGCAGCAAAAGGAATTTTGCGCTATCTAAAAGGTACTAAAGAATTGGGGATTCAATATCGAAGAGAACAAGAAAACACTCTGCAAGGCTTCTGCGATAGTGATTGGGGCGGAAATATAGAAGATAGAAGTAGCACAAGTGGCTACATATTTTTCATTGGGACTAAACCAATCTCATGGAGTTCCAAAAGACAGAAATGCGTTGCCCTCTCATATGCCGAAGCAGAATATGTTGCTATTTCGCATGCTGCAACTGAAGCGGTCTGGTTGAATCGTCTTTTATATGAAATTGGAAGTATTCACAACAAAGAGAATAAAAGGGGCAGAGAAAAATTGGAAGAAAAGGTTGCAGATCTACACCACATGCCAGTGATTATGCACTGTGATAGTCAATCAGCGATTGCCATAGCACACAATCCAGTTTTTCACAGTCGCACAAAACACATCGACATTCGCCATCACTATCTCCGTCAATTAGTTGAAGAAAATGAAATCAAACTGAAATACTGCAGATCTGAGATGCAACTTGCAGATTTACTTACAAAACCTCTTCCCAGAGAGAGATTTGAGGCTCTAAGAGAACTGATGGGAGTAATCAAGCCACAAGATTAAGAGGGGGATGTTAGACCTAATCTTGCAGTCCAAGCCGCCTGATAAAGACACGAAGAAGAAAAAGTTAAACTTAAAAGGCTTAATGAAGATAAAGACTGACAGAATAAAATCTACCTCCACGAGGGGCCCCATCATAGCTTTTATTATCTTGCTGTATTGTATTAAATATCCTGTACCACTTGATACAAGGAGTATATATATATGAAGGACTTTGTAATAAGAAGCTAAGAGTAAGAAATATATATCTTTTGCTCCCCCTGTTCTGTATTGAAAATATCTTTGTTATTCTGAGAGTTAACATTATTATATGTAACTATGATCCAGGCTGCAGCCGCACCGGCCAGCTGGCTGGATCAAGCGCCTGCATGCCTGGTAATAAATAAAACTTATATCGCCTACGGCAGGAACTCATGTGATGTTGCTCGTGTTTTTCAAAAGAATCTCCGTGGCTACTAACAAACTCATGCATATATTGCAAACATGACGAAAAGGTTACTAAACACAATTTACAAATGCGGCGGGCGAATCCACCTCGCTCTGCCCGCCCGTTCCCTCCCTTAAAGAAACATACGCGTAGTACAATAAGAGAATAAAACATGAATTCCAGCCTCCCCCTGTCATATCTAGGCTTCTCTTAATTATATTTCTTTAAAGCAATCCCAGTGACTTCAACTGCTGCACATGCTCTGGAGGAAGAGACGGCGGAGATCAATTATTCCCTTCTGCCATCTCGTCCACATCCTCCACAACGTATTCCTGCAATTAACCGGCAATTATCAAAACATGCATGCACATATGTGCGCGTTAGTCATCTAGGCTCTGTTTGGCACGACGGTGGCGGTCGTGAACGCGGTGGTAAAACCGTCATTCGTGCACGAGCACCTAGGAAACTTCATCCATTTTTATGTTCAAGTGGATGAAGTTCCTTAGGTGGGCGTTCATGAATGACGGTTTTACCACCACGTTCATGACCGCCACCACTGTACCAAACAGAGCCCTTATCTCTATGTGGGAGATTTGGTGAAAGGTTTTACGTACCTTGGTCAGCATCCTCTTTGCTAGTATGTGATAATGGCGCTGCCAAATTCTCTGCCCGACCATCGTGGCAACAAGCACGCTGTAGAATATGCCGATGATGGTGAATAGTCCCAGGACGATGAGTCCCATAATGAAAAGAAGAGGCAGCCCCGCTTCGCCGGCACCTCCTCCAAAGCACCCGCATTCCCCCGCCGTACTCGCGCAGCTCTCAAAGCATGTCGTGCGATCTGTCCACATGCACAGCGTGCCCGGAAGATGACAGTCCGCGCACATCCTCGGAACATCAAAAACATATATAGTTTCAATTTATTACTTGCACATCCAAGAAACATCATTACACATTAATTACATACATATATATATATATATATATGTAGGACAAGCTAGGGCTTACCCAGGATGGCAGCAACAGAGGCATAACTCTCTGCACGATTGCGCCAAATCATTACGCACCCGACGATCATAACAAGTTATGAAGCATCCCGAAAGCCCAAGCAGAGCAAAGAACAATAGAGCCCCTGCAAAAACATATATTGATCCCCTGAAAGTAATTAATGAATAGCTTCAAACTTCATTAAACAAAATCATATATCACGAAACAATTCAGCGGTAGATGCAATTGACTTGGGTAAGCTTAACCCAAATTGCGCCCAACCACTCATTGTACAAGAAGTACTAGCCTCTGATACTTACTGACGACAAAAGAAAGTGACCACATGGCCAACACTGAAACACTTGAAAATCTCGACTACAACATTTTCGGTCTTTAACAACACTTCAGAAATGTTGCCTAAAACTGCAAACTGTTGCCTAAACATAAATAACTGTTGTCATAGGGTAGTGCCTAAGCCCGCGTTATCTATTCTCAAAGGCAACAGTTTTTCATACTTTTAGGCAACACTAGAAAAAAATGTTGTCTATTCCCTTATCAAAGGCAACATTTGTAAGGTAAACCTATTGCAACATTTTTGAAATGTCGTCTTTATGAGTTACATTTAATAAATGTTGCTAAAAGTATCTAATTAATAAAAAAAATTTAAATTTAACAAAAGCATACCCAAAAAGTAAACCGGAGTTCCTAGTAAAATGAAAATCATGAAATACAAATAGCACATCCAAAAAGTACACGAAATCCAAAATTAATCAACAATTCATATGTAGAATTTAAACAAAAAAATTGAATATATATTAATCATGATAAATTATACAATGTTATGCAACTATCTTTTAATTACAGTCTATCAAATTACATAAAAAATAACTAGACATCTAAAAAATAACTTAAACATCAAATGATCTTCATGGCCCATGGTCGTCAAGGAACTTCTCAGAATCTAGATACTTTTGTTCTGCTTTGAAAGTGAATGTCCAGAGACAAGAGCCAATATTTGCCTCGTCAAAATTGTCTTTCTGTCTTAGAACGATAAAATCTTGAGTGAGCAGCCCTTAGAGCCCTGACACAATCATCTGGCATTAGTACAACTGTAATATTGTACTCACTGCATCCTTGAGCGATAGCCCTTACATTTATGTTAGCTTACATGATAAATAAAAGCCCAACATCAGCAGGTAACACATACATGGATATAGCAGATAAATAGTTAGTACTTAGTAGTATGTATATATATATATATATATATACAAACTGCAATGTATGAAATCTGTAATGTATGAAAAGTGCAATTGCAATATATAATCATCTTCAGCTTCACCATATAGCTAGAGTAGATGTTGAACTAAACAAATAAAATATCCTAGTCCACAGAACATAGAGAGCATATTCATCAGCTTTCATCATATGGAGTAGATATAGTGTAATGGAAAACAATGGGAAATCAATGTAAAATTATTTCAGGCCACAAATCACTTAAAATCACAGACATGAATCATAAAATAGTTCATTATGAATGAAAAATTGATCGTCAAAAGTGAAATAAGCCAGAAGAGGAGATGTGGAGATTAATGAACCGTAATTATTACTGTATTCATATAACCACATACTTCTATAACCATATATTAGTCTTGAACTAATGTAGAAATGATCTGAGCGCATGTTAACTAATATTATGAAGTCATTAACAAAATAAAACAAAACAGAATGAATAAACCAATAATATATGAGTGGATAAAGTAATATATTAGTTGATAACTATATATACAATTCATTAACTGCTCTCACCAATAAATTACTCTTTAGATACAACTATAACTAAGCAAGCATTATAGAAAACATAACAAGCAAGGTTCAGGAGGCTGCAACCTTCAAAAAAATTCATGACATGGCATGAATCTAATTGACCATAGAAATCATATATGTTTCAGCTTCAGGAGGCTATCTCGGAGACGGCGATTTTTGTGGCGGGCTTGCTCTGCCGTGTCTGTTTTGCAAATGCGAGTCAGTGTTAGCGTATAGGGAAAAAGAAGCCTGTCATTTTCTGATCTGGAACATATGGAGGAGGGAGAGAAGAGGTAATATACCATTAAAATAAACTTGCAAAATTAAACCAAAATAAAGCCTGTCATCATAGATCAAAAGGTTGTTTGATAATTCTCTAAGTTGATTGGTATCATGAATATATAACCATTACTACTGCTCCAATATTTCCCTGCTTAATAATAAATTATAAGGTAAATAAAAATGGAAGAGGAAAAAAAGAAAGACACAGGTAGGTTCTCGATTAGTTTGAAACCGGATTTGAACTGAGAACGGCTAGAATCAAACCATATTGCCCGGTTTAAGGACAGTTCTTGACAGGTTCTTAGTTTGTGTGAAATGGAAAAAAATTAAATTATCAAATAATTAAATTGAGGAATCGATAATATCGTTTCCTTGGTATAGGAGCTAAACTCACATTGAAATCATTAAACGGAGAAGTGGAAAAAAGCAATCATGATCTCAAGAATTTGAAACCCACCCTCAATCCCGAGCAGGTCACCAAACACCTAAACCCAATAACATCTTTATGTGTTTGCTTAGGTAAAAACATCCCTCCTAAAATTTCTAATATGTGCCTTCACCTCCTTGTAATTACTTGATCAACCACAAATCCTCCTCCTCCTGGACTGATTTCTCTATGGTTCCTTCCCATCGTGGCCATACACATAAGTTGTTGCGGATGCAATAGATATATGCGGCACGATTGCAATAGTGTTGATCAGTAGCCTGCAACGAATAATAACTACATGAATATTATTAATATAATGAAATAGAAGGGTTTAAATATTTAATATTTGTAAAATCTACTTCAGCTGGTTGATTTTTTTTTGCAAATTGCTGCTGCAGTTTGCAAAAACTGCTACTGCTGGCAGAATTTTTTTGCAAACAGTTGCTGCAGTTTGCAAAAACTGCTGCTGTTGGCAGCAGTTTTCACTTACAATGGTCTACTCATTGGGCCTATTTGGGGTGCAATTATTGAGCAAGTTACCTGTGCAACATAACATCCGCATGGTGAACTATATAATACACATTCTAGATATCCTTGTAGGATCAGGAAACATCAATTTCAACTGCATTAATAAAGAAACAAATATAAATTATGTGGACAAAAAGTAATGATGAGATAGAAATTAAAACAAAAGCATTTATAAGTAAGGGCAGTTACTCATTAGGATAAAAGTTACTGATCATAGATATGTTCAAATTTGGTGATGGCTTATTACACCATCTAGGATATGTTCAAATTTCATAGAATGGAAGTACTAATTAAATATACAAAAGTGTAAGTATAACAACCCTATCCATCGAATAAAAATGTTTTTATGACCCTCTTCCATAAGCACGACAACAATAAAAAATTCTTATTTTACTAATTAAATCCCCTTAATAACTTCCTCTAGAAATGCCATCAAGCATGTTTCAATGATAACCATTAGGAAACCCAATGCATCAGTAGATGTTGGGAAACAACCCTGTTTTTTTTTCTGTTATTAACACTGCATAACATAGTGCAACAATTATTGGACATCAAAACACTTTGCAATGCAATTAGTATCTCTGAAAGTAACTCAGGCTATTACGATAAAAGATGCTAAAATGTTACCAAAGATGCTAAAACATTACCATATAATTCACTGAAAGCTCAAGATACTCATTGGCAGTGTTGTGAGGGAGTTCCTAATACATATAGCAATAAGATCCATTAAAAATATCACAAAATAGGAAATCAAAAGCACTCAGAATGACAAAAATCCAAGAACATGATAAACGAAGTGAAATAAATTACGGATTGAGGTCCTAATATCATCATCTTAACAAAAAATAGGAATGAAAAATGAAGATCAAAGTAATGGAATTGTGGAGGCTGAGAATGGAGAAGGTGATGAGTCGGTTTCATACCTTGGACTGGAAAACTTTGAACGCCTTATGCTTATAGAGGAATGGATCTTATTGCTTAAGGTAGTAATAGAAGCAGGTAGTAATAGAAGCACCTGTTGAGAAAAAGAGAGAAAATGTGGTGAAGGAGTTCTTAATACAGAGCATTGCATATGGATCATCATGACTGTTGGTTGTTGATTTCGTTGACCAGGTCAACGGATTTTAAATGAATTTTATATATATATGTTTTTATTGAGGAGAGAGGTGTCCCGCATTTAATGCGGAGAGAGAGTAGGAGGTGTTTATGTTGCCTATAAATAGTCTTGTTGTTTTGTAAAGTGTGTGCAAAAGTTGAATAGAAAAGTTGAGTTCTTTTCTTTTCCTGCGTACAGGAGAGAGAGAGAGAGAAAAGCTTTGGCTTTTAGTTCCTGCGAATAGGAACTAGAGAGAGAAAAGAGGGCTATTATTATTCCCGTAGGAAACAGCCAGCTCTCGCCACCTACGCAGGAAACAGCCTGATCTCGCCCAGTTTTTCATCTCGCGGCAGCAGCTCTTGCCTGCCCCTCGCGAAGGAGAAGGAGCAGCAGCTCGCCAAGTTGATCTCGCCGGAATAGTGGAGTGGAGCAGCGCTCGCGCTTGAAGTAGAGAAGGAGCATCTCGCCGAGTAGAGATCTCGCGTGGAGACTCTCGCCCACTGCTATCTCACCGGGCCAGCTCGCATAGGTGTTCTCGCCGTGAGTTAAGGGAAGAGCTCGCCTGAAGGAGAGGAGGATCTCGCCGGAAGTTTGGAGGAAGGTACTCGCCGGGTTGTCATCTCGCCTGGTGGTGTAGTGTGAGATCTCGCCGGAGAAGACGTCGGAGCTCGCCGGCGCGTGTGGAGGTTGTACTCGCCAGTGAGAGTGGAAGGGATCGCCGAGAGTTGTAGGTGCTCGCCGGAGTGGTTGTGTTTGCTAGTGCGAGGTGATTTCGCCGTGGTGCCTTGTAGAGGTGAAGGAAGAGGTGCTCGCAGTAGAAGACTTCGCGTATCCCGTATAGCTTCCAACAATGACCAATAATTAAAACTTCCATTTCATGTATCGAGGAAGACACCATAAAAACATAAGATAACAAAATGATGATTTAAGTGGAGAAATCATTTGAAGATGTACCTCCCAGCTCTCACAATAATAATTCTAGTAATAAAGAGTAAAAAAATGTAAAATTCTGCACATGAAAAAAATTTGAAGGAAATAAGGAAACTGTGGTTTTCTGTTTTGACTTGTGCACTTGATTAAAAGTGATTAACGATGAACTTAAGTCGTCTACAATAGCAGCAAAATATGAGCACATCTATAATTTAATCAAAGACTTAGAAGAATCAAATACGGAATCCAATATACTCTAATAGAAGTTAAAACAGAAAAAAAAAGTGACAACTCATAAAATTTGTATACCTTTTATAGCATACTTTGATATAGGAATATCGAAATTGTTAAAAGGTGGAAAATAGATAAATGAACCGCATCTCTGAAATAAAAAAATTTCTATAATTACATGAACATTATAACTCTTCTATCAATTGGCCCGAACACCTTCACCTCTTCCAAAAAAATTACTCTGTCAAGAACGTAGGATTCTTGTAAAAAATTCTACTTAATTGAAATATTTTGATCATAGGTTGGGCTTCTTATAAATTTTGCTTATCCAGGAGCAAAATTTGAGGGCGTTGAATTGGTCTCAGAAGCAAAGGCCCGCAACTTATTAGAGACTTCTCCCAAGCTATGACCGAAAATGTCCATCATTTGAGGGCGATAAAAAACCAACTGAGAGTAAATTTAATCTATTAGATAAATTAAATGCAAAATAGAAATCTAGGAATATACAAACAATGTTAGATAGGTCATGCCTTGAAATCGAGTTTGGTAGTCATTTTCCTTGCAAACCTGTAAGAAACAGTGGAAGACGCTGGTGGCAAATTCCAAATGACCAAAATATGCATAACACGCAAAGATTTATAGGTCAAAGAAATGAAATTGTACCATGTTCTACTCAGATACCAGTCATGGTGTTACATCAAATTAAGCTTCTCATAGGCATTTCCTCAAACAGCTACCTTGCATCTTAGGTTAAACTGCATCTTGAAGAGCAGGGATTTCTTGAATAGCACTGGATTTTTACTAAACCTCTTAGAAATGAAAAACTAAAATGAAAAAATGGAATACATGTCCCATTCTTATCAATAGCAGTGGATTTCTTCAATATCAGACCATCTTCACCTAGCAGTAAATGTGGAGATGAAGCATTGGAGGCTAAGATATTAATAAATCATAAGTTTTTTATAATATTCAATGTTGGAGATGTGAAATCTGATCCTACTGATAATTAACTCACTACTTTCATAGATCCAACTCCACGCTGAGTTGGCCGGAGGATTCGGAGGACAACGCCCCGAATAATATTTTTGCAGTTGTATATCTACTGTTTCCTGATTGCCCTTGATTTCTGGTATAAAAATGCTTCCTTTATAATCGTAACTGGATTGGGCAAATTATATATCTAACCACGTAAATCTCTGTGCTTGACATTTTTTTGTTTGTTTTTTTAACTTCGTTCCTGAGATTCAGTTGGTGAGATGCATGAAGAATGATATCGACAGGGAAAATATGAATTAAAATCGTAACTGGATTGGACAACAAAGTTTTTTCTTAGACGGAAGAAAGCAATGCAAGAGAAAAGAACGAAGCGTAATCGAAACCATGCGTGAACGATGCTTCAGCGGTGCGAAGTTTAACCCTATCTGGCCGTCGTGAATGCAACTAGCTAGAGAGGGAAAACTCACCTGGAATCGCTGGAGGAGAGCTTCGATATTGCCGGAGGAGAGCACCGACCAGAAGATCTGCCGAACAAGAGGAGGGGGTTTCGCCGTTTCGCGCGAGGGTTAGGGCTCGGGGGAGGGGGCGCTGTGGAGTTTTTAGATTTTCCCGTGATCAAGTGATTAAAGCTTGAGTGCGCTCGATCAAGTGATTAAAGTTTTTAGATTTTCCCGTGATTAAATTAAGAAGTATATATTTTTAGATTTTATTTTAGGCCTGCGAATAGCAGATTTTTTACTGTGCTTAAGTGAAATTGGTTGAGAGATTTTTTTAACTAAATAAATATTATTTTTCGCTGCGCTTTAGTGAAAACTTCTTAAAACATATTATCTTTCGCTGTGTTTTACAGAAAACGCCGAAATATTAATATCCATCGCAACGCTTTCTAAAAGACTGCAAAAAAAACAAGGCTTACTATAAGTTTAATTTTAATTATAAATTTATGGTTTGTGAATAGCTATTTCAGGTGTTCGAATAGTAATTGAAAGTTGTAGGAACATTTTTAATGTGTTACAAAATATTATTTTAAAAGGCAACACCGCATAATTGTTACTTATAGTGAGCCAACAAATACAACATTTCAAAACTGTTCCCAATAATGAATAAGGGAACATTTATTGAATGTTGCGACACAAATGTTGCCTAAAACTGCTACTTTATGGCAACATTTACAAATTGTTCTCTATTCTATGTTTAGACAACATTTTTTAAATGTTGTCAAATAAAGTGTTGCTAAAGGCAAAAAATGTTGTAGTCTCTTACAATACTAAGTATACTTTTCTATGTTTTTGGAGTAATCGCGCTAGCCATTTATGGGATATAGATCATTTCTCCATAACAACTCGCAAGCATCTCATGAGCACTGCCAGATCTTCCTTTTTCTATGGAGAAGTACAATCATACCGATAAGCGTGGCGCGATAAATCTTGCCACGCAAGTATCGGTGGCCTCACTTATCTATGGGGACGTTGATGTAATCCGGGATCTCAAAATCGTTTTTAAATAATAAATGTGAGTTCTTTTTTAAATATGGAGCGCAATAGGCCTGGGGCGATAAATTTTGATTGAGGCTCATGGATAGATACCTGACCCTATTATCACTTAATCAAACACCCTATCTCGGCCCCACGCCGATAATTCTATAGACTTTTTCTCTATCAACTGACAAACAAAGAAAATTATCTCACCCTTCTAAATCATTGACCGTGAAACTGTGGGAGAAGAAATTTTTACCACCCCTTAGGAAAAGTGTTCCATGTTGTGCATATAGCTGGAGGACTGTCAGCTATTGAGGAGCCTATTGAAATAAGGATTCATGCAGCCTATTATTACCACTCAATTACTGATGAAGGGGCTGCTGTTTAGAGATCAACCGCCGGTTTTAATCAAGTGGTTGATTACCATCTCCACCAACAATCCATAATAGCATTTCTTGATTCATTTTATAGCACCGAGATGTCATCCGGAGATAAAGAGTTTCTTTACAAGCTACTTTATGCAGCTATAATTGGATTTAAGTTTTCATGTATAGATGTACATGTGGACGAACTCTAGGTAAAAAAAACCCATGAATTTATGACTAATTAATCATGAATTTTAATGTAATTCATTAAATATTGTTGAAGAGTGATATCACAAGTGAAAATTTAGGTATGAGTTTAAGTTGAAGTTTGTGTATTGGTTAATGATACATAATGAACTTAAGAGGATAAAATTTAAGTGATCTGATTCATAGAATAGAAGTTTAATGATAAGAATACAACAGTCCGGACCCAAAGTCCCCTCGTAAGCACTATCATCGTAGTCTTGCTCGTGTCTATGGTCTAGGTAGCCCTAAGTGATATTTCAGTAATTTCACTGTATGCTCACTCTCGCTTATTTAAGACAGTGGAGAAGAGTCATTTAGGTATATGGGATCATTGTCTTATTTAGGTCCTCACATAAGAGAGGAGCTCTTAGGGGGAATCCTGCCCTCAAGAGTTAGATATCAAGCATACATTGATATATTGTATCGCAATTTCTATTAATCTACTTTGCGCTTGCTATGATGATAGCAATTAGCTATCAATTGGTCCGACCTACCGCCCAGTTAGGGTTCACTACGGAACCATAATTCGACTTTTGGTCTGCATCCTAGCCCATTTGGCATGCCCTAGCCGATTCCGCGCATTTGCGTGCTCTATATCCAGTTCTTTGAGCACATCATTTGGGGGGATTCCACATGGATTGAAACCTCGAGCGTTTATCACCTGCTGTGTGCTACCACTGATGCCTTGCCTCATGATGTTGTGTCTTGCGACTCAACACATGGCTGCCCCAGTCAGCCACACAACAACAGTAAATGATGGTGTTCGTCTTTCCGTCGCAATTTCTTGTCTTTCCACTCTCCCTATCATCCGCATCAGCACGCCTCCATGCTCGTAAACTGCGGTCTCTGGTGTTGCTCCATTCCGAGCTCCTCTCACACTCATGAATCCATATTAGCGTTCGCTCCTCTCGAGTCCAATCCGCGCGTCAACCGCCACCTCCCTCCGCCTCTCCTTCATCTCCTCTGTTATATGCCCTGGGCAGTTGTGATGTGACAGGATGAAGGAACGAGCGAGATCATAGAAATTGGGTAGGCGGCGAGAAGTTAAATACCGAAAAGAGCTGCTCGTTGGAGTCGGAAGACATCCGGATCTGTGGAGATGGGTTGGAACTTGGAAGACATTCCAATGTTCAAGGGGGGCACTAAAGAGAGTGTCAAAATCATGAATATGTTCAGTAGGAGATGCTAAAGTGAGTTGCTAAAATATGTCGTAGAGTTTCTATAAATTATCTCCAGGTAAGTACAACGATCGAAGATGAGACCATGCCTCCTTAGCAGTTTGTAGGGACATGATAGGCGTGGAGCATCAGGTGTCCATGGAGCTTGATAATCATACTATGACCTTGCTTTCATTTTGAATAATGGCTCGTATGTGGCATCCTTGGTATCCGGAGGTGTGTTCGTCAAGTGGCAGTGAAGTCCTTTACTGCTTAAAACTTTCTCGACAGCATTAGACCATAGCAAATAATTGGCGGCCTCGGTGAGAAATATTTGTGAGACGTAAGTCGGTCTTGAAGCATCAAGAGGAGCCAACTTAGTGTGCTTGCCATGAGAAGATGTTGGTGTCAAGTGAAGATCAGCAAGCACCAAAGCGAAATGTGTTGATGCGAGAGGTGCTTTGGTCGGGCAAAGGACGAGTGTTTGACGAGAGAAGATCGCGCGAGAGTTTCTCGTGGGAACTACTTGCAAGAGATGATCACGCGAGTGTTTCTAGGAGAGAGATGGCAGGTGAGGTTTTGGGAAAGAGATTGTGCGAGAGGTTCTAGCGAAAGAGATTCACGTGAGAATTTTGTTGGATCGGTAGGCGCCCTTAGAGGGGGGGTGAATAAGGGTTTTTAAAAACTTTTGATATCTTCTGAATATTTTAGAAAAAAACTTTGATTATTAAACTAAAGAAGATCAAGACATAACAAGTGAAGTAAAAGTAAAGACATGATTTTATTAACTTGAGATGCATGATTACAAAACTTGATCTCTTATCGAAGCTAGAAATCAAAGCTAATAGAAAAATGCTCCTTTTTGTTTTCTATCCCGACTCGCTTCCCCACGAACCGGTGGCCCTAGCCTATCCTCCCCGGATTCAGCCTCAAGCCGCTCTAGCCAACCCTTCCCCGGATGTGGCCTCGAGCACCCCCTAGACCTAGCCTAGATCTAGTTGCCAACACGAGGCGAGTTTCCCCCTAAGTCCTACCCAGACCTAGTCGCCAACACGAGGCGATTTCACCAACCGTTTACAAGAAAAATATGAAATGAAAATAAATAAATAAACTCCCTTCTGAAGTTGGAGGCGAAGATTCGATGTAGAATAAGCGTTGTAGAAGCGAACTTTGTTTGGATCCGGCGTGATGAGATTCTCCTTCAGAAGTTTGCAGAACTTTGGTAGGACTTCAACTTTCGGCCAAGATAGCCTCTGGAATTCTAGCACTCTATCTCTCTATAATATCTCTCTGATGTGTGTATGAAACGAGAGGAGAGGAGTCCTTTTTATAGCCTCAGTGCTACGCCTGCGCTAACGCTACCGCCGGCGCTATCCCATATTAGGACATGTTTTGCGCGGCAGAATCTTCAATCCGAGGAAACAATTCCTCCTTGCCAACTGTGTGCGTAGCTACCGCCTGCGCTATCGGCTACCGCCAGCGCTATCCCATATTAGGACACATTCTGCGCGGCAGAATCTTCAATCCGAGGAAACAATTCATCCTTGCCAACTGTGTGTGTCGCTACCGCCTGCGCTATCGACTACCGCCAGCGCTATCGGCTACCGCCAGGCGCTATCTTCTTCCATAAGTTCTCCCGAAATTGCGCTATCATCGCTAGCGCCAGGCGCTAAGTGCGACCGTCGATGCTAGTGGGAGACTTGGAATTGCTGGCTCAAAATTAGGGGCAACCATCCTTGAGTCATGTAGACTTTGATTTCCTGCACACTTAAACACACAAGATCAAATACACATAGGATTTGTTATTCTCAAACCTAGGAGATGCGGAAGACCATGTTTCAACAAACTCCCCCTTTTGATAATAACAAATCCATTAATGATAAATCAGAGCATTAATAAATAAGCATGATGAAACTACATTTGTGTGTGTGAGAGAGTGATGACTTAGGATAATTATTGATTTTTAGCATTTAGAATTGCTCCCCCTAAATACATGCTCCCCCTAAGTGAATGCTCTCCTAATATGTAAGCTATCATCTTAATTAAGCATTATAGTTTGATAGTAGATTAATATTTATCATGTTAGTTCTCCCCCTTTTATTATTAGCAAAAGCGGGTAAGGAGACATCACCAAAAAGTTAATAATAAGATAAAAGCATGATCGAGCTTGTAGAGAATGAGAAAGAGTTTTAGAGTTATTTTCATCACAATATAGTCATAAATCATAGTTTGTAGCATAACCAAATAGAAGGTAAATGTAAAGTTGCGGAAGACTTAGAAAAACATCTTTTGTAAGACATGATAATTAAAAAATATAGGAGTTTAATTTTATAAAAAAGATGTTTTGTAAATATTTTAAAATCAGTAAGAAATTAACCAAGCATGAAATAATGATATCAGCAAAATAGTACTACAATGTTATGTTCAATCATAGTTTCAAAACATACTAAACATTGTAGAAGGCATGCTAGGTTATCTAGTGCATTTCATAAGTAAAGAATAATATAGAATTAGCATTAGGATCCAATACTCATGAGAAGAAGTGTTATGGAAGATAATGATGTGCACATAAGTGTATTTTTGAGTAGAGTAAACACATGTTTTAATCAAAAATACAAGTAATATGTAAAGTAAGAGCACAATAAAACACAAATAATTTTACTTCCACAAACTTCAATGAACGAAAAAAAATATACAACAACCAAGGTGCTTTGCACACACAATGCTCATTAAGACTTATCAGGCTGCAAAGTAGTGCTTGGGGGATCACCTAGTTTTATTCTTCAAGATTGATTTTTATTGTGATCCGGTATACTTAAGAATAAGTGGTTTTTTATTTTGAAAGAAAGTTATGGTTTGCACAAGATACTTTACTATTCTTTCCAAGGTGCTTAACCTCACAACGCTTATTAAGACTTATCAGGAGGTTCAAGTAGTGCTTGGTGGAGTTATCTTTGTCACTTTATTTTATGATTTTTGTCTTGTACAAAGTTCTCTGAATACACTTGTTTTGCAAACCAAGATAATTTATGAGAAAGATAACCACTTTTCTTAATTTTTAAAAGTGCAAATAAAGGAGTGTAGGTAAGATACTTGTGTAATTTTAATTCATAGTACTAATACAAAACATACACAAGCATTCTTAAATTAAGCACAAATGTAGACAATGCCAAAATAAGTGAGTGAATAAAGATCATTATCTAACATAAAATATTTACTCATACTTAGAGGCATGCTACGCATATAGTTCTACACAACTTTCAATATAATTGATGCACATGGTAATAGATATATCAAAGCATGATGAAAACAATGTTCAAAGAGTTTGAAAAAATAAAGAGCAACATTATAGAAGTTTTAAAGAATAGATTAAATCATGCTTGATTTTCATAGGAAAATCCATACAGTTTTTTTTTATAGTTTTAGTGTTTTATATTTTTGTATTTGATTTTATTTTGCAAAAGACATAACCTTTAAACAAAAAGCAAAACATATTTTTTGTAATTTGTCTTTTGTATTTTTGTATTTGATTTTTCAAAAATTAAATAGAATTAGCAGTGCAAAAATAGATAGTGCATATAGAATAATATATTTTTAGGAATTTTTTAAAATTTTAAAAATACAGAAAAACAAATATGCACGTTAGCGCTGGCGTTAGCACTAGCGCGGGAAACAGTACACGATTTTTTATGATTTTGAAATTTGTAATTGTTGATCTTGATTAAGTGTCACAATAGTAGTTTCATGCTGAAATCTCAGATTTTTAGGAGATGTTTTTGATGGTTAAAACTTGCAAAAATTGTGTTTTGTGAATATGTTTTAACACGAAAGATCTAGGACACCTAACTCAAGTCGTAATAATCGAAATCTTGCATCGGGAAGAGGTTTAGTAAATATGTCAGCGAGTTGAGAGTCCATGCCAATGAAGCTTACTTTTACATGCTCTTTCTTAATGTGATCCCTAATGAAATGATGACGAACATCGATGTGTTTGGATTTAGAGTGGTGTACAGGATTATATGTGAGGTCTATTGCACTTTTGTTGTCACATTTAAGATCAATGTTTTTAAGATGAAATCCAAAATCCTCTAATGTTTGACTCATCCATAAAGCTTGTGCACAACAGCTACCAAGTGCGATATATTCGGCCTCCGTGGTGGAGAGTGCAACCGAAGATTGTTTTCGACTAGACCAAGCTACTAAAGAGGGTCCTAGAAAGTGACAAGTACCGCTAGTGCTTTTTCGATCTAGTGAACACCCGGCGTAGTCCGAATCGGAATAGCCGTGGTGTAACACCCCGGTTTTGTGGAGCGGAGAGTTAACGTCGAGAAGGCGAATTTTTTTCTTGACGCACGATCGTGCGTTTTCTTAGCGCACGATCGATCCGACCGTGCGTGCTCTCCGACGAGCAAAAATGGTGTCTCTGTCGTTAGTCGTGCGTTTTAACGCACGGTCGTGCGTTCGACCGTGCGTTCGGTAACAGATCCGTAAAACAGCGATTTTTGGGCGTCCGATGGGATTAGATCTTGATCGGATGACCCAAATGATTCGCTGGGGGGACTTAGGGCGTGGATGAGGGGTTATTCCCTCATTCTTTGAAGTCCTTTCTCTCTCTTAGGTTGGAGAAAGGAGAAGGGGACAAGGAGGAAGAAGAAGTAGAATCCGCCATTGTTGGAGCTTCGGAGCTCCGTTCGCCGATCCGAGACCGGCAACGCGTAGAGGACGTCGAGACGCTTCTTCTTCTCTGTTTGTTTGCAAGCTTCTCATGGCTAGGAGGAGATCTCAAAAGGTAACGACATTTCTCCTCCCGGTCTTTAGGATGCGTGCATGGCATCCCTTATTTTCTGCATTTTTGGCACCGGATCCGTCGAGTGAGAGGGATCCGGGTCGCCTTGGTTTAAAAGGAACCATCGGGTTGATTGAGTTCGTCCCTGACATGATTTGCACTAGAGATCCTCTCCGTTAGCGGATTAGGCATTGTGGGTGAAGCCGGATTTGTGACCGTTGGTCCGATTCGGTGATGTTGAATGACGCGCATATTAGGGGTTTTGTTAGAAAACCGATTACGGCGAACTCGTCATTGTGATGCCCTTGTAGCTTCGTGTGGTAACGAATGTTGAGTTTTGGGCGGGGAAATAATGTGCGGATTATGGGGCTTGTTATGCCTAGGGTTGTGCGAAGGCGCGATTGGTCTTTGTGGTCGGCTGGCTATCCCGTGAAAACTGAGATTCACGCGTGGAGAGTGTCCCGGCAAGATTAGTCCCTTCGGTGTTGACTAACGAGAATGTCTGTGCTACAGATGAGTCCGGTGACGGTCGTCAGGCGAGGCAATCGGTGGACGTTGTCCCGAGTGTAAGTCCAGGGCCTTGGGACGTTTTGTTTAAGCCAGAATTCTTAGTATCGGTCTTTGTGTGTTGTTGGCGGCCCGAGCATGTGAGCTGTTAGACAAGCCTGATGGCGTGGTGAGCCAGGCGAGGTGGGTCTCAGTGAGAGCTCTTGGCTTTGGGGCTACGATGCCCTTGTGGGGAAATAATGAGTACCCTTATGTTGGTGATGTATGATGATGTGTTAGATTCATACGCTTTAGGGTGCCTTGGGTGAAACCCGGGTTTGCATTCATTTTGCATTGTTAGGCCCCTTTTATTACCTGCTCAACATAGAAACGTGGATGATATTTGTGACACTCATGCATGTATTTATGTTGCTTTTCTTTATGTACATTGCATACGAAGTGCTGACTTGCAGGGTGAAGTAGTTCCCCGGGGTCCCCTAGGACGGCCGGGAGGAGGGATGTTGTTACACCGTTTGTAGTCAGCCATAGCTGACCCTCGTTTACCGCTCTTTGTGATTTGGTTGCAGGGCAAGAATTGCAGGCTGGACCCAGCGCGCCGGCCAAGAAGGCCTAAAGCCTCATGAAGTGCTTAGTTGTTTTCTGCATTACTTTCTTCATACCTTGTTATATCCGGCTTGCATGCCGAGGTAGTTTAGGAAAAATTATCTTTCCCCTTTTGTTGGGATGTCTTATTAGTATTGAATGTTTGATTATTTGGACGTTGGTTTTGTAAGGCCTTAAGGCCAGTTGGACTCCTTTGTACCGTGGACAATCTCTGTGGTTTTGGTTTGTTTCCGCTGTGTTATCTGAGTTTTGAGATTGGGTAGTTAATATCATCTGTTAATACCAAAGCTGTGGCGGTTATATGTTGTGGGGTCCCGGCCGGACCTATATTATATGGTCATTACAGGGGAGGTGTTACAATTTGGTATCAGAGCTAGGTTTGAGTATTCTTGCGAGGTCTAGTATATTTGGATCGCGTAAGAGATTGTCCACATAGGAGTATTGTGCGGGATCATGAGTATCCCTGTGTTCGAGTCTTGCGATTAGAGCCTGATGAGCTTTTATTTTCCTTGCTTATGCTAGGATGTTGGCGACGATGCGGGGATGTCGAGGAGGCCAGAGGAGCCTTCGGGGAGCAGTGCTACTGCTCCAGGCCTCATGAATGTGGTCATGTCCCCGGCTGATTTCTGTCGCATGCTAGCGGAGGCAATGGTAGCGGCTCAAGCTGGAGCGATGCCACAGGTTCCTACGCCGGTGGTGCAAGTTGCGACCCCTGTCACTCCGGCGGCTACGCCGGATACATCGGATGTCGAAGTAAGGCAAGCAGAGCCTTTAGCGGAGAGAGCTGTTCCGATGGGTGATCGATTCATGAAGTACTTCTTGAGTTTCCACCCTCCGACATTCAAGGGAGTTGGCACTCCAACGGATGCCGAGGATTGGCTTTCGAGGATCCAGGAACTCTTGAAGGCAGTTGAGACCCCAGAGGAGAGGCAGTCTCACTATGCGAGTTTCATGTTAGAGGGCGATGCAAAGTTGTGGTGGGTGAACCATAACGGTCGCCATTTTGTTGGGCGTGTTCCGTCCATGGAGGAGTTCGGGAACGCTTTCCTCAAGCATTATATTCCGGCCTCGACAAGGTTAGCACTACAGCGGCAGTTTTTGCATTTAGTGCAGGGTGAGAAGACAGTGGATGAATATCTGCAAGAGTTCACTCGGTTGGGTCGTTATGCGGGAACGACTATGGCAGATGATGAAGAGAGAGATAATCTCTTCTATCATGGGTTGAGGGAAAATTTAAGGCAGCCACTCATAGCCTTGAAGAATGCAGGATTTTATGAGTTGGTCGAAGCCGCTCGCACATTGGAGAGCGACATGGAGCGAACCCAGCGGCGAAAGGGTTTTGCGGCAAAGTAGGGAGAAGGAAAGCCTTCTCAGTCTCAGTCTCAGTGGAAGTCCGAGGGCAGCCGATGGAAGAAGAAGCCCCGTCCTAGTAGGCCTGGGGAGAGAAGTGGCGCACCTTCGGGAGATTTCTGCTCCAAAGGTCCGTTTACTTGTTACAAGTGCGGCAAGGTGGGTCACATAAGTCGGTTTTGTACCGAGGGCGGAGCTGAGCAGGAGCCGAGGCAGGAACAATCGGTGCGTTCCGGTCCTAGTGTTGCAGAGAAGGGGAAAGCGGCGGAGTCAAGTGCTTCGCGGTTCCCTCCAGTGCAGCCGAGAGCGTATAATCTTGGGCAGCAGGAAGCGATACGTCAACCCGACGTGGTGACAAGTACGAAAAGTTTAAGTTTTCGTTTGTTACTATAATGTAGGTTGCAGCCTTTCATGTTTGTTTTGCACGTGGTTAGATTTCGTGCTAGTTTCGGGCTATCCCTCTCGGGTGTTGTTCGACACGGGAGCGTCACACTCTTTCCTTGCGGAAAGTTTTATCCGGAAGATTGATGCTGAGTTCGTAGAGGCAGAGGTGGAGCTGAATGTGCGCATGCCGAATGGGTCTTTCATGACTACCATGAGGAAAGGACGCATCGTGATGCAAATTGGCAATAGTGATTTCGTGTTGGTAGCAGCGATTCTGCTACTAGCCGAATTCGATGTTATCTTGGGGATGGACTGGCTTGCGGAGCAGCGAGCTATTATCGACTGCCAGTTGAAGGTGGTAACCCTGAGAGGTGAAGGTAGAGCAGAGGTCAAGTTTGAAGGCCTAAGCGGAGTGGCTTGCTCCCTGATTTCCGCTATGCAAATGAGGCGTGCGGTAAATCAAGGAGGCGAGGCGTTTTTAGCTTTGTTGGAGACTCACTCCACAAAGTTGGCTATTAGAGAAGTTCCGGTGGTGGAAGAATTTGAGGATGTATTCCCCGAGGAGCTTCCGGGAGCACCTCCTCAGCGTGAAATTGATTTCTCGATAGAGTTGGTACCGGGTGCGAGGCCGGTGTCGCGTCCTCCGTTTAGGATGGCACCGAAGGAACTGGTCGAGCTAAAGGTTCAGTTGCAAGAGTTGTTAGAGCATGGGTAAATTAGGCCCAGCTCTTTGCCGTGGAGCGCGCCGGTATTGTTTGCGAAGAAAAAGGACGGAAGTATGCGGTTGTGCATTGACTACTGTGAGTTAAATAAGTTGACCGTCAAGAATAAATATCCGATTCCCCGAATCGATGATTTGTTCGACCAGTTAGTGGGGTCGGTGGTGTACTCCAAGTTGGATTTGAAATCGGGGTACTACCAGTTGAAGATTCGAGAAGAGGACGTTGCCAAGACAGCATTTGGGACTCGGTATGGACACTACGAGTTTTCGGTGATGCCGTTCGAACTGACGAACGCGCCGTCTGTGTTCATGGATTTGATGAACAGGGTTTTTCGCCCGTTCTTAGATTCGTTCGTGGTGGTGTTTATTGATGATATTTTGGTTTATTCAAAATCGGAGGCAGAGCATGAGTCTCACTTGAGGCAAGTATTGCAGACTCTAAGGGAGAATCAGCTTTATGCTAAGTTCTCAAAATGCGAGTTTTGGATCGAGAAGGTGGCCTTCTTGGGTCACATAATTAGTGGAGATGGGGTGGCGGTAGATCCAGCGAAGATTGAAGCCATTAGGGATTGGCCTGTATTGAGAACCGTGGCGGAAGTCCGGAGTTTCCTTGGACTAGCCGGTTATTATAGAAGGTTCGTGGAGAACTTTTCGCGGATGGAGTTGCCCCTCACCACTCTCACTCGCAAGGACCAAAGGTTCGTATGGACACCAGAGTGTGCCCATGCATTTGAGAATTTGAAGGAAAGGTTGGTGTCTGCTCCAATCCTTAGTCTTCTTAGTGGGACGGAAGGATTTCAGATTTTCAGCGATGCGTCAGGTTGCGGGTTGGGTTGCGTGCTGGTGCAGCACGACAAGGTGATCGCTTATGTGTCAAGGCAGTTAAAGACTCATGAGAGGAATTATCCCGTCCATGATCTGGAGTTGGCGGCGGTAATCTTTGAGCTAAAATTGTGGCGGCACTACGTTTATGGTGCGAAGGTGGAGATCTTCACGGATCACAAAAGCCTGAGGTATCTTCTAGACCAAAAGGATTTGAATATGCGGCAGCGTAGGTGGGTCGAGTTCCTTGGGGACTACGACGTGGAGATTCAGTATACGTCGGGTAAAGCCAACGTGGTGGCGGATGCCTTGAGTAAGAAGTACTCCGGGCAAGGTAATTGGATGGAGGCGCATAACGAGCGTTTGATTCGAGACTTGGAGTCTCTTGACATTTCTTGTGTGGCTAGAGGTGAGTCTAGCGTAGCTCGTTTGAACTGGATTGCAATGCAGTGTGATATAACGGATCGAATCCGAGAGGCGACCAGTGCGGACGAGAAGTGCCAACAGTTGGTGTTGGAGGCTCAGCAAAGCGAAGGCACTGCTTTTGAGATGGTTGGTGGGATTTTAAAAAGAGACGGAAGGGTCTGTGTTCCGCGTTTTGGCAAGCTTCGCGAGGAGTTGATGTTCGAGGCTCACTTTACGAAGTACTCCGTTCATCCAGGAAGTACAAAGATGAACGCGGATTTGAAGAAATCTTTTTGGTGGCCTGGGATGAAGCGGGATGTAGCCGAGTACGTGAGCCGATGTCAGACTTGTGCCTTGATGAAGGCTGAGTGCCAAAGGCCCGGTGGGTTCTTGAAGCCTCTTCCCATCCCCGAATGGAAGTTCGATGACATCTCTATGGATTTTGTGCATGGTTTGCCTCGATCGCAGCAGGGTAACGATGCGATTTGGGTGATAGTGGATCGCCTGACAAAGGTAGCCCACTTCATTCTGAATCAGAAGGGCGATGGCGTGGAGAAGCTCGTGGAGATTTATGTTCGAAACATTGTGCGGTTGCACGAGATTCCGAAGAGCATCGTTAGTAATCGCGATGGGCGGTTCACCTCGAAGTACTGGAGATTAGTGCAGAAAAGTCTAGGCACAAAGCTCAAGTTTAGTACCGCGTTCCATCCGCAGACCGATGGTCAGATGGAGCGAACGAACCGTACGTTGGAGGACATGTTGAAGATGTGTGCTCTCGACTTTGGCAAAGGTTGGGAAGACCACCTTTTCATGGTGGAGTTCGCCTATTATAATAATAGCTTCCAGGCGAGTATCAAGATGGCGCCATACGAAGCTTTATATGGAAGGAAGTGTTGAACGCCGATGTCTTGGGCAGAGGTGGGAGACACTAAGCTTTTGGGAAATCAAGTGGTGGAAATGCTTGCGAGATTGTGCGGACGATTCAGGAGCGCATGAAGGTTGCTCAGGATCGTCAAGCGAAGTATTTTAATGCGCGCCACAGAAACGTGGAGTTTACAGTGGGCGACATGGTCTACTTGAAGATGAAACCGTTCAAGGGTGTTTCGCGGGTGCGGCGACTCAAGAAGTTGAGTCCGCGATATTTGGGTCCGTTCGAGGTTACGGAACGTATAGGTGAAATGGCCTATCGTTTGGCGTTGTCTGCAGAGCTGAGTGGATTACATGATGTTTTCCATGTCTCTGTGCTGAGGAAAGCTTTGGTGGAGCCGAGCGTCGTGGTTGAAGCGGCGGCGGTGCCGGTAATGGAGGATTTGGGGGCAAGGGTTCGCCCGGTTTGCGTGGAGGATTCGGAAGTCCGGCAGTTGCGTAACAAGGAAGTCAAGCTTGTAAAGGTGCGGTGGGACAACTGCGGGCGAGACGAATTCTCTTGGGAGCGTGAGCAAGCGATGCGGGAGGATTTCCCGGAACTTTTTGCATCAGGTATGCATCGCAGTTTTCTATTTCAGTTTTGAAATTTCGAGGACGAAATTCTTTTAAGGAGGGTGGAGTTGTAACACCCCGGTTTTGCGGAGCGGAGAGTTAACGTCGAGAAGGCGAATTTTTTTCTTGACGCACGATCGTGCATTTTCTTAGCGCACGATCGATCCGACCGTGCGTGCTCTCCGACGGGCAAAAATGGTGTCTCTGTCGTTAGTCGTGCGTTTTAACGCACGGTCGTGCGTTCGGTAACAGATCCGTAAAACAGCGGTTTTTGGGCGTCCGATGGGATTAGATCTTGATCGGACGACCCAAATGATTCGCTGGGGGGACTTAGGGTGTGGATGAGGGGTTATTCCCTCATTCTTTGAAGTCCTTTCTCTCTCTTAGGTTGGAGAAAGGAGAAGGGGACAAGGAGGAAGAAGAAGTAGAATCCGCCATTGTTGGAGCTTCGGAGCTCCGTTCGCCGATCCGAGACCGGCAACGCGTAGAGGACGTCGAGACGCTTCTTCTTCTCTGTTTGTTTGCAAGCTTCTCATGGCTAGGAGGAGATCTCAAAAGGTAACGACATTTCTCCTCCCGGTCTTTAGGATGCGTGCATGGCATCCCTTATTTTCTGCATTTTTGGCACCGGATCCGTCGAGTGAGAGGGATCCGGGTCGCCTTGGTTTAAAAGGAACCATCGGGTTGATTGAGTTCGTCCCTGACATGATTTGCACTAGAGATCCTCTCCGTTAGCGGATTAGGCATTGTGGGTGAAGCCGGATTTACGACCGTTGGTCCGATTCGGTGATGTTGAATGACGCGCATATTAGGGGTTTTGTTAGAAAACCGATTACGGCGAACTCGTCATTGTGATGCCCTTGTAGCTTCGTGTGGTAACGAATGTTGAGTTTTGGGCGGGGAAATAATGTGCGGATTATGGGGCTTGTTATGCCTAGGGTTGTGCGAAGGCGCGATTGGTCTTTGTGGCCGGCTGGCTATCCCGTGAAAACTGAGATTCACGCGTGGAGAGTGTCCCGGCAAGATTAGTCCCTTCGGTGTTGACTGACGAGAATGTCTGTGCTACAGATGAGTCCGGTGACGGTCGTCAGGCGAGGCAATCGGTGGACGTTGTCCCGAGTGTAAGTCCGGGGCCTTGGGACGTTTTGTTTAAGCCAGAATTTTTAGTATCGGTCTTTGTGTGTTGTTGGCGGCCCGAGCATATGAGCTGTTAGACAAGCCTGATGGCGTGGTGAGCCAGGAGAGGTGGGTCTCAGCGAGAGCTCTTGGCTTTGGGGCTACGATGCCCTTGTGGGGAAATAATGAGTACCCTTGTATTGGTGATGTATGATGATGTGTTAGATTCATACGCTTTAGGGTGCCTTGGGTGAAACCCGGGTTTGCATTCATTTTGCATTGTTAGGCCCCTTTTATTACCTGCTCAACATAGAAACGTGGATGATGTTTGTGACACTCATGCATGTATTTATGTTGCTTTTCTTTATGTACATTGCATACGAAGTGCTGACTTGCATGGTGAAGTAGTTCCCCGGGGTCCACTAGGACGGCCGGGAGGAGGGATGTTGTTACATCGTTTGTGGTCAGCCATAGCTGACCCTCGTTTACCGCTCTTTGTGATTTGGTTGCAGGGCAAGAATCGCAGGCTGGACCCAGCGCGCCGGCCAAAAAGGCCTAAAGCCTCAAGAAGTGCTTAGTTGTTTTTCTGCATTACTTTCTTCGTACCTTGTTATATCCGGCTTGCATGCCGAGGTAGTTTAGGAAAAACTATCTTTCCCCTTTTGTTGGGATGTCTTATTAGTATTGAATGTTTGATGATTTGGACGTTGGTTTTGTAAGGCCTTAAGGCCAGTTGGACTCCTTTGTACTGTGGATAATCTCTGTGGTTTTGGTTTGTTTCCGCTGTGTTATCTGAGTTTTGAGATTGGGTAGTTAATATCATCTTTTAATACCAAAGCTGTGGCGGTTAATGCTATGGGGTCCCGGCCGGACCCATATTATATGATCATTACAGGGGAGGTGTTACACGTGGAGTGTGAATGAATCATTGTGTGGGTACCATAATCCTAATTTAGATGACCCTAATAGATAATGAAAAATACATTTTACCGCTTTTAAATGAGATTCTTTTGGATTGACTTGAAAGCGAGCACATAAACATACGGCAAACATTATATCTGGTCTATATGCACTTAAGTAAAGAAGAGATCATATCATTCCTCTGTATAGCGTTTGATCAATTGAAATTCTGGATTCATCTTTTCCTAGTTTTAAAGAAGCACTCATGGGAGTAGAAGCTTGTTTGAGATTTTCAAATCCAAATCGTTTAAGCATATCGTGAACATATTTTGTTTGACAAATACAGATACCATCAGTTTGTTGTGAGATTTGAAAACCAAGAAAATATGATAGTTCTCCTACAAGACTCATTTCAAATTCATTTTTCATTACTAATACTATTTCATTACACAACTCTTCATTAGTGGCTCCAAAAATGATATCATGAACATATATTTGTAAAATAATTAGATCATTATTATTATGCTTAATGAAGAGTGTGTTGTCGGCACTTCCCATAACATAACCGTGCTTTAACAAAAATGATGTAAGTCGATCATACCATGCACGGGGCGCTTGTTTTAAACCATAAAGCGCTTTTTCTAATTTGTAAACATGATTAGGGAATTTTTCATTTATGAAACCGGGGGGTTGTTTCTACATAAACTTCTTCTTTTATAAACCCGTTTAAAAAGGCACTTTTAACATCCATTTGAAATAATTTTATTCGTTTAAAACTCGCAAATGCCAAAAATATTCGTATAGATTCTAAGCGAGCAACGGGTGCAAAAGTTTCTTCAAAATCTACCCCCTCAATTTGAGAATAACCTTGAGCAACTAAGCGTGCTTTATTTCTTATAATCCTAGATTCATCATCTAATTTATTTTTAAAGATCCATTTTACGCCAATAATTGGATGATTAGATGGTCTTTCTACTAGATTCCAAACTTTATTTCTTTCAAATTGGCCTAACTCTTCATTCATAGCCAAAAACCAAAATTCGTCATTTAAAGCGGTGGAAACGTTTTTAGGTTCGATTTCGAAAACAAAACAAATATTTGAAAACGTTTCATGAAGAGAGGATCGAGTTCTTACTCCAGTAGAAGGTTCCCCAATGACTAGCTCTTTTGGATGATTTTTTGAGAAGTTCAACACACTTGGAGGTACATATTCAACTTCATTTGACTTCTCCTCCTCTTCTTTGGACGGTTCTTCTTCGTCGTGCTCCAAAGATGGCAAATGTTCATCATTTGTACCTGTAGAAGGCTTCTCTGCACATGGAATAAACTCATCAAATTTAACATTAATAGACTCTTCAACCTTACTCGATCTTTTATTAAATATTCTATAGGCTTTACTGTTGAAGATTATCCAAGGAATATTCCTTCATCACATTTCTCATCAAATTTTCATAAAGAATCTTTCGTATTAAGAATAAAACATTTACATCCAAATACTTTAAAATATGATACGTTAGGTTTCTTTTGAAAATACAGTTCATACGGTGTGAGATTTAGTGATGGGCGAAGCATAACTCTATTCATTACATAGCATGATGTGCTTACGGCTTCGGCCCAAAACGACTTAGGTAATTTATATTCAGATAACATGGTGCGTGCTAGTTCTTGGATTGTCCTATTTTCCGTTCTACAACACCGTTTTGTTGAGGTGTGCGTGGAGCAGAGAACTCATACTTAATACCTAACATTTCACAAAAAGATTTAAAATTTTCATTTTCAAATTCACCTCCATGATTTGAGCGAATGCACTTTATTTTTAAATCTAGTTCATTTTGAATACGAGTACATAATTTTGAGAATTCGCAAAACGCATCAGATTTGGAAGAGAGAAATAAGGTCCAGCAATATCTTGAGAAATCATCTATTAGAACGAAGGTGTATATTTTACCACCAACACTTGCGGTGTTAACGGGACCAAAGTGATCCATATGAATTAGTTGTAATGGTTTTGAAGTGGAAATTTGGTGTTTGCTTTTAAAAGATGATTTTGTAAATTTTCCTTTTTGGCATGGTGAACATAGTGAAGATAAGTTTCCATTCAACTTAGGCAATCCTCTAATCAATTCCCTTTTTGCTAGTTTTAAAATGAGCTTTGTACTAGCATGACCTAAACGTTTATGCCATAGTTCTAATTCATCATTTTTGGTTATAAAACATTATATAGATGATTTGGAAAGATCATGAAACGAAACTATGTAAACATTGTGAATTCTAGGTGCACTTAGTAACACATCTTTTGTTTTAGGATTAACTATTTTGCAAAGATTAGTGGATGATTCAAATAATACGTCTAACCCTTTATCACATAGTTGACTTATAGATATTAAGTTATGTTTCAAACCTTTAACATAAAGAACATTTGAGATAAGAAAAGATTCGTTACCCACTGTACCAACTCCTATGATCCTTCCTTTACCGTTATCACCAAACGTTATGATCCCTCCTTTCTTCTTTTCTAGGCTAAGGAATTTTGCTTTGTTGCCCGTCATGTGCTTGGAGCAGCCTGAGTCCAAGTACCACACGTCCTCCGTTTCCTTAGCCTTCCTGCAAATCTAGAGAGAAGATGAGAGTAAAGATCCAGATACCCAAGAGGTACCACCCATTGAGTAAGTGGATTTCTTAGGTACCCAGATTTGTTTTAAAGAACGTTGTTTTATATTCCTGCAAGAGCTAGACGTGTATCCAAACTTAAGACAATTAGCACACGAAATAAAGGGAGTTGAGACCCTTTTCTGAGTTTCTACGTTGCTCTTGTTGGATGATGCTTGAATATTAGAAAAAGCCGAAGATTTTTTAACACTTGAGCTACCGCCGGCGTTAGTGGCTAGCGCTGGGCGGTAGGGTTCACTTTTATATCCGACCCCAAATTTTGCAGAACCATAACATTGGTTTCCCAAAATCATATCCAGGGATTTTTGACCAATCCCGAATTTTTTAATGGCTATATTGAGGTCATGATTTTGTTTTTTAAGAAAAGTATTTTCTTGTACAATTATAACACATTTGTTTTCAAATCCCTTTTTGTTATTTTGAATTTGTAAAAGAGAGGTTTTTAATTTTCTCTCTAAGTCCCCATTTTCTTTTGCAATAGTTTTGTTTTGTGAGAGGACTTTAGAAAGAGAAACTTCAAGTTCTTTTGCCAAAAATAAAGAGTGCTCACACTCTTGACATGAAACCTTTCTCTTTTCAAGGGAATTCACCTTTTTTGTGTGTTGAAACCGAAATCTTGAGGACAAGACTTGGTCTCTGTGGAGTTCGGGGTCCCTAAGAAGGGGTGGTCTCACACCTACTTCCCTCGAGCCAACTCTCTAGACAAGAGCACTTAGATTTGGAAACGGACCAAGGGCTTAGTGGGGAGGTCCCGCCACATACCCGGAAGTCCCCTTGGAACTTCCCCTCCCAAGCCACTACTAAGCTTGGGCACCACTGGAGCCTCTCCTCACCCTCTCTAGAGAGACTTGCTGAGGAGGGAGAGAGAGGAGAGAGCTAGCTAAGAATGAGATCCCCAAAATGGTGCCCCCTTGGTCCTATTTATAGGTTTTTCGGGTTTGGACTGCGAATAGCCAAAACTGGACTGCAAATAGCCAAATCCCGCTGTTCTGAAGCGCTAAACGCAGACCGCTGGACTGCGAATAGCCAAATTTGGACTGCGAATAGCCAAAACGGGACGAGAAGGGACCTCCCTTGGGCGAAGGGGGTACCTTACGGGGCTCGGCGAGCTCCCTTACTTGGCGAGGGCGAGAGGGGGGGCACCCGCCCCTCCCCTCTCGCCTAGCTTGGCGAGGGCGAGAGGGGGGGCACCCGCCCCTCCCCTCTCGCCTAGCTTGGCGAGGGCGAGAGGGGGGCACCCGCCCCTCCCCTCTCGCCTAGCTTGGCGAGGGCGAGAGGGGGGGCACCCGCCCCTCCCCTCTCGCCTAACTTGGCGAGGGCGAGAGGGGGGGCACCCGCCCCTCCCCTCTCGCCTAACTTGCCGAGGGCGAGAGGGGGGGCACCCGCCCCTCCCCTCTCGCCTAACTTGGCGAGGGCGAGAGGGGGGGCACCCGCCCCTCCCCTCTCGCCTAGCTTGGCGAGGGCGAGAGGGGGGGCACCCGCCCCTCCCCTCTCGCCTAGCTTGGCGAGGGCGAGAGGGGGGGCACCCGCCCCTCCCCTCTCGCCTAACTTGGCGAGGGAGAGAGGGGGGCACCCGCCCCTCCCCTCTCGCCTAACTTGGCGAGGGCGAGAGGGGGGGCACCCGCCCCTCCCCTCTCGCCTAACTTGGCAAAGGCGAGAGGGGGGGGCACCCGCCCCTCCCCTCTCGCCTAACTTGGCGAGGGCGAGAGGGGGGGCACCCGCCCCTCCCCTCTCGCCTAACTTGGCGAGGGAGAGAGGGGGGGCACCCGACCCTCCCCTCTCGCCTAACTTGGCGAGGGCGAGAGGGGGGGCACCCGCCCCTCCCCTCTCGCCTAACTTGGCGAGGGCGAGAGGGGGGGCACCCGCCCCTCCCCTCTCGCCTAACTTGGCGAGGGCGAGAGGGGGGGCACCCGCCCCTCCCCTCTCGCCTAACTTGGCGAGGGAGAGAGGGGGGGCACCCGCCCCTCCCCTCTCGCCTAACTTGGCGAGGGCGAGAGGGGGGGCACCCGCCCCTCCCCTCTCGCCTAACTTGGCGAGGGCGAGAGGGGGGGCACCCGCCCCTCCCCTCTCGCCTAGCTTGGCGAGGGAGAGAGATACGGGGGTTCGCCGGGCGATACCCAAAGGTCTTAAGACCCCTTGGGTCTAGTCGACACGTCTCGACGGCCCTCCATGCTGGGCCTCACTTGATGGATATGGGGGTTGTACACAATCCCCGCTCTTTGCGAGGTTGGTACAACCTCGGAAATTAAAAGTCCAAGCCCAAATATCCATCGAGGGGGGGCAGAACCTCGCTCCCGAGGATCATTCGACCCACCCAGCTAGTGAGAGCCTGGAGTGAGGAGGACATCTCGATGGCAAGATCCTCCTTCCGAGGATCATTCGACCCACCCAGCTAGTGAGAGCCTGGAGTGAGGAGGACATCTCGGTGTTGAACTTACTCATCCGAGGATCATTCGACCCACCCAGCTAGTGAGAGCCTGGAGTGAGGAGGACATCTCGATGGCAAGCTCCTCCTTCCGAGGATCATTCGACCCACCCAGCTAGTGAGAGCCTGGAGTGAGGAGGACATCTCGGTGTTGAACTTACTCATCCGAGGATCATTCGACCCACCCAGCTAGTGAGAGCCTGGAGTGAGGAGGACATCTCGGTGTTGAACCCACCCATCGAGGATCATTTGACCCACCCAGCTAGTGAGAGCCTGGAGTGAGGAGGACATCGCGATGGCGAGCCCTTCCTTCCGAGGATCATTCGACCCACCCAGCTAGTGAGAGCCTGGAGTGAGGAGGACATCTCGGCGTTGAACTTACCCATCCGAGGATCATTCGACCCACCCAGCTAGTGAGAGCCTGGAGTGAGGAGGACATCTCGGTGTTGAACTCACCCATCCGAGGATCATTCGACCCACCCAGCTAGTGAGATCCTGGAGTGAGGAGGACATCTCGGTGTTGAACTCACCCATCGAGGATCATTCGACCCACCCAGCTAGTGAGAGCCTGGAATGAGGAGGACATCTCGATGGCAAGCTCTTCCTTCCGAGGATCATTCGACCCACCCAGCTAGTGAGAGCCTGGAGTGAGGAGGACATCTCGGCGTTGAACTTACCCATCTGAGGATCATTCGACCCACCCAGCTAGTGAGAGCCTGGAGTGAGGAGGACATCTCGATGGTAAGCCCTTCCTTCCGAGGATCATTCGACCCACCCAGCTAGTGAGAGCCTGGAGTGAGGAGGACATCTCGGCGTTGAACTTACCCATCCGAGGATCATTCGACCCACCCAGCTAGTGAGAGCCTGGAGTGAGGAGGACATCTCGATGGTAAGCCCTTCCTTCCGAGGATCATTCGACCCACCCAGCTAGTGAGAGCCTGGAGTGAGGAGGACATCTCGGCGTTGAACTTACCCATCCGAGGATCATTCGACCCAGCTAGTGAGAGCCTGGAGTGAGGAGGACATCTCGATGGTAAGCCCTTCATTCTGAGGATCATTTGACCCACCCAGCTAGTGAGAGCCTGGAGTGAGGAGGACATCTCGGCGTTGAACTTACCCATCCGAGGATCATTCGACCCACCCAGCTAGTGAGAGCCTGGAGTGAGGAGGACATCTCGATGGTAAGCCATTCCTTCCGAGGATCATTCGACCCACCCAGCTAGTGAGAGCCTGGAGTGAGGAGGACATCTTGGCGTTGAACTTACCCATCCGAGGATCATTCGACCCAGCTAGTAAGAGCCTGGAGTGAGGAGGACATCTCGATGGTAAGCCCTTCATTCCGAGGATCATTCGACCCACCCAGCTAGTGAGAGCCTGGAGTGAGGAGGACATCTCGGCGTTGAACTTACCCATCCGAGGATCATTCAACCCACCCAGCTAGTGAGAGCCTGGAGTGAGGAGGACATCTCGATGGTAAGCCCTTCCTTCCGAGGATCATTCGACCCACCCAGCTAGTGAGAGCCTGGAGTGAGGAGGACATCTCGGCGTTGAACTTACCCATCCGAGGATCATTCGACCCAGCTAGTGAGAGCCTGGAGTGAGGAGGACATCTCGATGGTAAGCCCTTCATTCCGAGGATCGTTCGACCCACCCAGCTAGTGAGAGCCTGGAGTGAGGAGGACATCTCGGCGTTGAACTTACCCATCCGAGGATCATTCGACCCACCCAGCTAGTGAGAGCCTGGAGTGAGGAGGACATCTCGATGGTAAGCCCTTCCTTCCGAGGATCATTCGACCCACCTGTTGAAATTGTTGAAGTGGAAGTGAAGGAGGCTTTTGGACCAGGGCGGTCTGGGAGGAGGTCGGGCGGTCTGGCATGACCGCACGGCCTAGCGGTCTGCCTCTGCGGTCTGGCTGGTAGTAGCCTAACTGTGGTCTCCTGGAGTGACCGCTGGTATCTAGTCCAAGGCCACGCAGGTTGTCTATAACCATGCGGCGGGTTGTCTTCTTCAAGGCTGTGGGGGGTCAGGTGTGACCGCACAGGGTGTTCCAGGTTCTCTGGTAGTTGTCGCGGACTAAGGCTCTTAGTCGCGCGGTCTCAGTTCGCGGTCTCAGGAGGAGACTGGTATGCGAGCTGGTTGCTGTTCGCGGTCTCAGGAGGAGATCGGCATACGAACAGGAGTTCGCGGGTTGATGGCGGACTGGCTGTGTTCGCGGTCTCGAGCGAACATAGGTGGTGAATAGCTTCGAGCGGTCTGGCGATCTCTTTGGAGAGTCGCGGTCTGCTGTGAGAGTGGCGGTCTCTCATAGTGGAGAATTGAAGCTGGCGGGTTCACCAAAATGAAGCAGGAGTTATGTTGCTGATCGCGCGGGTTGACCGATCAGGTCACGCGATCTGGAGGGTGTTGATCCTATCTCATAGGGTGGTGACTGGATCAGGTCCCGCGCCTATAAATAGGAGCCACTGTAGCAGCAAATAGAATACACCAAGTGTAAGCTGAGTTCGCTTGTTTCCTGCGGTCTGGTTTATTCTGACCGTGCGGTCTGCTGATTGAATTCCTCTTGTGCAGCTTCTGCGGATAGTGTGGGCAGCAGTGATCACCTCTTCCTCTGAAAGTGTTCGGGCGGTCTGCGGCTTGGAGTTGTGGTGCTGGAGTTCGGGAGGATCAGGAAATCGGAAGAAGGGAGCGGTCTGTGCAGCGGTTTGGTGGTGTGCTGTGATCGGCAAGGCGCTGCGGTCTGGCAGTGTGTTGAAGTCGCAGGGAGGTCGCGCGGTCTGGAGCGATCTCAAGTTATCCTCATCTACTTGTATTTTTGTTTGGTATCTGTGCTGGCGAAATCATGTCTCGCCAAGCATGCCTTGCTCTGTAATGAAGTTTATGCTATCAATAAAGATAAATTGCTTGCCTAAAGTTTGTCTCTGGTTGTTTGGCTTGTATCTCTAAGTTGCATAATCGATTCCTGCTTGCTCTCACAAGGTCCTTAGAAAAATTTCACATGGTATCAGAGGGAGGTTGGAGTGGATAGAGCAGGTTGCAACTTAGAGTAGCCATCGCCTTTGTGAAGAAGGAACCAGAGGAAAACCAATGGAAGGTGGATTTTCAAGAGGTCTTGGTATTGAGATGCTTACATCGACTAACTTCAAGAAGTGGAAGTCATGTATGCAGAGCTATCTTCTGGGTGAGGATCTATGGGAAGTTGTTGGAGGAAATGAGACAGAAGAGGTGAAGGCAACGGAAGCTGGTGACAATGGTCCGGCCGTAAGGGCGTGGAGAAAGACCAATGCCAAGGCCGAGTTCACCTTGAAGCGTGCCATTTCACCTGATCTATTTGATCACATCTTAGGGTGTGGATCAGCTGCCGAGATCTGGAGAGCCCTGGATGGGCTGTTTAATAAGAAGAATGTAGCGAGGCTGCAGTTCTTGGAGAATGAGCTGGCAAGGTCGGCTCAGGGCGATCTTTCTATCTCCAATTTCTTTCTGAAGATGAAGAACCTCTGCGCTGAGATATCAGCACTGGATCCTGATGAGCCAATTTCTGAGGCGAAGCTGAAGAGGCACATCATCCGCGGCTTGCGGAAGGAATATGTGGCCTTTGTGACGTCAGTGTAGGGATGGGCAAATCAGCCATCTCTATTGGAGCTGGAGAACTTGCTTTCTTCGCAAGAAAGCTTGGCAAGACAGATGGCGGGGTTGCCAGTGACTGGGGGAGATGGCGAAGTTCTCTTCTCAGGGAAGAAGAAGAAGTGGGATAAGAAAAAGAAGACCGCTGGAGGCTATGGGCCTTCAACTTCTGGACAACAGGAGAGGGGTTATCCTCCTAAGGCTGAGGAGAAGAATAAGAAGGAAGGTCTCAAATGCTACAAATGCGGGAAGGTTGGGCACTTCAAGAAGGATTGCAGAGTGGTCACTCAAGCAGGGCATGCTGCAGAGAAGGAGGAAGCTGAGGCCAGACATATAGATGGAGGATGGGGAGGAGCCTTCTCGGCTTCTATTGGAGCTTCGGCTCCCATCAACTATTTGGAGGACTGGATCGTGGACTCGGGGTGTGGTCATCACCTCACCGGAGACGGGACCAAGCTTTCTTCTGCACAGCCCTACACAGGTAACAATGCAATCATTACTGCTGATAATACCGTGCATCCAGTAGAGAAGGTGGGGGTTGTTTCTTTGGGCAGTGATAGAGGGCCACTTACTTTGAAGAGTGTCTATCATGTGCCCGGAATGAAGAAAAACCTCTTCTCCGTGACCAACGCTGTTGACGCTGGGTATCACGTTCTGTTCGGCCCAACAGAAGTGAAATTTCTACGTAATGTAGAGGCCGTGAAGGCCGAGGTCGTTCATATCGGGAGAAGGGCAAAGGACTTGTTTGTTTTATCAACAAGTTCCTACGTCGACAAGATGAAGACGAATGATGGTGCCGTTATATGGCATGAGAGGTTGGGGCACGTGGGGATGGACAAGCTGAAAGCTATGGCGGTGAGAGGTCTAGTCAAGGGCCTGCCAAGTCTATCCTCCTACGGTGAAGGTCATGTTTGTGAGGGATGTCAGTTCGGCAAGTCTCATCGACTACCGTTTGACAAGTCGCAAACAAGGTGTAGTGTGCCGTTGGAGTGCATCCACGGTGACTTGATGGGACCTACTGCTTGTAAGACCCCCCCTCCAAAATCGACGGTCCGACCGGGGGATCTTATCGCACACCACCCTTTAGCACGACGCCGAAGCGACTCCGAAGGGTGAAGGCACTAGCTTCTCCAACCCTTTTCCTTGAACACTCCGAAGTCACGCCTAGGGGTGGTGTTAAGCGAAAGTCACTACACACCATCAGAGTAGGGAAGCTGTATTCTAGCGGAAGACATTATTAACGAGTGCGCTTTGTTACCCTTAGCGGAAGACATTATTAAAGAGTGCGCTTTGTTACCCTTAGCGGAAGACATTATTAAAGAGTGCGCTTTGTTACCCTTAGCGGAAGACATTGTTTATAGCGGAAGATTAAATACCATAATTTCAAAACCTGTATGAGTAATATTGATTTCGCCGCCGCAATGAATACTATCCATCAAGGCTTCGTTGCATTATATATGTATACCCTGAGATAGGGCACAAAAAAAAGGAGATGCGACTTAATAACGTATACCTGATGTAGCCTGCTCTGTGGCCTTATCCACACATAGGCGTTGTCACTCATCCGCACCTGTCACCTGTGCCAAAGACAAGTTATTAGAACCACGAACAGAATCCAACCCCTACTAACAAACAAACATAATATAACAATTATAAGGAAGGGGATGTCTGGGCTCTTATTGGGCCGAGGCGGTCTTCCCGCGACCACCGCCTACGTACTCCGTATCATCCTGCATACGACCTCAGACCCACGTAGTTCTATTAGTTTCGCACGGGTTGCCCTCCTAGACCGTCCGTCGTGCGGGTTGCCCTAGAGTAAAACTCATAGGCCATCCGATTTTATCCCTTGTCACATTCCCGAAGGCAACATTTCATTCCCGTGGGAATTATATCTCGAAGGCAACATTTCATTCCCGTAGGAATTATTTCTCGAAGGCAACATTTCATTCCCGTAGGAATTATTTTCTCGAAGGCAACATTTGTATTCCCGTAGGAATTATTTTCTCGAAGGCAACATTTGTATTCCCGTAGGAATTATTTCTCGAAGGCAACATTTTATTCCCGTAGGAATTATTTCTCGAAGGCAACATTTTATTTTCATAAGAGAAGAGAAAAGAAACTCTTTCCAAGCTTAGCAATAATTCCATCCCGAGAGTTTATAGAGGGGGGGAAGGAGAAAACCCTTCATGAGCTTAATGATATTTCCATCAAAGAGGGTACAAACAACTTAATCCGACTTTTGTCGATCTTTTGGATTGCTTGGCAATCAAACCCAAGCCATCCACATGAGGCACAATTTTGTATTCAAGTAGGCTTCTGCCAATTACTTGGGTGTTTGGCGATCAAGCCCAAAACTCCCGTGAACTTTTATTTCCTTCCTTGGTACACGTAGTGGCATCAAAGAGTAAGAGAGAAAACAGGAATATGAGGAAGATAGACGATGTGCATATCATAGTAGACCATGGGTGATCAATTTCCATAATCATTCCATTCTCTTACGAGTTCGTTACCTCATTCAAAACGCCACTTTCATGTACAACCGACTCAACTTCTAATAGTGAAGCTCCTGGAAGAGTAAACCAACAGCCCTCTTCCTGGAAGGGTAAACCAGCCCGATTTCCCCAAAATGCATGGGCAAAGGACATTCTCAAATAATGAGACTCCTAGAAGGATAGACCAACAACCTCAGTCCTTCAGAAAAGAAGACAAAGAGCAGCCCCGACTAGAAACGACATGAAATCAGCCTGTAATTAACAGGGAGGGAGCAGCCCAAAGTAACAAGGAAAGCCCCTAAATCATTAAGGAAAGGAGCAGCCCTAATTCAACAAGGCAGCCCCCAAATCATTAAGGAAGGGAGCAGCCCCAATTCAACAAGGACAAGAAGCAGCCCCCAATTAGCAAGTATAATAAGCAGCCCCAATTTAACAAAGATCGGAATTTATGCTACCCAAGGCCAATGTAGCATACCCCAAGCAGCAGCCCCTAATTAACCCAACAAGGATGGCACCAATCAAAGACAGCAGCAGCCCACACAAGACTGCAGCAGCCCCACCATGGACAGCAGCAGTCCAAGCTAAAGACAGCAGCCCCAACCAAGAAACAACAGCAGCCCAAAAGAAAGAAAGCAAAAAGGGCAGCCCCAACTGAAATCAAACAAGCACAGCCCCATGAAAAGACAGCATGATACAATACTGCAGCCCCAATCAGATGTCGCAGCAGCACCCCCAAATCAAGGTATTATAGAAGCAGGTTTAATAATAACAGCCCCAATTTAACAAAGACAGAGCAGCCCCAACTCACCCTACCTGCAGTCCAACTAAAGAAGGAGCAGCCCCCAAACCAACAAGGAGAGGAGCAGCCCAAAGCAACAACAAAAGAGGCAACTCCAAATCAACAAGGCAAGAGAGCAGCCCCACATCACCCTACCTGCAGTCCAACTAAAGAAGGAGCAGCCCCCAAACCAACAAGGAGAGGAGCAGCCCAAAGCAATAAACAACAACAACAGAACAACGGCAGCAGCCCCACTCCACAAGGAGCAGCCCCCCAACCTTTTCAAATGAAGCCCAAGATAGGCCTCTTCCTGAGCAAGCTTACAACTCCTATATAGAAATATATAAGAGCTTGCATAGACATAGGGAGAGAGAGAGAGAGAGAGAGAGAGAGAGAGAGAGAGAGAGAAAGATATTAGCACATCCACCATATGTAACTATATATATATATATATATTAAAGTTTGCTCAGACAGAGAAAGGCGAGTGAGGGAGAGATGATCTTTATTTCTTTTCCCAAGGACCAAGAGAGGGAGGGAGTGGGAGAGAGAAAGAAATGTGTAAAGCATTTTTTTGAAGTGAATATAGCCACCAGAATTAGTTACAGCTCTTATATACTCAGCCTATTCATCACTATCAGAGAAGGGAGAGGCTCAAATAGATAACACTTGATATCTCCCATGCAGGAAAAGTCACTTATTAAGCACACCAACTTTCTCAAGTGAAACCCCATGATAGTGTCTTATGTGCATGTTTGTGTAAGAACACATGAAAATATATATGTATATATATATTAAATCTTGCACAGATGGGGAGAAAGAGTGAGGGAGGGAGATGGGGTTTAGGGCAAACCATTAATTAGAGAGTTGTAATTAGTGTTTCAGGAGTCCAGGGAGGAGGAAGAGTAGGGTCTAAAATCAGGTAATGAGGACTGCCAGCACAAGCCCTCCCCTTTAAACAAAGAGAACAAGGCAGCCCCATTTTAAAACAACAACCTGCAGTCCAAGTTAACAAGGAGCAGCCCCAAGCAACACAAGCAACAGCAGCCCCTCATAGAAAGAACAGGGCAGCCCCAAGTTAATAGGTATTATAAGAGCAGTTTCCCCCCCAACAGATCTACATAGCAGCAGCCCCATCAAATGAGAAGGACAGCAGCAGCCCCGCTGAAAGAGGAGGACAGCAGCAGTTCAATACTAGCATCCCCCTCTGATTAAACACGAAAATAAGGTAGCCCAACCAAACAATGATATGAGAAGCAGCCCAATTTAGTCTAAGAAATGTATAAGCAGCCCCCATCCTAGACCAGAAGTGTATAAGCAGCCCCTATCTAATAAAGATAAGAAACAGCCCCAAAACAACAACCTACAGTCCATTTCAACAAGGAGCAGCCCCCAAACCAACAAGGAAAGGAGCAGCCCCATTTCAACAAACCTGCAGTCCAACTTAACAAGGAGCAGCCCCCAAAATGCAATACTAAAAGGCAGCCCCATTATCAGCAAGGAGCAGCCCCCAAACTAACAAGGAAAGGAGCAGCCCCAAAACAGATTATATAATAGGAAAGTAAAGAGCAGCCCCCCATTTTTAAATCTAAAAGCTCCTAGCCGATCAAGCATAGGAGCCCCAAGATAAAATCCAGAAGCTCCTAGCTGATCAAGCATAGCAGCTCCCCCATTGACAGCTCCCAAGGCAGCCCCCAATTCAATCAATAAGGCATAACAACAGCCCCCTCCTTAAAAGCATATATATGTATAACTATGTGTATATATGTATATATTAAAGCTTGCACAAACAGAGGAAGAGTGTGAGGGAGAGAGATATGGTTGGTGAGAGGAAGAGGAGGTCCTTCCTTGAAGAGGAAGAAAACCCAAAACCCCTAAACCAGAGCATAGTGCATCTTTCCACTCCCATAATAATCCAAGATGATGAATAATGAGATTATAGAAGGCTCAGATATTACCATTGCCGGAGGAAGAAGAGGGAGAGATGAGGGCGAGGGGCGACCTTGCCGTCGAGCTTGAGGGAGGAGGTGAGGTGTGTTCCAAGAATACCAGACCAGCCCCATTTATAGCCATGCTCGGCCAATCTGGTGCTTCCAGCGATGGTGGAGGTGTGGCTCACCTCCCTTGGAGAGTCTCCTCACCGATGAATCTTCCCCAAGCTTCATCCAGGTGCGAGATCCGCTGCCCCCGGTGAGCTTCTTCTCCCGCCCAAGGTTTCCCGTCCCCTGGTTCGCCTACAGGGTTTCCGCTGGTTTTGTTCTCTCCCTGCTTTTGTTTTAATTTTTGTTATATATATATATACATATATAAGTATATAGTTATATAAATACATATATTTAGATATATATTCATAACTCTCCAAATACGCATGAGAAAAATGCGCGAAGTGTGTCTTTGTGTTCGTGTCAACCATACGAAGCTAACGAAAGCATCCGAAGTTGATTCCGAGTCCGTTCGCCCAACATTTTAAAATGGCGTTGTTGTCGCGCTCGACGTTACTCAAAATAGTCGTTTTCTCCAAACGACCTCGGATCGGAACGAAACGAATTCCGTTGCACTCATATTGACCATACGAGTCTAACGTAACTGACGGAAGTTGATTCGGAGCACGTATGCTTTGTATTCTGAAATCGTGTCGTCGTGACGCGCTACGATACTCAAAATAGTCATATTCTGCATATGACCTCGGATCGAAATGAAACGAGTTCCGTTGCACTCGTATCAACTATACGAGTCTAATGCAACTGACGGAAGTCGATTCGGAGCACGTATGCTCCATATTCTAAAATTGCATCGTCGTGACGCGCTACTATATTCAAAATAGTCATATTCTGCATATGACCTCGGATCGAAACGAAACGAGTTCCGTTGCACTCGTATCAACTATACGAGTCTAATGCAACTGACGGAAGTCGATTCGGAGCACGTATGCTCCATATTCTAAAATTGCATCGTCGTGACGCGCTACTATATTCAAAATAGTCATATTCTGCATATGACCTCGGATCGAAACGAAACGAGTTTCGTTGCACTCGTATCAACTATACGAGTCTAATGCAACTGACGGAAGTCGATTCGGAGCACGTATGCTCCATATATAACTTTGACGTTGTGGCGAAGCACGATGCTACCCAAAACAGTCATTTCTCTAAATGACCACCTCTATGTGGTGAAGGTCGGGTCGTGATTGCCTGATGACCCGGCCTAGATTCCTCCAAGGGTTCAACTGAACCGGCTAGACCCTTTTTTCAAAGTCGGGATGTTACAATCCAATAAAACAAAGAAAATTTTCGTCCCCGAAAATACGAGTGGGTCATGGAGATTCAAAATAGGACGTATTGCAGACCACTAGAGGTGTCGAATGATCCCAAATTTTAAGGGTCTCTAGGTTTGGTTTTACCTAACGAGCTATGTAGACGGCTCCCGCCGTGTACTATACAAGTAGCTTACATGAACTACGGGGTAGCTTGAACGATTCAAACTGATCTAATCGTGAGAAACAAGAAACCCTTCATCACTTGATACCCCTCCCGTGAACCGAGCTTAACGGGAGACGAAGGCAACTCAACACCTTCCCGGGAGCCGAGCTCAGCTGGAAGTGGGGACTACTCGACACCTTCCAAAGAGCCGAGCTTAACTGGAAGTGGAGGCAACTCAGCACCTTCCAAGGTTTGCATATCTGAAACGCAACGTTTATGAGTTGTGTCCAAAAGGCACATAGTAAAAATCCCTCCACATATAGCTAATTCTCTCAAGGGGCTACGTGTTAGTGGAACATATAAAAGTTATAACTTGCATAAGCTTTTGTAAAACCCATCAACATATAACTGACTCCCATGCGAAGGTTAAATATTGACGGAACAGATGAAAATTGTAAATAAGTAGAGTAAATCCATGAACATATAACCAACTCCCATACGAAGGTTATATGTTACTGGTACAGATAAAATTGCAAATAAGCAGTAAAAATCCATAAACATATAATCAACTCCCATACGAAGGTTATATGTTAATGGTATATGCAGATATGTATGTTTTGATGCAAATGATGCGTATGCAAATATGTATGTTTTGATGCATATGCAAGCCATGCATAACGAGTACTCACGATTCAATCACAACACACAATGTTGAAACAGTTTGACCGCTTTTCTTCCAGCAGGGTTGCGACCCCCGCGGGCCTCACCGATGTGGCCGTCGGTGACAGTGGCCGGTCCTGCCACTTCTGGGTGTGGACGTACCGCACTACCCAGGCCCTAATGTACAACCCAGTGTACTCCTGGATGTGAGCAACATTCGTCAATTACAAAAGTCGGCTATCCAGCAGAGGGACCCTGCGGGGAAATAATAAATAACCTCCCGGGGTTCACACACTCCCTAGTACCTCATGAGTCGTCAACCTTCCCATTCCTGTATGAACGGTCCTTGGGCACGACTGACCCGCCACGGTAATCACATATAATGTTTTACCAGTTTGCTCTTTACGTTGAAATATTTTGACCGCTTCTTTTTGCAGGGTAGCGAACCCCGCGGGCCTCACCGATGTGGCCGTCGGTGACAGTGGCCGGTCCTGCCACTTCTGGGTGTGGATGTACCGCACTACCCAGGCCCCAACGTACAACCCCGTGTACCCTCGGACGTAGGAGACATCCGGTAATAACTGAATTTGGCCAACCAGCGGAGGGACCCAACGGGGCATATAAGATACAACCGAGCTCCCGGGGTGCACACCTCCCTGTCGCCTAGAGTCGTCAACCTTCCCGCACCGGTACGTACGGTCTACGGGCATGACCGACCCGCCACTTTTCCCAAAGCAAGCAAGCAATAAAATAGGTAACCATCACCTTCGGGTCCTCAGTGGCTTACCCTTTTTAACGAGGCTTCCCGGCTGGCTGAGTATGCAACCATCGCAAGTCCTGCGAATGCTAACAATGTACCTTTTTAGGATGGTTTATATACAAGCTTTTATAAATTTGCCACAAGTTTACTTCAATCCAGTACGTCGCCTCAGTAATCATTTCCTGAAATATTAACGTTATTGAAAAGACTAACATTTTATCATAGCTCTTTTACGATTGCACGACTTTATTTTCAACAGATCGTCAAATTGATCAAGTCAAATCATACTTCATATTTGCAATTGTTAGAGCAATTCTCTATATATACGCAAAATTTCATTTGATTAGCTCACCTCAAATGAAATTTTGAAAACGAGAATTTTAATCCCAATAAAACAAATAGGCTTAAACTTGGGATTGAAATTAGTAATAGAATCCTTACATTGTACACATAATTTCATACGATTAGTTTACCTCGAATGGAATTTTGAAAACGAAAATTTAACCCCAATAAAACAAAGAGGCTTAAACCCGGGGTTCAAAATTTGAAATGATCATTTGTAGAGTTTAAAGAGAGTGTTTTATGGAAATAAGATAGATGATTGTTCGAGATCAGATGTAGTAAAAGACATTTTAAAAAAATATTTTGCACGACTAAAACTGAATTTGATAAGTTCGAGTGAAAATGTTCATATATATGCCAAGTTTGTTGCCAACTTTTACCTTTTAGGTCCACCACCGCTTCCGCTGCAGTGGTTCGTCCCGAACCACGCTACAGCGATTAGCGGAGCAATAAGTGTTTCTGTGATCATGAATAGGTCGAAAGATCGGTTACGCTCTGATCCATTTGTAAGACCCCCCCTCCAAAATCGACGGTCCGACCGGGGGATCTTATCGCACACCACCCTTTAGCACGACGCCGAAGCGACTCCGAAGGGTGAAGGCACTAGCTTCTCCAACCCTTTTCCTTGAACACTCCGAAGTCACGCCTAGGGGTGGTGTTAAGCGAAAGTCACTACACACCATCAGAGTAGGGAAGCTGTATTCTAGCGGAAGACATTATTAAAGAGTGCGCTTTGTTACCCTTAGCGGAAGACATTATTAAAGAGTGCGCTTTGTTACCCTTAGCGGAAGACATTGTTTATAGCGGAAGATTAAATACCATAATTTCAAAACCTGTATGAGTAATATTGATTTCGCCGCCGCAATGAATACTATCCATCAAGGCTTCGTTGCATTATATATGTATACCCTGAGATAGGGCACAAAAAAAAGGAGATGCGACTTAATAACGTATACCTGATGTAGCCTGCTCTGTGGCCTTATCCACACACAGGCGTTGTCACTCATCCGCACCTGTCACCTGTGCCAAAGACAAGTTATTAGAACCACGAACAGAATCCAACCCCTACTAACAAACAAACATAATATAACAATTATAAGGAAGGGGATGTCTGGACTCTTATTGGTCCGAGGCGGTCTTCCCGCGACCACCGCCTACGTACTCCGTATCATCCTGCATACGACCTCAGACCCACGTAGTTCTATTAGTTTCGCACGGGTTGCCCTCCTAGACCGTCCGTCGTGCGGGTTGCCCTAGAGTAAAACTCATAGGCCATCCGATTTTATCCCTTGTCACATTCCCGAAGGCAACATTTCATTCCCGTAGGAATTATATCTCGAAGGCAACATTTCATTCCCGTAGGAATTATTTCTCGAAGGCAACATTTCATTCCCGTAGGAATTATTTTCTCGAAGGCAACATTTGTATTCCCGTAGGAATTATTTTCTCGAAGGCAACATTTGTATTCCCGTAGGAATTATTTCTCGAAGGCAACATTTTATTCCCGTAGGAATTATTTCTCGAAGGCAACATTTTATTTTCATAAGAGAAGAGAAAAGAAACTCTTTCCAAGCTTAGCAATAATTCCATCCCGAGAGTTTATAGAGGGGGGGAAGGAGAAAACCCTTCATGAGCTTAATGATATTTCCATCAAAGAGGGTACAAACAACTTAATCCGACTTTTGTCGATCTTTTGGATTGCTTGGCAATCAAACCCAAGCCATCCACATGAGGCACAATTTTGTATTCAAGTAGGCTTCTGCCAATTACTTGGGTGTTTGGCGATCAAGCCCAAAACTCCCGTGAACTTTTATTTCCTTCCTTGGTACACGTAGTGGCATCAAAGAGTAAGAGAGAAAACAGGAATAGGAGGAAGATAGACGATGTGCATATCATAGTAGACCATGGGTGATCAATTTCCATAATCATTCCATTCTCTTACGAGTTCGTTACCTCATTCAAAACGCCACTTTCATGTACAACCGACTCAACTTCTAATAGTGAAGCTCCTGGAAGAGTAAACCAACAGCCCTCTTCCTGGAAGGGTAAACCAGCCCGATTTCCCCAAAATGCATGGGCAAAGGACATTCTCAAATAATGAGACTCCTAGAAGGATAGACCAACAACCCCAGTCCTTCAGAAAAGAAGACAAAGAGCAGCCCCGACTAGAAACGACATGAAATCAGCCTGTAATTAACAGGGAGGGAGCAGCCCAAAGTAACAAGGAAAGCCCCTAAATCATTAAGGAAAGGAGCAGCCCTAATTCAACAAGGCAGCCCCCAAATCATTAAGGAAGGGAGCAGCCCCAATTCAACAAGGACAAGAAGCAGCCCCCAATTAGCAAGTATAATAAGCAGCCCCAATTTAACAAAGATCGGAATTTATGCTACCCAAGGCCAATGTAGCATACCCCAAGCAGCAGCCCCTAATTAACCCAACAAGGATGGCACCAATCAAAGACAGCAGCAGCCCACACAAGACTGCAGCAGCCCCACCATGGACAGCAGCAGTCCAAGCTAAAGACAGCAGCCCCAACCAAGAAACAACAGCAGCCCAAAAGAAAGAAAGCAAAAAGGGCAGCCCCAACTGAAATCAAACAAGCACAGCCCCATGAAAAGACAGCATGATACAATACTGCAGCCCCAATCAGATGTCGCAGCAGCACCCCCAAATCAAGGTATTATAGAAGCAGGTTTAATAATAACAGCCCCAATTTAACAAAGACAGAGCAGCCCCAACTCACCCTACCTGCAGTCCAACTAAAGAAGGAGCAGCCCCCAAACCAACAAGGAGAGGAGCATCCCAAAGCAACAACAAAAGAGGCAACTCCAAATCAACAAGGCAAGAGAGCAGCCCCACATCACCCTACCTGCAGTCCAACTAAAGAAGGAGCAGCCCCCAAACCAACAAGGAGAGGAGCAGCCCAAAGCAATAAACAACAACAACAGAACAACGGCAGCAGCCCCACTCCACAAGGAGCAGCCCCCCAACCTTTTCAAATGAAGCCCAAGATAGGCCTCTTCCTGAGCAAGCTTACAACTCCTATATAGAAATATATAAGAGCTTGCATAGACATAGGGAGAGAGAGAGAGAGAGAGAGAGAGAGAGAGAAAGATATTAGCACATCCACCATATGTAACTATATATATATATATATTAAAGTTTGCTCAGACAGAGAAAGGCGAGTGAGGGAGAGATGATCTTTATTTCTTTTCCCAAGGACCAAGAGAGGGAGGGAGTGGGAGAGAGAAAGAAATGTGTAAAGCATTTTTTTGAAGTGAATATAGCCACCAGAATTAGTTACAGCTCTTATATACTCAGCCTATTCATCACTATCAGAGAAGGGAGAGGCTCAAATAGATAACACTTGATATCTCCCATGCAGGAAAAGTCACTTATTAAGCACACCAACTTTCTCAAGTGAAACCCCATGATAGTGTCTTATGTGCATGTATGTGTAAGAACACATGAAAATATATATGTATATATATATTAAATCTTGCACAGATGGGGAGAAAGAGTGAGGGAGGGAGATGGGGTTTAGGGCAAACCATTAATTAGAGAGTTGTAATTAGTGTTTCAGGAGTCCAGGGAGGAGGAAGAGTAGGGTCTAAAATCAGGTAATGAGGACTGCCAGCACAAGCCCTCCCCTTTAAACAAAGAGAACAAGGCAGCCCCATTTTAAAACAACAACCTGCAGTCCAAGTTAACAAGGAGCAGCCCCAAGCAACACAAGCAACAGCAGCCCCTCATAGAAAGAACAGGGCAGCCCCAAGTTAATAGGTATTATAAGAGCAGTTTCCCCCCCAACAGATCTACATAGCGGCAGCCCCATCAAATGAGAAGGACAGCAGCAGCCCCGCTGAAAGAGGAGGACAGCAGCAGTTCAATACTAGCAGCCCCCTCCGATTAAACACGAAAATAAGGTAGCCCAACCAAACAATGATATGAGAAGCAGCCCAATTTAGTCTAAGAAATGTATAAGCAGCCCCCATCCTAGACCAGAAGTGTATAAGCAGCCCCTATCTAATAAAGATAAGAAACAGCCCCAAAACAACAACCTACAGTCCATTTCAACAAGGAGCAGCCCCCAAACCAACAAGGAAAGGAGCAGCCCCATTTCAACAAACCTGCAGTCCAACTTAATAAGGAGCAGCCCCCAAAATGCAATACTAAAAGGCAGCCCCATTATCAGCAAGGAGCAGCCCCCAAACTAACAAGGAAAGGAGCAGCCCCAAAACAGATTATATAATAGGAAAGTAAAGAGCAGCCCCCCATTTTTAAATCTAAAAGCTCCTAGCCGATCAAGCATAGGAGCCCCAAGATAAAATCCAGAAGCTCCTAGCTGATCAAGCATAGCAGCTCCCCCATTGACAGCTCCCAAGGCAGCCCCCAATTCAATCAATAAGGCATAACAACAGCCCCCTCCTTAAAAGCATATATATGTATAACTATGTGTATATATGTATATATTAAAGCTTGCACAAACAGAGGAAGAGTGTGAGGGAGAGAGATATGGTTGGTGAGAGGAAGAGGAGGTCCTTCCTTGAAGAGGAAGAAAACCCAAAACCCCTAAACCAGAGCATAGTGCATCTTTCCACTCCCATAATAATCCAAGATGATGAATAATGAGATTATAGAAGGCTCAGATATTACCATTGCCGGAGGAGGAAGAGGGAGAGATGAGGGCGAGGGGCGACCTTGCCGTCGAGCTTGAGGGAGGAGGTGAGGTGTGTTCCAAGAATACCAGACCAGCCCCATTTATAGCCATGCTCGGCCAATCTGGTGCTTCCAGCGATGGTGGAGGTGTGGCTCACCTCCCTTGGAGAGTCTCCTCACCGATGAATCTTCCCCAAGCTTCATCCAGGTGCGAGATCCGCTGCCCCCGGTGAGCTTCTTCTCCCGCCCAAGGTTTCCCGTCCCCTGGTTCGCCTACAGGGTTTCCGCTGGTTTTGTTCTCTCCCTGCTTTTGTTTTAATTTTTGTTATATATATATATATATATATATATATACATATATAAGTATATAGTTATATAAATACATATATTTAGATATATATTCATAACTCTCCAAATACGCATGAGAAAAATGCGCGAAGTGTGTCTTTGTGTTCGTGTCAACCATACGAAGCTAACGAAAGCATCCGAAGTTGATTCCGAGTCCGTTCGCCCAACATTTTAAAATGGCGTTGTTGTCGCGCTCGACGTTACTCAAAATAGTCGTTTTCTCCAAACGACCTCGGATCGGAACGAAACGAATTCCGTTGCACTCATATTGACCATACGAGTCTAACGTAACTGACGGAAGTTGATTCGGAGCACGTATGCTTTGTATTCTGAAATCGTGTCGTCGTGACGCGCTACGATACTCAAAATAGTCATATTCTGCATATGACCTCGGATCGAAATGAAACGAGTTCCGTTGCACTCGTATCAACTATACGAGTCTAATGCAACTGACGGAAGTCGATTCGGAGCACGTATGCTCCATATTCTAAAATTGCATCGTCGTGACGCGCTACTATATTCAAAATAGTCATATTCTGCATATGACCTCGGATCGAAACGAAACGAGTTCCGTTGCACTCGTATCAACTATACGAGTCTAATGCAACTGACGGAAGTCGATTCGGAGCACGTATGCTCCATATTCTAAAATTGCATCGTCGTGACGCGCTACTATATTCAAAATAGTCATATTCTGCATATGACCTCGGATCGAAACGAAACGAGTTTCGTTGCACTCGTATCAACTATACGAGTCTAATGCAACTGACGGAAGTCGATTCGGAGCACGTATGCTCCATATATAACTTTGACGTTGTGGCGAAGCACGATGCTACCCAAAACAGTCATTTCTCTAAATGACCACCTCTATGTGGTGAAGGTCGGGTCGTGATTGCCTGATGACCCGGCCTAGATTCCTCCAAGGGTTCAACTGAACCGGCTAGACCCTTTTTTCAAAGTCGGGATGTTACACTGCTACCCCAAGCCTCGGAGGCAGCAGATATATGCTGGTGTTGATCGATGATTACTCCAGATATGTCTGGGTATATTTCCTGAAGGAGAAGGCGGAGGCGTTTGCCAAGTTTGTGGAGTTCAAGGAGCTCGTGGAAGGTCGGCTGGGACTGCGGGTGAAGAAGCTGAGGACTGACAACGGAGGGGAGTTCACCTCCAGTGAGTTCTCTACTTTTTGCAGGAAGGCGGGCATCCAGAGGGAGCTTACTTGTGCTCATACTCCACAGCAGAATGGAGTTGCAGAACGGAAGATTCGTCATCTGACGGAGACCTGCAAGTGTTGGCCGCATGCCAAGAGTATTCCAAAGTCCTTCTGGGCGGAGGGAATGTCTTGTGCTGCCTACGTCATCAACAGGATGCCTCTGAGTCCCATCAACATGTTAACTCCGCATGAGTTGATGTTCAAGGAGAAGCCAAGCGTGGCACACCTTAGGGTGTTTGGCTCCACCTGCTACGTGCATGTTCCAGATGCTCTTCGGACGAAGCTAGATGCGAAAGCAAGGAAGCTAGTCTTCGTGGGATACGACGAGCGGAAGAAAGGATGGAAGTGCATGGACCCAGAGACGCGGAGATTTGTTGTATCTCGCGACGTTGTATTTGATGAGGTGACATCTTATAAGGGGTCTTCTGGAGTGGAACTACCAGAGAGCAGGGTGGAGGTGCCAGAGAAAGCAGTGGAAGATCTTCAGGTGGATCTACCTGTGTCACCAGGTGGTCCATCTCCTTCTAGTTCCGAGACGGGGGCTTCTGGTTCAGGGAGCAGGGGGAGCGATGCTCCTAGCACGTCTGGAAGGGGAGCTAGGGAAGAAGCAGCGGATGACATTGCAGTTCAAGGGAAGGAGCTGAGGAGGTCGAAGCGAGCGATCATCGCCCCTGATCGCTATACAGGAGGAAACGCAGTGAGCTTCGTCTCATGTTTCTTCGCTGGTCCCTTGGATGAGAGGGAGACGTCGAGCTTTGAGAAGGCCCAAGGCGTGAAGGAGTGGGACGTTGCGATGCAAGAAGAGATGGCAGCTCTTGAGAAGAACGAGACCTGGTCTCTTGTGCCCAAGCCCAAGGGCATCACTCCTGTGACATGCAAGTGGGTCTACAAGCTTAAGAAGAAAGCTGACGGCAGTATCGAGCGATACAAAGCTCGTCTTGTAGCTCGGGGGTTCTCGCAGCAATACGGTGAAGACTATGATGAGACATTCAGTCCGGTGGCAAAAATGACTTCAGTTCGGTTCATCATTGCCTTGGCGGCGTTCAGTGGATGGGAGATTTGGCAGCTCGACGTCAAGAACGCTTTCTTGTACGGCGAGATTGACAAGGACATCTTCATGGTCCAGCCACCAGGTTTTGTGTCTGAAGATCTTCCGGAGCATGTCTGCAAGCTGAAGAAGGCCCTGTATGGGTTGAAGCAAGCGCCGAGGGCGTGGTACGGGAAGATCGCAGAATATCTCCTATTCTGTGGATTTGTTGCTTCAGACTCAGACTCGAGCTTGTTCGTCAAGAAGAGCGGGGAGCTTCAGGTCATCGTGCTGCTATACGTTGACGATATGATCGTGACGGGGAACTCGAAGGAGGAGGTAGCACAGCTTCGGGCTGAACTATCTATCAGGTTCGAGATGAAGGTTCTTGGTGAGCTTCACCATTTTCTTGGACTTGAGGTGCAGAGGAAGGAAGGTGGAGTGCTGGTGACCCAAGCCGGATATGCAGAGCGGATCGTGGAGCGATTCGGCATGAAGGAAGGGAAGTGCACTTCCACACCTCTGGAGAAGGCTATGAAGCTTCGGAAGGATGAGGGAAGGATCATGCAAGATCCGTTGGTGTTCCGAGCTCTGGTTGGGAGCTTGATTTATCTGACGATCACAAGGCCGGATATTGCATATGCAGTAGGCAGGGTGAGTCGGTTTATGGCGGAACCACGAGTACCTCATCTGCTAGCGGCCAAGAACATTCTGAAGTATGTCAAGGCGACCTCGGACATGGGTCTCCTATACAGGAGGGATGCGGGCTTCGAGGTGCATGGATACATGGATGCTGATTACGGGGGAGATTCGGATGATCGGAAGTCGACATCTGGATTCGTCTTCATGGCGGGCCCTACGGCTATATCATGGTGCAGCAAGAAGCAGGATTCCGTATCGGTCTCTACCACGGAAGCGGAATACAAGGCTTCGGCCTTGGCAGCTCAGGAAGCCATCTGGCTTAGGAGGTTGGTTGGAGACGTCCACAAGGAGGTTCGGGAGCCGACTCTGCTACGCGGTGACAACGAGAGTGCTCTCAAACTGGTAACCAATCCAGTTTGTCACGCGAAGACCAAGCATATCGAGATCGAGCATCACTTCATACGGGAGAAGGTGCTGGAGGGGTCTCTTTCGGTCAAGCATGTGCGGAGTGCGGACAATGTCGCAGACATCTTCACAAAGGCGCTGGCAAAGGGGCCGTTCACACGGCTAAGGGAGCTACTTGGGTTGGTTTCCACTTCCCACTTCAAGGGGGAGTGTTGAAATTGTTGAAGTGGAAGTGAAGGAGGCTTTTGGACTTGGGCGGTCTGGGAGGAGGTCGGGCGGTCTGGCATGACCGCACGGCCTGGCGGTTTGCCTCTGCGGTCTGGCTGGTAGTAGCCTAACTGTGGTCTCCTGGAGTGACCGCTGGTATCTGGTCCAAGGCCACGCAGGTTGTCTATAACCGTGCGGCGGGTTGTCTTCTTCAAGGCTGTGGGAGGTCAGGTGTGACCGCACAGGGTGTTCCAGGTTCTCTGGTAGTTGTCGTGGACTAAGGCTCTTAGTCGCGCGGTCTCAGTTCGCGGTCTCAGGAGGAGACTGGTATGCGAGCTGGTTGCTGTTCGCGGTCTCAGGAGGAGATTGGCATACGAACAGGAGTTCGCGGGTTGATGGCGGACTGGCTGTGTTCGCGGTCTCGAGCGAACATAGGTGGTGATAGCTTCGAGCGGTCTGGCGATCTCTTTGGAGAGTCGCGGTCTGCTGTGAGAGTGGCGGTCTCTCATAGTGGAGAATTGAAGCTGGCGGGTTCACCAAAATGAAGCAGGAGTTATGTTGCTGATCGCGCGGGTTGACCGATCAGGTCACGCGATCTGGAGGGTGGTGATCCTATCTCATAGGGTGGTGACTGGATCAGGTCCCGCGCCTATAAATAGGAGCCACTGTAGCAGCAAATAGAATACACCAAGTGTAAGCTGAGTTCGCTTGTTTCCTGCGGTCTGGTTTATTCTGACCGTGCGGTCTGCTGATTGAATTCCTCTTGTGCAGCTTCTGCGGATAGTGTGGGCAGCAGCGATCACCTCTTCCTCTGAAAGTGTTCGGGCGGTCTGCGGCTTGGAGTTGTGGTGCTGGAGTTCGGGAGGATCAGGAAATCGGAAGAAGGGAGCGGTCTGTGCAGCGGTTTGGTGGTGTGCTGTGATCGGCAAGGCGCTGCGGTCTGGCAGTGTGTTGAAGTCGCAGGGAGGTCGCGCGGTCTGGAGCGATCTCAAGTTATCCTCATCTACTTGTATTTCTGTTTGGTATCTGTGCTGGCGAAATCATGTCTCGCCAAGCATGCCTTGCTCTGTAATGAAGTTTATGCTATCAATAAAGATAAATTGCTTGCCTAAAGTTTGTCTCTGGTTGTTTGGCTTGTATCTCTAAGTTGCATAATCGATTCCTGCTTGCTCTCACAAGGTCCTTAGAAAAATTTCACACCACCCAGCTAGTGAGAGCCTGGAGTGAGGAGGACATCTCGGCATTGAACTTACCCATCCGAGGATCATTCGACCCAGCTAGTGAGAGCCTGGAGTGAGGAGGACATCTCGATGGTAAGCCCTTCATTCCGAGGATCATTCGACCCACCCAGCTAGTGAGAGCCTGGAGTGAGGAGGACATCTCGGCGTTGAACTTACCCATCCGAGGATCATTCGACCCACCCAGCTAGTGAGAGCCTGGAGTGAGGAGGACATCTCGATGGTAAGCCCTTCCTTCCGAGGATCATTCGACCCACCCAGCTAGTGAGAGCCTGGAGTGAGGAGGACATCTCGGCGTTGAACTTACCCATCCGAGGATCATTCGACCCACCCAGCTAGTGAGAGCCTGGAGTGAGGAGGACATCTCGATGGTAAGCCCTTCATTCCGAGGATCATTCGACCCACCCAGCTAGTGAGAGCCTGGAGTGAGGAGGACATCTCGGCGTTGAACTTACCCATCCGAGGATCATTCGACCCACCCAGCTAGTGAGAGCCTGGAGTGAGGAGGACATCTCGATGGTAAGCCCTTCATTCCGAGGATCATTCGACCCACCCAGCTAGTGAGAGCCTGGAGTGAGGAGGACATCTCGGCGTTGAACTTACTAATCATATAAGCAAAATAACTTCATCCATCTAATGGGGGGATTTCCCTTGTCAAAAACCTCCTGGCCCAACCAGTGAGGGGTAGAGCTTGTTACAAAGGAAAACCACAAAAAACAAAAAAACAAAAAACAAACACATCATGCCCCCCATGGTACTCGCCTCTCCGGCTGCTCGCGCGAGATGATCATTCCTCTGCTTCTCCTGCCACTCCCATCTGGCTCATGCTCTCCATGATCTTCTCCATCTCCTCCGCCCCCGCTTGCCAAGAGATGATGTTGACGGCTGTGACGTAGCAGTGCCTCGCCATCCTGGGGTCTCCGCGGATCCTGACTTGGATTCCTCCAGCGTTGAGCTTGAGGCATTGGTGGAAGGATGATGGTATGCATCGGAAGGCGCTGATGAGGGGTCTTCCGAAGATGGCATTGTAACTGCTAGGAGCGTCAACTATGACGAACCGACAGTTCCTTGAGCCTCCCCCCATCGTCACTTGGAGTCCAACTCCACCCTCCACCTCTTTCCTTTCTCCGGAGAATCCGAACAAAGGCCCGTCTGAGGCCAGCACCCTCCTTGGCTCCACCTTCAACTCGTCAAATGCCTTCTTGAAAATGACGTTGACAGAGCTCCCGTTGTCAACGAGGATCCGAGAGACGGTGTAACCTTCGATGGCTGTCTGGATGACTAGCGCGTCACAGAATGGATCCTCGTTATCTGGCATGTCCTTGCTCGAGAAAGTGATTTTCTCCTCGGGAGGTGGGTCCTGTGACGTTGAAGCGACGCTGCGTCGATATACGGTGTGGAGGCTTGCCTTACGGGTGGCCTCGACCCCTACCCCCCCGTGGATTACTGCGACCCGTCCTTTGGCTCCTATGTCAGTTCGATCCTCACAGATGTCGTCGTCCACTACTGCTCCAGGTGGAACTTCTTCAATCCGCACTGGCGGCTGCTGTTGTGCCTGACCTCTCGCCTCTCTCACCTCCAAGAATTCTGGGCAGGTAGTTGTTGCATGCCCCTCTGCTTGGTGGTAGTCGCAGTATGGCACCGCTCTTCCCCCCCCCCCCCCCCCCCCCCCCTTCTCCTACGGGCTGGGGTGTCTCTTGCTTCAACTCCTCCTCTTCGAATCACCATAGCATGAGCTGGTGGGGGTAGGAGCTGCCTAGGGGCCTGTCTCCAAGGAGGAGGGTTGGGCCTCCCTTGGCCTCCGTAGAAGTTTCCCCCTCCTTGGGCGAGACCCCTCCCTTGCTCCTGACCCCCCTGGGGTCCCTGGTACCCTTGACCCCTCTGCTCTTCCCTCCTCCTTCCTTCCTGCTGCCTGAGGCCACCTTGCTCTCTTGGCTCGACCTCCACCAGCTTTGCCAACTTCTTTGCCAGCCCCGGGTTCGCCGCCTCAGTGGCTATCTCCTTTGCAGCTTTTTCCATCAGGTCCTCAAAAGACAGGGGAGGCTTCCTAGTTAGGCGCATTTTGAAGAGGCTCTCTCGTAGCCCCACGGTGAAAGCCATCTTGAGGGCATACCCTGGCACCTCCTGGATGTTCTGGATCTCCTCCTGGAATCTGTCCATGTACTGGGCCAACGTCTCCTCGTGCCTCTGCTTGACCAGGAAAATGGACTCAGCATTCTTCTTCCTCTTCTTGGATGTGGAGAAGCGTAGCTGGAAGCTCCGGCTCAAGTCATCAAAGCTGTAAATGGAGCCAACCGGGAGCTGGTGGAACCAGTCCCTAGCTTTGTCTCTCAGGGTGGTGGCGAAGAGACGACACTTGAACGCGTCCGTCATGGGCCTGATGGAGACGGCATCCTCGAACCACTGTAGGTGCTGGACGGGATCATCCTTTCCGGTATAGAAAGTCATGTTGGGCTCCTTGAAGCCTTCCGGGATGGGAGCCGAGATGATCAGCTCGCTAAAGGGTGACCCCCCACTCGCCGGCTTCGCGAGCTCCGCTCGCGCGACTCCTGCTCCGAGCGAGACCCCACTCGCCGGGCTGGGAAAAAGCACTCGCCCGGCGAGGTCTCGCTCGCCACTCTCAGTCACTGGCTCCTTGCCTGGCCGACCCCCTGGAGCAACCTCTCCTGACCCCCCCTGGGCGAGCACTCCTTGCGACCCAGAAGGCGGTGTCTCGGGGGAGGGAGCCGAGCAGTCACCTCCCCTGGAGATGCCTTGGAGTAGCTCCATGATTCCCTTGATGGTCGTCATGAACTCTCCCCTTCCTACCACCTCACTTGGGATGCGAGACCCCTCATCGTCTCCTCCTCCGAGGTCTCCTGTCATGAGATTTGGCTCAAGGACTTCTGTGCTGACCACTCTCCACGCTCACCGCACCAAAATGTTGAAACCGAAATCTTGAGGACAAGACTTGGTCTCTGTGGAGTTCGGGGTCCCTAAGAAGGGGTGGTCTCACACCTACTTCCCTCGAGCCAACTCTCTAGACAAGAGCACTTAGATTTGGAAACGGACCAAGGGCTTAGTGGGGAGGTCCCGCCACATACCCGGAAGTCCCCTTGGAACTTCCCCTCCCAAGCCACTACTAAGCTTGGGCACCACTGGAGCCTCTCCTCACTCTCTCTAGAGAGACTTGCTGAGGAGGGAGAGAGAGGAGAGAGCTAGCTAAGAATGAGATCCCCAAAATGGTGTCCCCTTGGTCCTATTTATAGGTTTTTCGGGTTTGGACTGCGAATAGCCAAAACTGGACTGCAAATAGCCAAATCCCGCTGTTCTGAAGCGCTAAACGGAGACCGCTGGACTGCGAATAGCCAAATTTGGACTGCGAATAGCCAAAACGGGACGAGAAGGGACCTCCCTTGGGCGAAGGGGGTACCTTACGGGGCTCGGCGAGCTCCCTTACTTGGCGAGGGCGAGAGGGGGGGCACCCGCCCCTCCCCTCTCGCCTAGCTTGGCGAGGGCGAGAGGGGGGGCACCCGCCCCTCCCCTCTCGCCTAACTTGGCGAGGGCGAGAGGGGGGGCACCCGCCCCTCCCCTCTCGCCTAACTTGGCGAGGGCGAGAGGGGGGGCACCCGCCCCTCCCCTCTCGCCTAACTTGGCGAGGGCGAGAGGGGGGGCACCCGCCCCTCCCCTCTCGCCTAACTTGGCGAGGGCGAGAGGGGGGGCACCCGCCCCTCCCCTCTCGCCTAACTTGGCGAGGGCGAGAGGGGGGGCACCCGCCCCTCCCCTCTCGCCTAACTTGGCGAGGGCGAGAGGGGGGGCACCCGCCCCTCCCCTCTCGCCTAGCTTGGCGAGGGCGAGAGGGGGGGCACCCGCCCCTCCCCTCTCGCCTAACTTGGCGAGGGCGAGAGGGGGGGCACCCACCCCTCCCCTCTCGCCTAGCTTGGCGAGGGCGAGAGGGGGGGCACCCGCCCCTCCCCTCTCGCCTAACTTGGCGAGGGCGAGAGGGGGGGCACCCGCCCCTCCCCTCTCGCCTAACTTGGCGAGGGCGAGAGGGGGGGCACCCGCCCCTCCCCTCTCGCCTAACTTGGCGAGGGAGAGAGGGGGGGCACCCGCCCCTCCCCTCTCGCCTAACTTGGCGAGGGCGAGAGGGGGGGCACCCGCCCCTCCCCTCTCGCCTAACTTGGCGAGGGCGAGAGGGGGGGCACCCGCCCCTCCCCTCTCGCCTAACTTGGCGAGGGCGAGAGGGGGGGCACCCGCCCCTCCCCTCTCGCCTAACTTGGCGAGGGAGAGAGGGGGGGCACCCGCCCCTCCCCTCTCGCCTAACTTGGCGAGGGCGAGAGGGGGGCACCCGCCCCTCCCCTCTCGCCTAACTTGGCGAGGGCGAGAGGGGGGGCACTCGCCCCTCCCCTCTCGCCTAGCTTGGCGAGGGCGAGAGCTACGGGGGTTCGTCGGGCGATAACCAAAGGTCTTAAGACCCCTTGGGTTTAGTCGACACGTCTCGACGGCCCTCCATGCTGGGCCTCACTTGATGGATATGGGGGTTGTACATTGTGAGTTTATGAATTTCTTTGATAATAGATTCATTTTCACGATTTAATATAATATTATCTTTTATACTTTGATCATAGGATTTGCAAGTTCAAACAAACTCATCATAGAGTTCTTCGAAAGTGGGAGGAATTACCTCAGTGTCTCTAAGAATACTGGTGTCGTCATCGTTGCTCTTCGCCATTAAGCATAAGTTTGCTTCCTCCTCGCTACTTGACTTAGACTCGTTTGACTCTTCAGAGGAAGAATCATCCCAAGTTGCGGCTTTTAGTACTTTCTTCTTCTCTTTTGCTTTGTGTTGTTCTTTTTGCTCCTTTTGATACTTTGGGCACTGGCTTCGAATGTGCCCGGTCTTTCTGCAGTGGTAGCACTCTGGTGGTGGTCTTTCTTCTTCATCTTCGCTTCCTTTTTCTTTCCTTGATGAAGAGGAAGATCCCTTTCGTCGAGTATCCTTTTGGAAGTATTTGCGGAATGTGTTCCTTCTTTCCGGGTTCCTGATGAACTTCCTGAAGTTCTTCACCAGGAGGGTTTCTTCATCTTCATCATCATCTTCGATGCTCTCCTTCTTTGACTTTAGTGCTAGCGCCTTTTTCTTTGGCTCTTTGTTGTATTCATCTTGTTGAATCTGGAGTTCTACCTCATGGGTTTTAAGATTCCCAATAAGGTTCTCGATCTGGAGCGTTCTTAAGTTGTGCGACTCCGAGATGGCTGCCACCTTTGGATTGAACCTTGGAGGTAAGGAGCGAAGAATTTTCCTCACCAAGTCCCCGTCTGAGTAGGTCTTTCCAAGTGCCTTTGACGCGTTGACGATCTTGGTGAAGCGGGTGTACATCGAGTTAATGTCCTCTTCCGTATCCATCCTGAATTTTTCATATTCAGATTCCAGTTGGAATAGCTTTGCATCTTTCACCTACGATGTACCTTCATGAGTAACTTCCAATTGATTCCAAATATCATAAGCAGTTGTGCATGCAGAAATTCTATTAAACTCTATGATTCCCAATATAAAGCGTTCATTGCTTTAGCATTATTTTTACACCTTAGTTTATCGTTATCATCCCATTTATCTTTAGGTTTTGCTAATGTCGCCTCTCCTACTACAGTTGTAGGAGGAGAGTACCGAACTTCTACCATGTTCCATACTTCTACATCCATGGTCATAAGAAAACACATCATTCGATTTTTCTAGTAGTTAAAATCTGACCCAGTAAAGAGAGGTGGTCGACTAACCCCTTGACCCTCAGGAAAAGCGAGATCATGAGACGCCATTATTCCAGGTTGTTATGCCGATTGGAATAACCTGGCTCTGATACCACTTGTTGGATCGGTAGGCGCCCTTAGAGGGGGGGGGGGGGTGAATAAGGGTTTTTAAAAACTTTTGATATCTTGTGAATATTTTAGAAAAAAAAACTGTGATTATTAAACTAAAGAAGATCAAGACATATCAAGTGAAGTAAAAGTAAAGACATGATTTTATTAACTTGAGAAGCATGATTACAAACTTGATCTCTTATCGAAGATAGAAATCAAAGCTAATAGAAAAAGACTCCTTTTTGTTTTCTATCCCGACTCGCTTCCCCACGAACCGGTGGCCCTAGCCTATCCTCCCCAGATTCGGCCTCAAGACGCTCTAGCCAACCCTTCCCCGGATGTGGCCTCGAGCACCCCCTAGACCTAGCCTATATCTAGTCGCCAACACGAGGCGAGTTTCCCCCTAAGTCCTACCCAGACCTAGTCGCCAACACGAGGCGATTTCACTAACCGTTTACAAGAAAAATATGAAATGAAAATAAATAAAAAAAACTCCCTTCTGAAGTTGGAGGCGAAGATCCGCTGTAGAATAAGCGTTGTAGAAGCGAACTTCGTTTGGATCCGGCGTGATGAGATTCTCCTTCAGAAGTTTGCAGAACTTTGGTAGGACTTCAACTTTCGGCCAAGATAGCCTCTGGAATTCTAGCACTCTATCTCTCTATAATATCTCTCTGATGTGTGTATGAAACGAGAGGAGAGGAGCCCTTTTTATAGCCTCAGTGTTAGCGCCTGCGCTAACGCTACCGTCGGCGCTATCCCATATTAGGACATGTTTTGCGCGGCAGAATCTTCAATCCGAGGAAGCAATTCCTCCTTGCCAACTGTGTGCGTCGCTACCGCCTGCGCTATCGGCTACCGCCAGCGCTATCCCATATTAGGACACATTCTGCGCGGCAGAATCTTCAATCCGAGGAAACAATTCCTCCTTACCAACTGTGTGCGTCGCTACCGCCTGCGCTATCGGCTACCGCCAGGCGCTATCTCCTTCCATATGTGCTCCCGGAATTGCGCTATCATCGCTAGCGCCAGGCGCTAAGTGCTACCGCCGGCGCTAGTGGGAGACTTGGAATTGCTGGCTCAAAATTAGGGGCAACCATCCTTGAGTCATGTGGACTTTGATTTCCTGCACACTTAAACACACAAGATCAAATACACATAGGATTTATTATTCTCAAACCTAGGAGATGCGAAAGACCATGTTCCAACAAATTTGATGATAGCATTCAGGAGAGAAGCGTGCGAGAAGTTGTTGATCGAAAGAGAATCAACGAGAGGATTATGTTGGGAGACGATCGAGCGAGAGGGCTTTCATGGTTCGGTCGAAGTCGAGAGCAGCGATAGATGTCGTATGCAAGTAAGAGCATGCACTTGGGTCAGAATCTATGTTGGCAGTTGGCACCAAACTGAAAGTTTTCTGATTGAAACTACTCGCACGAGAAGGAAAGAGAAAGAGAAGCGAAAAAAACAAATCGTCAGTAATTCAACCTCATAGCTTTTATGCCATGTAGAATTGATAATTTCTCTTATTTCACAAACGTAAATACATGTACGTATATATATAAACAACATGACTCTAAAACATTCTAGGCAATGTGAGACTAATGTATAAAGAAAGATAAATTATAATGGGCTTTCTTTAATGGACTTCAACAGTAATGTTTAAAAATAAACTAATTATCATTCTTGAGTCTAATTAATCACATAATGTGGCATGGACGTCGGCTAAATAGTCTAGGTTTAAATAGGGCGCTATGGAATGCACGATACATCTCATCGCAACTAATCATCCCCCCATCATGAGGCTCTTTGGGTGGAATGTAGAAATACTCGTCGAGTATGCGGCGAATACCTAGAAGACGACATGAGATATCAACACTAAAATATGAGCTCATAGCGTGTCAAATGTCTCTCAGGGAATGTGGCACGTCAGAGGGCTCACCAGGAGATATGTATGAAAATTCGTCGAGACCGTGATGCTTACCCAAGTGTGCGACTCTTTCGTGCGGCTGGCTAGGACCAATAGAAGGAACGAGTAAAGTCTCGTTCCTTTATTTTTCATCGCCCCTTTTAGTTCATGTATGACCTTAATTTAAAGAAGATTATTTTTATAATCAAATTTAAGTTTGCCTTTTTGGGATTATCCTGGTTAATTGTTAGGATATTATGTAGATTTTATTTTATGTATTAATTTAAATATTTAGAGCTTACCTTTCACTCCCTAATTACCCTGAATTGTTGGACGGCCTATTTATTTAGGGTCTTATTGGGCGGTCACTCCAGTAAGCCGATACCAAATATGCGTGAAAATAAATGATAACTATCATGCGAGAAATAAAAACACATGATAGATGCCAAAAGTAAAATATCATAAATAAGAAGACACTATGGTGTGCCTCTAGACGCATCAGAACATGACTCTAGTTGAGTATTGAGTATGTAGTCGGGCATGATTTCATTTGGGTACGGTTGAAAGGAGAAATAAGGAAGATAATAACTAGTGCGATCTTATTCATCCACATAGGGGGAGATTTATAACATTACAAAGGACACACTAAGCCTAACACAAGATGTGAGACTAAACCCACTCACACGTACTAATATAATAATCTCAACTATCCCCCTCAAGCTGGAGGGGAAACCTCAAGCTTGACAACATCAGTGGAAAGCATAAATGTGGTAGGCAAAGGTGGGACATACGGGTGACCGGGGATACTCCCACACACGTCACACCCACATGAAAGAAACCACACACACGAATCCACGAGACCGCGGGGATAGCACCACACACACACACGGATCTACGGGACCGCGAGGATAACACCACACACACGAATCTACGAGACTGCGGGGATAACACCTCACACACAAATCTACGTGACCGCGGGGATAAGAGAGAAAGGGGAAAAACAACAACCAAAGGCCATACCACCTACCAATCATCAAGGAAAAACTTGGGGAGACAAACAACACACGACATAAGCCTAGAGGCCATGTGGAACGAAGACGAAAGTCGGGATTCAGGAAAGATCATTCGAGTCGCCTTTGTCACAAACACTCCCCTCACGTGGATAACACATGTATATAGGCATAACAAGACGATACGAAACAAATACTAACAGCAGACAATTAAAAAACCACATACAACGATCAAAAAACAACGCAACTTCAGCTTTGGCGAGAGATCTGCGCCCTAGAAGGGGTTGCGGCTGGAATATGAGGACAGCGGTTGGATCTGGAGCGGCGAAGTGGCCGAGGCATGAGGGACAGCTGCTGGAGGCGGCTGGAGCACAGATAAGAAGGTCGGGGCACGTCTGGAGGAGGTTGAAGCCGAGAACCGCACAAGGAAAGAAAGATCTTCATCGTCGAGGAGCGAGCAGCAATGGGATCGCCAAGAGCAACAGCTGGAGGGGACGACATCGGGATGAGAAGACAGTTCATTGACTAGAACCACATCGTCGACATGATCTGGGACGACAACAGCAGCAGGCTTGACGGGATCGATCGAGAGGAGAGATCGTCATCGAGAGGAGAGATCGTCATCGAGAGCCACAGATACAGCAAGTCGGCATGACCTCGACGAGATCTTCGGCTGGAAGCAGCGCCGTAGTGAGAAGTAGCAGGAGCGTCGAAAAGGTCTAGCGGAAGTAGCGGCAGAACACAATGTCGTCAATGACGAGATCGACGATCACAGAGAGATCAGAAGCTAACGGGGAGAACGACAGCGACGGAAGCAGCAGTCGTCGGCGTCAATGGAAGTAGCAGTCGGCGGCGGCGACGGGATCAAGCGCAGCAGCAGGCTCAGTCGACGGGATCTGGAGCCATCGTCGAAGATAGCACACACGATGAGGGGGGCAAATACCGCTCCCGTCGACGGAATCAGAGAAAGATTGCGTCGACGGGAGCGGAAGTAGCGGCGCACAATGGGAGCGCTATTAGGTGCTCTCGACGAAAATAAATCGAGAAGAATAGGCGGAATCAAGTAGGGGCGCTAGTAGGTGCTTTGATACCAAGTTGAAAGGAGAAATAAGGGGGATAATAACTAGTGCGATTTTATTCATCCACATATGGGGAGATTTATAACATTACAAAGGACACACTAAGCCTAACACAAGATGTGGGACTAAACCCACTAACACGTACTAATATAATAATCTCAACTGGTACATCTATGGACCGATGAATATTTTGGTGCAACATTCAAAATTGCCAAATATATCTTCATTCTTTTACTCCGATGACTTAACATATATTATAAAAAAATTGGAAATTCATAAAATATAATGATTATTTATGTAATTACATCATATCCCTGTAATAAAAATAATGATGGAAATTCATAAAATCGAAAAACTTTTTAGTAGACCTCCTAGACTTGCTATGGTTTATCAGTAGGCCTCTAAAAACTAATTTCAAAATATATTGTTTACTTAAAATGATTTTTTGTTAAAATATAAATATTTTTGAAAAAAATAATTATAAAATATTGATGTATATTTTTTTACGGTCATTTTGAGTACTCATATGTATATGTTGCGGGCGAAGCGCGCCGGGGGCGGGCGAAGCCCGCCGTCGCTGGCCGTGTACTGTCGTATGCATGCACAACCCGCTCGAATGCGGGAGCAGCCCACTAAGAGTCAGCGAGCACGGGCAAAGCCCGTGCGGAGCTGCTCGTACGTATATATGGAAGTTTTATAAGGTAGTACTTTGTGGCATATGTTAATAATGATTGTTCCTTGTTTCCGCATATTGTTTTATATGCAATGTTATGAATAAATCATACACCCATATATATTATTGTGTTAATAGATGGAAATTATAAGTGTAATACTCTATTTTAAGAATGGATCAAATGGAAACTCTCGGGTTTAGAGAATGTTAAGCTAGCTTAGTTTGGCAATAGAGCTAGTCATGTATTATGTTATGTATTCATGGCTTTCCTTCCTCTCGCAGTCCAGCCGACGATCAAGGAAGAACACCAGGAGAAAGAACGCTAGTGATCAGTCGGCCCTAAACCTCTTCCGTCCACCTGATATTGTCGTTCATCATTTTCTCTCCAACTCGCTTTTCCCGCATGATTTTCTCTGCAAATTGCTTTTCCCGCATGATTTTCTCTGCAAATTGCTTTTCCCGCCTGGTCTTCTTAAAATTGTATTTCAATACATAAATTTGTTTAGCTTCCTATTATTTATAGGTGAAGCCTAATAAGAAAATGTATTTCACCGAGCCTTCACACATTATTTTGCATAGTCTTATAAATGTATGATTTAATATTTAATATATATATATATATATATATATATATATATAAAGATATTCTTTATTTGAATAGTGTTATTTTGTCGGTAGCAAATAAAGATATTCTTTATTTGAATAGTGTTATTTTGTAGGTGTTATTTAATATATTTAATATAGATATATAATTTATATATATTTATCTAGAGAGAGAGAGAGTCGGAGAGTTATATACGAGCATCTTCGCACGGGCTACGCCCGTGCTCGATGCTCTCGGGCGGTCTTCTGCCGCATCAATGTGGGTTTCACGGTGCTACGGTGCGAGTGGCGAGGCATTCGTGACACGAACTTTATGCGGGCGAAGCCCGCATTAATGCGGGCGAGGCCACCCGAGAGCATCGAGCACGGGCGTAGCCCGTGCAAAGATGCTCGTATATAATAAAGTTGATTATATCTGCTACAGCGATATGTCCGGATGCTAAAGTGAGAGGAGAGAGAGAGAGAGGAGAGCGTGAGGGGAGAGAGAAAGTGGAGGTGAGAGAGAGAGAGAGGGGCGGTGAGGGAGAGAGAGAGAGAGGGATATCGATGCAAATATTAAAGAGCAATGTTATAAGCACACCAGTTTTGGCTATTTGCACACCAATTTCTATGAGTTATTACGTGCCTTTTGAAAATACCCCTTGTACATGCATTTTTAGGAAAAGTGTTCAACACGAAAGTTGTAGATCTCGACTAGATCTACAATTTTTGTGTTAAACACTTTTCCTAAAAATGCATGTACTAGACGTATTTTCAAAAGGCGCGTAATAATTCATAGAAATTGGTGTGCGAATAGCCAAAACTGGTGTGCTTGTAACAACGTTATTTTTTAATTATAGTTTTGCCATTTTTTAATACGAGATATTATTGCATGTTGGGAGGGCATTATTTATTGCATATTTATTCTATTGCCTTCGTCCGCATCAATGCTTGCTTTACGATGCTAGGGTGCGAGCAGCGAGACATTCGTGACGTTCACGGGCGAAGCCCGTGCAATCGAGAGCAGTGAAGATGGACGCAACACATGCTTTATATGGGCGAAGCCTGCATTGATTCGGCCGAATGCATTGATGCGGCCGAAGGCCGCCCGAGAGCATCGAGCATGGGCGTAGCCCGTGCGAAGATGCTCGTATATACATATAGCGTATATATAGTAATAATGAGACGAACAAATTTAATGTTGTCGGGCCAACTGTCAACTCTCTATAATACAAATTCACATACACGCATTACCTCAATCCTCAAACGAGGAAAATGTGCGGTTTAAGCTACGCCATACACTAAACTGCGGGCCTTTTTGTGCACAATAACCTATGGACCATTATTGGCTCCGTATGAGCTTCAGGACCCGCACCATTATTCTCTCTGTACGCACTTGGGAGCAGCTCACTCTGGCTTTCCTCTGAAATTGCAGTCAATTGTAGTTCTACAGTCTACTGTGTATATTTCCCTAAAACTAAATTCATTAAATAAAAAATTTAGGGACTGCTGTAAGCAGTGTAGTTTTGGCTATCCGCACTTTATTTTATTGAGTTATTACGCGTCTTTTGGAAATAGTCTTTTATATTCATTTTTAGGAAAAAATGTTGAACACGAAAGTTATAGATCCCGTCGAGATCTATAACTTTCGTGTTAAACACTTTTCCTAAAAATGCATGCACAAGATGTATTGCTGCCCTGATTGAAATATGGGCGTAACAATAACGAATTTTTGGAAATACGCCTTGTACATGCATTTTTAGGAAAAGTGTTCAACATGAAAGTTGTAGATCTCGACGAGATCTACAACTTTTGTGTTGAACACTTTTCCTAAAGATGCATGTACAAAACGTATTTCTAAAAGGCACGTAATAACTCATAAAAATAAAGTGCGGATAACCAAAACTGCAGTGCTTATAGCAGCAATTTATGAGAATATTTTAACCTATTAGGTAAGTTTTTGAAAATCGGATCGGATATCGAATCGGTAGAACGAAAGGTTCAAGGTTGAATAGGTCAAACCGAGGTCAAATCGTTATATAAAGATGCTCGCGCGCTCTTCTGCACGCGGAAATGCAGCACACGCACATCCCCGCGCGCTTGCACGCCACCTCCGTGGGCGCCCGCACACTGTCGCGCCACCTCCGCCGTCGTCCACTGTCGTCGTCAACCGACGTCGTCGCCTCTCTGGCAAACCTGATCGGGTTGCAAGAGCTGCCCGGGCCTCCATGTGGGCAAGGTCGTCATATTTTGAAAATTGGCAATCCAGGTGACTAGAATCGCACGTTCTCATTCGCCCGTTCAATTTCCAGGAGGGCGCAATTACCTTGCTCCCCCTGAAAAACTATAAAAAGACATCTAGACCTTCATTTGCAGAGACAGAAAAAAATGAGAAAGAGAGTTAAGGTTTTCCGGCAAAAACTTGGCTCACTCCTCACTCTTCCGATCAATGAGCGCTCCACCTGTGATGGTGACTTCTCCAACTCAACGTCCATCCAAAGACCCACCAGAGGCAGGCTCTTCTCATCAACACACACATTAATATGGAAAACAGCTTTTGCCAAATCCTCCGCACTCGTAAAACCCAGAATTGTGAAGAACTCGCCCTCCCGACCTACAATATGACGATGGAGGCCGGGGAGCGCCTCCACGCATCAGGTAACTCCCATGGGTTCTTAATAAATCAGTACAAGTACCGCCATGATGATAGTTGACCTTCTCCTCGGAAGAAAGCCACTTTTTGTTGCTCTGGACATTGATACAGTCACCTGCACTGATATGAACCTCACACCAGTCTCTGAAGATCTGCACTGACAGCCGCGAGCCACGCTCACGAAAGAAGCTGACAAACTCCATGATCCTCATCATATGTGGTAGTTGTGGTTATTTTTCTCACCTTGCTCGCCGGAGACATGGTGGCACAGGTTCACCTTGTTGATTTTTGTGAAGTGAGGCAGAGGTGTTTTTGGTTGGCCGAATTCGCTGTTGGGTGTTCTAGGCGGATCCGCTGCGCGTGTGAGCGTTTGCTGTTTTGCATCCCTGTCCTTATATAAAGGGTTGGTCTCCTTCAGAAAGTGTAGAGAAAAATAAAAAAAAAATAAAAAGCAAATTTTGTGCGATCTCTGATTTGGAGGTGTGCGGGGTGGAGATCTTGGAGTTGTGCGATCTCAGATTTTGGAAGTGTGCAATCTGGAGGTGTGGAGTTGTAAGATCTGAAGGTTTGAAGAGGAGGTGTCGGCGATCTCTCAAAGTGAGCTGCGAACTGGTGTAGCAGAGGAGGTGTTGGCGATCTCCTCAAAGTGAGCTGCGAACTGGTGTAGCAGAGGAGGTGTTGGCGATCTCCTCAAAGTGAGCTGCGAACTGGTGTAGCAGAGGAGGTGTTGGCGATCTCCTCAAAGTGAGCTGCGAACTGGTGTAGCAGAGGAGGTGTTGGCGATCTCTTCAAGTGTGCAGCGGTCTGGTGCTGTGAGCTGAGTTGAAGGCGCTGCGGTCTGGTGCTGTGAGCTGAGTTGAAGGCGCTGCAGTCTGGTGCTGCGAGCTGGTTGGAGGTGCATCGGTCCTCTGTTCGTAAGCAAGTCTCCTGGGGGGTGCGGTTTGCCTGAGAAGAAAGACTGCGGTCTGTCCAGTCAAGCTGCGACTTGATGTGGTGGTAGTCGTGTTGAAGGGTTCCTGGCAGCGAGAAGAAGGAGACCGGCTTCTTGGCGTCTTGCCTCCTTGCCTTGTTTTGTTTGAGTGTGTTGTCCTGTAACTGTCCAATACTTCGCAAAACTGTCTTGTGTTGGTGATTCCCTTGTATCTGTTTTTCTTTTTGAATAAAGTTGATCTTCTCTAATTTAGTGTGCAACGAGCATTTCTCACATGGTATCAGAGCTAGGTTCGAACTAGCTGTGCCGATCTCGTTGCAAAGTGAGTGTTTGAGTATGGAAGGAAGAGGTTTTGGAGTAGAGCTTCTCTCACACCTAAACTACAAGAAATGGAGATCCTGTATGGAGAGCTACTTGCTGGGGGAGGACCTATGGGAAGTTGTGGGCGGAGATGAGCAGGAGCAGGTTGTTGCAGCCGGGGACAATGCTCACGTTGTCAGAGCATGGAGAAAGACAAACGACAAAGCCGAGTTCGTTCTCAAACGGGCAATTTCCCCATAACTATTTGATCATATTATCGGGTGTAAGTCTGCATCAGAAATATGGAAGGCTCTGGATGGTCTATTCAATAAAAAGAACGTGGCACGGTTGCAGTTCTTGGAAAACGAACTGGCAAAAGCCAGTCAAGGTGAGTTGACGATTTCAAATTTCTTTCTCAAGATGAAAAATCTCTGTGCAGAGATCTCTGTCCTAGACCCTGACGAGCCTAACTCTGAGGCGAAGTTAAAAAGACACATTATTCGTGGCCTGCGAAAGGAGTACGTGGCCTTCATAACTGCTGTTCAGGGTTGGGCTACTCAACCGTCCCTAGTATAGTTGGAGAATCTCTTATCATCTCAAGAGAGTTTGGCAAGTCAGATGGCAGGAGTAACCATCACGGGAGGAGAGAGTGAAGCTCTCTTTTCAGGAAAGAAAAGGCCAGTTGAAAGACCGAAAAAGAGTTCAGGAGACGGATCGTCATCGTCCTCTCAAGGAGATGGGAGGAACTTTCTTCCTCGGTATAATGAGCAGAACAGGCCGTTGTGCTTTGCCTGTCGCAAGTATGGACACATAGCGAGAAACTGTTGGTCCAACTTAAAGGCCGGACATGTTGCTGAGAAAGAGGAACGTCCAAGGCGAGGAGAACGTGGAGGAGAAGGGGAACAAGGTGAAGACAAAGGAGATCGTGATTGGAACAACTGCTTCATAGCAAACATGAAGGAGAGGTCTGTCAGTGCTCTTGCCTCCATCAACTTTCGAGAAGACTGGATCATTGACTCAGGTTGCGGGCACCATCTTACAGGAGATGAGTCGAAATTCGCCTCTTGGCACCCTTATAATGGAAATGATGCGATTGTGACGGCTGACGACACGGTGCATCCGGTGGAGAAGGAAGGCTTCGTATCCCTGGGCAGTGAAGGAAGATCTCTCACAATGAAGAGTGTGTATCATGTGCCAGGGATGACGAAGAACCTTTTCTCGGTAGCAAATGCAGTGGATGCAGGTTATCAAGTTCTTTTTGGACCAAAAGAAGTCAAGTTCTTGCGGAACTTCTCTGCGGTGAAAGGTGACGTGACTCACACAGGACGGCGGGTGAAGGACTTGTATGTGTTATCATCAAGCTCCTACGTTGACAAGATGAGGACTAATGACAGCGCCGTCATCTGGCATGAGAGGTTGGGGCACATTGGGATGGACAAGCTGAGGGCTATGACAGCAAAGAGCTTGGTGAGAGGGCTGCCCAAGCTGACCTCGGTTGGTGATGGACACGTATGCGAAGGATGTCAGTTTGGGAAAGCTCATAGCCTTCCATATGACAGATCTACTTCCAGGTGCAAGGCACCACTTGAATGCATACACAGTGATGTTTTGGGTCCGTGCTCCACCCCCACCTTTGGAGGGAACAGGTACATGCTGGTTCTTGTTGATGACTATACTCGGTTTACTTGGACGTATTTCATGAAGGAGAAATCGGAAGTATTCAAAAAATTTCAAGAGTTCAAGGAACTTGTTGAAGGCAGGCTGCAACTGAGAATCAGGAAGTTGCGGTCAGATAACGGAGGAGAGTTCACTTCGACAGAATTCGCCAACTTTTGCAGAAGGAATGGGATCCAAAGGGAGCTGTCGTGTGCCCACACCCCCCAGCAGAATGGAGTGGCAGAGAGAAAGCTAAGGCATCTGGCGGAGACATGTCGCAGCTGGTTGCATGCCAAGGGAGTTCCCAGGGCCCTATGGGCAGAGGGGATGCCATGTGCAACGTATGTGATCAACAGGATGTCGCTGAGCCCTGTGAACATGAAGTCCCCCTTTGAGATGATGTGGGGTGAGAAGCCGAACGTAAGTCACCTTCGGGTGTTTGGATCTACGTGTTATGTGCACGTTCCGGATGCGACAAGGACGAAACTGGAGGCAAAGGCCCTCAAGTGTGTCTTCATTGGTTACGATGAACGCAAAAAGGGCTGGAAGTGCATGAATCCTGAGACTCGTCTGTTCCTTGTCTCAAGGGATGTGGTGTTTGACGAGTTGGCATCACACAAAGACGTCTCTACTATCCCTATACTGGAAAGCAGGGAGGAAGGAAGAGTTAAAGAGAGGAGAGTTGTTGATGACTCCCTCGTAGAGCTACCCTTGTCCCCAGGTGCTCCGTCTCCATCAGACTCTGGTGTCTCAGAATCCAGAGACAGGGGGAGCATTGCTCCAAGGCAAGCTGAAGTAGAGGAAGAAGGTACCAATGGTGCTGCTGAGAGTGGTACGGGGTTGAGAAAGTCCAAACGGACTATCATACCACCAGCTCGCTACAGGGAGAGCAATTTCGTAAGCACCTGTTCATGTTTCTTTGCAGGACCTCTGGATGAGCGAGAGCCGTCGTGCTTCGAGGAGGCCACTGGAGTGAAAGAGTGGGAGGAAGCCATGAAGGAGGAGATGTTTGCCTTGAAGAAAAATGAGACCTGGGACCTTGTGCCCAAGGTCGACGGCATTACTCCAGTCATATGCAAGTGGGTCTACAAAGTGAAGAAGAAGGCAGACGGAAGTATAGAGCGATATAAAGCTCGCCTTGTGGCTTGGGGCTTCTCGCAGCACTATGGAGAGGACTACGATGAGACATTCAGTCCTGTTGCTAAGATGACTTCCGTCCGGACGGTAATTGCGCTAGCAGCATGCCAGAGTTGGAAGATCTGGCAACTCGACGTAAAGAATGCCTTTCTTTACGGAGAGATCGACAAGGACATCTTTATGCTGCAACCACCAGGTTTCGTGTCTGAGGTGCATCCTGGACACGTGTGCAAGCTGAGGAAAGCGCTGTATGGGCTGAAGCAGGCACCTCGAGCCTGGTACGGAAAGATCGCGGAGTATCTACAGTTCTGTGGCTACCTTGCATCTGACTCAGACTCAAGCTTGTTCGTGAAGAAGAAGGGGGAGCTGCACGTATTAGTTTTATTATACGTTGATGACATGATCGTAACAGGCAACGATGACAGGGAGGTGGCAAAGCTTCGGGTGGAGCTATCAATACGATTCGAGATGAAGGATCTTGGTGAGCTGCACCATTTCCTTGGTTTGGAGGTAGAGAGGAAGGAGAGCGGAGTGCTCGTATCCCAGAAGGCTTATGCAAAGCAGATCGTAAATCGCTTCGGCATGAAGGAAGGGAAGAGCTGCTCTACTCCGCTTGAGGTCGGGCTGAAGTTGGGGAAGGATGAGGGGAGAATCCTCCCTGACCCGAAAGTGTTCCAAGCCCTGATGGGGAGTTTGATTTACTTGACTATTACTCGGCTAGACATTGCTTTTTCTGTGGGCCTAGTTAGTCGATACATGCAGGAACCGCGGATGCCCCATCTGGAGGCGACGAAGAGTATTCTAAAATATGTAAAGTCAACCTTGGAGTTTGGGTTGCTTTACAAAACCGATGTTGAATTCATGCTGCATGGATTCACAGATGCGGACTACGGGGGAGATGCGGATGGACGGAGATCGACATCTGGCTATGTCTTTATGTGCGGATCGGCTGCCATTTCTTGGTGCAGCAAGAAACAGAACTCGGTCTCATTATCAACTACAGAAGCAGAGTATAAGGCGTCATCTTTGGCAGCCCAGGAGGGCGTTTGGCTACGTAGATTGGTAGGAGACATTCATGAGGAGGTGAGAGAGCCTACCCTGCTTTGCGGTGACAACTCGAGTGCCTTGAAACTGGTAACCAATCCAGTATGTCATGCGCGTACAAAGCACATCGAGATTGAGCACCACTTCGTTCGAGAGAAGGTGCTGGATGGAACACTGAAGGTGGAATATGTACAGAGTCAGGACAACGTTGCTGATATTTTCACAAAGGCTCTTGGAAAGGGGTTGTTTGAGCGTCTTCGATCACTTCTTGGTGTCGTCTCCGGGGCTCACTTCAAGGGGGAGTGTTGATTTTTGTGAAGTGAGGCAGAGGTGTTTTTGGTTGGCCGAATTCGCTGTTGGGTGTTCTAGGCGGATCCGCTGCGCGGGTGAGCGTTTGCTGTTTTGCATCCATGTCCTTATATAAAGGGTTGGTCTCCTTCAGAAAGTGTAGAGAAAAATAAAAAAAAGAAAAAGCAAGTTTTGTGCGATCTCTGATTTGGAGGTGTGCGGGGTGGAGATCTTGGAGCTGTGCGATCTCAGATTTTGGAAGTGTGTGATCTGGAGGTGTGGAGTTGTGCGATCTGAAGGTTTGAAGAGGAGGTGTTGGCGATCTCCTCAAAGTGAGCTGCGAACTGGTGTAGCAGAGGAGGTGTTGGCGATCTCCTCAAAGTGAGCTGCGAACTGGTGTAGCAGAGGAGGTGTTGGCGATCTCCTCAAAGTGAGCTGCGAACTGGTGTAGCAGAGGAGGTGTTGGCGATCTCCTCAAAGTGAGCTGCGAACTGGTGTAGCAGAGGAGGTGTTGGCAATCTCTTCAAGTGTGCAGCGGTCTGGTGCTGTGAGCTGAGTTGAAGGCGCTGCGGTCTGGTGCTGTGAGCTGAGTTGAAGGCGCTGCAGTCTGGTGCTGCGAGCTGGTTGGAGGTGCAGCGGTCCTCTGTTCGTAAGCAAGTCTCCTGTGGGGTGCGGTTTGCCTGAGAAGCAAGACCGCGGTCTGTCCAGTCAAGCTGCGACTTGATGTGGTGGTAGTCGTGTTGAAGGGTTCCTGGCAGCGAGAAGAAGGAGACCGGGTTCTTGGCGTCTTGCCTCCTTGCCTTGTTTTGTTTGAGTGTGTTGTCCTGTAACTGTCCAATACCTCGCAAAACTGTCTTGTGTTGGTGATTCCCTTGTATCTGTTTTTCTTTATGAATAAAGTTGATCTTCTCTAATTTAGTGTGCAACGAGCATTTCTCACACACCTTGGAGGCTTGGACACGCCGACATCACTTCGTCTCTCTCAAAAATCTTGCAGAAAGCTCGGTACAAGAATGAAATGAACCTGCATAATTTATAGAACCATCGAAACAGCCGACATTGGAAGATTAGATCAAAACATAAGTGTATATCACAATATACGCTAGCCACGAAAATAGCAGTATATCCAGTCTAAATTGGCATTGCATACTCCCAAGAATTACAACAAATCCTCTGGAAATGAGCAACAAAATCTCCTGAATATTGGCAAGAAGTATCATCGCATTACTTAATAAATAAAACATACCAACCTAATGCGACGTAATTGCTGGGTTTTCTATAACGATATATATCATATATACACGCAGTGGAATTATAAACAAGAACAACCCAAAAGAGTTACGGAACTTGCGATTTCATGGATTCAAGAAATAAAGGCAACAACCATTACAAATGACAGAAATTATACCTGAATGGGGTTAAGTCTCTACTCAACCAAGATGCTCCAAAGGCTGAAGAAGTCGTATGACTGAGTTTCTTGCACAGAAATAGATCTATGCCTCTACAGAAGTCCACACGAGCACTTGCGAACCCTAGACTCTTGTCGCACAAGATCCAGGTCGGAGAAGAACTGTCTTCTACGTCTTCCACGAACTGCTAGGTTCGATTACAGGAAGAGGTGACAGTGACGGCGGGAATGGATACAAACGAAACCCTTCCGTCGCTCTGAACCTAAAACAAGCGCACACGGGAGAAAAAAGGAATCGCATTCTTTTATATCCCCTGCGTTCGACGAAATGACATTCATTCGTCGAACGCCGTTCGACGAACGCGCTACGCTAGCCGTTTGTCGAACGCGCTACTCTAGCCGTTCGTCGAACGCCATTCGACAAATGCACTATGCTAGCCGTTCGTCGAACGCGCTACTCTAGCCGTTCGTCGAACGCGCTACTCTAGCCGTTCGTCGAACGCCGTTCGACAAACGCGCTACGCTAGCCGTTCGTCGAACGCGCTACTCTAGCCGTTCGTCGAACGCGCTACTCTAGCCGTTCGTCGAGCGCGCTACTCTAGCCGTTTGTCGAACGTCTTTCGACAAACCCGCGCAGGATTGACTTGGAGATCACAGCCAACACAATTCTCCCTCCAACTTCTCAAGATACTCTTGTGTGTGACCCCATAGGCTCATATCGCGTTGGCAGCGAGACTAGATATTTGACCACTTCCAGATCACCATGGAAACACTAACAGTCTCTCACTTGATCTTGAACGTATCAAATAAAAGTCTCACAAACAATGAGCGACATCTAGCAATGCATCATTGCTACCCAAGCAATAAGAGTTCTTAACTCAACAAGCCTGTCTTGACCAATGTATCAGTGTTGTCATATCCCTTTGTCCTTTACATCCGGATAGAACTAGAGGTATGGACCGTGTCACCCTCGTAATAGCTCAATCCGTATTCCTTGATCTTGAATAGACTGTCTGAAAATGGTGAGCCCAATATCACATATTGGCTCAACCAAGCATGGCCATGCATTTCTCAGTCTCATTCCATCAGGGGGCCCATGGATGTAACTCCTGTCATAAAGGAGGACAAATCCCATATCTGCTCACACACAAACACCCAAATGATTCGTAACATACCCAATGACCACCCTTATCATCAACCTTTCTCAAGGAAGACTTTAGACGGTATCAAAGTATGCTCTTCCTCACTTGATGAATGCTGTGACTTCAGGTCAAAGGACTACAATCACCATTGTCATATGAGACCGACTTGTGACACGTTCATATAATAATCCACAAAGTAGTCTCACGGTGGGTCTGTCCAGTACAACTTGTTCACTAACAAGTACCCATGCGATGACTTGATATCACAATATCATGACCTATGAGAACCGATCATCAGTCAACGCACATGCTAGTCTCAATGTATCATCATCGCCCTTAGCTTCTAAGATGATACTCCGACTAGGGACCATTTAAGAATGAAGCTTCTTATAAACATAGGCTCTCACATTCAAGTCACGTACTTGAATTCCTATGGAAGAAAACACTCTAAGGGCATTTATTATGCTAATTAATCTTATCAGACAGATACAAATGACATAATAAAAGAACTTGCCATAAATATAAAATGAAATACATAGTACATTAAACAATTCATCCAATGAATAAACAACCAACAAACATGCAATCCACAAGGCTCCCACTAAAGATAATCATTCAGGTATCTAATACCCATTGATCTAACATGACCATGCTTCTTTTGCTTTGTGGTCAGCTCATAGCTGACCCTTGTTTACCACTTATTGGAAGTTGGTTGCAGGTGTTGGTGAGCCGATCGGGAAATAGCGGACGGTTGTCCATTGCTGAGTTGGCCCTTGAAGGCCAACCTCCTTTTACATGTATTGTCGGCCCGCGTGCCAATGTATGTTTTGGAGTTTTGTACATTATTGAATATAAGGCCTTAAGGCCGTAACTCTTTAATTGTTTCATTCCTGGGATGGTGGACAATTCTGAGATTAAAGTTTAATGAAATGATTTCGCTTACATTATGTATACTCTTGTTTAGTTCTTTTCTGTATATCTCCAATTAACGCCTAGCTAGTTTGTTTAATATGGCATGGGGTCCCGGTCGGTCCTATTATTATATTATTCGTACTGGCAGGTGTTACAATAGTACTATTAATATATTATATTATTACTAATATAGTGAAATAATACACATAGAGTAACAGTATTATATAAAGAGGCTTTGTCAGTGGATCCGCTATATTCTCTTCAGTCGGTACTCTGCATATGCTCACATCTCCTCGATCGACAATCTCTCGAATAAGATGGAAGCGCCGAAGTATGTGCTTGGAGCGCTGATGAGATCTAGGTTCCTTGGCTTGTGCAATTGCACCGTTGTTGTCACAGTAGAGAACTACGGGATCAACAATGCTAGGAACTACATCTAGCTCGCTGATGAATTTCCTAATCCACACAGCCTCCTTCGCCGCATTCGCTGCAGCGATATACTCGGCCTCAGTTGTAGAATCAGCAACCGTCTCTTGCTTGGAACTCTTCCATCTTACAGCTCCTCCATTAAGGCAAAACACAAAACCTGACTGAGACATTGAGTCATCCCTGTCAGTCTGGAAGCTTGCATCCGTGTAACCCTTTACAACGAGCTCTTCCTCTCCACCAAACACCAAGAATACATCCTTTGTCCTTCTCAAGTACTTCAGGATATTCTTGACGGCTATCCAGTGACCATCACCCGGATCAAACTGATACCTGCTAGTCATGCTTAAAGCATATGAGACATCGGGTCGTGTACATAACATTGCATACATGATTGATCCAATTACCGAAGCATATGGAATCAACTTCTTGCGGTCCTTATCTTCCAAAGATTTTGGACATTGGTCCTTAGAGAGACTCGCACCATGATACATGGGTAAGAATCCCTTCTTGGACTCAAGCATGTTGAACCGTTTCAACACCTTGTCAATGTATGTACTTTGGGTCAAACCCAGCAACTTCTTCGATCTATCTCTATAGATCTTAATACCAAGTATATAAGTCGCTTCACCCAAGTCTTTCATAGAAAAGCATTTCCCAAGGTTGTTCTTAACAACTTGTAGGGTCGGAATGTCATTCCCGATCAATAGTATATCATCTACATACAATATCAGGAAGACAATTATGCTCCCACTAATCTTCTTGTAAACACAAGGTTCATCTTCGTTCTTGATAAAACCAAACTCTTTGATTTTCTCATCAAAACGTAGATTCCAACTTCGAGAAGCTTGTTTCAATCCATAAATGGATCGATTCAACTTGCATATTTTAGTGGCTTCATCTGGAGATACAAAACCCTCGGGTTGTGTCATATACACTTACTCAAGGAGGTTTCCATTAAGGAAAGCCGTTTTGACATCCATTTGCCAGATCTCGTAGTCATAATACGCAGCAATAGCAAGTAGAATTCTGATGGACTTGACCATGGCCACAGGGGAAAAAGTTTCATCATAGTCAACACCATGAATTTGCCTGAACCCTTTAGCCACCAGCCGGCCTTTGAATGTCTGTACATTCCCATCCATGTCGGTCTTCTTCTTGAAGACCCACTTGCACCCTATGGGTCGTACCCCTTCAGGTGGTTCCACCAAGGTCCAAACTTGGTTTGCATACATGGAGTCCATTTCAGATTTCATGGCCTCAAGCCACTTCTCAGAGTCGGGTCCATTCATAGCCTCTTGGTAGGTTGCAGGCTCATCATCATGATCCATAAGTAACACACTACCTATTTGAGACACGAGAAATCCATATCTCTCAGGCTCAAATCTTGGTCTACCAGATCTACGTAGGACTTGTGTTTCTTGAGCAGGATCTCCAGCTACAACAACTTGTAGTCCTTGCTCAGTTTCCAACTCAGGTTCATTTAAATTTTTTGGTTCTTGAACTTCTTCAAGTTCTACCTATTCAGTCTTTCTGGATAAGAACTCTTTCTCCAAAAAGACGTCAGTCCTTGCGACAAACACTTTGCCCTCAGACGTCAGGTAGAAGTAGTACCCTTTGGTTTCCCTAGGATACCCCACTAGATAACACTTATCCGATTTGGGTTCCAGCTTGTCAGGCATTTGACGTCGTACGTAAGCCTCACAACCCCAAATCTTAATAAACGACATACTAGGACGCTTCCCAGTCTATATCTCATATGTTGTCTTTAGAACCGTTTTCGTTGGAGCACGATTTAATGTGAAAGCAGCCGTCTCTAAAGCGAATCCCCAAAAGGAAACGGGCAAATCTGCATGACTCATCATCGACCGCACCATGTCTAACAAAGTGCGATTCCTCCTCTCAGAAACACCATTATGTTGCGGTGTTCTAGGTGGAGTGAGTTGTGATACAATACCACACTCTTTCAGATGATCACGAAACTCATGACTTAGGTACTCGCCACCTCGATCAGATCGGAGTGCTTTAATCCTTTTTCCCAGTTGGTTCTCTACTTCATTCTTAAACTCTTTGAACTTTTCAAAGGTTTCGGATTTACACTTCATAAGATATATATATATCCATATCTACTGAAATCATCAGTAAATGTAACAAAGTAGTAGTACCCACCTCTAGCCATAGAACTCATAGGTCCGCATACATCACTATGTATTACACCCAAGAGATCATCAGCCCTCTCAGTATAACCAGTGAAAGGGACTTTAGTCATTTTGCCTAATAAGCAAGACTCGCATCTCTCAAATGATTCGTAATCAAATGAGTCCAATAGTCCATCTTTATGGAGTTTGGATATGCGTTTCTCATTTATATGGCCTAAACGACAATGCCAAAGGTATGTAGGATTCGAGTCATTTGTTTTTAGTCTTTTAGTATTTTCTATGTTATAGATCGGATGGTCTAAGTTCAAAACATATAAACCATTAAACATTTGGGCAACGACATAACAAACATCATTCTTATAAATAGAACAACAATTGTTCTTAATTAAGAAAGAAAAACCAATCATGTCCAAACATGAAATAGAAATAATGTTTCTAGTTATGGCCGGAACATAATAACAATTATCTAGTTCTATTACAAGCCCTGTGGGCAAAAAAAGACGATACAATCCTACGGCAACGACAGCAACTCTTGCTCCATTTCCAACGCGCAGGTCTACCTCTCCTTTACCCAGCAGTCTTTTCCTTGTCAGTTCCTGCACATTTGTACAAATGTGAGAACCACACCCGGTATCCAATACCCAAGATGAAGGAGCAGACATGTTTATTTCTATAACAAAAATACCTGAAGTGGAAGTCACACTTCCCTTCTTCTTCAGATCCTCAATATAGAGGGGACAGTTCCTCCTCCAATGCCCTGCCTTCCCGCAATGGTGTCAATTTCCTTCTTTAGCCAAGCCTTTCTTTTTCAGTGCTGAAGACTTGGGATCAAGATATGACTTAGGTCCTACCTTAGTCTTCTTGAATCCCTTGGTCTTGCCCTTGCCTTTATGCACCATCAGTATGGGGCTAGCAGGCTTGACCTTCTTCATGTTGATTTCAGCAGTTCTTAACATGCCTAGGAGCTCGGGCAGTGTCTTGTCAATCTCATTCATATTGTAATTTAAGACAAACTGCTCGTAACTGTCCGGCAACGATTGCAGGATCAGATCCTCAGTAGCCAACTCTTGGCCTAATGGAAAACCCAGTCTTTCAAGGTTCTCGATATACCCAATCATCTTGAGTACGTGAGTTCCTACTGGGTCTCGAGCTCCCATCTTACACTGAAATAACGCCCTGGATATGTCAAACCTCTCTTGGCGAGCTTGCCCTTGAAACATTTTCTTCAGGTGCTCAACCATCTCGTAGCAACTCATGTTCTCATGTTGCTTCTGAAGCTCAGAGTTCATGGTCGCGAGCATAAGGCATTCGACATCCAAGGAGTCATCTCCATACTTCTTATAAGTATCTTTATCTGCACGTGGTGCATTAGCGGCTGGCTCTAAGGGGGGATCTTCTTCCAAGACATAGAGCTTACGCTCTTGCCTGAGAACAATTCTCAGGTTTCTAAACCAGTCGAGGAAGTTCGTCCCATTCAGCTTGTCCTTCTCAAGGATAGCTCTCAGGGACAACGTGGAGTGCGATGTATTTGCCATGAATTTCTACAATAAATTTGCAAAAGATTTTTCAGTACTATATTAATCAAATCAATAACCCTTGATATCGATTCAGAGAGTTTATGCGAGCTACTCTCTTGGTGGACAAGATCCGTATTTCACCAACACCACGAGTCCGCTTTGGTGTTCCTCTCATAATGCAGTTATTTAGGTAGACAACACTTGTCAATTGCATCACTATGCAACTCTTGTATGGTTGGTGAATAACTCTTTATTCACATCCATCGTATGGTGCATGCCAACCCTATGCCTCTAGGCACTCAACCTTTGAGGTCACCTAGTTAAGTTTGACCCGATGTCGACAGTGGGATATCACAATTATCCGCTCGCACCCTTACCAAGATAGATTAAAGCACCTTGCTTTGGCAAGCCCACACTTCATCGATCGAGGCAGGAAGAGTGTCATCCATCGGAAGGCATCCGACTACTTAATATTAGATAAGGGATTTTATTATAAGCGATTAACATTTTAATCATGATTAACATTTAATCACAGTGCACAAAATAAAATTACAACAATCACATTGCAGATACATCCCAGATGTGCACAAAACAAATTATCAACGATTTGAAAGAAAAAGGGCTAAATCTGAGCATTTAGAACATTTCTAAATCTCTAGATTTACAAGCATTGGACAAAGGAACAACGACTCCACACATGCAGTAGACAAGCTCGTCTCTCAATGTCAGATTCCAAATCTATGACATTTGGTTTCACAAACCAATTAGAGGGACGGTTACTGCATAGGAGAAAAAAAAAATTTCTGAAACAATGAAATCGCATTTTCTGAAACAATTTCAGAAATTTCCTGAAAACAGATTTCTGAAAACAGATTTCTGAAAAAAATTTCAGAACAAATTTCTGAAAACAATTCTCTGAAATCATTTCTGAAATAGTTTCAAAAGGACAACCTGGCTCTGATACCACTGTTGGGTTTTCTATAACGATATATATCATATATATACGCAGCGGAATTATAAACAAGAACAACCCAAAAGAGTTACGGAACTTGCGATTTCATGGATTCAAGAAATAAAGGCAACAACCATTACAAATGGCAGAAATTATACCTGAATGGGGTTAAGTCTCTACTCAACCAAGATGCTCCAAAGGCTGAAGAAGTCGTATGACTGAGTTTCTTGCACAGAAATAGATCTATGCCTCTTCAGAAGTCCACACGAGCACTTGCGAACCCTAGACTCTTGTCGCACAAGATCCAGGTCGGAGAAGAACTGTCCTCTATGTCTTCCACGAACTGCTAGGTTCGATTACAGGAAGAGGTGACAGTGACGGCGGGAATGGATACGGGCGGAACCCTTCCGTCGCTCTGAACCTAAAACAAGCGCACACGGGAAAAAAAAGGAATCACATTCTTTTATATCCCCCACGTTCGACGAAATGACATTCATTCGTCGAACGCCGTTCGACGAACGCGCTACGCTAGCCGTTCGTCGAACGCGCTACTCTAGCCATTCGTCGAACGCCATTCGACAAATGCGCTACGCTAGTCGTTCGACAAATGCGCTACTCTAGCCGTTCATCGAACGCGCTACTCTAGCCGTTCGTCGAACGCGCCACTCTAGCCGTTCGTCGAACGCCGTTCGACAAACGCGCTACGCTAGCCGTTCGTCGAACGCGCCACTCTAGCCGTTCGTCGAACGCGCCACTCTAGCCGTTCGTCGAACGCCGTTTGACAAACGCGCTACGCTAGCCGTTCGTCGAACGCGCTACTCTAGCCGTTCGTCGAACGCGTTACTCTAGCCGTTCGTCGAACGCCGTTCGACAAACGTGCTACGCTAGCCGTTCGTCGAGCGCGCTACTCTAGCCGTTCGTCGAACGTCGTTCGACAAACCCGCGCAGGATTGACTTGGAGATCACAACCAACACAATTCTCCCTCCAACTTCTCAAGATACTCTTGTGTGTGACCCCATAGGCTCATATCGCGTTGGCAGCGAGACTAGATATTTGACCACTTCCAGATCACCATAGAAACACTAACAGTAATTGATGGGTACCACCTAAATTAATAGGAGAAATCGGGATGCGAATAGCCGATTCTCCATCATAATGGGGTGCCAATAGCCACCTTTCCCCCTCCCATTATGGGTGGTGTCATTAGTGGGGGATGAGGAGACCACGCACAACGAAGGCACCACTCTGCCCACCATCGCCGCGCCAAGAGCGCACACGCACCCCAACCGCACCGCGGAGCACGACCGCACCGGCCGTGCGGCCGCTGCCTCGAAAGTGCGGCCTTCACCAAACAGACCCCCTCCGGTCGTGCGGCCACCGCCACACGGCTCGCTCCGGTCGTGCTGCCGCTGCCGCACGATCACTCTGACTGTGCGACCGTCATCGCACGGTCGCTCCGGCTGTGCAGCCGCCACAGCGCGGCCCTCTCCAGCCCAGCGGTCATGGCAGCACCGCAGCTCCGACTGTGCGGCCAACGCCGCACGACCCTCTCTGACCATGCGGTCGCCACCGCACGGACGGGCGCCCACCACCACAATGTTGGATCTTGTGGCGCCCTTAGAGGGGGGGGGGGGTGAATAAGGGTCTTTTTAAATTATGAATTTTTACTTAAGAATTTTCAAAACAAATTTTGCTTTTCTAAAAATCAATTATAAAAATTTACAAACTATGAAATTTTTAAATTAGATCAAGCACAAATTTCTAAGTTAAAGATTAAGCAACCAAATTTGCAATTAAAGAAAAGGCATAATATTTTAATCATTAAATTCTCATACAATAAAAATGATCTTAACAATGCTTAAGATCAATGCATAAATAAGATAATAAACTTTTGACAATTTTTGTTTACCAATCCTTCTCCCAAGGATCGGAAGGCTATCACTTGTCTTTCCCTAGACCAAGCTCAAGCATATCCTCTAGATCTTCCCAAGATCTAGACGTAGCACACAAGGCCACGATTTCCCACCAAGCCACGCAAGGACTTGGACGCTCCGCACAAGGAAGCGATTTTCCCCTAAGCCACGCAAGGACTTAGACGCTCCGCACAAGGAAGCGATTTTCCCTACCAATACAAAGTAAAATGTATATAAATGAAAATACAAGATAAAATAAGAACTCCCTAGAAATTCAGATCTCTGAAAGGAAGGTTGAAGCCTCGAGATGATCGTTGATGTAGAAGCGCGTCCGATCTCATCTTCAATTTCCAACCTTCTCAGCACAAATGGGAGTTCTTGAGGTTCTGGAGCTCTCTGGTTCGTATGCACTCCGGAAGGAACTTAGAATCTTCAAAGCTTGAAATCCACGAAGTTCTGAACCCTTTTAAGAAAAAAGAGCTGTCGCCGTCCGATAGCTACTGTCGCCGGAATCTGATATCTCCAGAAGCTGCCACGTGTCCCACTAAAACGAAGTTTCTCCGTGGTGTTGAGGCCGTGGGCTGTCGGATATCCGATAGCACTGTCGGATATCCGTTAGCTAAGGTAACTGCTGCATGTCCCGGCGTTATTGGAAGATCGTGGGCTGTCGGAAATCCGATAGCGATATCGGAAATCCGATACCTAGCTATCGGAAATCCGTTACTGATGTCGGAAATCCGATAGCTCCATTTTCATTTTGGCATCTGAAACTTCTCTATACTGTATATGACGCCGTTCTCATTCCAAAATGGGGTGGCACGTTCCGTAACTCTTCCTGGATTGAAAGTTATTGCAGTTTGAAGTTTACCATACAAAACTCGTCATTTTGTCTTTTTGATCCATGAACGAGGATGTGTTTCTTTATTTAACAAGTATCACCTGTACACTATAAACACACAAAAGAGTAGATCAAATACATCATGGTATTTGTTATTCTCAAACCAAGAGATGCGGAATGCAAGCTCCAACAATCTCCCCCTTTTGATAATAACAAATACCCATATGAGAAATTAGTGAGTTTAAGAACATTTGTGTTTATAGATAAGTGCGATAAAAGATATGCATGAATAAAAGGTTTACTGCGTGATAGATTTATTGCACAAAGACAAAATATCTATGTCACTAGATATAAGGCTATATATTTTTCGTGATGGTGTGTTTATAAGTGTTCCCTATATATTTTACTCCCCATAAATATCTATGTCACTAGATTTCTCATTTTATTCTCCCCCTTTTGTTATTACCAAAAGTGGGTTGTCATGATCGAGCAATAATAATCAGATGAAATATTTAGCTTGTTAAATTGCATGGTGGAGCATAAAGACATATATACTCCCCCTAAATGTATTCTCCCCCTAAATGTATGCTCCCCCTAAATGTTATAATTAATGGAAATGATATATTGTTTAGGTGGAAGATTTAGGTGGAATTGTTCTTATTGTTCTTTGATTTCTTGAATATACTTATAATTCTCCCCCTTTTGGTATTTTCAAAAGTGAATTTGAAATGATAAAGAGTTTAAGCATAGTATATATATAAGAGATTTCAAAGAGAAAGATAAGAGTTGTAAGAATAATATTGAAGAGATTTCAAATAAATAGATAAGAGTTTGAAGCAAGCGGAAGATTAGAAGAAATATCTTTCTGTAAGCATGAAAATCATAAGTATGTACATGAGTTTAAAGTTCAAAATGTGAAGATGTTTTAACCTTTTTGAAATCTCATAGTTTTTCATAAAGATACCAAGCATGAAATGAACATATCAAAGAAAGATTATACTACAATGTTACTTAATTTTAAGTTCAAGAGATACCAAAACATTATAGAGATCATGCTAGGTTATCTAGTGCATTTCTTATATAAAGAGTAGTATAGATAAAACATTAGAATCCAATACTCATGGGAAGAAGTGTTATGAAAGATAATGATGTGCACATAAGTGTATTTTGGGCAATGTTACCAATTGATTTAAATCGCAAAATACAAGACATATGTAGAGTAAAGTGCACAATAAAACACAAGTATATTACTTTCACACACTTTAATGCACATTATTTTATAAAAAGTGGTGTACTAATCAAGGGTTGCACAAGACACTTTACTATTCTTTCCAAGGTGCTCAACCTCACAATGCTTATGAAGACTTATCAGGAGATTCAAGTAGTGCTTGGTGGAGTTATAGCTGTCTACATATATAATTTTTTGTTCACATTTGTGAGACAACATTCTCCGAATACACTTGTTTTGCAAACCCAAAAAAATGTTTTAACTTAACCACTTTTCTAAATTTCATAAGTGCAATTCAAATGTAGTGTAGGCAATAAACTTATGCAAGTTTTAATTCATTATACAATTACAACACACAAGCAAGTATTTTAGAATTAAACACACATGTTGATTACCAAAATAAGTGAGTGAAATGTATCATTATCAATCATAAAACATTTACTCATACTTAGAGGCATGCTAAGCTTGGTTCTACACATATTTTTCAATACAATTGATGCACTTTAAATAGATATATCAAAGCATGATAAACAAAATAATGTTCATAGTAATTTGAAGGAATAAATTGTAACATTGTAAATAATTCTAAATGAGAGAATTCATTCATGCTTGATATTAGCAATAAAGATCATACAGTTTTTTTGTTTTTTTTATCATTTTTTTAAATCAATTAAAAACAGAAAATCACAAAAACATATTTTGGTAATTTTTGAATTTTGAATTTTTGTAGTAGATTTGTCATAATATGTATAAAACACAAATAACAAAAACATATTTTTGTATTTTTAAATTTTGAACTTTTGTAGTTGATTTTTCATAATATGAATAAAACACAAATAGCAAAAAAAAATATTTTTGTATTTTTGAATTTTGAATTTTTGTAGTTGATTTTTCATAATATAAATAAAATGAAAATAATAAATGTCAGAAATTCAACAAACAAATTAGTACATATAAACTAACATATTTTTAAGAATTTTTAGAAATTTTAAAAATCAGAAAATTCCAATACCCATGCTAGCGCCGGCGCTAGGGCTAGCGCTGGAATCAGTACAAGATTTTTTGAGAATTTAAAAAAATCTGATTTTTGATATTTATTAAGTGTCCTTAGAGTAGTCTTATGCAAAAATTTTGTAATTTTTGGAGAAGTCTTGATTGCTCAAATTCGCATAAAACTTTAGCTTTTTCAAATACATGTGTTTTACAAAAACAATTAAGCTCAAAAAGATAAATTATGAAAACACATGAGGATATTTTTTATTAAACAACCCAAAATATGCATGATTTAAGTGATAAGTAAATAAAATGATCATGCAGTGAGTAATATAAGTATGTCCTAAGATTAAAAACTACCCCGAACTGAATGTCTACACCCTAGCCCCGTACTAAGTGACGGATGGGCATGAGGAGCTGCACACATGCCGTAGGTTGGGGTGTTAATCCCATATGCACACACTAGAGAACGCTCAACCTAGCACTCTTTCCCCCCAGTGCCTCGCAAGGCCCCGCTGGAACCCTCCCCGGTTAAGGACAAGACATGACTTAGAGGTTAGGTTTCTAATGCATACAACCCTACGCCCTCGTTATTGTGAGATATGAAGTCATAGGTGAATAATCTTTGGACAACCTATGCTTTTAAATCTATGGGTTGTTTTATAAACTATGGGTTTTGTTTAATGTGATGAGTTATAAAGCCGCATAGTTTTTCTACTTTTATGAGATGACGATATGTGATAACTAGCACAATTACTAATATTCAATAAGTGATAAAGCTAGTATGATGAGTTTTGGCTTTAATGTTATGTCATAAGATTTATATTAATATTGCATGTATTTCCAAAATAGAGTTTCAAATTATAGATCTAGAATAGAGTGATGATTAAGTTTGATGTATCTTTATTATTCCTAAGTTGATTCTAGAATCTATGTATATGTGAGATACATGCAATTACTAGCAAAGTATATTCATACATCAAATAATGTAAGAAAAACATTATTCATAATTTTTATCATAAGATTCATAATTCCTATTATCGATTTGAGATATTTCTTAATAGAACATGAATTATGATTTATGATTAAACAGAATTTTTCATAGAATATATCTTAGATCATCATGATGTATGTAAATTCTAATTCTTCTAGACTTATGACAATGTGATTTGGTGATTTTCTTTTGAAAGAACATGTTTGATTTGTAAGCCAAGAAAAATGATGATCATCCAATCATATAAAAGACAAAGATCATATATATAAGGTTTTGAAATAAAATTTCATTCAATAAATGAATATATTGATATTTGGTTTTGCATGATGAGATATGATTTATGATACAATATTCACATATATTCTAATGATTAATCCATAATCTATGTGTTTGTGGGAATTTTAGTATTCTATTATAATTTCAAATCTCATAGTTATCATCAAATTTAAATAACATTGTACATGTTATACCTAGCATAAATATATAAAAATAGACCAAGAAGTGATGCTAGAATGATGAGTTTGAATGCAATGTTATTACATAGGATTATTGGAGATAATGTTGCATGTAATATGAGAAGTTTTCAAATTAATTTTCTTTAGACCTAGAATGAAATGATTAATCTTTTGATTTGATCTTAATGATGCAAGATGATTATAAGGTCTAAATTACATGCAAGCATTGGTGACACACATCGCACACATAATATCTTAATTAATATATGAAACAATTATACTAAGGATAGCATGTGATGAAAAATCCATAAACACAGAAATTTCCAAATCAAGCAAACTGAGATAGATTTTAAAACGGAGTTAAAATTGGGCAAGTTGATAGCACCAAAAGAACTCAAATTGGCAAGCCTAGTTTGTCGTTGGATGGAGATTTCTGTGCTCTTTCCGAAAATATATTAAACGCTAAAATCGGACGAGCGGATCAAAAGATATGGTTGTTTGAAGTTTTGATCGTAAACTCGCATTTTTGAAAGATTAAACATGCGTTTAGATGAATTTTTGCTTTCAATTTTTCTAGATAATATTCTTCATTATAAGGGCTATCAAATGCAACAAACTAAAATATAAAGGAATAAAAAAACGTTGCACATTTTAATTTTTAGTTTAAGCTCTTTAATAAATCATTTAAATCCAATCTTTAAAATATTTTCAATAGTCTTGATAATAATTTCAATATTTAATTTTTCATGATAATTCAAGATAATTAAGGGTAAAGGATTTAAAAGGATAAAGAACTAAGAAGATTAGAGATAGATCTCTTTGAAAAATATATGACTTAATGTTCAATTTTAATTCAATTTGATTTGATAAACTTTAGGCTTAAGTTGAGTAAGTCATATCTTATGAAATATAAAGTGACCATAAACATTTTGGATCAATAAATACAAAACAAACAAAAGAAAAAGAAATAAAGCACATCATGAAGTAGAGTATTGTATTTCATTTTTAATTATTTTTACTTCATGCAAATGATTGAATACTAATTAATAAGAGATTTAGGTATCCAAAGGGGACCATGTGGGATGGTTCCTTTGGGTACCCAAATACATCGTGATGGCTTTTGAGAAGATAATGATGAATGAGCCTTTTCAATTAAAGATGATATTTCATTTTTCTTTATGGGTCTCCATTCATACATTGGTTGTTTATCACTTAAATCCATATACTGATTATGTGAATTGTTTGAAAAATAATTCATTAGAGGTTTATCTTTATTTAAATTATTTTTCAAAATAGCTTGATGTTGATAGTCATAATTAATTTTATTATATGGATTCTTTGATATTTTATAAGAGTGATTGTCTTTCTTTAGAAGTGATTGTTGAAAGAGTGGGTTACAATATGTTTTAAATGATTGATTCTTATTTTGATGATTTTCATTTTTACTCTTTCTTATAGACATACTCTTATAATATGAAGGATAATATTTTATAGTTTGATTTTCATGAAAAAGAGTTTTTAAATATGAGTCATGATTGAAAATATATTGAGACTTATAATAGTGACTCTTAAGAATTTTGTGAGGGTCATAATTCTTTTTGAAACTAAACTCCTTTTGATTTAATGTGTGAAAATGGTCCTTTTTAGAAATGATTTTGTAAGTTAATTTGTCCTTGTTATTCAAAATCTTATGATGAAATTCATTACATGACATTTGAAATTTTTCAATAAAAGATTTTAATTGTCTTAACTTACAAGTTAAAGCATCATTTTCAATTAGCAATTTTTCATTATGCTTTTTAGAAACTAAGAGTCCTTTTTCAATTTCCTTGAATTGTTCTTTTAATAAATTGCAATCAAAACAAGGAGTAGAAATTTCAACTAAAGAGCAAGATGGAGAAGCCACATCATAATTAGATTCTACATTAACTTTAGTTTTTAACCTTTTATTTTCTAAACGCAATTTATCATTTGTAATTTTCAATTTCTTAATTTTACGTTTAGCAACTTGTAGCATATGTAATGTGGAAATAGAATTAGTCACAAAGATAGAAGAATTTGATTTACTTACATTGTTATCGGGAGAGGAAAGGTTTGAACATAAAGTTCCTTTCACATCCTTTTGGCACTCCTCTTCCGAAGACAGTACTTCTTCTTCTTTTCCATTTGATGTGTGCTCCATTGATTCGTCATGAGAGAAGCATTCTTGAAGGCTTGTGCAAGCTTGCATATTCTCCGGTTCTTGTGATTGTTTGATACCCGTAGAAGGAGAATCATGAGTTCTTTCAAGAAACATCCAAATCTCATAAGCAGTAGGCAACGTATAAATAAGTTTGAAAATATTTTGGTCTAACGCACAAAATAAACTATTCATAGATTTTGCGTTTAAAACAATTTCGTTTCTAGTTAGTACGCTAGATGGCTTTTCAATAGTAATATTCCAAACTTTTTCATCTAAGGCCTTAAGAAAATTTTTTATTAATGTTTTCCACCCTTTATAATTTTTGCCCATAAATAAAGGAGGTGATAATACTTTTTCATTTATATTAAAATTTTCCCCACTAGTAGAAGCGAGATCATGATCAAGAGGCGCCATTATTCCCGGTTGTTAAGCCGATTTGGAATAACCTGGCTCTGATACCACGTGTTGGATCTTGTGGCGCCCTTAGAGGGGGGGGGGGGGGGGGGGTGAATAAAGGCCTTTTTAAATTATGAATTTTTACTTAAGAATTTTCAAAACAAATTTTGCTTTTCTAAAAATCACTTATAAAAATTTACAAACTATGAAATTTTTAAATTAGATCAAGCACAAATTTCTAAGTTAAAGATTAAGAAACCAAATTTGCAATTAAAGAAAAGGCATAATATTTTAATCATGAAATTCTCATACAATAAAAATGATCTTAACAATGCTTAAGATCAAGGCATAAATAAGATAATAAACTTTTGACAATTTTTGTTTACCAATCCTTCTCCCAAGGATCGGAAGGCTATCACTTGTCTTTCCCTAGACCAAGCCCAAGCCTATCCTCTAGATCTTCCCAAGATCTAGACGTAGCACACAAGGCCACGATTTCCCACCAAGCCACGCAAGGACTTGGACGCTCCGCACAAGGAAGCGATTTTCCCCTAAGCCACGCAAGGACTTAGACGCTCCGCACAAGGAAGCGATTTTCCCTACCAATACAAAGTAAAATGTATATAAATGAAAATACAAGATAAAATAAGAACTCCCTAGAAATTCAGATCTCTGAAAGGAAGGTTGAAGCCTCGAGATGATCGTTGATATAGAAGCGCGTCCGATCTCGTCTTCAATTTCCAACCTTCTCAGCACAAATGGGAGTTCTTAAGGTTCTGGAGCTCTCTGGTTCGTATGCACTCCGGAAGGAACTTAGAATCTTCAAAGCTTGAAATCCACGAAGTTCTGAACCCTTTTAAGAAAAAGAGCTGTCGCCGTCCGATAGCTACTGTCGCCGGAATCTGATATCTCCAGAAGCTGCCACGTGTCCCACTAAAACAAAGTTTCTGCGTGGTGTTGAGGTCGTGGGCTGTCGGATATCCGATAGCACTGTCGGATATCCGTTAGCTAAGGTAACTACTGCACGTCCCGGCGTTATTGGAAGATCGTGGGCTGTCGGAAATCCGATAGCGATATCGGAAATCCGATAGCGATATCGGAAATCCGATACCTAGCTATCAGAAATCCGTTACTGATGTCGGAAATCCGATAGCTCCATTTTCATTTTGGCATCTGAAACTTCTCTATACTGTAGATGACGCCGTTCTCATTCCAAAATGGGGTGGCACGTTCCGTAACTCTTCCTGGATTGAAAGTTATTGCAGTTTGAAGTTTACCATACAAAACTCGTCATTTTGTCTTTTTGATTCATGAACGAGGATGTGTTTCTTTATTTAACAAGTATCACCTGTACACTATAAACACACAAAAGAGTAGATCAAATACATCATGGTATTTGTTATTCTCAAACTAAGAGATGCGGAATGCAAGCTCCAACACACAAGACCACCTCCGACCGGGCGGTGTCCGCACGGGGCCCTGACTGCGCACCCCGCGCGGGCGATCTCTCGCGCACATACACGTGATAGCACATCCCTATGATGGGGGTGCACATAACAAAACTCCCCATCATGGGGTGCGCATAGTAAAACCCCCCATGATGGGTGTGCGCATAGTAAAATCCCCCATGATGGGGGTGCGCATAGCAAAATTCCCCATCATGGGGTGCGCATATTAAAATCCCCCATGATGGGGGTACACATAGTAAAATCCCTCGTGATGGGGTGTGCATAGTAAAATTCTCTTTCATGGGGTGCGCATATTAAAATCAATGATCATGGGGTGCGCATAGCAAAATCCCCCATGATGGGGGTGCTCAATGTAAAATCCATGATCATAGGTGTGTGCATAGCAAAATCCCCCATCATGGGGGTACGCATAGTAAAATCCATGATCATGGGGTGTGTATGGTAAAATCCCCCATGATGGGGGCGCACATAGTAAAATTCTTGATCATGGGTGTGTGTGCGCATAGCAAAATCTCCCATCATGAGGTGCGCATAGTAAAATTCATGATCATGGGTGTGTGGATAGCAAGACCCCTCTCAAAAGACCCCTCTCAAAAGCAATAAAAGGAACTCAAAGCCCTCACATGGGAGGATCTTGCATTCTACGCCTGAGAGAGCTCCAGAGTCTTCCTTCGAAAATCTCGTTGATGACTCCTTCGGCGCCTTAAGATCCCTTCTAAGATCTCGTTCGGTACTCGAAGATCTCTTTCGGAGTTTGAAGATTCCTTGAAGATTGCTCGAAGACCTCCTTCATAGTTCAAAGATCCTTTGAAGTCTGCTCAAAGATCTCCTTCGGTCTTTAAAGATTCCTTCGGAGCCTTGAAAATCTCCTTCGCTCCTCAAATGTCCCCTCGAAGACAGCTCGATGACCTCATCCAGCTCCGTCCTTCGAGCTCAGAGCTCGGCCCGTTGTCGCATTCATCATTCCAGTTTGCTTCCAAGCATGCTCATCACCACTCCACTCCAAGCGACCTCTATGGTACAGAAGAATCATTTTAACGATCGATGGTTTGTCACCCTTGTGAGATAAGTTTTGTAACACCTCAAGAAATAGTGGAACTTGGCCATCACAGATTCGGCCCCCATGGTTTTTCCCCTTTCCGGGGGTTTTCCACGTCAAAAGAGTTTTTGTCATTCGTTGGTCATCTCTGTGACTGTTTGCGCACTCGACTCACTCTCGAACTTAGACGGTTCAATTCGACCGGTCCATAAGAGCGTCGAGCGACCCACAACAACAATAATTGTGCGCGCACGCACAATATTTGCATCAAAATTCCCGCCAAGAAATATACGGCCGTCAGGAAACATTTCCGAGCTCATTTTTTATAATTCACGACCTTCGGAAATTGGAGGGCATCTGATGGGGTTCCCCTAAAATTCAAGAAAGTCAAACCGGCATTCATAACCCGCGACCCCGACCGGCTCGCTGAAACGGTTTGCCTCTGCCATGCGAGGTCTCGCCGACATGGTTCGCCTATGTCATGCGAGGTCTCGCCGGAATGGTTTGCCTCTGCCATGCGAGGTCTCGCCGAAAATAGTTGTCATGCGAGGTCTTGCCGAAATGGTTTGCCTCTGCCATGCGAGGTCTCGCCGAAATGGTTTTCCTTTGCCAAGCGAGGTCTCGCCTCAACCAGAAGACCGACAACCCGGGCAAGTCCAGCAGCAGAAACCCATATGCACCCTTGCGCGCGCGCTCGGGGCCGCGCACCCTTGCGCACGCATGGTGCAACGCGCCCTTGCGCACGCTTCCCCATCATGATTGTGCTCCTCGTGCTCGCCCTCGCCTCTGCCGCCTCCCCGTGAGAAGGAATGGCAAAGCATAATATGGACACAATTATGTTGTTTTGTAAAGGGCTTAAGGTTTTATGTGTAATATATGTATGTACTCTCTACTCTCCCATTTTAAACTATTTTCTCTAATATCAACTATAGGGCACCGCGCCCTTGGGCGCGAGCATCCCAGTCATGATTGCGCGCGAGCATCCCAGACACAATTATGTTGAATTATTTGAAGTGAAATGGAAGTCGGGGCGGTCTGCGGTTTTGAGACAGCAGAGACCGCGCGGTCTGGTTCTGGCGATCTGCTGTGATCGGCCAGCTTGCTCAAGTAGTGAAGTCGGCTCCTCTGGGTTGCTCTGGGCGGTTTAAGGAAGGTGAGACCGCGGTGTCCGCACGGTCTGCGCGGTTTGTTTCTGGCCGGATGTTGCCTTGGACGGTTGCTGTCTAAGTGCATGGGACCGGGCGGTCTGTGTGCGAGACCGATGCGGTCTGGATGGACGGTGATCGCACCTCTCTTTTGGCTGTGATGACATCCGTCTTCTTGCCTATAAATAGGGGTGCAGTGCCCGTCATTCATAACGAGAACTGTAAGAACTAGAGCCTGAGTTGTTTGGGCCGGACTCAGTTTTGAGGTCGCGCGGTCTCGGAAGCGAGTTGATTGTTTGTTGTGTTCGCAGGTCAGCGGCCAGCAGGTTGCGGTCTCCTTCCTTGGTGATTTCCCAGTGGCTTGAATAAACAGTTCGACATCGGTCTCTGCGCGAACTGGTTTATTGTTGTTCTTGTGTTGTTCGCGACAAGCTCGGCGATCAGGCGACCTTCAGTGGTTAGGCGATCTGAGTTGCGGTTAGGCGACATCTTCTTTTCTGTTCTCTGTTCTCTGTTCGCGGGAAGCTTCGGTGATTCTTATGAATCATGTCTGAAGTTGCGGATAGGTTTTGTTTTCAGCAGTTGAATAAGCTTCAGCTCGTGCGGTCTGGGGTTTGCGGTCTAGCAGCTCGCAGTTCATCATACCTGTTTTCTGTTCGCGCGGTCTCAGGGGGTTCCTGGCGGTCTGACTGTGCAAGCGGTCTGGTGGTGCTGCAGGACAATCCGTGCGGTCTCTGGAGTGCAGCGGTCTGGGCGGTCTCTGACTTGTCAGGTTGCCAGATTTGTTGTTTTGGTGTCTTGTGCTTCTCTCCTTCGTGATTCTTATGAATCATGTCTCACCATTGTATGTCTCGAGTTGTGTAGAGATAACTATTGTTATTTTCAGGTGCACTATTATGTCTGTCCATTGTCACTGATTTGCTATCTTTGTGGAAAGTTTGTGAAGTGTTCCGCGTTTATTAATTCATCTCCTGCCTCTCAAAATTTTTAACATGGTATCAGAGCAGGGTTTCTGAGCAGTAATCAGCTGTTACTTCTGCTTGGGTTTCCACAAGTTGGTTTTGGAAATCAGTGTGATAGCAATGGAAGTAGGATATGCGAGAGGGCTTGAAATTGAACTCCTGACGCAGACTAACTTCAAGAAGTGGAAGTCATGCATGGAGAGTTATCTTCTTGGCGAGGATCTTTGGGAGGTGGTTGGAGGAGAAGCAAGACAACCTGTTGCTCCTATTGAAGGGAATGTTGAGCTCGTAAAGGCTTGGAAGAGAACAAATGCTAAGGCAGAGTTCACTCTCAAGAGATTTATCATTCCGGAGTTGTTGGACCACATCATTGGATGTAGGTCAGCTGCTGAAATTTGGACAGCCTTGGATGGCTTGTTCAACAAGAAGAATGTAGCAAGGCTACAGTTCTTGGAAAATGAGTTGGCAAAAGCAACTCAAGGAGACTTGTCTATCTCATCGTTCTTTCTGAAGATGAAGAACCTGTGTGCTGAGATTTCAGCATTGGACCCGGATGAGCCTATCTCAGAAGCGAAGCTGAAGAGGCACATAATCCGTGGCTTGCGGAGGGAGTATGCGGCCTTTGTTACTTCTGTCCAAGGCTGGGCCAATCAACCATCGTTGTTTGAGCTGGAGAACTTGCTTGCTTTGTAGGAGAGTTTAGCAAAGCAAATGGCTGGGATGACTATCTCTGGAGGAGATAGTGAGGTTCTGTTTTCAGAGAAGAAGAAGAAGTGGGACAAGAAGAAGAAGTCACCTGATAGTGATGGGTCATCTACTTCATATCAGCAAGAGAGGAGTAAAGCTTCTAAGCATGATGGGAAGAAGAAGGAAGGGCCAAGATGCTATAGGTGCAATCAGCCTGGTCACTTCAAAAGAGACAGCAAGGTGAATCTTCAGCCAGGGCATGCTGCAGGAAACGGAGAGATTGATTCAAATGCTGATTGTAGTTGGCGAGATAGAGCTTTCATGACGGGAACTTGTGTTCAGGCCATGACTACCATTAACTACAAGGATGATTGGATCGTGGACTCAGGGTGTGGTCATCACCTCACCGGGGACGAGTCGAAGTTCTTTTCATTGCAGACATACTCAGGTAATGATGTTATCATTACTGCTGATGATACTATACATGCAGTTGAGAAGGAAGGTGTAGTTTCTTTGAGCGGAGATAGAGGTCCACTCACGTTAAGGAGTGTCTATCATGTGCCGGGGATGAAGAAAAAACTTTTCTCGTTGACTAATGTTGTTGACGCTGGTTATCACGTTCTGTTTGGGCCAACAGAAGTGAAGTTCCTTCGGAACGTTTCAGCGGTGAAGGCCGACGTTACTCATGTAGGAAGAAGGGTGAAGGACTTGTTTGTTTTGTCAACAAGCTCCTATGTTGATTAGATGCGGACGAATGATAGCGCGGCTATCTGGCATGAAAGACTTGGGCATGTTGGCATGGATAAGCTAAAAGCTATGGCGACAAGAGGTCTGGTGAGAGGCCTTCCTAGTCTATCGTCCATGGGAGATGGTCATGTTTATGCTGGATGTCAATATGGGAAGTCTCACCGTCTTCCATTTGACAAGTCACAAAGCAGATGTAAAGTGCCATTGGAGTGCATCCATGGTGATCTGTGTGGGCCAACTGAGAATGCCAGTCTTTGAGGTAGCAGATATATGCTGATCTTGGTTGATGATTTCACTAGGTATACATGGGTATACTTTCTGAAGGAGAAGTCAGAAGCGTTCAGAAAGTTTGTGGAGTTCAAGGAGCTAGTGGAGGGCCGGCTTGGTTTGCGGATCAGGAAGTTGAGAACGGACAATGGAGGGGAGTTTACCTCAAGTTTCTTCTTCAACTTTTGCAGAAAGCATGGCATCCAGAGAGAGCTCACTTGTGCTCACACTCCGCAACAGAACGGAGTTGCTGAGCGGAAGATCCGTCACTTGACGGAGACCGTGAAGTGCTGGCTTCATGCCAAGAACATTCTGAAGTCCTTCTGGGCCGAGGGTATGTCTTGTGCAGCTTCTGTCATCAACAAGATGCCTCTAAGTCCGATCAACATGAAGACCCCTCATGAGTTAATGTTCAAGGAGAAGCCATCGGTGGAACACTTTCGAGTGTTCAGATCTACCTGCTACGTGCATTTCCCAGATGCTCTTAGAACGAAACTAGATGCGAAAGCAAGGAAGCTAGTGTTTGTCGGTTATGATGACCGGAAGAAGGGATGGAGATGCATGGATCACGAGACGCGGAGGACGGTGGTCTCAAGGGATGTGGTTTTTGACAAGCTGACGTCATACCAGGGTAGCTCATCTGTGGAGTTACAGGAGAGCAGGGTAGATGGTGCCCAAGGAGAAGCTACCCAAGAAGTTCTGGTGGAGTTGCCTGTTTCTCCAGGTGCTCCAGTTATTTCTAGCTCTGGGTCAGGTGCTTCTGATTCAGGAAGCAGGAGGAGCGATGCTCCAAGTGTACCTGAGAAGAGAGCTAGTCTAGAAGAAGTAGCGGAAGGAGAGGTGATCAGGGTAAAGCCCTAAGGAGGTCCAAGATGACTATTTTTCCACCAGCTCGGTATGCAGAGGGGAACTTGGTGATCTTTGTCTCATGTTTCTTCGTAGGTCCCCTGGATGAGAGAGATCCGTCATGATTCGAGAAGGCCACTGGTGTTAAGGAGTGGGATATTGCCATGGATGAGGAGATAGCTGCCCTCAAGAAGAATGAGACCTGGGATCTTGTTCCCAAGGTTGATGGCATTACACCTATGACGTGCAAGTGGGTCTACAAGCTAAAGAAGAAGGCTGACGGCAGTATTGTGCGGTACAAGGCTCGTAGCTCGTGGGTTCTCTCAGAAGTATGGGGAGGATTATGAAGAGACGTTCAACCCTATTGCCAAGATGACTTCAGTTCGGGTGGTGATCGCATTGGCTGCTTGCCAAGGGTGGAAGATTTGGCAACTCGACGTAAAGAACGCCTTCTTGTACGGCGAGATTAACAAGGATATCTTCATGGATCAGCCACCGGGTTATGTATCTGAAGTTCATCTATGACACATATGCAAGCTCAAGAAGGCTCTTTACGGCTTGAAGCAGGCGCCTCGGGCGTGGTATGGGAAGATCGCAGAATACCTCCAATTCTGCGGATATTTTTCTTCTGATTCTGATTCGAGCCTGTTTGTAATGAAGGTAGGGGAGCTGCAGGTCCTGGTTCTGTTATACGTGGACGATATGATTGTCATAGGGAATTCTGAGGTGGAGGTGGCTAGGCTTCGTGCTGAGCTAGCTATCAGATTTGAGATGAAGGATTTGAGTGAGCTCCACCATTTCCTTGGACTCGAGGTGGAGAGAAAATAGAGCGGTGTGCTCGTTTCCCAGAAGGGCCATGCTGAAAGAATCGTGAAGCGATTTGGCATGTAAGGGTGGAAGAGCAGCTCTACTCCACTGGAGGTTGGAATTCATCTTCGACGAGATGAGGGGAAGGTTCTTTCTGTTCCTTTGGTTTTCCGGGCTTTGGTCGGAAGTCTGATATACTTGACGATCACGAGGCCTGATATTGCTTATGCGGTGGGCCGGGTGAGTCGGTTTACGGCGGAGCCGCGAAAATCTCATCTATTGGCGGCGAGGAGCATTCTGAAGTATGTGATGTCTACCTCTGATCTGGGTCTCTTCTATGGGAAGAACTCAGGCTTCTGTTTGCACGGGTATACAGATGCTGATTATGGGGGAGATTCAGATGATCGGAAGTCGATGTCTGGATACGTCTTTATGTAGGGGCCTTCAGCGATCTCGTGGTGCTGTAAGAAGCAGGATTATGTGTCTGTTTCTACCACGGAAGCGGAGTACAAAGCTTCGGCTTTGGCAGCTCAGGAAGCCATCTGGCTTAGGAGGCTTATGGAGGACATTCATGGGGAGGTGCGAGGACCTACTCTGCTACGGGGTGACAATGAGAGTGCGCTCAAGTTGGTGAACAACCCTGTTTGTCATGCTCGGACCAAGCAGATTGAGATTCATCACCATTTCATTCGTGAGAAGGTGTTGGAGGGATCTCTTGTTGTGGAGCATGTGCAGAGCAAGGATAACATCGCGAACATCTTTACTAAGCCGTTGTCGAAGGGACCGTTTACACGGTTGAGGAGTCTACTTGGGCTGACTTCCACTTCCCACTTCAAGGGGGGTGTTGAATTTTTTGAAGTGAAATGGAAGTCGGGGCGGTCTGCGGTTTTGAGACCGCAGAGACCGCGCGGTCTGGTTCTGGAGATCTGCTGTGATCGGCCAGCTTACTCAAGTAGTGAAGTCGGCTCCTCTGGGTTGCTCTGGGCGGTCTAAGGAAGGTGAGACCGCGGTGTCCGCACGGTCTGCGCGGTTTGTTTCTGGCCGGATGTTGCCTTGGACAGTTGCTGTCTAAGTGCATGAGACCGGGCGGTCTGTGTGCGAGACCGCGTGCGGTCTGGATGGGCGGTGATCGCACCTCTCATTTGGAGGTGACGACATCCATCTTCTTGCCTATAAATAAGGGTGCATGACCCGTCATTCATAACGAGAACTGTAAGAACTAGAGTCTGGGTTGTTTATGCCGGTCTCAGTTTTGAGGTCGCGCGGTCTCGGAAGCGAGTTGACTGTTTGTTGTGTTCGCAGGTCAGCGGCCAGCAGGTTGCAGTCTCCTTCCTTGGTGATTTCCCAGTGGCTTGAATAAACAGTTCGACAGTGGTCTCTGCGCGAACTGGTTTATTGTTGTTCTTGTGCTGTTCGCGGCGAGCTCGACGATCAGGCGACCTTCAGTGGTTAGGCGATCTGAGTTGTGGTTAGGCGACAGCTTCTGTTCTGTTCTCTGTTCGCGGGAAGCTTCGGTGATCGCGCGATCTTGTGGTTGGCGGTCTGAAGTTGCGGACAGGTTTTGTTTTCAGCAGTTCAATAAGCTTCGGCTCGTGTGGCCTGGGGTTTGCGGTCTGGCAGCTCGCAGGTCATCATACCTATTTTCTGTTCGCGCGGTCTCAGGGGGTTCCTGGCGGTCTGACTGTGCAAGCGGTCTGGTGGTGCTGCAGGACAAACCGTGCGGTCTCTGGAGTGCAGTGGTCTGGGCGGTCTCTGACTTGTCAGGTCGCCGGATTTGTTGTTTTGGTGTGTTGTGATTCTCTCTTTCGTGATTCTTATGAATCATGTCTCGTCATTGTATGTCTCGAGTTGTGTAGAGATAACTATTGTTATTTTCAAGTGTACTATTCTGTCTGTCCATTGTTACTGATTTGCTATCTTTGTGGAAAGTTTGTGAAGTGTTCCGCGTTTATTACTTCATCTCCTGCCTCTCAAAATTTTTAACAGTTTTGTAATGGGCATAAGGTTCTACGTGTAATATATGTATGTACTCTCTACTCTCCCATTTTAAAATGCAACTATTTTCTCTAATATCAACTATAGGGCACCGCGCCCTTGCGCGCGAGCATCCCAGTCATGATTGCGCTCCTCGCCTCTGCCGCCTCCGTGACCGCCGCCCTCGCCGCCGCGCGCCGTCACCTCCGCCGTCACCATAGTATCGCCGCTGCCCTCGCCGCCGCCTCCATCGTCGGCGGCCTTGCCCAATTGGGACTACGACAATGAAAGATGGCATGTGTTGTGATCGTGAGATTTGGATGAAGAAAATATTAAGCTTTCTAGAATAGTTAGTTTGTTTATTCACGTGTAGAAACAATGAAGTGTGTATTATTGTGAACGAGCGTGACATGTTTCAATAAATACTTTTGCAGATCGAATTCACACACAAATAGCAACAAAATCAATGCGCTCACATTCACAATGTAACCCCTCAATTATGTGCGAGCTTGATCCATGTAAACCACATGTTGAAAATAATAAAATGAAAAGAGTCAGCTTGATCCATGTTATCCTGAAATCGAGAAACAGGCTCCATCCTTTGTGAACGCCCGGTCTCACCTAAGGAATTGAACTACATTCGCTTTTATGTTCAAAACTAATTCTTTTTCTTGATGGCGGTCAAAATTGTTGTCATATCAAAGAGCCTAATTATTTAATGATATATTCTATCTGTGAAGTTCACGTGTGACCTCATAAATATTTTCTTAAAAGAAGGTTAAGCCAATCGTGTGTCTCACTTTTTTTTTAAAATTAAAAACTATAGATTAATCATTAGACATAGAGTTTAACCAATCTTTTGCTTTACCTTCTAATGAAAAAGGAAACAAGCGTAGTTTAATAGCTTCATCTGAAGCACCGTTAATCTTGAATGTAGCGCAGATTTCTATGAAAGTCCTTAAATGTGAGTTGGGGTCTTCGTGATTTAGTCCGCCAAATTTATTAGGCATAGAGTTTAACCAATCTTTTGCTTTACCTTCTAATGAAAAAGGAAACAGACGTAGTTTAATAGCTTCATCTGAAACACTGTTAATCTTGAATGTATCGCAGATTTCTATGAAAGTCCTTAAATGTGAGTTGGGGTCTTCGTGATTTAGTCCGCAAAATTTATTATTTTGAACTAAGTGCATGGCAGTAGGATCTATTTTGAAGTTATTAGCTTCAATGGCGGGTCTAGCTATACTAAATTGGACTCCCCCTCGATAAGGCATGTTATAATCGCGACATGTTCTTCTGTTTTCATTTGGGTCCCCGTTATGTTCTACTTGTCCTTCTAGGTCTTAACCTTCCTGATGAATTATAGGTTGATAACTTGTCCTTCATCATCTACGTTTTGACCGTTTTGATTCATTATAGGTTGATTAGGGTGTTCCAACCTAAGCGACTTTCGATTTTATTTACAAGTACGTTCTATTTCAGAGTTTAATGGAATTAGTTCTACGGAACGATACCTGGACATGCACCACAAAATAACAAATAATAAAAACAACAAATAAACTAAAATTAAAACTTGGGCTCCAAATACTAAGAGTCACCAATATTGAAAGATAAACACTAAATTCGCCGCACCTCCCCGGCAACGGCGCCAAAACTTGATATGCCCGAAAACGGTTGCGTATTTTGTACGCAAGTGTACGCGTCGGGTCAAGTAATATAATGTGAGTTAAAAATCGTTCCCACGGAGAGGTGGTTAATTCAGTGCTCGCAAATATCAGTTAAATCTTTTCTTTAAATCCAAGTCAACCGAATATATACCAAGATTTCAATTATAAGAGAAAATTATAAGTAAAAAATTTTAATTAAAATAACTATAAACCTTTGGGAGAAATACTTTTTTAACGATTATGGGAAATAATCTTGTATTGTGATTTCCTAAATCTAGTGCAATGATTTTTTAAATGAAACTTTATGAAAATTGCGTGGTGAAATATTCTTGCAACGATTTTAATTTAGAAAATCGTATCTCTCGATATCGGATTTCTCTAATCCCTTGTCTTCTCTGTCATCTCTAACTCGAGTTAAATAAAGAACCGCATAAGAAATAAAAACCTATGTTGCTAACGTAAAGGGGAAATCTCTTTCTCCCTTCAAACGCTATATCGAACTTATGATACCATTACGCAACTCATCTCTCAAATTATGAAGCGCAGTAGAAAAGCGAAACCTTGGCCAAAAGTTCCAAAATAAAGATCATAAGAACAATAAAAATCATTCACCGAACATCCACAAAGAAAAATTAAAGCATAGTTATCATTACACGAGAAATAATACTTTCACAACACAAGATTGCAGAAATTAGTTCATGCTTGAGGGAGAAGAACAAAATAAGGGACAGATCTTACTAAACATGATGTATATCAAGTAAATCTTCCCTTCTTCAATGATTTGACAGCGTTTCCCGCCTCCGAAAATGAAGTTCCTGGGCTGATCTCCTCCTTGGCCGAATTTTTCTTCTCCGGTTTTCTCCCTCCTTGTGTAATGGCCGAATCTTGCCTTTTAAGTCTTCCTCCCTTCCCTCCTAGGTGGGGCCCACTTTTTGTAATTTTTAAATGCTGAACGGATGCTTGAAAATCAATTGTAACGGTTGAAATCTGACTAAATTCGGAATTCAATTTCCTGTAACTGCCTACTATGTTGCAACATTTCGACAGATATGTTGCAACATTTCGACAGATATGTTGCAACATTTAGGCAGATATGTTAACAACATGCCAAAATCTGGATTTTCTGCCTTTTTGACCTGCCAACTTTGTTATAACATTTTTCAGTTTTTCAACAACACTTAACATTCGATCCTTGATTCGATTTCTTCACAGATCCTATCATAAAAACATACAAAACTAAACGTAATAATCATTTTAACTCCAAATTATAATAATTCATTTGAATATATATACTTTTCATTCATAATTATCATATAACATAAACAAAAAGGGGTTACATTAAGATGTAAGATAACTTCTTTTTGCGAAGTTATCACAAGCAGTTCAAGGCAGAGGCCGTGCAGACTGCAGTGCATCTGATCAATCTGTCCCCCTCTGCAACTTCGGATGGAGATATCCCAGAGCGTGTTTGGTCTAGGAAGGAGGTGTCGTATGGATGCGTGAGGGGGTTCGGTTGCAGGGCACATGTCCATGTCCCCAAGGAGGAGAGATCGAAGCTTGATGAGAAGTCCAAGGAGTGCATCTTGCTGGGATTCCCGCATAATTAAAGAGTTTGGCTATAGACTTTGGGATCCAGTGAAGAAGAAGATCATCAGAAGCAGAGATGTGTTCTTCGTGGAAGACCAGATTGTTGGTGAGCAAAGTGTTGTTGAGCCATGAGATCCACCGGCTGTGGAAAGTTTTGATGCAGATCTTGATCCAGAGAATGTGTAACATCTCATTTCCTACTAGACACCTTAACTCCAACTAGGGTGAGACAAGTGGTGAGTAATGTGAGTTTGTGCTAGGTTGCAACCTTAGGACACATAGAGTTAGGTGAACTCACATGTGATCTACTATAGGACTCAAGTCAACTTAGGTCAAACTAACTCAACATGAACTAATTGACTCCACCAATAGATGATAAACACTCAAAGGAGTGCTATGGACCCAAAAGCCCCATCATGAGGTCATCAATTGACCCAATTTGACCCAAGTCAAACCTGGGTCAACATAAGTCAATTCTTCCCCAATAGGTTCAATTGAACCCCAAAACATGAAATTGACTTCACCACTAGTCTTAGAACATCATGAAGGACCCAATTGACTCAAAAGCCCCATCATGAGGTCAACAATTGACCAAATTGACCAAGTCAACCTTTCCCCCAATTTTGATCAAAATCACACATATTGGTCAAATTAACTCAAGTAGGCCTTCACCATGACTCAACCAACCTTGGGTAGTGCCATTGGGCTCAATGCCAACATATTGGACCAGTCAACACACACAATTGACTAAGTCAACACTAAAGTCAACCCTAGGTCAAAATTGGGCTAAAATGGGTATTTGAATGAATTAAGCCAAGTCATATGGGCTAAAGCCCTCAAGGTCAGCCCATTCTGAAGCCCATATGCACAATGACCATCTTTTCCCTCTGAATTCAACATGCAAAGACATGCATGGGGGCAAAAGTGGAAATTCTCCCCTCTCCATTAAGGAACAAGGAGGATATTTGGGAATGGAGGCCATGTGGCCCTCCATTTCTCTGCCCAAGGTAATACCTGAGCTCCCCACATGAATGCCAGCCGAATTTGAGCTGAAGGAATGCCATGTGGTGGCTGGGAGGAGATTCCAAGGCATGGCCGAAAACTCCAAAACTCAAAGTCCTATATTCAGCCACCCTCTGCCTCATTAGACCATTTCATCAGCTTCAGAACATTGAGAGGAGTCGAGGAGTTGTGCTGGAGTGAAGGAAACAGTGCCGGATCGAGATTTTTGGGGGGATCGTCGGAGCTCGCCGCCACCATGCCGCACCACCATAATACCCGTCGCCAAGCACGATTTCAGGCACGTTTCTCCTCCCCTCCCTCTGTGCTAGATGTTAGATCCATCTAGAAGTGATATCGGGCACAATTGAGCCCGATTCCATGTGAGTTATTGGGAGTTTTCTCGAGTTCTTTTTCTTGCTTGGGATCGTCGGAGACGGGCTCTCCGGCGTCCGTGTCGCCGTCAAACGCTAGCCACCACCTCAACGGAGGAGGTGGAGGCGGTGGCCGGCCGTGGGGTGGAGGAGGTTGCCGGGAAACGCCAGTGGAAGTTGGCCCAGGCGGAAGAGATCTGGACCGTTGGCTCGTCTGGGATGATGACGGGATGCCGTCTGTTTTACTTCAAGATTCGTGCAAATTATATATATATATATGGATTAATGTTATTATTAAGTATAACATTCTGTCACACAATTTCAGTGGTTTTCTTTAATTATTTTGAGGCCCTTAGAAGCCGTTTTAGGAAAAGTTGCCTGAGATAACTATTGTAGGCCTTGATGTCTACTTTCATTTGAAAGTAGAATCAGACTATTTGGACCTCTATGGGACCCACAGAACTCATTTTAGTGAGGCTGGTCAAAACAAAAACCAGATCTTTGAATGTGTATAACTTTTAAATGCCAAGTCTGATGGACTTGAGATTTTGGCCATGCATGCATATGACATGTATCTAGCTTACACCCAAAAATCAGATTTTAAGGTGATGATTTTTCTAAGGTTTTATCTATAATATGCAAAATCAAATAAGTGACATTTTTGGATGTATATAGCTCCAACTGACCCCAAACTTGGGTGTCACCTTCATTTAGCCAATAGTAGACTATGGTTAAAATTTGAGACCAAATGGATCTATGCATGTGAGGTAAATTCTCATTGCATGTCTCTACCAAAAAGGGAAAATGGTGTGTCAATAGACAAAAGTCTATTTTGGATATTCAGAAGAAATGGCTAGGTGTTAGCCTCTGAAATTTTGGTGACATGTTCCTTATGTCAAAACACACCACCTAAGAGAATATTAGGATTTTTGGGATCAAAAATCTTATATTTTGAATTAATGTGAATTAGGTCACATATTGGTGTTCATGAAAGTTTCATGACAAATACCTAGTAGAAAACTATAGAACTCTGGATAATTTATAGTCATGACATGTAGGACCTCTGGAAATTTTTGTAGAAAATTTCAGAGGCTTTACATTTAGGAAATGACAAAATTACCCTTAGGTCACAAATCTGAGTACTGGGGTTTCACTGAGCAAAAGGCTTGAGAAAATTGTGAAATTATGGAAAATGGTTAGGGATATGACTATGAACCTCTGGGATTTTTGTAACATTTTTAGAGACATTATTTCTGTAGAACTGACCTTTATTCATTTTATTACACTTGTTGTCTTCTGAAATATTTGTGATGAAATATATCTAAAAAATTGTGAAACTTTGCAATTACTGATTTAAGTGCATTATAATTCAATGATGATTATATCAGAATTTTTGGAAGAACAATTAAAAAGTTTATGTGTAATGACATATTTCCACCCATGTTATGATAAATAGAATTGGTGAATGTAAAATCTCTGGAAAATTATGAAGTTCTGGATATAATGTTTTTAAGTCATTTTAGTACTGTAGTAATATTATTAGAAATTTTGGAATTCAAAATCTTGTACTTGATGTGCAAATCCACATTCACATACATTTATTAATAAATAGAAATAATGATCATATAACCTCTGAAAAATTATGATATTTGGGGAATCATAATATTATGTCATCTATCACCTTTGGAAGAATATTTAACAAGTTTGAAATCACTGGCATGATACTTCCTTCACATTTTGGATAGTGATAATTGATTAATGAATTTCTATAGAGGTCAAAATTATATGAAACATGCTTAGATTCTGATCATCTCTTATTATATCCATTATGAACTTATGATAAAAATTAGAAGTCATTTGGAAGTGATTTGACCAAGGTTCCATCATAGAAAATTCAAAGTTAGTTATATGTCGTAGTATGTGGATAGTGAAAACTCAATATGATGATTAGGTCAGCAAAGTCACATAGGAAATCAATGAGATTTGGATTATAACAGTATATGAGTATAGACCACTTAGAGGACGAGGAATCTCAAGAGTTGAGCACCATTCAAGAGAACGGTTGTTTAGGAGTGGGGTGAAACTATAAGCATGAAGACACCTAAGTTATAAAGAGTAAGAAGAGGGCGGATATTAGGTCAGGGTGGTCATCAATAATAGTAATTGTCCTGGAAAGGGGTTGGGCATCATCCCATTACATACCCTAGTACCTTGCGAACCATTCACCTGGTAGCCCTCGGGAAGTCCAGGATTCACCGTAAGCTTCTAAGTATAACAATATTTAGACAAGAGTAGTCTAATTAGGTGGATTAAGAGACATGGTAGACTCCATCCCGAGTTGGGGATGGGAGATTGTATTTCAGGACGGGATAGTCCTGTGAGCTGGAGGCTCGGGTGGTAGTTCTATTCAGGACGGGTTAGTCCTGCGAGCTGGAGGCTCGGGTTGAGACAATTGCATGTGCATAGAAACAATTAGTGGCGGGTCTTCGGTACGGGCCGGTCGTCACACCGACGGCAGTACGTTGACTTAGGCGGGTGTGGGGTTGAGGGGCCAGTAGGTTGTTTACACTTCGGTCTGGAGGACGATCCCCAAAAGAACACACACCCGACCTTTAAGACTGGTAGGTTCCAGCAAAGAGTACGCAAGACTCTAGAGTGCACCTAGGACGTGTACAGAGGCGTACGGGAGGTCTAGGCCTGGTAGTGTGTATACCCGCCTAGTGGTGGAGATGCCCGCTCCACCGCTACCGTAGCCACAACGATAGTACGAGAGAGTTTAGCTAACTCTGAAAAGTGGGAACTAAAGGTCTGTGATCACAGAGTCGTGTACGTGCGTTGCACTTGTATGAATCATAATAAAACATGCATATCATATCATACATAAACCTTAGATGTAATTATATAACCTTATCATATAAATTAGTATGAGCTCTTTTATATGATAAGTTATAAATATGGAAATCTTAACTTATAAGTTTGTATGGGCATTCATATAAGTTAAGGTACTCTTGTGATGATAGCTAGTGTTTACTTGTTCATTTACTTGCGCCGCACTGCTCTTTATTTACCGCTCTTATTTACTGCTCTTACTGTTTCTTACTATGCACTGTCTACTGCTTATACATGCTTTTATTTCATTGTTAGACACATATTTACTGTGCCAAAATAGATGCACTTTGTCACCTGCTTGTCACCTTTTGTTTTGATGTCCTCCGTTTTCTCCCTCCCGCGCGGTGCCTAGGAGTCGCGGGGGTGAGGCGAGGACGACAGCGGCTTAGTCTTTATGACTAACGGTCAGTGGACCTTATCATTTTAGGAGCCGGAGCAACAGCGTGACCAGTCGGACGAGGTGAAAGGAAGTGAGGAGCCAGTGCCGCATATCACATCCACTACGAGATAGGTGTTTGATGAGAGTTGTTTTGTTTGTAGCTTCCGCATAGTGATGTAGTGAGAGAGAGATTTTGTACTATGATTATTCATTTGGCTATGTATCGGGCTTAAGCCCTTCTCTCTTCTTTTACTCATGCTGGACTTTATATATTTGTTTAAATAAATCTGTGATGTGGAATTGTCTTTCTTTTCAATTATTCTATACTCTATTGGCCTAAATGCTAGAATGATCGTACTAGCCGGCAGAATTGGCGTATTGCGGTGGCGACTAACCCGTGAGTTAGTGCCATCCGTAAGACGGCGGTTCTGGGCATAAGACCCGGGTTACCCTCCCGGAAGGGGGAGGGGGGAGGGGGTCTTACAGAATGCTGGTGCTGATGAAGGGCGTGCTGAAGAAGAAGTTGTGCAGATTCCATATCAGGAGGAGATTTTGGATGGAGGGGGAGTGTTGATTGTTGATGTTCCACCGATGGTGGAGGTGCACCTCAGGAGATTTGATAGAGCACGGAGGCCCAGCACTAGGTATCCATCTCAAGACTATATTTTGTTAACTGATGGTGGTGAGCCTGAATCTTTTGAGGAGGCTCAAAGGGCTGAACACAAAGAGTCTTGGGTAGCATCTATGGAGGAGTTAGACTCGCTCCAGAAGAATGAGACCTATGATTTGGTCAGACTACCAAAGGGGAGGAAAGCCTTGAAGAACAAATTGAGTCTTCAAGCTGAAGACTGATGAAAACCTCTCCCGGCCTAGGTACAAGGCAAGGTTGGTAGTCAAAGGCATGATGTTGATTTTGATGAGATATTTTCACCAGTGGTGAAAATGTCTTCTATCAGACTGGTATTGAGTTTGGCTGCCTCCAAGAATCTTGAAGTTGAGTAGATGGATTTCAAGATGACATTTCTGCATAGAGATTTGGAGGAGGAGTTGTACATGGAGCAGCCCGAAGGTTTTTAAACCAATGGGAAGGAGCATTTGGTCTGTCGACTCAAGAAGAGTCTGTATGTGTTAAAGCAGGCACCTAGGTAGTAGTACAAGAAATTTGACTCCTTTATGCTGAAGAGCAAGTTCCAAAGGAACAAGCCTGATTACTATGTCTACGTGAAAAAGACTAAGAAGACCCTTACTACTTTGTTGTTGTATGTAAATGATATGCTGATTGTCGGTGATGATAATGTCAGCATTGTTGAGCTGAAGAAAGAGCTTAGTGAGTCTCTTGAGATGAAGGACTTGAGACCAGCAAAGAAGATCCTTGGGATGAAGATCACCAGGGATAGGAGTGCAGGTTTGTTGTGGCTATCTCAGGCTGAGTACGTGGAGAAGGTGCTGAAGAGGTTCATGATGAAGAAGACCAAGGTGGTAGCTACTCCATTGGGTGGACACTTCAAGCTATCAAGCTCTCAGTGTCCTTCATCTGGGAAGGAAGTGGAGGAGATGATCCAGATCCCCTATGCATCTGCAATGGGGAGTTTGATGTATGTTATGGTCTGCACGAGGCCAGACATAGCTTAGTCAATGGGGGTAGTGAGCAGTGGCGAATCCAAGGAAGATCCATTGGGATGCTGTGAAGTGGATACTCTGATATCTTAGTGGTACCACATGCTTATGTTTGCAAATTGGTGGAGAGTCACCTAAGATGGTTGGGTACTCTGACTCAGATATGTCAGGAGATGTTGATTCCCGGAGGTCCACATCTGGATATGTTGTTACTTATGCAGAGGGAGATGTGTCGTGGCAGTCAAGGTTGCAGAAGTGTGTAGCATTGTCGCGACGGAGGAAGAATACATTGCATTGACGGAAGCGTTAGAGGAGATCTTGTGGATGAAGAAGTTCATGTTTGAACTTGGACTCCAGCAAGAAATGTTCACTGTTTGCAGTGACAGTCAAAACGCTATTTTTCTGGCCGAGAACCCCGCCTACCACTCCAAGACGAAGCATATTGATGTGAGGTATCATTGGATACATGATGTTGTCGAGGATAAGCTGCTGAACGTGGATAAAGTCCACACGGATGAAGATCCTTCGGACATGATGACGAAGGTCATGCCAAGGGATCGAGAAGCACGAGTTGTGTCGGTTGTTGATCGACATGAAGTCCACCTGAAGGTGTCAGGTAGGGGAATTCCTCTTTATGGTCTGAAGACGGAGTTTGTTGGGGTCCAACCCCTAAAGAGAAGAAATTCAGATCATGGTTGGAGTTGTGCTGCCTCAGGAGAAGAAGCATGTTGTGTATAACAGCAGTTTCAGGTACTGTTGCTATCGTCGAGCGATAGCGTATCGTTTTATCATCGAGAGAACTACCAGTGTCGTCGTGTGGACTGGCAGTGTCGTCGAGAGGACTGTCAGCTGAGGGCTAACGCCCGGCGGTAGTGCTACCGCAGGCGGTAGCTTTGTTGTCTTGACAAGGCAATATCGTCGTGATGTGTCTCCGATGTCGTCGAGACAGTGTCATCTTGATGGCTACCGCGGCGCGGTAGCAGTTACTGTCGGGTGGTAGCGGGCAAAAACAAATTCGTTAATCTGTGATCGGGAGCCACCGGATCGCATTGGAACTTTTTGGATGGCCAAGATGGGTTCGCCTATTTGACCTTTGGCAGAAGTTATTACTTCCAATTTCAGAGCCGTCAAAAGAAGAACATGCAAAAGGAAGAAGTTGAAAGGTCTTGTCGCCATTGTTGTCGGAGTTCTTCAGGAGGAAGAACAAGTTTCTCAGATCGGTATCTTCGTTTTCGCTGTAAGGGAGTTTTTATCTCAATCTTGTCTTCGTTGCCTTGGGTGTTTGAAGAGAGACTTGAGTTTTGTCCGGCCCTTGTTCTTGAAGAGAAGTTTTTCACCGTGAGTTGAGAGGAGATTCAATCTGTGAATCCAAGTGGGATCTAGGTTGGGCAAACCTATATTATTTTGTTGTAATCCTTATTGTTTTATAGTGAATTTTTCGTGTGCCCCCGCCTCGTGATTTTCTCTCTAATTGTTTTAGAGAGGGTTTTCCACGTAAACTATTGTTGCCCTCTGGTTGTGTTTAATTTCTTTTGTATGATTGTTGTTTTAATTATCTTCTAGTGTGCTCAGATTTCTCAGTGAGTTATGTCCCAACAGATTCGTCTTAGCGCGCGAGCTGATCGAGACCACGACAAAAAAATCTCTGGTTCGATCATTTCCGTTTTAGAGGAACCCATCAATAGCGTTGCACTAGCTAGAAAGTGCCTGCTGGGATAGAACTTGCCAACCCCGTGAGAAGGAATGGCAAAGCATAATATGGACACAATTATGTTGTTTTGGAAAGGGCTTAAGGTTCTACGTGTAATATATGTATGTACTCCTACTCTCCCATTTTAACATGCAACTATTTTCTCTAATATCAACTATAAGGCATCGTGCCCTTGCGCTCGCCCGTCCCCGTCATGATTGCGCTCCTCGCCTCCGCCGCCTCCGTCACCGCCGCCCTCGCCGCCGCCGTCACCATCGTCGTCGCCGCCGCCATCGCCGGCGGTCTTGCCCAAGCTGCGACGACGACAATGAAAGATGGCATATGTTGTGATCGCGAGATTAGTTATTTTGCGTGAATTTTAACAGCACATTGACTCGCACAATGAAAGATGACCGGTTACAAAAGTAGATTTGGACGAAGAAATTATTAAGCTTAATTAGAGCTAGAATAGTAAGTTTGTTTATTCATGTGTGAAAACATGCAATGAAGTGTGTATTATTATGAACGAGCGTGACATGTTTCAATAAATACTTTTGCAGAACGAATTCACACACAAATAGCAACAAAATCAATGTGCTCACATTCACAATGTAACCCCTCAATTATGTGCGAGCTTGATCCATGTAAAACACATGTTGAAAGCTGGAGCAATGCAATATTTAAAAATAATAAAATGAAAAGAGTCAGCGGATCTGATGGGCCAATCAAATGCAAGCTTATCCTGAAATCAAGAAACACGCTCCATCCTTTGTGAACGCAGAGAAATATTATATGTGTAGCGTTCAATGCTCTAGCCGTGAGATTGTATTTTCCCTATTAATTACAGTTGTATCTAAATTACAGTTCCAAAAAATCATTTTTTGCAGACAAAAATACAGTTGAATTTAACAATAACAAAAACATCTTTTCTACAGTAATATTTTTACAATCTTTATCCAAAACATATGCATATGAGATCTTAAAATGATCGTAAAAAAATATGAAACGATATTACGATTTTTATTTTGTAAAAAAAATATACATATTAGCCTACAAAATCATCTTCGCACCTACTAGTAGCAAGGCTACACGTATAAAAAATATTTCAATAGGTTCTATTTAATTAAATTCGAACTAATGCTATAAATTTCAATCCAATCGTCGGATCGTAGCATTCTTATTATCAATATTGATCATCTCGACGAAATCTATCCGTCGACATATATATATCTCTAAGATCCGACGGTCGATAAATCTTTCACCGACCAAAACATTCAATTAAATTAACGTATTTTTATATAAATCACTCTATATACGAGTGATAGTGCACGAGGCCCACCGTGCCCCGCGCGACAGCACCCCTGTCACGACATTGTCCCGGCGCGACGCCGCTCCCGCCGCTCGCAAACCCTAGCGATGTGCCCTGCGCGTCACTCGATTTTATTGTACGCACTGGGGTTTGCGAGCGGCCGGGCAATGTCATGGACGAGATACTATCGTGCGAGGCACAAGATGACGGAGGGCTCCCCATGCACAATCACTCATATACATATATGCAGGGGTGGATCTAGGGGGCGGGGGCCCGGCCCCCCCCCCCCCCCCCCCCCAAGAAATTTTGTAAAATAGATGATGAATTTGGATTCCTCTCGTCGAGCCGATGAATTTTGACTACTTATACGTCAGAAACAGTGTCCGGATAAGGGAGAAAGAGTCCGGAAATGTGGAGACGTTCAATTTTTTTTAGTTGGAAGAGAAGAAAGATGACATGACAACTAACTTGTTTAATTATTTTTTGTGGAGGTGGCATATGTAAATCTAGTTGAGATATATAGTTGCAACCAAATTTGACCTTGCCAAGTCCACTTTCTTCTTTACTCATATCTTCTTCGGAATCTCTGAATAAAGAACCACCGACAACTTCGACACGATATAACGCGACATCTTTTTTACTCAACTCTTGTAATTTTGCTTATTTTAATAGTGTCCCCCTTTATTACACCCTAAGAGTACACAAGATCAGAGTCGGTCAGTAAGTTCTTCTCTTAAAGGAAACAATATGTTAAGTAGTATGCTTTAATACTTTTTAGATGTTTATTCTGTTTTTTTTTTCATATTTTGATCATTAAATATATACAAAGAAATTTTTTGAAACACAAAAAATAATAGAGATCAAGGACATACCTAGCTGGATGCGAGAATGAAGCCACCACCGACGAGGATGAGGGGTTGCGATTTTTACAAAAGCGGGATTTAAGAATTAGGAGCATTATTTCTAATTAGTGCATTTTTATATGATCATTTAATTAATATTTTTATATAGAAATGTGCACTAATTATATAAATATTATCTTAGTTGAATTTTTTAATTAGTGTCCCTCACGCACACAAAATAAGCTGCTATGTGACTTCATTTATCTTTGAAAGTCAAATTTCAGCACTGTATTCATTGACTACGAGTTTCTCAAAATTCTTGAAAGTTTCGGACCCCCCCTTGTTGAAATTCCTGAATCCGCCCCTGCATATATGTATATATATATACATATCTTCATGCATAAAGTTACTGCAAACATCAATCAATCATCATGGATGGGCCGGTAAATGCAAATACGACCCCAACATAAACTTGCTCCATCATTGAAGTGTGGACGTGAAAAGTGGTTAAGTCACGGCCCCTCGGCTTCAATTCCTCTGCTATTTAAAGCATCCGAATGCTTGAGAACTGAACACCACCAACACCACCGCCACCATTAATCGATATCTCCATCTCTAGCTAGCTAGCTGTGAGATATGGCTGCTCTAATGGCTATGGCTTATAGCACGATGCCCATGCCCGCAACTTCCTCTTGCAAGAAAGATATTAGCACGCCTAATTATCATAAATCCCCTGCAGGAAATTTAAAACCTGCAGTTTTTCCATCCTCCACTTCCGGCGTGCGAGCATTAATATCGTCGTCAAAACGGTGTATTTGTAAAGCATCTGCTAGCAACGGTGGACTGCTCAACGATAATCATCTTCCTGATACATTGAATGAAGATGATGCCGCCGGCTTACCACACTTTACGGGCTTTAAGCCCTATAACATCTTCCCTTACCACTTTGTTTTTGGTGCTGCTAGCGCTGCATTTCAGGTTTCTTCATACCCTCGTCTCTCTCTCTCTCTCTCTCTCTCTCTCTCCTTAAAGTGAACACAATATCAATTAATTAATGCGGAAATTAATTACACATCATGTTTTTAATTTTGTTAAGAAAATTTTCATCCTGATTCGTGCATATATCATCGTGCATGCCGAATCAACTTTAATAAAGTTGATGGGTTTAATGATAGCTCTTCTAAAATACCTTTGACATATGCCTAATGACTACCTTCCTCGAAAAGACTGCCCACATATCTAATGACAACCTATCATAATAAGCATAGAAGCACTACTAAAACTTTTTTAATTTTATGAATTTTCATTATTACTTTTAATTTAAGGATATTATGTAATTACTTGAATATATTTTAAATTTTCTTTTTTGAAATATATTACAATATACATTAAGTCATTAGATTAAAAGAATAAGGTTGAATGTTTCGCTAAACACAAATTTTTTCTATTTAATATGGTAAATATATATGTACAACCCTCATTCTCCGAGGTAGGCTCATTCAAAGCCACGTAGGCTGAAGTCAAGGTCAAAGGGTCAGCACAGGAGCCGGCAGTCCAAGACACAAGGCAACTCAGCCAGCAGGAGCAAGAGGCGAGCTGGGCGAGCAAGGGGCGAGTATGGCGAGCAAGGGGCAAGTATGGCGAGCAAGGGGCGAGTATGGCGAGCAAGGGCGAGTATGGCGAGCAAGGGGCGAGTAGAGGCGAGCTTGGGCGAGTATCTCGCGAGTATGGACGAGTATCTCGCGAGTATGGGCGAGTAGCCCTTGTAACTCGCGAGCAGAGGCAGTATACTCGCCTGTACCCCCCTTCCTAGGATTTCTCTATAAATAGACCCCCAGGGGTACTAGAAATGACACTTTTGGGAAGTGGTCGAGGTCCCCCCAAGTTGGATACTCGCCAAATCCATGCCCGTCTAGTACCTCGCCCAGCTTTCGGTTGCGGAGGGGAAGTTTCTCCCAAACTTCCGGGTACGTGGTGGGACCTCCCTGCTGGAGCACCTGGGGTGTGCTTAGTCATTTTCTCTCTCCTATTTTAGCTATCAGAGCCGTGGAGTTGGACCGCAGGATCAGTAACCTCGGGCTGCATTGATCCGAATTTTGAGGTCAGGATTTTCCTGGCGTCAACAATATATATATATAATGATTTATTATGTATCAGGTGGAAGGAGCAACTAAAGAAGGCGGAAGAGGAGCTAGCATTTGGGATACCTTCTGTCAAAAATATCCAGGTGCGTCTCCTCCAGCTCATGCCTTATCCCATGTTATTTATTTATTTATTTATGTATGCAAAAGATACATATTATAATTAATGAGTTTTATTTCTCAGGAAAAATTGCTGATGGGTCAAGTGGAGATCCGGGAGCAGGCTCATACTACCGCTACAAAGTGAGATCCGATCGAGAACTACTGCTGCGGAAATAATAAATGCAGCCCACTTTTTTTTAATATATCAAAAAATAAAAAGGCATTCAAAATTCATATAAATACACACACATCTGCACTAATCTTGACGACTTGATGCATGCAGGAGGATGTGAAACTTTTAGCAGACATCGGGCTGAAGGCGTATAGATTCTCAATATCTTGGTCAAGAGTTCTCCCGAGTAAGTGTTAATTATGATTACATTTATATATCATATATATGTATATACATGTATGTCTACATAAACTCATGCTAGCTCCCTCGCCTTAATTAATACTAACATGGGAGCTTGCAGATGGCCGCGGCGAACCAAATCGTGAGGGGATCCAATACTATAACAATTTGATCGATGAGCTGAAAAAGAACGGTGCGTAAATTTTAAATAACAATTTGATCGATGAGCAGACCGCGTACTCTAATTAACTATTACTATTTCTTATGTGGCGCGCAGGAATTGAGCCGTTTGTTACTCTATTTCATTGGGATGTTCCCCAGGCTTTAGAAGATGAGTACGGAGGCTTTTTGAGTCGTCGGATCGTGTAAGATATTGCCAGTGCTAGCGCTGCATATAGCTAGCTAGCATTATATTTGAGATATATACCATACATAGTATAATGAGGTGCGTTTAAATTTCAGGGAGGACTACAAGAATTATGTAGATCTATGTTTCAATAAGTTTGGAGATAGGGTGAAGCATTGGATAACGATGAATGAGCCATATACGTTTTCCACGTTGGGATATTGCTACGGAAGCCATGCGCCCGGCCACTGCCCCGTGGGAGATTCTATCAGAGAACCTTATAAGGTCGCTCACAACATACTCTTGGCTCATTCGGAAGCGGCCCAACTCTACAAGGATAAATATAAGGTTTGTGAGTGTGCGTGCGTGTCATCATTACTAATTTAGCCTTCTAATTATCAGCCATTAATTTACTTAACGATGTGCAGGCTGAATTTGGAGGAAAAGTGGGCATCACATTGGACTCCCTCTGGTTCGAGCCTTATGACAGTCAACCTTCTAATATAGAGGCACACCGTAGAGCACTTGACTTCATGCTGGGATGGTAAGCGGTGATATATATGACATGCATGATCAAATCAATCATGTATGTGATCGCCGACAATGTTAATGAGCAATATTTATATATTTATATATATTATATGCCCGCAGGTTTTTGGATCCTTTGAAGTTTGGGAACTACCCATTTTCCATGCGAGCTTTGGTGGGGGAGAGGCTCCCAAGTTTCACGCCCGAAGAGTCCGCGAAGCTCATAGACTCTTTTGACTTCATCGGTCTCAACTACTACACGGCCAGATATGCGAGAGACAAGTCTAATTCTAAGTTTTCGGACAAGATTAACACCTGCGCTGATGATATGCATGTGGATATTCTCAGTAATTCAATCAACTAAATTATTAATTTCTTTTAATTAATTAGGCATTTAGCAGTAAGAAAAAAAATGATGAAACCTGGCTGCATCATCTTCTTTAATTATTCGTTTTGTGTTATGCAGTTGCAAAGGGAAATGTGCCCATTGGCCCGGCGGAGGTAAATCTATTTCTACCTATATTTATTTGCAGAATTAATTACTGTAAGCAGGCAAAGTAATATTATATTTGCAGCCAAAGAGTTGGGTGAACGTGTACCCCAAAGGAATAAAGAAACTCCTTCTGCACATAAAGAATAGATACAGCAACCCTCCTGTTTATATCACTGAAAATGGTGCGTGGTAGACATTATTAATTGGGTTTCAAGATTCTCAGAATATTTATATATATTTACTCTTAGTTAATTATGATGCTGCGCGCAGGAGTTCTTGAGTATAACAAGACTAACAAACTGAGAAAAGAGGAGGTAAATTTACCGGCGCCGATCGAGGACACATTCCGGTCCGAGTACCACACCTCTCACCTCCACGAGCTTCAGGATGCCTGGAGGTAATTAATAACATATGAGTTCATTAAGTTAACTTGTATTTTTTTTGTATAAATACATATGATTTTATTTGATGTATTAATTATGTATATATATTAAAAATTGCAGCAGCAGCAGAGCGGACGTGAGAGGGTACTTTGTGTGGTCACTTGTGGACAGCTTTGAATGGAACGATGGGTACACATGCCGGTTCGGATTGAACCACATAGACTACAAGAATCTAGATAAGCCGAATCTGACGAGGTACCCCAAGCAGTCTGCGGCATGGCTCAGCCGTTATCTGAAAAACGTCAGATATCTCTTGAGAGAGCAGCCCGATGCGCCGGAGCCACCGAAGGCCACCACGTTACCCCTCATCCCTACCCTCATCCCTGAACCAATTAAAATTCAGCCGTAATAATCTCTTATCATGTATGTAACTATATATGATCCAGGCTGCGGCATCCTCTTTGCCTGGTAATAAATAAAACTTAATCGCCTATGGCAGGAATCATGTGTTATGATGTTGCTCGTGTTTTTCAAATGAATCTTCGTGGCTCTGTTGCATAATTCTCTACTACTGCTATTACCAACAAACTCATGCATATATTGTAAACATGAAGAAAAGGTTACTAAACACAATTTACAAATGCGGCGGTGAATCCACCTCGCTCTACCCGCCCGTCCCCTCCCTTAAAGAAACATATGTGTTTTTGAAAACCCGGATACCGGTTCAACTATGCTCGAGACTTGCGGAGTAGTTTGAGTTACTTTTCTCTTCGTCAGATCCCTAGGTCTAAGTATTTCAAGCTGGGAACTGACATTCATTGTATGGTGAATAATTGCCTAAGGACAGACCCATTGGCTGCAGCGAGGAGGTCCCGCCACTATCCCGGAAGTCTTACTCGACTTTCCCTCCCAAAACCAATGGTTGAGCATGTATCTCAAATAGCACGAAGGGAAACGGAGGAAAGCTCAAGCTCTCTTGGGGGGTGAATCTGTGCTGATTTGAGAAATAATAATTTCTATTTATAGGCAAATCTTCCTGAGGGCAAAATAGTCTTATTGGCCTGCGGATAGCTCCTTCCGCCTTAATCAAATTACTATATGCAGACCCAAGTGGTCTGCGAATAGCTCCTCACGCCTTTTCCTAAATACTAACCGCAACCGTCGTTAGTCTGTGGATAGTGAGGGACGATTGATTTGTCAGGTTTGTTGGGAAAAATACCCTTTTGATTTATCTAAACAAATTATATACAACTAATTTCATCAGTTAGGATGTATTCCCATAATGTATAGAAAGGGTAATTTGGTTATTAGATGTATTAGGATATCACACTCACCTTAGAGTATCAAGACCAGGTCAAGACAAACACAAATTCAGTTGAGTTAAAACTTGCGTCGAATAGAAGTCGACGCAACTTCGACTGGAAGTCGAAGCCACTTCGAACAGAAGTCGAAGTAACTCAGTCAGTTAGTCAGAGTAACAAGTGACGTCGACGCAACGTCAAAATGAACTCGACGCAGAAGATGAAGTTCAAGTTCAAGTCTTCAACTCGACGGATGTGTCGATAGGTATTCGACGCAACGTCGACATCTGGGTTCAGTCAGAGCTGAGAAGGATTTCGAAGCTAATTCTATAAGAACTTAGATGTGCGTCGATATGAAGAATAATGAACTTCACACTACGTCGACATCTGAGTTCATTCAGAGTTAAGAAGGATTTCAAAACTACTTCTATAAGAACTCAGAGGTGCGTCGATAAGAAGAAAATCAATTCGACGTTACGTCGAATAAAGGCAGAAATAGAATGCTTTCTTCTGTCCTTTCTGATCCTTTTCCAGGATTCTTTCTAAGAAAAAATTTGAATTGCAACGGGACGATTAGTACCAAGAATAGAAAAGACTATTTCAGATAAGCATCAAAGTCATTTTTGGAGGTTATTCAAATTAGAAATGAAGGGTCAAGAACAAAAATAGAAGGAGACATTTATTGTCATATGGACATTCCTTCTAAGAACAGACCAGAAGAAGAAAGAAATTGAAACAAAAAAAGACAGGGAATAAGTATGTTGAAGAGAAGAGACAACTCCAACGTATTAGTTCTATTCTTCCTGTCTTCTTCTTCTTGCTCAAGCTTCACAGACAGAAGAGAATAATAAGAAAATCTCTGTACAGACGACATAAACAACTAGGATGCTGCTTCTTCTTCTATATCTCACAACAGCAAGCCAACTAAAGTACAGAGAGCATCAGGATCACAAGCTAAAAAACCCTTGCAATCATCTCTATCTTAAGCAAGGGTTCATCATTTACAGATCCTGAAGTATACAGAAGTGACAACTTCCAGAGAGATAGCTGCTGAAGGATTCTAACAGCAGAAACTACTTCTCTTCATCTTCTTCTTCTTCCTGTCTTATCCTGTCATTGTAAAAGAGTTTTAAGAATCCATCTCCAAAGGATTCAGTGGTTCTAAGAGTCTCCTTAGCAAAAGACTCAGTGGTTCTAAGAGTCTCCTTATCAAAAGACTCAATGCTGGTTCTAAGAGTCTCCTTGTCAAAAGACTCATGCACTAGATAGTGCAACCCTACCAAGGTGGTAGAAGAGTGGACTGCCCACATTTTGGGGAACCACTATAAAATTTCCGTGTCTTCTGTGTTTGCATTTCTGTGATGTCCCCTTTCTATTTTCTGTTTATTGCTTACTATTTCCTGTTTTCTGTGTTTACTTTATTCTGAATTGGTATTGCTGAATGCATAGTTATTAGAGTAGTTTTTATTGTGTGTGCATATTAGGGTAAAAGTTTTTAAAACTCTATTCACTCCTCTCTAGAGAATACTCAGAGGCACATTGTGCACTTTCAATTGGTATCAGAGGTAGGTTGATCATTAAAAGGTTAACACCTTGATCAAAAGATCTCCTCACTCTTATTTCTTTATTTAAAACTATTTTAAAAAAAACATGAGTTCTAAGGACTATGCATCAACAAGACCACCAGTGTGTGTAAGACCCCTCTCCCGCACCCGGAGAGTTCCCGGATCTTATTCCAAGAACCACCGTCTTTCGGTGACACTAACACACGAGTTAGTCGCCTCCGCAAGACGCCGATCCTGCCGGCAAGAACGACCAACCAGGCTAACAAGAGATAAGAAGTAAAGCTAAGAAAAACAGCCAAGTCCACAATCACACAACTGCATATATACATCAAAAGTACACAAGTCCATCAATGAGTACAAAGAAAGAAAGAGAGTAAGGGCTTATGCCCGGTACATGTATGTTGACGCCAGGAAAATCCTGACCTCAAGATTCGGATCAATGCAGCCCGAGGTTACTGATCCTGCGGTCCAACTTCACGGCTCTGATAGCTAAAATAGGAGAGAGAAAATGACTAAGCACACCCCAGGTGCTCCAGCAGGAAGGTCCCACCACGTACCCGGAAGTTTGGGAGAAACTTCCCCTCCGCAACCAAAAGCTGGGCAAGGTACTAGACGGGCATGGATTTGGCGAGTATCCAACTTGGGGGGACCTCGACCACTTCCAAAAGTGCCATTTCTAGTACCCCTGGGGGTCTATTTATAGAGAAATCCTAGGGGGGGGGGGGGGGGGTACAGGCGAGTATACTGCCTCTGCTCGCGAGTTACAAGGGCTACTCGCCCATACTCGCGCGATACTCGCCCATACTCGCGAGATACTCGCCCATACTCGCGAGATACTCGCCCAAACTCGCCTCTGCTCACCCCTTGCTCGCCATACTCGCCTCTTGCTCGCCCAGCTCGCCTATTGCTCGCCCAGCTCGCCTCTTGCTCCTGCTGGCTGAGTTGCCTTGTGTCTTGGACTGCCGGCTCCTGTGCTGACCCTTTGACCTTGACTTCAGCCTACGTGGCTTTGAATGGGCCTACCTCGGAGAATGAGGGTTGTACACAATCCCCGCTCTTTGCGAGTAACGTAGTTGCTCGGAAAGAATCATCCAACCCTTATTCGACGAGCTGTCTTTCTAGCGAGAAAAGGTCGACACCTCACAGGAGCCGAGCTCAACAGGAGGCGGATACAAGGTCGACACCTTCTAGGAGCCGAGCTCAACTAGAGGTGGAGAGAAGGTCGACACCTTCTAGGAGCCGAGCTCAACTAGAGGTGGAGAGAAGGTCGACACCTTCTAGGAGCCGAGCTCAACTAGAGGTGGAGAGAAGGTCGACACCTTCTAGGAGCCGAGCTCAACTAGAGGTGGAGAGAAGGTCGACACCTTCTAGGAGCCGAGCTCAACTAGAGGTGGAGAGAAGGTCGACACCTTCTAGGAGCCGAGCTCAACTAGAGGTGGAGAGAATGTTGACACCTTCTAGGAGCCCAGCTCAACTAGAGGTGGAGAGAAGGTCGACACCTTCTAGGAGCCGAGCTCAACTAGAGGTGGAGAGAAGGTCGACACCTTCTAGGAGCCGAGCTCAACTAGAGGTGGAGAGAAGGTCGACACCTTCTAGGAGCCGAGCTCAACTAGAGGTGGAGAGAAGGTCGACACCTTCTAGGAGCCGAGCTCAACTAAGTGTGGAGAGAAGGTCGACACCTTCTAGGAGCCGAGCTCAACTAGAGGTGGAGAGAAGGTCGACACATTCTAGGAGCCGAGCTCAACTAGAGGTGGAGAGAAGGTCGACACCTTTTAGGAGTCGAGCTCAACTAGAGGTGGAGAGAAGGTCGACACCTTCTAGGAGCCGAGCTCAACTAGAGGTGGAGAGATCCAAGGGGACACACCATCCCGAGGCCTCCATCCTATTGCGTTTGCTGAATGCTGGTCGGTCAAATCAATCATCTCTTCGTCAAGCTGGGGGATTGGCGTCCGGACTCTCCTCTGATAACCTCTCCAGCCGGATGGGAAGTGCAGTCAGGGGGTAACTCGGCCAACGTGCAAGGGGGGAGCTGATCTCGACCGTCCATGTAGAGGCTTGGTCTTAGGAGGACTCTCTCCCGAGGCGCTATCCCACCACCCGACTTGGGTTTTTACGAGAGTCGAGTCGGAGACCTATCCCCCAATCGGTCACCAGGTTGCGGAAAAGCCTTCATACTATCACTCAACAATCAGAGGGGATTAACCGCACCAACCCATATGACTGGAATAAACTACAAGAGATATTAGGCTTTGTCGCAAGAGGTCAAATGACACCTTTATACAAGGGTCCCTCAGTCAGGTGAATCGATCATCGCTTCGACGAGTTAGGAGGTCAGCGTCCAGACTTTCTCCTGATAATCTCCCCAGTCGGATGAGAGATGCGGTCGGAGGGTAACTCGACCAACGTGCAAGGGGGAGCTGATCTCGACCGTCAGTGCAGAGGCTTGGTATTAGGGGAACGCACTACCGAGGCACCGTCCCATCATCCGTTCTGGGTTTTACGAGAATCAAGTCGGAGGCTCGTTTCCCAACCTGTCATGGAGATCGGTTTCACCAACTTCAAAAAGCTCTTGCCAGAAGAGAAAAACAACTCTCGCGGCCCATGTTTCAGGGGGCGAGGAATTTTTATTTAAATGGAATAAACACAAGGAGGGGGAGAATAGACCTTCCCGCTCAGGGATAGAACCTTTTCAGGTCATTGCCGCTCCAGGTATTCCCAAGCGATTCCCCTTCATGATTCTACAGGCGGTCTCTGCCAGTCTCGAATGCCTCTTGAACGATGAAAGATCCCTCCTAGTTCAGTTCGAGCTTCTCGATGACAAGTGATATCCTTGTTGAGCCTTTAGGTACTTCTGAGCAGTTCTTCATCTCATAGAACACACCATGAAGGGGACTGACAGTCGGGGAGGTTCCAAAGGAACACACCATCCCCAGGTCTCCATCCCACTTGGGTGTTGAATGCCGACCCAACCTGTTTCACCTTATGAGTAAGACCCCTCATGGATCATAGCCGACGGAAGGAGATCATCGGTGATAAGAAGCTTCCAGAATACCAAGCTTGGAGACGTCATGAGTAAGCATTCTCATGGAACATAAGTCCTTCATGAAGATCATCGCGAGTAGAAGCTCGCGGAACACCAGCTTTGAGACGTCACGAGTCAGCATCCTCGTGGAATGTAAGCCCTTGATGAAGATCATCGCGAGTAGGAACTCGCGGAATACCAGCTTGAAGACGTCACGAGTCAGCATCCTTGTGGAATATACGCCCTTGATGAAGATCATCGCGAGTATGAGCTTGCGGAATCCTAGCTTTGAAAACCACCGCGACTAGGAGCTCGCCGAGCATCAACTTGGAGGCCTCGCGAGTAGTTTGCTGAAGAAGACCATCGCGACTAGGAGCTCGCCGAGCATCAACTTGGAGACCTCGCGAGTAGCTTTATGTGCTTTCCCTTGGTGGCGAACTCGTCATGAATCATCCTGTTTGTTAGTCAGACAAAAGCACTCACGGGCTTTACCAAAGCACCCGTCAGTATGATCATGTGTGGAAATCATTGACATTGAAGAAGGAGGAAACTGAGGGGAGGAGTGTCCCTTTTTACATAAGACCCCCTACGCAGAGGGTTCGGGGGTTCCGCTGCCCGGTCAGCGGACGGGGGTCAAGGGGGCATCGCCCCTTGCGGGGTCGGGGGCAGCGCCCCGGGAAATTTTTTATTTTCCATACTCGCCTGGCCCTGAAATCGGCCTTCAGGAACCCGCCACTCTTGATCTAGGTACCATGTTCTCACCAACTTGCGAGTAGAGAACTCACCCTCGCGAGTAGAGAACTCGCCTATGGGCGAGTATAGAAGAATCTTGCTCGTCTGCATGAAGTCGCCTCATTTGATGTTGCTCGCCTATGTGCGAGTAAGGAAGAAGCTCGCCTATGGGCGAGTATTGAAGGAGCTCGCTTATGGCCGAGTATTGAAGAAGCTCGCTCGCCTGCACGAAGTCGCCTATGCCGAGTAACAAGGAAGCTCGCCTATGGGCGAGTAGGGATGGCGAGTAAGGAAGGATCTCGCCACTACCCAGGAAGCTCGCCTCTCTTCCGAGTAAAGTCGCTGGTCTGAACTTATCTCTGGATCTCGCCTGCAAGAACTCGCCTATGGGCGAGTATGGAACTTGCCTATGAGCGAGTTTGGAGCTCGCCTGACGATGTCTTTATCTGGAACTCGCCTTTAGGATGTCGCCATCTGGAACTCACCTAACTTGTCGAATACTCGCGAGTTGCTGCCTTTGACCTCCATCTCGCCACTTTAAGCCATGAAGCCTTCTTGCAAAAATTTCTTCCACCGACTACGATCCACGCTCACCGCACCAAAGTGTTGACGCCAGGAAAATCCTGACCTCAAGATTCGGATCAATGCAGCCCGAGGTTACTGATCCTGCGGTCCAACTTCACGGCTCTGATAGCTAAAATAGAGAGAAAATGGCTAAGCACACCCCAGGTGCTCCAGCAGGGAGGTCCCACCACGTACCCGGAAGTTTGGGAGAAACTTCCCCTCCGCAACCAAAAGCTGGGCGAGGTACTAGACGGGCATGGATTTGGCGAGTATCCAACTTGGGGGGACCACGACCACTTCCAAAAGTGCCATTTCTAGTACCCCTGGGGTCTATTTATAGAGAAATCCTGGGGGGGGGGGGGGGGGTACAGGCGAGTATACTGTCTCTGCTCGCGAGTTACATGGGCTACTCGCCCATACTCGCGCGATACTCGCCCATACTCGCGAGATACTCGCCCATACTCGCGAGATACTCGCCCAAGTTCGCCTCTGCTCACCCCTTGCTCGCCATACTCGCCTCTTGCTCGCTCAGCTCGCCTATTGCTCACCCAGCTCGCCTCTTGCTCCTGCTGGCTGAGTTGCCTTGTGTCTTGGACTGCCGGCTTCTGTGCTGACCCTTTGACCTTGACTTCAGCCTGCGTGGCTTTGAATGGGCCTACCTCGGAGAATGAGGGTTGTACAATGTACAAAACAAATAAATAAGCAACTCTCTCTCACTCTACGTCTATGCGAAAGCTATCAAACTCTCGTCAACCTGTTTATGATACTACTGCTACAACAACGGGTAGCGGTTGCTTTGCTTCATCCCGTCTTCCTGTAAAAATGTGTTCCACTAACAGTCAGTCTATAAGACTCAGCATGTTCCTCACCGCCTCCACCCGCTACTCCTAGGCACCGGGCGGAAGGAGGAAGCGGAGGACAACAAGGGGTAAAACAAGAGAAGCAAGTGACAGGTGGTAAAAACTAGCAAGAGCACACTAAATAAGATTGTTCTAGCAGTGTAACGGTCTCCCCAGCATACAGCTCGCAAGGACGACCGCCGGCACCCCCAACATCCAGCTGCAAGGGTTCAGCCTAACCAAATGGTCTGCAGACCATGCACCCCAACCCCTCTCTGTCCCACCACTGGGCACAGCGGGTTGTTGGAGGCTGCAGCCTCCCTTTCATGAGAATTGAGCCAGTTAAGCGGCAGCGCGTGGACTTCCCAGCAGGTCACCCCAGCATACAGCTCGCAAGGACGACCGCCGGCACCCCCAGCATCCAGCTCGAAAGGGTTCAGCCTAACCAAATGGGCTGCAGCCCATGCACTCCAACCCCTCTCTGTCCCACCACTGGGCCCAGCGGGTTGTTGGAGACATACAGTCTCCCTTCGGTGAGAAGTGAGCCAGTTAAGCGGCGGCACGTGGACTTCCCAGGAGGTCACCCATCCCGTGACTACTCCAGCCCAAGCACGCTTAACTACGGAGTTCTTTCACTTCTCATCACCAACTGAGCTGCAGCTCAATTGGTGATGAGAAGTGAAAGAACTCCGTAGTTAAGCGTGCTCGGGCTGGAGTAGTTACGGGATGGGTGACCTCCTGGGAAGTCCACGTGCCGCCGCATAACTGGCTCACTTCTCACCGAAGGGAGACTGTATGTCTCCAACAACCCGCTGGGCCCAGTGGTGGGACAGAGAGGGGTTGGGGTGCATGGGTTGCAGCCCATTTGGTTAGGCTGAACCCTTTCGAGCTGGATGCTGGAGGTGCCGGCGGTCGTCCTTGCGAGCTGTATGCTGGGGAGACCGTTACAAGCAGTTCTACAAGTACCGACTATATGCCAAGTGCATAATACAAGAAAAGCTATAGTAGCGGTAACAAGAGCAACGAGCAATTAAAATGTAACTAGTGTAAGTAAAGAAACAACTAGAGCGAGTAAAGAAACAACTAGAACAGCTATGAAAGTAACCTTAACTTATATGTGTACACACAAACACATAAGTTAAGGGATCTGGCAAGAAGTAAACTCATCGTATAAAAGAGCCCATACTAATTTATACGATGAGGTCTCTGTTTATGCAGAAATGCTATGCTATGATGTGCAATTCAATGATGCAACTCACTCACACGACTCTGTACGTACAGACCTTTTTAGGTAGTTCCCTCTATTCGAGTGTGTCAACTCAGGTACCCAGTTGAGGCAAACAGGGCAGTGGACCGGGCTGTCCACTTCTAGGCTTGTGTAACACCACCCAACCTAGACCTCTCGTACGCCCCTAAGAACACACAGGGTATCCGCGTACTATCTGGTAAGCACCACCTCTCCCTTTTCGAGTCTCCGCTCAGGTACACCCCGTTGAGGCAAACAGGGGCAGTGGATCGGGTCCTCCACTCCTAGGCCAGTATGACATCTCCCAGCCTAGACCTCTCGTACGCCCCTGAAGAACACACCAGGGTATCCGCGTGCTACTTGATGCAGCAATGCCTCTAAGTAAGACACCAGGCTTGCGCCCGGAGGACTCGATCAGTCCTTTCCTACGTTATCGTATCTATCGCTCGCAGAAACTACCAGTCTTTATTATAACCCGAGCCTACCGTTCGCAGGACTATCCCAGTCCTCCATTATATATCCCAAGCCTACCGCTCGCAGGACTATCCTAGTCCTTCCTTATAACCCGAGCCTACCGCTCGCAGGACTATCCCAGTCCTCCATTATATATCCCGATCCTACCGCTCGCAGGACTATCCTAGTCCTTCCTTATAACCCGATCCTACCGCTCGCAGGACTATCCCAGTCCTTCCTCATATAATCTGAGCCTACCGCTCGCAGGACTTACCCAGTCCTTCCTTATACATCCCGAGCCTACCGCTCGCAGGACTTACCCCAGTCCTTCCTTATACATCCGAGCCTACCGCTCGCAGGACTATCCCAGTCCTTCCTCATATAATCTGAGCCTACCGCTCGCAGGACTTACCCAGTCCTTCCTTATACATCCCGAGCCTACTGCTCGCAGGACTTACCCAATCCTTCCTTATTATAACCTGAGCCTACCGCTCGCAGGACTATCCCAGTCCTTCCTCATATAATCCGAGCCTACCGCTCGCAGGACTTACCAGTCCTTCCTTATACATCCTGAGCCTACCGCTCGCAGGAATTACCCAGTCCTTCCTTATTATAACCCGAGCCTACCGCTCGCAGGACTATCCCATTCCTTCCTTATACATCCCGAGCCCACCGCTCGCAGGACTTACCCAGTCCTTCTCATTATAACCCGAGCCTACCGCTCGCAGGACTATCCCAGTCCTTCCTTATACATCCCGAGCCTACCGCTAGCAGGACTTATCCAGTCCTTCTCATTATAACCGGAGCCTACCGCTCGCAAGACTATCTCAGTCCTTCCTATATATTCTTCCCATCCTAAATTTGGAATGGGAGTTAGCTTATCGAGTTCTCCTACTTAACTAGTCTTGTCTATAGTTTAGTTGAATTTAGAATATTTAGGGCAACCTTGGGTTTCCGGAGGGTTACCCGGCGAGGGGTTCGCAGCGGTTCTAGGAAGTTAGGCGGGCTGACATCCCGAACTTCCTCTTCCCAAGACACTTAATCTTATTGGTATCTACCCCTTTCTACTTAATCCCCAATTTCCTCTCCAATTACTTTAAATCTCTAAGATGAGATAAACTTGGCACTTAGGAGTGGAGGAGTTCTTTTGAACTCCAACACCCCCAACTGTGACCGGGTGCTGACTCTCCCGTCGTCACATTCTAAGCTCGAGTTCCCTTCTTCACCGAGGAACTACACACATACACTTAACAATCATAGTCTTACTCGGACCCACACTCTTATTCTTCGTCATCCCTAATCCAGGGTTTGCCATAGTTATTTCCGACTTCAACCTTGAGTACTTTACCCTAAGGTGGCTCACCCGGCTAAGGGCAGTTTAACATAATCACTTGCTATGGTCCGGTCACTAATGTCCTTTCACCAAGATTGCACTTTTGATAACAGTCTCCCCAACACTCAGCTAGAAAGGTTCAGTCTAAATTGGTCTAATTCAATTACTTCAGTCAGATTCATGGAATTGAACTAGGTTTGACTTCTATGATACTATCTTGACCATATCGTATCCAAATGAGTTCTAACTATTATCATGGATTCATAATGATTAAACTCAAGGGTTGACCAGCGTTTGACATAATTCTAATGAAGTTCGACCTCTATTTAAAATCAAACATTCATTTATCATAATCTAAATTACAATGAAAGTACCCTAATGGTAAGTTAACTCTTGCCGCCAAAATTTCCAAGTATATTTGTCGATATATAAATATGATCTAAAACTACTAAGTCCTAAGTTTCGTAACATTCCAGATAGGTTATAATCACAACATCCGATTACCATTCATGATGTGCTAGTAAGGATTAACACTACAAGTATCATCTACAGGTCACTATAAAATCTGATAAAATCACAGTAGAACAATATTGATGTGAAAAACTTCAAATCCTAGATTTCACAATTTTCCAGGAAGTATTTATCCATGATTTCTAATTAATGAAAATGGTGTGCCAATAAGGTTTTACACTACAACCACCATCTACAGGTCTCAATAAAATCTGAATAAATAACAGAAGTATACAATTGACCTAAAAACATCAATTCCTGAGTTTCATATTATTCCAGGTAATATTTGTCCATAATATTCATCTAATACAAGTGGTGTGCCAATAAGAGTTTACACTACAACCACCATCTACAGGTCTCAATAAAATCTGAATAAATCACAGAAGTATATAATTGACCTAAAAACATCAATGCCTAAGTTTAATATTTTTCCAAGTAATATTTGTCCATAATATCCATTTAATACAAGTGGTGTGCCAATAAGAGTTTACACTACAACCACCATCTACAGGTCTCAATAAAATCTGAATAAATCACAGAAGTATATAATTGACCTAAAAACATCGATTCCTGAGTTTCATATTTTTCCAGGTAATATTTGTCCATAATATTCATTTAATACAAGTGGTGTGCCAATAAGAGTTTACACTACAACCACCATCTACAGGTCTCAATAAAATCTGAATAAATCACAGAAGTATATAATTGACCTAAAAACATCAATGCCTAAGTTTCATATTTTTCCAAGTAATATTTGTCCATAATATTCATTTAATACAAGTGGTGTGCCAATAAGAGTTTACACTAGAACCACCATCTACAGGTCTCAATAAAATCTGAATAAATCACAAAAGTATATAATTGACCTAAAAACATCAATGCCTAAGTTTCATATTTTTCCAAGTAATATTTGTCCATAATATTCATTTAATACAAGTGGTGTGCCAATAAGAGTTTACACTACAACCACCATCTACATGTGTCAATAAAATCTGAATAAATCACAGAAGTATATAATTGACCTAAAACATCAATTCCTAAGTTTCATATTTTTCCAAGTAATATTTGTCCATAATATTCATTTAATACAAGTGGTGTGCCAATAAGAGTTTACACTACAACCACCATCTACAGGTCTCAATAAAATCCGAATAAATCACAGAAGTTTATAATTGACCTAGAAAACATCAATTCCTGAGTTTCATATTTTTCCAGGTAATATTTGTCCATAATATTCATTTAATACAAGTGGTGTGCCAATAAGAGTCTACACTACAACCACCATCTACAGGTCTGAATAAAATCTGAATAAATCAGAGAAGTATATAATTGACCTAAAAACATCAATTCCTAAGTTTCATATTTTTTCCAAGTAATATTTGTCCATAATATTCATTTAATACAAGTGGTGTGCCAATAAGAGTTTACACTACAACCACCATCTACAGGTCTCAATAAAATCTGAATAAATCACAGAAGTATATAATTGACCTAAAAACATCAATGCCTAAGTTTCATATTTTTCCAAGTAATATTTGTCCATAATATTCATTTAATACAAGTGGTGTGCCAATAAGAGTTTACACTACAACCACCATCTACATGTCTCAATAAAATCTGAATAAATCACAGAAGTATATAATTGACCTAAAAACATCAATTCCTAAGTTTCATATTTTTCCAAGTAATATTTGTCCATAATATTCATTTAATACAAGTGGTGTGCCAATAAGAGTTTACACTACAACCACCATCTACAAGTCTCAATAAAATCTGAATAAATTACAGAAGTATATTATTGTCCTAAAAACATCAATTCCTGAGTTTCATATTTTTCCAGGTAATATTTGTTCATAATATTCATTTAATACAAGTGGTGTGCCAATAAGAGTTTACACTACAACCACCATCTACAGGTCTCAATAAAATCTGAATAAATCACAGAAGTATATAATTGACCTAAAAACATCAATTCCTAAGTTTCATATTTTTTCCAAGTAATATTTGACCATAATATTCATTTAATACAAGTGGTGTGCCAATAAGAGTTTACACTACTACCACCATCTACAGGTCTCAATAAAATCTGAATAAATCACAGAAGTATATTATTGACCTAAAAACATCAATGCTTAAGTTTCATATTTTTCCAAGTAATATTTGTCCATAATATTCATTTAATACATAAGTGTCACATTTTAATTTAAATAGAAAAAGCATAGTAATCCTAACTCTAGTGACCTCCAACTCTAGGGTTATGATTTTTAGGTCACCCTACTTGCATGGACAAGGTTTTAGTGACATGCAAGGTGACTTTCACCTCCAAATCCATCAAAAGCTACAAAAGCCAAAAATGGCTATTAACACCCCAATTTTCCTCTTAAGAACCAAACTTCATTTTGAAGTTCAGAGAAATACTCTCATGCATATGATGTGAAATTTTAACCAGTGTCCATAAATGACCTAAAGAAGCCCTCACCAAAATTTGGGATCATTAGGAGTTATATAACTCCAAATATTCCATTTATTTGATTTTCCATGTTCTGAATAAAACCTTAGAAAAATAATTTCCTAAAAATCTGATTTTTGTACCTAAGCTAGGTATGAGGCACATGCATGCATGACCAAAATCTCAAGTCCATCAGACTTATATTTTAGAGTGAGCACACTAATTAATTTATGGTTCATGTTTTGGCCAGTCTCACTATAAATGATGCTGAGGGAGCTACAATTATTATATTGACATGAAATTGCTGGCAAATTAAAGTTAAGACCAAGGCCTACAGCTTTCATGTTGATCATTTATTTTGATTCTGGGCCAAAGGGGCCTAAATCTTTAACTGAAGTTCAGGGATCATTTGTAACAGATTTTCAAAAACTATATAACATTCCATTAAATTCACTATTCATCATCTTCTTCCTTGAGCCCGAAAATTCAGTCCGCTGGGCTGATTTCAGTCCCTTTTTCCCGGCCACCTGGGCACCCCTTCGGCCGGAAAACACCACCATCTCCATCGTGGATGTGGGGGCTATGTATCCCCGACGACACCGCCACCGGCGGCGGCCCGTACGACGATTTTGAGCTTGTGCTAAAATGCCCCATTTTTCCGAAAATGAAAGAATGAATCGAGCTCATTTGAGCTCGATCTCAACCCTAGAAGATCTAGGAAGCTAGCATAGGTGGAGAGGGGAAGGAAACTTGCCTCAATCGAGCTTGATGGTGGACTTTTCCCGGAACCGCCATGGCCGACCATGCTCCAAGCTTGCCCATGCCGATCCTCCATTTCTCCATCAAATCTGCTGATCTAGGGCTCGATCCCCACTGATTTCCTCCTTCTGAAGCTGATGGAGGGGTGTATTGGGGGTGAGGTTGGCTGGTTGTGAAGATTTGAAAAGGGGGAGGTCGGCCATGAGCTTTGGATGCTCCTCCTTGGCTCCAAGTGTCCTCCACCCCCGAATTTCTGCTGAGAATTACTGCTGGAGATCAGTGGGAGGTCTTGGGAGAAGAAATGGAGGGCCAAGTGGCCTCCATTCCTCAATTCCTTCTTGTCTCTTATGGAAATTTGGGGGGTTTTCCCCAAATTAGCCTCTTGCATGGTTGTGCATGTCATTTTCAGGGGCATTTGTGGTCATTATTCTCATGGGCTGCAGGTTGGCCTTGAATCAAGGCCTTAGCCCATTGGAATAGGCTTGGGCTTCTAATTTCTTCTCTAGGGCTCAACTTTGACCAAGGTTGACTTTGGGGTTGACTTGGTCAATTTGATGGGTTGACTGGTCCAATGTGTTGGTCTTGAGTCCCTTGACACCCCCCCTATGTTGATTGGGTCATGATCATGCCCTAATTGGGCTAGTTTAGCCAATTTATGTGATGTTGACTAAAGTTGGGGGAGAGTTGACTTTGGTCAAAATGAACCAATTGGTGATCTCTTGATGGGGCTTTTGGTTCACTTGGATCTCTCTTAGGGTTAGGAACCCTTTGGTAAGTTCAATTTGGTCACATGAAGTCCTGTTGACCTCAATTAAGGAGGTTTGACCTATTTGGGGACAATGTTGACTTGTCCAATTTTGATCGCTTGGGTTGACACCAATGCGTCCTAAATGACCCAAGGGACTCCCTAAGGTGTTAAGGATTAGCTGGTGGGGTCGATTTGTCATTTTGAAACTTTAATATCAAGCCCTAAGCCTTGGGCTCAATCTGTCTATTTGCACACCAAGGTGTTTTTCACCTTTCACCTTGGTTCTTAGGGCAATTCTTGGTCTCTCGGAGCAATGTCATGACCTTGTTATGACAAGGTGCACTTTAGGGGTCTAGTTGTTCTGGGGATGTTACAAATCCCAATAAACAAAAAAAAATTTTCGTCCCCGAAATTCAGGTTCGGGTCTACGAGTTTTCACGCTCAATGGAAAAGAAAATCTCGAGGAGATTTCAAAAATGAGACCCAAGTCTATATACTAACACTTACAACATCCCTGGACCAATGTCCCAACATATCCGTGTTCCAATTATAACGTCGGGTCCCCCTTTCGTGAACAATTGCTGTTACTAATTTAATAAGGAAATCCATAGAGGTTCTATGGTTTTTAGGTGGTCTCGCAAACCCAAAAGTTCATCATTTTCACTAACGCGTATCACCTCGTAACTGTATGTTTTGAGTTCGTAGGAGTCGACCAATAAAAGGAATTAATCAAGGGGACCATCAACATTCGATATGTGAAGAAAACAATATTCTGATGAGATTCCCGGAACATATTGTCGATCTCAAAAGCTTAATTACCCAGTTTCATGTAATAATAAATTCATTCGCCCATCTAAATATGGGGTAGGCTAATTGGGGTTGTTTTGGGTATATACCCTACAGCCAAGTGCAAAATCACCGAAAATTCCAAGTAAAATTCCCTGGGTGTAATTTCACTTATACCAGTGAATTCTGGAGTTTTAAGACATTCCAAAGCCCTCTGACCTTAGATTACTTCCTTACGATGTCGCGTATCATAATATTTAGCATGTCCGCTCTGCGCTTTTGACACAAAATATGTTTCTCATCGTCTCGAATCTTTCTAATGCGATGATGCTGTCTTTTAAGCATATGTGCTTCGGTCGAAAGGTCATATACTGTGTATACATCTTACTATATTGTCCATCAATCTCAAATTCTCTAGGTTATCGCACTTTGAATATCACATTTTAGTAATGAATCTCAGTTGTTCACAACGTGAACGTCATTATTTGCCTTCAAAAATGAAGTCTACAATTACTCCACTTATTTCAGTCTGCAAATTTCCAATATAACGAACTTTTCACATTAAAAGGTTTGGTTTTATTGGGTGAGCCAATTGTGCATCGCCTTCGAATGCCCTAAAATGCAGAAGTCTCTGCTATAACTCTAACTTGCAAAGACCTGGTTCCAATCCACATAGCTCATAAGGTGATTTGTTTGTCCCAAGAAGCGGGCTTGACCACCCTATGTTTCTATCCATTCGACTAAACTCAGGTATTTGATCGCACCGTCTACCCCGAATATAACCGGATCATCATCTCCGAGTTGAGGAGGTAAAACTAAGGTATCAGACTTCGCATGAGGTTATCTACATTTGCTCACCTCTTACGATCCCGAGGGCTTATTGTTCGTTCCATTCTTCTCCAGTCTATATCCGACTTAAACCTGCGCTAAATCCAAAGTTCATGTCGGTTCTCTTTTGCACTTTTCCTGAATTATTTAATCAAATCTTTAACCGACAATTTACTCACCAATGGTGTGTTACGATGTTTGAATTGAGACGGTAGAGGGTCTATGAATAGCTGTTGAGGAAATAATTATCACACCACCTTAACCGAGTGTAAAAACTCTTTCTACAATCAGTGCTGCCTCGAGCTCAGGTCTTTTTAAGGTAATTTCACATTTTTCTTGTGAATTTGCAAGTGATTCACACAACGTCTTGCATTAGGGAAGGCACAATCGGTCCTTAGGTTGCGTACTAAGTAGCTATCTATGGCATTATGTTCAGACTTTGGAGATTCTCTCGGAGTCTTATACTATTTTCCCTGTTCTCAAGAGTCGCATGCAAAGATATATCTAGGCGACCCGATCTATAACTTCAAAGGCTTCATTTACTATTTTCTTTGTTTACTTATCTGCATAACCTTAGAGCATTAAGGGAGGTGAATAATCATTCCTGAAAGGCTATATGCTCTTATTCCGCTTGTGAGTTCAAAAACAGTCACGTCATAGCATTGACAGATCACATTTCTAATGACGAAGTAATTCTTCAAGGGTCTCGACTTCGGGGGAGGGTTGGTCATCAGACCGATTAAGCATACTTCAAAATCTCTTCTTAAGTCGAGTAAGGTTTGAATACTTCAAGATTGTTTATGTTTTTGACGAACATTTCAAAAAAAGGTCTATGGAACTCGAGTTGGTATTTAACTGGCCCCAATAAACAAAAGGGATTAGCCTTCGTACACTTCAGGCTAAGTTCCTTATATCGTTATTATCCATTCATTTTAGATACACACTCAATCTTTGGGGCATACATCTCTAGACTTGGAGTTCCTTCCTAAGTCCTGTTGATATTCCACATATTTTAGGCCATCAAAGTTACTAATTATCACAATCTTCCCAAGATTAATCTATAGGCAATCCACAAATGGGTCTTTTCTGAACTTGAATCCTTGTCCAAACTCCGGTGTTTGTCACGATGATCATTTTGGTGTAACCCAGTCGTTGGTTTGGAGATTAAGTTTACGATTCTCCTACTGTCCACTAATGGTGTTCGTGCACCGAATCTCCTGAGGCGGTCCTTCTCGTTGGGTAAGGAGTGATGATATCACTTGATATTAGAATTAAGGGCGTCAGGGTTTTAAGTTTTAGGTAACTATTTTCTCAATAGACTATTCCCTTAGTTACTTTGGGGGTCATGACGTCTTAATTCGTCTATGCCTGAGGTTGATTTAGGATTAAGGTATACTACGAAATCGTCTTGGTGCGTCAATACTAGAATGATATCCTAGTTGGGTTGGCCTTACTCATTGATTAATGGACTATTTTGTGTGATTTTTACACATGGGCACACCACTGCTTCTGTAAGACCCCATTTTTTTTCTTTTTAAAACCCGGGTCTTATGCCCAGAACCGCCGCTTTGCGGTGACACCCTCACTCGGGAAGGTCGCCACTACAAAACGCCGATCCTGCCGGCAATATCGATCATAAAAGAAGAAGAGTATATATATGAATCTATAGAATACAAGTCCACATCACATATAATATAAAATCTCAATGAAGAGGCCCACAGATAATAACTGAAACAAAGGTAGCAATAATAAGGGCTCATGCCCGATACATCAAATCCTCACTACAAAATCTCTCGCGGAAGCAAAACTAGTGGCAATACTCACGGATCCCGAGGCCGGAGCCCCTGTGCTAGACTGTCCCATCTCCAACTGCGTCGTCCTCTAGTGCTGCTGCATTTCCTCGGTCCCCTAAAATGATAAGGTCCACCGACCGTTAGTCAAAAAGACTAAGCCTCGATTTCCCACCACCCATCCCCCAGTGGCTCCTAGGCACCGTGCGGGAGGGATGAAGCGGAGGACAACAAGGGGTATAAACAATAGCAGGTGACAGTGGATCTAGTTACAGGAATATCTACGACTACACAGGAGTATATATATAAGAAGCAGTAAGTAAGCATAGTAAAGAGCATGTAAGAACAGTAAAGCAGTATATAAAGTGGCAAGTAAGGTGATATGAAAGTAACCATTGATTTATAGGAATGCCCACACAAACCTATAGACCAAGGGGTCGTTTAGCAAGGCCTATCGTATAAAAAGTCCCATAACCAATTTATACGATAGGTGTAGGGGTTGAAATGCAATGCTTATGCCATGTCATGCAATTCATGTGTTTAATGTGATGTTCACGCAAGTGCAACTCACACACTTTGACTCTATGCGCACAGACCTTTAGTTCCCCCTTTTTGGAGCTAGCAAAACTCCCAGGATACTCCCGTAGTGGCAAACAGAAGCGGTGGGTTGGGCCTCGCCCACCTCTAGGTTGGTATCGGCACTACCTAACGTCGGTGCGACGACCGTCAGCACTAAGGACCCACCACTTAATGCACATACAATCATGAATACTCCTTACATTCTACGAGCTATAAGTTTCCCCGGGGCTATCCTGCCCGTCCAAGATTCATTACTGAGCCTCCAGATCACCGGACTACCCAGTCTGCTCCTACGACCACCGAGCCTATAGCTCGTGACATCAAACCAACCAATCCCCCGTAACCATGGGGTGTGAGTGAGTGTATTTTTGAGTTAAACTTGTATGATGACTACTCCTACAACTTAGGGTTAATCTTGGACTTCCCGAGGGCTACCCTGTGAAAGGCTCGCAGCGGTACTAGGAGCTATAATGGGATGACACCCCAAGGCTCCCTTCCTCAAGACACTTAGTGTTGTTGGTATCTACCCATAAGACTTCCCTTCTTATCATTTCACTTGAGTTAAACCTAAGTGCTTTATGACACGCTAGGGGAAAGACGATCCTTCGTCACTCCCACGCACAACCTTTCCCTCAACTCACTTAGTACTCTTAATACCTAACTCCTTTTTGGTGTCCTCAATCTCTTCATCCTGACCATGTACACCAACTACATGCCATTCCCACCTAGTAGGCCACTAAAAACCTAAGTTTCACAGTTTTACTATACGCAGACCAAACTAAATATATGAAGCTTGTAATTAGAGGACTCCAAATATTCTTCCAACTGACACAAGATATTTACTGGAGGTTTATCATGATGTTAGAAGACTAAATCCAGAGAATCATATTTTCCCTAATTAATTAGTATTTATTTTAATTTCTCCAAACATTTGCCAAGTGTGAAAATGAACATGAAGTGTAAGCAATTCTTATGATATGGCTCTCCAAAAATTAGTATAAATCTATGATGACTAAATAACATCAAAAACAGTAAGTCACATTTTTACAGTAAGAAATTATCCTCCAATTTAATTATATAACAACTATCCAAAATTGTAGTTTTATGAAGGAACTTCCAAAAAGATCAACACTAAAATTATGGAAAAATTACCAAGCTCTTGTATTCATCAGTATAGACTACTGACTAAATATCAGGATTTATAGAAATAATTTTCTCACTTAAATAAATATTTTAAGAAAACCTCAAATAAAATAAGTTGTGAAGTAGCCTACTGATTTATGTCTCCAAAAATTAAACAAAAATTACCAGAGGTCTATAACATGATTAAAAGTATACTACCAAAGTTGCAACATCATCCAAGACCATTGGAGCAGAAAAATCTTTCATATAAGGAAAAAGCCCTAAAGGGGTTTACCCTAATTCAGAAGGGATAAGTGCTCCTAAAATCTCCATAAAATTATCTAGGGCTTAATTACACCCTATGAGCCTATCTACTAAGTTTCATGACCATTAAAGAGTATTTGACCACATGTACTTCACAAGGTTCTATATGCACCCCGAGGGGTAAAACTAGGGTTCTAGGGCTTAACCACCTCCATACCACTCCAAATCACTCATGGAGGTGTTTTAGGTGATACAAAACCAGTGACCAAGGTTTCACCCCATGGTGATGAGTTTTGACCACCATACTCCAAGTTAAACACCATGCCCTATTTTGACCTAACTTGGGTTGACAAGTTACCCCAACCAAATCAGTCCCTATTGGGCTGAGATTTTTACCAGAGTCAAATAATAACCCTAAGAAACACCCACCAAAGTTTGGAGGGCATCATAGAACATTTGACCCATTAATTAATTAATATATGAATTATGAAATTATTACAAAAACTTTAGAAAAATGTTCCCCAAAAATTCTCATTTTTGGGTATGCTGTGTGGGTGGGTATAAATAACCTAGGTTTAAAGTTTCAAGACTATATCATTTACCAACATAAAGATATGCATGAAAAAGTGACTGCCCTACCCTAGGGACCAGTCCTACCATTTTGGCTCTACAGGGAGCTACAGTACTCCTTTTGGGGTGAAATTAATTTTAAATTAAAGTAGACTCCAAGGGATACAACTTTAGTGTTGGGCACTTTTTCATCAGAGATAATCTGGTATTTTTAATAATTAAAATAAAGCACTGCATAATATGTGACAGAAATAATATAAAACAATTAATTATATATCTGACTCTGCGTTCGACGAACTACATGCTGCGATCGACGAAAGCCGAGTACATCTGCGTTCGACAAAAACTGACTGCGCTCGACGAAAGCAGAACAAAACTGCGTTCGACAAAATCTAACTACGCTCGACGAAAGCAGAATAACTCTGCGTTCGACGAAATCTAACAGCGCTCGACGAAATGAATTCCGTTCGATGAACTCCATATTCAGTTCGTCGAACTCAACTATCTGATCGACGAAGACTAACACGCGATCGACGAACGGCTAGTTATCTCTCCGTTCAACGAAGACCGTGTAGTTTGACGAACTATACTTCAGTTCGACGAACCACTTTCGTTCGACGAACTTAACCTCAGTTCGACGAAACGCGGAAAAATCGGACGGCATCGGGCCGTCTTCTTCCTCTGGCCGATGGACAGGATTATCCGCACCTGGGGCTCCTTCATCCTTGTTTTCCCAGCCACCTAAGCGTCGCCCCGGCCGGCCAATGCCAGCACCACCTTCCTTGAGGTGGTGGCCGGCGATCATCGGTGGTTGGCCGGCCGGAGGTGGCTGGAACAGAGGATTTAGGTCGAAAAACGAAGCTTGGATAAACCAAGATTCGGCCAACCCAATCTAGGGCCTCTTGGCCCCAAATCTTGCAGCCAATAGAGGGGAAATATCCCACTGAGAGAGAGAGGAGGAGGGGAGGACCTGATTGGCGGCCTGAAGACGGGCATTCCGGCGAGTAGCCATGTCCGGAGGTAGAGCTTTCGGTGCCATGTCGATCCTAGGTTCTGGTGCTCGATTTCTTCAGCAACTATGGGGGAAAGTTTCCTTTCTGTCTTTTGATGGATTTAAGGAGGTCGATTTGGGGCAAGGGGGGGCTATACAAGGTAAATAATATTGGCCATTAATGGGGAATTTTCGGACAAACCTAATCCCTCAAAATTTGGCCCAAACTTGGCATGGCTGTGGAGGGATTTTTCCTATGTTTGATTGGGAGAATCAATCCCCATCAATTAGGGAAGGATTGGGGATTTAATTTCATTAAATCACCATAAATGCTCTCCTTCTCTCTCCCCAAATTGGGGCTTTCTCTCTCCTGGCCGATTTTCTTCAAATTGAATGGCCACCTCAGCAGCATTCAATCCTCATTAGGTGGTGGACCACCTAAATTGGGTCTAGCCCAAGTGGATTGGGTTCAATTTGGGCAACATGGGTCATTTTGACCCAAATTTAGGACAAGGTTGACTATGGTCAAATTGACCAATTGGGTTAACCTCAGTGGGTGCCTTGGGCTCTATTAGCTTCCCTTAATGGTTAGGAAGGTCTAGGTAGGGTCAAGTTGGCAAGGTGAGGGTGAATTGCCCCTCAATAGGGCACATTTGACCAAATTAGGGATAGGGTTGACTTGGGGTAGATTGGTCAAATTGGAGGTCTCATGATGGGGCTTTTTGGTCCATTAGGCTCCTAGCATCCCTATTATGGTAGGGGCAAGGTCAATTTGGCATGGTGGAGGCCAATTGACCCTAATTGAGTTAGTTTAACCAATTCAGGAATAAGGTTGACTTTAGTCAAATTGGCCTCTTAGGTTGACCCCAATGGGTCCCTGGTGCTCCAAGGAGTTCCCTAATGGGTTAGGGATGTTTTGGGTGGGGTCAATGTACAAGGCGGGGCCCTAAAGTCCAACCCTAGGCTTGGTATCTGGAATCTACTAATTGCAGACCACTTGGGTTTCTCCTTCTCTCCTAAGTTCACATGGTCTTGAGTTCTTCTTATGGTTTTGTCATGACCTAGTCATGACAAAACCAACTTAGGGGTCTAGTTGTTTGAGGGATGTTACAAATCCCAATACATAAAAATAAAAATTTCGTCCTCGAAATTCAGGTTAAGCCTGTGGGATTTCTACTGCAAGTAAATAAATGTAACATCCCGAAAGTTAAATTGTACCTATCGTAAAGAGCTCCGGGTACTTTTGCTGCATCAAATCTAGAGGCTCCCAGGTGTGCTCCTCTTGTCCATGATTCCTCCATAGGACCTTGACGAGCGGAACCTTCTTGCGCCGCAAGACTCGCAACTCCGTATCGTCTATCCGGACCAGCACCAGGTGAACTGATCGATCGGTAGCTACTGGCCCCTCTGTAGTAGATATCTGCTGCTCTGGCCGTAGTAAAGCCCTCCTAAGTGAGGAGACGTGGAAGACGTCATGCAGTCCCGCTAACTCCGACGGTAGCTCTAGTCTGTAAGCTAAGGGGCCGATCCGCTCCAGGATCCTGTAGGGCCCCATGTATCTCGGACTGAGCTTCTTCCGCCCGCGTACCCGTGAAACTCCATGCATCGGACGTATCTTCAAGAAGACCCGGTCTCCCACCTGGAACTCTACCATACGATGCCGCGCATCGTAATACTTAGCCTGCCTGCTCTGGGCCTCCAACATCCTATCTCGAATCAGCCGCACCTGAGCCTCAATGTCCTCCACGAACTCTGAACCGAGTGCCTTGGATCCTCATCCTGGATCCAAGACAAAGGGGTCCTGCATCTCCGCCCGTATAATGCCTCGTAGGGTGCCCTGCCTATACTGGCATGGTGACTGTTATTGTACGAGAACTCGACTAACGGTAACAACCTCTCCCATGGCTGCCCGCGATCCAGAATACATAGCCGCAGAAGATCCTCCAGGGTCCGGTTGGTGCGCTCCGTCTGCCCGTCTGTCTGGGGATGGAATGCGGTGCTGAAAGTCAATCGGGTGCCTAGGTAAGCCTGTACCGCTCTCCACTCCCTGGACGTAAAACGTCCATCTCGATCCGACACGATCGACCTGGGCACCCCATGATAACGGACAAACTGCTCCACAAACTTCCGCACCAAATCACTGACCGAACCGTCCTTCCTGACTGGAATAAATCTGGCCACCTTCGTCGGTCTATCGACAATCACCCATATCGAGTCATTCCCCGCATGTGACCGGGGAAGGCCGTGTATAAAGTCCATCGCGATGTCGTCAAACTTCCACTCCGGCACCGGGAGTGGCTGTAACAGCCCGGCTGGGTTCCGGCACTCTGCCTCACGAGTTGGCAAGGCTCGCAGTGGGTAACAAAATAGGTGATGTCCTTCTTCATCCCTGGCCAGTACATGGTCCTCTTCAGATCTGCTGTCATCTTGGTGATACCCGGGTGCACCGAATACCTACTGCATTGAGCCTCCACCATAATATCCTCTCGAATCCGGCCTCCTGCCGGTATATATACTCTGCCTCTGAAACTCAGGAGGTCATCCTTCAACGAGTAGTCTCCGGCCGAGCCTGCCTCCAAGGCCCTGAATATCGGCTCTAGCTTGGCATCCTGCCTTTGCCCGTCCCTGATGTGATCTCGTATATCATCTGTGGTACTCATCGTCGCCAGGTACTCCTCGTATAGCTCCGGATCATCCTCGGACACTAAGGAGATCTGCATATCCTCCAACATCCGTACCAACTCCATGGCCATCAACTGGGGCTCCGCTCCCGATGTGGTAGCTCTCCTGCTCAGTGCGTCCGCCACCACATTCGCTTTCCCCGGGTGGTAATGCATGGTATACTGATAGTCCGATAAGAACTCCACCCATCGCCTCTGTCGGATGTTCAGCTCCTTCTGTGTATCCACGTATTTCAGATTCTTATGATCTGAGAATATGTCGCAGTGAACTCCATACAGATAGTGCCGCCAGATCTTCAGAGCGAATACAACCGCTCCCATCTCCAAATCGTGCACCGGGTAATTCCGCTCGTGATTCTTCAATTGGCGGGAAGCGTATGCTATCACGTGCCCGTTCTGCATCAGGACGGCACCCATCCCCTGGTACGACGCATCCATATAGACTTGAAATCCTTCCTTCCCCGATGGGAGGGCAAGGATGGGAGCCTTCGTAAGCCATCCCTTCAGCTCCTGGAAGGCCGCCTCGCACTGCGGTGTCCATGTAAAAGCAGCATCCTTCTTCGTCAAGGATGTGAGCGGGAGGGCTATCTGAGAAAACCCCTGCACGAACTTCCGGGAGTAGCCGGCAAGCCCCAAGAAACTCCGCACGTCGGTGGCCGACTTCAGCGGTGGCCAATCCCGTACTTCCTGGACCTTTGCTGGGTCCACCGCCAGCCCAGCTCCACTGATAATATGACCTAGGAAGGCCACCTCCTTCAGCCAAAACTGACACTTGCTGAACTTCGCATAGAGACGGTGCTCTCAAAGTTTCTCCAACGTCAGTGCCAGGTGCTGAGCATGCTCCTCCTCTGTCCTTGAATAAATGAGGATGTCATCGATGAACACGATGACGAAGATGTCGAGATAAGGCTCGAACACCCTATTCATCAGACTCATGAATGCCGAGGGTGCATTCGTGAGCCCGAAAGGCATCACGGTTAACTCATACAGACCGTATCGGCTGTTGAAGGCCGTCTTCGGGATGTCCTCCTCCTGGATCCTCAGCTGATAATACCCTGACCTCAAGTCGAGCTTCGAGAAGCAGTGAGCTCCCTCTAACTGGTCAAATAGCTCGTTAATCCTTGGCAGAGGGTACGTGTTCTGCACCGTCAGGCTATTCAGTGCCCTGTAGTCGATGCACAATCGGAGCGTCCCATCCTTTTTCTTCACAAATAGCACCGGAGCTCCCCAAGGTGAGGAACTCGGTCTAACGAATCCAGCTTCCACCAGCTCCTGTAGCTGGCTCCGAAACTCCAATAGCTCCTTCGGGGCCATCCTATAAGGTGCTCTAGATACCGGTTTAGCCCCCGGTACTAGTTGGATATGGAAATCCTTCTCGCGGTGCGGTGGCAGCCCGGGTAGCTTCTCTGGAAATACATCGGCAAAATCCCGCACCACCGGGATACTAGAAGCAGAATCCTTTGCCCCGATCATCTCGAACAACACCTGATATACTTCGTCTCCCTGTAGATAGGCCTTGGTGGCCTGAATAGATGAAAGAAAATAGCGGGAGACCGGGGTTGTACCTTCAAAGGTCACGTAGGTGGTGTCGTATCTCAGCACGACCTTCCTTGCTGGGCAATCTATCTGAGCATGGTTCCAGGTGAGCCATGTCATACCCAGCACCAGATCGAAGTCCGGCATCCTCAGGATGGTCGCTGGAGCATCCAGTGTCAGGCCGTCGATAGTCACCTTCAGGAGGCACCAGTTTGTAGACTGTATTTCTGACCCGTTCGGGAGACGCACCCTCCTGGCGAATCCCTGGTAGCGTCGGATCTGGTCCAAGTCTCTGACGAAGTGCTCCGAGACAAAATTATGGGAGGCTCCTGTGTCGAAAAGGGTGTGGGCATGCTTTCCACACACCGTCACCGTCCCTGGATTCGCATAATTTAGCTAGTTTACTTAAGGTTTTCTTTCCTAGTTCTAACAATTCTATAACAACTCTACTGTCTAGAAATGAAACGAATTGAAAACTATTGGCATACCTGCTATCATCCTCTCCGGGTTCCGGGGTTGTGCCAGGTCCAAGGCGTACATCTGCTCTCTGTTCTGTCTTCGGTCTCCGCCCTGGAATCCACGACCTCGTCCACGTCCTCGGCCCCCGGGATGCTGGGCTTGTGGGGCAGCCTGTATTGCTTGTGGTGCATTCCTTTGAGGGCAGTTCCTCCGGATGTGGCCCGTATGGTGGCACTGGTAGCACTCCGGTGGGGGAGGTGACCCTCCCCCTCCTATCCTTGGCACCTCTCGCACCTAAAGAGGCTGGGGAGCTAACACTACCTGCTCCCTCCTCTCCTGCCTCTCTTCCTGGCGGGGTCGACTCTCTATCCTCCTTTCTCCGTCATCTCAACCTCTCGGCTGGTCTCTCCTGCCACCCCGACCCTGGTCTTCCATCGGTCTCTTCCTCCCACGAACGATGTGCTGGTCTGCCTCCAGCTTCTTGGCCATCTCCAAAATCCTGGCCATACTACCGTCAGAGACAAAGAGGAGGGCCTGCCTCAGCTCATCATGAAGGCCCTTGTAAAACCTCTTTGCATACCCTGCATCATCCAACTGATATGAGGCCGCAAATCGCACCAGGTGGGTAAACTCCCGATGGTACTCCAGCACTGTCCTGCTCCCCTGCCTCAACTGCAGGAATCTGTCTTCCAGCTTATCTCTTGCAGACTGCGGCACGAAATGCTCCAGCAGCGCTGCCTTGAAGTCATCCCAAGAAACATCAGCAGCCACAAATCCAGCGTAGGTGGTGTCTAGCAGTGACTTCCACCATCTCTTTGCTTGGGCCTCCAAGCATGAGACCACTAGGGGCACCATCATCTCCGTTGGGCACTGAATCCCTGTCAGCATCTCCTCCATGATGTCCACCCACTCCTCAGTCCGCACAACTGTCTCTGTCCCGAGGTATGATGGAGGGGAAAGCCCTCGGAAGACGCTCAGCCAGTTGGCCCCAAGGTTTGGCTGAGGAGCCGATGCTTGTTGTGCCTTGAATGCATCCAGTATGGCCGTCAGTGTCTGCCCCATCTCCATCTGCTGAAACAGAGTGGGAGCCGGTGGTGGTGGAACGACGTCTGGAGTCGGAGGCACTCCATACTGCGTGGTAGGGTCCGTCCCAGGCTACAAAAGGAAATTGACACTCGTAAGGAAATTGGGCTAAAGAGAATTCAGTTAAAAGTGGACATTTTCATGTGATTCCCCATATGGGCACACCATTGCTTCCGCTGCTAGTTTGTCCTCAAACTAAGCTCGCGCGGGGTGGCCCAGGGTTTGTGGACTTCTTTTCTTCGGATCGAGGACTGCTTTGATACCACTTTGTAAGACCCCATTTTTTTCTTTTTAAAACCCGGGTCTTATGCCCAGAACCGCCGCTTTGCGGTGACACCCTCACTCGGGAAGGTCGCCACTACAAAGCGCCGATCCTGCCGGCAATATCGATCATAAAAGAAGAAGAGTATATATATGAATCTATAGAATACAAGTCCCCATCACATATAATATAAAATCTCAATGAAGAGGCCCACAGATAATAACTGAAACAAAGGTAGCAATAATAAGGGCTCATGCCCGATACATCAAATCCTCACTACAAAATCTCTCGTGGAAGCAAAACTAGTGGCAATACTCACGGATCCCGAGGCCGGAGCCCCTGTGCTAGACTGTCCCATCTCCAACTGCGTCGTCCTCTGGTGCTGCTGCATTTCCTCGGTCCCCTAAAATGATAAGGTCCACCGACCGTTAGTCAAAAAGACTAAGCCTCGATTTCCCACCACCCATCCCCCAGTGGCTCCTAGGCACCGTGCGGGAGGGATGAAGCGGAGGACAACAAGGGGTATAAACAATAGCAGGTGATAGTGGATCTAGTTACAGGAATATCTACGACTACACAGGAGTATATATATAAGAAGCAGTAAGTAAGCATAGTAAAGAGCATGTAAGAACAGTAAAGCAGTATATAAAGTGGCAAGTAAGGTGATATGAAAGTAACCATTGATTTATAGGAATGCCCACACAAACCTATAGACCAAGGGGTCGTTTAGCAAGGCCTATCGTATAAAAAGTCCCATAACCAATTTATACGATAGGTGTAGGGGTTGAAATGCAATGCTTATGCCATGTCATGCAATTCATGTGTTTAATGTGATGTTCACGCAAGTGCAACTCACACACTTCGACTCTATGCGCACAGACCTTTAGTTCCCCCTTTTTGGAGCTAGCAAAACTCCCAGGATACTCCCGTAGTGGCAAACAGAAACGGTGGGTTGGGCCTCGCCCACCTTTAGGTTGGTATCGGCACTACCTAACCTTGACCTATCGTACGCCTCAACGCTATGAACACAACAGCGGAGCTCTTGCGTACTCTTGCTGGTCAGTCCACCAGACTTTTCTTGGTAAAGGGTTATCCACACATACTGAGCCCGAGTGTCAACGTCGGTGCGACGACCATCAGCACTAAGGACCCACCACTTAATGCACATACAATCATGAATACTACTTACGTTCTACGAGCTATAAGTTTCCCCGGGGCTATCCTGCCCGTCCAAGATTCATTACTGAGCCTCCAGCTCACTGGACAACCCAGTCCGCTCCTACGACCACCGAGCCTACAGCTCGTGACATCAAACCAACCAATCCCCCGTAACCACGGGGTGTGAGTGAGTGTATTTTTGAGTTAAACTTGTATGATGACTACTCTTACGACTTAGGGTTAATCTTGGACTTCCCGAGGGCTACCCTGTGAAGGGCTCGCAGCGGTACTAGGAGCTATAATGGGATGACACCCCAAGGCTCCCTTCCATAAGACACTTAGTATTGTTGGTATCTACCCATAATACTTCCCTTCTTATCATTTCACTTGAGTTAAACCTAAGTGCTTTATGACACGCTAAGGGAAAGACGATCCTTCGTCACTCCCACGCACAACCTTTCCCTCAACTCACCTAGCACTCTTAATACCTAACTCCTTTTTGGTGTCCTCAATCTCTTCATCATGACCATGTACACCAACTACATGCCATTCCCACCTAGTAGGCCACTAAAAACCTAAGTTTCACAGTTTTACTATACGCAGACCAAACTAACTATATGAAGCTTGTAATTAGAGGTACTCCAAATATTCATCCAACTGACACAAGCTTTTTACTGGAGGTCTATCATAATGTTAGAAGACTAAATCCAGAGAATCATATTTTTTCCTAATTAATTAGTATTTATTTTAATTTCTCCAAACATTTGCCAAGTGTGAAAATGAACATGAAGTGTAAGCAATTCTTATGATATGTCTCTCCAAAAATTAGGATAAATCTATGATGACTAAATAACATCAGAAACAGTAAGTCACATTTTTACAGTAAGAAATTATCCTCTAATTTAATTATTTAACAACTATCCAAAATTGTAGTTTTATGAAGGAACTTCCAAAAAGATCAACACTAAAATTATGGAAAAATTACCAAGCTCTTGTATTCATTAAAATTTACTACTGACTAAATATCAGGATTTATAGAAATCATTTTCTCACTTAAATAAATATTTTAAGAAAACCTCAAATAAAATAAGTTGTGAAGTAGCCTACTGATTTATGTCTCCAAAAATTAAACAAAAATTATCAGAGGTCTATAACATGATTAAAAGTATACTACCAAAGTTGCAACATCATCCAAGACAATTTGAGCAGAAAAATCTTTCATATAAGGAAAAAGCCCTAAAGGGGTTTACCCTAATTCAGAAGGGATAAGTGCTCCTAAAATCTCCATAAAATTATCTAGGGCTTAATTACATCCTATGAGCCTATCTACTAAGTTTCATGACCATTCAAGAGTATTTGACCACATGTATTTCACAAGGTTCTATATGTACCCCGAGGGGTAAAAATAGAGTTCTAGGGCTTAACCACCTTCATACCACTCCAAATCACTAATGGAGGTGTTTTAGGTGATACAAAACCAGTGACCAAGGTTTCACCCCATGGTGATGAGTTTTGACCACCATACTCCAAGTTAAACACCATGCCCTATTTTGACCTAACTTGACCTAACTTGGGTTGACAAGTTACCCAAAACAAATCAGTCCCTATTGGGCTGAGATTTTTACCAGAGTCAAATAAAAACCCTAAGAAACACCCACCAAAGTTTGGAGGGCATCATAGAACATTTGACCCATTAATTAATTAATATATGAATTATGAAATTATTACAAAAACTTTAGAAAAATATTCCCCAAAAATTCTCATTTTTGGGTATGCTATGTGGGTATAAATAACCTAGGTTTTAAGTTTCAAGACTATATCATTTACCAGCATAAAGATATGCATGAAAAAGTGACTGCCCTACCCTAGGGACCAGTCCTACCATTTTGGCTCTACAGGGAGCTACAGTACTTCTTTTGGGGTGAAATTAATTTTAAATTAAAGTAGACTCCAAGAGCTACAACTTTGGTGTTGGGCACTTTTTCATCAGAGGTAATCTGGTATTTTTAATAATTAAAATAAAGCACTGCATAATATGTGACAGAAATAATATAAAACAATTAATTATATATCTGACTCTGCGTTCGATGAACTACATGCTGCGATCGACGAAAGCCGAGTACATCTGCGTTCGACGAAAACTGACTGCGCTCGACGAAAGCAGAACAAAACTGCGTTCGACAAAATCTAACTTCGCTCGACGAAAGCAGAATAACTCTGCGTTCGACGAAATCTAACAGCGCTCGACGAAATGAATTCCATTCGACGAACTCCATATTCAGTTCGTCGAACTCAACTATCAGATCGACGAAGACTAACACGCGATCGAAGAACGGCTAGTTATCTCTCCGTTCAACGAAGACCGTGTCGTTCGAAGAACTCTACTTCAGTTCGACGAACCACTTTCGTTCGACGAACTTAACCTCAGTTCGACGAAACGCGGAAAAATCGGATGACATCGGTCCGTCTTCTTCCTCTGGCCGATGGCCAGGATTATCCGCACCTGGGGCTCCTTCATCCTTGTTTTCCCGGCCACCTAAGCGTCTCCCCGGCAGGCCAATGCCACCACCACCTTCCTTGAGGTGGTGGCCGGCGATCATCGGTGGTTGGCCGGCCGGAGGTGGCCGGAACAGAGGATTTAGGTCGGAAAACGAAGCTTGGATAAACCAAGATTCGGCCAACCCGATCTAGGGCCTCTTGGCCCCAAATCTTGCGGCCAATAGAGGGGAAATATCCCACTGAGAGAGGGGAGGAGGGGAGGACCTGATTGGCGGCCTGAAGACGGGCATTCCGGCGAGTAGCCATGGCTGGAGGTAGAGCTTTCGGTGCCATGTCGATCCTAGGTTCTGGTGCTCGATTTCTTCAGCAACTATGGGGGAAAGTTTCCTTTCTGCCTTCTGATGTATTTAATGAGGTCGATTTGGGGCAAGGCGGGGGGGGGGGGGGGGGGGGGGGGGGGGCTATACAAGGTAAACAATATTGGCCATTAATGGTGAATTTTCGGCCAAACCTAATCCCTCAAAATTTGGCCCAAACTTGGCATGGCTGTGGAGGGATTTTTCCTATATTTGATTGGGAGAATCAATCCCCATCAATTAGGGAAGGATTGGGGATTTAATTTCATTAAATCACCATAAATGCTCTCCTTCTCTCTCCCCAAATTGGGGCTTTCTCTCTCCTGGCCGATTTTCTTCAAATTGAATGGCCACCTCAGCAGCATTCAATCCTCATTAGGTGGTGGACCACCTAAATTGGGTCTAGCCCAAGTGGATTGGGTTCAATTTGGGCAACATGGGTCATTTTGACCCAAATTTAGGACAAGGTTGACTATGGTCAAATTGACAAATTGGGTTAACCTCAGTGGGTGCCTTGGGCTCTATTAGCTTCCCTTAATGGTTAGGAAGGTCTAGGTAGGGTCAATTTGGCAAGGTGAGGGTGAATTGCCCCTCAATAGGGCACATTTGACCAAATTAGGGCTAGGGTTGACTTGGGGTAGATTGGTCAAATTGGAGGTCTCATGATGGGGCTTTTTGGTCCATTAGGCTCCTAGCATCCCTATTATGGTTGGGGCAAGGTCAATTTGGCATGGTGGAGGCCAATTGACCCTAATTGAGTTAGTTTAACCAATTCAGGAATAATGTTGACTTTAGTCAAATTGGCCTCTTAGGTTGACCCCAATGGGTCCCTAGTGCTCCAAGGAGTTCCCTAATGGGTTAGGGATGTTTTGGGTGGGGTCAAGGTACAAGGTGGGGCCCTAAAGTCCAAACCTAGGCTTGGTATCTGGAATCTACTAATTGCAGACCACTTGGGTTTCTCCTTCTCTCCTAATTTCACATGGTCTTGAGTTCTTCTTATGGTTTTGTCATGACCTAGTCATGACAAAACCAACTTAGGGGTCTAGTTGTTTAAGGGATGTTACAGCTTCCGCTGCTAGTTTGTCCTCAAACTAACTCGTGCGGGGGTTGTCCCAGGTTTTGTGGACTTCTTTCTCGTTGGATCGTTGTTCAAGTGATACCAGTTTGTAAGACCCCTCTCCCGCACCCGGAGAGTTCCCGGATCTTATGCCCAGAACCGCCGTCTTTCGGTGACACTAACACATGAGTTAGTCGCCTCCGCAAGATGCCGATCCTGCCGGCAAGAACGACCAACCAGGCCAACAAGAGATAAGAAGTAAAGCTAAGAAAAACAGCCAAGTCCACAATCACACAACTGCATATATACATCAAAAGTACACAAGTCCATCAATGAGTACAAAGAAAGAAAGAGAGTAAGAGCTTATGCCCGGTACATGTACAAAACAAATAAATAAGAAACTCTCTCTCACTCTACGTCTATGCGGAAGCTATCAAACTCTCGTCAACCTGTTTATGATACTACTGCTGCAACAACGGGTAGCGGTTGCTTTGCTTCATCCTGTCTTCCTGTAAAAATGTGTTCCACTAACAGTCAGTCTATAAGACTCAGCATGTTCCTCACCGCCTCCACCCGCGACTCCTAGGCACCGGGCGGAAGGAGGAAGCGGAGGACAAGAAGGGGTAAAACAAGAGAAGCAAGTGACAGGTGGTAAAAACTAGCAAGAGCACACTGAATAAGATTGTTCTAGCAGTTCTACAAGTACCGACTATATGCCAAGTGCACCCCGTTGATACTACTATCTGGTAAGCACCACCTCCCCCTTTTCGAGTCTCCGCTCAGGTACACCCCATTGAGGCAAACAGGGGCAGTGGATCGAGTCCTCCACTCCTAGGCCAGTATGACACCTCCCAGCCTAGACCTCTCGTACGCCCCTGAAGAACACACCAGGGTATCCGCGTACTACTTGATGCAACAATGCCTCTAAGTAAAACACCAGGCTTGGGCCCGAAGGACTCGATCAGTCGTTTCCTACGTTATCGTATCTATCGCTCGCAGAAACTACCAGTCTTTATTATAACCCGAGCCTACCGCTCGCAGGACTATCCCAGTCCTCCATTATATATCCCGAGCCTACCGCTCGCAGGACTATCCTAGTCCCTCCTTATAACCCGAGCCTACCGCTCGCAGGACTATCCCAGTCCTCCATTATATATCCTGAGCCTACCGCTCGCAGGACTATCCTAGTCCTTCCTTATAACCCGAGCCTACCGCTCGTAGGACTATCCCAGTCTTTCCTCATATAATCTGAGCCTACCGCTCGCAGGACTTACCCAGTCCTTCCTTATACATCCCGAGCCTACCGCTCGCAGGACTTACCCCAGTCCTTCCTTATATATCCGAGCCTACCGCTCGCAGGACTATCCCAGTCCTTCCTCATATAATCTGAGCCTACCGCTCGCAGGACTTACCCAGTCCTTCCTTATACATCCCGAGCCTACCGCTCGCAGGACTTACTCAGTCCTTCCTTATTATAACCCGAGCCTACCGCTCGCAGGACTATCCCAGTCCTTCCTCATATAATCCGAGCCTACCGCTCGCAAGACTTACCCAGTCCTTCTTTATACATCCCGAGCCTACCGCTCGCAGGACTTACCCAGTCCTTCCTTTTTATAACCCGAGCCTACTGCTCGCAGGACTATCCCAGTCCTTCCTTATACATCCCGAGCCTACCGCTCGCAGAACTTACCCAATCCTTCTCATTATAACACGAGCCTACCGCTCGCAGGACTATCCCAGACCTTCCTTATACATCCCGAGCCTACCGCTCGCAGGACTTACCCAGTCCTTCTCATTATAACCCGATCCTACCGCTCGCAGGACTATCTCAGTCCTTCCTATATAATCTTCCCATCCTAAATTTGGAATGGGAGTTAGCTTATCGAGTTCTCCTACTTAACTAGTCTTGTCTATAGTTTAGTTGAACTTAGAATCTTTAGGGTTAACCTTGGGTTTCCGGAGGGTTACCCGGCGAGGGGCTCGCAGTGGTTCTAGGAAGTGTGGCGGGCTGACATCCCGAACTCCCAAGGCACTTAATCTTATTGGTATCTATCCCTTTCTATTTAATCCCCATTTTCCTCTCCAATTACTTTAAATCTCTAAGATGAGATAAACTTGGCACTTAGGAGTGGGAGAGTTCTTTTGAACTCCAACACCCCCAACTGTGACCGGGTGCTGACTCTCCCGTCGTCACATTCTAAGCTCGAGTTCCCATCTTCACCGAGGAACTACACACATACATTTAACAATCATAGTCTTACTCGGACCCACACTCTTATTCTTCGTCATCCTTAATCCAGGGTTTGCCATAGTTATTTCCGACTTCAACCTTGAGTACTTTACCCTAAGGTGGCTCACCCGGCTAAGGGCAGTTTAACATAATCACTTGCTATGGTCCGGTCACTAATGTCCTTTCACCAAGATTGCACTTTTGATAACAGTCTCCCCAACACTCAGCTAGAAAGGTTCAGTCTAAATTGGTCTAATTCAATTACTTCAGTCAGATTCATGGAATTGAACTAGGTTTGACTTCTATGATGCTATCTTGACCATATCGTATCCAAATGAGTTCTAACTATTATCATGTATTTATAATGATTAAACTCAAGGGTTGACCAGCGTTTGACATAATTCTAATGAAGTTCGACCTCTATTTAAAATCAAACATTCATTTATCATAATCTAAATTACAATGAAAGTACCCTAATGGTAAGTTAACTCTTGCCGCCAAAATTTCCAAGTATATTTGGCGATATATAAACATGATCTTAAACTACTAAGTCCTAAGTTTCGTAACATTCCAGATAGGTTATAATCACAACATCCGATTACCATTCATGATGTGTTAGTAAGGATTAACACTACAAGTATCATCTACAAGTCACTATAAAATCTGATAAAATCACAGTAGCACAATATTGATGTGAAAAACTTCAAATCCTAGATTTCACAATTTTCCAGGAAGTATTAATCCATGATTTCTAATTAATGAAAATGGTGTGCCAATAAGGGTTTACAGTACAACCACCATCTACAGGTCTCAATAAAATCTGAATAAATCACAGAAGTATACAATTGACCTAAAAACATCAATTCCTGAGTTTCATATTTTTCCAGGTAATATTTGTCCATAATATTCATCTAATACAAGTGGTGTGCCAATAAGAATTTACACTACAACCACCATCTACAGGTCTCAATAAAATATGAATAAATCATAGAAGTATATAATTGACCTAAAAACATCAATGCCTAAGTTTAATATTTTTCCAAGTAATATTTGTCCATAATATCCATTTAATACAAGTGGTGTGCCAATAAGAGTTTACACTACAACCACCATCTACAGGTCTCAATAAAATCTGAATAAATTACAGAAGTATATAATTGACCTAAAAACATCAATTCCTGAGTTTCATATTTTTCCAGGTAATATTTGTCCATAATATTCATTTAATACAAGTGGTGTGCCAATAAGAGTTTACACTACAACCACCATCTACAGGTCTCAATAAAATCTGAATAAATCACAGAAGTATATAATTGACCTAAAAACATCAATGCCTAAGTTTCATATTTTTCCAAGTAATATTTGTCCATAATATTCATTTAATACAAGTGGTGTGCCAATAAGAGTTTACACTACAACCACCATCTACAGGTCTCAATAAAATCTGAATAAATCACAGAAGTATATAATTGACCTAAAAACATTGATTCCTAAGTTTCATATTTTTCCAGGTAATATTTGTCCATAATATTCATTTAATACTAGTGGTGTGCCAATAAGAGTTTACACTACAAACACCATCTACAGGTCTCAATAAAATCTGAATAAATCACAGAAGTATATAATTGAGATAAAAACATCAATGCCTAAGTTTCATATTTTTCCAAGTAATATTTGTCCATAATATTCTTTTAATACAAGTGGTGTGCCAATAAGAGTTTACACTACAACCACCATCTTCAGGTCTCAATAAAATCTGAATAAATCACAAAAGTATATAATTGACCTAAAAATATTAATGCCTAAGTTTCATATTTTTCCAAGTAATATTTGTCCAAAATATTCATTTAATACAAGTGGTGTGCCAATAAGCATTTACACTACAACCACCATCTACAGGACTCAATAAAATCTGAATAAATCACAGAAGTATATAATTAACCTAAAAACATCAATTCCTAAGTTTCATATTTTTCCAAGTAATATTTGTCCATTATATTCATTTAATACAAGTGGTGTGCCAATAAGAGTTTACACTACAACCACCATCTACAGGTCTCAATAAAATCTGAATAAATCACAGAAGTATATAATTGACCTAAAAACATCAATTCCTGAGTTTCATATTTTTCCAGGTAATATTTGTCCATAATATTCATTTAATACAAGTGGTGTGGCAATAAGAGTTTACACTACAACCACCATCTACATGTCTCAATAAAATCTGAATAAATCACATAAGTATATAATTGACCTAAAAACATCAATTCCTAAGTTTCATATTTTTCCAAGTAATATTTGTCTATAATATTCATTTAATACAAGTGGTGTGCCAATAAGAGTTTACACTACAACCACCATCTACATGTCTCAATAAAATCTGAATAAATCACAGAAGTATATATTTGACCTAAAAACATTAATGCCTAAGTTTCATATTTTTCCAAGAAATATTTGTCCATAATATTCATTTAATACAAGTGGTGTGCCAATAAGAGTTTACACTACAACCACCATCTACAGGTCTCAATAAAATCTGAATAAATCACAGAAGTATATAATTGACCTAAAAACATCAATTCCTAAGTTTCATATTTTTCCAAGTAATATTTGTCCATAATATTTATTTAATACAAGTGGTGTGCCAATAAGAGTTTACACTACAACCACCATCTACAGGTCTCAATAAAATCTGAATAAATCACAGAAGTATATAATTGACCTAAAAACATCAATTCCTGAGTTTCATATTTTTCCAGGTAATATTTGTCCATAATATTCATTTAATACAAGTGGTGTGCCAATAAGAGTTTACACAACAACCACCATCTACAGGTCTCAATAAAATCTGAATAAACCACAGAAGTATATAATTGACCTAAAAATATCAATTCCTAAGTTTCATATTTTTTCCAAGTAATATTTGTCCATAATATTCATTTAATACAAGTGGTGTGCCAATAAGAGTTTACACTACAACCACCATCTACAGGTCTTAATAAAATCTGAATAAATCACAGAAGTATATTATTGACCTAAAAACATCAATGCCTAAGTTTCATATTTTTCCAAGTAATATTTGTCCATAATATTCATTTAATACATAAGTGTCACATTTTAATTTAAATAGAAAAAACATAGTAATCCTAACTCTAGTGACCTCCAACTCTAGGGTTATGATTTTTAGGTCACCCTACTTGCATGGACAAGGTTTTAGTGACATGCAAGGTGATTTTCACATCCAAATCCATCAAAAGCTACAAAAGCCAAAAATGGCTATTAACACCCCAATTTTCCTCTTAAGAACCAAACTTCATTTTGAAGTTCAGAGAAATCCTCTCATGAATATGATGTGAAATTTTAACCAGTGTCCATAAATGACCTAAAGAATCCCTCACCAAAATTTGGGATCATTAGGAGTTATATAACTCCAAATATTCCATTTATTTGATTTTCCATGTTCTGAATAAAACCTTAGAAAATTAATTTCCTAAAAATCTGTTTTTTTGTATCTAAGCTAGGTATGAGGCGCATGCATGCATGGCCAAAATCTCAAGTCCATCAGACTTATTTTAGAGTGAGCACACTAATTAATTTCTGGTTCATGTTTTGACCAGTCTCACTATAAATGATGCTGAGGGAGCTACAGTTATTATATTGACATGAAATTGCTGGCAAATTAAAGTTAAGACCAAGGCCTACAGCTTTCATGTTGATCATTTCTTTTGATTATGGGCCTAAGGGGCCTAAATCTTTAACTGAAGTTCAGGGATCATTTGTAACAGATTTTCAAAAACTATATAACATCCATTAAATTCACTATTCATCATCTTCTTCCTTGAGCCCGAAAATTCAGTCCGCTGGGCTGATTTCAGTCCCTTTTTCCCGGCCACCTGGGCACCCATTCGGCCGGAAAACACCACCATCTCCATCGTGGATGTGGGGGCTATGGATCCCCGGCGACACCGCCACCGGCGGCGGCCCGTACGGCGATTTTGAGCTTGGGCTAAAATTCCCCATTTTTCCTAAAATGAAAGAATGAATCGAGCTCATTTGAGCTCGATCTCAACACTAGAAGATCTAGGAAGCTAGCACAGGTGGAGAGGGGAAGGAAACTTGCCTCAATCGAGCTTGATGGTGGACTTTTCCCGGAACCTCCATGGCCGACCATGCTCCAAGCTTACCCATGCCGATCCTCCATTTCTCCATCAAATCTGCTGATCCAGGGCTCGATCCCCACTGATTTCCTCCTTCTGAAGCTGATGGAGGGGTGTATTGGGGGTGAGGTTGGCTGGTTGTGAAGATTTGAAAAGGGGGAGGTCGGCCATAAGCTTTGGATGCTCCTCCTTGGCTCCAAGTGTCCTCCACCCCCGAATTTCTGCTGGGAATTACTGCTGGAGATCAGTGGGAGGTCTTGGGAGAAGAAATGGAGGGCCAAGTGGCCTCCATTCCTCAATTCCCTCTTGTCTCTTATGGAAATTTGGGGGTTTTCCCCAAATTAGCCTCTTGCATGGTTGTGCATGTCATTTTCAGGGGCATTTGTGGTCATTATTCTCATGGGCTGCAGGTTGGCCTTGAATCAAGGCCTTAGCCCATTGGAATAGGCTTGGGCTTCTAATTTCTTCTGTAGGGCTCAACTTTGACCAAGGTTGACTTTGTGGTTGACTTGGTCAATTTGATGGGTTGACTGGTCCAATGTGTTGGTCTTGAGTCCCTTGACACCCCCCTATGTTGATTGGGTCATGATCATGCCCTAATTGGGCCAGTTTAGCCAATTTATGTGATGTTGACCAAAGTTGGGGGAGAGTTGACTTTGGTCAAAATGAACCAATTGGTGATCTCTTGATGGGGCTTTTGGGTCACTTGGATCTCTCTTAGGGTTAGGAACCCTTTGGTAAGTTCAATTTGGTCACATGAAGCCCTGTTGACCTCAATTAAGGAGGTTTGACCTATTTGGGGACAATGTTGACTTGTCCAATTTTGATCGCTTGGGTTGACACCAATGTGTCCTAAATGACCCAAGGGACTCCCTAAGGTGTTTAGGAAGAGCTGGTGGGGTCGATTTGTCATTTTGAAACTTTAATATCAAGCCCTAAGCCTTGGGCTCAATCTGTCTATTTGCACACCAAGGTGTTTTTCACCTTTTCACCTTGGTTCTTAGGGCAATTCTTGGTCTCTCGGAGCAATGTCATGACTTTGTCATGACAAGGTGCACTTTAGGGGTCTAGTTATTCTGGGGATGTTACAGTGTGTAACTTGAATAAGTTTACACTCTGGAAGGCCAGAATAAAGCTTTACATGAACTCTATTGATGAAGACATCTTTGATGTCATTATTTCAGGTCCCCCAGGTCCATACAAAAAAGATGCCAGTGGATCTGAGACACAGGAAGTTGTCCTAGGGGATGAGTGGACAGATACTGAGAAGAAGTAGAAGGCATGTGATGCCAAAGCTATGAGCATTCTGGTTTCCACCATGTCAGATGACATCTTCCAGAAATTAGCTGTCTGTCAATCAACAAAAGAGATATGAGAATCTCTTTCCAAACTAATAGAAGGAAGTTCTGATGAAAGAAAGGACATTAAGTCCCTTCTCATATCCCAATATGAGAACTTTCAAAAGAAAGCTGAGGAAAGTATTGCTGAAATGCGTGACAAATTCATCATTATTATTAATGAGCTAAAAAGTCTGGATAAGGGGATATCTTTGATAGAAATTAATGATAAGATACTCATGTGCTTCCCAAGCTCATGGGATTCAAGGATCTGGGTCATCAGAGAGTCCAGATGCCATAGAGAGATATCTACTGATGTTTTGCTAGGAAAGCTCAAATCTTATGAGATGCTACTGAAGAGAAGGGCTGAAATAGCGTCTAACTGCACTTATAGTAAGGACCTAAATTGTTACAGTAAGTGCCAAAAATCATTACAAAAACTCTTTGGTAACGAAAAAAACTTTAAGTAACGGTCCTCCTCTAAAGCTCGACGCTAAAAGTTCTTGTAACGAATGTATGCATGTCGTTACAAAAAAATTAATTGTAACAAACGATACTTTCTCACCAAAAAGAGATTCTTTCTCACAATAAATTGGTCACAATAAATATTATTTCGTTACGAATGATTTTTTTTCCTCACAAAAAAACAGTTACGATTAAGACTATTTCGTTACAGATGTTTTATCTTTTCCTCACTAAAAATAAACTAACTTCGTTACAATAAAGTATAATAAACATTATTTCGTTACAATAGATTAAACAATAGTAACGAAAAAATCGTTACATTTGTTTTTCATTTTTCTTACTACAGCCAATTCATTTATATATCAAAAATATTCCATTTCTATTTTTTGTGTACCTGAGATTTTATTACAAATAATAATCTTGAAAACACACATATATTTAATATTTCGTAACAAGATCAACATGTATTTATTCACACCAAAAAGTATTACATAGAGTACAAGTTATTATCATCTCTTCTAAAATAATACAATATTACATTACAAGATCAACATGTTTCTAATAAATCTTCCGTCATTTTTCGAAAAATGAATCGTCCATCATTTTCTGACTAATGAATCTTTCGTCACTTGCTTGTCAATGCTCGAGCACCCTACAAATAAAAGAGAGCAATTAAGATCACCCTACAAAATAATTCTGCACAAATTTGACATACAAAATAATTTAGCATCACAGAAAAAGTTATTGAAGGAATAGAACAGGAAATATGTGCAAAAGAAACATCCACACACGCATAAAAAAGAACTTAGAATTTTATCACAAGATACCTAACATGAATTAGTGAAGTTAATTGTGTATATATTCCTCTATTCGGTTTGAAGGAATTGAAAGACAGGAAGTCATGAACTAAGAAAGAAATGAAATGAAAAACATATGGAATCCCCCATGCACCCCAATTATTTGGTAGGAGAAATTGAGTATAAAACTACACGGATTTTTTGATTTCCAGTTGAGTAGATAGAAATACTGATAGGTTTAATAAAAGACCAGATATTTAAGTATTTAACTAATGAGGTGAAAAACAAAGATTGCTGCACGAAAACAGACTAAGACTGAAAGGTTTAATTTCAGATCCCTTTGTAGTAAGACAAGTTACAAATTTAAGAACAGAAAGTTAAATAACAATTTAAATTTCATTTCAAAACTGCAAAATTTTACCATAACAGCATGTTACGTGCAAACGTAGTGAGCATGGAGGGAACGTGTACAACTTCACAAAGTAATCTTGATACATATATGATTGTCCTGCAGAGAAACTATTTACTTTTAGCACAAGTGTACTAAAATAAAATTGATTGATATAAACATCCACACACGCATAAAAAGGAACTTAGAATTTTATTAACATCATTAAAATCTAATCAAGTTTGCGGATATTAAAAAGAAACTAATTTGCATTTCATCCAAATTTTATTTTTTGGATCAACTACCTTATTTCAATCAAAAAATTAAACAGCAAGTCATTCTTAGCAGAAGGATTTGAAAAATTAAAATGTGAGAACGCGGGAGTCAACATTTGTCCACTTAGATTTTGAATCTTTCATCAAATTTGAACATGAGTGATTGACTACATTCATAATATTTGTTTGAAGTTAGAGTATAATTTTTGCTTTATGAAACTGAATTCACCGCTCTAACCCCATTAGTTTACTGCACCATATTTTCATATTGTATTTTATAAAATTACCAACAAGCAGTACAATTACTATTTAACATTCAAGTTTACCACCCTCCAAAAGCTACTTAAATACCTATAAATATAAATCATAAAGCCTAGCTCTGAACTTGAAAGTTAATTTTGATGTCATGTAGTGCTGAGGTACCTAAGAATAGGACTTACTGTAATGCTTTCACCCTTATTAAAAGAGAACTTTCTAGCATTATTCTCATATGTATGTGCACAAAAACCATGAGAGGGAGGTATATATTTAGGGGAATACACCAACTTGATTCTCATATGGTGATCCCATAGCAGGTGCATACCTTCTTGTAATTCTTTCCCACTCCCCTGCTTCTGGATAAGACTTCAACTGCGATGCAAGAGTCTGATTTGTCTTCTTTCTCATAGACTGGACTGAAACGGTCTTTCAGATCATAGACTTTTTTCTATGGTACTGCGATTCAAGAAAATGTAATTATTATTGTATGTTGGCATATACAAAAACATTCCTGTTCAGTCATAAATAAAGATATGATATAAGGTTGTGCCCATATAATGCAAATGAGAAGAAATTTGAACTAAAATAACATATGATACAGAAAAGTTTTGCTTTAAAGAAGTGAAAACTCATTTGAAGTATTTATTACTCCTTGGAGTTGCAAAAACTCCAGCGAATATGTAGAACAGAGAAAATAGAATGGGGATAAAGAAAGCCGGCAAGAACAAAAATCATATAAAAATATTTGTTGGAACCATGTCATCAATTTCGATGACCAAAAACAAGGCTCCTTCATACACACTACACATTTTCATACACACTACACATTTTCATACACACATAAATATACACATACACACACATACAACCACACAAACTTACACACATACAACCACACAAACTTATACATACAAACACACAAACATAAACACACACTTACACACATACAACCACATGTGCACACACACATACAAACACATACACACATACACCAATACACACACATACACACAAAAAATACACACACATACACAAATAAACAAATGCACACACATACACACATAAACAAATACACACACCTACACACATAAACAAATACACACCTAAATGAAAAAAATGAATTCATCTAATTACATAGTGAAAAACTGAAATTAAAACTACATGGAGAACAAATTTAACATAGCTTACCTAAGAAATTACAAGCCATAGAATTAATATAGCTTCTAGCCTCAATAGAATCTAGGCCAAGAACAATAATGTTGGAATCATTATAAAAATTAATCTCCTTGTCCTCAATCCTACAAAAAAGAGGGGTGATATTCACACCAGAAACTCTTTCCATCACACGCTTGGCAGCAACATCGGCCTTTGACTTCCCAACATCATGAGGCCTGAAATACCACACTAGAGCTACTCCCTCCATTTCTGCAGTCAACATATTTCATCATTTCAAAATTATAAGCACAAACCCCAAAAATTATAATCTTGGAGGCATCACTCGAAGAAAATGATTGTGTGTGAAAAATATATTTGTGTGTGAAATGCATATGTGCATGTGAAATACATATGTGCATGTGAAATACATATGTGCATGTGAAATACATATGTGCGTGAATTGATCTCAAAACTTGATTAAAAATATGAAACTTAATGTGATAACAAATCTAAAATCAATATTGCTCACAGCCTAATAAACATGACCACATAAAAAACATTTTAGTGGATAGACACTTCATAAGGAAAAATTGGAGTATGGTTTGATCAACGCCCTTATATTCCATCAAGAAATGACCTTGAAATCATCAAGTAGAAGGCAAACATATATTCACCAACTTGAGTAGCATAAGAAATGAAAAAATCTAGGAAACTTGTAGTGATTCAAACTTTTGAAAATAGCTTTTTCTCTCTTAGATAAGAAAAACCTATAATGTAAAAATGTTCATATATTTTCTATTCATTTAAAATCTCACAAATCTAGAATAATCAAACTTATTTGGGATGGTCAGATTCTCCTTATTATTGCCTCCTACATGTATAAATATTAGGTGATTGTTGCTGCCTTGAATGCAACAAAGAGCAAAGAAGTTGATGTTCTGCTTGTGGAAGACCAAGAAGAACAACTCATGGATCCTGCTCTTTGCTATCTAAACAAAAAACATATTGAAATGGTTAATTTTGTAACAAGTTTAGATTACCTGAACAACAAGAAGTAGCCTAACCAATGCTTTCAAAGCATTTTTGTCCATCAGAGGAGTTCCAACAGTGCCAACAAGTTTACTCACCATAAACCTGCGAGAAGCCCTAAAGTTAGCATCCTGAAAGTAGTATAGGGCTATAAATGGTCATGAGTTTCATAAAGTTTCAATAGACAAGCAACCAAATGAGATCTATAATTAATTTGGAGAAATTGTTGCCAGGGAAGATCAGATATGAGATTGTTAATGTCCAGGGAAGAACAAAGAATGGCTAGGGAAGAAGCTTATAATGGAACAAGAAATTATTTTGAATATTATAAATATATAGATAATAATATAACAAGAGGGCTAGAGATCCTGAAACAAAAATTGTCGGATAAGATAGTGTCTTAAAAATCTGAAAAATCTGTGACATCAAACATCACCAAAAGAGCAAAGGGTAAACTTTTCATTTGTGAATAACCGAAGCAGCGACCAAAAATGACTTCCATGTGTATAATCGTGGATCATGGAGTTTTTTTACAGCACTCTCATTTACAGCATTCACTGTCATTTACAGCATTCATGGGGTAGCCAAAATTGACTGAAATCTGCATCGGAGGAGATCGATCGGAAGTAAAAATCGTGGATAAAAAAACCCATAGATCCTCACCTTGTTGTTGTCAGAGGGTGCTCTTTATTAACCTGCAATGGTACACATGGGCTTCTTCTGTCGTTGGAGCGGTTGGATCTGCAGTCCAACGCATACAGGAGGCTGCATTCATACACAGGAGGCTGCACTCGCGCAGTAGTCAAGAGAAGAGTGATCTGGGGCCAACTAAAGGCATTCCATGGCTCGCCGGAGGAGATCGATCGGGCTCAGAGGAGACCGTTGTAGATAGAGCAGCCCTAACTTATCGTCGAGCGGGATAACTGGGGGTATGCTGCGAGGAGAGAGCAGAAATGTCGAGCGGGAGAGTTGGGGGTAAAATGTGGGAGAAAAAGGAAAACCTAATATGTTATTGAGAAGAAGCTTAGTACAGCAATTGCTAAAATGTGGGAGAAAAAGGAAAACCTAATAGGGAGGCAGAGTAGAATACCAGGGAGTTCCCATGGCTCCCATTTGTAAACGTCGACATCGCCGTTTATGGAAGGTTTGATCCTTCGGCTGCAAATCTTGCATTTGAGGTAGAAGAGCACGAGCTCCTCATCCGTGGGAAGAAATCGAACTCCCGTCGTCCACCGCTCTTCTAGCTGCCGACCCACATCCAAGAGCTCGTCACCGCTGCCGTAGGCATTGTTTACCCTACAACCGACCGGTGCACGGAACTCCTCCGCCACCGCCCCATCATTCCCATCCCAAACCATTTTCTGCTAAAAGCTTCTGCGCCGCCGGTCTAGCGGATGGCATCACAGAGATCGCAGATGAAGGAACGAGAGAAGGGACTTTTAGGTCGGCGATCTGGAGGAGATGGAAGGAGTGGGATTGTTTTGCCAATTAATCTGATGGAGGGAAATTTCCCTCCATCATAAATTTCCCTCCATTGTATAATCTGATGGAGGGAAATTTCCCTCCATTCATTTTCACGCCATATAATATATTCAAATTAATAAAATTCATTTTTTAATTAATACAACTTCGGCGAATCAACTTCACGAAATATTCAACTCATAATTTTAAATAGGGTCATTTATGCAAATTTATTACTTTATTTGATATGTTAACTCAACATTCTATATAGACTAACTTCCGTGACTCAACAATCTATATAGACTCATTTCGGCGATTCGACAATTATTTTGGTCTAAGACGGAATGTTAGAGATCTCCATGATGAATTATATATGTGATAGCTTCGAATATTTATTTACGATGGTGCCTTTTATGCAAATCTATTGGTTTGTTGGTTGTTAGAGATACTTGGAGTTGTCTGTGTGTATCTATGTGTCTATGTGGATTTTTGTTTATGTGGGTTTGTGTGTCTGTGTATATGTGTATATGTGTATGTGTGTATCTGTGTTTGTGTTGGTTTGTGTCTGTGTCTGTGTGTCGGTGTCTGTGTGTCTGTGTCTATGTCTGTCTGTGTCTGTGTGTTTGTGTTTGTGTGCCTGTGTCTATCTGTATCTGTGTCTATGTCTGTCTGTGTCTGTGTGTGTGCCTGTGTCTATGTGTTTGCGTCTGTGTGTGTGTGTGTCGGTGTCTGTGTGTCGGTGTCTGTGTGTCGGTGTCTGTGTGTATGTGTGTGTCGGTGTCTGTCTGTGTCTGTCTATGTCTGTGCCTGCGTGTGTGTGTGTCTGTGTGATCTCTAGCTAGCTATGTGTGACTGTGACTGTGTGTGTCTGTATCTGTGTTTCTATGTGTGTTTGTGCATGTGTGTTTGTGCGTATTCTATATTTACTTGTGCATGTGTGTGTCTGTATCTGTATGTATGTGTGTCTGTGTTTACGTGTATTTGCATGTGTCTGTGTGTGTCTTTGTTTGTGTGTGTTTGTGTGTGTGTCTGTGTACACAAATGTCTGTGTGTGTCTGTCTTTGGTGTTTGTGTGTGTGTGTGTCGTGGCGTTATTGTGTGTGCGCGCGCGCGTGTGTGTGTCTGTGACTGTGACTGTCTGTGTCTGTGTCTGTGTCTGTGAGTGTTTGTGTACGTGTATGTGTCGGTCCATGTGTCTGTGTTTGTGTCCATCTGTTTGTGTCTGCATGTGTCTGTCTGTGTACGTACGTATGTGTGTCGGTACATGTGTCTGTGTATGTGTCCATGTATCTATACAAGTCTGTGTCCATGTGTTTGTGTCTATGTGTCTATGTCTGTATGTACGCGTGCTTGTCTGTGACTGTGTATTTGGGTTGTGTGTGAGTGTTTGTCTGTCTATGCATGTTTGTCTGTGCTTGTGTGTGTCTGTGTTTGCTTATGTGCACTGTCGGGCAATGTCGAGGCGGGGGTATTGTCGAGCGGGGAACATGAGCCTCATGTGCACTGTCAGTTAATCGAGCTCCTGAGAGCGGACAAAATTGAGCGGGGGTAATTCTTATTTTTAAAAAAACATAAATCTTATTTAAAAAGTAAATTTTATTGAACAACGCATTGTATTTATGAATTGATTTGACATGTATTTATGAATTTCATTACACATTTACTTTCATTAAAGCACGTGTCATCCATCAATCAATATATATATGACATATATTTTCATTAAAACGCTAGCTCCCGAGTAAAAAACGTGTGCGCTGACAAATTTATTTATGCTCCCGAGCAAAAAAGATAGAGCTAGTGCAATGCGCGCGACTGAAAAAATGTATGCCCGGGAAATAAAACGCGCATCCGAATGAAAAGCACGTGCTCGAGCGAAAAATGGGCGCTCGAAGGGTACAATTATTTCACCCATGCGCACAATGAAAAAATATGCGTGCATGCGGGGCCAGTGCGCGATCGTTATTTTTATTCAAAAATTATATTAATATGTTTTAAATTTTTTGATTTGTTTTGTGCAAAATTTTATGAAGGGAAATTTCCCTCCATATATTTCATTAATGTGAGAGGGAAGGAAATAGACAAAACTTAATAAACTAGAGGAAGAGAACGGCGCGCGGCACGACCGAGAAAGAGATCGACGATGGTGGCGGTCGTGGAAGAGAGAGGCGACGGCGACGGCTACCGTCGAAGAGAGGGGAGACAACAGCGGCGGCCGTACGTGAAAGACATTGCTACAGCTCGCAAATGGATGTTTGTGTGTTTGGTTGTCCGTGTCTGTGTGTGTGCATGTGTCTGTGTTTGAGCCCCGACACATGCAATACGCGTTAGCTCTCAAGCAAAAAAAGGAAAACTACACGCACAAGAGTGCATTTGCGTGTGCGCGAGAGTGCATTTGCGTGCGCGCGAGAGTGCATTTGCGTGCACGCGGGTTCGTGCGTGATTTTATTTTAATTCTAAAATTATATTAAAAAATTAATGTCATATTAATTTGCATTCATTTTTACATTTAATATATTTTTAATTTTTAGTTTTGTTTTGTTCAAAATTTTATGGAGGGAAATTTTCATCCGTATATTTCATTCATTCATGTGAGAGAGAGATAGAGCTGCATGGGAGAGAGGCAGAAAAACTTTTATAAAAGGTTAAAGATTTATAAAAAACCCCGTACGCGCAAAAATACATGTCGCAATAGTGCCACATATCTGCGACAGCCGCGCACGGATGTTTGCGAGCTGTAGGAGTACTGTCGTCGCGTTAGAGCACTATCGAGGCAGGGTACTGTCGCGCGCATACAATTTTTTTTGATTTTTTTTCAAAAAAAATAATAATTCAAAACTTTGATAATAAAATAGTACAAAAATTGAAAATAAAATATGATATATTTTTTGTAACAAAACTTTAATAATAAAATATTACTATTAGTAAGGACAATGTCTTTGTCACAAAAAACTTTCATGATGTGGTTACAATTGATACTTATTGTGAGAAAAGTTTTCTATTTGTAACGTAACATTAGTGTTGTTACAAATACTTACAGTTATAGTAACGAATTAATTATTATTGTAACAAAATTTAAAATATTCGTTACAAAAAAGTACTTTTTTGTAACAACAAAATAAATTTGTTACTAAATATAACTATTAGTAACAAACTGTGTTTTAGTTATATTTCAGTCCTTACAACATGTGCAGTTTGTTGTAGTGTAAGGAGATAGTCTCAACTCCTATCCAAAGGAGTCTTGCCTTGAGGTTGCTGAAGGAGAGCCTTCCACTTCTGAAGATGAGATGTTATGTCTCTTGGCCAGGAGATTCAAAAAATGGGTCAAGACAGAAGACTCAAGAAGAGAAGAGTGGAGCTCAAAACTCAGATTTGATAAGACTCTAAAATAGGAAGTGATCTGCTTCTCTTGCAACAAGCCAGTGCACATAGCTCCTGAGTGTCCAGAAGAACAAAGGAACAGGAGCAGAAACAAAAAGGAGCAGAAGAAGAAGTCTTTCAGGAAGAAAGACAAGAAGAAGGGTACATGTTTCATTGTTGAAACCTGGAGTGACTCAGAAGTAGAGTTAAACTCCTCTTCATCTGAAAGTAATGAAGAAGCTGATGCTGAAGTAGCCTGTCTGATGGCTTTGGAGGTTTCCTTTGATGATGAAGAAGAACATGTATCACTATTTGATAATTTTTATTTTAATTCTGAAGATTTTAAAACTTGCTTTAAAGAATTCTGCAATGATCACCTTAAGGTGTAAAAAGAAATAGAAACAATCAGGAAGGAATTAGAAAATTTTAAGAAAGATGATTTATATTCAAGAAATCAAGATTTAAGAAATGAAATTCATAATAAGGAATCATAAGCTAATAAAGGCAAAAGCCTTTGAGGACTCTCTCAATTGGAGGAGTCAAAAGCTCAAAAATATTACACAAAATCTCTCTATGAGATTTAGGCACCTAGGTCTAGAAGCAGACCCATCCACTAGCACTGAAGTCCCTAGGAGACCTGCATGGAAAAATCCAGTTTCCTTTATTAGATCTAGTGACCATCAACTAAATAAGAACAACTCAATGTCTAAAGAACTAGACAATAATAATCCTGACAAAATCACTACCTTTAACAAAGTAAATCCAAATAATGAGAAGAGAAATGAAGGGAAAAACATCTCAGAGAAACCAATTAATCACAATCAACATATTAAATTCAAAAGAAAAATTATTAGGCATTCAACAGACCTACTACATCACAATATATTTTATGCAAACTTTAGTTATCAAGACTATATATATTGGTCTAGTACACCAATTCTCTGTCATCCAAAAGGATATCATAAAAGACCATCCTATTCTTTCATAACATCCTATAATAGTAAAAGCAAAGGGCCCATGGTGGTTCTGAGAGTCTCCTTATCAAAAGACTCAGTGGTTCTGAGAGTCTTCTTGTCAAAAGACTCGGGCACTATTAGTGCATTCCTACCAATGTGGTAGAAGAGAGGACTACCCACATTTTTGGGGAACCACTATAAAACCTTGTGTCTTCTGGTTTTGCATTTCTGTGCTGTCCCTATTTAATTTATGTTTACTGTTTTTCTATTTACAGTTTCTCTGTGTTTATTTTATTCTAATCTGGTTAAATTTGATAGCATAGTTCTTAGTGTTTTATTGTGTGTGCATTTATTAGGGTAAAAGATTTTAAATCTCTATTCACCCCCCTCTAGAGAATACTCAGAGGTACACTGTGCACTTTCAGCCTCCTCACATTCTGTCGTCCACTCGAACTTCTTGTTGTCATGCGAGATTTTAAAGAAAGGCAGGCATTTCTCTCCAGCTCTAGAGAGAAATCTACTCAACTGTACGAGCCTACATGTCAAGCATTAAATTTCCTTCATGTTTCTGGGAGCTTCCATTTGCATGATTGCCTTTGACCTTATCCGGGTTTGGCTCCACTCCTACCAGGGCCAAGAGGTGATCGAGGAAATTTTCCTTTCCCTCCCCGAAGAAACACTTTGTCGGGTTTAGCTTCATCTTGAACATCCGGAGGGTGGAAAAAGTATCCTCCAGGTCTCGTCGGCGCTCCTCCAAACTATTGCTTTTTACCATAAGGTCGTCGAAGTATATCTCAAGGTTTTGCCCCTTTTGCTCTTTGAACACTTGGTCCATCATTCTCCGGTACGTGGCTCCCGCGTTCTTAAGCCCAAATGACATCATCTTATTGCAGTAGCATCCATCGTTGGTGATGAATGAAACATTCTTTACGTCTGGAGGGTGCATACTGTAAGGACCCCCCCCCCTTTTCAACGAAGGAGATCCTTATGCCCAGGGAGAGCGTCCCCCCAAGAGGTTTGTGTGCCCGAAGAGGTTTCACCCTCTTACCTGACCCATGACCCAATTGGCGGAACATTCGCCCTGTAAGGCTATTGCATCATTACGGAAAAACATTCACAGAGTATAAAAATTTACGGAAGCAAAACATCACAGAACATCCCAGCATGATATATAATAAAACATAGATGAAAACCCACGAAGGGGTATATAAAGTCTCGCAGCGACAACCATCATAGTCATAAGACAATAAATATAACTAATCAAAAGAGATCTCTCATCCTCTCCTCAGAGTGGTACCCTCACGTCCGCGTAAATCGTCTGAGCCAGCTCAGGGAAATCCTCGTCATCACGGGCAAGTCTACACTCGTCCATCCGCTCCCGCTCCGTCGATAGGCGCATCGGTTCCTAAAATGATAACGTACAAGAGTACGTTAGCCACGACGGACCAAGTAAATCTCACGCTCCTCCCCAGCCCCCTAATGGGCACCAAGGAGAACACCTGCATGGAAAGTTAGCACAATAGTCGAAGCAAATATATATATATCAGGGCTATATAAAAGAAGCACTAATCCAAAACAATTCATAAAGAGGGGAAACAACTAAAGTAGTAAATTCACCCGCCATCGTATAATTCTTCCTAACGGTGGTTATACGATGTCGAACCAAGGTGAGAGCATAAGTAATGTATATATATGATATGATAAGCATGTATGTTTGTCCTCCCTATCACTCGAATGATGTGTCTCAATCACTTTCCCCTATGTCGACATAGTGACCTGTTAAGGGAAGGAGCTCACTTCCCAGGCTCACCGCCGTGGCCAGACGGTGACAGTGGGTCGGTCGTTCCCACTTCTAGGTTATGGATACACCCCAACTTCCTAGGCCTTCGTATCTCTATGAAGAATTGGTACTCTCGGTGGGAACACATCCTCACCTCGTGCGGAGACCCTCTCGACACATAACCAAATAGGTGTGACACGGACCTGTGTGGAAGGGGTAGCTAGCCCCCGGTCCTCTTCACCACTAAAAACAAAAGAGTTCATCATCACAACTTCTCCCATAGTGTATATTATGGGGAAGCCGACGAACCCGCCACATCGGCAACCATGCACCCTCTCATGCCCTCATGCACAAGGTGATAAATGAAGTAATTTATATATATCAATATTCAAACTTGAGCAATTAATTTATGATTCACATCATAATCCAAACTCGTGCGACTGGATATTATTATGGAAATAAATAAGCAAATGAAACTAGCAAGGTTTTACGAGTTATGTTTATCACATGGTATGCTTGAAAAATGTGCACTTTTATTCTAACACTTGGTCTAACAAATTCAGATAGCACGGTGGAGGGCTACATTTAAATTACTTAAGGGCTTCAAATTAGGAAATACTGAAGGTGAAAGTTGTAGTAAGTATGTTTAACTACAATATCATCTCTCACATGCTTTGTCTAAAACAGACCATAAGGTCTCCAAAATGAGGGTTGAAGTTTGCATAAAATAACTGTTTGCTGGACAAGGCAGAATTCTGAATCATAAATTACACTGTTAAGGACTATATTTAAATTACTTAAAGGGCTCAGATAAGAATGTACCAAACATGAAAGTTGCAGTAATTATATTTATCTACAATATCATCTCTCACATATTTTGTCTAAAACAGACACTAAGGTCTCCAAAATGATGGTTGAAGTTTATATAAAATAACAGTTTTCTGGACAGCAGGTTTCAGAAACTAAGATTGCATTGTTACGGGCTAAATTTAAATTACTTAGATGCATCAGATCATAAAGTACCAAATATGAAAGTTGTAGTACATATGTTTATCTACAATATCATCTCTCACATGCTTTGTCTAAAACAGATCCTAAGGTCCCCAAAATGATGAGTTGAAGTTCACTAAAAATATTGTTTGCAAGCCAAAACAGTAAAATAGAACCATTTTGAAATGTTTGAGGCCATATTTAATTTATTTAGCGACTTCAAATCAGAAACATTAAAACATGAAATTTGTTTATAAGACATCCCTGAATAATAGAGTGTCTCATATGCATTCCCTAAATCATAACCTAAGTCCTAAGGTCTCCAAAACAGGGGTTGAAGATTGCCAAAAATATCTATTTCAGATCTGAACAGAGTTCTGGATTGTCAAAACGATTAAATATATTTTTCGAGAGAAAACAAATTAGCTATGTGATCCAAACAAGAAATTTCATAACTTGAAAGTTGTAGTATGAATAAAGATCTACAATGTTCTGTCTCACAAAGTTTTTCCAGATCGGCATGCAAGATAATTAAAAATCCATTTTAAGAATGAAGAATATTTCCAAAAAGTGGCCGATTTTCTGGTTAAGGAAATAAACCCCTGCACACGGATCTTGGCGCAGATCCGATGGTGCCAGGTCAGTTGAACCAGATTGAGTCCAATAAACATTGCGGGGGATCCCATCATCTTCTACATGCAAAACGCCATGCATGCGTAGCTTTTGCGGGGCATCCCCAAGGCGGCTGGAGGTCCCTTTGCTCCGACTACCACCTCCAGAAGGCGCGCCCGTGGAGGGATCTTCTGTGGGTGAGGGTCTGCTGGCGGCCGGCCGCCGCCGGCGGTGGCCGAAAATACTAGTTTTATTGTTTCATTTTTTTTTGTTCGGTTTGGAAGGAGGAGGCCGCCGGAGCGGTTTCCGACGAGTGATCTCCTCGCCTCAAGGGCCTTGAGGGAAGGTCGAGGGGACCCTCCCTCCCCTTCACACGTCCCATGCAAGGCCGAAGCCCATGGTGGTGGCCGAGATTGAAGTGGGTGGTCCGAAGTTTCCAATTTCGGGATCGCCGGCTCCGGTGATCGGAGTCGGCGGAGATCGTCGAGAAAGGATCTAAGGGCAGAGAGGAGTCATAAGAACTTACGTTCATGCCGTTTAGGCGAGGGGATCATCGCGCGGCCATTGCTAGTGGTGGAGTTCGCCGGAGCATGTGGAGGAGGCTCGCCGGAAGGTCACCGGGGCTTAGTTTCTTGCTGGTTAGGGAGGTAGGGTGTAGGAAAAACGAATTCCTAAGGTGGAGGTGGGGGGGGGGGGGGGGGGGGGGTTATATAGGAGTGAGGGTTATTCTTAGGGTTTGGGGAGGAGTTAAGGCCTCCTCCCTTGGTGAATCCCCACCCTTACATTCCAGCCGGGCAAGCACTTCCCAAGGCATTGGGAGTGGAAGGGAATCAATTCCCATGACTGCATATTGATGGTATTGATAAGGGGGGGGGGGGGGGGGGGGGGGTTTTAAATTCATTAATGAGGCTTAAAACGTAATATTTCACTAATTAAATTTTATTTTTAAATCAAATAGTTATGGCAGCATCCTTAGGTCATTTATGATTTTTATAAATTATTTTATAATTTTTTTGATATCGTTTTCTATTTATTTTATTTATTTGGTGTTTTAAATATAGTTAAATCAAAATAAATGAATTTTTTATTAATTATCTGATTTTAATTAATATAACTGATCTTCAGGATTCGTCAAGCTCAAGAGGAAATTCGTCGAACTGAGATAGGAAATTCGTCGAACTGAAAGTTACTCATTTGTCGAACAAAACACTGAGTTCGTCGATCTCATTCAGGAGTTCGTCGAACTGAAAGTTACTCATTCGTCGAACAGAACACTAAGTTCGTCGATTTCAATCAGGAGTTCGTCGAACTGAAATATAGAATCCGTTGAACTGGCTTGGAAGATTGAGTTCGTCAGGCTGGAGATCCAAGTTCGTCAAACTGATATACGACGTTCGTCGAACTTAGGAAGGCGTTCGTCGAACACAGAAAACTTGGAATTTTCCTAAGTTTCAGCTAACTTAGACAGGCTTAGACCTTGACCCTAGGACTATACATTGAGGCCAACTTGAGTCCTAACCACAGATAGTGATCCTAGCCCAAATGAGTAATAGGGTTGTTCCAACATATTCATAGGACCCTATGATAAAATTTTAGGAGAAAAATAATATCATTATCTATTTTTTTCTCAAACCTCCTTATTATTTAAATAATTAATTACTCGATAAAACATATTTTTATAAATCATCTAAATGTATTTAATTATATTTTTAAGTGTCCATCCTATTTAGACTATTATCGGAATGTTGCGATAAAATTTCGGAGTTGATTGGGTTTCGTTCGTCACGATTCTTACCTAGCATTACTTAATAATTTGTCATTATTTAAACAATTAAATAAATTATTTAAATATAATTTGATACTCCAGAGGTGTCTACTCTAATCATGGCCCATAATGCATACCCTTGGATGTGTTGGTGAGTCACCGCATCTCTAGTTGGCAATTTGATCGAGTCGGATAATTTGGTGTGCGTCTACACTAATTAGGGTAATTTGAATTTTGTGCACTTTTATGTGTTATTTAGCCTTACTAAGACCTAACCGGTCAATTCATACACCTAGGATCATTATGTCCGTCTAAGTTGAAAAATGTTTATGTAACCCGGTGGGTGAATTTAGCGACTTATTAGGTCAATAATACCAATAGAGTACTGACATATCATTTGGGTGCCAACCAAACCCACAAAACCCTAGCGGTTCAATTAATCACGAAGGGATCTAGAAATCCGAAATTGGGATGTTACACATACGAATTTGATGGCAACCTGAGAAAGCATCCAAAAAACTCATAGCAGGGAAACTGACAACTGAATCTACCAGCACGTCAATTTGAGGCAAGGGATAACAGTCATTGGGGCAAGCTTTATTAAGAAGAGAAAAGTCGATACACATGCGCCATTTTCCATCACCCTTTTTCACCATTACAATATTTGAGACCCAGCCTGGATACTGGATCTCCGATACAAAACCCGCCGCCAGTAGCTTCTTCACCTCCTCTCGGATGGGCTCGGCCAAAGTGGTGGCGGTTGCCCTGTTCTTTTGTCGGATGGACGGACTCCCTGGTCAAGATTGATACGGTGGCAAGCTACGTCGGAGTCGAAGCCCGACATGTCAGCTGCTCTCCAGGAGAAGATGTCTGCATTCTCCTGAATGCATGACATGATCCTCTCCTTATCTTCCATCTTCAGCTCCTCGCTGATCTTAACTTTTCTGGGCATCCCTCCCTTGGCTTGGATCTCTCTTTCCTCCACTTCCTCGGCGACCTCTAGACTCGCCATCTACTCCATCACTCTGTCCACCACCTCGGACTCCTTCTTCCAGCTAATGATGTTGACAGCGTTGAGATAACTCTGCCTAGCCACCTGATCCGGATCTACATCCCTCCTATATTATACTTCAAGCACTCGTGATAGGATGAGGGCACGCACTGGAAGGCATTGATGAGGGGACTCCCGAAGATGGCGTTATAGATGCTTGGCGCGGCGATGATAGAGAACCTATAATTTTTGACGTCCCTCCCAGCGTGACGAGGTGTTCCACCCCTCCTTCGAACTCCTTCCTTTCCGTAGAGAAACCGTAGAGAGGCCCGTCGGTGGCGGTGATTCTCTTCTCCTCTACCTCCATGGTTTTGAAGGCTTTCTTGAATACTACATTAACGGATCTCCCATTATCCACCAGGATTTGGGACACCGCAAAGTTCTCTACCGCTGCCTGGATCACCACCGCGTCGTGGAAAGGATTCTCGTTCCCCAGCATGTCCTCTGCCGAGAAGGTGATTTCTCCCACCGGGGGTGGAGTTTGGGAAGTCGTCGCCACACTTCGGCGATACACCGCATGGACACTCCCCTTCCTGGTCGCCTCCAAAACTACTCCCCCGTGGATTACCCTGATTCCAACGCAAACTCCCTGGTCCACCTGGTCTTCACACCATCTCAAGATCTAATCTCCACCTCCTTCATTCCTCACTTCCTCTCCCCTCCTATGTTCTTGCTGCCCTCACCGAGCTCTTCCTCCAGCTTCTCCTCTTAGCTCCAAAAATTCTGGTTATGTTGTCATCGCATGACCTTCCACCCAGTGGAAGTCACATGCAATAGGGAACCACCCTTCTATCCCCCACTCTCCTTGGCTGTCGGGCTCTCCCTCCCCGACCTCGGACTCGTCCAATCATATTCGCCTCTCAGAGGAGATTGGTTCCATCTCCAAGGACCTGGCCTCCTCTCGGGCGAGTTAAAATGAGCTCGATGCTCAGGAGAAAACCTCATCCATGGCCCTTCCTTATGCGTCCCTCCTGTCGGCCTCCACACTTGCATGTTGGTCGGCCTTTGAAATATCCTCTCATGTCCCCTCTTCTCCCGACCCTTATGAGCCCCTCTCCCTTCCTTCCTTCACGGATCTTCATTTCTCTGGAACTCCGGCATACTGCATCATGATATCTCCTTCTCTTCTCCTCCAGCCAACTTTGCTAGATGGGAACAAAACCCTGGTTCGTCGCCTCACTCTCGATGTACCGCCCCGCTCGATCGATCAAGTATTCATATGACATAGATGGGTTTCGGTGTACAACCCTGTGTTCGCTGAAGTGTAAATTGGGACTCGGATATATGCAAAACATGCGAGTGAGGCGAGCGGAGGCTCGCCGCCTGGCGGCAAGTGGATCGCGAGGGCAAGGCGAGTGGAGGATCCCCGCCTTAATGAGCAGGTCACGAGGGCAAAGTGAGTGTGTGATCTCCTCCTCGCGAGGAGCAGACCAGGAGCGGACTCGCGGTCGCTTAGGAAGCTCGCATGGGAGGGGCGCGAGCACCGGCTCTGTCAGCTCCCGAGTTCTTTGGTGCAATATGCTATTTATATTTATTCAGGCCTGTCTGCCTATAGTCATCTCAAACAATGGAGTTTGGCTGTTGGCAGACCATTTTGGGGTGCGTTTAACAAAACCTAAAGGCGGAATTGCATTATTGGCAGACCTCGTTGAGAAAACTATAAATAGACCCTTAAGGGCACCTTTGGAGGAGATCAGATCTTTTGGCTTCTTCCTGCGCTGGTTCATCTCTGGTTGGCTTCTAGTGCCCTCCAAGGTGCCCAGTTCAGCACTGGTTAGGAGGGGAAGCTCTCTAAGATCTTCCGGGTGTGTGGTGGGACCTCTCCGCTGCAGCTTTGAGTCTGTTCTTACTTCTTAGCCACTAGCTGAGAGTTTTTGTGAGCGATAAGTAGGTGCAGGCCACAACCCCATGTGGGTCCGAACTCCTCTAGAGACCGGTTGACGGTTTCAACATTTTTGGTGCAGTGAGCATGGACCGTAGCTTGCTCAAGAAAATCTCAAGCTGAGCTCCATGAGTGGAAGCGAAGGAGAAATGACTGACCAGGTCAACTCGCCATCACTCGCGAGTGGGGTCATGATCAGGATGTTTGAGGATTTCAAGAGGGAGGTCTTACAGACCTTGCATCTCGCATTCGCCGCCAGAAGCAAGCTCGAGACACCTGCGGTCCCGGTGGTCGCATCCCAGCTGTTAGGCGAGAATGCACCAGGACATCGACTCGTGAAGGAAGTAACGACAGAAGGGAGTGGGCGAGATCTACCCGGGCGGAAGCTATTCCATAGCCCGGCGAGTGCTGAGGTGTGCGAGTTAACGCCGCGAGATCATTCGACTCGCCGAGTGGGTGAGGGGAGTCCTTTTAGCGAGCTGATCATCTCTGCCCCGGTTCTAGAGGGGTTCATAGATCCGGAGATGTCTTACTATACAGGCAGGGATGACCCGGTGCAGCATGTCCAGTGGTTCGAGGATGTCGTCTCCATCAGGCAGATGTCAGACACCTTAAAGTGCCGACTCTTCGCCATCAACCTCAAGGAGAAGGCTCGAGACTGGTTTCACCAGCTGCCCTCGAGCTCGATCTACTGCTTTGAGGAACTGCTACGGTGCTTCCTTCTGAGGTTCTCGACGCCCAAGAAGAGGAAGAAGGGAGCAGAGTTCTTGTTCGCAATCAAGCAGGGTTCAAAGGAGACGCTGGGGATTTATGTGGACAGGTTCCACGAGGAAATACTCTTTGTGCAAGAAGTGTCGGGGTACACCCTGATGCTTGCATTCATCCTTGGGCTCCGTGAAGGGTTCTTCAGAGTATAGCTGAAGAGAGTGTCCCCACTGTCTTTTGAAGAACTGATGAAGAGGGCGGAGAAGGAGATTGAGGGGGAGGCAGCAAACCCGATGTTTTCCAGAAAGTTGGCTAGGTTGGGTGATGGAGAAGTGAAGGAGCAGGGAAGAGGCAGACAGCAGGAGGTGAGAAGGAGAGACGAACCCAGAGGTCAGGGGTTTCAGGGGCAGCAACAAGGCTGGGGGTACCAGGTTGCCCAACAACCGGCTAACCTGGAGACCCCATGAAGGACTGTTGCGAGGTCAAGGAAGAGGATACCACGGAGGGGGGAATTTCCATGGGGGGCAAGGGAGGTTCAACCCTCCGGGGTGTAGACAGGGTTCGAGGCTGCCTCTCCCCCCTCAGCAACAAGACATGGCGATCGGTCAAGGAAGAGGAAGGGGGAGAGGGAACAGAAGAGGAGGAAGAGGAGGTGGGAGGGTGGCGTTGCTCTACTCTGACTTCCACCAGGAGTAAGGTCACGCGACGGCCACCTGCCCAGAGTTCTTTGAAATGAGGAGGACAAGAGGTTTGGTGCAACAGCAGCAATAACCGGTGAGGATTGAAGAGGTACTACCTAGAGAAGGGGAGGAGGAAAGGTGCGAGGATCGGTCTGACATGGGAGCTCGAGGGGGGACCAGAGTGATCCATGGTGGGGTATGGATTGAGGCCACCCACAAGGGGAGCCTCCAAACGATGTTCAGGAGGAGAGTTGCATCGACCACCTAAACCCCACCCCCTATGGAGAATATTACCTTCTCGTCGGAGGACATGCTGGATTATGAGGATCCGTTCTGTGATGCCTGATGACGCATATTTTGACTTAAATATGCTTATAATTATTATTAAATTATTATTATAAATTATATAAATTTTCTCTTAATTATATTATAATTATCTTATTATTAATATTTTATAATTATTCGTACTAATATTGATTTATTTTATTTTATGACAGGCTTGGGGCGAATTTCAGCACGACTCAATGCAAAAGCCCGCTGTCAACTTTTCGGACGAGAAAATTACCTCATGCGAATAATATTTTCATGCATATGATGTTTTTCTCATCTATATAAGGAGCATGAGTCCAAAGCTTTGGGAGGTTGGAAAAAGTTCAAGAGTTGGAGAAGAGAGAAAGTTCAAGAGAGTTCTATTTTGTATGAGAGTTTAATTTCATGTTGTTTCTTATATGCTTTTGTTTCCATTTTGCTTAATATAGTTGTGCACTTTTATTATTTTCTTTTAATAAAAATGCAATCTTTTTATCTCATTGTTATTCCCTTTTCTAATATGCGTAGCTAAATTTCTTCTTAGTGCTTGATTGGTTAGTATTGGGATGAAGATTAATTTATAATTTATCGCCTCAAATTCTTAGATCTCTTCGTGTCGATTTATTTCTGATTAAATTTTGGTCGCGAGTTTATATTGCTAGTATATAAATTTCGCCATCCGATTTGGTATTCTAGTTGGCCGAGAGGCTCGTGGATGCTTTAGATCTCATCAGAAATAAAGGGTTTGCTGTATTTTCTTTGAGAATTGAAAATATCGTTGCTTTTGGATTCGGGATTTACGTTCATGCAATTTTAATTTATTTCAAATTTTAAGAGATTATGTTTGAAGTATTATTAAAATTAGGCGGTAGTTGTCTCTAGCGAGCCTCTATCGTATTTCTTCAATCCTCCAATCGAAACGGAATTTTTAAGAATTAGAGCGCCTCTTTTATAATCGGATTCCCAAGAAAACCCAATCAAGTGCTAAGTCTTTTTAAATCGTGAATTTCTCTTTTATTAAATTTTCGTACTTGCACTTTTCATTTTCAAAAACCAAAACCAACTTTCGTTCGGTAGGATATTAGTAACGGCGTGAGTAGTAGTAATTGGCAACCCCGAGTTTAAATACGACCTTGGTACTAAAATTCGATAGGTACACTTGCCTTTTCGGGTTGATAGTAAATTAATCATCAAGTTTTTGGCGCCGTTGCCGGGGATATTTTTGTCAATATTAAGAAAACGTCGTCGCTATTACTTCTACAAAAAAAAAATTACTATATATTATAATCAACCCACATCATCATTTTTCTATCCCACCTAAATTCCTGGAAAGGACGCTTTGGGCTTGAATTCCCATCATAGCCTCTAGTACCGTTGCAAACCCCTCACCGGGCAGATCTCGGGAAGTCCAGGACTAATATAATCCGCCTAATATAATCCTTCTAAAAAAGAAAAAAAAATCATTATCATTTTTTTAAAATTTTATTTTCCTTCATTTTCAGTCGTTTTTCCCTTCTTCCCCTTTTCTTTCTGCTAGTGCATGACCCGCACGAATTCGTCGTTACTTGTTGATTTGGACCCGGAAATCGAACGCTCCTTTCGGAGAAATTTACGATTCGGTGGTTCCACTTCTCAGGAGACGGTTGAGGATTCTAACGGTGATTGTGATTTTAATTCTGAAATTATGGGTGATCCCAATCCAGAAGTTGACCAACAACGGACCATGTCCTATTATGCTCGGCCTAACTTGGAGGGTACAGAATCCAGTATTGTTCGACCTGCAATAGCGAACAACAATTTTGAGCTTAAGCCCGGCACTATACAAATGGTGCAACAATATGCGCAGTTCGACGGATTACCAGATGAAGATCCGAACTTACATATTGCTAGCTTCCTTGAAATCTGTGACACCTTCAAAATTAATGGTGTCTCAGACGATGCAATTAGGCTAAGACTCTTCCCCTTTTCCTTAAGAACAAAAGCCAAACAGTGGTTGAGTTCTCTCCCAAGAGGATCAATCACTACTTGGGACACTTTAACAGAAAAATTTCTTGCTAGGTATTTTCCCCCCGCTAAAACTGCTAAACTTCGAACTAATATTTGTACTTTTAGTCAAATTGATTCTGAGACCCTCTATGACACTTGGGAGAGGTACAAGGAACTTTTGAGACGCTGCCCTCATCATGCTCTGCCTGTATGGATACAGGTCCAGACATTTTATAATGGGCTAAATCAAGCAACCAAGCAAATGATAGACGCCGCATCCGGTGGTTCATTGAACCGAAAAACTCCAGAGGGCGCTCTTGAGCTTATCGAGGATATGGCGATGAACACCTATCAGTGGAATACGCCTAGGTCTCTCCCACATAAACCTGCAGGTATGTACGAAGTGGACTCTGTATCCCAACTGGCGCTTCAAGTAGAGATGCTGAACAAGAAAGTAACGGAGATGACTGCTGCCTCCGCCATTCAGGTACATGAAAATGCAATTGCTGCTGCTGCCGAGCAGGTGGATTATCTGGGGAACATACCCAGGCCTGCTCAAAACAATTTTAATAATTTTTCTGCTCCTCCTGGTTTTAATGCTGCGTCTAATTCGTATCACCCCGGATGGCGTAACCATCCTAATTTTTCGTGGAGTAATCCCGCAAACGCCGCACGTCCACCATATGATTTCACTCCACCACCACCACAAAATCAAAATCCAAATTTTCCAAAACCTCCCACCATGGAGGAAATGTTTTCAAAATATATTAATGCGAATGAGGCGACGATTCGTAACTTAACAGGATCGGTTAAAAATCTTGAAAATCAAATCGGGCAGCTCGCCAAAATCGTATCCGAGCGACCGCTAGGAACTCTTCCCGCTAATTCCGAGCCCAATCCGAGAGAACAAGCGAACGCTATAACTCTTCGGAGTGGGAAAGAATTATCCGGTCCATCCGTTAGTGAAGAACCCGAAACGACTATTGCCCCTATTTTAACTAAACCACCTCTTTCAAATGAAGTTATTGTTTCGCCTCCCGTTCTTAAAAATTCTCCCTCTCCGCCGTATCCATCTCAATTAAATAAAGAAAAGTTAGATGATCAATATCATCGGTTTTTGGAAATCTTCAAACAAATTCATATCAATTTACCTTTTTATGAAGCGATTTCACAAATGCCTAAATATGCTAAGTACTTGAAGGATCTTCTAACGAACAAAAAGAAAATGGAAAATTTATCTCATGTTACTTTAAACGCTGAGTGCTCCGCGGTTTTGACAAAGAATTTGCCCAAAAAAATAAATGATCCGGGTAGTTTTTCTATTCCCTGCGTTTTTGGCGATTTATTTGTAAAACACGCGTTGGCCGATTTAGGAGCGAGCATCAACTTGATGCCTTTTTCTCTATTTAAAAAGCTAGGTTTGGGCACTCTAAGCCCGACTAGGATGAGTATACAACTTGCTGATAGGTCAATTAAGTATCCGTTAGGAATAGTAGAGGATGTGCTCGTAAAGGTCGACAAGTTTATATTCCCAGTAGACTTTGTCATTTTAGATATCGAAGAGGATGTCGAGGTCCCCTTGATCCTTGGCCGACCTTTTCTTGCCACCTCTCGTGCGGTAATCGATGTAAGTAACGGAAAACTCTTTCTACGAGTAGGCGATGATGAGGTTTCATTTTCCATCACTCCTTCCATGAAAAACACTTTATCTAATGATGATTCATGTTTCTTCTTAAACGTTTCTCATGACGAGCAAAATTTTCCTTTTGAAAATTTTTCTGAAAAAAGTTTTTCTTTTTTTTCTGAACTCCCGCATGATTTTCCACCTAATACAGTCATGGCTATTAGCAATATTTCTGAAAATCAAATGAAATCCAAATCTTTTGAAGAAATTATTTTTGATAAGGACAAGGTTTTAAAATCTTCGTACGAGCAGCCACCTACTTTGGAACTTAAACAACTACCCGACCACCTTAAGTATATTTTTTTGGAGAAAAATTCTAATCTACCAGTTATAGTCTCGGCATTTTTGACTGAATCGGAAAATGAAAAATTATTAACGATTTTACAAAAGCACCGCCGAGCTATAGCTTGGCAAATTTCAGATATCAAGGGTAGTCCATCTTTTTGCACACATAAAATTCTTTTAGAAGATAACTCCCGTAATGTCGTTCAACCTCAACGCCGATTAAACCCAAATATGAAAGACGTAGTAAAAGGCGAGGTACTTAAATTATTAGATGCGGGGATTATCTATCCAATTTCAGATAGCAAATGGGTGAGTCCAGTCCAAGTAGTGCCGAAGAAAGGTGGGATTACGGTGGTAGTAAACGAGACTAACGAGTTGATTCCAACTAGGACGGTAACAGGATGGAGGATGTGCATCGACTACCGTAAATTAAATGATGTCACTCGTAAAGATCACTTCCCTCTCCCCTTTATCGATCAAATGTTAGAACGTCTTTCCGGGCATAATTTTTATTGCTTTCTCGATGGCCTCTCGGGATATTTTCAAATCCCTATAGCACCCGAGGACCAAGAGAAGACAACATTTACTTGCCCCTTCGGAACCTTTGCCTATCGTAGAATGCCTTTTGGTCTTTGTAACGCGCCGGCTACATTCCAAAGGTGTATGCTGGCTATCTTTGACAAGTACGTAGAAGATTTTATGGAAGTATTCATGGACGACTTTTCGGTGTATGGTGATTCTTTTGATTTATGTTTAGGTAATTTAGAAAAAGTTTTGAAAAGATGTGAAGAAACAAATCTCGTTTTAAGCTGGGAGAAGTGCCATTTTATGGTACGAGAGGGACTAGTTCTAGGTCATAAGATTTCTCCTAAAGGTATCGAGGTAGATAGGGCGAAAATTGAAGTAATCGAAAAATTACCTCCGCCTACAAGCGTAAAAGCAATAAGAAGTTTTCTAGGACATGCCGGATTTTATCGTCGTTTCATCAAAGATTTTTCAAAAATCACTAAACCTCTCACTCATCTCCTCGAAAAAGATGCTCCGTTTTTGTTCGACGACGCTTGTTTAAATGCTTTTAAATTAATTAAGGAAAAACTCATTAACGCTCCGATCATTATCGCTCCGGTTTGGAACCTTCCTTTTGAGATTATGTGCGATGCGAGTAGTTTCGCCGTTGGTGCAGTTTTAGGCCAACGTATTTCTAAAAACTTTCATCATATTTACTATGCGAGTAAGACTCTCACTTCGGCACAACAAAATTACACCACAACGGAAAAAGAGCTCTTAGCCATTATTTTTGCGTTCGATAAGTTTCGCCCTTATTTAACTCTCTCCAAAATCATTGTTTTTACGGATCACTCGGCCCTTAAATACTTACTTTCAAAACCGGATGCCAAGCCGCGCTTAATTCGTTGGATTCTACTACTTCAAGAGTTCGACTTGGAAATCCGGGATAAGAAAGGAGCCGAAAATTTGGCGGCGGATCACTTATCTCGTTTAGAAAATCCTTATATCGAAGAATTAAACGAAAAATCTTTTAACGACTCTTTTCCGGATGAAAAACTTTTGAAAATTAACACTTCATCTTCTACTCCTTGGTTTGCCAATTTTGCCAATTATCTAGTGGCCCGTGTTCTCCCAAGAGATTTTTCTTTTCAGCAAAAGAAGAAATTCTTTGCCGATTTGAAGAATTACTTTTGGGAGGACCCATTTCTCTTTAGAGTATGTGCAGACCAAGTCATAAGAAGATGTGTGTCGTTTGAAGAAGGACAAAATATTTTGAAACATTTACATGAATGACCGACCGGTGGCCATTATCAAGCCAATCGGACCGCTCACAAAGTTCTTAGTGCAGGCTTTTATTGGCCTAGTCTTTTCAAAGATGCTCAATCTTTGGTGAGTAGGTGCGATAATTGCCAACGGGCCGGAAATATTTCTAGTAAAAACGAAATGACGCAAAATTATTTTCTTGAATGCGAAGTCTTTGACCTTTGGGGCATAGATTTTGTTGGTCCCCTCCCTTCTAGTTGCGGAAATAAGTACATTTTAGTTGCGGTTGATTATGTTTCCCGATGGGTGGAAGCCCAAGCACTTCCTACGAATGATTCTCGTGTTGTAATTTCATTTCTCAAAAAATTATTTTCTCGATTTGGTACGCCTAGGGCGATCGTTAGTGATAGGGGTGCGCATTTTTGTAACGCCCAGCTTGCAAAGATTTTAACAAAATATGGCGTTACACACAAGCTCTCTACTGCATACCACCCCCAAACTAACGGCCAAGTTGAAGTTGTCAACCGAGAAATCAAACGTATATTGGAAAAAACCGTTTCATCTTCTAGGAAAGATTGGTCTTTCAAACTCGACGATGCTCTTTGGGCTTATCGGACGGCTTACAAAACCCCCATCGGTTGTACTCCGTACCGCCTAGTCTATGGAAAATCATGTCACTTACCGGTAGAACTCGAACACCGTGCATTTTGGGCTTTGAAGTCTTTAAATCTCGATCCTCACTTAGTCGCCGAGCATCGCAAATTTCAACTCAATGAACTCGACGAGTGGCGCTCCAACGCTTATGAAAATAACAAGATTTATAAAGAGCGAACGAAGCTCTTGCACGATAAAAATTTAAGGCACCCAAAGACTTTTAAACCGGGCGACCAAGTCTTGCTTTATAACTCTCGCTTGCGCCTATTTCCTGGCAAATTAAAATCGCGTTGGTCTGGTCCTTTTATTGTGAAAGAAGTTTTTCCTTATGGTACTGTGCTGATTTCACACCCGGATAAGGGTGAGTTTAAAGTTAATGGTCAGCGTCTCAAACTCTATTTTTCTGGTGACACTATTGCTGAGAACAGTGAATCTATGCTCTTACCAAACACTTAATTATTTTGGTCGTACTTTTTCTTTCTTTTTGTACTTTTCTTTTTGCATTTCCTTTTTTTTTTTTTTTTTCGGCGGCTCCCGCGAATTGGACTCCTTGATCGCCTGCTTCAACATTGCTGCTTTCATGATGATTCAAGCCAATACTAAAGATGGTCTAATGCACAAGCATGGTGAAGCGGCAGCAACCTTCAAACTCGCCAATTCAGGGAAGTAGCTGTTTTTTTTTTAATTATTTTCAATTCTTGTCTTTTCTTTTCCTCTTTCTTCCTCTCTTCTTTTAACATCGAGGACGATGTCTCTCTTAAGTCTGGGGGGAATTAAGAATTGCATTTTGTTCTCTTTGTTTTTATTAGGAAAATTAAAAAAAAAATTATTATTTGCATTTTCTTTCTTTTATAAAAAAAATATTCCAAAAAATTTTGAAAATTAAGAAAACTCAAAAATCTATAGTAATTTGAGTTAAAATTTTGCTTAGTCTTTAGTACCCCATGACTTGGTATTTTCTTGTTTTTAATCATTAGTGTACTGGTTTAGCTAGATAAATTTTTCTAAATTTTCATTTTGACTATGTTTCGCGGGTATTATGTTGACTCGTGTAGTGTTCTAATTAGGGTAGCATGTTATGTTTGAAAAATCTTTTGAAAATTCGCACTTTTTCATGATTTTCTTTTTATGTTTTTCACTTATATAAAATCTATCATCCTTTGTTTTCTCTTTTACAAAATCTTTGCAATGTTGACTTATGTTTAGTGTAGTAGATGCGAACCGGTCTAGACGCTTATTATTTTCGCTCTCATGATAATCAAGTTCTTTATTTTCTACCTAGTCTTGCACCCTTTTGAATTTTTCAAGTTTTTGCTTTAGATAGACATAGGAGCATGAAAATGATTTAGGCCACCTCTTGATTCGTTTGAGCCATTGCATTCCAAGCCAAAAATCCCAACCTTGTTATCACACTAAACCTTTGAGTTTTATTTAAAATTTTCATTGTGTGAGAGGTTCATCTTGTGAAAATGTGGAGAATTTCAAAGGGAAAAACAAGTTGCAAAAGAAGAATGTGAAAGAAAAAATTGTTATGTATTGGCCAAAAATTTCAAAATTCTTATGGCCTCATGTTAAAAAAAATTGTTATGTTATGATTGAAAAAAGTTGAATGTTTCTTATGTTGGATTTTTATAAAACTCTTATCTTGGTTTAGTGTGATCCTTAGCCATCATGTTTATCTTTTAGTTATCGATTCCTAATCTTATACCTAAGCCAAGTTTCAGTCCTATTGAAGCCCTTTTGATTCATGCTCCTAGGTTTATTTTTAGTCAAGAATGCGAAAAAGTAGATTGGGTAACCCTTTTGGTAGGAGTTTGGACTTTTTAAATTGAGGTGGTTATAAAAAGTCTCTTAGATTCTAGTAGCAACTCAATGCCCTTTTCATTCGTCTCATTACTTGGTTTTTACTTTTGCTAAAACTTGGGATGGTTTATCTTTATGTTAGTGAAATCTATAAAAATTCATGTCATGGTTAAGTAAGAATTTTCAGGTTATTTTTCATAATTTCCCTACTTCTAATTTCGCATCGTACTCGTGCACGGCATAGCCAAGTTGATTAGTTAGTTCTTTTTATTTTGCTAGCTCGTATGTTTTTGCTTGGGGACAAGCAAAATGCTAAGTCTGGGGGAATTTGATGACGCATATTTTGACTTAAATATGCTTATAATTATTATTAAATTATTATTATAAATTATATAAATTTTCTCTTAATTATATTATAATTATCTTATTATTAATATTTTATAATTATTCGTACTAATATTGATTTATTTTATTTTATGACAGGCTTGGGGGGAATTTCAGCACGACTAATTGCAAAAGCCCGCTGTCAACTTTTCGGACGAGAAAATTACCTCATGCGAATAATATTTTCATGCATATGATGTTTTTCTCATCTATATAAGGAGCATGAGTCCAAAGCTTTGGGAGGTTGGAAAAAGTTCAAGAGTTGGAGAAGAGAGAAAGTTCAAGAGAGTTCTATTTTGTATGAGAGTTTAATTTCATGTTGTTTCTTATATGCTTTTGTTTCCATTTTGCTTAATATAGTTGTGCACTTTTATTATTTTCTTTTAATAAAAATGCAATCTTTTTATCTCATTGTTATTCCCTTTTCTAATATGCGTAGCTAAATTCCTTCTTAGTGCTTGATTGGTTAGTATTGGGATGAAGATTAATTTATAATTTATCGCCTCAAATTCTTAGATCTCTTCGTGTCGATTTATTTCTGATTAAATTTTGGTCGCGAGTTTATATTGCTAGTATATAAATTTCGCCATCCGATTTGGTATTCTAGTTGGCCGAGAGGCTCGTGGATGCTTTAGATCTCATCAGAAATAAAGGGTTTGCTGTATTTTCTTTGAGAATTGAAAATATCGCTGCTTTTGGATTCGGGATTTACGTTCATGCAATTTTAATTTATTTCAAATTTTAAGAGATTATGTTTGAAGTATTATTAAAATTAGGCGGTAGTTGTCTCTAGCGAGCCTCTATCGTATTTCTTCAATCCTCCAATCGAAACGGAATTTTTAAGAATTAGAGCGCCTCTTTTATAATCGGATTCCCAAGAAAACTCAATCAAGTGCTAAGTCTTTTTAAATCGTGAATTTCTCTTTTATTAAATTTTCGTACTTGCACTTTTCATTTTCAAAAACCAAAACCAACTTTCGTTCGGTAGGATATTAGTAACGGCGTGAGTAGTAGTAATTGGCAACCCCGAGTTTAAATACGACCTTGGTACTAAAATTCGATAGGTACACTTGCCTTTTCGGGTTGATAGTAAATTAATCATCAATGCCTTAGTGATCCAGATGGCCATTGAGAACTTCACAGTCTCCCAGATTTTGGTCGACAATGGGAGCTCCGTGAATGTGATTTTCAAAAAGGCCTTCGATGCGATGTTGGTGGAGGCGAAGAGGGTGCTGGCCTCGGACGGGCCGTTGTTTGGTTTTTCGGGGGAGAGGAAAGAAGTTAAAGGCCGATTCGGGCTCCAGGTTACGTTGGGAGGGGTTCCGAGGAATTTCCGGTTCGTCATAGTTGACGCTCTGAGTAGTTACAACGCCATTTTTGGACGCCCACTCATCAACACCTTCTATTGCGTCCCCTCTTCCTTCCATCAGTGCCTTAAGTTCCATAGCGGAGGAGTTCAGGTCCGAATCTGAGGGGATACCAAGGTGGAGAGGCAGCGCTAGGAGAAGAGATGGAGGTAGAAGTTGATAAGGAGGAGGAGGTCCGTGCCCGGGAGGAGGAGACGAAGGAAATGTAGGAGGGATATGCCGAGCTGATGGAGGTAGAAGTTGAGATGGAGGAGGAGGCCCTAGCCGAAGAAAGAAAGGTAGGAGGTGAGTGGGAAGAGCTATCCCGGCTGTAGGCGGCGGAGGAAACAGTAGAGATCGAGGTCATCACTCAGGGAGAGAAGACGGAGAAGGTGTGGGTTACCAGAGGTCTTAGCCCAGAGGATCGGGGAAAGATGTTGTAGTGCATCCAGAGGATCGTGGACATCTTCGCTTGGAGCGCGGCAGACATGCCAGGTATCGATGTGGATGTGGCCTGCCACTGTATCAATCTCAACCCAGGAACCCGTCCCATCCTCCAGAAGAGGGGGACCAACCCCGACAAGCTGGAGGAGCCAATCAGAGAGGAGGAGGAGAAGCTCCTCAGAGCAGGGTTGCTATCAGAGATCCAGTATCCAGGTTGGGTCTCCAACGTGGTTATGTTAAAAAAGGGTGATGGTCGATGGAGGATGTGTATTGACTTTTCTCTTTTGAACAAAGCATGCCCTAAAGATTGTTATCCTCTACCTCGAATCGACGCGTTGGTTGACTCAACCGTCAGTTTTTCTGTAATGAGTTTTTTAGATGCTTTTTCAGGTTATCACCAAATAAGGATGCACCCCCCGGACGTCAAAGATGTCTCCTTCATCACGCGAGAGGGGTGCTATTGTTATAGGATGATGCATTTTGGGTTGAAGAATGCAGGGGCAACATATCAAAGGATGATGGACCGAGTCTTTCGGGAGCAGAGGGGAAGGAACTTGGAGGTGTACGTGGACGACCTCATGGTGAAGAGAAAGGATGTGAGCTCTCACCTCCTAGACCTCAAGGAAACCTTTGCCACTATGCGCAAGTTTAATATGAGGTTGAACCCCTTGAAATGTGTCTTTGGGGCCAGCAGAGGGAAGTTCGTGGGTCACCTCCTTACCCCGGCGGGGGTGGAGCCCAACCCAGATAAGGTAAAAGCCATAATGGAGTTGGAGTTGCCAAGGAATGCCAAGGAAGTCCAACGCTTAACAGGGAAGCTTGCGGGGTTGAGTAGGTTTCTATCCCGGGAAGGGGAGAAATGCTCGCCCTTCTTCAAAGTGTTGCGAGGCAACCAAAAGTTTGAATGGGCAAAAGAGTGCGAGGAAGCTTTTCAAGCCTTAAAAAGTCAACCCACCAAGGCTCTGCTTCTCCAAGGACCCAAGGAGGGGGAAGGCCTAGCTTTGTACTTCAGAGTCGGGGCGGAGGCCGTGAGCTCCGTCTTGGTCCAGGAGAAGGGTAAGAAGCAACTGCCCATCTACTATGTGAGTAAGGTCCTGAAGAAGGCGGAGCTTCGGTACTCGATTCTTGAGAAGTTAGTGTTCGCCTTGGTTGTTTCGGCCAGGAAGCTCAGGCCATACTTCCAAGAACATTCGATTCAAGTAGTGACCGACCACCCTCTCCGAAAATTCTTTGAGGGGGGTAGAACATTCGGGGAGGCTCGCAAAGTGGTCAGTGGAGCTGAGCGAGTTTGACATCGCTTTTGTCCCTCGGCTATCGATGAAGGCCCAGGCAGTGGCAGATTTCCTGACAGATTATGTTGTTGAGGTGGAAGAGGAGTGAGCCCCACGACACGTCCCCTGGAAGCTATTAGTGGATGGGGCTTCAGGAAGAAACTCCCTGGGAAGAGGGGTTGTATTGGAGAGCCCCCATGGGACAAAGATAGAGCAAGCTGTAATGATATATTTTCCCATCACTAATAACCAGACGGAGCACGAAGCAGTGATCGTTGGCTTACGTCTGGCCCAGGAGCTAGGGGTTGATGACGTAGAGGTGCTCATAGATTCGATTGTAATAGCATCGCAGGTCAAGGGTGAGTTCGAGGCAAGGGAGCCCACACTCATGAGGTACTTAGCCAAGCTGAGGGCCTCATCAAGACGTTCAGGACTTTCTCCATCCAGCACGTACCGGGGGAAGAAAGTGCCCTAGCAGATCGGTTGACCAAGTCTGGTCCTCGGGCCAGAGGAACCCTGACGAACCTGTTCAGCCCGTCCATTGAGGAAGGTGAATTGATGTAGATAGAGTTGCGTCCCTCGTGGAGGGATCCCTTTGTAACCTTCCTAACAACAGGCAAGTTTCCGGAGGAGGTCCAGGATCAAAGACGCTTTAGGCACAAGTCGGCCTACTACATGCTGCACGAAGGGGACTTGTACCGAAAGTCCCTCTCTAGACTCTTGGCACGATGTGTATCTGAAGAGGAAGTCCCAAAGGTCCTGGAGTAGGTTCATTCTGGCGAGTGTGGCAGTCACTCGGATATCAGGATGTTGGAGTCGAGGGTAATGAGGCAAGGATATTTCTGGCCAACCCTGAGCAAAGATGTGGCAGAGTTCACCAAAAAATATCAGAAGTGACAGCTTTTTTCACCACTTCAACTATTGCCGGCTTAGAGGCTAAGGAGCATCACGGCACCATGACCCTTTGCAATTTGGGGGATGGACTTGGTAGGACATTTCCCCCAGGCAAGCGGGCAGAGGAGGTTCCTCCTGGTCATGATCGATTACTTCTCAAAGTGGTTGGAGGTCAGGGCGTTGGCCAAGGTGACCTCCCAGGTAATCCGTAACTTTATATGGAGAGAGATCATCTGTCGACATGGGCTCCCACAAGCCATAGTCACAGATAATGGGCCATAATTCGCTAGTGAAGAATTCGTTAGCTTCTGTAGTCAACTGTGGATAGATCTCAGGTTCGCGTCTGTCCACCATTCCATGAGTAATGGGCAGGTGGAGGCGGCGAACAAGATCATAGTGAATTTGCTGAAAAAGAAGGTGGAAAACCTGAAAAGGAACTGGGTGGAGCAGCTCCCCTCAGTCCTATGGGCCCTGAGAACTACACCCAACACCGCCACTGGAGAGACACCCTTCAAACTCTCTCATGGTAGTGAGGTCGTCCTTCCCATAGAATTTGAGGTCAAGACGCCACGGGTAGTGGCCGCATGAGGAGGTGACGAAGAGTGGAGAGTGGAGAATGAAGGGGAACTGTGGCTCTCTTTAAACTTGGTTGAAGAGCTCCGAGACCCGGCCGTTATTCGATAAGAGGAAGTCAAGCGCCGGATGACAAAATACTTTGACAAACATATTAGGGTCAAGCAGTTCACGAAGGGGGACTTTGTCTTAAAAAAGGTCGATGGGAACGGAAGGTCAGCCGCGGTTGTGAAGCTCAATCCCAATTGGGAGGGCCCCTATGTCATTGAAGTGGCCCTGAAATCAGGGGGATATCACCTCCAAAATGTGGATCGTGAGTACATAGGTTACACATGGAGTGGTGATGACCTGAAGCATTTTTACCCTTGAATTCAAACAATAAAAATATTTGCTCTTAAATTTATTCTTCTTCTATGAATTGTTGGTGTCAACTTTTAAGATAATGATGTTTGATATGTGATAGCCCCGAGCAAACCCGCTGACCAGGCTCTCACCTAGCTGGCAGGGTCGTAGGCTTACTCGGTGGCATGAAAGTGTAAGACCCCCCTCCCCTTACCTGGGAGGGTTACCCGGGTCTTATGCCCAGAACTGTCGCCTTACGGATGACACCAACTCATGGGTTAGTTGCCACCGCAAGAAGCCGATCCTGCCGGCTAGTACGATCATTCAACCAATTGGCCAACAGAGTATAGAATATTTAAAAATTGAAAGACAGTCCACATCACAGATTTATTTATACAAATTTATATAAACAAAATGAATAGTCCAGCATGAGTACAAAAGAGAGAAAGGGCTTAAGTCCGATACATATCCAAATGAATAAAAGTAGTACAACAGTCTCTCTCTCACTACATCTCTAATGCGGAAGATACAAACTAACAACTCTCATCAACACCTGTCTCGTAGTGGAAGTAATGCGCGACACCTGCTCCTCCTTTCCTGTCATCTCGTCTGACGGTCGTGGTGCTGCTCCTGCTCCTCACTCCTAAAATGATACGGTCCACCGACCGTTAGTCAAAAAGACTAAGCCAAGTTCCCCAACCCTTCCCCCAGTGACCCTTAGGCACCGGGCGGGAGGAAGAAGCGGAGGACAAGCAAGGGGTAATCAAGAAGGTAAGCAGGTGACAAGTAATCTACGCTAACAAGTGTATATCCATATAAATTCTATGCTAGCAGTATAAGCAAGTAAACAGAGTAAGTAGTATCGCAGCAGTAAAAAGAGTAAGTTAAGTAAAGCAGTGCGACGCAAGTAAAGTAGACAAGTACGCAAGAAATCATCACAAGAGTACCTTAACTTATATGAATGCCCATACAAACTTATAAGTTAAGATTTCCATGTTGTAACTTATCATATAAAAGAGCCCATACTAATTTATATGATAAGTTTATGCAATTACAACTAGGGTTTATGTATGATATGATATGCATGTTTATTTATGATTCATACAAGTGCAACGCACGCACACGACTCTGTGATCACAGACCTTTAGTTCCCACTTTTCGGAGTTAGCTAAACTCTCAGGTACTACCGTTGTGGCTACGGTAGCGGTAGAGCGGGCATCTCCACCACTAGGAGGGTATACACACTACCAGGCCTAGACCTCCTCATACACCTCTGTACACATCCTAGGTGCACTCTAGAGTCTACGTACTCTTTGCTGGCAACTACAGTCTTAAAGGCCGGGTGTGCGTCATTTTGGGAATCATCCTCCAGACCGCAGTATAAATAACCTACTGGCCCCTCAACCTCACATCCGCCTAAGTCAACGTACTGCCGTCGGTGTGACGATCGGCCCGTACCGAAGACCGGCCACTAAATGTTTCTATGCACATGCAATTTGTCTCAACCCAAGCCTCCAGCTCGCAGGACTAACCTGTCCTGAATATAACTATCTCTCGAGCCTCCAGCTCGCAGGACTAACATGTCCTGAATAAAACTATCTCTCGAGCCTCCAGCTCGCAGGACTAACCTGTCCTGAATAAAACTATCTCTCGAGCCTCCAGCTCGCAGGACTAACCTGTCCTGATATACAATCTCCCATCCCCAACTCGGGATGAAGTCTACTATGTTTCTTAATTCACCTAATTAGACTACTCTTGTCTAATTATTGGTTATTTAGTAGCTTACGGTGAATATTCCTGGACTTCCCAAGGGCTACCCGGTGAAGGACTCACAAGGTACTAGGGTATATGATGGGATGATGCCCACCCCTTTCCAGGATAATTATTATAGGTGACTACCCTCGTCTAATATCCGCTTTCTTATTACTCTTTATAACTTAGGTGTTTTCATACCTAATACGTCACTTCACTCCTAAGCAACCGTTCTCTTGAATGGTGCTCAACTCCGGTAATTCTTCATCTACTAGGTGATATAAACTCATATTCTATTGTAATCCAAATTTCACTGATTTCCTATGTGATCTTGCTGTCCTAATCGTCATATTGAATTTTCACTATTCGCAGACCATGGCATATCACTAACTTTGATTCGTATGACGAATTTTTGATCAAAACACTTCCAAATGACTTTTAATTTTTATCATATATTCATAGTGAGCATAATAATGGATGATCAGAGTCTAAGCATGATTCATGTAGTTTTGACCTCTGTAAAAATTCATTAATCAATTTTCCTCAACTAAATTGGGAGGGAGGTATCATGCTAGTGAATTCAAATTTGCTAAATATTCATCCAGGTGTGATATATGACATAATAATGAGATTCCAAAAGTATCATAAATTTCCTGAGATTATATGATCATGATTTCCATTTTTTCCATAAATGAATGAAAGTATAAATTTGCACATCAAGTACAAGATTGTGACTTCTAAAAATTCTGGGAAAATTACAGTGGCACTATTTTAACATGAAATCACCAATTCCAGAAGATTATAATTTTTCAGCATGTATAAACCCACAATTTCTATTTATCATGATTGGGGTGCAAATAGAGATTTACACTACAAGTATCAACTACAGGTCTCAATAAAATCTGAATAAATCACAGAAGTATATTATTGTCCTAATCACATCAATGCCTATGTTTCATAATTTTCTAAGTAATATTTGTCTATAATATTCATTTAATACAAGTGGTGTGCCAATAAGAGTTTACACTACAACCACCACCTACAGGTCTCCATAAAATCTAAATAAATCACAGAAGTACATTATTGACCTAAAAACATCAATGCCTAAGTTTCATATTTTCCCAAGTAATATTTGTCCATAATATTCATTTAATACAAGTGGTGTGCCAATAAGAGTTTACACTACAACCACCACCTACAGGTCTCAATAAAATCTGAATAAATCACAGAAGTACATTATTGACCTAAAATCATCAATGCCTAAGTTTCATATTTTTCCAAGTAATATTTGTCCATAATATTCATTTAATACAAGTGGTGTGCCAATAAGAGTTTACACTACAACCACCACCTACAGGTCTCAATAAAATCTGAATAAATCACAGAAGTACATTATTGACCTAAAAACATCAATGCCTAAGTTTCAGAATTTTCCAAGTAATATTTGTCCATAATATTCATTTAATACAAGTGGTGTGCCAATAAGAGTTTACACTACAACCAAATTCACATTAATCCAATATATGGGATTCTTGATCCCAAAAATCCCAATTTTGCCGGAGGAGGTGTGTTTTGACATAGTAAACAAGCCACCAAAATTTCAGAGGCTAATACCTAGCCATTTCTTCTGAATATCCAAAATAGACATTTGACTATTGGCACACCATTACACTTGTAGATAGAGACATGCAATGAGGATTTACCCCACATGCAGAGATCCAATTGACCTCAAATTTTGGCCATAGCCTACTGATGACTAAATGAAGGTGACACCCAAGTTTGGGGTCATTTGGAGTTGTATAACACTAAATATTTCATTTATTTAGTTTTCTAAGTTTTGAATAAAACTATACAAGAATTGTCTCCAAAAATTCTGATATTTAAACCTAAGCTAGGTGTAAGGCACATGCATGCATGGCCAAAATCTTAGCTTCATCAAAGTCGGCATTTGAGAGTTACACTAATTCAAAGATATGGTTTATGTTTTGACCAGTCTCACAAGAATGGCTGCTGTGGACCCTACAGTGGTCCAAATGACTTGATTCAATTTTAATATGAAAGTAGACATCTGGATCTACATTAGTTGTCTCTGGCAATTTTTCCTAAAAAGGCCTCTAAGGGCCTTAAATTAAGCCCATAAAACCGGATAGAATGTGTGACAGAAATTCAATTTATAATATTAATGAATAGATGGTCTGCGGCTATCCATCACGAGATCTAATCCGACGGCCACGGGATCGTCTTCCCCGATGAGCCAACGGCCCAGATTAGCCGTGCCTGGAGCATTTTGCGGGCGGAATTCCAGCGAGCTCCGGCGGTTTCCGGCGAAATGCCTAAGCCCACACCACCACCCGACCTAGGGCTATCGAATGGCGGTGAGAGCTCGGTCGGAGTAGGCCTCCCGAATGTAGCATTTTTAGGCCAAGAACACTTAAAAAATGAAATGGTGAAATCCCATTTCCTTGACGGTTTTGAAAAGAGAATATGTAGATCTACATCACAGGAGGTTAAGTTGAGGAAAATTTGCCTTATCTGGTGTCTGGGGTCGGGTAGCTCGCCGGAAAACTCTTATCGTGCTCCTCCCCGATTCCATGCCGACCCTCCTTTTTTGAGCCCGAATCCTTCAAGAGATAGAGGGTTTTACTCCTTGGAAGGTCCTGAAGCTGTTAGTGGGCTCAATTGGGGTCGGGGGTGGTCATTTTGTTAGCAGCCATCATGGGTGGCGATTTCAACAAGGGGTACCTCTCCCTCCAGCCACTCACAACACTCCAGCTCATAGGGGAATTAATCCCTGAGCTGGGAGGAGTTGATTAGAGGTGTAAACAATGGCCTAACTCCTCCAATCCTTGGATCACCATCAATGGTGGTCGGCCACTTCAAGGGGGCTCTCTTCTCTCTCTTCCACTTGGCTGTCACCACACTCCATTCCTGCTGGGATTTCATGAGGAAGTTGAGAGGAGGCTTTGGGAAGAGGGGGAGGCATGCCAAGTGGCATCCATTCCATTACTCCCCCTAATTTGTCTCATTCAATCTTGGGGGAAAACCCCACTCTACCCCCTTGCATGTCAATTCCTCCACCAAACTGAGGGCATGCATGGTCAGGTGCTACTGGGCTGCTGGATGGGCTTCATATTGAGGCCTTAGCCCATGGGTTTGGTTTAACTGATCCAAAATTCCAATTTAGCCCAATTTGAGCTATGTTGACTTTAGGGGGTTGACTTGGTCAACTGATGAGTAGGCTGACCCCACATGATGACCATGGGATCCATAGACTCCCTTTGGTGTGATTCATGGCTTGGTGAACTTACTTTGGACACTTTTGACCTATTTAGGTCAACCTAGGCTAAATGGGTCAAATCGTGATTTTGACCCCAAACCCTAGATTTGTCTTGACCCATTGGGTTGTTAGTGACCCCTTGAGCTCCCTAGAGGACCAGGAAGAGTTAGGTGGGATCAATTATTGGGTCATTTTGAGGCTTAGACATCAAGCCTTAAACCTTGAAGTCATTTCGTCTATTTGCACACCAAGGTGCTTTTCACCCTTTTTATCTTGGTTCTAGGGCAAGTCTTGGTCTCTTAGGGCATTGTTATGACCTTGTCATGACAAAGTGCACCTTAGGGGTCTAGTAGTTTTGGGGATGTTACAGAAAGAAAGTTTCAAAAGGAGATTAGCTTCAAACAGACCCGATGACCAGGCTCTCACCTAGCTGGCAGAGTCGTAGGCTCACTCGGTGGCAGGATGAGACAGAAAGAATGTAAAAAATATAGCCCCGAGCAGACCTGCTGACCAGGCTCTCACCTAGATGGCAGGGTCGTAGGCTCACTCGGTGGCAGGAAAGAAAGAAAGTCTCCAAAGGTGATTTCCCCGAGCAGACCCACTGACCAGGCTCTCACCTAGCTGACAGGGTCGTAGGCTCACTCGGTGGTAGGATGAGAAAGAAAGTAGTGAAAAAGATAGCCCCGAGTAGACCCGCTGACCAGGCTCTCACCTAGCTGGCAGGGTTGTAGGCTTACGCAGTGGCAGGAAAGAAAGAAAGTCTCAAAAGTTGATTGGCCCCGAGCAGACCCGCTGACTAGGCTCTCACCTAGCTGGCAGGGCTGTAGGCTCACTCGGTGGAAGGAAAGAAAGAAAGTCTCAAAAGGTGATTGGCCCCGAGTATACCCGCAGACCAGGCTCTCACCTACCTGGCAGGGTCGTAGGCTCACTCGGTGGTAGGAAAGAAAGAAAGTCTCAAAAGGTGATTGGCCCCGAGCAGACCCGCTGACCAGGCTCTCACCTAGCTGGCAAGGCCGTAAACTCACTCAATGGAAGGATGAGAAAGAAAGTTTGTGAAAAAGATAGCTCTGAGCAGACCCGCTGACCAGACTCTCACCTAGCTGGAAGGTTCGTAGGCTAACTCGGTGGCAGGAAAGAAAGAAGGTCTCAAAAGGTGATTGGCCCTGAGCAAACCCGTTGACCAGACTCTCACCTAGTTGGCAAGGCCATAGGCTCACTCGGTGGCAGGAAAGAAAGAAAGTCTCAAAAAGTGATTGGCCCCGAGCAGACCCGCTGACCAGGCTCTCACCTAGCTGGCAGTGTCGTAGGCTCACTCGGTGGAAGGAAAGAAAGAAAGACTCAAAAGGTGAGTGGCCCCGAGCAGACCCGCTGACCAGGCTCTCACCTAACTGGCAGGGTTGTAGGCTCACTCGGTGGAAGGAAAAAAAGAAAGTCTCAAAAGGTGATTGGCCCTGAGCAGACCCGCTGACCAGGCTCTCACCTAGCTGGTAAGGACGTAGGGTCACCAGTGGCAGTATGAGAAAGAAAGTATGTGAAAAAGATAGGCCCAAGTAGACCCGCTGACCAGGCTCTCACCTAGTTGGCAGGGTTGTAGGCTCACTCGGTAGTTGGAAAGAAAGGAAGTCTCAAAAGGTGATTGGCCCCGAGCAGACCCGCTGACCAGACTCTCACCTAGCTGGCAGGGTCGTTGGCTCACTCGGTGGGAGAAAAGAAAGAAAGTCTCAAAAGGTGATTGGCCCGGAGCAGACCCGCTGACCAGGCTCTCACCTAGCTAGCAGTCACTCGGTGGCAGGAAAGAAAGAAAGTCTCAAAAGGTGATTGGCCCCGATCAGACCCGCTGACCAGGCTCTCACCTAGCTGGCAGGGCCGTAGATTCACACGGTGGCAGGTTAGGAAAGTAAGAAAGTCTCAAAAGGTGACTGGCCCTGAGCAGACCCGTTGACCAGGCTCTCACCTAGCTGGCAGGTTCGTAGGCTAACTCGGTGGCAGGATGAGAAAGAAAATATGTGAAAAAGATAACCCCGAGTAGACCCGCTGACCAGACTCTCACCAAGCTGACAGGGTTGTAGGCTCACTCGGTGGTAGGAAAGAAAGAAAGTCTCAAAAGATGATTGGCCCTGAGCAGACCCGCTGACCAGGCTCTCACCTAGCTGGCAGGGTCGTAGGTTCACGGTGGCAAGAAAGAAAGAAAGTATCTAAAGGTGATTGGCCTCGAGCAGACCCACTGACCAGGCTCTCACCTAGATGGCAGGGTCGTTGGCTCACTCGGTGTCAGGATGAGATAGAAAGTACGTGAAAATTATAGCCCTTAGCTGGATCAGGTTAGGTTGATCTCACGGAGAGGCTGGCAGGGAGGAGCGAGAAGTTAATCTCAGGGAGGTCCCACACAGGGAGCGAGAAGTTAATCACCAGGACCCTCTTAGATACTAGGGTCGGTGGATCACTTAGAGTGGAGAGGAAACGTAGGACTCTCCCCGCAGATGTTCGCTGAACTGTGCGACGCGAGGTCCCCCACAGGGCAGGGTTCCGCTCGCAAGGCCTAGGCAACGCAGCCTGGCGGCATATACGGATGGGCGAGCCTGGAGTCCACAGATTCAAATGCACAGCCGGAACAATTGAGATAAATGGACCATGTCAAAGAATGGCGCACGCGATGTGGTGTAGGTGAAGCTCCTCTCGCGACATCTCAGGATAGGCGAGCCCGGGGTTCGCGGAAGTAACCGAGGTAAGAAAGCCAAGCCCGGAGCGCGCGCTTAGCTGGTACCAATGTGTGAAAGGTGTGCGAGTACTAACGTGTGAAAGGAGCGCGAGCACGCTACGGCGAGGCGAATGTAAATGACAAAAACACAGAAAAAGTGTTAAGTAAAATTTTCTTTTCATTTCATCAAAATATATTCTATTACAAAGGTCGCGGCGATCTCGCACCAGCCAAAAAATCAAAATACAGCAGTATTGAAATATGCAGGCCCTAGGGGTGGTCTTCGGATCCCTCGCTTTCGCCACCAGGAGAAGCGTCGACGTCCGATTCAGGCAGTGGTAATCCGGAACCACCTCCTTGACGGTGAGCCGCGCGACAACGGCGGTCAAAAAGTCTGCTGCTCACAGGGTCTGAAAGATGTGCTTCTCCATCGCGATCGAATTCTTCTTCATCATCTCCTCCAGCTCACGATGTGAATACGACTGGGTATTGCCGCTGCGAGGAGGCGGAGGGAGGATGGTCCGGGTCAGTTTGCTGTTTTGGGCCATTAGCCTGATGGCTTCCTTCTCCAAGTCGGAGGAGAGGGACAGGAGCTGATTGGCGGACTCGACATCCCGCGAGGGGGAAGGTGAGTTAGTCAAGAAGAGGGGCAGTAGTGAAGGTAGGTGAGTTCTCCAACAACTTACCATCCCACCCTATAGGCTGGCAAGGAGGTCGTCGGAGATGTTCATCTTCTCCTTCAAGTTTGCGACCTCGTCCGTAGAAGCCTTGAGCTCGCGTTTAAGCTCCTCGGAATGCCGCTCGATCTGGAGGCAGCGCCGACCCGCCATGTGCATGAACTCCAGGGCGTGGAGTTGGGCTCGTGTGCTCTCTTGGACGAGCGACCGGGTCGTCTCGACATTGAAGACTGCGGCGCCCTCCCGGCCATAAATCCCTAAGGAGAAGGCGAAGTCCTGGCCACTGGAGGTCTCCTGCTCCCGCTAGGAGGGGAGAAGGGTTGACACGGAGGCCCTGTTGACCTACGGATCCCAGCGCAGAAGGGGCTCGCCGGCCTCATCTTTGTGCTTCTCGCCGAGACCAAAGTACTGATGGCCCGCCGGCGCAGGCAAGCCCGAACTGTCGGCGGCCTCTCCAGCGCCCTCACCGGTTTCCTTGTCTGCAAGCTGGCTCGCCGAGGGGCTCTCTCCCGGCCAGTCCCCGAGGACCTGTTTTCCCTTAGAAAGGGTTGAGGACTTCTTCTTCTTCTTCGGTGCCGACTGCGAGGAAGGTGTCCCGCGGCTCGCGAGTTTGGGTTGTTTCTTGCAAGAGGGCGCGAAAGTACTGGGCAGGTCCCGGAAGGCGACTACGGACACGTTGGCGATTACGAGACCAGGGGGGATCACCCTGGCACTCGCGTAAGGGGGGTGGATTGGAAGGTCCCGCTCTCCTGCGATTTACCCATAGCAGCTAGGGGTTAGTTAACGGAGTAAGGGGGCATAATGTAAAGAAAGGGGCGAGCGCGAATAGAACCTGCCCCAGGTAGCATGAGGAGTAGCGAGTCGACGTTTCTCCGAAGATGCGCGACCTCGAAGTTCTTCCCCACGAAGAACTTGAAGAGCTCGGCCTCATGACCACTGAGGGTAGGAGGGCGGTAGGTCGCCTCATCATACTGGATAGGCGAGAAGGGGACGTTGCCGAAGTGCCCCTTGACGAATACAAACTTTTGGAGCCAATGATGGCTCTTGTTGACCGTATCGCTAACCTTGGCGTGTTGGCTCGAGAAGTATGCGGCCCCATCCTTGTACGCCCGGAAAGAGAACAGCTTGTGAAAGACCGGCAGGCTGAACTCGATTCGCTCTTCCCTCAGGTAGCAGGCGAAGGCGACTATGACAACGATAGATTTGGGGGTCAGTTGACTCGGTATCACACAAAAGTACTTGAGCACCTGGCGAACCTCCGGCCACAGGGGTAGCCACAGGCCGACATCAAAGTGGGCTGCCGAGATGGCGAGCTCGTCAGACGAGAGTTCATTGATGGCCTTTGTCTTCATCGGATGGGGGGCGGTGTATCCAGGCGAAATATATTGAGTTACAACGGCAAGGTATTCACTCTCAGAGAGCGAGCAGCAGAAGGAGTGGTCAGAAAAAGTCCAAGCGCACTTGGCTCGGCCCTCAGCATCACCACCGTCGCCACCCATCTAGTAAACGGTGGGCGAGAATTGAAGAAGCGAGCGCGAGTACGAGAAGAGAGGTGCAAGTTCTCGAGAGCGAAGGAAGCAGAGGACTAAAGGATAAATGCGGTAGTTGGGGGTAGGGACGGGACCTATTTATAAGAAAATAAAGGCGGCGGGAAGGAATCAAAGCGTCGGGTGTGCGGTTAACACTTTCATATGCCTCGATCCTTGAGTCGGCCCTTCCTCCTCACCCACTCGCAATAATGAAGCAAAGCAAGCGCATTGAAGGCGACGCGAGCACGCGACATGCGAGGTTAATCCAATGCAAATAGTGCGGGCAAGAAATATCAAAATTAGCAATAATAACTGGATTGTTTGCGGGGTTGTTCACGAAAGTTTTTTAGATACAAATTACATTTCCAGAGGTCGTCAAGCGGGTGCGAGCACGAGCGGGATTAGTACTGGATCCATCTCCATCTACCTCGGCCTCGCACCCCCGAGCTCGACGGCACGCGAGGATAATGGTAAGTGCGGACGGCACAGAGCTCGCGCTGCAGCAAGTACACCTGATCCTCCGCCCACGAAAGGTGCACCCCCCGGGAGGTGACCTCGCTGCGAGTTTCCAGCTGCAGCTCGGCAAGAAGCTGCGCGTAGTCATCCTCGAGGGCGGCGAGCCGGTCCTTGGAGGACGTCCTGTCCTCCCGCGCTTGGTTGTAGAGGTCCAGTAGCATGAGGTCGTACTTCCGGAGCACCTCGGTTATCCGCCTCTTCAACACCCCAGGATCTCGTGGATCACCCAATAAGTCGGCGATCTTGTCCGGCGGAGGCGGTGGCGAGAGCTCTTCCTCCCCAAAGTCAAGGTTGACATGGGAGATCTCATGGGTACCTACAGGAAAGTATGTCAGTCTAGCGAAGGCGAGGTATAAATGATCGCTAAGGAGCTCACCAACCTGGCATGGGTATAATCCCCTAGCCGGGGGGATGGCGTGAGGAGCTCGGCTGCCCCTGCAAGGCCTCGGTGTAAGTGAACGTGACAGACTTCCCCGGGCCAAGGGGGTGCGGCGCGCTGCTGGCGATCCGGAGGGTGGAGGGAAGCGAGCGGTCAGGGCCCTTTTCGCCTGGAAGACCAGATCCTTGGATCGTGATATCCACAGCCGGTAAGGCCGACGGCCCCGGTTGAGAGGTTCGTCTTCCGGGTGTCGCGAGGAGGGTGGCTGCAAGAGGCGACAGCAGAGGAAAGTCAATGACCAAGGAAATCCAGATAGCTGGGAGAAAGGCAAGTAGCTCACCAGACCGTGGCGAGGATTTGTGCAGGGCTGCAAGGCCTGTGTCCATAGCGGCAGTACCGACCCTCCCGGGGGATTGAGGGAGAGCGTCTGACAGGTCCTCACCCGCAACTTCTTCCTCGATAAGCGCGTTCTGCGGGCGAGAAAGAATTATTTTAACCTGTTTTGTGGGAAATCATGACCATCATCTCATGTACCTGTTGGGCAAGCCCGGTGTCGGGAGACGGATCTGGGAGAGAGGATCCACCTTTTCCCGAGTGGCGCTTGACCGTCTTCGCCTTTTTGGGCTTTGGGGGGGCAACAAGGGTCCGTCGGGCGAGCCACGGAGCAAGCTCGATGGTGAACGACCATCTGCTCTCCCTCGCAGCATCTAGGCGAGCTTGGGCTTCTTCCGAAAGAGGCATTTTGTGGCTACAGTAGTCGACGACGAAAGAAAGTGAAGGGGCTGAGGGGTTCCCCATTGCCTACGACTGGTGGTATTTATAGCGATGGGGATGGGACCCACCAAAAGATTCCTGCCAGGTCAGCAGCCGACCGGCGAACACCAGGGGCTGGACTTTTCTTTACGAGCTTAGGATAATTTTGCAAAGAGCATGGATTATGTACAACCCTGTGTTCGCCGAAGGGTAAATTGGGACTCGGATATAGGCGAAACATGCGGGCGAGACGAGCGGAAGCTCACCGCCTTGATGAGCAGGTCGCATGGGCGAAGTGAGCGGGTGCTCGCCGCCTCGCGAGGAGCAGACCAGGAGCGGACTCGCGCTCGCCTAGGAAGCTCGCATGGGAGGGGCCCGAGCACCGACTCCGTCAACTCCCGGGTTTTTGGTGCAATATGCTATTTATATTTATTCAGGCATGTCTGCCTATAGCCATCTCAAACAGCGAAGTTTGGGTGTTGACAGACCATTTTGGGGTGCATTTAACAAAACCAAAAGACGGAATTGCGTTATTGGCAGACCTTGTGGAGAAAACTATAAATAGACCCTTAAGGGCACCTTTGGAGGAGAACAGATCTTTTGGATTCTTCCTCCTCTGGTTCATCTCTGGTTGGCTTCCACTGCCCTCCAAGGTGTCCGGTTCAGCACTAGTTAGGGAGGGGAAGCTCTCTAAGATCTTCCGGGTGTGTGGTGGGACCTCTCCACTGCAGCTTTGGGTTTGTTCTTACTTCTTAGCCACTAGCCGAGAGTTTTTGTGAGAGATAAGTAAGTGCAGGCAACAACCCCATGTGGGTCCGAACTCCTCTAGAGACCGGTTGATGGTTTCAATACCCGGGTTATCTCCATCTTGAAATCGCCTTCATGCAACCCCAGCTGGAGGGCAAGTTGCAGAGTATTCCCGGACACCTCCTAGACTGCCAGGACTTATTCTTGGAAACGATCGACCTGCGGCCCTTGCCTGACAAGGAAAAGAGCCTCTTGGCCCTTCTTCCTCTTCTTTCAGGTAGCAAAGCGGAGCATAAACCCTCTGCGCAAATCTTCAAAACTTTAGATAGAGCCGAATGGCAGCTGGTGAAACCAATCCCTGGTCTTCCCCTTGAAAGAGATGGCAAATAGTCTGCACTTGAAGACGTCTATCATCCTCCGAATCGAGATGACATCCTCGAACCACTACAGATGCTGGACGGGATCGTATTTTCTTGAGTAGTAGCTCATCACTGGCTCTTTAAACCCCTATGGCACCGGGGCAGACATGATCAACTAGTAGAACGGATTCGCTGGGGCAACCTGGCGAGCAGGATGAACTCGTTCGAGCTCGCTTACTGAGTAGCGGGTTCCTGGCGGGCTCGCGAAAAGAACTCATGCGTGCAGAGTGTGATCCTCCTCCTCTTGGAGGACCTCCATGTAGGATCATCTACTCTGGCCCGCCTCGCCTGACGAGATGAAGACTGGTGGGGAATGCTACGCCGCCTCACCGAGATGATCGACGACCGAGCAGGGCTTGCAGCGTGTCTTCCATGGACCTTCTAAACACCGCGAAATCACTCCTCGTGACGATCTCTCTTGACGGGTGCAAGTTGTCTTGGTCATCACTATGATCTCCATGTCCAATCATGGTGTCGTCGCGTGAGGTTTTCTTCACAAGCTACGGTCCATGCTAACCACACCAAAATGTTCAAACCCGGATACCGTTTCAACGAAGTACGGACCAAGAGGGGTAGATTGAGTTACTTAACCCACAGTCGGGCACTTGTGACTGAATATTTTGAGCCTAGGTCTGACCCTCACCAATGGTGGATTGGAAAGCCTACACATGGACCCGCAAGCTGCAGCGAGGAGGTCTCGCCACACACCCGGTAATTCTCTTGACTTCCCCTCCCAAAACCAAGTACTGAGCTCGGCACCTCGGACGACACAGAGAAGAAACTCGAAAGGTGATAGCTCTATGAGGCCGTGTCTGCCTTCTCCGAGGTGATATGAAGTCCTATTTATAGGCATAACATATCGAGGGTAAATAGGTATTTAGTGGTCTACGGGTAGCGACCTCCGCCTTAACCAAAATGCTATTCTGAAACCCGGATGGTCTGTGGATAGCGGCCTCCGCCTTAACGACAATACTATTCCCAGACTCAGGCGGCCAGTTGATAACCATTATGACATTCATATAGGTTGTTACTTACGAGTCTAGACGACCCTCCTGAGAGTTGGACCGGCTCGGACTTGCCTCGCCTGCTCGGCGGCGAGTACGCTACGCTACCCGAACTCGCCCCTTAGGACGCGGGTTGAGCCCGCTCTCGTGTGATGGCGAGTTCGGTCATCTGGTCGGGCTCACCCATCGGACACCGGGGTTAGACCTGCCTTGACTATGGTTTACGGGGGCGAACCTTCCTTGTGCTCGCTGAATACGGGTTGTACATTCACCACCGTGCCAAACGAGCTCTAAACTACAACGTGACGTGAAGAGACAAGGAGAGCAATAACCGCAATTTTAATGGAAGTTTTATTTGTAATTATCATACATGTCAAAATTATTATTCTCTAATGCGCAAATATGTACTTGGAGATGAGATATTGAAAAATGGGTTTTGAATTAATGATTAAGGCGGTGGAAAAATCATAAGGCCGTTTTTCGGTTGGATGTAATTGGGGCTTCGAAATTAGAATTGAATCCCCAATTCTAATGAAAATAGGCCTCCAATTCTAATTTCAAGACCTCAATTTTGTCTAAACGAACGGATTCTAAGGAAGCTTAAGGTGCAAAATTTAAGATTTTGTCTCGAAAATAGATGTTGCTAGGATTTTGGACCAACAAAGGGGAATTAGACAAAATTATGCTCAAATTTGAACCAAGGACGGAAAAAATACCTAAAAGGTGCATCTCATTTGATAACAACAGAGTTCGAACGAAAAGCGACGAAATTAATATTGTAGAGAAATTCGTCTAGAATGTCAAAATTTTGGCCCACAATAGGTGGTTTCAAAAATTTCGCAGCGGCGGGCACTGTGCCACATGGAGCACTATTGTAACGTGGGTAGCGGAGCTGCTCCACGCGCCACATGGTGCCTGATGACCCATGTTTTCAAGTTTTTTGCATTTTCTAGTTCTAGATATCCGATTACGAAAATTTAGGAAGCTTTGAAAAATTGTTATAAATGCGGATCTAATGGTCATTTCAAATCTGTTTTTTTACTCTAAATTCAAGAATTTGTACTTGTCTCATTAGCATGACTTATCAGATCAGGGTGTGGCAATGTGGATTAATCCAACCGAAAACATCGTCAAGTGGGGTCATTTCAATGGATGCATGATGTTCGGTGTAGTAATAATACTTGGCCTAGGACAACAATGTCTGACATTAGTTGGGCTATCATGAGTGAATACTCACAAATATCATTGGAGTTCGCGATTCGTTTTCTCAATTTGTCCAGCCATTTGTATATGATATACGAAGTTGAATAATAACGTAGTGCCTTCTAATCTAAACAACTCTCTCCAAAATTTCTTTGAAATAAACTATCCTTATCAAAGGTAAAATTGCATTGTATGTCATGAAGCTTGCCTACATCTGGCCGCCATTGTGCAGGTAAGGCTATGAAGTGGGCTGACTTTAAGAGGGGATTTAACATGAAAAATATGCATTCAACTTTTGAATAATTTGGTATGTAACAAATCCATGGCAATATCTGTACACACTTAATGAGTTTTCTGTACTTGTCATTTTCTTTAGGATTTACGTTTATGAATTATGAAGATACTTCTTTGTATGCAAACTCATGATTTCTTCCCCCATTGAGATGGGATTAATTGTTGTTTTGGCAGGGGAATCCATAGTCATCTGAATATTGCAATGTTTTTTTTTATATTCTTAAAACTTAAATAGTTAAACTATGCATTTGGACTAGTTTTATATCTCCAATGGACTAGATTATGTAATGGGCATTATCTGCCTCTCCTTACCTCTAAAGTCTAAAGGCTGAATTTTTTGAAGTGTGCTCATGTTTTTTAACTGATTGCATAATTTTTTATGATATAGCAACAAACAAAATCTGTAATATTTTTAACTGATAATGATAAGTATGTTAAAATTTATTATGGCCGGCGACATCAAAATCATAGTTCCGCCACTAGATATTATGATAGGTGAAATAATTTTGAGTTGTGTAAATCTGTAATTTAGGGTACGCTGCTCGCACGAAGCCTTCGTGCGGGACCTTTTTTTCTTACAAAATTGTAGTCGTAACGTAATTATGACTGTATTTTAGACGTACTTTACCGCCAAAATAGAGTTGTAAAATAGCAAAAGAAAACACACATTCGTTACGACTGTATTTTTTAACAGGTTTCTTGAGTCCTGCCCCTTTGCTTTGCAGTCAGCACTTGACAGTTAGCAGTCGACACATATTTTTCAATTGCAACTGCAATTAGATTGTATTTTCTCATGCCCTTAAGCGCAATCCTCATTTTCTTTAAGATTTAGGTTTATGAATTATGAAGATACTTCTTTGTGTGGAAACTCATGATTTCTTCCCCCATTGAGATGGGATTAATTGTTGTTTTGGCAGGGGAATCCATAGTCATCTGAATATTGCAATGTTTTTTTTATATTCTTAAAACTTAAATTGTTAAACTATGCATTTGGACTAGTTTTATATCTCCAATGGACTAGATTTTGTAATGGGCATTATTGCTTCTCCTTATCTCTAAAGGTTGCATTTTTTGAAGTGAGCTCATGTTTTTTAACTGATTGCATAATTTTTTATGATAAGTGGTGATTTTACATTGCAAAAATAGCAAAAAAAATCTGTAATATTTTTAACAATAATATGTATGTTAAAATTTATTGTGACCGGCGACACCAAAATCCTTATTCCGCGGTTCCGCCACTAGATATTATGATAGGTGAAATACTTTTGAGCAGTGTAAATCTATTCCGTGGGTCATCGGTGGGAAATTTTGGAAAGCTTAACATAAGAATTAATTATGGAACGGTCTTGATAATTTGATCGAGATATAGTACAAATGTTGGGAATGGGTTGAGGTACAGTGTGCTTGTTTGACGAAATTTTTTGGATCATGATTCGGACGGAAAATACCGTCCGGGAATAAATAGGGCCGTGCCCACACTTTTTTTCGCCTCAGTTTCGAAATTTGAAACCTGCTCTCCGGAAAATCGAACTCCTCTCTTCCACCTCCAGGTCTAGGTCGACAATACCGGGAAAACTTGTTTCCGGCACTCTTTGGGGGTCTAAAGTCTCCCGGACTTCCCGTCGGCGAGGCCACTTCGTGCTTCCGAGTTCTTACAAGGGTTCTACTTGCGGTAGGGGTAAGCATTTCTCCCCTCTGTGCTATAGTTTAGGTTTTCCCTCTTCCGATAACCTGCAAAAGCGTATACATTTTTCAGATTTTTGTTGTTGGTGCGCTGCTTTAGGTTACGGTTACTCTCTATATAAATTAGTAGTAATTTCATTTTTTTTTTGTAGTTCTTAGCATTATTTCAGTCGGTTCCTTCAGTCGGTTGAATGTTTGGTTTATTGGTTGGAATGTTGAACATGACTCTTAAATATCTTTATTTTTCTTGTAAGCATTTGTCGGTTCTAATTTTATTTATCATGTTGTGATCATTTTTCCGGCCGGATTACTCTTGTGTAGTTCTTTTTGGTGTAAGCATATGACGAAGTACTCCTGTGTAGTTCTTAGCATTTGTCGGTTTTAATGCAGATGAAAGGTTATTCCCCTGGAACGTATTTGAACACACGTTGCGTTGTCTCCACCTTCAAGAGGCAAGCTGAACCTTTGTCGGCCGTCATTTCTGATCAAGCCAAACAGTTACTCATTAACGCTTCAGTTTTTCACTTTTTCTCACTACCTGATTTACCACAGAATGTCCCTCTATTATATCGTTTGATCAGACTTTATATGCCTGATAAAAATGCATTCTTGTTAGGGAAATATTATTTAAAATGAGTGTCAACGAGGTGGCTTTAATACTCAGTCTTCCAAATAGTGGAGAGAATTTCAATTTTAGAAGATCTCCAGCCTCAAAAATTACACAAGCAGATCTTGTGGAGCAGCTTAATACATTAGCCAATACAGATGCAGTTTCATATGGAGATGATATGGAGAGAGTAGATGCTCTTGTAAAGTACGTCCTTATCCGGTTTTTATTTCCCCTAAAGTTTCTTAGAAACCCAATGTGCCTTAAAGATTTTAGAGGTTTGGACGAGTTCCAAATATTTAACTGACCTAAAGCAATCCACACATTTCTACATAAGCAGTTCGAGTCACTGTATAATCTCAGCTGCATTAGGAATGAACCAGCCAACCTGGGTTACCTCGAAGGGTGCTCTATAGTTCTTGTGGTAAGGGATTAACATGTATATTTTTTTTCTATTTTTTTAAAATTATCATCAACTTTTTTGTTACTAAATGTTACATTTTAGGTTTGGTTCTTCGAACACGGTAATATTCAGGTTCCAGTCGATAAGCTAAGTCGATCACGATTGTGTTGATGGGCTTGCAAAGGTGGTTTCAGTTCGAAGTTTTGTTCTCAATTATCCGAGAAATTGCTCAAAAAAAATCAAGTAAGTATTTAGTGATGTTTAAAGTACATTAATTTTGTCATATTGTTGATTACTAATATCTTATGTACAGGTAAGGACTACCTTTACTAACCTAACCTACGAGGAGCAACAGATTCTTGGTCCCGAGGACTCAGAGTTATCTTTTGAGGAGGTACTGAAAGTAAAGTTGAAGAAGAAGAAGAAGGTGATTGATCAGTCAGTTGATATGGAGAAAGTTCTGAGATTGAAGGAGAAGGCTAAGAAAGAGAAGGAAAAGAGAAAGAAGGAGAAGGAATTAAATTTTTTTATCAAAAACGTCTTAACCTTTTGGAGGAAAAATTAGTTACAGAAATTAGTGGTGTGCAAAGCTACTGCAAGGAGAGACTCGATTCTCTTTTTACCCATATTCAAAGCATGTCGCAAGCTCATGAACACAATCCATCCGCCGCCACACCAACAACAAAGATTCATTTTTTGAAGTAGCATATAGATGTTTGTAATAGCCAGTCTACCCCAGATTCCAAGGGTAAAAAGCGTCATGTTAAGGTGTATGTATCTATGGGAAGACAATCTGAAAATGAGATTCAGTTCCAAGGAAGATCATATCTTGCAGCTGCTACAAGAGAACTTGTAGACTCTACGTTGAGTCGTTTTGCCCCGGGGTAATTTAATTACTTTATTTTCAAAATAAATCCTTGTTCAAATTGTCTTAGTAGGATTTAAATTTGAAATTTTAATGTGATGCAGTGATAATATATTTGAGAGTGACAACACTGCTATGAAAATATCGGAGATGGAAGATCTATTACGGGACAGATGGCTCATGGATACTCACTTGGATGCTTTCGTCGTTCTTCTAAACCACCGTAGGAGTGCATCCCTTGAATCTTGGAAAACATTTCTCTACGTGTCACCTAACCATGCGGTAACAATTGTACATGTTAATTTTATAAGAGCTGTAAAGTTAATTTCTATGTTATGTTAATTTATAAGAGCTAACCTAACCATGGGGTATATATTTTTTGTGTCACCTAACCATGCGGTATAAATTTTTTGTTCGATACATGCAGTATTATAAGAGCTGTAAAGTGTCTTTTCACCGTTTGTTATCTCACTTCACACCTTCCAATGTCCAAGCTAATGAATTGATTCTGATGTCTGTGAATGTGCAAAGTCACTGGACATTATTAATATGCAATCTAAGACAGCATAGTTGGTACTTTTATGACTCATTGCCCAACAAAATGCACAGGGTCACATTACCTTCGTTGGTATGTTCAGTTCGGTACCTTTTATTTTAATTTTGATTAGGATTTTTTATAATTTGTGAAGATACATTATAATTTCTGCAGATTAAAGGGCTGCACGAGGATGCAGTGGATGCTCTTCCAGTTGATATTTCATATCGAGAGATAAGGATAATGAGTGAAGTTCCGACTCAAGAAAATGGCCACGACTATGGTGTGTTCGTGCTAAAGTACATGGAGGTGGAGACTAACAAGAAGATCATTCGTTGGTCAAACTGCAGAGGGTGGCAAAAAGATATGCCCAAATTCAGAGCCGAGATTGGTTTTGAAATGATTCAATGTTTCTGTTGTAACCTTAATTAACATTCTGGTGACATTTTCAATTTTTTGTTGGGTACTCTGTACCACAGACAGTATTTTTTGGTGGGTAAATAATTACCCAGCTGATCCAACACCTTAGGGTATTTGATCTTACATTTTTAGTTAATTAATTTTTGTTGGTTGGATGTTCTATATTGAGTTGGCTGACTGTAATTTTAGGTTGGTTGAATGTAGCTACACATTCAAGTGACTGGACAGCAGACTTGCAGTGTAAACCTTTATAATGCTGTCAATCATAATTGTTTAATCCAATATGAAGTGTCATTAGCTATAAGCATGTACTGCAATTTTTTATTAGCCTGTTTGAAGTGCAAACAGCTATAAGCCTTTTATCTAGCATGTGAATCCGATCGTAATCTGACCTTATTTGTTTGATCAGATCTATTAATCTGACCGTAATCTGATAGCAATAATACAGAATTACGTTATTCAGATATAATAGTAACTACTAATGCATATCAAACACAAATGCAAAATTACAACTGTGACAATACAAAAACTATTAGCAAAATAGATCACCAACAAAGCATATCAGGGACACTACGAAATTTAAACGGAACGGACGGAGAAACTTCATCTTTTAATTCACTGAATATATAGCCAGGCAATGTGGAAGAGTCTGTTTCAAAGTTGACACTTCCCATGAAGTCGAACTCCTTAGGATCTTCAAACGCTCAAATATAATAACATCGTTAAATGAATCGTAGTCAATCCTACTATGTCCGTCCATCCAACAAAAACTTTTAAGGTGGTCAAACTCGTTTGTCTGGACATCGTACGAGAACATGCTATCTTTCATTTGCCATTCCTGAAATTTTTTCACAAACTCGTGGCGTCACCGCTTTCTATCAATTCTCTTCTTTCACGTTGAACATAATTATAAGCATTCGTTTTACAAAACCCGACGTTTTCAAATCCGCCAACTTCATCAACTATAAATTATATGCGTCAACTGTTCTGATCTCAGCACCAGCCATATTCCTCAATAGACTACCTTGAACGTCAGATATGTTACGATGAGATCTCAACAAATGACTATCATTCTCTGGAGCATGCGGATGATTGTGTTCCTCTACGAACCTTATCACCTCCCAATTTTTTCCATTTTTATCGGCCCTGAAATGCAGGCAAGCTAAGCAACCAGTACGAGTATCAAGTTTGCGAAATTTTATCTCTGCATCTTTCACTGGATTTGATCGCTTGAACCCAGCTTTTGCACATGAAAATTCTCTCGCATTGACAATCCGAGTATGTGTCCAATATACGATATGTTCTTTGCGCACACTGAATCCGAGTTTGTGTGCATATTCTTTGTACATCTGATATGCTTCCTCATCTGAGTGCACAGTAGGAAATACAACAGCATCACTACTCTGTGGATAATTACATTATGTGATTAGTAAGAGGTAAACATCCTGCTGTTTCGGATACTGTTTGGCAAACATCCGGCCGTAGAATAGCCATGTTGTTCTAAATACTATACAACATCCGGCCGTAGTTTAGTCGAACAAAAATATTCATAGATAATTCAAAGAAGAGCTAATCATAAAGCACAAAAGTTTCGAGAGGTGCTCAAGAAATTTCACAGTATATCATAACTCAGGCAAAAGTGCTCCATAAATTTCACAAATCAGCCGAAAGGTGTTTCATTTTAGCATAAACAAACAAGATAAAACAACATCGAGACACAAAAAGAGAAAGTTTAATTACAACAGTTGGAGTGCCGTCGAAAGAAGCTCCAGATTTGTACATGGTCTGGATTCGGGGGGGGGGGGGGGGGGGGGGGGGGGGGGGGGGAGGACGGCTTCAAGGAGTTCGGGATTCGAGGAGGGCGGCTTCGACGAAATATGCACTTCGAGTAGGGCAGCTACGAGGAGGTCGGCTTCGAGAAAAACCGCTCGGAGACCCCAGGTAAAACCTTGGCGAAGCAACCTGGGCGAGAACGAGGGAGAACGAAGAAGAAATGGAGGGAAATGAAAAGCGAAACGAAAAAAGAAAGTATGGGCCCGGCCCTATTTATTCGGACCAAAAAATTCCCCTTGTTTAAGGGAACTCTGTATACCAATCATACCATCCGTCAATAATTTTTACTATCTAATGAATAAAGTGAAAATTGTTATCCGCGTAAAAATAAAAAAAAAATAAGAAAAAAAAATAAAAAACAATATTTGGGCACGCTAGGAATAACCAATTAATAGATTACTTTCAGCCATGTTCCAAGCGTCGCAATCAAATTCAATGCCGCCAACCGTCAACTTTAACTCTTTCTTCATATAATATTTAATATATATATATATATATATATCTTTAACTACTATATAAAATAAGTTGTCTTTGGTGCAACATTCAAAATTGTCAAATATAGCTTCATTCTTTTACTCCAATAACTTAACATATATTAAGAAAAAAAGAAAAATTCATAAAATTTAATGGCTATTTATGTAATTACACTATATCCCTATAATAAAAATTATGATATAAATTCATAAAATTCAAAAGCTTTTTAGTAGGCCTCCTAAACCTACTATGATAGGTTATCGTTAAAATGATTTTTTATTAAAATATAAATACTTTTGAAAAAAAAAACAATTATAAAATATTAATTAAAATTTTTGTACGGTCATTTTGAGTACTCATATGTACATGTCGTGGGCGGACAAAGCCCGCCGGGGGCGGGCGAAGCCTACCGTCGCCGACCGGGTACTGTCGCGGTTGGCAGTAGGGGCGGAGCCCCGTGCCTGTCACTCTTGTGTGTGTATATATATACACACACAAGAGTGACAGGCACGGGGCTCCGCCCCTACGGCCAATCGCAACATTACCTCGATCGCGACAGGCCTATTGATAGTATACCATAGTAGGTATAAGAGCTTTACTAAAATCTTTTTAAATTTTTTAGATTTTCCTCATTACTTTAATTTGAGAATATGATGTAATTACTTAAATAGGCATTGTATTTTATTTTTTTTAATAGATTATATTATATGTTAAGTCGTTAGATAAAAAACAATAAGGTTATATTTGGCAATTTTGAATATTTCATCAAAGACAACTTTTCGTGTAGTAAAGATATATATATATTTATATATATATATATATATACGAGTGATTGGCACGGGCTCCGCCTCTACTGCCAAGCGCGACGGCGGGCTTCGCCCACCCCCCGCTGAGACCCTACTGCCAACCATTGAGACCCAACTGCGACTCAGCGGTTGAGTCCCAACCGATGAGACCCAACCGCTGAGACCCAACCGCTGAGACGCGGTTGGGTCCCAGCGGTTGGGGCCCGCCCCCCCCCCCCCCCCCCCCCCCCCCCCCGCTGAGACCCTACTGCCAACCGCTGAGACCCACCCGCGTCTCAGCGGTTGAGTCCCAATCGCTGAGACCCAACCGCTGAGACGCGGTCTGGGTGCGGATAGGCTTCGTCTCAGCCGGTTGCGCCCACAACATATACATATGAGTACTCAAAATGACCGTAAAAAAATTTAATTAATATTTTATAATTGTTTTTTTTCAAAAACATTTATATTTTAACAAAAAATCATTTTAAAGTAGATTTAGTAGGTCTAATGATATGCTAGAATTGTAGGTCTAGGAGGCCTACTAAAAACTTTTGGATTTTATGAATTTCCATAATTATTTTTATTATAGGGATATAATGTTATTACACAAATAACACTTATATTTTGAATGTTGCACCAAAGACAACTTCTTGTATATAGTAGTTAAAGATATATATATATATATATTTATATATATATATATATATATATATAAAGTAATAATGGGACAAACAAATATAATGTTGTCGGGCCAACCGTCAACTTACTTTATACAGGTTCACATGCACGAATTACGTGCTTCAATCCTCAAACGAGGAAAATGTGTGGTTGAAAGTGTGCCATACAAAAAACTGCGGGCTTTTATGTGCACAGTAACCTATGTGACCTTAAACCATGTATTGCCATTGGTTCCGGATGAGCTTCAGGACCCGCACACATTATTCTCTGAGTAAGCACTTGGGAGCAGCTCACTCTAGCTTACTGAGCAGCTCACTCTAGCTTTCTCTCGGTAAGCACTTGGCCGCCCACGCCCACGCGCCTTCGGCGCGCGGCCGCAACGGTCTCGCGGCCGGCCACCCTCGGTCGCCCCCCTCCCCCCGGCCGGTCGCCCCCCTCCCCCCTGCCGGTCGCCCCCCTCCCCCCGGCCGGTCGCCCCCCGTCGCCGGCCGGTTTCCGCCGCCGGTCGGCTTCCTCGCCACCGTCTGGTTCCCCCGCCATTGTTGGTCGGGCTCTCGGCCGCCGTCGTCCGATCATCCGCGTGAAATCTCCATCCTCCGATTAGCGGGTAACCATTCGCGTAACCACCGGTGTAACCACCCATTATGGGCGGGTGCGAATATCCAAAAACGTATCGGTTTGCATATAGAAAAATACCTAAATAATAAGCGTTCTAAACCATATACAACCGGCCTGCAAATAATAATTATGGTGGTTACGTCCTGCGAATAACCGCATAACTACCGTAACCACCTCTGGGGCCTATAAATAAGACCACAGGCTCTCCTTCATTCTCATGTTTCTCTCCTCCCTCCTCTCCTCCTACTTGCAAGAGAGCTCCTTGAAATCTCCATCGCCTTCGAAGACGCCCTTGAATATCCTTCAAGCACTTCGAAGACGGCTCAGAGATCTTCATCCTCCTCCAAGCTTCGTTCCGGGCACGGGACGTTCAGCAATCATCACCTCCAAGTGAGCGGCAAGCTCCAGACTCTGCAAGATAAACTGCAAATGCATCCGGACATTCAAAACGCGACGCTCGAGATCCCAAATGCAAGCAGAAGACCGTCCGGACCCCAGAGCGGGTGCTCCCCACCACAGCCGCGAAAAAGACTTAGCTTCAAGAGTGGTGGCTTGTCACCCTTCGAATGCCTCTCTCTCTCCCCCGCAAGTTTTAACGAGGAGCGACCTGTCGCCCTCGATTCCTCGCCAAAGCCTCGTAAAGAAGCAACTAATTAATAGTGAAGTTAGATCGGCACCGAACCGACCGCGTGGTTTTTTACCTCTTTCTAGGGTTTTCCATGGTAAAAAAGATCTCTTGCCAGCCGTCTCAATTCTCTGTGACTGATTGTGCGCTCGACCTCTCCCGGGCTAGGACGGTCAACTTTAAACCAGTTTTAGGAGCCTCGAGTAGACCGCAACTATTTGGCGCCGTCTGTAAGAACAATGTTCCCGAAGTTCTGAAGATCCAGAAGATAGTATCCTCAGCCCAACAATACTCGTGACTAGAGGCCATGGCAAGAAGAAGCACTCGCACCACCCAAGGATCGGTCCGCGAAGGACGTGCCGATCCCGGTCCTTCCCATTCTCTAATCAATGCACCACAGCTGGAAGAGACGGTGGTCACGCATGCAAACGCACTAGCAGGGCGCATGATCCAAATATAGGAGCAGCAGGCTGAAATGTTGAACCTTTTAAGAAACTTGGGGGCAGGTCAAGCTCCTGCAGTACCTCCCGCACCAATCAATGTGCCTCCTCCGCCTCCACAACAAGCCCCAGGAGAGGACCAAGAAGAGGACTTTGAGTTCTCAGCAGTAGCAAGCACCGCACACCCCGCCTGTCTGGCCAGGCCCGCCGAAGTCGGCCCGCAACATCACCACCAGAGGGAAGGCGACCCTGAGAACCTCCCAGGAAGATTGACTCGAGAAGAAGTAAGAGAACTGATAGCAGAAGAATATGACCAGGTAGGCCACCAAGCGGCCCATATATATCGCCCCCTACGCAGCGAATCCCCGTTGGCACCTGAAGTCCTGGCACATCCAATCCCAGGAGGTTTCAAGCTTCCGAGCATGGAATCCTACGATGGGACCGAGGACCCCTTGGAGCACGTAAATCACTTCTCCGTCATCCTTCAAATTTATAACGCCCTTGATCAACTTCTCTGTCAAGTGTTTCCGGCCACTCTGAAAGGCCAGGCAAGAACTTGGTTTCATTCTATTCGGAGTGGAACTATCAGAAACTTTACCGAATTGACACAGCAGTTCTTGGACTAGTTCATTGCAAATCGTCGAATAGTAAAGGACCCTTCCCATCTCTCGGGAATCAGACAAAGCGAAGGGTAAACACTCAAGGAGTTCATTCGTCGATTCACTACCGAGGCCCGTCAGATCCCTGGGGGAGACCCCGAGCTCCTTCAAGGAGTATTCCTGGGAGGGCTCCGACCAAGCGGATTCTACTCCGCCTTAATGAGGGAAACTGTCCTTAGCTATACCAATCTTGTGCACAGGGTCGAATCACAAATCGCGGCGCGACGAAGCAATCGAGGCTCACAGCCGACAGTTCGAGGGATGAGTGAAGAGAAAAAGAGAAGAGTCAGCCCCGAGGCGGCAAGAGGAGCGCCAAGGCAATGTACGCCAGCAAGATTGCCAAGGGAACCCCCTCCCCCCCCCCCCCCCCCGACCCTACCAAGAATATGCACCACTCAACACCTCTCGTGCGAACATGCTCTATGCGATACAGGACATGCAACCCGACATTGTGAAGGCCAAGAGAACTCCCACAGGGCAATGGAGATCAGTCAAAGTATTGCGAGTTTCATCGAGGTGCAGGACATATCATTGAGGAATGCATCAAACTCAAGGATGAGATAGAGCATCTCATCCGGCAAGGCATACTTGGAAGGTTCTTGCAAGACCAGACGTGAAACCAGCCAGCGCATGGGAGAAGAGAGCAACCACCCGTTCATCAAGACACACCGGGGGCAAGCAAGTGGTAGGGGTAGTGGAGACCATCTCTGGTTTTTCGTTCCTCGCCGTCAATTCTATCGCCTAACCGGTAGAGACAATCAACTTCGGGGATGAAGACTTAAAGGGGCTACTTGTACCGCATCAAGATCCACTAGTCATCAGTGCAGAGATCGGTAACCTCAGCTTCCGCGTCAAGCGGATACTTGTTGACAATGGCAGCTCGGTCAACGTCATGTTTATGCCTGCTCTTCTCAACATGAAGATCCTGCAAGAAGATTTCCAGCCAGCCTCCGGACCAATCTACGGCTTCAAAGGCAGTCCTGTCCCAGTCAAAGAAATTATCACTCTCTCGGTAATCCTGGGAGAGTTTACGAAGTAGGCCACTCACGATATATAGTTCGTAGTGGTTGAGTCAGAATCTCCTTACAACGCGATTTTTGGCTGACCACTCCAGGAAATATTTGGAGCTATCCCTTCCATCCCGCACCTCGCAATGAAGTTTGACACCCCGAGCGGAGTTGGAGTTGTTCTTGGGAATCAGGAGGCAGCGTGGACGTGCTATCTATAGCAAATGAAACCTGGACGAGGAGCAGCCCTATGCGCCATCACATCCAGAACCTGAAGTCCCCACCGAAGAAAAGCTAGGAATCAGGAAGAAATGCCCTACTATATTCCGGGTTCGTTAATTTTTTTTTAAGTATTTTTATTTGTAACTGCTATTCTAAAAGTCGCAAGCATGTACTTGCGCAAGAACTACTATGTGTTTAATTTCAGAATGCTTTATTTTCTCCTAACTCTATTATCTCAGGAACACCTTGGGGAACAATCCTCTTCGGTCATGGGCAGCCCGCAGCGCGGTAACCTCCTATTATCGCAGCTCGAAGGTCCGCCATGCACTCCCGCAAATTGTTCACCGCGTCGCCAGTGTAACATCCCGACTTTTATTGGGCCACTAGACCCTAGTGAGCCCAATAAAAGTAGGCCCGAGCCATAGAAAACGACCGTTTCGAGTGCTGTAACGCGTCACTACCTCATTATCATGAATAGTGACCATACGGACCCCGATTGGACTTCCGTCAGTTCCGTTAGACTCGTATGGACAATAAGAGCGCGAAGGAATTCGTTGCACTTCGATCCGAGGTCATTTGGAGAAAATGACCATTTTAGGTATCGTAGCGCGCCACCACCCCATTATTGTGAATAATGGTCGTACAAACCCCGAATTGACTTCCGTCAGTTACGTTAGACTCGTATGGACAATACGAGCGCAACGGAATTCGTTCCACTTCGATCCGAGGTCATTTGGAGAAAATGACCATTTTAGGTATCGTAGCGCGCCACCACCCCATTATTGTGAATAATGGCCGTACAAACCCCGAAATAACTTCCGTCAGTTCTGTTAGACTCGTATGGACAATACGAGAGCGACGGAATTCGTTGCACTTCGATCCGAGGTCATTTGGAGAAAATGACCATTTTAGGTATCGTAGCGCGCCACCACCCCATTATTGTGAATAATGGCCGTACAAACCCCGAATTGACTTCCGTCAGTTCCGTTAGACTCGTATGGACAATATGAGCGCAACGGAATTCGTTGCACTTTGATCCGAGGTCATTTGGAGAAAATGACCATTTTAGGTATCGTAGCGCGCCACCACCCCATTATTGTGAATAATGGCCGTACAAACCCCGAATTGACTTCTGTCAGTTCCGTTAGGATCGTATGACCAATACAAGCACAACGGAACTCGTTGCGTCTCGATACGAGGTCGTATGGCGAGTATACCATTTAGGGGACTATGCAGATCACCTCAGCACAACGAACGAAATATAAAGCAAACGAACCCGGCATCGGCCCCGACAACTCTTATCGTGCCCCGGGAGCCAAGGAGGACCCCGCCTTAAGTTGACTTAGTCAACCCCCCCCCCCCCCCCCCCCCCGAACTCGAATTTGCTAAAGAAAAGGGGGGGAGAGAGAAACCCCCCCCCCCCCCAAGGGGGGGGGGGGGGCTGCCCCTATTAGGGCAAGGGGCAAGAGAGAGAAAGGAAGGGGGGGGGGGGGGGGCTGCCCCTATTAGGGCAAGGGGCAAGAGAGAGAAAGGAAGGGGGGGGGGGGGGAGAAAATATCTCCCCCCACTCACCCTCCCTTCATACACGTGGAAGGGAGGGAGAGGGGGGAGAGAGCTCCCCTCCTTCCTATAAAAGGAGGGGCAGCCCCTCTCCAATTCCCCCCACACCACCTCCCTCTCTCTCTCTCAGCTCTCCTCTGCCGGCAACCCCCCCCCCCCCCCCCCAGCCAGCCACCTCCTCCTCCTCCTTGCTGGAGCAAGCCAGCCCCAAAGCCGCCACCACCACCTCCTCCCTCATGGCCGGCCGCCCCTCCACCCGAGCCCCTCACCAGGTAGAACCACCTCCCCTCCTCCTTCCCACCTCCCGGACGAAGACCCCCCCCTCCCTCTATCGCCGGAGCGCCGCCGGCCGCCGCCCCGAGCCTTGCGAGGTTTGGGGAGGAGGTCGGCCGAGGAAGCCCTCTCCCCCAGCGTCGGCGGTGGCGCTGGGGGGGGGGGGGGGGAGGGGGTCCCCTCGAGGACCTCGGCGCCGGCACAGGGGAGGCGGCCGGGCCGCCGGCGGGCACGGCCGACGGCGCCCGTGGCCTCCCCCTCCTCCCCGCACTTCCTGTAGGAGGATAACCCCCTCCCCCGGCGGCGGCCGGCGGTTCCAGGCTGCCGGGCCACCGCCGGGGGGTTGCCCCCTCCCCGGCGCTCCGACCGGGGGCGGCACCAGTGGCCCCTCGGCGGGGGCGGCGGCGCAGCGGGCCTGCATGGCCCATGCAGGCCACGCCACCGCCTCCCGCCCTCTGTATCACCTCCCCCGGCGGTGGCCGGCGGAGCCAGGCCGCCGGACCACCCACGGAGGAGTCGCCGGCCCCAGCCGGCCGCTGCCCGGCGGCGGCAGCGGCTGCCACCCGGGAGAGCTCGGGGGCCGCACGATCTCCCCCAGGAGATCAAGCGGCCCCCGAAACATAGTTTCCCGCCCCCACCTCCATTTGTGCGCCCCCCCCCCCCCCCCCCCCCCCCCCCCCCCCCCCCCCCCGCAGCGGATCTGCCACAGATCCGCTGTGGGGGCCGCGGGAGGGCGCAGGGTGCAAAACCCCTGCGCCTCTTCCCTGCCTCTAACCGCACCCCACCCCCCTTTTTCCCTTCCCCATTTTTCTGAGGAAAAATGGGGCCTCTTCAAAAGAAATTTCCTAAATAAAAATTGTGCCCCACTCTTAGGGGCATCTCCTGTATTTTTTTGGGATTTTTGGGAGGAGTTTTACTATTTTTAAAACCCATTATAAAGTTTATTTTAGGAAATAAAATGCCCAAATGAGTTTCTAAAATTCCCCAAAAATTAGGGGCTCTAAGTATAGGTATTTTGTAAATACTATCAAAGTTGGGAGGTGTGACCTTTTGATTTGATCCCTTAAATGCTTTTACAAGCAAAAATAGACGCCCGGAAAAGAGCGAAATTCATCGGAGTGAATCGGCGCCCCCTCGACGCATATTTTAAAATGCTTATCAAATTATGCGTATTAATCTAAAGAATCGACTAAGCTCGGAAAAGCAACGCAAAAATCGGAACGACATCGCGGCGCGACGCCGAAATTTAACCCCGCCGCGACGATAATAAAAGAACGGAGTCGTCGATCGAAGCCTCCTCTTATGGAGTGATTGGACTACTAACCATTTCCTCTTATGCTTTTACTGCTTTCCGTACTTTCCATTAAATCCAGTCTCGCACTGGTCCCCCGTATTTACTTCTGTACTTTTCTTTAAATCCAGTCTTGCACTGGTCCCCCGCACTTATTTTCTGCACTTTCAATTAAATCCAGTCTCACACTGGTCCCCCCGTATTTACTTCTGTACTTTTCTTTAAATCCAGCCTCGCACTGGTCCCCCGCACCTACTTCCTGTACTTCCTATTAAATCCAGTCTTGCACTGGTCCTATCATTATGGCCTCTGCTTTCGGCCTACTTTCCTGTTTATTACATGGCCTTTGCTTTCGGCCTACTTTCTGCTTATCATTATGGCCTCTGCTTTCGGCCTACATTTCTGTTTAGTGTTATGGCCCCTGCTTCGGCCTAATTTACTTGCTAGTGCAGAGCTGCCGTGGCAACAAATGCGGTGCTTATCCTCCCTTCGGCGAGGCCTTAGTTGGGGAAACCCGGAGTTGAGTCTCTCCTCCCAGGCTAGCCCCAAGCAAGGAGCCCTCATACCGCTAAGCCTCCCGGTCCAAGGTCGTGCGACCGGTCGAGTAGAATTGTCACGTGGCCTAAGGGGTTGTTTTATATAAAGCGGGTGAAGATTGATTGGAAGTGGCGGGTTGGTCACGCTCGCAGACCGATCGTACCGGAGCGGGTGGGTTGACGACTCATGGCGACAGGGAGATGTGCGCAGCGGGTTATCACCCTCCGAACATGCAGTTTTGCCTCCGCTGGTCGGCCTACAAATCGGCTCGCCGGATGTCGCTCACATCCAGTTGGTACACCAAGTTGTACAGGAGGGCCTGAATGATACGGTACGACTACATTCAGAAGTGGCAAAACTGGCCACTGTCACCGACGGCCACATCGGTGAGGCCCGCGGGGTTAGCTCCCCTGCTTGAACGAAAGCGGTCTAAACTGTGTCGACACAGGATCTTTTGTGTGCGTACGGGTTTGAATACCTGGGTGTGTGTCTGCGCGATATAGTGTTGTGTGGTTGCTATATGGCGCAAATACGGGCCTTAGGGCAAGCGGCCCTATCTATATATACGCATATATATACATATTCACCTGTTACTACCCTCTTCCTTGCTTCGGCTATTTCTTTTCTGTCCTTTAACCGTTCCCCCCCCCCCCCCCCCCCGGATAAGGATCCGGGGAGGGGAGGTATTGTTCTACTTAGCTCTGTGACTAACGGTTACTTCTTATAACCAATCACAGGAAACGGGACAGCGCGAAGCCCCCACCCCGCAGGATGAGATACGTGCCTTAGAGATGGCCCGATCGGACACCCCAGCCTCTCCTCCTATCTTCAGAGACGTGAGTGCGAGAGAATAAAGACTAGCCTAGGGCTCCTTGTTGTTTTGGACTATGTAGCCTTCGGGAAATATTTTGTAAAACGATAGGCTCCGGCCATATTTAACTGTGTAATATAAGCAGTATGCTTGTTTTCTTTATATCATCTGCTTCCGCTGTGCGATCTGATGTGATGTAATGATTCTTGTGCCTGACAAAGAGACCGCTCAGCGCTAAAAAGGTGGGACGTCGCCACCCGGAAAGCGCTGGGTAGTCCTCTTTGGGCAGTAAGATCCCCCTCTCCCTGACCCCGGTTCAGTCTGGGGAGGGGGGGGGGGTGGGGGGTCTTACAAATGGATCAGAGCTACCATGATCCGACCACATGGGGCAGTCTTTCGATCCTCCCTTCCCCGATTCCGTTTCTTGGTTCGGGACGAACCACGCAGCGGAAGCCTGGTGGACCCTTTAGGTTTAAGGTTAAGGACTAGAGACTGCACGATAGTACACCCACACGCTTTCCGCTTCCTTTTCTTTCAGTCCTGCAAAATTCCCTTATTTTTGCAAGTTCTGACACCTGTTTGTTACTTCTCCAGATACCGGAGTCAAGTAACGGAAGGTCCTCCTCTCAAGACCAGTACCACCCTACCACTCCACCACCAGCTCAGACCGCTCCGGCCACAGTTCCGTTCGGAGAGACAGAGCTCGGGCAGACCCTGGTAGCCCTGTTGGCCGCCTTCCAGACGGCCACCTTACGGCCACCCCAGCAGGAAACCGTACCCACCGATCTGCTGATGACATTCCGAGGGCTAAGGCACCCCACCTTTCGGGGTACAGAGTCAGCCATCCAGGCCGAGGAGTGGGTGGAGAGGGTAGAGGAGCTTCTTGTAGGGATGATGTGCCCAGCAGTAGCCGCAGTGTCCCTAGTGGTGACCATGTTGGAGGGCTTTGCCCGGGACTGGTGGAGGGCAGCTAGCCGCTCCACTTTTAGAGGGCGACCCCTCAGCACCATTCTCTGGGGGGAGTTCTCAGAGGCCTTCTTAGAGCATTTCATTTCGGATGCAGACCGGATGACACTCCAGGAGCGGTTCCTACAGATCAGGCAGGGAGATAGGATGGTTCCAGACTACCAGAGAGAGTTTATCCACCTGGCCCGCTTCGCCGGGACCTTAGCAGGTACGGATAAGGACAGGGCGGCCAGATTTTACCGGGGATTACGAGACGACCTCCGTCAGGCCCTGATCATGATTTCCCAGGCATCCTTCCACACGATCGCCTCACATGCCACCGCTCTAGAGACGGACCAGCGGATGGTAGCCCAGCAGCGGAGGGGACACGTAGGTGTTCCCCAGACTCAGGGCCAAGAGAGAGGGGTAGGTCCTCGCAGGCAGGGCCGAGACGGGAGACAGCGTCAGCGTCACCAGCCATATAAGAAGGCACCCCATCCCCGACCAGCACCCCAGCCCCGACCAGCACCCCCAGCCCCAGCACCTCAGGTCGTCCCAGCCGCACGACGAGATGTTCCCTTCGCAGGGAACTGCTACCTATGCCAGCAGCCTGGGCATATACGAGCCTTCTGCCCACAGGCTACCGGGAGACCCAGTTTAGGAGCAGTACAGAGAGCGGCAGAGAGAGGATGAGGTGGATGCAGAGGACGTCCAGCAGGCAGGAGGGAGCCGGCTAGGCAGGGCAGAGCAGCACCGCTCGAGGCATACGCGTTGGATCTCCAGCACGGTCCTGCTCCTGACGTAGTGATAGGTATCTACTTCCGATAGTACGATATCCTAGGAGATGTTATAACTTTATATATTGGGACTTTTGTATATGTCATCCATACTCCTGTATATTTGTGAAAAGCTTATGATTATGATATATATATATATGTTATCAGGTTTACTTTTGGTAGAAAGTCATCCCGCTAAAACACTGTTCGATACCGGCGCCACACATTCTTTCGTTGCATAAAACTTCATCGCCGACAAGGAGAACACGGTGCGATCATCCGGGATGTCAATCCGAATACGACTCCCGGATGGATCAGATATGACTTCCACCGAAAAGTGTTCCTTCCAGGCAATGCTAAGAGGCTTAGAATTCGAAGTCAACGCAACCGTTTTGGCAATAACCGGATTCGACATCATTCTGGGGATGGATTGGTTGGCCGAGCACAACGCCCAAATCAATTGTTCAACTCGAGAAATCCGCCTTAAGAATCCAAATGGACAATTTATCACGCTAGCAGGTATACCCTCTGTCACCCGCATTATCTTAACATCTGCACGAACCGTCAAGGCAGTTCGGCGAAAGGACGAGGTATACCTAATCTACTTTGAGATGGAAGACACGACACAAGTCCTCGCTAAGGTGCCTATAATCAGGGACTTCCCATATATCTTCCCAGAGTCCCTTCCCGGATTGCCCCCGCAACGGGAAGTGGACTTCCAAATCGAACTTACTCAAGGAGCCCGACCAGTGTCCCGAGCACCGTACCGGATGGCCCCGAGGGAACTGGCCGAGCTCAAGATTCAACTACAAGAGTTAGTCAACGCAGGATTCGTACGTCCTAGTACTTCACCCCGGGGAGCCCCAGTACTGTTTGTTAAGAAGAAGGATGGATCTCTGCGTCTCTGCATCGACTACAGAGGTTTGAATAAACTCACTGTCCGGAATACCTATCCCCTACCCCGGATAGATGAACTGTTCGATCAACTGCAAGGCGCGTCCGTCTTTTCCAAGATGGACTTAAGGTCCGGCTACTATCAACTTAGAGTGCGAGAAGAGGACATTCCCAAGACCGCCTTCAGCTCTCGCTACGGACTATACGAGTTCATGGTAATGCCATTTGGGTTAACCAATGCCCCGTCCGCCTTCATGGCTTTGATGAATACGGTATTCAAACCCTTCCTGGACCATTTCGTAATAGTCTTCATAGACGATATTCTCATCTACTCAAAGAACAAAACGATCACTCCAGGCACCTCCAAATGGTACTACTTAAGCTAAGAGAGCACTCGCTCTTCGCCAAGTTTAGCAAATGCGAGTTCTGGATGGAAGAAGTCGGTTTTCTGGGACACACCGTCAACAAGAACGGAGTAGCGGTGGATCAAGCCAAGGTGCAAGCGGTACGAGATTGGCCGCCACTTAAGACAGCAGCAGAAATCCGAAGTTTCCTTGGCCTCGCCGGCTACTACCGTAAGTTCGTCGAAGGTTTCTCCAAAATCGCGTTACCACTTACCTCTCTCACCAAGAAGGATGTGACTTTCCAATGGTCTCCCGAATGCGAGGCGGCGTTCATCGAACTGAAGAACCGGCTGATATCAGCCCCAATCCTAACCCTCCCCTTCGGTACCGAGGGATTCCAAATCTACACTGATGCCTCTTTGAAAGGATTGGGGGTCGTGCTTATGCAACACGGCAAGGTGATTGCCTACGCCTCACGTCAGCTCAAGCCACATGAACTAAACTACGCCACCCACGATCTGGAGCTGGGGGCGGTAGTTTTCGCATTAAAAGTCTGGAGACACTACCTCTACGGGGTACGATGCGAAATCTTCTCCGATCATAAAAGCCTCAAATACGTCTTCACCCAGAAAGAGCTGAACCTCCGGCAACGCCGGTGGTTAGAATTTCTCTGTGATTATGACTTCGCCCTCCAGTACCACCCCGACAAGGCTAATAAGGTTGCAGACGCCTTGAGTCGGCAGCCTCCGAGGACCGGGAGTTGGTTAGAAATGGTGCCAGAGGAGTTAGTCAAATCATTGGCGGAAATGGATATTATCCTCATCGCCCGCAGAAATCCGATGGAATACCAGGCCCAGCTCTACTGGATGGAAATACAGTGCGACATCCGGAATAGGATAAGAGAAGCTCAGAAGATTGACGTAGAAGCAGCCCCGATCATTCAAGCCCTGCAACATGGTGCGCAGGAGGATTACAATTTGTACGATGGCATTCTGCAGTTCAGACACCGCATATTCATCCCCGCAACAGAAGGAATTTGGGAAGAAATTCTCCGCGAAGCGCACCAGACAAGGTACTCGATACACCCGGGAGTAGTAAAAGTGTATACGGACCTGCGAAGGACCTTGTACTGGCCAGGAATGAAGAGGGATGTCACCAACTATGTTGCGCACTGCCAGACCTGTCAAATGGTCAAGGCAGAGTGTCGAAGCCCAGGAGGCTTACTACAACCCCTGCCCATACCAGAATGGAAGTTCAAGGATATTTCCATGGACTTTGTCCATGGCTTACCCCGATCTCGTGCGGGTAACGACTCCATATGGGTCGTAGTAGACCGCCTTACCAAGGTAGCCCGATTCATTCCAAACCGGCAAGGTGACGGTGTCGACATTTTAGCCCGACTATTTATTGAGCAGGTAGTCCGATTTCATGGAATACCCAAATCAATCGTCTCGGACCGCGACGGGCGCTTTACATCGAAGGAATGGAGAAGAGTGCAAGCTTATCTAGGAACCAGATTGGCATTTAGCACCGCCTTCCACCCCCAGACCGATGGGCAGACGGAAAGAACGAACCAAATGATGGAAGATCTTCTCCGATTATGCATAGTGGAACACAATGAGCCATGGGAGCAGTTACTACCTCTGGTAGAGTTTTCATATAACAACAGCTTCCAGGCAAGCATCAAGATGGCACCTTACGAAGCCCTCTACGGAAGACGCTGTCGGACCCCGCTATCTTGGGCACAGGATGAGGACCCCGAAGCCTTAGGGGTCACCTACATAGACGATACCACTGCTGCAATAAGGTTAATCCAGGAACGTATGCTAGAAGCGCAGAGCCGGCAAGCCAAATATTATGATGCGCGTCATCGGATGGTGGAATTCAACGTGGGAGATATGGTTTTCTTGAAAATTAAGCCGATGCATGGGATATCCCGAATAAAGAAGCAGAAAAAGCTGGACCCCCGCTACTTAGGCCCATATCAAATCATCGAAAAAGTTGGCCCGGTGGCTTATAGGTTAGCTCTGCCAGCCGAGCTGGGAAACCTCCACGACGTGTTCCACGTCTCTTCGCTAAGACGTGTTCTGCGCCAACCAGAGCAGCACCTTCACACACCACCAACATCAGTACAATCCGACCGATCTGTCCGACTCGAACCTGTGAAGATAGTGGACTCCAAGATCAAAGAGCTGCGGAACAAAACCGTCACAATGGTCAAGATCTTATGGTCAAGCTGTGGACGCGAAGAGTTCACTTGGGAACCCGAGACGCTCGTACGAGAAAAATACCCGACGCTCTTCCCCCAGGTATATCCTTTAAACCCCTACTTTAGCCAATTTTCGGGGACAAAAATCTCTTTATTTTTATTGGATTGTAACATCCCGACTTTTATTGGGCCACTAGACCCTAGTGAGCCCAATAAAAGTAGGCCCGAGCCGTAGAAAACGACCGTTTCGAGTGCCGTAACGCGCCACTACCTCATTATCATGAATAGTGACCATACGGACCCCGATTGGACTTCCGTCAGTTCCGTTAGACTCGTATGGACAATACGAGCGCGACGGAATTCGTTGCACTTCGATCCGAGGTCATTTGGAGAAAATGACCATTTTAGGTATCGTAGCGCGCCACCACCCCATTATTGTGAATAATTGCCGTACAAACCCCGAATTGACTTCCGCAAGTTCCGTTAGACTCGTATGGACAATACGAGCGCAACGGAATTCGTTGCACTTCGATCCGAGGTCATTTGGAGAAAATGACCATTTTAGGTATCGTAGCGCGCCACCACCCCATTATTGTGAATAATGGCCGTACAAACCCTGAATTGACTTCCGTCAGTTCCGTTAGACTCGTATGGACAATACGAGAGCGACGGAATTCGTTGCACTTCGATCCGAGGTCATTTGGAGAAAATGACCATTTTAGGTATCGTAGCGCGCCACCACCCCATTATTGTGAATAATGGCCGTACAAACCCCGAATTGACTTCCGTCGGTTCCGTTAGACTCGTATGGACAATACGAGCACAACGGAATTCGTTGCACTTCGATCCGAGGTCATTTGGAGAAAATGACCATTTTAGGTATCGTAGCGCGCCACCACCCCATTATTGTGAATAATGGCCGTACAAATCCCGAATTGACTTCTGTCAGTTCCGTTAGGATCGTATGACCAATACAAGCACAACGGAACTCCTTGCGTCTCGATACGAGGTCTGATGGCGAGTATACCATTTAGGGGACTATGCAGATCACCTCAGCACAACGAACGAAATATAAAGCACACGAACCCGGCATCGGCCCCGGCAACTCTTATCGTGCCCTGGGAGCCAAGGAGGACCCCGCCCTAAGTTGACTTAGTCAACCCCCCCCCCCCCCCCCAAGGGGGGGGGGGGGGGCTGCCCCTATTAGGGCAAGGGGCAAGAGAGAGAAAGGAAGGGGGGGGGGGAGAAAATATCTCCCCCCACTCACCCTCCCTTCATACACGTGGAAGGGAGGGAGAGGGGGGAGAGAGCTCCCCTCCTTCCTATAAAAGGAGGGGCAGCCCCTCTCCAATTCCCCCCACACCACCTCCCTCTCTCTCTCAGCTCTCCTCTGCCGGCAACCCCCCCCCCAGCCAGCCACCTCCTCCTCCTCCTTGCTGGAGCAAGCCAGCCCCAAAGCCGCCGCCACCACCTCCTCCCTCATGGCCAGCCGCCCCTCCACCCGAGCCCCTCACCAGGTAGAACCACCTCCCCTCCTCCTTCCCACCTCCCGGAGGAAGACCCCCCCCTCCCTCTGTCGCCGGAGCGTCGCCGGCCGCCGCCCCGAGCCTTGCGAGGTTCGGGGAGGAGGTCGGCCGAGGAAGCCCTCTCCCCCAGCGCCGGCGGTGGCGCTGGGGGGGTAGGGGGTCCCCTCGAGGACCTCGGCGCCGGCACAGGGGAGGTGGCCGGGTCGCCGGCGGGCACGGCCGACGGCGCCCGTGGCCTCCCCCTCCTCCCCGCACTTCCTGTAGGAGGATAACCCCCTCCCCCGGCGGCGGCTGGCGGCTCCAGGCTGCTGGGCCACCGCCGGGGGGTTGCCCCCTCCCCGGCGCTCCGACCGGGGGCGGCACCAGTGGCTCCTCGGCGGGGGCGGCGGCGCAGCGGGCCTGCATGGCCCATGCAGGCCACGCCACCGCCTCCCGCCCTCTGTATCACCTCCCCCGGCGGTGGCCTGCGGCGCCAGGCCGCTGGACCACCCCCGGAGGAGTCGCCGGCCCCCGGCGCACCGACCGGGGGCGGCGCCGGCCCCAGCCGGCCGTTGCCCGGCGGCGGCAGCGGCTGCCACCCGGGAGAGCTCTGGGGCCGCACGATCTCCCCCAGGAGATCAAGCGGCCCCCAAAACATAGTTTCCCGCCCCCGCCTCCATTTGTGCGCCCCCCGCAGCGGATCTGCCACAGATCCGCAGTGGGGGCCGCGGGAGGGCGCAGGGTGCAAAACCCCTGCGCCTCTTCCCTGCCTCTAACCGCACCCCACCCCCCTTTTTCCCTTCCCCATTTTTCTGAGGAAAAATGGGGCCTCTTCAAAAGAAATTTCCTAAATGAAATTTGTGCCCCACTCTTAGGGGCATCTCCTGTATTTTTTTGGATTTTTGGGAGGAGTTTTACTATTTTTAAAACCCATTATAAAGTTTATTTTAGGAAATAAAATGCCCAAATGAGTTTCTAAAATTCCCCAAAAATTAGGGGCTCTAAGTATAGGTATTTTGTAAATACTATCAAAGTTGGGAGGTGTGACCTTTTGATTTGATCCCTTAAATGCTTTTACAAGCAAAAATAGACGCTCGGAAAAGAGCGAAATTCATCGGAGTGAATCGACGCCCCCTCGACGCATATTTTAAAATGCTTATCAAATTATGCGTATTAATCTAAAGAATCGACTAAGCTCGGAAAAGCAACGCAAAAATCGGAACGACATCGCGGCGCGGCGCCGAAATTTAACCCCGCCGCGACGATAATAAAAGAACGGAGTCGTCGATCGAAGCCTCCTCTTATGGAGTGATTGGACTACTAACCATTTCCTCTTATGCTTTTACTGCTTTCCGTACTTTCCATTAAATCCAGTCTCGCACTGGTCCCCCGTATTTACTTCTGTACTTTTCTTTAAATCCAGTCTCGCACTGGTCCCCCGCACTTATTTTCTGCACTTTCAATTAAATCCAGTCTCGCACTGGTCCCCCCGTATTTACTTCTGTACTTTTCTTTAAATCCAGTCTCGCACTGGTCCCCCGCACCTACTTCCTGTACTTCCAATTAAATCCAGTCTTGCACTGGTCCTATCATTATGGCATCTGCTTTCGACCTACTTTCCTGTTTATTACATGACCTTTGCTTTCGGCCTACGTTCTGCTTATCATTATGGCATCTGCTTTCGGCCTACATTTCTGTTTAGTGTTATGGCCCCTGCTTCGGCCTAATTTACTTGCTAGTGCAGATCTGCCGTGGCAACAAATGCGGTGCTTATCCTCCCTTCGGCGAGGCCTTAGTTGGGGAAAACCCGGAGTTGAGTCTCTCCTCCCAGGCTAGCCCCAAGCAAGGAGCCCTCATACCGCTAAGCCTCCCGGTCCAAGGTCGTGCGACCGGTCGAGTAGAATTGCCACGTGGCCTAAGGGGTTGTTTTATATAAAGCGGGTGAAGATTGATTGGAAGTGGCGGGTTGGTCACGCTCGTAGACCGTTCGTATTGGTGCGGGTGGGTTGACGACTCATGGCGACAGGGAGATGTGCGCAGCGGGTTATCACCCTCCGAACATGCAGTTTTGCCTCCGCTGGTCGGCCTACAAATCGGCTCGCCGGATGTCGCTCACATCCAGTTGGTACACCAAGTTGTACAGGAGGGCCTGAATGATACGGTACGACTACATTCAGAAGTGGCAAGACTGGCCACTGTCACCGACAGCCACATCGGTGAGGCCCGCGGGGTTAGCTCCCCTGCTTGAACGAAAGCGGTCTAAACTGTGTCGACACAGGGTATTTTGTGTGCGTACGGGTTTGAATACCTGGGTGTGTGTCTGCGCGATATAGTGTTGTGTGGTTGCTATACGGCGCAAATACGGGCCTTAGGGCAAGCGGCCCTATCTATCTATATATATATATATATATATATATATATACGTATATATATACATATTCACCTGCTACTAGCCCTCTTCCTTGCTTCGGCTATTTCTTTTCTGTCCTTTAACCGTTCCCCCCCACCCGGATAAGGATCCGGGGAGGGGAGGTATTGTTCTACTTAGCTCTGTGACTAACGGTTACTTCTTATAACCAATCACAGGAAACGGGACAGCGCGAAGCCCCCACCCCGCAGGATGAGATACGTGCCTTAGAGATGGCCCGATCGGACACCCCAGCCTCTCCTCCTATCTTCAGAGACGTGAGTGCGAGAGAATAAAGACTAGCCTAGGGCTCCTTGTTGTTTTAGACTATGTAGCCTTCGGGCAATATTTTGTAAAACGCTAGGCTCCGGCCATATTTAACTGTGTAATATAAGCAGTATGCTTGTTTTCTTTATATCATCTGCTTCCGCTGTGCGATCTGATGTGATGTAATGATTCTTGTGCCTGACAAAGAGACCGCTCAGCGCTAAAAAGGTGGGACGTCGCCACCATGAAAGCGCTGGGTAGTCCTCTTTGGGCAGTAAGATCCCCCTCTCCCTGACCCCGGTTCAGTCTGGGGAGGGGGGGGGGGGGGGGGGGTCTTACAGCCAGGGCCTGCCCCCCTTGCGCTCCCCAACGGTTCGAAGCGCCTGCCCTTCACCGCAACTCCGGGGCCACGCTCCCGTGACCTCATTGACACAGCTCCATGGTCTGTCATTCGCTCCCGCAATAGGTCATCGCATCACCAGGGCCTGCCCCCCTCGTTCTCTCCAACGGTTCGAAGCTGTTGAAGCCAGGAAAATCCTGACTCCAAAATTCAGATCAATGCAGCCGGATGCTACTTGCCTAGCAGTCCGACGAGACGGCTTGGCTGGCAACCACGAATAACTAGAACAACAACGAACAAACCCCAGGTGTTGCGGCAGAGAGGTCCCACCACGTACCCGGAAGCTCAAAGGAGTCTTCCCCTCTAAAACCAAAGAATGGCCGAGCTTGGTACTTGGGAGACACACTTGGCGAGTATCAAGAAATGGCGGTCAGGGTGACGGCTATGAACTCACGGGGGCTACTCTTTGAAGAAAGGGATTTCGAAAGCTCAGCCAAAGGTCTTTATCCAAGTTCCTCTGGGGTCCTATTTATAGGAAACCAAAGGGGCAGGGGGGGTTGTTTTAAACCCCACTCACCCCTGGCGACTAGGCGAGTATCTGTTGATCCTGCTGAGTATCTCCTTCTAGTTTCCCATCTGCCGAGTATAAGGGGATACTCGCCCATGTCGACCCATACTCGCTAGGCCTTCTGGCATCTCCACTGTTGAGCTGTCTTCTATCCATGGCTACTGGCTTCTATGCCGACCTTTGAGTTTGACCTTTCTGCCTACGTGGCTCTGAATGGGTCCTGCCCTCGGAGAATATGGGTTGTACACAATTCATGCTCTTTGCGAGTAACGAAGATGCTCGGAAAAAAACATCCAACCCCTATTTGACGAGCTGCTTCTGCGAGTATCTGGACTACTTGCCCTTTGACTTGCTGACTTGAGATCCGTCTATATAGGGGGGGTCTTTTGCGGCACTGCTTTTGCTGATTTTGCTGAAGATGTCGCCTCCGATGGTCGATCAAAGTGACGAGGATCTGAACGAATTGCGCGATTTGATAGGTTCTGGTAAGAAGCGAGCTCGCGATGAGGGCGAGCTTGATGATTATCTTGTCGGGCATGAGAAAAAGAAACTGGCGAAGAAGGAAAGAAGAAAGCTCGCCAAGGAGAAGAAACGGCAGGGACAGGCTTCTGTCGAGGATGCTCCCGATGATCCCGATCCTCTCGGGGATGCGGCGAGTCGCAAGAATCTCCTCTTCGATCTAGGCCTAGACGACGAGGGCGAGCATCTTGCTGCTGATCCCCCGGCGCCTTCGGTCGCTCCAAAGGCGAGCACTGCCGGCTTCCAGCCTAAAAAGCAACCGGAGCTCGCGAGCTCGCGAGGCCGAGATAGCCTCCTTTACTTCTAGTTGATTGTCGGCTCTGCTTTTACTATGGGGGGTCTGACTCTCTTTCTTTATGCAGGTGCGCTGAGTACTGGGGCGCCGGGCGAGCATCTGGACGTTCCTCCTCTGCACCAAACGTCGATAGTCGCTCTGGGAGCTCGGCCGGAGGTGCGGTCAGGTCACTCAGACCGCGCTGGTCACAACTCGCCCTTAGCGAGAAGGAGACCCTCGGTCGCCGACCCTCCGCCACCTCCACCGAGTAATCCGCCTCCACCACCGCCGGAATCGTCGTGTCCTAGCCACGTGAGTACTTCTCAGGAGCCGACGGACAATCTGCCTCCTCCACCTCCTTTTCTGCCTTCTGCCTTCGTGCCTGGCGATCACCGCCCTTCCTCGGCAACGGTCCCTTCTGCAAACCCTTCGGGATCCTCGCGCCGAGGAGGAGGCTCCTCGGGCTTCTTTGCTCCCAGAGGGGGAGGGCGACCACTGGATGGTCGCGGAAAGGGGATGGTGCCTCCCAGCCGGGACTTCGCAGGTGGCCCTCACTCGGCCCGGCGAGATGGTACTCATCTCAGCCCTTCCTCTTACCGGGAAAAATCTCCTCACCGACCGCGATCTCGCAGCCCTACTCGCAGGGACTCGCGGGGTGAATCTTCTCGGCCTGGTAACTGAATGCATTCCTTAGGTTCTTTCTTGAAGTGTTCTTATCCTGCCTGGTTTGCTGACTTGTCTAGACTTTTGCTTTGCTCGCATCTCGCGCGTCAACTCCTGGGGGAATGCTGGTGGAGGCCCTCGGGCTCCCCTCCCGCGACTTTCAAGAGAAGGTCGTGCGCGCCGTCCTGGAGATAGAGGCAAAAGTTGAGCGCCTGGCTGTCATCGAGTTGCATCGCCGCATGGACGAGCTGGAGGCGCGAGTAACCCGCCAGGAAGAGTTTGATACTCGGCTAACCGCCGTGGAATCTCGCTTTCAGTCGATCGGCGAGCTGGCGCGCACCATTGCGAGGATCGAGCATCGAATATAGCTGCACCATGATGAGCTGATCGGGATGCGGGCGTGCACAGGCTCGGTGGGGAGGCTGGCGAGTATGGAAGAACAGCTCCGGCAAGGCGAGGACGCGATGTCGCTGGCCTTCGAGCATTATAAGCGCGCGCGCTAGCTGGGCTGGGTTAGGCGACATCCTCAAGTGGCGGACCCTCAAGCGAACAACCCGCCTCCCCAATAGTCGCCTTCTTTCTTTCTGGCTTTACTCTGTTTTTCAACTGTATTTGATCTGATGATCTTCTGAGAACAATCTTCCAATTTGTAATAATATTTGGCGAGTATTTGAATCTCGCTTAAATTTTATTTGCTGTCTTCTTTTATTGTGCTGCGTCTTCTGGTATGCTGCTGAGTATTTTGTGTTGCTGGAATGTCGCTTCTATATGTGTATCCTGCTTGTGCTGGTACTCGCCTTTCTGTAGGTCGTCGATCTGGGCTTGGCGTGGCGACCTCTTCACTATACTCACCACCCCATATTTTTGGTCGCAGGGGGGTAGTCAGGTTCCATACCCTATCCTTGCCTATAAATTAATAGGGGGGTGGGTACGTATTTATTACGCTTTTCTGCGAGTTTACTTCTCTTCGAGCGAGTATCCTCCTATACTCTCCTTCTTACTCATCTCTTTTTCTTCCACTACTCCTAAAAATCGCGATAACTGACGAGGCTAATTCTCGGTGCGCTAGTCATGCGAGGATCTTCTCTTCTACGGTCTTCAAGAAGCCGATAACTCGCCAAAAAGATCTTGACATCTTATGCGCGAGATTCCTAAAGGACGGATACTCGACAAGGCTTCCTCACCCGGAGGAACGCTTAAACAGCTTCATTGAGGGGGCGATCATCTGCCCTATTCGCCACTTCGAGGTCGGCTTGCGACTACCGTTGTGGCCAGAATTGGTTCAGATTTTGCGCTACTTCGGGATAGTCCCTGCCCAGCTCAACCCTAATGGCATGGCGATGGTCATGGGGTTTCTCTGCTTCCTCCGCGAGGAGAGGATCGCCTTCGATCTCTCTGTCTTCCGGAGGATCTTCCTCTTCATGGCGACCGGCGAGGGCGTCATTTTCTTCTGCAGCCATGTCCCCACTTTGGTGGGCACGGCGAATATGAACCACAGGTGGGGAGAGCAATTGGTCGTCATCGAAGGCGACTTTGGAGATCTTCCTCGCGTCTCATACCAGCCGCACGAGCAAAATTTCGCCACTCCCCATCTGGTCGGGGACCGATTAAAGCTCGTCGAGGCCTTTAAAGGTCGCCGATTTGACATCCTTTTTTGGCGAACTCGAGTGGACGAGCTACCAGAAGTCTTCTCAGGGGAAGGTAACCTACCTTGCGAGCATCCCTTGTACTCCCTACTTTTGTCTTGATTTCTTGATATCTGATCAACTTTGGTCGGCTTTCTGCAGCTACTCGCATCCTTCCTCGCGAACCTCTCCCTATCGCCAAGGAGGTGGCCTCTCAGGAAGAGACGGGGGCTCCTTAGCGCGAGGATCCGAGTATGGGGGGAACCCCTATAGATCTCTCGGGGAGCAGTCCAGTGATCGCCGGCGACCAACCAAGGACTTCTCGCAAGGGGAAGAAAGCAGCCAAGCCCAAGGAGCCTGCGAAGAAGAGAAAAAGGAAGGAGATCGCGCACCGGGATCTAGGCGGGAAGACTGATCCGCCGGAGGCCGGCGAGCCTTCTTCCCACCCCAACTTCGGCAGGGGAGCGCGCGGCGAGGATACCTATGGTCGCCCCTTGGTGACCTGGGCCGAGCGAGCTCACGAGGTTACTCTGAGCACCAATCTTCCTGCCTGGTCGGAGGATTGGGAGGACCAAGGCGAGGCCTTCGACGTGACGTTCGCGTTGTATGGTCGCGCTGATGCGGAGTCCCTCCAGGACTTTTACTCTGTGGATATGGCTCACCAGAGCACGCGCGCGGCTCTTCGCTTGGTGGAGCTCGGCCATCAAATGGCGAGGAGGGTGCTGGAGTTGGAGGATAAAGTTGCCGAGCAAGGAAAATCCCTCCTTGCCATGGAGCCTAAGTGCCAGGCACTTGAGGTACTTGCGCTATACTTGTCAGCCTTCCTTCTTTTTGATACTCGCCTTCTTCTGGACTTCTGTTCTTACCTTTCTTTTGTGTACGCTTTCAGGCTGCCGAGATAGAGACTGTCAAGCGGATATCCCAGCTGGAGTTGGAGCTGCGGGATACTTGGCCAGCCCTGAATTCCGCCCAGGTCCGCGTCGCCGAGCTGAAAACTCGATCTGCCAAGCAACAGCCAGCGGAGGCGGGACCTTCCAGGGGGAAGAAGATCCGGATGCATGGCGACGAGATGCCGAGTATTCGGAGGGAGATCGCGCGAGCTACCGGGAAGGTGATTCTCGGCCGGTTGTTGAAGGGAGGTCACCTGAAGCCGGGTTCAGAAAACCTGACGGTGATGGATATCATCCCTGCGCTGCTTGCCGAGGAGTCCACCTCGCCCATGCGACATCTCACCCCGTCGTCCAGCGATTCTGATGATTCTGATGCTTCTGACGAGGATCTGGACGTCAATGTGGATGGCGAGAGCGAGGAGCTTTCTGATGAGGATAAGGATGGCGATGATGACGCATAGTCGCCTAGGAGTTTCTTCTTTTGGTCGCCCTGCGACTTGTACAGATTTTTGAAGAAAAATATGTAATATTTCAAAGTGTAAATGAAATAGACATACTTTTGCTCGCCTATTGTCTTCTTCTCGCATGCTCGCTAGGCTCGAACGCGCTGAGTGTTCGCTAGGCTCATAGGCTCTATGCGAGGTTGATTGCTCGCTCTTAGGGGGGTATGCTGTGCTGGACGATATCGACACTTGTTCGCCATTTTGCCATACTCGTGCATACATACTCGCCCGAGATACTCGCATATGTGCATACTCGCCTTCTTCAACCTGCTGGTGTTGTGAAGGTTTTTAGGAGTTTTTTGGCGGATGTGTATACCTTCGAGTCTTCCTCCTTATCTGACGGGATTCTCTAAGGCATCGCAGCAACAGGACTAGAAGATTATAGAACTCAGCGTAGACTGGCCGTCGGGGGTTTCAGAGGGGCACTCAATCCCGAGACCCTGCCTTCTACTTCCCTGTCTACTGCCTCGAGAATTTTATTAAGTAGGGAGGGACATTCGGGGGTCCGAAGGGACGCACAATCCCGATAGTCTCCATCCTAGGCATTTGCTCCCTAACAAGTAGGGAATGGCTTTCGGGGAGGTCAGAGGGGACACACCGTCCTGAGGCCTCCATCCTAGTAATCTGCTCCACGACGAGTAGGAAATGGCAGTCGGGGAGGTCCGAGGGGACACACCGTCCCGAGGCCTCCATCCTAGTCATCTGCTCCACGGCGAGTAGGGAATGGCAGTCGGGGAGGTCCAAGGGGACACACCATCCTGAGGCCTCCAACCTAGTCGTTTGCTTCAGCCGTTGAGAGAATTGCCAAGTAGGGAAGGACATTCGGGGGGTCCGAGGGGACGCACAATCCCGATAGTCTCTATCCTACTCCGCTTGCTCTCGGTTTCCGATGGGTATTCCTGCTGGAACTCAACAATCAGAGGGGATTAGTCGCACCGACTCGAAATGATTGGACGAAACAACAGAAGAAGAAAACGAACTTCTCGCTCTTTGGAGGGTACGAGACTCCTTTGTTCAAGGGTACCCGGCTCGCTTAGATCGATCTTCTCTTCGTCGAGTTGGGAGGCCGGAGTCCAGATTTTTTCCTGATAATCTTTCCAGTCGGATGAGAAATGCGGTCGGTGGGTAACTGCGGCCAACATGCAAGGGGGGAGCTGATCTCAGCCGTCAGTGCGGAGGCTTGGTCTTACGAGAACTCCCTACCGAGGCACTGTCCCATCATCCGCCCTAATTTTTACGAGGATTAAATCGGAGGCCTGTTTCCCAACCTGTCGTGGAGATCGATCTCACCTATGCTTTCCTTTATTTTTCCTTTTTTGAAATGACGGCAGAGATATAGAAAGAAAAGAAGGACTCGCGCACTCCCATTTTTTCAGGGGGCGGGAGATTTTATATATCTTCAAAGGATGCATTACAGAAGGGGGACGTACATACTCCCACTAGGGATAGAACCTTTTCAGGTCATCGCCGCTCCAAGTATTCCCAAGCTGCTCCCCTTCATGGTTTCGCAGGCGATATCCCCCAGTAGCTAGTGGCTCGTGGACGATGAAGGGTCCTTCCCAATTCGGGTTCAGCTTCCCTACGGTGGCCGATCTCCCTGCTGTGTCCACCTTCTTCAGTACTAGATCACCTGCTTGAAAATGCTTGAGGCGGATGTGCTTGTCGAAGTACTTAGCCATCCGTCTCTTGACCTCTTCTTGCCGAGTCAAAGCCAAGTCCCGGAGCTACTCGATGTAGTCGAGGGAGAGCATCTGCGACTCCTCATTCTCTAGCCGCCATTCTTCATCTCCGTCCTCGGCTGCAACCACTCTAGGACTTCTGACTTCGAACTCCACGGGGATGAGCGCTTCGGACCCATGAGAGAGCTTGAAGGGAGTCTCCCCCGTGGCCAAACTGGGAGTAGTCCTCAGAGCCCATAAGACCGAAGGGAGCTGCTCCACCCAGTTCCCTCTTAGGTTCTCGACTTTTTTCTTCAGGAGGTTGATGATCAACTTGTTGGCGGCCTCCACTTGCTCGTTGCTCATAGGATGATGAACCGAAGCGAACCGAAGGTCGGTTCCCAGCTGCTTGCAGAAGTCCTCCAGCTCCAGGCTGGCAAACTGAGGGTCGTTATCGGTGACGATGGCGAGAGGAATCACAAACCGGCAGGCGATCTCCCACCAGATGAAGTTCTTCACGACTTGAGAGGTGGTCTTGGCCAGAGCTTTGGCCTCGATCCACTTGGAGAAATAGTCGATCATGACGAGAACGAACTTCCTCTTGCCACTAGCTAGGGGGAAAGGGTCGATCAGATCCATTCCCCAGATAGCGAACGGCCACGGGGCGGTGATCGAACGAAGTTGGGCTGCAGGCTGCAGCTGGAGAGGAGCGAACAGCTGGCACTTCTGGCACTTCTTCGCGAAAGCTTCCGCGTCCTTCCGGATAGTAGGCCAGAAGTAACCCTGCCTGAGGATCCTCTGCTCCAAAGTTCAAGTCCCAGAATGACTTCCGCACTCTCCCGAGTGGATCTCTTCCAAAACTCGAGGTACTTCGTCTTCAGAGACACATCTGGCCAGGGGCCCGAGATGGTCTTGCGATACAGCTCTCCTCCTTGCAAAAGATAGTACGCTGTCTTGAAACGAAACTTTCTCTGATCCCCCTCACTTGCGGGAAGCTTACCGGCAGCTAGGAACGCCACGAATGGATCCATCCAGGAAGGATGCTGGTCAATCTCCATCATCTCCCCTTCCTCGATGGACGGTCGAAACAGCTCGGTGATAGTCCCACCGGCTCTCGGCCCATACTTGGCCAAACGGTCCGCCGCCGAGTTCTCCTCCCTTGGCACATGCTCCACGGAGAAGGATTGGAAACCTCCGATCAATCCCTTCACCTTTACTGGATACTCCTGCATAATGGTGTCGCGCACCTCGAACTCCCCCCCCCCCCCCCGAATTTGAGACGCGACTACCATCGAATCCGTGAACGCTCGGATATCTCGAATGCCCAACTCCTTGTCCAGACGCAAGCCTGCCACGATCGCTCGTACTCTGCTTGATTGTTCGTGACGGGGAAGAGGATCTCAACTGCTTGCTCGATCCTAGTTCCCTGCGGGCTGACAAGCATGATGCCCACCCCAACAGAGCTTTTGCCCGAAGCTCCGTCCACGAACATCTTCCAAGAAACTACTTCCGAAGCCACCTCCCTTAGGTCTGCCTCCCCTGAGAAGTCCGCCAAGAAGTCCGCAACTGTCTGCGCTTTGATTGCTACCCTTGGCGGGAAGGAAATGTCGAACTCACTGAATTCCACAGACCATTTCGCTAACCTCCCTGAATGCTTCACTCCTTCCAGGACGGCTCAGATAGGATGATCAGTTACCACCCGGACGAAGTGAGCTTGGAAATACGACTGAAGCTTCCGCGCCGATACTACCAAGGCGAGGGTAAGCTTCTCCAAGATTGGATATCGCAACTCGGCCTTCTTCAGCACCTGGCTGACATAGTAGACAGGCAGCTGCTTCCTCCCTTCCTCCCGAACTAGAACAGAACTGACAGCCTCCGCCCCTACTCCCAAGTAGATGAGTAGGTCTTCTCCTTCCTTCGGACTCTGGAGGAAAGGCGTTTGGGTTAGTTGTGTAAGATCCCCCCTCCCAAATCGACGGTCCGACCGGGGGATCTTATCGCACACCACCCTTTAGCACGACGCCGAAGCGACTCCGAAGGGTGAAGGCCCAAGCTTCTCCAACCCTTTTCCTTGAACACTCCGAAGTCACGCCTAGGGGTGGTGTTAAGCGAAAGTCACTACACACCAACAGAGTAAGGAAGCAGTATTTTAGCGGAAGACATTATTAAAGAGTGCGCTTTGTTATCCTTAGCGGAAGACATTATTAAAGAGTGCGCTTTGTTACCCTTAGCGGAAGACATTATTTATAGCGGAAGATTAAATATCACAGAAACCATAATTTCAAAACCTGTATGAGTAATATTGATTTCGCCGCCGCAATGAATCCTATCCATCAAGGCTTCATTGCATCATATATGTATACCCTGAGATAGGGCGCAACAAAAGGAGATGCGGCTTAATAAAACTTTATACCTGACGTAGCCTGATCCGTGGCTTCATCCACACATAGGTGCTGTCACTCATCCGCACCTGTCACTTGTGCTAAAGTCAAGTTATTAGAACTACAAACAGAATCCAACTCCTACTAACACCCAAACATAATATAACAATTATAAGGAAGGGGATATCTGGACTCTTATTGGGCCGAGGCGGTCTTCCCGCGACCACCGCCTACGTACTCCGTATCATCCTGCATACGGCCTCAGACCCACGTAGTTCTATTAGTTTCGCACGGGTTGCCCTCCCAGACCGTCCGTCGTGCGGGTTGCCTTAGAGTAAAACTCATAGGCCATCCGATTTTATCCCTTGTCACATTCCCGAAGGCAACATTTCATTCCCGTAGGAATTACTTTCTCGAAGGCAACATTTCATTCCCGTAGGAATTACTTTCTCGAAGGCAACATTTCATTCCCGTAGGAATTACTTTCTCGAAGGCAACATTTCATTCCCGTAGGAATTACTTTCTCGAAGGCAACATTTCATTCCCGTAGGAATTACTTTCTCGAAGGCAACATCTCATTCCCGTAGGAATTACTTCCTCGAAGGCAACATTTCATTCCCGTAGGAATTACTTTCTCGAAGGCAACATTTCATTCCCGTAGGAATTACTTTCTCGAAGGCAACATTTCATTCCCGTAGGAATTACTTTCTCGAAGGCAACATTTCATTCCCGTAGGAATTACTTTCTCGAAGGCAACATTTCATTCCCGTAGGAATTACTTTCTCGAAGGCAACATCTCATTCCCGTAGGAATTACTTCCTCGAAGGCAACATTTCATTCCCGTAGGAATTACTTTCTCGAAGGCAACATTTCATTCCCGTAGGAATTACTTTCTCGAAGGCAACATTTCATTCCCGTAGGAATTACTTTCTCGAAGGCAACATTTCATTCCCGTAGGAATTACTTTCTCGAAGGCAACATTTCATTCCCGTAGGAATTACTTTCTCGAAGGCAACATCTCATTCCCGTAGGAATTACTTTCTCGAAGGCAACATCTCATTCCCGTAGGAATTACTTCCTCGAAGGCAACATTTCATTCCCGTAGGAATTACTTTCTCGAAGGCAACATTTCATTCCCGTAGGAATTACTTTCTCGAAGGCAACATTTCATTCCCGTAGGAATTACTTTCTCGAAGGCAACATTTCATTCCCGTAGGAATTACTTTCTCGAAGGCAACATTTCATTCCCGTAGGAATTACTTTCTCGAAGGCAACATTTCATTCCCGTAGGAATTACTTTCTCGAAGGCAACATCTCATTCCCGTAGGAATTACTTCCTCGAAGGCAACATTTCATTCCCGTAGGAATTACTTTCTCGAAGGCAACATTTCATTCCCGTAGGAATTACTTTCTCGAAGGCAACATTTCATTCCCGTAGGAATTACTTTCTCGAAGGCAACATTTCATTCCCGTAGGAATTACTTTCTCGAAGGCAACATTTCATTCCCGTAGGAATTACTTTCTCGAAGGCAACATTTCATAAGAGAAGAAAAGAGACGCCCTCTAAGATTAGCAATATCCACCCGCAACCTGTAGGCGGAGAGAAGACGAACTCTATATAAGCTTAGCATATCTTCATCCGAGAAGGTAACACTATTTTAACCCGGCTGGCAATTAAATCGAGCCATCTTCATATGGCCCATAGGCTCCCGTCAATCACATGGATGCTTGGTGTTCAAACCCAAGTCACCTATATAACATTTCCATTGGTATTGGTACCACCTCAAAAGAAGAGGGAGTATTTCCATCTTTAATCAACATCAGAATTTGTGAAGGGGTAGAGAGGGAAGAAGTGTTAGAGAAAATGGGAAGGAGGTAGTAACAACAAAGCCCATCTACCAAAAGCATATCGACAACCCTCACTTCACAAGGTAGGCCCCAACATTAATTGATAGTGGCAGCAACAGGTTTTTTTTTTATGACAGTAGCCCCCAATGCCAACAGCCTCAGCTAACAAGGGTAAGAGCAGCTCAAGTAGAACAGCCCCAGCTAGCAAAACAGCCACAAACAATCATATAATAGGAAAGTAAAGAGCAGCCCCCATTTTAAATCTAAAAGTTCCTAGCTGATCAAGCATAGGAGCCCCAAGATAAAATCGAAAAGCTCCTAGCTGATCAAGCATAGCAGCTCCCCCATTGAACAGCTCACAAGGCAGCCCCCTATTAACAAACCTGCAGTCCAACTCAACAAGGAGCAGCCCCCAAACCAACAAGGAAAGGAGCAGCCCCATTTCAACAAACCTGCAGTCCAACTCAACAAGGAGCAGCCCCCAAACTCAGCTCACAAGGCAGCCCCCAATTCAACAAGGAAAGGAGCAGCCCAAAGCAACAACAAAAGAGGCAACTCCAAATCAACAAGGAAAGAGAGCAGCCCCACAAATCAGCTCACAAATCAACAAGGTAAAGAGCAGCTCAAAGCAAACAGCCCCAAATCAACAAGGTAAAAGGGCAGCTCAAAGCAAACAGCCCCAAATCAACAAGGTAGAGAGCAGCTCAAAGCAAAACAGCCCCAAATCAACAAGGTAAAAGGGCAGCTCAAAGCAAACAGCCCCAAATCAACAAGGTAAAAGGGCAGCTCAAAGCAAACAGCCCCAAATCAACAAGGTAAAAGGGCAGCTCAAAGCAAACAGCCCCAAATCAACAAGGTAAAAGGGCAGCTCAAAGCAAACAGCCCCAAATCAACAAGGTAAAGAGCAGCTCAAAGCAAAACAGCCCCAAATCAACAAGGTAAAAGGGCAGCTCAAAGCAAACATAAGAGGCAGCCCAATTTCATAGCATATAGCTCCCTTGAAATTTAGCTAAGACAAACCCAACTGGAATTTTAATGCATAACAGCACCCCAATAAAAAAAATACAAAATAGCAGCCCCCCAAGCATGACAAACCAACGTTTATTCGACCCGATCTCAAAAAAAGAAAGGCAAGGTTAACCATCCCCACATTTACCCATCCAGGATTTCCAATAGACCAAGTATGTATAACCAAAAGAAAACCATCCCAACATCTAAATGAAATGCATGATTCGCCACTGTTTACGATTAGGAGAAACAAAAGTAACCGACTAGCAGGTATAACCAAGAAGAGGGTCCAGGAATTTTTCAGCATAATAGCCAAGGGAAATCCAGCAGGTATAACATCGGGAATTCAGGAAAAATTCGGCATAAAACTGGGAAGAGCCATGCATCAGGAAAGACAAAATTTCCTACATATTCTAGGAAATGCCAAGCATCAGGAAAGAGAGCATTTTTCAGCATAATCTAGGTATAGCCCAACAATCAAGAAAGCAAAATTTCAAGCATGATCTAAGTAATACCAAGCATCAGGAAAGGGAGCAATTTCAGCATAATCTCGGTATAGCCCAACAATCAAGAAAGCAAAATTTCAAGCATGATCTAAGTAATACTAAGCATCAGGAAAGGGAGCAATTTCAGTCAAACAGAAGGAAAGAGGGGAGGGGAAAGAGGAGAGAGGATTTTCTTGCCGTCCACCATGGCTGCTGGAAGAGGAGAAGAAGAGGAGGAAGAAGGAGAGATGAGGGCGAGGAGACCTTGCCGTCGATCCTTTCTTCTGGCAGGGTTTCGAAGGGGAGAAGGAAGATCGAGAGGGGTCGTCCCCAGGACGCACTGCGGTCTGCCCTTTCATAGCCGAAGAGCTCCAATCCCGTGCCCCCACGAGCTCGCCCATGGTTTTCGCCCATGGTATTGCCTGCGCCTGCTAAGGGTTTCCCCTGGTTTCGTTCTCTCCCTGCTTTTGTTTTAATTTTTGTTATATATATATATATACATATATAAGTATATAGTTATATAAATACATATATTTAGATATATATATATATATTCATAACTCTCCAAATACGTATGAGAAAAATGCGCGAAGTGTGTCTTTGTGTTCGTGTCAACCATACGAAGCTAACGAAAGCATCCGAAGTTGATTCCGAGTCCGTTCGCCCAACATTTTAAAATGGCGTTGTTGTCGCGCTCGACGTTACTCAAAATAGTCGTTTTCTCCAAACGACCTTGGATTGGAACGAAACGAGTTCTGTTGCACTCGTACCGACCATACGAGTCTAACACAACTGACGGAAGTCGATTCGGAGCACGTATGCTCCATATTCAAAAATTGCGTCGTCGTGACGCGCTGCGATACTCAAAACGGTCACTTTCACCAAATGACCTCTGATTGAAACGAAACGAGTTCCGTTGCACTCGCGTCAACTATACGAGTCTAACGTAACTGACAGAAGTCGATTCGGAGCACGTGTGCTTTGTATTCTAAAATCGTGTCGTCGTGACGCGCTACTATACTCAAAATGGTCATATTCTGCATATGACCTCGGATCGAAACGAAACGAGTTCCGTTGCACTCGTATCAATTATACGAGTCTAATGCAACTGACGGAAGTCGATTCGGAGCACGTATGCTTTGTATTCCAAAATCGTGTCGTCGTGACGCGCTACTATACTCAAAATGGTCATATTCTGCATATGACCTCGGATCGAAACGAAACGAGTTCCGTTGCACTCGTATCGATTATACGAGTCTAATGCAACTGACGGAAGTCGATTCGGAGCACGTATGCTCGATGAACAACTTTGACGTTGTGGCGAGGCACGATGCTGCCTAAAACAGTCATTTCTCTACCTGACTACCTCTAGGTGGTGAAGGTCGGGTCGTGATTGCCTGATGACCCGGCCTAGATTCCTCCAAGGGTTCAACTGAACCGGCTAGACCCCTTTTTCGAAGTCGGGATGTTACAAGTTGCTGCTTCAACTCCCCGAAAGCCTTTTTGCACTCTTCGGACCACTCAAAGTCCTCGCCCTTCCGGAGCTTCTTGAAAAATGGAGAGCACTTCTCTCCCGCCTTTGACAGAAAGCGGCTGAGACCCGTCAGCCTTCCTGTCAACCTTTGAACTTCCTTCTGAGTCTTCGGCGAGGACATCTCCAAGATAGCCCGAACCTTGTCAGGGTTCGGCCCCACTCCTTCCGGAGTGATGAGATGTCCCAGAAACTTCCCTCTTCCCGCTCCAAACACGCACTTCGCGGGATTAAGCCTCATCTTGAACTCCTCAATGTCGCGAAGGTCTCCACCAGATCAGCTATGTGCCACGGACGCTCTTGCTTTTGATTAAGAGATCGTCCACGTACACTTCTAGGTTCCTCCCCTTCTGCTCCTTGAACACATGGTCCATCATCCGCTGGTAGGTAGCTCCGGCGTTCTTCAACCCGAAGGGCATCATCTTTTAGCTGTAGCAGCCATCGTCGGTGATGAAGGAAACGTCGCGGCAGTCGGGAGGATGCATCCGGATCTGGTGGTATCCTGAAAACGCATCAAGGAAACACATCACAGAAAAACCGACGGCCGAATCAACCAGCGCGTCGATTCGAGGCAAGGGATAACAATCCTTCGGGCAGCTTTTATTCAGTAACGAAAAATCAACACACATTCTCCAGCTGCCCCCAGCTTTCTTCACCATTACAACATTTGATACCCAGCCTGGATACTGGATCTCCGACACGAAGCCTGCATCTAGCAACTTCTTCACCTCCTTCCTAATAGGTCCGGCTAGGACGGAGGCACTCGACCTCTTCTTCTGCTGAACGGGCTTGGCCACGGGATCCAGATTGAGGCGATGACAAGCAACATCGGCGTCAATCCATGGCATCTCGGCAGCACCCAGGCGAAGATATCGACTTTCTCTTGCAGACACGCCGCCATCTCGATCTTCTCCTTGGTCCTCAGGGACCCTCCGATCTTCAGCAGACCAGGTACTCCAGCCCTAGAGAGCACTTCGATCTCTTCCACCTCCTCCGCTGCTTCCAGCCTTGCTGTGCTCCCCAGCATCCTCTCCATCTGCTCCGCATCCGTCATCCAGATGATGGTGCTGACCGCGCTGAGGTAGCACTCGCGGGCGGCTCTTGGATCGCTCCTGATCCTCACCTGGGCATCCCCTTTACAGTACTTGAGGCATTGATGATAGGAGGATGGGACGGCCTTGAAAGAATGGAGAAGTGGCCTTCCAAAGATCGACTTGTAGCAGCTTGGGGCATCGACGATGATGAAATGACACTTGAGCGAGGTGCCGCCGAGTGTTACAAGGAGATCTGCTCCTCCCTCCACCTCCTTCTTCTCTCCCGAGAAGCCAAAGAGGGGACCATCCGCTGCCAAGACTCTCTCCGCTCCGATGCCCAGCCCGTCGAACGTCTTCTTGAAGATGACGTTGACGCTGCTCCCGTTGTCGACCAAGATTCGATCAACGGTGAAGTCCTCCACGGCGGCTTGGATCACAAGGGCATCATGGAAGGGATTCTCATTCCCCAACATATCCTCCTCTGAGAAGGTGATCTCCTCCAATGGGGGTGGTGCCTGCGAGGTCGAAGCGACACTCCTCCGATAAATTTGATGGAGACTTCCCTTGCGGGAAGCTCCCAGCCCTGCTCCCCCGTGGATCACCCTTACTCCTCCGCCGCCGCTTCCCTGGCCGATCTCTCCTCGACCTCCATGGTCGACCCGGTCTTCGTTCCTCCTTCGAACCATGGCTTGCAATACCGGTGGTTCGACAGGGGCTTCAATCCTCCGCTGATCTCCTCCTGCTTCTCCCGCCGCCAACCTCCTTCGGGCTTCCCAGAAATCGGGGCAAGTCATAGTCCCATGCCCCTCTACTTGATGCAGATCACAGTAGAGAGGAATCTCCTCCACCCGCGGCCTCTTCTGCTGCTTCTTTCTTCCTTTCCTCTTGCCCTGCCGGGCAACCACCATTGCTTCCTCCCTTCTCCTCTCCTGATGCCTCTCTGGCCGATTGAAATTTCTTCTTTCCGGGGACCTCCTCCCCGGATCCTGATGCTGGAACCTTCCCTCTGGCCGCCAAGGTGGCCTATTGACGGGAACCTGGTAGCGCCTCTCCTCTTCCCGACGCGGCGAAGCCACGATGAGCCTCCTCTCCTCATTTCTCATTGGCTCTTCCATCATGGGCTCCCCCCTCTTCCTTTCCTCCCGCTTCTTCTCCGACTTCCTCTTCTCCGCCCTCCGCGGCTCTTCCTTCTTCCCTCTCCCAGGCACCTTCTCTTTCTCTTCCTCCTCCCCCCCGGTCAGCCTGTTAAGCCGAGACAGAAAGCCTCAGTTGGAAGTCTCCCCCTGGACGAACTTATTGGCTCTCTCGATAAGCTCGCCATAGGTACGGGGAGGATTCCTGCCAAGCTCCAGCTTGAAGAGACCTTCACTCAGACCGAACGCCAGGGCTAGCAGCAGGATGGAGCCATCCACCTCCTAGATGCCCAACACCTCCTCCTGGAGGCGGTCGATGTAGTGCCCCAACGTCTCCTTAGCTCTCTGGGCCAGATAGAAGAGGGTCGTTGCCTCCTTCTTCATCTTCTTGGATGTGGCGAACCGCATCGTCAGGCCATGGCACAGGTCTTCGAAGCAGTAGATGGAACCTGTCGGTAACTGATGGAACCAATCCCTGGCCTTCCCTCGGAAAGTGATGGCGAACAGCCTACACTTGAACTCATCCGGCATGGTTCGGATGGAGGCTACATCCTCAAACCACTGGATGTGACGGACAGGGTCATCCCTCCCTGAGTAGTATTTCATCACGGGATCTCTGAACCCTTCCGTCATGGGGGCAGCAAGAATCTCCACGCAGAATGGGATCCTTCCACCTGCCTGGCGATGATCCTCTCCCCGGCGAGCATCCCTCTCATACTCGCCATATGGGCGAGTATTCTGGGATCTCTCCTGCTCTTCCCCCTCGCGAAACCGAATACCCTGCGAGGACTGTGGGAAGAACTGCGACCTCCTTGGTCGCTTATGTACCTCTTCCAAAGGCTCCTTCCCTGCTCGGCGAGAGGGACCACCCTCCTCGGCCAGCACTGGGCGATGAGGCGAGGTTGCTGTCCCCTCCGTGCGAGGTTGGAGCGCTGCTCGCATGGTGCCTCCAGACGCTTTGCGAAATCTTCAAAGACTGCCACTGTCACATACTCGCCTCCTCCGGTCGAGTTGCCGACTACCTCTTCTTGGTCGCCAATTGCTACCATCCTGCCTTCCTCCTAAACTTTCTCCCTCTGGCTGCGATCCACGCTCACCGCACCAAAGTGTTGAAGTCAGGAAAATCCTTACTCCAAAATTCGGATCAATGCAGCCGGAGGCTACTTGCCTAGCAGTTCGACAAGACGGCTTGGATGGCAACCACGAAGAACTAGAACAACAACGAACAGATCCCAGGTGCTGCGGCAGGGAGGTCCAACCACATACCCGGAAGCTCAAAGGAGTCTTCCCCTCCAAAACCAAAGAATGGTCGAGCTTGGTACTTGGGAGACACACTTGGCGAGTATCAAGAAATGGCGGTCAGGGTGACGGCCACGAACACACGGGGGCTACTCTTCGAAGAAAGGGGTTTCGAAAGCTCAGCCAAAGGTCTTTATCCAAGTACCCCTGGGGTCCTATTTATAGGAAACCAAAGGGGTAGGGGGTAGTTTTAAACCCCACTCACCCCTGGCGACTGGGCGAGTATCTGTTGATCATGCTGAGTATCTCCTTCTAGTCGCCCATCTGCCGAGTATAGGGGGATACTCGCCCATGTCGAACCATACTCGCCAGGCCTTCTGGCATCTCCACTGTTGAGCTGTCTTCTATCCATGGCTCCTGGCTTCTGTGCCGACCTTTGACTTTGACCTTTTTGCCTACGTGGCTCTGAATGGGTCCTACCCTCGGAGAATATGGGTTGTACAGAAGCGTCTGCCCTTCACCGCTACTCTGGGGCCATGCCCTCGTGACCTCATTGTCGCAGCTCGAAGGTCTTCCCTTTGCTCCCGCAATAGGTCACCGCGTCGCCAGGGCTTTCCCCCTCGCGCTTGCCAACAGTTCGAAGCGTCTGCCCTTCACCGCAACTTCGGGGCCACGCCCCCGTGACCTCATTGCCACAGCTCGAAGGTCTGCCCTTCGCTCCCGCAATAGGTCACCGCATCTCTAGGGCCTCCCCCCCCCCCCCCCCCCCCCCCCCCCCCCTTGCGCTCGCCAATGGTTCAAAGAACCTGCCCAAAGGGTAAAGCATGCAAGATACAAAGGAAAACTACTCCTCGCCCTCAACATCGGAAGTAGAGCGCTCATCTTCGGAAAGATCTCTGGCACTTAATCCGGCCACGTGTCACAACCTCGCGTCCGCGCAACCAGGCGGAGGGTCTTCGCCATCCCACGCATAAAATGCATCTCGCGCTCGTCCTCAAGCTGATGCTCTACTTCCTTTCTCCAGACCTCCTCTCGAACTTCCTCTGAAAGCAAAGAATAGTCCCGCATATAATCAATGGAGTCCTTGTACTCAGCAACTCCAGCGTCCTTCAACTTAGTAGTCCACTCCAGGGAAGAAAGGCGCTCCACCTCGACCTTTAGAGACACCAGCTCTGCATCTTGACAAACCATCGTGGCTTGCGAATCTTCCAGCAGACGAACGGTCTTCTCCACGAGAGCCTTCTCCGTCTAGACCTCCGCTCGAGACTGCTCCAGCTCCGCCTATAGCCCATCATCAATCTGCCGAAAGCGAGATACATCACAATCCCGCCGCCCCTTTCAAGTACAAAAAGGAGCTCCTTACTCCACGAAGATCCTCCTGAAGCGCGAAGTAACTATCTTTCAGGCCCACATAGCAGTCATTCCATGTGAGAGAAATGCTGGTCTGGACTCCGATCTGTAAAAAGAAGGAAAAAAGTTAGGTTCTTTGCAAGACGAACAACAGACAAAAGCAAAGCTACAACCCTTACCGCAACATTCATGGCCTCATGAGAAGAGGAAACCCGAATCGCCTTAACCGACAGTGGAGCAGAAACACCCTCGGGAGCCTGGGGGTAATTATCCAAGAACTGCCACATCAAGATCGATAGGAATATCGTCAACCTTCGAGCTATAGGGAGCCACCTCATCAGTACGCCCCTTCGACCGAGAAATAGGACGAGGCGCCGAATCCAAACTACCATTCTTAAAAACCAACTTCATCTTCCTGCCACGATCCAACGGAAGTGTCGCAGAGCGCTCAACATCAGTGGAAAGACCGCACGGTAGAAGACGATTCTCCTCAACGAACACAGAAATGGCAAACAAAGGGTTTGCCAAAGCAGGAGGCTCGACAAACCCCAACACTGGGGTAAACTCTCGCTCATGGCCTTTCAAACGACAACAACGATCGGGAAGCGACTTCCAAAGCTCTGGCAAGCCCAAGAGGTAGCCGAACAAGGTGTTCCCATTACTTGTTCTTACTGCTTAGTTCTTTTTCGTCTCCCTCCCCGAATTCGTCTCTCTTCCCGGCCTTCCCCCTCCAACGGGTCTTCTACTATTATATCTTCTCTTCTAGGGCCGGGGACATCTCGGGCGACCTCATAACAGCATATGATCATTGCATACTACCAACTCCTAAATAATAATGGATTCTATCACTCGCTTACATGTTTCTAACTCATATCCTTCTATGTTAGGATCGATAGATAGTCTTTCTAAAGTTGCTCACTTTACACCCCTTGAATTATCCACTAATTTGAGGTCATATTCGGCCAAAATCCTCTTTGAATACTTTTCACGTAACTGTGCCGAAGAATGGGCCTGGAATAAAACATCCAATCTACTCTCCTTTGGAGATTAAGGGACCGTTTGGTGCGGCGTTTTTGCTCCAGTTAGTTTGGACAAAGAACCCATCATCATAAAATATGTGTTTGACATGACCATGGTTACGACCACCACCAAATAAAAACACTAATTTTGAACATAAAAGTGAATGGAATTCCTTAGGTGTGGTACTTCAGGCGTTCACGAAGGATGGTTCTTAACCACCGTGTTCACCACCGCCATCACCATGCCAAATGAGCCCTAAACTAGGACGTGACGTGAAGAGACAAGGAGCGTAATAACTGCAATTTTTATGAAAGTTTTATTCTTAATGATACATGTCAAAATTATAATTGTCTCTAAGGCGCAAATATGTACTTGGAGATGAGATATTGAAAACGGGTTTTGAATTAATGATTAAGGCGATAGAAAAATCATAAGGATTTGTCCGGTTGGATGTAATTGGGGCTTCAAAATTAGAATTGGATCCCCATTTCTAATGAAAATATACCTCCAATTCTAATTTCAAGATCTCAGTTTTGTCCAAATGAATGGATTCTAAGGAAGCTTAAGGTGCAAAATTTAAGTTTTTGGCTCGAAAATACATGTTGCTAGGATTTTGGAGCAGCAAAGGGGAATTAGACAAAATTAAGCTCAAATTTGAACAAGGACAGAAAAATACCTAAATGGTGCATCTCATTTGATAACAACAGAGTTAGAATCGAAAGCGACGAAAGTAATATTGTAGAGAAATTCGTTTAGAATGTCGAAATTTTGCCCCATAATAGGTGGTTTCAAAATTTTCACAGCGGTGGGCACTGTGCCACATGGAGCACTATTGTAGCGTGGGTAGCGGAGCTGCTGCGTTGTAGCTGCATTGCCTCCATGCACTGTGCCATGTGGCATGCTCCACGCGCCACATGGTGCCTGATGACCCATGTTTTCAAGTTTTCGCATTTTCTAGTTCTAGAAGTCTGATTACAAAAATTTAGGAAGCGTTGAAAAATGTTATAAATGTGGATCTAATGGGATCATTTCAAACATTTCAAATCTTTAACTCTAAATGCAAGAATTTGTATTCGTCTCGTTAGCTTGACTTATCAGGTCAGGGTGTGGCAAGGTGGATTCCGACCGAAAACAACGTCAAATGGGATCATTCCAATGGATGCATGATGTGTCGTGTAATAATAATACTTGGCCTAGGTCAGCAATGTCAAGCATTAGTTGGGCTGATCATGAGTGAACACTCACAAATATCGTTGGAGTTTGCGGTTCGTTCTCTCGGTTTGTCCATCCATTTGCATGTTATATACGAAGTTGAATAATAACAGAGTGCCTTTTAATCTAAACAACTCTCTCAAAAATTTTGTTGAAATATACTATCCTTATCAAAGATAATATAGCATTGTATGCCATGAAGCTTGCCTACATCTGGCCGCCATTGTGCAAATAAGGCTATGAAGTGGGCTGACTTACTTAAGAGGGGAATTATCATGACAAATATGCATTATAGTTTTGAAGAATTTGGGCTGTCGTAAAGAGAGGCTGGCTTTGATCTAAACTTCTGCTTATTTTAGACTGCCATCACCCGCTTTTATTTTACTTTGTATCTTTCTATTTTGTAGTTATTTTCGAACAACATGAGAAGGCAGTGGAACATTTTAGTTTATTGCGTATTTTTTCAGTGGCGGCTAGGTTTCTTTAACCTAGTTCGTGCATGTGTTGATGATTCTTAGCGATCAGGGTTTGTGAATTCGAGTCGCATCAATCCTCTCAAAACATTGTGTGGGCATTCATTTTATGTCCATTATAAACCTATTGATCAGGTGAAGTTTTTGAACCTGAGTCCCTAGACTATCCGGGATCTCGGTGGAGATCAAGAGATCACCCGGATGGACTAATCCCCCATGAATCAGCACCCTAAATTGAAGATATGTTATTTAGAGGAAGAGAGAGAGAGAGAGATGAATTGACTCAAATTAGATTTGCTAAGCTAAATATTAAGGAGTGCACCAATTTACAAATTCAAATTAGATTAAGGCCTCATTTGGATTGGCGTTTGAAGGCGGTGCGTTTGGGCCAAATGCAGTGGAGGTGAATATACCCATTTGTTTTTCCGCCTCCATTTTGAATCGCTCGTAAAAGCTCCGGGTTCTAATTCTCCGCGTCCCCAAACCTTCCGAATAGCTCAAGTTTGTCGCGTTTAGAGGTCAAGGGCGGAGGAAATCCGCTGCTCTCTCCGACGGCATCCCAGCTCGCGCGACTCCGGCGTCTCTCCCGGCGCGTCTCTTCTTCTCGACGACAACTAGGGCCCGCGTCTCTTCTTCTCTTCTTCTCACGGCGCGTCTCTTTCTTCTGCGACGACATCCGCAGCGTGACTCCAACGATATCCAAAGCTCGGGAAGATCAGATCTGGACGAAACAGCTTCGATCTGGACGAAACAGCTCGGGGAGCTTGGATCTGGACGAGACATCTTGGATGCTCGGGGCGCTTGGATCTGGACGAAACATCGAGGGATTCGAGTAGGTGTTGATGAGATGTCGGCGCTGCGTGACTCCATTGCCGAACAACTACACAGAGCTTGAACGGATCTGGGAGTTTTTGCATACGTTGATGTATGTGTTTTTCTCTGTATTTCGAGTTTATGCAACGTTGATGTATATATGTTATTCTATTTTATACATGTGTGTGTTTTTCGAGCTCATAAATTCTGTATTGGTACCATGAACAAAAAAATTAACAAGAAAATTACACCGCTGTTTTGCCAAACGGTTCTCCGTTCTGAACAGCTCTGCAAACACAGACTACCCAAACAGACCTCCATTTCCAGCAACAAGTTTCCAACAGCTCCATTTACAAACCTCCATTTACAACAACTCCTTTTACAACCGCAGCCGCTCTCCCAAATGAAGCCTAAAGTTTGATATTCTGCTACCATCGGCTGAATGTTGGTGGTCGTTTGCGGCTGGAAATGCCTTGGCGGTTCGGGGGCATTCCACTGTGCCCGCAAAGCCAGTGTTTTTTACCTGACCTATGTGATTATTGGAAGTGGGCTGACTTTGGAAAGCCTAACATAAGATTTAATTATGGAGGTGTGCTTGTTTGAGACAACTCTAGATGCCATCTTTCGAGATTTTGAAAGTTGAAGAAGGCAAGTATTATCCGGCTAGGATCCAATCATCTATCTAGCTGATGAATCGGGAGAAACTAAATAATTGGGCTAGGCTAGGAGTGGAATAACCAATTAATAATTAACTTTCAGCCATGGTCCAAGCATTACAATCAAATTCAATGCGGCCAACTGTCAGCTTTAACTCTATATTCATATAATATTTAATGTATATCTATCACTCTTATATAGGAAAAGTTAGCTTCCCTCCAACTGTCCAACATTCCAAATTATCGTATATAATTTTATTCTTTTACTCTAATGACTTAATATATATTATAATATATTTTAAAATATAAAATAAAATACAATATTTATTTATGTAATTATACATCATATACCCAAATTAAAAATAATGATGAAAATTCATAAAAAAAGAAAAAAAATTAGTAGAGCTCCTAAACCGATTATAGTATGCTATCATTACACATGTCAGCGATCTTTTCAAGAAAGGTTGTCATTAGGCATGTCAGCGGTATTTTCGAAGAGCTACCATTAAACTCATCAATTTTTATTAAAGTTGATTTAACATAAATGATAATATTTGCATTAAGATAAAATAATTGATAATATGTTTATTTTAATATGTATTAATTAATTGATATGGGTGAAGCCCCGTATATGTCAGGGTCGAGGTACTGTCGCGATTGACCGTAGGGGCGGAGCCCCGTGTCTGTCACTATATATATATATATATATATATATATATATATATATATATATATATATTATATATATAATAGTAATAATGCCTCTTGCGTTCAAAATCAGGAATGAAACTGAGAGTCAAATGGTCGTCAAACAAAATATCTCTAGCGCTCAGTGCCGACCTAAGCCTGCTCGACTGCGTATTGTTTCTCGGAATGTATAGAGACGGTGCATTATGATGCGGCCAATTAATTGCAGAAACACGGCATGGGAGGAGTAAAACATGACATGAGAGCAGAAATGAAAACAGGGGAGGACCTCCGCCTCCCTTTCTCGACGCTCTGTGGAGGGAAAGAAGCGGTGACAAATATATTGATGCGGCGGAGGATGTATCGATCAGATTCTTCCCTTTGAAAAGCTCGTCCTCCGTGGCTATATCGGCACAAGGGCCATAGTCAAACAGTTAATAATAGTAACGAGAGTTTGGAGAGGGACCAATTTTAAGTTAGCTTAGAAGTTTAAGGACCAAAATCAACTAAAATATAGTTGTATGACTGATTGATTAAGGCTATTGTTAATCGCACTACCAATATGATTATCCACACTCACTTTTAAGTATTTCTTAGGATTTCTCAAAAAGTCTAATCGCACTCTTTCTTTGCGAGTACGATTTCGCGAGTCCTTCGTTTCCGCCTCCGGCTTTCCTTCCTCTCGCAGTCTAGTGGGCGATCAAGGAAGAACATCAGGAGGAGAACGCCAGTGATCAGTCGGCCCTAAACCTCTTCCGTCCGCCTGATATTCGCGTTCACCATTTTCTCTGCAACTGGCTTTTCCCGCCTGATTTTCTCTGCAACTTGCTTTTCCCGCCTGGGCTTCTTAAAATTGTATTTCAATACATAAATTTGTTTAGCCGTATGATCACTGGCTTCTCTCACTTAGAGCTAGGTGAGGGAGAAATACAGCCGTATGATCTCAGATCGGACGGTATATAAAATACTGACATTATTTATTATTTATAAATACGGGAGTATTTAGAAAAAATACAATCGTATGATCTCTAATCAACGGCTTAGATGGGATCCTCTCACCATGATCTTAGGTGAGAGTAACTCACCTACAAATTTTTCTATTATTTATAGGTGAAGCCTAATAAGAAAATGTATTTCAACGAGCCTCCACACATTATTTTGCATAATCTTACAAATGTTTGATTTAATATTTAATATATATATATACATATATATATATATACATATATATATATATACATATATATATATATATATATATAGATATACATATTTATATAGCGTATATATAGTAATAATGAGACGAACAAATTTAATGTTGTCGGGCGGTCGGGCCAACTGTCAACTCTCTATAATACAAGTTCACATACACGCATTACCTCAATCCTCAAATGGGGAAAATGTGTGGTTGAAGGTATGCCATACACTAAAGGGCGCTGTCATAAGCACTGTAGTTTTGGCTATCCGCATTCAATTTGTATGAGTTATTATGCGTCTTTTGGAAATATGTCTTGTACATTCATTTTTAGGAAAAGTGTTCAACACGAAAGTTGTAGAACTCGACGAGATCTACAACTTTCGTGTTGAATAATTTTCCTAAAAATGCAAGCACAAGACGTATTGTCGTCCTGATTGAAACATGGGTGTAACTATAGCGAATTTTTGAAAATACACCTTGTACATGCATTTTTAGGAAAAGTGTTCAACACGAAAGTTGTAGAACTCGACGAGATCTACAACTTTCGTGTTGAACAATTTTCCTAAAAATATATGTACAAGACGTATTTCCAAAAAACGCGTAATAACTCATACAAATTGAGTGCGAATAGCCAAAACTGCAGTGCTAATAGCAGCGCCCACACTAAACTGCGGGCCTTTGTGTGCACAGTAACCTATGCACCATTATTGGCTCCGTATGGCTTCAGGACCCGCACACATTATTCTCTCTGTACGCACTTGGGAGCTGCTCACTCCGGCTTTCCTTTGAAATTGCAGTCAATTGTTGTTCTACTGTGTATATTTCCATAAAACTAAATTCATTAAATAAAAATTTTATGAGAATATTTTAGGGCACTGCTATAAGTACTGCAGTTTGGGCTATCCGCACTCTATTTGTACAAGTTATTATGCGTCTTTTAGAAATACGTTTTGTACATGCATTTTTAGGAAAAGTGTTCAACACGAAAGTTGTAGATCTCGTCTAGATCTACAACTTTTGTGTTGAACACTTTTCTTGAAAATGCATGTACAAGACGTATTTCCAAATATTCGCTATAGTTACGCCCATGTTTCAATCAGGGCGGCAATACATCTTGTGCGTGTATTTTTAGGAAAAGTGTTCAACACAAAAGTTGTAGATCTCGACGAGATCTACAACTTTAGTGTTGAACAATTTTCCTAAAAATAAATGTACAAGACGTATTTCCAAAAGGCGCATAATAACTAATACAAATAGAGTGCGGATAGCCAAAACTGCAGTGCTTATAGCATCGCCCATATTTTAACCTATTAGGTAAGTTTTTGAAAACCGGATCGGATATTGAATCGGTAGAACGAAAGGTTCAAGATTGAATCGGTCCAACCAGGGTCAAATCGTTATATAAAGATGCGTGCACGCTCTTCTGCACGCGGAAATGCAGCGCGCGCACATCCCCGCGCGCTTGCACGCCACCTCCGTGGGCGCCACCGCGCTGTCGCGCCACCTCCGCCTCCGTCCGCTGCCGCCGTCAACCGACGTCGCCGCCTCTCTGGCAGACCTGATCGGGCTGCCCGAGCTACCCGGGCCGCCATGGGGGCAAGGTCGTCATATTTTGAAAATTGGCAATCCAGGTGACTAGAATCGCACGTTCTCATTCGCCCGTTCAATTTCCAGGAGGGCGCAATTACCTTGCGCCCCCCTAAAAAACTATAAAAAGGCATCTAGACCTTCAATTGCAGAGACAGAAAAAAATGAGAAAAGAGAGTTAAGGTTTTCCGGCCAAAACTTGGCTCACTCCTCACTCTTCCGATCAATGAGCGCTCCACTTGTGATGGTGACTTCTCCAACTCAACGTCCATCCAAAGACCCACCAGAGGCAGGCTCTTCTCATCAAAATACACATTAATATGGAAACAGCTTTTGCCAAATCCTCCGCACTCGTAAAACCCAGAATTGTGAAGAACCCGCCCTCCGGACCTACAATATGACGATGGAGGCCGGGGAGCGCCTCTACGCATCAGGTAACTCCCATGGGTTCTTAATAAACCCGTACAAAGTACCGCCATGATGATAGTTGACCTTCTCCTCGGAAGAAAGCCACTTTTTGTTGCTCCGGGCATTGATACAGTCACCTGCACTGATATGAACCTCACACCAGTCTCTGAAGATCTGCACTGACAGCCGCGAGCCACGCTCGCAAAAGAAGTTGACAAGCTCCATGATCCTCATCAAATGCGGTAGTTGTGGATATTTTTCTCACCTTGCTCGCCGGAGACATGGTGGCACAGGTTCACCTTGGAGGCTTGGACACGCCGACATCACTTCGTCTCTCTCAAAAATCTTGCAGAAAACTCGGTACAAGAATGAAATAAACCTGCATAATTTATAGAACCATCGAAACAGCCGACATTGGAAGATTTGATCAAAACATAAGTGTATATCACAATATACGCTAGCCACGAAAATAGCAGTATATCCAGTCTAAATTGACATTGTATACTCCCAAGAATTACAACAAATCCTCTGGAAATGAGCAACAAAATCTCATGAATATAGGCAAGAAGTATCATCACATTACTTAATAAATAAAACATACCAACCTGATGCGACGTAATTGATGGGTACCACCTAAATAAATAGGAGAAATCGGGATGCGAATAGCCCATTCTCCATCATAATGGGGGTGCCAATAGCCACCTTTCCCCCTCCCATTATGGGTGGTGTCATTAGTGGGGGATGAGGAGACCACGCACAACGAAGGCACCACTCTGCCCATCATTGCCGCGCCAAGAGCGCACACGCACCCCAACCGCACCCGGAGCACGGCCGCAGCGGCCGTGCGGCTGCCGCCTCGACCGTGCGGCCTTCACCACACGACCCCCTCCGGTCGTGCGGCCGCCGCCACACGGCTCGCTCCGGTCGTGCTGCCGCTGCCGCACGATCCCTCTGACTGTGCGGCCGTCGTCACACGGCCGCTCCGGCTGTGCAGCCGCCACCGCACGACCCTCTCCAGCCGAGCGATCGTCGCAGCACCGCCTCTCCGACTGTGCGACCGACGCCGCACGACCCTCTTTGGCCATGCGGTCGACACCGCACGGACGGGCGCCCACTACCACAAGACCACCTCTGACCGGGCGGTGGCCGCACGGGGCCTTGACTGCGCACCCCGCGCGGGCGATCTCTCGCGCGCATACACGCTATAGCACATCCCCAGGATGGGGGTGCACATAACAAAACTCCTCATCATGGGGTGCGCATAGTAAAACCCCCCATGATGGGGGTGCGCATAGTAAAATCCCCCATGATGGGGGTGCGCATAGCAAAATTCCCCATCATGGGGTGCGCATATTAAAATCCCCCATGATGGGGTACACATAGTGTTGGAACCTTAGGCTTGATTTGAGTTAGGATCAACGATTAATCTCTAAGTTCATATATCAATTCCATCTAATAACTTAAATCACAAAATCTCATCAATTAAATATAATGCGATCGAATCGGAGAAAATAAAATAAAATAATTATTCTCTGTATTCGTCGAACGGAGCTCGACATTTGTCGAACGACGAAAGACGAATTTTGTTTAGTCTATCCCAGGCAGCCAGTCTATCGGTCGACGATTTATTTACTGAACGCCGCTCGACAAACGTCGTTCAGCGCTCGACAAATTCTAGGCCAGAGCTCGACAAATATTATTTTATTCTGCTATCTTTCTTTATGTTATTTAAACTTAGCCGTTGCAGATCATTAATGTTCTAGCCGTTGAGTAAAGTCCAAGAGGGCAAGTTATCTTCCCAAGGAATCAGAAACTTAAAGAGACTTTATCTCTTTCCATATTCCCGGGCAAGAATTCAAAAGGACTTCTCAGGTTATATTCTGAAGAGAAGAGCAGAAAGAAAGTGATATAGAGAGACATACAGAGACACAAAAAAAAAGATAAAGAAGCAGATCTATTTTTCTTGCTAACATCTTCTTGCAGATCATACACATCCTGAGACATCGATCACAACCATTTGCTCAGGATCATCACTGCACAAGAAGAAAGAAGTGTTTGTACAATCAAGAGGAGAGATCTCCAGAGCTGTCACCAATCTATATCAGACAGGGGGAGCTCTTCAACATCATCTTCAAGATCCATTCATCTTTCAATCAGAATCATCAAGAGTCTTCTTTATTAAAAAGAAGAAGAACATAAACTGTTTTATTTTCTTATTTCTTATCCCATCCTGTACAGGGTTGTAACTCCCTTCAAAAGTTAAACTCCCGGTGACAGGGCACCTTAGCAAAAACCTGCAGTTTGGTTAGAGCACCTTATCAACAGCTCACCTGGTGTGTGGACACCTCATCAAAATCACCTTGGTGAGAGGGCACCTTATCAATAACCTCCTAGTGGATTCCTACCAGTGGGTAGAAGAGTAGATGTACCCAGGTTGATTGGGGAACTAATATATATCTTGTGTCATCTGGATGTGTGCTGTGTGCTGTTGTTTATTTAGTTCTTCTAATTTATATATCTCACACTGCTTACACACATATATATAACACTATTTTAATTCCGCTATAAAACTAATAAAAAGTTTTAATACTCTATTCACCCCCCCCCCCCCCCCCCCCCTCTAGAGTAACTTAAGAACTAACCTCCACTTTCAATTGGTATCAGAGGAAGTTGATTCTTTACAGGCTAACACCTGAAATCACAAAGATCACCTCGTTCTTACTTATTTTTCTTTGGGTTCTAAAATGGACTCAAGTTGATCTCTTTCTTCCTGATCCACCTTTATGCAATTTGGATAATTTCTCATTATGGCAAGTTAGAATTAAATTATACATGAATGCTATAGATGAAGAAATTTACAAATCTATTTTGACAGGACATCCCCTCATATCATCAGAGGCAGTTACACCTGCATTACCTAGTTCCACGGGTCCCAAGTCTCCTTCGAGAGCAATGAAAGGGCCTGTCTATGTTGGCACTGATATATCTTTTTCAAAGAAAACTACCGAAATAAAACGTGGCAAAAAAAAGACTGATGTCACTGCCCGCGTTTGCAAAATGAAGACAGATAAATTCAAAGTTGGTGCTGATGATGGGCAGACTGATAAACATAAAAAACCTTCCCCATCTTCAGACCACTCAACAGATGCAGATGCCACAGCTATGCAGATCTTGACTCGGTCAATGTCAAAAGACATTCTTCAAAGAGTTGAAGACTGCACCTCTGCAAGAGGAATCTGGAATTCCCTCTCCAGGATGGTAAATAACCCCTCTCTTACTTCTTTCACTAACTGTATTTATGATGCAGAACCATCAACAAATCTGAGTGAAGAAGAAGAAGAAGAACTTAGAGCTAAAACTTTCTGCATGATGGCCATATATGGCTCACATCAAATCCCAGATGCAGAAGCTAAATTGGAAAAGGTAAATGAGGTAACTTCAACTTCCAACTCTACCTCTAATACTTTTAAGTCTGACCCTAAATTAACATTTACAGACTTAATAAAATCTGAAAATAAAATTTTAAAAGAGTCAACTAAAATAAATTTCTTAACTCTTGAAAACAATAAACCTCAAGAAAATTTGAAATCATCAAAAGAACAAATTGTTTTTCTTAAAAACAAATTTTCTAAGGCAAGCACAAATAAAAGGAAAAATCTCAAAATGCAGGCCAAAAAATCTGAACAAATTCTCAAAGAAAAAGAAATCAATTATGTTCAACAGATTCAAGAGAAATTTTCAAATTTATATTTTGATGAAATAAAAAGGCTAATATATTTCAAATGCTAAACCTTTCAACTCTAATAAAAATTTAAAGAAACTACCTAATTAATTATAAATAAGTTTCTCACCATTAAACTTCATCCTAACTAAAACATCAAACATAAAATTCATGTGAATGTTCTTGTCATCAAAACAATGTCAGATAACTCCCATTTCTACAAAATTTTTTGAAAATCATGTTGAGCATTCTACTGTAGTTACATTGATCAGAAATGATCATGGGGCTGAGTGTGAGTCTCTTCTGATTTAAAGGAACTCTATGGAAAGAAGGTATCAGACAAAGTTTTGATGATTTCAACATTCCTTAGAATTCATTAAAGGTTGCTGCAATTGAAAACTTTAATCCAAAATAATGATTCTTTTCAAAATCCATCAACAAGCTGTAACAACCTCAAATTTCAGTAGCAGTTGTAGCAATTCAAGATTTGCTTCATTCATTTGTTCACACTCAAATCACTGCTAACTGTTTCTGCCCAATCTTCGCTCCCTTTCTACAATATCCTTAGAAGCATATTCTAAATATCTCCCTGCAAATCTTACAACTCTGGTTGTCATAATAAGGGAATTTTCCTTTTAGCTCTCTAAACCAAATAGGGGGAGATTGTTGGAACCTTCTAGGAAATTAAAACTAAGTGAGAGAGAAAAAGAGAAAAACAAAAACCAAGTGAGAGAGAAAAGGGGAATCTAGAAATAAAAATTGTTGGCATCCTAAACCAAATAGGGGGAGATTACCAGTCCACTAGTTTTGAAGATTACCAGGCCACTAATTTTTATTTGGATTAGGATCCCAACTCAAATAGGGGGAGATTGTTGGAACCTTAGGCTTGATTTGAGTTAGGATCAACGATTAATCTCTAAGTTCATATATCAATTCCATCTAATAACTTAAATCACAAAATCTCATCAATTAAATATAATGCGATCGAATCGGAGAAAATAAAATAAAATAATTATTCTCTGTATTCGTCGAACGAAGCTCGACATTTGTCGAACGACGAAAGACGAATTTTGTTTAGTCTATCCCAGGAAGCCAGTCTATCGATCGACGATTTATTTACTGAACGCCGCTCGACAAACGTCGTTCAACGCTCGACAAATTCTAGGCCAGAGCTCGACAAATATTATTTTATTCTGCTATCTTTCTTTATGTTATTTAAACTTAGCCGTTGTAGATCATTAATGTTCTAGCCGTTGAGTAAAGTCCAAGACGACAAGTTATCTTCCCAAGGAATCAGAAACTTAAAGAGACTTTATCTCTTTCCATATTCCCGGGCAAGAATTCAAAAGGACTTCTCAGGTTATATTCTGAAGAGAAGAGCAGAAAGAAAGTGATATAGAGAGACATACAGAGACACGAAAAAAAAAAGATATAGAAGCAGATCTATTTTTCTTGCTAACATCTTCTTGCAGATCATACACATCCTGAGACATCGATCACAACCATTTGCTCAGGATCATCACTGCACAAGAAGAAAGAAGTGTTTGTACAATCAAGAGGAGAGATCTCCAGAGCTGTCACCAATCTATATCAGACAGGGGGAGCTCTTCAACATCATCTTCAAGATCCATTCATCTTTCAATCAGAATCATCAAGAGTCTTCTTTATTAAAAAGAAGAAGAACATAAACTGTTTTATTTTCTTATTTCTTATCCCATCCTGTACAGGGTTGTAACTCCCTTCAAAAGTTAAACTCCCGGTGACAGGGCACCTTAACAAAAACCTGTAGTTTGGTTAGAGCACCTTATCAACAGCTCACCTGGTGTGTGGACACCTTATCAAAATCACCTTGGTGAGAGGGCACCTTATCAATAACCTCCTAGTGGATTCCTACAAGTGGGTAGAAGAGTAGATGTACCCAGGTTGATTGGGGAACTACTATATATCTTGTGTCATCTGGATGTGTGCTGTGTGCTGTTGTTTATTTAGTTCTTCTAATTTATATATCTCACACTGCTTACACACATATATATAACACTATTTTAATTCCGCTATAAAACTAATAAAAAGTTTTAATACTCTATTCACCCCCCCTCTAGAGTAACTTAAGAACTAACCTCCACTTTCACATAGTAAAATCCCCCGTGATGGGGTGTGCATAGTAAAATTCTCTTTCATGGGGTGCACATATTAAAATCAATGATCATGGGGTGCGCATAGCAAAATCCCCCATGATGGGGTTGCTCATTGTAAAATTCATGATCATAGGTGTGCGCATAGCAAAATCCCCCATCATGAGGGTGCGCATAGTAAAATCCATGATCATGGGGTGTGTATGGTAAAATCCCCCATGATGGGGGCGCACATAGTAAAATTCATGATAATGGGTGTGTAAGAGCCCTCTCCCGCACCAGGAGAGTTCCCGGATCTTATGCCCAGAACCGCCGCCTTACAGTGACACTAACACACGAGTTAGTCGCCTCCGCAAGACGCCGATCCTGCCGGCAAGAACGACCAACCAGGCCAACAAGAGATAAGAAGAAAGAGCTAAGAAAAACAGCCAAGTCCACAATCACACAATTGTATATATATCAAGAAGTATACAAGCCCATCAATGAGTACAAGAAGGAAAGAGAGTAAGGGCTTATGCCCGGTACATGTCCAAAATAAATACAGTAAACAACTCTCTCTCACTCTACAATTACGCGGAAGCTATCGAACTTTGTCGTCCTGTCGTTGAGTAGTGGTACTGCGCGGAAGCTGCTCTTCAAGTCTTGTCAACACGTGTCGGTAACTGCTGCTGCAACGGCGAGTGGTGGTAGCTTTGCTTCATTCCGTCCTCCTGTCCGGTCTCCTTAACGAGGTCTTGTTGCTCCGACGCATCATTCCTAAAATGATGCGGTCCACCGATCGTTAGTCAAAAGACTAAGCCAAATTCCCCATCCCCTTCCCCCAGTGACTCCTAGGCACCGGGCGGGAGGAAGAAGCGGAGGACAATCAAGGGGTAATACAAAAGAAGCAGGTGACAGTGGAGCTAGCTAGTAAGAATACAGATCAATGGATACATTCTAGCAGTTCTACAAGTACCGACTATATGTCAAGTGCATAATACAAGAAAAGCTATAGTAGCGGTGACAAGAGCAACGAGCAATTAAAATGTAACTAGAGTAAGTAAAGAAACAACTAGAGCAAGTAAAGAAATAACTAGAGTAGCTATGAAAGTAACCTTAACTTATATGTGTACACACAAACACATAAGTTAAGGGATCTGGCAAGAAGTAAACTCATCGTATAAAAGAGCCCATACTAATTTATACGATGAGGTCTCTGTTTATGCAGAATGATATGCTATGATATGCAATGCAATGATGCAACTCACCCACACGACTCTGTACGTACAGACCTATTTGGTAGTTCCCTCTATTCGAGTGTGTCAACTCAGGTACCCGGTTGAGGCAAACAGGGCAGTGGACTGGGCTGTCCACTTCTAGGCTTGTGTAACATCACCCAACCTAGACCTCTCGTACGCCCCTGAAGAACACACCAGGGTATCCGCGTACTATCTGGTAAGCACCACCTCTCCCTTTTCGAGTCTCCGCTCAGGTACACCCTGTTGAGGCAAACAGGGGCAGTGGATCGGGTCCTCCACTCCTAGGCCGGTATGACACCTCCCAACCTAGACCTCACGTACGCCCCTGAAGAACACACCAGGGTATCCGCGTACTACTTGATGCAACAATGCCTTTAAGTAAAACACCAGGCTTGGCCCGGAGGACTCGATCAGTCCTTTCCTACGCTATCGTATCTACCGCTCGCAGAAACTACCAGCCTTTATTATAACCCGAGTCTACCGCTTGCAGGACTATCCCAATCCTCCTTATACATCCCGAGCTTACCGCTCGCAGGACTTACCCAGTCCTTCCTTATACATCCCGAGCCTACCGCTCGCAGGACTTACCCAGTCCTTCTCATTAAAACCCGAGCCTACCGCTCGCAGGACTATCTAGTCCTTCCTTATACATCCCGAGCATACCGCTCGCAGGACTATCCCAGTCCTTCCTTATACATCCCGAGCCTACCGCTCGCAGGACTATCTAGGCCTTCTCATTATATTCTTCCTGTTGGAAATTGTATTCACAATTACCTTGATTTGTGAGAAGTCACCCTTAAACTAAGATTGAATTGCTTTTGTATTTGATATGCTTTTCTAGTATTGTCTTGCAGATTATCATTGCTAAGTGTAAATCAATGTCAGGTCACAATGGGTCTGCAAACACAGTTTCATACAATGTAATTCCTCATTATATGAAACATGGTGATGACTCATGTGTGATCTCTCTATTGGGGTACACTTCATTTTCAAGACTATTGAAGACTTTGGAGTGCGGTTGCAGCAAGTGTTCAAGTGAAGAAAAGAAAATTTCTGAAAACAATTTCTCTAAGGATATGTCTCGAGAGATCATGCATGTCTCGAGAGTTCTGGCATGTCTCGAGAGGCAAGTTCTTTTGATCTCGGTATTTCTGTTCTTGATGACTCGAGAGATCAAGCTTGTCTCGAGAGTCCTTAAGACCGAAATCTTTGTAATGTCTCGAGAGATCATCGAGTTCTCGAGACATCCCTTTCCTGCTCTCTTTGTTTCATATCTCGAGAGATCCGTTAGTTCTCGAGAGATCTCTTATGTCTCGAGAATTCTGTCCGTTTTTCTCTAATTTGTTTCCTCTGTTCTTGACGGATCGTAAACGCTCCTTCCCGATCCTAACGGCTATATTGAGTGTGTTTAAGGTCGATTTAGCCCTTAATCATTGCCCTCTATATATAGGATTGCTCTTGGGTTGTTTACAACAAGTTTTCGAATCATTCTAAACCCTAATTTCTCTCCCGATCAAAAAGAACGAGAAAAGCGCCGCCTCGCCGTCGCCTACGATTGAAGATCGATCTACTCATTTGAGTTGCTGATTTCTATCAAAGAAGGATTCGATCGATCTGTGTTCTGATTCTACAACCTCTATTGGATCGTTTCGGATTGCCAAAGACAGATTTGAAGGATCGTTGTTCTTCCTCATCGTTCTCAAAAGACATTCAAGAAGAAGGAAGAAAACGCCTCTGTTATTCAGATCTGGTATCTTTTTGTTCAAAACCTTTTATCATCTATTGTAGGAGTTGTTATCTCCGAGCTGTAGGAGAGGTTGTTCTCCGAGTTGTAGGAGAAGTTTTTCTCCGAGTTGTAAGAGAGGTTCTCTCTGAGATTGTAGGAGTTTGACTCCGAGTTTGTAGGATCATTCTGATCCGAGATTTAGTGAGTAGTCAAGTCTAGCTGTGGTGCTAGATTGGCGAGGCCGGCAGTGGAGTACCCAAGTACGGGGAACCACTATAAATTCCTGGTGTTATCTGTGGCTGTGATCTATTTTGTGTGCTGTGCTTTACGTTTAATTTTTAATTCTGCAAAAGACGTAGAGATCACCTATTCACCCCCCTCTAGGTGATTTAGGTAGGCAACTAGATACTTCACTTCCCATCCTAGGTTTGGAATGGGAGTTAGCTTATCGAGTTCTCCTACTTAACTAGTCTTATCTATAGTTTAGTTGGACTTAGAATCTTTAGGGTTAACCTTAGGTTTCCGGAGGGTTACCCGACGATGGGCTCGCAGCGGTTTTAGGAAGTGTGGCGGGCTGACATCCCGAACTTCCTCTTCCCAAGGTACTTAATCTTATTGGTATCTACCCATTTCTACTTAACCCCGTTTTCCTCTCCAATTACTTAAATCCCTAAGATGAGATAAACTTAGCACTTAGGAGCGGGGAGTTCTTTTGAACTCCAACACCACCAACTGTGACCGGGCGCTGACTCTCCCGTCGTCACATTCTAAGCTCGCATTCCCTTCTTCACCGAGGAACTACACACATACCCTTAACATTCTTAGTCTTACTCGGACCCACACTCCTATTCTTCGTCATCCTTAATCCAGGGTTTGCCATAGTTATTTTCGACTTCAACCTTGAGTACTTTACCCTAAGGTGGCTCACCCGGTTAAGGGCAGTTTAACATATTCACTTGCTACGGTCCGGTCACTAACGTCCTTTCACCAAGATTGCACTTTCGATAACAGTCTCCCTAACACTCAGCTAGAAGGGTTCAGACTAAATTGGTCTAATTCAATTACTTCAGTCAGATTCATGGAATTGAACTAGGTTTGACTTCTATGATGCTATCTTGACCATATCGTATCCAAATGAGTTCTAACTATTATCATGGATTCATAATGATTAAACTCAAGGGTTGACCAGCATTTGACATATTTCCAATGAAGTTTGGCCTCTGTTCAAAATCAATTACTCGTTTATCATAACCTAAATTACAAGGGAATTACTCTAATGGTAAGTTAACTCTTGCCGCGATAACATTTCCAAGATGTGTGTTGATAAGGATTTACCCTACAAGTATCATCTACAGATCATTATAATATCTGATATAGTCACAGTGGCACAATATTGATATAAAAACTTCAGATCCTAGATTTCACAATTTTCCAAGAAGTATTTACCCATGATTTCTATTTAATAATAATAAAAAAGTGTGCCAATAAGGGTTTACACTACAAGTACCATCTTTAGGTTACTATAAAGTCTGATAAAATCACAGTGGCACAATATTGATATAAAAACTTCAAATCCGAGATTTCACAATCTTCCAAGAAGTATTTATCCATGATATCTATTTAATATGATTGGTGTGCCAATAAGAGTTTCTACTACAAGTACCATCTACTGGTCTCAATAAAATCTGAATAAATTACAGGAGTATAATATTGACCTAAAACATTAATGCTTAAGTTTCATATTTTTCCAAGTAATATTTGTCCAGAATATTCATTTAATACAAGTGGTGTGCCAATAAGAGTTTACACTACAACCACCATCTACAGGTCTCAATAAAATCTGAATAAATTACAGAAGTATAATATTGGCCTAAAAACATCAATGCTTAAGTTTCATATTTTTCCAAGTAATATTTGTCCGTAATATTCATTTAATACAAGTGGTGTGCCAATAAGAGTTTACACTACAACCACCATCTACATGTCTCAATAAAATCTGAATAAATTACAAAAGTATAATATTGGCCTAAAAACACCAGATCCTAAGTCTCATATTATTCCAAGGAGCATTTACCCTTAATTATCATTTATTATATTTGGTGTGCGTATAAGGGTTTACACTACAAGTGCTATGTTAAGACTTCAATAAATTCTGGGAAAATTATTATAGCACCATATTGGTCTAAAAACACCTGATCCTAAGTCTCATATTAATCCAAGGAGTATTTACCCTTAATTATCATTTATTACATTCTTGCTAAATGCACCCCAATTTTCCCTACACCCTTAAGTCCAAAACTTCAACTTGAAGTTCAGAGAAATCCACCTGTGCACATGAGTTGAACTCTTAACTATAGGTGGTTGATATCATATATAAGGCATGGACAAATTTTCAAAGCATTTGCATGAGCCAAAATCACTAAACACACTAGATACACCTTATGCATGTCTCACTAAAAATGACCTAAAAGGAGCTACACTTAACCAAATGACATAAAGTCAGTCGCATTAGGAAGGTAACTACAAGGTCTACAAAACTCATGTAGATCACTAACTCCAGAAATGGACTTAACCTAGGTGGAGTTAACATGCAAGTGCTGTACAAAATTGTTTAACACAGCAATACACTATTATAGATATGTCACACCAAAAATGGTATAAAATGAGTTATACTTGACCAAATGACATGAAGTCAGTGACATTTTAAAGGTAACCTCAAGATCTACAATTTTTATGATGCTCACTTCCTCCAGAAATGAGCCTAACCTAGGTAAAATCAACATGCAAGTTCTGTTACCAATTATTTATCCTAATCAAAATGCCCTTATATACATGTCTCACCAAAAATGGTGCTGAGGGAGCTACAGGCATCCAAATGACATGAAATCAGTGGCATTTTAAAGGTAACCTAAATGGCTACAATATCCATGTTGCTCATTTTCTACAGAAATGATCTTAGCCAAGGTGGAATCAACATGCAAGTCCTGTTAGAAATTATCTATCTTAACAAAATTTCACCTTCATATACAAGGCACTCCATTCCCTACTTTTGGTGGCTCTTGCCTGTGAGATAAATCAACATACATGGCCAAATGGTCTCAAATTTCTACCAGTGGTCTATATATATGAAGAGCTTGCCACCCAAATTTAGGGGTGTTTGGAGTTATACAACTCCATAAATACCCAATATTTACTTTTTCTAATAAATGGAATAACTCAATGGATATACATCCAAAAATTCTCAAACTTAAACCCTAGGTGTGTCATCATACCATGCATGCATGGTAGAAATTTCAGGTCAAGATGAGGTCTAACAAAAAAAGTTATAAGCAATATGGTTTCTGTCCTAGCCCAGGACCAGTCCCACCAAAACAGGTGCCTTGGGTCCTACACACCTCCAAATGGCCTGATCTTGGGTCCTATGGAAACTAGAGACCAAGGCCTACAACAGTTGTCTCAGCCACCTTGGGCTGAAATGGCCTCTAAGAGCCTCAAATTCAGCTTACAAAATCGGCTAATAATGTGACAGATTTTATGAAATAAGTAAAATATATATAAACTGGTCTGCGGTTATCAAATCGCCAGATCTGACGGCTAGGAGCTTGTCTTCCTCCTTGAGCCAAGGGCTCAGATTTCACCGACCTGGAGCTCCTTTGGAGCTCATCTCCGGCCACCACAGGCCGTCTCCGGCCAATAGAACGACACCACCACCTCCGGTCGAGGTTTGTCCGTCGATTGCCGGAGGTGGCTGTTTCGTGGAATGGGAGGTGGAACAACATGAGCCAAGGAGCTCGAAAATGAACATGGCCATTTCACCATTTCTCAATGAAAATCAAAACGGAAAAGTGGGGGATCTTGCCCTAGGGGAGAGGAGGAGGAAAACATGCCTTGATTTGGCTTGAGATTGAAGGAAGCTCGAGCTTGCCATGGCCGAAATTTTCTTGAGCTCCCATGGTGATCTCCCCTTCTAGTGCCCGATTTCTGCAACTTCCATGGGGCTTCTACTCCTCACTGCTCTCTGATGCTGATGGAGGTCTCAAATGGGGATGGGGAGGGCTTAAACCCGAAATGCCATTAAGGCCATTTTCGGCCAAGCTCCACCTCCCTCTACAACCAATGGATGGGCGGCAAGGCAGCTGGAATTCTGTTGAAATTAACTCCCTGAGCTCAGAAGAAGGGTTGGGAAGAGGAATTGAGTGCCATTTGGCACTCATTCCTCAAATCCCTCTTTTTGGCCTCTTCCCAAGCTAATACCTCCAAATCCATGGAAAATCAGTCCCCAAATTCGAATTTTCAGTGGGCCCACTGCTCTGAATTCATGTGGGCTTGCTATTGGGTCCATTACTTGGGTTAAGCCCAAGTGATTTTGAGTTTGGGTTCACTTGACCCAAATAGGCCAAATTGGGGCAAATGGGTTCGGCTTGACTCAAGCTTACCCCAACCAATGTGGCCGACCCATATTGGTGCCTTAGAACCTTATGGACCTATTCCAAGAGGAGTTAAGTCATGGTGGGTCATATGGGGCTTAATTGCACTTATTTGCCTATAGGGGCAATTTGGGTATTTTGGTGATTTTGCCCTACTTCTCCATAGTTGAGTGCACACCTTGGCCCATTTAGGTCTCATATACTCCCCTCAGGTTTAAGAAGGGTAATGCTAGGTCAATTTGGTCATCTAAAGTTTAATTGACCTTATTTTGGGAGGTTTGACCTAAGATAGCTCAAAGTTGACTTTTGGTCAATTTGACCAATTTGGTTGACCTCAAGGGTTCCTAGTGGTCTACTCACCTCCTTGGATGGTCATAGGGGTCATGGTGAGGTTATGTTGACTCATTGGAGTCTTTTGGTCACCTCTAGGCTAGGCCATCAAGATTTGCTAAACGCACCCCAATGTGATCTTCACTTATTCACCTTGGTTTTTGGTGCCATTTTGGTCTCTTAGAGTGATGTCATGACCTTGTCATGACAAAATGCACTTTATGGGTCTAGTAGTTCTGGGGATGTTACAGTGTGTGCGCATAGCAACATCTCCCATCATGGGAGTGCGCATAGTAAAATCCATGATCATAGGTGTGCGGATAGCAAGACTCCCTAGCGACATAATTACCAAAAGGCCCCTCTCAAAAGCAATTAAAGGAACTCAAAGCCCTCACATGGGAGGACCTTGCATTCTACGCCTGAGAGAGCTCCAGAGTCTTCCTTCGAAGATCTCGTTGTTGACTCCTTCAGCGCCTTAAGGTCTCTTCTAAGATCTCGTTCGGTACTCGAAGATCTCTTTCGGAGTTCGAAGATTCCTTGAAGATTGCTCGAAGACCTCCTTCATAGTTCGAAGATCCTTTGAAGTCTGCTCAAAGATCTCCTTCGGCCTTTAAAGATTCCTTCGGAGCCTTGAAGATCTCCTTCGCTCCTCAAAGGTCCCCTCGAAGACAGCTCGATGACCTCATCCAGCTCCGTCCTTCGAGCTCAGAGCCTGGCCCGTTGCCGCATTCATCATTCCAGATTGCTTCCGAGCATGCTCATCACCACTCCACTCCAAGCGACCTCCATGGTACAGAAGAATCATTGTAACGATCGGTGGTTTGTCACCCTTGTGAGATAAGTTTTGTAACACCTCAAGAAATAGTGGAACTTGGCCATCACAGATTCGGCCCCGTAGTTTTTCCCCTTTTCGGGTGTTTTCCACGTCAAAAGAGTCGTTGTCATTCGTTGGTCATCTCTGTGACTGTTTGCGCACTCGGCTCACTCTCGAACTTAGACGGTTCAATTCGACCGGTCCATAGGAGCGTCGAGCGACCCGCAACAACAATAATTGTGCGCGCACGCACAATATTTGCGTCAAAATTCCTGCAGAGAAATATACGGCCGTCAGGAAACATTTCCGAGCGTTCTTTTATAATTCACGACCTTCGGAAATTGGAGGGCATCTGATGGGGTTCCCCTAAAATTCAAGAAAGTCAAACCGGCATTCATAACCCGCGACCCCGACCGGCTCGCTGAAACGGTTTGCCTCTGCCATGCGAGGTCTCGCCGAAATGGTTCGCCTATGTCATGCGAGGTCTCGCGGAAATGGTTTGCCTCTGCCATGTGAGGTCTCGCCGAAAATAGTTGTCATGCGAGGTCTCGCCTCAACCAGAAGACCGACAACCCGGGCAAGTCCAGCATCAGAAACCCGTATGCACCCTTGCGCGCGCGCTCGGGGCCGCGCACCCTTGCGCGCGCATGGTGCAGCGCGCGCTTCCCTGTCATGATTGTGCTCCTCGCGCTCGCCCTCGCCTCTGCCGCCTCCCCGTGAGAAGGAATGGCAAAGCATAATATGGACACAATTATGTTGTTTTGTAAAGGGCTTAAGGTTCTACGTGTAATATATGTATGTACTCTCTACTCTCCTATTTTAAAATGCAACTATTTTCTCTAATATCAACTATAGGGCACCGCGCCTTGCGCGCGAGCATCCCCGTCATGATTACGCTCCTCGCCTCTGCCGCCTCCGTCACCGCCGCCCTCGCCGCCGCCGTCACCGTAGTATCGCCACTGCCCTCGCCGCCGCCTCCATCGTCGGCGGCCTTGCCCAATTGGGACTACGACAATGAAAGATGACATGCATTGTGATCGTTAGATTTGGATGAAGAAATTATTAAGCTTGCTAGAATAGTTAGTTTGTTATGAAGTATGTATTATTGTGAACGAGCGTGATTGTTTCAATAAATACTTTTGCAGATCGAATTCACACACAAATAGCAACAAAATCAATGCGCTCACATTCACAATGCAACCCCTCAACTATGTGGGAGCTTAGATCCATGTAAACCACATGTTGAAAGCTGGAGCAGTGCAATATTTAAAAATAATAAAATGAAAAGAGTCGGCCAATCAAATGCAAGCTTATCCTGAATTCCAGAAACACGCTCCATCCTTTGTGAACGCCGGCCTCACCTAAGAAAATACATGCCTTTGCTTTTATGTTCAAAACTAATTCTTTTTCTTGATGGCCGTCAAAATTATTGTCATGTCAAAGAGATATTTTATGTTGGTGGCATATTTTGTCCAAATTTAGAGGAGCAAAAAGGTCAGAGCCTAATTATATGGGTCATGTTGTATGCAGATCAATTTTAGTTGTATGCCTTCCAAGGATATTATGCATGCCAAATTAATTAAAAATTCATAGAAATTTATGAATTCGTTCAGAAATTGACATGCATATAATCATTTTTAAATTGCATGACATATAATTATTGCCTTATTTAATAATATATTCTATATGTGAAGTTCACGTGTGACCTCGTACATATTTTCTTAAAAGAAAGTTAACCCCGCGGTGTGTCTCACTTTTTTTTTTTTAAATTAAAAACTATAGGTTCTATTTAATTAAATTCGAACTAATGCTATAAATTTGAATCAGATCGTAGCATTCTTATTATCAATATTGATCATCTCGACGAAATCTATCCGTCGACATATATATCTCTAAGATCCGGCGGTCGATAAATCTTGCACAGACCAAAACATTCAATTAAATTAACGTATTTTTATATAAATCACTATATATACGAGTGATAGTGCACGAGACCCACCGTGCCCCACGCGACAGCACCCCGGTCACGGTATTGTCCCGGCGCGATGACGCTCCCGCCGCTCGCAAACCCCAGCGATGTGCCCTGCGCGTCACTCGATTTTATCGTACGCACAGGGGTTTGCGAGCAGCCGGGGAATGTCTTGGACGAGATACTATCGTGCGAGGCACGGGATGACGGAGAGCTCCCCATACACAATCACTCATATACATATATCTTTATTATATAAATGAATAGGCATATCTTGCCAAGCACACCACACTTTTATTTTTGGCCATTGGATCTCATCTACAATTCATTACCACCGTTAGATAGTGGCCTCTATCATAAAAGATCGGAACCGCTCTCAATAACTATCCCCGCATCCTCGCTGCCACAATCCGACGCCCGTGTTTTCAAAACGGGCCCGAAACCCTCGATTCCCCCATCGTCCTGTTGAGAAGCAATCTGCAGATCTAAGCTCAAGAGGTAGAGAAGCTCAGCTCATATCGAAGGAGTATGTTGAAAAGACGCGTCTTCATCTACCATCACTGATCAGGCGAGAAGACGAAAAGATGCGGAGCGTCTGCAAGAAGAAAAGTAAAATTTTAGAAGGGACGCACCGTTATAAATGAAGGCTGAAGAGGCGTGCAGCAGTTTTTTATTTCTTTTCATTTCCTATATAAATGCTTTGTAAGTCCCGATGAGGACATATATTATATAATCTATTGTTTTTCCCTTCCCAATGTTACTGCTGCTATCCATTATAAAAAGCCTTTGTTATCAAAATATTATATAGTATTGTGTTACAAAATTGGCTTCATTTCATATCAGTGGTATCAGACTATGGGATCAAAGTCTACGATGACATTTTCGTCTCCTACTGTACCAGTGTTCAGTGGAGATATCTATGAACACTGGGCTGTGCAGATGAAGACGCTATTCCTATCGCAAGGATTATGGGACGTGGTTGAAAACGGTGTATCCACAACATCAGCAACTACTCCACCAACAGCAGCAGAACTAAAGACTCAAGCAGAACAACAACAAAAAGATGCAAGGGCACTCGTGCTTATTCAACAAGGTGTTTCACCCAACATCTTTCCAAGAATTATTGCTGCAGCATCTGCTCATGAAGCCTGGAATATATTGCAAATCGAGTACAAGGGATCACCACAGGTAATATCGTTTAAACTTCAGACTTGTTGGAAAGTTTTTGACACACTAATGATGAAAGAGGGTGAGAAAGTTCAAGAATTTTTGGCTAGAGCAACCTCCATAGTAAACCAAATCAGACTCTTAGGTGATACTATAGAGGATAAAAGAATTGCTCCCAAAATATTAAGAAGTTTGACACCTCAATTCAATCATATAGTGGCTGCCATAGAAGAATCAAAAGACATCACTCTTATAAGTATACCAGAGTTATTAGGGTCCTTACAATCACATGAAGAGAGACTACAAATTCAGTCACCTCATGTTGATCAAGCCTTGCACACAAGAGTTTCTACTAAGCCTCACATAATGAAAAATAAACAAGAATCTGCACCATCAGGAAGGCCTCCCTACTCAACTCAAAGAGGAAGAGGAAGGGGCAGGTTTAATACTCCAGGGAGATCAGCACTAAATAAAAGAACTGATCTACAATGCACCTTATGCAAAAGGACAAATCATGAAGCAAGTGATTGTTATTTTAAATGCAAAAGGTGCAAGAAACCCACACACATGGAGAAAGACTGCTGGTTTAAAGACAAACCAGACTCAAAGCCTGCTAATGATGACACCAAAGAGTCAAAAGAAGTTATGTTTTACTTAAACAATGAAGGCAATCAGAACTCTAATACAACCTGGTACATAGATAGCGGATGTTCAAGTCATATGACAAGTAATAGGAGTCTGTTCATATACCTTGATGAGAGGATGAAATCTGAAGTGGTTCTTGGTGACGGCAAAGTGCAACAAATTCAGGGAATAGGGACAATTAAAGTGCAGAATGACATGAAACAAATTAAGTATATATATGATGTAAGCTATGTGCCAACATTAGCATCCAATCTTCTTAGTGTGGGCCAGTTAATGCAACGTGGATATCAAGTCATTTTCACTGAAAACTCTTGCAGCATAGTAAACAGTCAAGGCAAACTAGAAATTTTAGCAAATATGACTTATAATCGAGTTTTCACAATTTCTCTTTACCCAGTCCCTGAAGTTATTCTCTCCAGTACTGAACCATCTCATAACAACACCCAAATGTGGCACCAAAGATATGGGCACTTAAACTTGGGTGATTTAAGAGATTTAAAAACCCATCAAATTGTAGAGGGATTCCCTGTATTCTCCCCAGAAAACATTGCGTGTGAAAGTTGTGCAGAAGGTAAGAGTCATAGACTACCATTTCCAAAAACTTCATATAGAAGAAGATTACAACCACTGGACCTACTACATGCAGACCTCTGGGGACCTTCATACATACCTTCTCTTAGCAACAAAAGGTATTATTTATTGCTGGTGGATGACTGTAGCCGATATATGTGGATTCACTTCCTTTCAAATAAATCTGAAGCCTTCCAAACTTTCATAAAATTCAAGGTTCTTATAGAAAACCAGTTAGAAAAGAAAATTAAAACTTTGAGGACTGATAGAGGAGGTGAATTCATCTCAACTGAATTTACCTTGTTTTGTACCCAACATGGAATAAAAAGAGAACTTACAGCTAGTGGCACACCTCAGCAAAATGGGGTTGTCGAGAGAAGAAATCGTACCATAATTGAGATGGTAAGAACCATGTTGATAAGTAAAAATCTTCCCAAAAGCTTCTGGGCTGAAGCTGCAAGTACAGCCGCCTATATACTCAACAGAGCTCCTACTAAAGCATTAATTAAGCAAACTCCTTATGAGATTATTCATAAAAGAAAAGCAAGAGTAAGTCATTTCAGAATTTTTGGGAGCCTAGCTTTTGCCCTTATTCAGAAATCAGGAAGAGATAAGTTGGAAAAGACAAGTCAAAAATGCATCTTCATTGGGTATAGTGAAGAGTCTAAAGCCTATAGGTTGTATCAACCTACTCAACATAAACTCATAATATCCAGAGATGTTTTATTTTTTGAAGGTAAATGTTGGGAATGGGGCTCAGATCAAGGGCAATCTTCAAAACCACTTGACATGGTGATGAGTGATCCCCTCCATATCAGAACTCAGCCACTAATGGTTGAATCCTCAATCACCACACCAATTGACATTGAAAGCTCAGAAAGTTATCATCCTCAAACAGCTACACCTCAGTCTTCAAGATCCTCCAACAGTCCAAATTCCTCATCACCCCCAAGAAAATATAGAATGTTGAATGACTTATATTCTCAACCCAATTTAGCTCTTGCTACAAGTACTCCAGTGAATTATGAAGAAGCAAGTCAAATAGTAGAATGGAGAAAAGCTATGGATGAGGAAATCAAAATGGTTGAAAAGAACAATACTTGGACTCTTGTAACAAAACCATCCAACAGTGATGTAATAGGGTTAAAATGGATATATAAATTAAAAGAGAAAGAAGATGGATCAATTGCCAAGTACAAAGCAAGAATTGTAGCCAAGGGTTATTCTCAGATACCTAGTGTTGATTTCACTGAAACATATGCACCTGTAGCCAGGATGGAGACCATTCGGGTATTGCTTTCTCTTGCAGCACAATTTTGTTTTCCTGTTTTCCAACTTGATGTTAAATCTGCATTCCTTAATGGAGAAATAGAAGAGGATATTTATGTTGAGCAACCAAGAGGCTATGAGGTAAAGGGAAGAGAAGAAGAAGTGTATAAACTTCACAAAGCTCTTTACGGGTTGAAGCAAGCCCCGAGAGCATGGAATGCCAACATAGATAAATATCTGCATACTTCAAATTTTCAGAAAAGTAAAAATGATCCTTCTTTATACATAAAAAGGGAGAATCATAGCATAATCTATCTTTGTATCTATGTCGATGATCTTATTCTCATGGGAAACGACATAAAGCTTATAGAGAAGTTTAAATTAGAAATGAGTCAGAAATATGAGATGACAGATTTGGGACTTCTACGATTTTTTCTTGGGCTCCAAATACAGCAGAATCCAGAATCTGGTTTCATCTCAGTATCTCAAGAAAAGTATGCTGGAGATTTATTAAGAAAATTTAGGATGGAAAATTGTAATCCAGTTACAATACCCATGTTTCCAAATGAAACTTTAGCTCCTGCAACAAATGAAAATATGATAGCAGATGCAACACAGTTTCGAAGCTTGGTTGGTTCACTATTGTATCTTACTAATACTCGACCGGATATAGAATTTGCTGTTAATTATGTGTCCAGATTTATGAGCAAACCCACGCAGACTCACTATGAAGCTGCAAAAAGAATCTTAAGGTATGTTCAAGGCACCAAATCATACGGGCTCTTATTTACCAAACATGATAAAGAACAGCTAATTGGATATACTGATTCTGATTGGGCAAGAAGCATAGATGACAGAAGAAGTGTTAGTGGAGCTATATTTTTCATCGGGCAAAATGCCATTAGTTGGTTTTCCCGAAAACAACAATCAGTTGCATTGAGCACTGCAGAAGCAGAGTATATGGCTCTAAGCAAAGCTACTAGTGAAGGTGTTTGGTTGCAAAGACTTGTGGAAGAAATTTATTCAGAAAAGAAAGAAGCTCCGATCATCTTTTGTGACAGCTCTTCCGCAATAGCACTGGCAAAAAATCCAGTATTCCACAGTCGCAGCAAACACATCGAGATCAGGTATCATCATATTAGAGAGACTATAGAGAAGGGGGAAATAGATCTGAAATACCTAGGTACTGAATATCAGTTAGCCGACCTGTTTACGAAGCCTCTTGCAAAGCCTCGTTTTGAAACCCTAAGAAGGAAGATCGGGATACTAAACCTCTCGAGCTTACGAGGGGGTGTTGAGAAGCAATCTGCAGATCTAAGCTCAAGAGGTAGAGAAGCTCAGCTCATATCGAAGGAGTATGTTGAAAAGACGCGTCTTCATCTACCATCACTGATCAGGCGAGAAGACGAAAAGATGCGGAGCGTCTGCAAGAAGAAAAGTAAAATTTCAGAAGGGACGCACCGTTATAAATGAAGGCTGAAGTGGCGTGCAGCAGTTTTTTATTTATTTTCATTTCCTATATAAATGCTTTGTAAGTCCCGATGAGGACATATATTATATAATCTATTGTTTTTCCCTTCCCAATGTTACTGCTGCTATCCGTTATAAAAAGCCTTTGTTATCAAAATATTATATAGTATTGTGTTACAAAATTGGCTTCATTTCATATCACGTCCGCCCTCTTACTCGCCGTCGAGGAGCACACAGCCGAACCAGAGCAACAAAATCTCTCCCGACATACACTCCCTTCCAACCCTAGCCGCGATTAGAAGTCTCCTTCTCCCTGCACGACCATCGCTAGAAGCCATCGTGAGAAACCCTCGCCTCTGTGCTCTCCGATTGCTAGAAGCCATCGCGAGATGCCCGCAAGCAGTGGCCGATCTGCTCTGCCCAGGTATCCTCCAATCTAATCCTCAATCTTCTTCTTCTTCTTCTTCTTCTTCTTCTTCTTCTTCTTCTTCTTCTTCTTCTTCTTCTTCTTCTTCTTCTTCTTCTTCTTCTTCTTCTTCTTCTTCTTCTTCTTCTTCTTCTTCTTCTTCTTCTTCTTCTTCTTCTTCTTCTTCTTCTTCTTCTTCTTCTTCTTCTTCTTCTTCTTCTTCTTCTTCTTCTTCTTCTTCTTCTTCTTCTTCTTCTTCTTCTTCTTCTTCTTCTTCTTCTTCTTCTTCTTCTTCTTCTTCTTCTTCTTCTTCTTCTTCTTCTTCTTCTTCTTCTTCTTCTTCTTCTTCTTCTTCTTCTTCTTCTTCTTCTTCTTCTTCTTCTTCTTCTTCGTCTTCTTCGTTTCTCAGGTTGTGGAGCTACAAGAGACAGATAGAGGGGAGCGGTTGGCAAGATTGGGCATCCTCCTCCACATACGAGATAAGCATTGCACCCCCGATCGCAGGAGCATGTCCGTCGCCGCCACCGTTGTATATCCACCTTGACGCGTGTTCTGGATCGAAATCCCCTCTTGGACACCCCCTCCGCCGAGTTCGTCCCCATCTCCAGCAGCCGACCAACTGAAGATTCCTCCGGCCTCTGGTTCGCCAGCCATTCTGCTTCCCTTGGCTGCAATTTCAAGTGAATTTAGGTATATTAAGTCAGAGTTTTTGTTGATTGGCTCTCCGCCTGACATCGTTCGTTGCCTTGGTCTGAAGGTATGCGAAGTTACATGTTTCGATTTATGGTTGCTTCTCTGATACAGAAATCAGTAGTTCTTCCCTTTGCTCGAGGTGAAGAGCACTATGAAATAATCATTCCACTAGGTAAATTTTGCTCCATTTCTTTTTTTAGATTTTGATTTGATTTGGGCCATTCTTATTATCTTTTTTGTTGCTGTGGAACATCATTTATTTCATTATACCAATGTGCTTAAGCCAAATGTTAAATGCTATATGGGATTTGAAGGATGCTAACTTCATTTACTTCTTCTCATTCTCTGCTTTTTATGTTTCTTGGAATTTCCTATATTTTGTGATATAATGAGCTTGAATCTGTATTTGTTGTTTTTGGTAGACATATACATGATGGACCTGAAGCTACTGCATATACTAAGTGGCTTATTCCTATGATGAAAACAAAGATTTATTAGGTAATTCAAAGCAGATTCAAGGTATTGGATATGGCAGTCAATTGTTTTAGAGGGCAGGGATAAAGTTATGCTATATATGCAAAAATCTATCCCTCGGCTTCAGTGGCTCAAGCAGTGTTAGTTATCTTCTTCTTCCTTGGTTATTTTTCGGAGTATAAGACAGCCCTTGATAATGCAGCGAGAACAGAACGTCGCAGTATACAATGCCACCTTCATTTAGTTCTATCTTCGCATTACTGTTGGATCTCTTCCTCCAGATGTGATTGCAGGATCCCTTCATATGAATGGTTAATGTATAATGGGTGCAAGAAATTAAATGTAGGATCCCTTCACTTGCTGTCAAAGCTGTGACAGCCGGAAAAGGTTGCAGGTCATGTGTTCGATGAAATGCTTCAACGAAATTAGAGGTGATGGTCGCAACTTCTCCTGAAGCAGAAATGTTTGGTAATTAAACTCTTTTGAACCGCTTTTTATTGTAGATTCTTTATCTTCTACCCGAACTAAGCAGATCATTTTTTTTAATTCCATAGAAGGAACTGAGGACTAAGGGCTGTAGAAAACTGAGCTATGACCTGATCTGGAAATATGTAGATAGTTCCATTTATTATCAATAGGAGCATTGATAATAATTATGTTCACATGAATTGATAATTATGTCCGAATGATCTTCACATGATTTGAAAATCTCCGTAAAGCTGTATGCTTAATGAAAAAATTGCTTGGTTTGTGGTTGGTCTGTGGAATTGAGTTTCCTTTTATATTTTTGTTTTATTTTGCAAATCCATGAATTGTTTGACATTGAAAGCACACCCCACTTTCTCTCAACACCGAGAAAACAAATGTAAACAATAAATCTAAATATACTCCAAATGTTCAAGTTATGGGTTGTTTATTTTAATTGTTTTTAATGATGAACCATGGTAATTTATCATCATATAAATTACTCAAGCATTTAATTCCTACACTAAATTTGTAATTGTTCTGGGGACAAATCATGTAATTGTGCTGGGGCACAATTTAATTCCTACGCTAAATTTGTATCCTATTAAAAAAACCAAATGCTGTGGTGTGATTATTTTATTGTTCGTATACTACTAAATTTGTAAACTGATGAATGTAGTTCAAGCATTACGTTACATGGTAATTACATCCCCAAAATACAAAGTTTATAACTTATGGGTTCTATTATTTCTTGCAGGAATTGATCAACTTCTACCTCCAAACACCACCAGCTCTATGTTTTTGCATATAATTTCATCTTTAGGAAGGTCAACAGGATGCTGGAGTGGCCCTCGGCATCGTCAACAAGATGCTAGAGCAAGGATTTTGTTTTGAAGAAGGTCAACAAGATGCTGGAGTGATTTCTTGAAGAGTAAATTAAAGGTTGGGGTTTTTCCACTCAAAACCTCCTAAGCCTCCTCTTGGAACAGGTATTTTTCTCATGAGTTTTTTTATTAGTTTCTGCTAATCTTAGTTCTGATGACTTGATATCTTTGTTATAGTGTAGTACTACTGTTTGATAGATCATTGACTATCCTATCGTTAAATGTTTTTTCTTCCAACAAATATTTTTGTTAGGTCGCATGAAATTCATATCTTTGTTACAGTGTAGCACACATTCTAAGCTCAATAATTCTCAAAGCATCGAATTTATCCACCGTTCCCAAGTTGAATTACTCCTTTTTAGCACACATAATCCTTTTCCCAAGTTGGTTTCATTATTTAGCTCTGAACCCGCCTGCACATGCCATAAGTTTTTGTTTTTGTTATTTTTGAGCTTTTATATATTCAGCTGACCCTAGACTTATGGATGTCAGTTTTAATGACTATTTTTTTCAACGTGTTCTTATAATTTACATTAGTTAACACTTTCCAAATAATGAAGGAAAACAATGAACAAAATTAAAGTGTCTATGTTTGAACAATACAGCAGTTGCTTGCGCTACGGATAAAGCTCACAAAGGCCTGCAGTCAACATATTTCGACGTTTTTGTTCGTCCTAATCATGACTGATCTAAAATAAAACAAACTCTGAAAGACATACCACGCACGCATTTAGAACAAAACACTACGCACGTGGGCTACGCTTTCATTTTTTTATTATAGGCGTCATGCTAATCTGATTATTCTCTATATTTTTCATTTTAATGCTTAATTGTCTGATCATGTCCAGCTTATTGATTCAAGGACTTCAACATACAGATCAGTCTTGATTGTGTGCTTACTGAGGTGAGTTAACTCATTATCATGTTCCTGAATGAGTCATCATGGGCCTTAGCGCAAAACAAATTGATTATTATTGATATCCATACATTTGTTTTATTTAAAAGGGCTGCATGTTCTCACATGGATTAATTTAGGAGGGATTGAATCAGATGGTCATTCGCATATGTTGTGAGGAATGCATGTTCTTAATTACTCAAAATCGCATATGACAGGTGCGGGCGCAGCCCGCCTGAATGCGGGCGCAGCCCGCTTGAATGCCAAGCGGGCGAAGCCCGCTTGGTTACGGGTGAAGCCCGCAGCGACGCATCGAGAACGGGCGTAGCCCGTTCGAAGATGCTAGTGTATATATATATATACATATATCGTCATGCATAAAGTTACTGCAAACATCAATCAATCATCATGGATGGGTCGGTAAATGCAAATACGGCCCCAACATAAACTTAGTCCGCCATTAAGACCACATGAAGTATGGACGTGAAAAGTGGTTAAGTCCTCTGCTATTTAAAGCATCCGAATGCTTGAGAACTGAACACCACCAATACCACCGCCACCATTAATCGATATCTCCATCTCTAGCTAGCTAGCTGTGAGATATGGCTGCTCTAATGGCTATGGCTTATAGCACGATGCCCATGCCCGCAACTTCCTCTTGCAAGAAAGATATTAGCACGCCTAATTATCATAAATCCCCTGCAGGAAATTTAAAACCTACGACAGCCGCTGCTCTGATTTTTCCGGCAGTTTTTCCATCCTCCACTTCCGGCGTACAACCATTAATATCGTCGTCAAAACGGTATATTTGTAAAGCATCTGCTAGCAACGGTGGACTGCTGAACGATAATCATCTTCCTGATACATTGAATGAAGATGATGCCGCCGACGTACCAGACTTTCCGGGCCCTAACACCTTCCCTTGCGACTTTGTTTTTGGTGCTGGTAGCGCTGCATTTCAGGTTTCTTCATCTTCACTTGCTTCTCCTCTCTCTCTCTCTCTCTCTCTCTCTCTCTCTCTCTCTCTCTCTCTCTCTCTCTCTGTGTATCTTTGCTAAAAGGGAAAAGTAGCCTTTGGTGAAATTGACAAATATATCCTAATTCTTTTCACCTAATCAAAAAAAGATACAATGTCATTTAAGTAATTATACTATGGCATTTAAGTAATTATACTAGATGAAAATTCATATGAAATTGCTGCAACTATTTCTGTTTGGAAGCCGTCTGGAGCTATATATTTAGGGTTGAGCATATTATTCGAAGCTCGAAAGCCGCTCGACAAATATTTGAAATCGACAAATATATCCTAATTCTTTTCATCTAATAATCTACTTAAAAAAAAATACAATGACATTTAAGTAATTATACTATATTCTCACAAGTAACGATGAAAATTTTTAAAGTTGAAAAAGTTTTTAGTAGAGCTTCTATACCTACTATTGTAGGTTGTTATTAGGTATGTCAACTTTATTAAAGTTGATTTGAAAAAGTAATGATAAAAACCTATTAATTTGATGTAGAAAAATAATGATGAAAAATTAAAAATGATATATAATTATTTTTCTGCATTAATTAATTAATAATGTGTTTATTTTAAATTGCATTAATTAATTGCCTCTCACCGTTGGGGTGCTGTCGTGGTATTGTCGCAATTGGCCGTAGGGGTATATATATTATTTATTATAGATTTTCATATGAAATTGCTGCAACTATTTCTGTTTGGAAGCAGTGGGGAGCTATATATTAATGTTATAAGTCTGTTCTCATAATTATTAATTCTTTATTGCAATCATATATGACAATAAATTAATTTTCAAATTATCACGCCTAGACGAATGTTGTAGAGGCGGATGCATATAGGGGCGAGTGTCTGCCCACACTGAGTTTTAAGAACAGTATATTTCGATAAATTAAAATATGTTCTTTGTCATGGTGTACTTGTTGATTACCACATATATTATATGGTAAATAATATTAGTAAAATATTATTGTTAGCTTAGTTGATTGAGCGCATATATTTTGGCCTCTTGGTCATAGTTCAATTCCCACCAACGATTACATTTTAAAAAAAATTTATAAATATAATTTTTTTTGCATTATTGTTGTGTAAAAATATTTTAAATATTAAGTGAGATATTGCTATTCAAATAATTCATAAATAACAATAAATTAAAGTTTTCAATTGACATCATTATTTTTTATTCACACACCAATAAACATCAAATTAAACTCCAAAGTACGTAGTATTAAAAGTACACCATTATTCGTTACTCAGACACAAATGTTTGGTATTCACACACCAATAAAAAAACTCTAAAAACCTAATCTTTCTAAATGCTCCTCTCCTTTATAATTAAGCGCATTCCAGCACGACTTATTCTCGCACCCCCTCATATTCACACACACTAGTACTTGTTCTCGTTATCCATTTTCCTAATTAAATTTTATTTGAAAACTTCAATTAATTCTTATTGTAGCAATCTAACAAAATTATTAAGTGAAAAAAAAAATTAATATTAAAATTTCTTCAAATTATTAAAAAAAATAGTAAAAGATAATTTTGTAATTTGGTTTAAAATAATTATTTGTAAAGATTATGGGGTTATTGACTATGATAAAAAAAGATAAGGAAGGTTATACACTCATTTCTAAATATTATAGGGTTATTGACTTTGATAAGAAAGATAACGGAGGTTATACACCTATTATTAAAGATAAGAGAGTTATTGACTATGGTGTAAAAGATAAGGGGGGTTATCAATGATTTATTCTTATATTTATCAATTTATTTTTTTTAAATAATTTTGTACTCCGCCCACACAGAAAAAAAAGCTCAATTATTGGTGATGAGGAGTGGACAAACTCTGTAGTTAAGCGTGCTTGGCGAGAGTTGCACCGGGATAGGTGACCTCCTGGGAAGTCTCTGCGCTCCCGCCAAAACTTGAGTTTCCTCATCAAAGGGAATTGTTGCCTCCAACAACCCGCTGGGCATGCAGAGGCGCTGAATGAGGCAGTCCATGGAGAGAGGTTGGGTGCTTGGGCTGCAGCCCGATACGATGCCAGGTGAGGCTCTCGGTGGACGTTGTCCCGATTGGATGAGGGTTATGCGTCTGTCACTGGACTGCTGTATATAATTTATTTGTAATATATATTTCCCCACCCTATTAATGCAACTTAAAATAAACAGTATCAATTAATTAATGAGAAAAGTAATTATACATTAATTTTTTAATTTTTATTAAAAAAATACTCATTATGATGCATATATTATCATGCATGTCAAATCAAATTTAGTAAAGTTGATGAGTTTAATGATAGCTCTTCGAAAATATGATTGACATGCCTAATGATAGCCTTACTCGAAAAGATCGCGGCATGTCTAATGACAGTCTATCATAGTAGTTATAGGAGCTGTACTAAAAACTTTTTTGATTTTAAAAATTTTCATCATTACATTTAATTTTGGTATATAATGTAATTACTTGAATGAACATTGTATTTAAATCTTTTTTGAAATATGTTATAATGTATTTTAAGTTATTAGATTAAAAAAAGGGAATTGTTAAAGACAAACCAAAAATGGATATCCGCACACCATTGTTAACATAAAACCATACTTTTTGGAAATTACTCGGTGCAAATAAATCTGTTAACGACAAATCTATATTGTTAATAGCAACCAAATCTAAAATTAGAAAATTTGTTATTTTTTTCTAACCGTGATATAGTCACTCATAAACTTTAGATCAAGATAAACTGTAGATTACAGCACTCTGAACCAATTCAGAGTAAGATTCCAATTTTTTTATTAAATAGAGCTAATCAATATAAAATAAATGAAGATTTTTATTAGTTAGATTTTTCTAATTTCAGCGAATTTTGCTTGAGCATTCACCATTGAGAGAGTTTTGGAGATAGTTGCTAATTAAAGTGACCCAAAGGAAAAAAAATTTAAAAAAGTAAATGGTGAGTTCTTGCTTCTCTAAATTACGATATATATGTGTTATAGTTTTGATCTATATGTGAAGTTGCAATAGCTTGTTATGCTTAAAAATCCTACAAAATAGTATATTCAAATTTATTTTATAAATACATAAAGAGTTGTTGAAGTGTTGGTTCACCGAGTTCATCTTTATCTTTTTTGAATAACCAAGGTTTGATCCAGGAATGAAAATTGTGTTCGCGAAGGTTTCGGCCGAGCGCGAGAGGGAATCAGGGAGGATTTTCGGCGCTGGTGTGCGGCTTATGGTTTGCCCATAGAAAAATTCGGAACTAAATTTAGATGAGGATTTTAAGTTATGTTGGTGTGCGGATAGCCGTTTTTTATTTGCCCGTTTTAGAATTAATTTTAGATGTGAATTTTAAGTTATGATGGTGTGCGGATACCCGTTTTTGATTTGCCTTTAACAATTCCCTAAAACAATAAAACTATATTTGACGATTTTGAATCTTTCACTAAACACAATTTTTTTCCATTTAATATGGTAAATATATATATATAATGATTTATTATGAATCAGGTGGAAGGAGCAACTAAAGAAGGCGGAAGAGGAGCTAGCATTTGGGATACCTTCTGTCAAAAATATCCAGGTGCGTCTCGAGCTCATGCCTTATCCCATGTTATTTATTTATTTATTTATTTATGCAAAAGATACATATAAATTATAATTAATGAGTTTTATTTCTCAGGAAAAATTGCTGATGGGTCAAGTGGAGATCCGGGAGCATGCTCATACTACCGCTACAAAGTGAGATCCGATCGAGAACTACTGCTGCGGAAATAATAAATGCAGCCCACTTTTTTTTTAATATATCAAAAATAAAAAGGCATTCAAAATTCATACAAATACACACACATCTGCACTAATCTTGACGACTTGATGCATGCAGGAGGATGTGGAACTTTTAGCAGACATCGGGCTGAAGGCGTATAGATTCTCAATATCTTGGTCAAGAGTTCTCCCGAGCAAGTGTTAATTATGATTACATTTATATATCATATATATCTATATACATGTATGTATATCATAAGTGTTAATTAATACTAACATGGGAGCATGCAGACGGCCGGGGCGAACCAAATCACGAGGGGATTCAATACTATAACAATTTGATCGATGAACTGAAAAAGAACGGTGCGTAAATTATAAATTACAATTTGATCGATGAGGAGACCGCGTACTTTAATTAACTACTACTATTTCTTATGTGGCGCGTATGAATTGAGCCGTATGTTACTCTGTTTCATTGGGACGTTCCCCAGGCTTTAGAAGATGAGTACGGTGGCTTTTTGAGTCGTCGGATCGTGTAAGATACTGCCAGTACTAGAGCGCTGCATATAGCTAGCATTATATTTGAGATATATACTGTACATAGTATAATGAGGTATGTTTAAATTTCAGGGAGGACTACAAGAATTATGTAGATCTATGTTTCAATAAGTTTGGAGATAGGGTGAAGCATTGGATAACGATGAATGAGCCATATATGTTTTCCACGTTGGGATATTGCTACGGAATCCATGCGCCCGGCCACTGCACCCCGGGTTTGAAGGTTGGAGACAACGAGTTTGTATGTCCCGTGGGAGATTCTATCAGAGAGCCTTATAAGGTCGCTCACAACATACTCTTGGCTCATTCGGAAGCGGCCCAACTCTACAAGGATAAATATAAGGTTTGTGAGTGTGCGTGCGTGTCATCATTACTAATTATCAGCCATTAATTTACTCGACGCTGTGCAGGCTGAATTTGGAGGAAAAGTGGGCATCACATTGGTCTCCCACTGGTTCGAGCCTTATGACAATCAGCCTTCTAATATAGAGGCACACCGTAGAGCACTTGACTTCATGCTGGGATGGTAAGCGGTGATATATATGACATGCATGATCAAATCAACCATGTATGTGATCGCCGGCAATGTTAATGAGCAATATTTATATATTTATATATATTATATGCCCGCAGGTTTTTGGATCCTTTGAAGTTTGGGAACTACCCATTTTCCATGCGAGCTTTGGTGGGGGAGAGGCTCCCAAGTTTCACGCCCGAAGAGTCCGCGAAGCTCATAGACTCTTTTGACTTCATTGGTCTCAACTACTACACGGCCAGATATGCGAGAGACAAGTCTAATTCTAAGTTTTCGGACAAGATTAACACCTGCGCTGATGATATGCATGTGGATATTCTCAGTAATTCAATCAACTAAATTATTAATTTCTTTTAATTAATTAGGCATTTAGCAGTAAGAAAAAAAAATGATGAAACCTGGCTGCGTCATCTTCTTTAATTATTCGTCTTGTGTTATGCAGTTGCAAAGGGAAATGTGCCCATTGGCCCGGCCGAGGTAAATCTATTTCTACCTATATTTATTTGCAGAATTAATTATTGTAAGCAGGCAAAGTAATATTATATTTGCAGCCAAATAGTTGGGTGAACGTGTACCCCAAAGGAATAAAGAAACTCCTTCTGCACATAAAGAAAAGATACAGCAACCCTGTTTATATCACTGGAAATGGTGCGTGGTAGCCATAATTAATTATTGGGGGTTTAGAGATTAGAATATTTATATGGCATATATATATATATACTCTTAATTATGATGCTGCGCGCGCAGGAGTTGTCCAGTATAACATCACTAACAAACTGAGAGAAGGGGAGGCGAGAATAAAATTATCAACTCAGTTTGACGGAATTGACACATTCCGGTGCGAGTACCACGCCTCTCACCTCCACGAGCTCGAGGATGCCTTGAGGTAATTAATAACATATGCTTTTAGTAATAACATATGAGTTCATTAAATTAACCTGTATTTTTTTATAAATACATATGGTATTATCTTACATATTTATGTATATATATTAAAAATTGCAGGCACGGAGCGGACGTGAGAGGGTACTTTGTGTGGTCATTTATGGACAGCTTTGAATGGAACGATGGATACACATGCCAGTTCGGATTGACCAGCATGGACTTAAACCTTCCTTTAGAAGAGAATATACATAGGCCAATGGGGAGGAAGTACCTCCAGGAGTCTGCGGAGTGGCTCAGGGGTTATCTCCGCGAGCTGGAGATCACCACTTTACCCCGCATCCCTCAAACAAGTACTAATCTCTTATCATATATGTAACGGCCAAACGCATGCATGCCTGGTAATAAATAAAACTTATATCGCCTACGGCAGGAATCGTGTGATGTTGCTAGTGTTTTACAAAAGAATCTCGGTGGCTCTATTGCATAATTCTCTACTACTGCTGCTACTAACAAACTCAACTCACGCATATATTGCAAACATGAAGAAAAGGTTACTAAACACAATTTACAAATGCGGCGGGCGAACCCACCTCGCTCTGCCCGCCCGTCCCCTCCCTTAAAGAAACATACGCGTAGTACAATAAGCCAAAAATAACATGAATTCCAGCCTCCCCCTTAAAGCAATCCCAGCGATTTCAACTGCTGCACGTGCTCTGGAGGAAGAGATGGCGGAGACCAATTATTCCCTTCCGCCGCCATCTCCTACCCGTCCACATCCTCCACAACATATTCCTGCAATTAACCGGCTATTTATCAAAACATGCACGCAAATATGTACGCGTTAGTCATATAATCTCTCTGTTGGAGATTTGGTGAAGGTTTTTTTTACGTACCTTGGTCAGCATCCTCTTTGCTAGTATGTGATAATGGCGCTGCCAAATTCTCTGCCCGACCATCGTGGCAACAAGCACGCTGTAGAATATGCCGATGATGGTGAATAGTCCCAGCACGATGAGTCCCATAAGGAAAAGAAGAGGCAGCCCCGCTTCGCCGGCACCTCCTCCAAAGCAACCGCATTCCCCCGCCGTGCTCGCGCAGCTCTCAAAGCATTTCGTGCAATCTGTCCACATGCACAGCGTGCCCGGCAGATGACAGTCCGCGCACATCCTCGGAACATCAAAAACATATATAGTTTCTGTTGCGGGTCACTTGGGGCTTTTGGTAGACCGGTCGATTTAGGCCTTCTTAGCTCGGAAGCGAATCAAGCGCGCAAACAGTCATTTAAGATTTGTTGAGTACACTTAGACGTTTTTAACGTGGAAAACCCGAAAAGGGTGAAAAACCACGCGGCCGGAGCTGTGCCGGCCAACTTCCACTATCTTCTCGGAGGCTACAACCAGGTTCTTAGAACTCGAGTGCGACAGGCCGCTACTCGTTACAATGTGAGAGAGAGAGAGAGAGAGAGAGAGAAAGAGAGTTCCGGAGGTGAAAGACCATTTCTCCGGAAGCTAAGTCTTTTTTCCTTCTGAGACAGTAAAGAGAATGAAAATGAGAATACTCGGAGAACAAAAGTGAATGCCTTGTCGCCTTTCGGGGAAAGGAAATCTCCAAGTCCACGAAGGAGATCTTCAAGCGCCGAAGGAGAACTCGGAAGATTTCTTCAGAGCTCTCTCGTATGCCGGAAGCCAAGATGGTTTGAAATGAAGGCCTGGGGCTCCTTTTATAGACTTGGCCGGGAGTAGCCCAGTAATTTCGTCGTCGTAACCACCGTAACCACCTGGACGGACGAATCACGTTTGCCGGTTCGGAGCACACGGATCACCATTTCCGTAAATGACGGTCTCGCCCTTCGGGCAGTTCGGGCAGGCTGGGCAGTTCGGGCAGCTTCGTTGACAGCCTGTTCCTGAAAAGTGAGCACTTAGGAAGACAAAATGTGAGCAATTAGGAAGACAAAAAGTGAGCACTTAGGAAGACAAAAAGTGAACGCGTCAGTATTTGGGAAGTGCTCTGGGCGCGCTTAGAAGTGTTCTGAGTGCGCAACGAACACGAAGGCGCTCTAAGTGAGCGGGAGTGCGGTGCCGAGATGCGATGGTCCTGCGGACGGGTATTGACTTCGGGTGGTCGCGCCCGTTCGAAAAGCGAGGACCGAAGCCCCCCGAGAGAAGTGCGGACCCTGCTTGAACCAGACAGGGGGGGGGGGGGGGACACGGTTTTGGCCTGCTCCCCCGGGGATCCCAAGGGAGAAACCGCCTGGTCCCCTACGGGGAGTGTGGCCTGGCCACACCCCCAAGAGGGGGTACGGCCTGGACGCACCCCACTAGGGGGTGCGGCTCGTCCGCACCCCATCATGGGGTGCGGCTTGGCCGCACCCCATAGGGGGTATCCGCACCCCACCTAGTGGGGTACGGGCTAACCGCACCCCAGTGGTGGGGTGCGGCTTTTGTTTTGCGTGGTGCCGCTCTTGGCGTGATTTGCACGTGCGGAGGAATTTTGGTTATGGGATTTCTTCTCTCTTTAGCACGGTTTGGACTCTTCTTCTGTCCTTTTCGTCTTCTCATGATGATACTTTTGCTAATCACACCCTATGCGACCTGACCTGTTTATGAGGAGCGTATCAATTGCCCCCCAAACCTTTGAAGTCTGCATTGTTCTTCAGAGGAGTTCAAAGGTTTTATCACTTCCTCTAAGGTGCCTTGGGCTCGAATCATTGCTGGAGGATGAGTACGAGGTTACTTTCCCCTCTTCCTGTGATTCTGATTATTTTCGTAGTGTTTGTTGGGGGGGGGGGGGGGGGGGGGGGGGGGGACAGACCCCCAGATGGTCGGTTAAGAGTATGTTTATCAAATCGTGGCAATCGTAAGAGGGGCAAGCCCTTACGATGACAGGACCTTACTGCGGGGAGAAAGGCTGGCTTTCGATCGACAGTAGTGTGAAGTCCTTGGGGCGTGGCCCCGAAGTTTCCGGTGAAGGGCGTTTGCATTCGAACCGTGGAGTCCGTAAGAGGGACTGGCCCTTACGGCATCGGGACCTGACCGCGGGGAGAAGAGTTGGCCTTCGATCGGCCGCAGTGCGAAGTCCCAGGGGCAGGGCCCCAAAGTTTAGTAAAAAACGCTTTGTGAGAGCTAGGCCCTTATAGTGCTTCGTGAGAGCTGGGCCCTTATTGTGCTTTGTGAGAGTTGGGCCCTTATTGTGCTTCGTGAGATCCAGGCCCTTATAGTGCTTCGTGAGAGCTGGGCCCTTATTGTGCTTCGTGAGAGTTTGGCCCTTATAGTGCTTCGTGAGAGCTTGGCTCTTATAGTGCTTCGTGAGAGCTAGGCCCTTATTGTGCTTTGTGAGAGCTGGGCCCTTATTGTGCTTCGTGAGAGCTTGGCTCGTATAGTGCTTCGTGAGAGCTAGGCCCTTATTATGCTTTGTGAGAGCTGGCGGTGACGATTTTGAGCAAGAAAAGTATTTTTACTTAGACATAGAGGTTTGAAACATGATTTCCATTGTAGAAAATTAGCTTGCGCGGGTCAGGGACCCGCGGCTTTTTACATAACGAAAGATAAGTTTGCGCGAGTCTTGACTCGCTGCTTTTTCATAGTAGAAAGCATAAGATTACTGATAGAAGCGACGCAGGTTCTGAGCGTTCCAGGTGCGTGGTAGAGTCTTCCCCTATGCGGTCCTGAGCTTGTATATCCCGAGCTTTATAACTGCAGTAACAACATATGTCCCTTCCCAGGTCGGTGAGAGCTTGCCCCTTTGGGGACCCTTCCCGGCTGCCTCGATGCTGCGTAGGACGAGGTCCCCGACGTTGATTGGCCTGAGCTTCACTCTACGATCGTAGAGTCGGGCTACACGCCTTTGATAATGGGCTATGCGCTGGGCGGCCGCATCCCTGGTTTCGGTGATTAAGCCCAGATTCTCTCGGAGCAGTTCGTCGTTCTTTTCGGGGTCGAAGGTCTCTGTGCGACTGCTGGGGACGCCGATGTCGATGGGGATGATTGTTTCTGTGCCGTAGCAGAGATTGTATGGGGTTTCTCCAGTGGGGGTCCTTTCCGTGGTTCGGTAAGCCCATAGAACGTTCGGGAGCGCATCTACCCATTGCCCCCCTTCCTCCTGCAGTCAGGTTTTAAGCCCCTTGAGGATGATGCGATTCATTACTTCGATTTGTCCATTCGTTTGTGGATGAGCTATGGACGTATGACGGAGATTGATCTTCAGGTCTTCGCACATCTTGGTGAACGATTTCCCTGTGAACTGAGTGTCGTTGTCGGTGACGATTACTGCTGGAATTCCAAAACGACAGACGATGCTCTTCCACACGAATTGCTTGGCGTTTTCCTCGGTAATCTTGGCAAGTGGTTCAGCCTCCACCCACTTTGTAAAATAGTCGATCGCCACGATGATGAACTTCCTCTGACCGGTTGCCATGAGGAGAGGGCCGAGGAGGTCGATCCCCCATTGGGCAAACGGCCAGGCGCCCTGAAGTGCTGTAAGCGTCACCGGGGGATGATGGGGAACATTCGCGCGAAGCTGCCATCTTTCGCACCTCCGGACGAACTCAGCCACGTCTTTCTTTAGCGTGGGCCAGTAGAATCCTTGGCGTAGGATCTTCCGGACCAGAGCTCTTGCTCCCAAGTGTTCTCCGCATATTCCACTGTGAACTTCCTTCAAGGCGTACTCGGCATCCGCTGCTGGAAGGCATTTTAGGTAGGGCCCTGAGAAAGCTCGTCAGTAGAGCTCCCCTTAGATGATGATGAACGAGGCGGCCCGCATTCTCAACCGTCGTGCTTCTAATCGATTATTGGGTAGGTCTTCGTGCTCGATGTAGGCTCGGAGGGGTGTCATCCACGACGAATCTTCTGCGTTGATTTCGGTGATTTCCCATGCCCCACGTATACTAGGGGTCATAATGTCTTCGACTCGACGTCTTTGAGATTGATAGCTAGATGGAGATGTCGCAAGCTTGGAGAGTGCGTCGGCTCTGGAATTCTGCTCTCTGGGAATGTGCAGGATCTGATGCGATGGTACTTTCTGTAGAAGCAACTTCACGTATGCGAGGTATTGCATCATTTGATCGTTCTTTGCCTCGTAGTTTCCTTTGACCTGTGAGACTACTAGGTGTGAATCGGTGTAGATTGTCAGGTTCTCTGCCTTGCAGTCGATGGCGAGTCGTAGGCCGGCGATTAGGGCCTCGTACTCGGCCATGTTGTTGGTGGCCGAAAACTTTAATCTGAGTCCGTATTCCATGGTGATGCCTTCTGGGCTTAGCAAGAGCAGTCCTGCTCCGGCTCCTTCGGTTGCTGATGTTCCGTCGACGTAGAGAGCCCACCGAGCAGCGGGGGTGTCTTTGGCGGGGGCGTCTTCCGGAGGAAGAGTGTTCTCTACGATGAAGTCGGCGAGCACTTGAGACTTGATATCTGGCCGAGGTAGGAAGTGGATATCGAACTCGCCTAATTCGACTGCCCATTTACCAGTCTCCCAGACACTTCCGGTTTCTGGAGGATAGCCCGTAATGGTAGCTGAGTTAGTATTTTTATCGTGTGGGCCTGGAAATAAGGCCGAAGCTTCCTGGCAGAATAGATAAGGGCGTAGGCCGTCTTGTCAGCCGTCGGGTATCTTGCCTCAGTGTCAGTGAGGACCTTGCTGAGGTAGTAAATAGGTCGCTGAACTCCGCCTTCGTCCTTCACCAACACCGAGCTGACGTCCGTGGGAGATATTGCTAGATAGAGGAATAAGACTTCTCCGGGGATTGGTTTTGACAGAAGTGGGGGCGAGGCCAAGTACTGCTTGAGGTGCTCGAAGGATGTCTGGCATTCGTCCGTCCACTGGAATCCGGTGTGGCGTGCTCCCCGAAGGAATTTGAAGAAGGGGAGGTATTTATCTCCGGTTCGTGCCAGGAACAACGAAAGGGCGGCGATCCTTCCGTTCAAGCGCTGCACTTCTTTGATGGAACGGTGTGGCGACATATCCCCTAGTGCCTTGATCTTTTCCGGATTTGCCTCTATTCCTCTATGGGTTACCATAAAACCCAAGAATTTTCCCACCGTCACGCCAAATGCGCACTTGCTGGGATTAAGCCGCATTTGGAAACGTCGGAGGAGTTGAAAACATCCCTCCAAGTCTTCTAAGTGGTCTAGGCGGTGGATGCTCTTGAATAACATGTCTTCGACGTAAACCTCCATCGTACTTCCGATGAGATCTTTGAATGCTTTGTTCATTAGTCTCCGGTAAGTTGCCCCGGCGTTCTTTAGGCCGAATGACATGACCTTGTAACAGTAAACTCCTTTGTCTGTTCGAAAGGCGGTGTGCTCCTCGTCTTCTGGATTCATCCTGATTTGATTGTAGCCTGAGTATGCGTCCATGAAGCTGAGAAGCTCATGCCCAGCTGTAGCATCGACCAGTTGGTCGATTCTTGGAAGGGGGAAGCTGTCTTTTGGGCATGCCTGGTTTAGGTTGCTGTAGTCGACGCACATCCGCCATTTCCCAGATGCTTTCTTGACCATGACCACATTGGCCAGCCATGTGGGGTATTTCGCTTCACGGATGAACTGCGCATCCAAGAGCTTCTCCACCTCTTCTTCAATTGCCTTGAGCCGTTCCGGGGCGAAGTTTCGCTTCTTCTGGACCACTGGTCTGCAAGCAGGGTTAATGTTTAGTGAATGAGAGATGACGTGAGGATCTACCCCTGGCATATCTTCTGGACTCCATGAGAAGATGTCTTTGTTAGCGCGGAGGAAGAGGACGTATTCCTCCCGCTCTTCCTTGGACAGAAGGGACCCGACTTGGACCGTCCTGGTCGGATCTTGCTGGGAAAGAGATACTTCTACGAGCCCCTCGATGGGCGATCCGCGCTGCAGCGTGGCTTCGTCCCGCAGATCGAAGTTGTCGATGCTGAGGGCGATGGCTCCTGTTGGCTGAGACTGCTTTAGGAAACACGTCCTTGCCGCTTCTTGGTTTCCCCTTAAGACCCCTATCCCAGCGACGGTTGGGAATTTCAGGGCCAGGTGCGGAATGGGCGGTATTGCTCCAAAGATGGACTAGAGTGGCCTTCCAAAGATAGCGTTATAGGCGGAAGTGGACTCCACCACCACGAATTGGACGTTGTGCGTTGCTTGTCTAGGAAACTCGCCTAGCGTAACGGGAAGGGTGATCATCCCCTAAACTGGGACGGGTCTGTTGTCAAAGCCATAGACAGGCCCGGCCGCAGGACTGAGCTGATCCTTCGGGAGATTCATGTTTTGTAGAGTGGACATGAATAGGACGTCGACTGAACTTCCATTGTCGACCAATATCCTTTTGACGTTGAAACATGGGTCTCCAATCCCTGCGCTGATGACGAGCGGATCTTGATGCGGTAGTCGCAATCCTTGCAGGTCCTCCTCCCCGAAGGTGATGGTGATGTCCAGCTTGAGTTTTTTGTCTTCGTGGTCCCTCGGGGGCTTTGCAATTGAGAGGATCTGGGAAGCTAGGGCCAGTGGTCCGGTGATGGTCTCGATTTCCCCCACCATAGGTCGGCCTCCGGGCGCGTCTCGCGGTGCGGGGGGCTGCTCTCTTGCCTCCCTGGGTTGCTGATGCTGACCGGTAACCTGGCCTTGCAAAAATCTTCCCAGGAGCCCCTGGCGGATGAGATGCTCGATCTCTTCCTTCAGCTTGGAGCACTCCTCGGTGGCATGCCCAGTTCCTCGGTGGAACTCGCAGTACCTGGATTGATCGCTTTTTGGATTCGGGTGAAGCGCCCTGGGTCTTTGGAGCTCTGGGTTGTTTTGGATGGCGTAGAGCACGTTCCTCCTGGTGGTATTTAACGGGGTATACACCCGGTTTGGCCGTGGCTCCGGATCTCTTCGGGGATCGCGTCGGCGTTCGCTGCCGCGGCGCTCTTCACTGCGCCGTTCTTCATGTTCTCGGGGAGCCTGCTCTAACCCCCTCTTTCTCTTTTGGCAGCCTTCGAACTATTGACGGTGTGCTTCGATGGCTTCGTCGGCGGCTATCTGAGCCTCCACTCGATGAACTAGATCGGGATAACTCGGCACTGTCTCTCTCATCAGGGCTGAGTAGAAGCCACTTGGACGGAGGCCTCCCAGGAATACTCCTCGGAGAAGTTTCGGGTCAACTCCCGGGATTTGCCGAGCCTCGGCCGTGAAGCGGCGGAAGAAATCCTTAAGGGTTTCTCCGTCGTTCTGACGGATTCCTGACAGGTGGGAGGGGTCTCGGACAATCCTGCGGTTGGCGATGAACTGATCTATGAACTGCTAAGCCATTGCTGCGAAGCTATCAATCGCTCCATCTCGGAGGGAATGAAACCAAGTGCGCGCCTGCCCTTTCAGGGTTGCCGGGAACACCTGGCAAAGGAGCTGATCGGGAGCGTTGTAAATCCTCATGATGGCAGTGAAATGGTTGACGTGTTCCAAAGGGTCGCTCATTCCATCGAACGTCTCGATGTTCGGGAGCTTGAAGCCATGTGGAATTGGGTGATCCAAGACCTGAGGCGATAGCGGGGAGCCACAATGCAGGGGGAGATGGGCTAAGGTTGCACGCCGCCCAACTGGGCCGTACTCTTCCACAATCATCTCGCGTATTTCCTCGCGAATGGCTCTTTCTGCAACTTGCCCGATGCCGGCTCTTCCCTGATGCTGGTGGCGGGGTTCGGCTTCTGGCTCCCTGACCGGACGAGCGGGGTGAGTGGAACTGGCCGCATCAGAGAGTTCCTCGAAAACGTCTTCTTCTCTTGCTGGATTGTTGCCTAGAGCGTGATTTGGAGCCGGAGGAGGCGGAACGTTCACGGCTGGAGGTGGAACGAGTGCCCGGGGGGGCGTCCAGGTTTCTAAGGAGGGCCAGTATTTCGGCCTGCTGTTCTTCCATCTGCAACACGCGTCCCTCCAGGGCTACTGCGGGTGCGATCACTGCCTCTTCTACGAGAGGTACATTAATGAGCGAGTGGGAGGGAGCTGGGTCAACGCGCCCTTCCGGGACTGATCCTTCAGTTGTACGAGCGCTTTTCCTCGCCATCGTGGTTGATGGCAAGCACGAGTTTCTTCCTTTGGACGGATCTTTGATGAGTGCTTGGGAACGAGTTTCCCACAGACGGCGCCAAACTGTTGCGGTTCACTTGGGGCTTTTGGTATACCGGTCAATTTAGGCCTTCTTATCTCGGAAGCGAACCAAGCGCGCAAACAGTCAATTAAGATTTGTTGAGTACACTTAGACGTTTTTAACGTGGAAAACCCGGAAAGGGTGAAAAACCACGCGGCCGGAGCTGTGCCGGCCAACTTCCACTATCTTCTCGGAGGCTACAACCAGGTTCTTAGAACTCAAGTGCGACAGGCCGCTACTCGTTACAATGTGAGAGAGAGAGAGAGAGTTCCGGAGGTGACAGACCACTTCTCCGGAAGCTAAGTCTTTTTTTCTTCTGAGACAGTAAAGAGAATGAAAGCGAGAATGCTCGGAAACAAAAGTGAGAATGCCTTGTCGCCTTTCGGGGAAAGAAAATCTCCAAGTCCACGAATGAGATCTTCAAGCGCTGGAGGAGAACTCAGAGGATTTCTTCAGAGCTCTCTCGTATGCCGGAAGCCAAGATGGTTTGAAATGAAGGCCTGTGGCTCCTTTTATAGACGTGGCCGGGGGTAGCCCGGTAATTTCGCCGTCGTAACCACCGTAACCACCGTAACCACCTGGACGGACGAATCACGTTTGCCGGTTCGGAGCACACGGATCACCATTTTCCGTAAATGACGGTCTCGCCCTTCGGGCAGTTCGGGCAGGCTGGGCAGTTCGGGCAGCTTCGTTGACAGGCTGTTCCTGAAAAGTGAGCACTTAGGAAGACAAAATGTGAGCACTTAGGAAGACAAAAAGTGAGCACTTAGGAAGACAAAAAGTGAACGCGTCAGCATTTGGGAAGTGCTCTGGGCGCGCTTAGAAGTGTTCTGAGCGCGCAACGAACACGAAGGCGCTCTAAGTGAGCGGGAGTGCGGTGCCGAGATGCGATGGTCCTGCGGACGGGTATTGACTTCGGGTGGTCACGCCCGTTCGGAAAGCGAGGACCGAAGCCCCCCGAGAGAAGTGCGGACCCTGCTTGATCCAGACAGGGGGGGGGGGACGCGGTTTCGGCCTGCTCCCCCGGGGATCCCAGGGGAGAAACCGCCCGGTCCCCTATGGGGAGTGCGGCCTGGCCACACCCCCAAGAGGGGTTGCGGCCTGGCCGCACCCCACCTTGGGGTGCGGCTTGGCCGCACCCCATAGGGGGTATTCGCACCCCACCTAGTGGGGTGCGGGCTAACCACACCCCAGTGGTGGGGTGCGGCTTTTGTTTTGCGCGGCGCCGCTCTTGGCGTGATTTGCACGTGCGACGGAATTTTGGTTATGGGCTTTCTTCTCTCTTTGGCACGGTTTGGACTCTTCTTCTGTCCTTTTCGTCTTCTCATGATGATACTTTTGCTAATCGCACCCTATGCGACCTGACCTGTTTATGAGGAGCGTATCAGTTTCAATTTATTACTTGCACATCCAAGAAACATCATTACAAATTAATTGGATACATATATATATGTGTGTGTGTGTGTGTGTGTGTGTAGGACAAGCTAGAGCTTACCCAGGATGGCAACAACAGAGGCATAACTCTCTGCACGGTTGTGCCAAATCATTACGCACCCGACGATCATAACAAGTTATGAAGCATCCCAAAAGCCCAAGCAGAGCAAAGAACAACAGAGCACCTGCAAAAACATATGAGTTATCTTGCAAATGACCTGATTAGTTATTTAATGCTGTATTTGTTAGTTTCTTTTGTTTGTCAAGTGGCAGTATATCCTCCGTTTATTTTGTTAGCTCTTGTATATAAATAGCCTACTATTCCCTGTAATAAGTAAGTTGTAATTTTCTCTTCCTGTTAATAGAAAATAGAGTTTTCCTTCTTTTCCGTTTCTAAGATGGTATCAAAGCGATTTTGAGGATTTTTTTTTCATCGCCTTCGTCGTGTGTTCTCCACAACATCGTCACAAATGGCAAGAACTGATCCTTTAACTGATCCACAAGGTTCCACAACATCGTCACGAATGGAAAAGACCCACAAGGTTCTACCCGATCATTTAACTGATCCTTCCAACCATTATTTTCTGCATCCAAATGAGAATCCTGCTATGGTTCTTGTTTCTCCTTTACTTGATGGCAAGAACTATCACACCTGGTCTAGGCAAATGCGTGTTGCGTTGTTATCAAAGAATAAACACAAATTTATTGATGGATCTATTACTCCGCCTTCATCTATAGATCCTTTGTTTACTGCTTGGGAAAGATGTAATACCATGGTTCTTGCATGGATTCATCACTCCGTTTCTTATTCAATTGCTAGATCTATTCTTTGGATTGATAAGACATTTGATGTCTGGATTGATCTTCATGATCGTTTTTCCCATGGTGATATTTTCCGGATTTCCGATCTACAAGAAGAAATTTACCAATTGCGGCAAGGTGAATTATCTGTTACTGACTATTTCACACAAATGAAGATTCTATGGGATGAATTGGAGAACTTCATGCCTCTTCCTGTTTGCAAATGTGATCCTACCTGTTCTTGTGGCGCGTTTCCTGCAGTAAAGAAGTACGGAGATCAAACTTACACTATTCGATTTTTAAAGGGGCTAAATGATCAATACTCTCATGTCCGATCACAGAGTATGCTTATCGATCCTCTTCCAACAATTAACAAAGCTTTTTCCCTTGTCACCCAACAAGAACGACAATTATTCTCCGACCCAATAACTGTTACCGAGTCAGATAGTTTCAATATTAATTCAGATCAGTCTAATTTGAGAAAGGGAACTTTTGAAAGAGGAAAGAGTCGTGGAAATTATGGACGAGGTCAAAACTCAAAACGTTTTTGCGTTCATTGCGGCAAAACCAATCATACCATTGACAATTGTTTCTTCAAACATGGATTTCCTCCAAGATACAAAACTACTCGCAGCTCTAATTTTGTGAACACTTCAGAGATTGTCGTGGACAACAGCACTGTGACACCTCCTGCAATGCCTTTTTCTAAGGAACAATATGATAATATCCTAGCCATCATCCACCAGTCACAACAACCTACTACAACTGCTACAAATCATACTTCTAATATGGTTCACACCTCGGTTTCACATGCTACCAACAATCCCTCACCAGGTATCACATATGATCAGTGGATTATAGATACAGGTGCTACTGATCATATTACTTCCTGCTTTTCCCTCTTCCATGTTTTCAAGAAAATCAAACCCATTTCAGTTACTCTACCTAATGGACATTCTATTTTAGCCAAATATTCAGGAACAATTTATCTTACTTCTAAGATAACTCTTTACAATGTGTTATATATTCAAAATTTCCATGTAAATCTTGTTTCTGTCATCAAATTGATTCGTGATCTTCATTGCTCATTGCTCTTCCATGACTCAGTATGTTTTCTTATACAGATGTTGAAGCACATTCCAGACAGCACAAGAAATCTGGTTAAGGAAGATCCCACTGAAGAACAAGAAACAACATCGAAACCAGAAGCAGGGAATCAGACAGCGCCGTAACCCTGGTCTTCTCCAATCCTGCAATGGGAAATTAAATAATGTCAGGCGTGTTGTATGTTGGTGTAGTTTGGTCCATACCTGTGGTGGGCCATCCATATCTGTGCGTGCCTTTTGTGGTTGCCTGTATTCTGTAGTGTGTAGATATTTTTATATTATCCCCTGTCAGTGTAATGTTAGGTAGAAGCAAAAAGGATTTTTTCTTCTATCTGTATATATAGCTGATCGGTGCTAAGGTTAAGAAAGGAGATGTATGTTGTGTTCTACTGTGTTTGCAATAAAAATGCTGTGAGTTCTAATCCTCTTTCCTCCTTATAAAATTGATTCACAACATGGTATCAGAGCTAGGTTGTGCTGGAGTGCTATCTGCCATCAGAAACTTGAGAAGGTAGTTCTCGGCATCTTGTTTCCCGTCTTTCCCGGCCTGTTCTTTCTTTGCCCTGCTTTGTTCTTCCTCATATGGCGTCATCTAGCAACTCCAATCAGAATCTCTTGTATGCACCAAGTGGAGTTCCGATTTTTGAGGGGGATGCATTTGATTTCTGGCTAGTTCAAATGCGTACCCTATTCCTTTCCCAAGGCCTTTGGGATCTTATTCAAGAAGGATATATCAAACCCACTGCAGTGAACCCTGTTACTGACTGGGATGCCACTCAGCTCAAAGAGTATGCTGATAATCTGAAAAGGGATGCTAAGTCTCTTCTCTACATCCAACAAGGGATAGGAAGAAGCATATTCCCACGGATTATGGGGGCTCTCACAGCTAAGGAGGAATGGGATACCCTCAAGAATGATTTCCAAGGATCCACCAAAGTTATTTCGTTCAAACTTCAGAACTTGTGGCAGGAGTTTGACACAATATGCATGAAAGAAGAAGATAATACTCACTCTTATTTTTCAAGGGTGACCTCTCTTATTAACCAAATTAAGAGCTATGGTGATTGTGTTGAAGAGAAAAAAGTGGTTCTCAAAATTATTAAAACTCTTACTCAGAGATATGCGTATGTGGTAACAACTATAGAAGAAGCAAAAGACATCAACACCCTTACCATCATTGATCTCATGGGTTCTCTCCAAGCTCATGAGGATCGCATGAAGAGATTTGAACCACAAATTCTGGAGCAAGCTTTTCAGTCCAAGGTATCTCTGCAGTCAACCAAGAACAACATTTTCGAAAGAAAATCAGAAAATCCCAGATTCCCTCAGTATCACTCACTGTTTTGCAATCTTTGCAAACGGAACAACCATGATACTTATGATTTCTTCTACAAATGTAAGAGATGTGCCAAACCTACTCATTTTGCAAAAGATTGCCCTTACAGACAGAAACTCAATCCTCAACCTAAAGAAGAAGCAAAGTATGGTGAACAGGAAAGTGAGGAAGACTTTGTGTTCTACATGTGCAACAGTGAGGGTGTAACCATGAATGATGTGTGGTATTTAGATAGTGGTTGCTCAAACCACATGACAAATAAAAAAAGGCTTTCATATTACTGGATGAAACCACCAAGTCTCAAGTGATCCTAGGTGATGGAACATCTAAAAACATTCATGGGAAGGGTACTATCATAGTTAAGTCCAAATCTGGCCAGCTCAAACATATCCCTGAAGTTCAATATGTGCCTGAACTTGCCCAAAATCTCTTAAGTGTGGGGCAGTTGATTAAGAAAGGGTACAAACTCATTTTTGATGATTCATGTTGTACCATCATTGACAAATCTACCTCTCAAATTGTAGCCCGAATTAGTATGTCGTCAAACAAAGTTTTCCCGCTCATCCTACCTTATGAGGAGAGGGGCATGCTGGCAAAAACCAACACAGAATCAGTGAAGTGGCATTGCAGATTTGGACATTTAAACATTAGTGATCTAATGAAACTCCAAAGTAAGAATCTGGTAAGTGGTCTACCTAAAATCCAGGACAGGGGAAACATGTGTCATGAATGTGCCATGGGCAAGATCCACAAGCTTCCTCATCCTCTCTCCTCCTCCAGGAGGACCTCCAAACCTCTTGAACTTGTGCATGCTGACACCTGGGGGCCATCTCGCACCCCCACTCTCTCTGGTAAGCACTACTTCCTAATTATTGTGGATGATCTTATTAGGATGATGTGGGTTTATATCCTTGACAACAAATCTCAAGTTTTTCAAAAATTTAAAACATTCAAAGCTCTAGCAGAAAATGAAACAAATACCAGAATAAAGACTTTGAGGACTGATAGAGGAGGTGAATTCCTCAGCAATGCCTTCTCCTCATTTTGCCAAGAACAGGGAATAAAAAGAGAATTGATAGTTAGAGGAACACCAGAACAGAATGGTACTGCAGAAAGAAGGAACATAACAATAGTCGAAATGGCCCGGTGCATGCTAATTTACTCCAAGCTTCCTAGGGAATATTAGGGAGAAACTGTAAATACTGTTGTTTACACCCTTAACAGATCCCCCTGTCGTGCTCTGTCTAACTCAACACCTCTGGGTGCTTGGTCTGAGAGCATACCTGATGTTTCCCATCTTCGCATTTTTGGAAGCATTACCTACTGCCTTGACCCCACTCAAAACAAAGACAAACTTGAGGAGAAAGGAACTATGGGAATTCTTCTTGGATATAGTGACTCTTCCAAGGCATATCGTATATACAATCCTACAACTGAGAAGTTTATCATTGCCAGAAATGTGATTGTCGACGAAAACAAACAATGGGACTGGTCTCCAGCTCAGGATCAGACTCATTTCCAGGCGGTTGCTGAGGAGTCAGCTGACCCATGTTCATCAGATCCTCAATCCTGTTCAACTGATCCTCAGCCCTCCATACCTGCCACTGCTTGTTTGGATCCTGAAACCTTAAGTCCTGATGTAAACTCAGCAAGCTCTTCTGAGTCATCACCTCCTTCATCGCCGGTCAGGTATCGATCTCTAACTGATCTGTATAATCAGTGTAATATTGCTCTCTTTGTTAAAGAACCTACAAATCATCAAGAAGCAGCCTGTGATCCTATGTGGATACAAGCCATGGACAAGGAGCTCCACATGATCGAGAAAAACCTCACTTGGGAACTGACAGAACTGCCCCCAAATAAAACTGCAATCGGTTTAAAGTGGCTAATCAAAGTGAAGTACAATGAAGAAGGCAAAATGCAAAAATACAAGGCCAGGCTTGTTGCTAAGGGGTATGCCCAAAGAGAAGGGGTGGATTACTTTGAAACCTTCTCTCCTGTTGTTCGGTTCGAATCAATTAGGGTTCTTGTGGCCTTTGCTACCAAACATCAATTCCCGATCTATCAAATGGATGTCTCCTCTACCTTTCTCAATGGAGAAATTGACGAAGAAATATATGTGAGGCAGCCACCTGGTTATGAAGTAAAAGACAAAGAGAACAAAGTTTTCAAGTTACACAAAGCCTTGTATGGCCTAAAACAAGCTCCCCGTGCCTGGAACACCAAGATAGATACCAACCTCATACTCATCGGATTTCACAAATCAATGAGTGATCCTGGCATATACTTAAAACACAGTGACACAGGTGAACCTCTTATAGTTTGTTTGTATGTCGACGATCTTCTAATTACAGGGTCCAACATAGAAGACATCAACAACTTCAGGAGCTACATTCAGACTAAGTTCGAAATGACAGACCTTGGTCGCACCAGGTATTTCCTGGGACTGCAAATTTTGCAACTACCTCATGCCACCTATATGTCCCAAGGTAAATACGCTGAGGACCTTTTATTTAGGTTTGGAATGGAAGACTTAAAGCCATCATCCACACCGATGATCATAGGTGAAAAATTGAAGAAAGAAGACGGAGAAGAGAAGACTTCAGCAGAAATATACATGAGTTTGGTCGGATCTCTGATCTACTTGACCAACACCCGACCGGACATCGAATTGGCTGTTGGCATTGTGTCCAGGTTCATGCAATCTCCCAGCATCAAGCACATGACAACAGCAAAAAGGATATTGAGGTACATTAATGGCACGAGGTCTTTAGGTCTAGTTTATGAGAAAGTGCATACTTGCACCCTGGTGGGCTATTCCGACAGCGACTGGGTTGGGTGCTCCGACGACCGGAGGAGCACTACTGGCTTCATCTTTTTCTTTGGCCCCAATCCCGTGTCATAGAGCTCCAGAAAACAAAAATCAATATCCCTTTCCTCAACAGAAGCGGAATACACAGCCCTGAGTGAGGCCGTCAGGGAAGCTGTGTGGTTAAAGAGACTAATCGCTGAACTAAGAGGTGAACAAGAAGAACCTACTATAATCCCGTTGACAATACCTCCGCTATCGCTCTCGCAAAAAACCCTATCTTTCACAATAGGACTAAGCATGTGGAGATCAGAACTCACTACACCAGGGATTTAGTCAGCAAAGGAGAAATTGAGCTACGCCATTGCAGATCGGAAGAATAGATAGCCGATCTACTCACAAAACCTCTTTATGCTCCCTCGTTTCTTTCCCTGCGCCAGAAGATGAGGATCACCTGCTGTCTGGACTATGGGGGGGGGGGGGGGGGGGGGTGTTGAAGCACATTCCAGACAGCACAGGAAATCTGGTTAAGGAAGATTCAACTGAAGAACAAGAAACAACATCGAAACCAGAAGCAGGGAATCAGATAGCGCCGTAACCCTGGTCTTCTCCAATCCTGCAATGCGAAATTAAATAATGTCAGGCGTGTTGTATGTTGGTGTAGTTTGGTCCATACCTGTGGTGGGCCATCCATATCTGTGCGTGCCTTTTGTGGTTGCCTGTATTCTGTAGTGTGTAGATATTTTTATATTATCCCCTATCAGTGTAATGTTAGGTAGAAGCAAAAAGGATTTTTTTCTTTTATCTGTATATATAGCTAATCGGTGCTAAGGTTAAGAAAGGAGATGTATGTTGTATTATACTGTGTTTGCAATAAAAATACTGTGAGTTCTAATCCTCTTTCCTCCTTATAAAAATTGATTCACAACAACAGAATCATACCAAGGAGATGAATGGTTCAGTTAAACGGCATGAAGGTCTTTACATCCTAAACACCACAGATGTTTCTCCCCCTTCCTCTTCTCAAATAAATTCTACTTGTAATAATCTCCAATCTAAGAATTCTGATGCTTTGTTGTGGCATTTACGTTTTGGACATATTTCTAATTCGTGTTTAAGAATTTTGTCTGCGCAATTTCCTTTTATTTCCAATACTCATGTTGCACCATGTGATATTTGTCAATATGCAAAACAACGAAAACTACCTCACTACTCCAGTGAATCAAAATCTACTAAAGCCTTTGAGTTATTGCATGTTGATATTTGGGGTCCATATTCTACTATTTCAGTACAGGGGCATCGATTCTTTCTCACCATTGTTGATGATTTTACCCATTTTACTTGGGTCATTTTCATGAAATCCAAAAGTGAAACACGGGAACATATGCAACATTTCTATACATATATTGAAACTCAGTTTCAAACAAAACTTCAATCCATACGCACTGATAATGAGGCAGAATTCTTGATGACTAATTTTTACAAAAATAAAGGGATCATTCATCAAACAACTTGTGTTGAAACCCCTCAACAAAATGGTGTTGTTGAACGAAAACACCAACACATCTTGAATGTTGCTAGAGCTCTTTCTTTTCAAGCCCAACTACCAAAATAATATTGGACATTTACTATAGCTCAATCTATGCATATAATCAATAGATTGCCCACACCTTTGCTCTCAAATAAAACTCCTTATGAAATTCTTTTTCGTAAACTTCCAAGTTTTATGCAACTCAAGGTTTTTGGGTGTCTATGTTATGTTAACACCTTGAGTTCCCATCGAAAAAAATTCTCATCCAGAGCTAGAAAGGCTATTTTTCTTGGGTATAAAGAAGGTACTAAAGGATATATTCTTCTAGATCAACAATCGAGAAATTTTTTGTTTCAAGGAATGTTGTGTTCTTTGAAAATAATTTTCCTTTTTCTCAACACTCTTCACCCATTCAAAATCCTAAACCTGCTTCACAATTCAATACTTGGTCTTCTAATTCCCAAAATGATTTTCCTGCCAATGAACCTGATGCAATCAATTCGATTCCTAATGATACTGAAAGGCCTATATCTCCTATTTCACAGCAAACCACGACCACTCTTGATACTGATTCTCTTGATGTTCCAACGAGAAAAAGTAGTAGAATCAAGCATCCTCCATCCTATCTTCAGGATTATCATGTCTCTCTTTTAAATAATACAATTAAATCCCCCAATTCCTCAGTTTCTCATCCTCTATCAAATGTTATAAGCTATGAAAAATGTTGTTCTGCTTATAAGTCATTTTGCCTTAATGTGACTTCCCAAGTTGAGCCATATAATTTTGATCAAGCAACAAAATTCAAATGCTGAACTTAAAGCTCTTAAGGAGAATAATACCTGGACAATCGTTGATTTACGTACCCACCGGTAAGACTCCCATTGGATGCAAGTGGGTATATAAGATCAAATATAAAGCTGATGGAACTATAGAAAGGTATAAGGCAAGGCTTGTAGCTAAGGGCTACAATCAGATGGAAGGAATAGACTATTTTGATACCTTTTCCCCGGTTGTCAAACTTACTACTGTGAGAGTACTTCTTTCGGTTGTTGCTGCGAAGAATTGGTTTCTTGAGCAACTTGATGTTAATAATGTTTTCCTTCATGAGCTTACCACCTTGTTTTGAATCATCTAAACCCAATCAAGTATGCAAGCTACAAAAATCTTTGTATGGCTTAAAGCAAGCTAGTCGACAATGGTATTCGAAATTATCTTCAGCTCTTAGTAATATTGGTTACAGTCAATCCACGACAGACCATTCTTTATTCATTAAGAAAACTGCTATCAGTTTCACTGCCCTTCTTATATATGTCGACGATATTGTTATATCCAGAAATAACATGCAGGAAATAGAAGATGTTAAGAACAAATTGGATAAGCAGTTTAAAATCAAAGACCTCGGTAGTCTTAGATTTTCCTTGGACTTGAAATTTCTAGATCCAAGAAAGGTATATTTCTTAATCAACGCAAATATACTCTTGAGGTGTTAGAAGAATGTGGTTCACTGGCTGTTAAACCTGTGCTCTCTCCACTTGATCCTAGTTTTAAATTACAAAAGGATCAAGACAATCCTCTTCATGATGTTCAGAGTTACAGAAGATTGGTTGGCCGGTTATTGTACTTAACCACTACAAGACCTGATATTAGTTTTGCTGTACAACAATTAAGCCAATTCATTTCTTCACCTATGGATTCTCATTATCAAGCCACAATGCGTGTTTTAAAGTATCTTAAAAGAGCGCCGGCTAAAGGTTTATTCTTTCCTGTTAACAATTCTTTGACTCTATGTGGTTTTTTTTATGCTGATTGGGCATCATGTTTGTATTCGCGAAAATCTGTGACTGGTTTCTGTGTTTTCTTTAGAGATTCTATTATCTGTTGGAAATCCAAAAAGCAAACCCCTGTGTCACGTTCCTCGACTGAAGTAGAATACAGAGCTCTGACTAGTCTTACTTGTGAACTGCAATGGTTGAAGTTCTTTCTTATTGATCTTGACATTACATTATCTCAACCGATCTCTGTCTACTGTGATAATCGTTCAGCAATATACCTTGCACATAACCCATCTTTCCACGAACGCTCGAAGCATATAGATATTGATTGCCATGTAATTCGTGAAAGAATACAATCTGGCTTGATACATCTATTACCTATTTCTTCTACAAACCAGTTGGCTGACTCCTTCACCAAGGCATTGTTTCCATCAGCTTTCCAAACAACAATCAACATGTTGCCACAATGTGATCCCCATAGTCCAACTTGAGTGGGGCTCTTACAAATGACCTGATTAGTTATTTATTGTTGTATTTGCTAGTTTCTTTTGTTTGCCAAGTGGCAGTATGTAAGACCCCATTTTTTTTTCTGAAACCCGGGTCTTATGCCCAGAACCGCCGCTTTGCGGTGACACCATCATTTGGGAAGGCCGCCACTACAAAACGCTGATCCTGCCGTCCATATCGATCACAGAAGAAGAAAAGTAAAAATGAACAAAGAGAAGTTCAAGTCCACAATCACATGCTATATATAATAACTGTCCACATGGTATAACTGAAATAACAAATGTTACAATAATAAAGGGCTCATGCCCATTACATCATGTCCTCACTATAAGATCACTCGCGGAAGCAAACTACTAATCACTGACTGGTCCTGAAACTGGTGCTCCTGTACTAGACTGGCCTGCCTCCGTCTACACCGTCCTCTGGTGCCGTTGCGTCTCCTCGATCCCCTAAAATGATATGGTCCACCGACTGTTAGTCAAAAGACTAAGCCTTATGTTCCCCACCCCTCCCCCAATGGCTCCTAGGCACCGAGCGGGAGGACGAAGCGGAGGACATCAAGGGGTACAAAACAAAGCAGGTGACATGGCCTAGCTACAGGAATAACTACCACTACACAGGTGTATATATTGAAGCAGTACATAAAGCATGGTAAAGAGCAAGTAATGAACAGTAAGTAAAGACAAGTATATAATAGAAAAGTAACTATTGATTTATAGGAATGCCCATTCAAACCTATAGACCAAGGGGTCGTTTAGCAAGGCCTATCGTATAAAATGCCCCATAACCAATTTATACGATAGGGGTAGGGGTTGAAATGCAGTGCTTATGCCATGACATGCAGGGTAATGCAGTTAATGTTATGATCACACAAGTGCAACACACACACTACGACTCTATGCGCACAGACCTTTAGTTCCCCCTTTTTGGAGCTAGCAAAACTCCCAGGATACCCCCGTAGTGGCAAACGGAAGTGGTGGGTTGGGCCTCGCCCACCTCTAGGTTGGTATTCACACTACCTAACCTAGACCTATCGTACGCCTCAACGCAAAACTGTGGAGCATCTACGTACTCTTACTGGCTGGACCACCAGACTTTCATGCCTAAGTGCAAATTCCACACTTGCCGAGTCAACGTATTGACGTCGGTGTGAACGACCGTCCAATACAGAAGACCCACCACCTTTGTGCACATGCAAACATGATTACTAAATATCTCCGAGCCATAAGCTCCCCGGGCTAACCTGCCCATCACATCAACCTTCCGAGCCACCGGCTCGCCGGACAAACCCGTCCGTACCGACAATCACCGAGCCTACCGCTCGTAGGACCAAACCGACTAATATACCCGTGACAATGGGGTGTGGCGGAGTGTACTATTAAGTTAATCTTGTACAATAACTTACTCCTACAATTTAGGGTTAATCTTGGACTTCCTGAGGGCTACCCTGTGAAAGGCTCGCAGCGGTACTAGAGGGTACGATGGGATGATAGCCCAAACCGTCCTTTCTCAAGATACTTAGTATTATTGATAACTACCCGTAAAAATAACCTCTTAGCATTTCGCTTGAGTTAACCCTAAGAGTTTTCTGACTTCCCACAGAAAAGACGATCTTTCGTCGGTTCCGAGCACACTCTTCCCTTATCACACTAAGCACACATTTATCACCTAAACTCCTTTGGGTGACCTCAACCTCTTCATCCTGCATGTACACCAACTACATACCATTTCCATTTAGAAGGCCACTAAATATCTAAGTTTCACAGTTTTACTAATCGCAGACCATATGAGCTATATGAACCACATAAGTAGAGGTACCCCAAATAATCATCCCCATGACCCAAGATTAATAACGGAAGTCTATAATGATATTAAGAGACTAAATTCAGAGGGTCACATCCTTCCCTAATTATTTGACATTATTTATAATTTTTCCCAAAAATAGCCGTGTATGAGTTTGAACATGAAGTGCAAGATTTTCTTAGGATATGATCTCCACTAGGTTATGGCATGTCTATGATAACAAAATATCAGTAAATATAGAACACCATAATTTTGCAATAAAAAATTGTCCTTTATTTTTAATATTTACCATCCATCCAAACTTGAAGATTTATGAAGAAACCACCAAAAATACTTATACCAAAATTATGGGAAAATTACCAGAACTTTGTATTCATCAGAAAAGTCTACTGACTAAATTGTAGAATTTCTGAAATCATTTTCTCACTTAAATAAATACTTTAAGAAAACCCCAATTAGGACATGTTGTGAAGTAGCCTACTGATAAAAGTCTCCAAAAATTCAACAAATATTCACAGAGCTACCTAATGCCCTAATATGCCATATAACCAATTTGAAAATAATCATGAGAGTATTGGACCCTCAATTATTTTTCTTAAGCCTAAGACAAAATAAGTGCCTTGTGAATGAGGTACTGGTTAAATCATTTCATTAATTACACAAAAATTACCGGAGGTCTATAATATGATTATACAGGCACTACCAAAGTTTCATCATCATCCAAGACCATTTGAGCATGTAAATTTCTCTTATAAGGAATTTCCCTAAAGGGGGTTATGACCTATTTCAAAGGGAATAATTATTTCTAAAATTCTTATAAAATTACCTAGGGCCTATTTACACCATATAAACTTACCTACTAAGTTTAATGGCCATTCAAGGACTTTTGACCACATGTCCTTCACAAGGTCCTATATGCACCCCTAGGGATAAAACTAGGGTCCTAGGGCACATCCACCTCCACACCACCCCAAATCACCCATGGGGGTGCTTTATGAGGTCCCAAACCAGTTTCCAAGGTTTCACATCATCTACATGAGATTTGACCACCTAATTCCACTTTTGACCTAGTTTGACCCAACTTGGGTTAAACTATTACCCAACCAAATCAGTCCCAATGGGGCTGAGATTTTAACCACAGTCATGTTATGACCCTAAGAACCACCCACCAAAATTTGGAAGGGTTTGGAGGTCATTAGAACCTAAAATTAATTTATATATGAATTATCAAATATTTACCAAAACCTTAAAGAAAGTTTCTCCACAAATTCTAATTTTTGGATATGTTGATTATGTGTGTATAAGTAAGCTATGTTCCAAATTTCAAGATATTTGGATGGCTGGATTAGTGGGGGCACACAAATCAAGCTCTGGTCAACCCTTTGTATAGGTTGCACCATTTTGAGTGCTTTGGTGAGACCAATGATCCAAATGACGTGAAATTAATTTTAAAATAAAGTAGACTTCCAGGGATACAAGTTTGATGTTGAACATTTTTCCAGTAGAGGGGCCCAAGTATTTTTAATATTTATTTGAAACTACTGCACGGAAACTGTATAAAGCGAATTAATAACTAACTAAATCAAAACCACCCAGCACGAATCTTGATGCAGGAACGGACGGCAACCGTTCGTCTTCTCCAGTGAGCCAACGACTCACAGCCGCCCGACCTGTAGCCTTTTCCAGCGGCTTTTCCCGGCCATCCGGCCACCTCCCTGGCCGGCCACCACCACCACCACCTCCGTTGAGGTGGTGGCTATCGCCGGGCGGCGGCACGGCCGCCGGAGGGGCCGATTCCGGCGAACTCGACGGGAAGAAATTCATGGAAAATTTCAGATTTTTGCTCACCGGATCGGGCTCAATTGAGCCCGATTTATCTCCTATTTGATCTAAGATATATCCATAGAGAGAGAGAAGGAGAACCAGACCTTCATTGGAGCCCGACGACGATGGCGGCGGTGGTCGGCCATGGCTTTTCCCCTCTCCGGCGAGCTTGCCCGATCCCTTGATTCTCCACCAAAAGCTTCGATCCAATAGTCGATTTTGACTGCCATCCTCCTTTTGAAGCTAATAGTGGAGTCAGATTTGAGAATGGGGGCTGTATAGGGGAGATTTGAGGGGAAAGAGAATTTCGGCCAAGCCATTAATGGCCCCTCTTTGATGGTTGTGGGCTGGAATTGATGGGGAAAAGAATCCCAAACATCAGGGGAGATGAATGGAGGGCTTGGGGAAGAGGAAGAGTGTGCCCCATGGCCTCCCTCCATTACTCCCTTCTCTTTTCCTCTTTCTCTCTCTTCATTAAGGGGGAAACTCCCATTTTCTCTCTCCTAGTAATCCCCTCCAGAAATCCAGTAGCAATTAAGTAATTCACAGCCTCAAGAGGCTAGTGGGCCACCTCAACTGGGCCTAGCCCAAGTGGATTGAGCTTGGGTTAGCCTTTTCTCCTCTTTTTGGGCAAGGTTGACCAAGTGTTGACTTGAGGCGTTGACTTGGTCAACTGATAGGCTGACTGGTCCAAGTGGTGTGTCTTGAGTCCCTTGACACCATGCAAAGTTGGTTGGGTCATGGTGGTGCTCCAATTGGGCCAATTCATCTAAAAGGTGTAGGTTTGAACTAAATTGGCCTAGGTTTGACTTTGGCCCAATTGATCAATTTGGTGGCCCCATGATGAAGCTTTTGGGTCTATTGGGTCTCCAATAACCTTAAAAGGGTAGGGGCAAGGTCAATTTGACATGGTGGAGGCCAATTGACCCTAATTAGGCTACTTTGACCAATTTAAGGTTAGGATTGACTTTGGTCAAATTGGCCTCTTTGGTTGACCCCAATGGGTCCTTGGTGCTCTAAGGGAACCCCTAAAGGGTTAGGTATGCAATGGTGGGTTCAAAGGGTCAAGGTGGGGCCCTTAAGTCTAACCCTAAGCTTGGTAACTAGAAACTGCTATTTGCAGACCAAGGAGCTCTTCCCCTTCAAGCCTAAGGTCAAGTGATCTCTTCAAGCTTCCTAGGGTTTTGTCATGACCTAGTCATGACAAAACCACTCTAGGAGTCTAGTTGTTTGGGGGATGTTACACAGTATATCCTCCATTTATTTTGTTTGCTCTTGTATATAATTAGCCTACTATTCCCTGTAATAAGTAAGTTGTAATTTTCTCTTCCTGTTAATAGAAAATAGAGTTTTCCTTCTTTTCCGTTTCTAAGAAAAACAAATATTGATCCCCTGAAAGTAATTAATTGATGTCTTCAAATTTCCTTGGGTAAGCTTAACCCAAATTGGGCCCAACCACTCATTGTACAAGAAGTACTAGCCTCTGATACTTACTGACGACACGAGAAAGTGACCACATGGCCAACACCGAAACACTTGAAAATCTCTTACAATACTAAGTATACTTTTCTATGTTTTTAGAGTAATCACGCTAACCATTTATGGGATATAGATCATTTCTCCTTAACACCTCACAAGCATCTCATGAGCACTGCCAGATCTTCCTTTTTCTATGGAGAAGTACAATCATACCGATAGGCGTAGCGCGATAAATCTTGCCACGCAAGTATATAATGGCCTCCCTTATCTATGGGGACGTTGATGTAATCCGGGATCTCAAAATCATTTTTAAATAATAAATTGAGTTTTTCTAAATATGGAGTGCAATAGGCATGGTGGCACAATAAATTTTGATTGAGGCTCATGGATAGATACCTAACCCTATATCACTTAAACAAACAACCTATCTCGGCTCCCCGCCGATAATTCTATAGGCTTTTTCTCTCTATCAACTGGCAAACAAAGAAAATTCTCTCACCCTTCGAAATCATAGACCATGAGACTGTGGGAGATGAAATTTTACCACCCCATAGGAAAAGTGTTCCATGTTGTGCATATAGCTGGACTGTCAGCAATTGAGGAGCCTATTGAAAGAAGGATTCCTATAGCCTATTATTACCACCCAATTACTGATGAAGGGGCTGCTGTTTAGAGATCAACCGCGGGTTTTAATCAAGTGGTTGGTTACCATCTCCACCAACAATCCATAATAGCATTTCTTGATTCATTTTATAGTACCGAGATGTCATCTGGAGATAAAGAGTTTCTTTACAAGCTACTTTATGCATCTATCATTGGATTTAAGTTTTCATGTATAGATGTACATGTGGACGAACTCTAGGTTAAAAACCCCATGAATTTATGCTAATTAATCATGAATTTTAATGTAATTCATTAAATATTGTTGAAGAGTGATATCACAAGTGAAAATTTAGGTATGAGTTTAAGTTGAAGTCTGTTTATTAGTTAATGATGCATAAATGAACTTAAGAGGATAAAATTTAAGTGATCTGATTCATAGAATAGAAGTTTAATGATAAGAATGCAACCCTCCGGACCCAAAGTCCCCTCGTAAGCACTATCACCGTAGTCTTGCTCGTGTCTATGGTCTATGTAGCCCTAAGTGATATTTCGATAATTTCATTGTAAGCTCACTCTCGCTTATATAAGACAATGGAGAAGAGTCATTTAGGTATCTGGGATCATTGCCTTATTTAGGTCCTCACATAAGAGAAGAGCTCTTACGGGGAATCTGGCCCTCAAGAGTTAGATATCAATCATACATTGATATATTGTATCACAATTTCTATTAATCTACTTTGTGCTTGCTTTGACGATAGCAATTAGCTATCAATTGGTCCGACCTAGCGCCCAGTTAGGGTTCACTACGGAACCATAATTCAACTTTTGGTCTGCGTCCTAGGCTCCTAGCCCATTTGGCCTGCCCATAGCTGATTCCGCGCATTTGCGTGCTCTATATCCAGTTCTTTGAGCACAACGTCCGGACGTATTCCACATGAATTGAAATCTCAAGTGTTTATCACCTGCTGCGTGCTAGCACACGACTGCCCCAATCAGCCACACAATAACAGTAAATGATGGTATTCCTCTTTCCGTCGAAATTTATTGTCTTTCCACTCTCCCTATCACCTGCATCAACATGCCTCCATGTTCGTAAACTGCGGTCTCTGGTGTTGCCCCATTCCGAGCTCCTCTCACACTCATGAATTCATATCAGCGTTCGCTCCTCTCGAGTCCAATCAGCGTGTCAACCGCCATCTCCTTCCGCCTCTCCATCTCCTGTGCTATATGCCATGGGCAATTGTGATGTGAAAGGATGAAGGAACGAGCGAGATCATAGAAATTGGGTAGGCGTGCGAGAAGTAAAATACTGAAAAGAGCTACTCGCTGGAGTTGGGAGACATCAGGATCTGTGGAGATGGGTTGGAAGACATTCCAATGTACAAGAGGGCCACTAAAGAGAGTGTCAAAATCATGAATATGTTCAGTAGGAGATGTTAAAGTGAGTTGCTAAAATATGTCGTAGAGTTTCTATAAATTATCTCCAGGTAAGTACAATGATCGAAGATGAGACCATGCCTCCTTAGCAGTTTGTAGGGACATGACAGGCGTGTAGCATCTGGTGTCCATGGAGTTTGATAATCATACTATGACCTTGCTGTCATTTTGAATCATGGCTCGTACGTGGCATCCTTGGTATCCGGAGGTGTGTTCGTCAAGTGGCAATAAAGACCTTTACTGCTGAAAACTTTCTCGACAGTATTAGACCATAGCAAATAATTGGCGGCCTCGGTGAGAAATATATTTGTGAGACGTAAGTCGGTCTTGAAGCATCATGAGGAGCCAACTTAGTGTGCTTGCCATGTGAAGACGTTGTTGTGAAGTGAAGATCAGCAAGCACCAAAGCGAAATGTGTTGGTGCGAGAGGTGCTTTGGTCGGGCAAAGGACGAGTGTTTGACGAGAGAAGATCGCGCGAGAGTTTCTCGTGGGAACTACTTGCAAGAGATGATCGCGCGAGTGTTTCTAGGAGAGAGATCACACGTGAGGTTTTGGGAAAGAGATTGCGCGAGAGGTTCTAGCGAAAGAGATTCACGTGTGAATTTTGATGATATGATTAAGGAGAGAAGCGTTCGAGAAGTTGTTGATCGAAAGAGAATCAACGAGAGGATTATGTTGGGAGACGATTGAGTGAGAGGGGTTTCATGGTTCGGTCAAAGCCGAGAGCAGCGATAGATGTCGTATGCAAGTAAGAGCATGCACTCGGGTCAGAATCTATGTTGGCAGTTGGCACCAAACTGAAAGTTTTCTTATTGAAACTACTCGCAAAAGAAGTTAAGAGAAAGAGAAGCGAAAAAAACAAATCGTCGGTAATTCAACCTCATAGCTTTGATGTCATGTAGAAATGATAATTTCTCTTGTTTCACAAACGTAAATACATGTACGTATATAGATAAACAACATGACTCTAAAACATTCTAGGCAATGTGAGACTAATGTATAAAGAAAGATAAATTATAATGGGTCTTTAATGGACTTCAACAGTAATGTTTAAAAATAAACTAAATATCATTCTTGAGTCTAATTAATCACATAATGTGGCATGGTAGCCCTGTCCAAAAAGCCCGTCCGAGCCGGTAGCAGGCCTGACGGGCCCGGGCTTTTGTCACCCAAGCTCGGGCACGGGCCTTGCTTTAGCCGGGCTCGGGTCGGGCTCGGGCACCAGCCTATGTAGGGCCTGTCAAGGCCGGGCCGGGCCCAGACCGGGCCCAGACCGGGCCCGGTTAATAAATTCCGCCTATTATGCAGAATTTAGTTAAAATCCTGCCTATTAGGCGGGATTTAATTAAAATCCCGCCTATTTAGGCAGCTTAAATAGGCCGGATTTTATTAAATCCCGTCTGTTTAGGTGGGGTTGTCCCGCCTGGTGCCTGGCCCAAGTAAGGCCCGGTGCCCGGGCCTGGCCCGGGCCGAGCACCTGGTCGGGCTTTGGGCATATATGGGGGCCATGTTGGGCCCCATAGCCCAGCCTGGGCCAGGGTCGGACTCGCCTGGGCCAAGCCGGGCTTTTTCCGGGCTGGGGCCAGCCCCCCGGCCCGGTTTTTTTGAACACGTCTAGGCATGGACGTCAGCTAAATAGTCTAGGTTTAAATAGGGCGCTATGGAATGCACGATACATCTCATCGCAACTAATCATCCCCTCATCAGGAGGCTCTTTGGGTGGAATGTAGAAATACTCGTCGAGTATGCGACGAATACCTAGAAGACGGCATGAGATATCAACACTAAAATATGAGCTCATAACGTGTCAAATGCCTCTCGGGGAATGCGGCGCGTCAAGGGGCTACCTAGAAGATGGCATGAGATATCAAGACAAAAATATGAGTTGATAGTGTGCCAAATGTCTCTCAGGGAATGTGGCGCGTCAGAGGGCTCACCAGGAGATATGTATGAAAATTCGTCGAGACCGTGACGATTACCCAAGTGTGCGACTCTTTCGTTTGGCTGGCTAGGACCAATAGAAGGAACGAGTAAAGTCTCGTTCCTTTATTTTTCGTCGCCCCTTTTAGTTCATGTATGACCTTAATTTAAAGAAGATTATTTTTATAATCAAATTTAAGTTTGCCTTTTTGGGATTATCCTCGTTAATTGTTAGGATATTATGTAAGTTTTATTTTATGTATTAATTTAAATATTTAGAGCTTGTCTTTGACACCCTAATTATCCTGAATTGTTGGACCTATTTATTTAGGGTTTTATTGGGCGGTCACTCCAGTAAGCAGATACCAAATATGCGTGAAAATAAATGATAACTATCATGCGAGAAATAAAAGCACATGATAGATGCCAAAAGTAAAATAACGGAAATAAGAAGACAATATGGTGTGCCTCTAGACCAAGGTTGTAGATGTCGGAGGGGACATATCGGGGACACGTCGGTTTAGATTTTTCATGTCGGTTTTAATATGTCAGGAGATATATCGGGTTTTAATATTTAATTATTTATGTGTAATTATATATATATTTAATCTTTTTATAATTTACATATATTATTAATATATTAATAATTTGATATTTATTGAACTCCTAAATTTAAAAAACTTATATAAACATTTTGTGCTACATAAATAATAACGGTATAATGCATGAAATAAAGTAAGAGGAAGCATAAAGCCAGGAAGTTGTCAATGACAATGGAAGATAAGAAACCTTTAGTCAATCATTCAAAGACCATGCATAATTGAAGTCGATGACGGACTTGAGCAAGGAAGAAAGTCAGAGGAAGGAAAAAAACCTAAGCAATGAAACAATTTTAGTTTATTGTCTATTAAACCATAGACAATGATTAAAATAAATTGAAAAAAATTAGTCGATAAAATGTCGGGATATATCGGCCGAAATATCGGCGAATATATCGGTCAATAGAAGATATATCGGAGGATATATTCCAAAAGGATATTTTGCAAAAAAATATCGAAAACGTGTCAGTTTTGTCCATAAAACCTTTATGACGGCCGACATGTCGGCCATGTCGGAGGATATCCACAACAGAGCTCTAGACGCATCAAAACATGACTCTAGTTGAGTATTGAGTATGTAGTCGGGCATGATTTAATTTGGGTACATCTATGGACTGATGAATACTTTTAAATGATTGACTGTCTTGACTATGCGGAACATGATTTAAAGAACATCAGGAGATGAGTTTTATCTTGAAAAAAACTGGGGTCATGATTTATTTGCGTGAATGTTAAATTCTTGATTCTACTTTGGAAACTTGTTGGTAAGGTCACCTTAAAGTTAATATTTTCGATGTTTTTTCTTGTGACGTGATGGAGTGATGATTTAACTATTCATTAATATAATGAAGAATGGATGATACTATATCTTTAACTACTATATACAAGAAGTTGTCTTTGGTGCAACATGTAACATCCCCAAAACAACTAGACCCCTAAGATGCATTTTGTCATGACAAGGTCATGACATTGCTCTAAGAGACCAAAATGGGCCAAGGAGGCCCCATGAATTCCATAAGTTAAGGAGGAATACACATTGGTGTGCATTTAGCAAATAATGTTGCCCTAGCCCAGAGGTGACCAAAAGACTCCAATAAGTCAACATAACCTCATCATGACCCCTATGACATCCAAGGGGGTGAGTAGACCACTAGGGACCCTTGGAGTCAACCAAATTGTTCAAATTGACCAAAAGTCAACTTGAACTATCCTAGGTCAAACCTCCACAAATAAGGGCATTTGAACTCCAGATGATCAAATTAGACCCACCCTCATATGGCAACCTCCTTAGGGGACCTAATGGACCCAAAAGCCCCATCATAGGGCCATCAATTTGGGGGAAATTGGGCCAATTACTAAAAAGCCCCAAATTGACCTAAAAGTGCTAAAAACTCATCATGAACTTCAATTGACCCATTGTGATCAAATTGATCACCCCTAACACACTTGGGCCACTTAGGGAGTCTAATGGTCCCACATTGGACCCTTGGTGTAAGCCAATTTTGAGGAAATGGGGCAAATTACCAATTTGCCCAAGTTACCAATTATACCCTTTATGATTCAATTAGCCCCAAATTGGCCTAGCACAACCCTACCTAAACACTAAGGGGAGTGAATGAGACATAAGCAAGCCAAGGTGCACATTCAATTTGGAGAATTAGGGCAAAATCACCAAAATACCCAAATTGCCCCTATAGGCAAATAAGTTCAATCATGCCCCATATGACCCAACCATGACCCAATTCCTCTTGGAATGGGTCCATAGGGTCCAAGACAATAATGTTGGTCAATCATATTATGTGGTGTGACCTTGAGTCAAGCCCAAACCCAAAAATCCCCAAATTGGCATATTTGGGTCAAGTGAGCCCAAAGCTTAAATCGAGTAGACTTAGCCCAATCCCATGACTCAATTGATCAGCCCACATGGTGATCAGACCATAAGCATGCTGGAATTTTGAAATTAGGGAAAAAGGAGGCTTTGTCCAAGTGTCCAAAAAAATGGAGGAAGAAGACAAGGAAATGAGGAGGGATTTATGGAGTTGATGCCACATGGCATATGTCTCCTTTTCCCAAAGCCTCCTCTCATCTCCCCCATGAGATTTCCTGCAAACCTGAGTGAGGTGGCAGCTGGGTAGAGGGAGAAAATTAAGTGGGGAGAGGTGTTGGCCGGCCACATTAATGGCAACCCATGGGGTGAGCTGTTATTGGGCCCAATCTTCTTCCCCTCAGCATGGATTCGAGCTGAGGAATGTAATCTGGGTGAGCTGGAGGCCTGTGGTTGGCTAGCTGAGAGGTGCATCTTGTTGAAATCGCCAACCTAAAATGGCTGTTAACAAAACAGTCACCCTCAGCCCAAATGGACGACACCATCATCTTCAGAAGGGGTCAAGGAATGGGAATCGACCCCTCGATCAGCAGAATTGGTGGAGAAATGGAGGATCGGCATGGGCAAGCATGGAGGTGGTCGGCCATGGCGATTTCGAGCTCCCTGCAATCTCAAGCCAAATCAAGGCAAGATTCCTCTCCCCCTCCTCCTGTGCTAGCTTCGTTTCTCTCCTCCCGTCGATTTGAGCCATGTAATGGCGGTTTCACCTTGAAATTTTCCATGTTCCTAGCCAAAAAATGCAACATGCCGCAGGCCTACTCCGGCCACCTCCGGCCATGCCCTCACCGTCATTCGATTGCCCTAGGTCCGGTGAAGGTGCGGGATTGGCAGTTTTGCAGGAGATGGTTGGAGCTCGCCGGAATCCGGCCCGCAAGATGCTCCAGGCGCAGTCGATCCCGACTATTGGCTCAAGGAGGAAGACGGGTTCCCAGCCGTTGGATCTCCCGTGATGGATAATCGCAGACCTGCGCTTATTTACTTGTGTTTCATATAATCTGTCACTTTGGGCTCCGTTTTACCCTATCTACAGCCCAAATCAGAGGAACTTCTGAACACGAAATTTATAGAGGGTTGTCACACCTTCCTATAGACACCGAAATCATTCCATTTGGTTAACTGTAGCTATAGTTACATTTATTCGAAAATCTGCGTGTTTTTATGTAGATTGCAACTTAGAATCTTTGTGTAGGGAGTTATATACACCCAAATGCCTTGAAATTTAGGGGCATAATTGATTCATGCCTAGGGAGGCTTGGCTTAAATTTCCAGCCCACATGCATGAGTAGTTTTACCCGGGTTTCAATTTGAGGCCTAGGGCTCAAAGGGTTAAATGTGTGCAATTAGCCAATTTTGGCTTTTAGGGCTCGTAGTGACTTTGAAGGTGTAAATCACCTTGCATGTCACTGATTTTGTTTCCATGCTTATTAGAGGACTCAACGACATAACTCCCCTTGATTTTGGGGCTTTTGGAATAAATTTGTCATGGGCTTAATATTTAAGTGCATTTGATCACACTTACAATTAAACGAAATAATAGGCCTTAATCACTTAGGAGAAATCCAATTTTTTTAGAGTTATCTGGTTATGACATAATATATCAGTAGTATTTACCTCATAATATTTTGATGGTCAATTAGGGTAGGACCTTCACCCTGATTAGTACTTAATTAGTTTATATGAAGTGTATTAATTATCACATGTGATGCATCTACTTGTAGATTTTATTTAGGGCCCTTAGAGGCTCCTATGGAAAATGTTCCCTAAATAGAAATTGCAGGTAATGGTCTTAACTGAATTTAGAAATTTGTTTGGAGACATTTGGAGCCCTGTAGCTCCCTCAGCACCATTTTTGGTGCAATATGTATATAAGTGTACTGTGTTAAGTTAAATAGTTCGTACAACACTTACATGTTAATTCCACCTAGGTTAAGTTCATTTCTGGAATTAGTGATCAACATGATTACTGTAGGTCTTGATGATACCTTTAAAATGCCACTGACTTCATGTCATTTGGCCAAGTATAACCTATCCTATACCATTTTTGGTGTGACTTGTCTATAATAGTGTTTAGCTATGTTAAACAATCTTGTACATCACTTATATGTTAATTCCACCTGGGTTAAGTTCACTTCTGGAGTTAGTGATCAACATTAGTATTGTATACATTGAAGTTACCTTTAAAATGCCCCTGACTTCATGTCATTTGGTCAAGTACAACTCATTCTAGGCCACTTTTAGTGAGACATGTATAAATGTGTAGGTTGTGCATTTAGTGATATGGACTCATGCAAATGCTTTGAAGATTTGCCCATGCCATGGTTGTGATATCAACCACCTCTAGCTAAGAATCCAACTCATATGTATGAGTGGATTTCCCTGAGCTTCAAGTAGAAGTTTTGTACTTAAGAGTATAGGGAAAATTGGGGTACATTTAGCAAGAAAGTATAAATGAAAATTAAGGGTAAATACTTCTTGGAATAATATGAGACTTAGGATCTGGTGTTTTTAGACCAATATTGTGCTATGATAATTTTCCCAGAATTTATTGAAGTCTTAACATAGCACGTGTAGTGTAAACCCTTATACGCACACCAAATGTAATAAATGCAAATTAAGGGTAAATTCTTCTTGGAATAATATGAGACTTAGGATCTGGTGTTTTTAGACCAATATTGTGCTATAATAATTTTCCCAGAATTTATTGAAGTCTTAACATAGCACGTGTAGTGTAAACCCTTATACGCACACCAAATATAATAAATGAAAATTAAGGGTAAATACTTCTTGGAATAATATGAGACTTAGGATCTGGTGTTTTTAGACCAATATTGTGCTATAATAATTTTCCCAGAATTTACTAAAGTCTTAACATAGCACTTGTAGTGTAAACCCTTATACGCACACCAAACATAATAAATGAAAATTAAGGGTAAATAATCCTGTTAAAAATCTGAAATTTAGGATTTGGTGTTTGTAGACCAGTAATAAGCTATGGTAATTTTCTCAGAATTTATTGAGGTCATAATCTACTACTTGATGTGTAAATCCCTATTTGCACCCCATTTATGTTAAATAGAAATTATGGTCAAATATTCCTGTTAAAAATGTGAAATTCAGGATTTGGTGTTTGTAGACCAGTAATATGCTATGGTAATTTTCCCAGAATTTATTGAGGTCATAATCTACTACTTGATGTGTAAATACCTATTTGCACCCCATTTATTTTAATTAGAGATTATGATTAAATATTCCTTGGAAAAATGTACAACTTAGGTTTTGAGATTTTCAGACCATTATTATGTTACAGTGAATTTATCAGAATTTATGGAGATCATTAGTTGACACTTGATGTATAAATCTCTAGTTGCACATCTCCTATTTTAATAGAAACTAAGATTTAAGATTCTCTGGAGGATTTATGAGATTAGGATTTGGTGTTGTTAGATCACTACTCATTGCGAACCCATGTAATAATTGTAATTCATTTGGATATGATGTGATCAAGTTTGCATCTTAGGAGTCAAATCTAGCTCAATCCTATTTTGGTCTGCGAATAGTAAAACTGACTTGTAAGATTTAGACCACCACTGACCTTCACACATAGAGTTATTAACTCTTTGAATATCATGAAGACTCAGATTATTAGGGGGAGCATCTCTAAGGCCATCTTGGGAATTAAGGATTGGGGTGCGATTAGCAAGCTATAAGTGTAAGAGTTTACAGTGTTATGAAAAGGAGGTTAGACCTCATCAAGGGCCTCACACACAACTCATCAGTGTTAAACGATTGTATGGAAGTAAGACTACCCTTAGCCGGGTGAGCCATTTTAAGGTAAATACTCAAGGGAGAAGTCGAGAAATATCTAAGGCAAACCATGGATTAAGGATGACGAAGAATAGGAGTGTGGGTCCAAGTAAGGTTGAGAATGTTATTTGAATGTGTGCAGTTCCTCGGTGAAGAAAGGAACTCGAGCTTAGAATGTGACGACGGGAGAGTCAGCACCCAGTCACAATTGGTGGTGTTGGAGTTCAAAAGAACTCCCCCACTCCTAGGAGCCGAGCTTAACTCATCTTATAGATTTAATGTAATTAGAGAGGATAATGGGGATCAAGTAAAAAGGGGTAGAAACCCACAAGATTAAGTGCCTTGGGAAGAGGAAGTTCGGGGTGTCAGCCCGCCACACTTCTCAGTACCGCTGCGAGCCCCTCACCGGGTAACCCTCCGGAAGTCCAAGGCTAACCCTAAAGCTTCTAAGATCAACTAAATTATAGACAAGACTAGTTAAGTAGGAGAACATGACAAGTTAACTTCCACCCCAAACCGAAACATTTTATAAGGAAGGACTGGGATAGTCCTGCGAGTGGTAGGCTCGGGTTATAAGGAAGGACTGGGATAGTCCTGCGAGCGGTAGGCTCGTAGTTTAAATATAAGACTAGTATAGTCTAGCGAGCGGTAGGCTCGTAGTTTAAAGATAAGACTAGTGTAGTCTAGCGAGCGGTAGGCTCGTAGTTTAAATATAAGAATAGTGTAGTCTAGCGAGCGGTAGGCTCGTAGTTTAAATATAAGACTAGTATAGTCTAGCGAGCGGTAGACTCGTAGTCTAAAGATAAGACTAGTATAGTCTAGCGAGCGGTAGGCTCGTAGTTTAAAGATAAGACTAGTATAGTCTAGCGAGCGGTACGCTCGTAGTTTAAAGATAAGACTAGTGTAGTCTAGCCAGCGGTAGGCTCGTAGTTTAAATATAAGACTAGTGTAGTCTAGCGAGCGGTAGGCTCGTAGTTTAAATATAAGACTGATATAGTCTGGCGAACGGTAGGCTCTACTTTATAAATGTTGATATAGAATTGCGAGCTGGAAGCTCGGTAGTAAAATGGCTAATACATGTTGCTGGTGTATAAGATGTGGTGGGTCTTCGGTTCTGTCTTAGTCGTCACACCGACAGCAGTTCGTTGACTCGGCAGTGCTAGTGGTTTTATTGGGGCCAGGTTGTTTTACTGCGCGTCCGACGGGACGAATTCCCTAAACCCTGCCTGGCCAATTCAGTTTAGTACGCAGGAGCTCGTGAGTACCGGGTACCGGTATCACATCGTACGTTTGGGCCTAGGTCTGGTAGTGTGACTTACCCACCTAGGTGAGGAGACGCCCGCTTCTCTGCCACCGTTTGACCACGACGGGAGGTGCCCGAGAGGTTAGCTACCTCCGAAAAGTGGGAACTAAAGGTCTGTACGTACAGAATCGTGTGGGTGAGTTGCATGTGTATGAATTAATAATACAAACATTGCATCATTGCATTGCATATCATAGCATAACATTTCTGCACAAACAGAGACCTCATTGTATAAATTAGTGTGGGCTCTTTTATACGATGAGTTTACTTCTTGCCAGACCCCTTAGCTTATGTGCTTTTGCGTGAGCATATAAGTTAAGGTTACTTTCGTAGCTACTCTTATTTTCTTATACCTGCTCTTTTACTTATACCGCTCTTATTTATTGCTTATATGCATACTCCTGCTAGAGTATAGATGTTTCATTACTTGTTTAGTATCTTTATACTTGCTAGTCTCTCCGCTGTCACCTGCTTTTGATTTACCCTTTGATGTCCTCCGCTTCCTCCTCCCGCACGGTGCCTATGAGTCGCCGGTGGAGGCGGTGAGGAATATGCTGAGTCTTTTAGACTGACGGTCAGTGGACCATATCTTTTTAGGGATGATGTACCGGAGCAGCAGGACCTCGTTTAGGAGACAGGTTAAGAAGACGGGTTGAAGCAGAGCAACCACTATACGTCGTCGCAGCAGCAGCTACAGATGCATGAAGACAGAGTTTGATAGCTTCCGCATAGATGTAGAGTGAGAGTGTTGATGCACTATAATTGAAAATGTATCGGGCTTAGGCCCCTATTCGTTTAGCTCTCTTTTACTTAATTTCTCATCGTGGACATTGTAATCGTATAATTTACATATATAATGTGATTTGTGGACTTGTTGCTTCTATTTGCTTCTATTACTATAAATTAAGGTTGGTCTGGATGATGTTGATTAGCCGGCAGGATCGGCGTATTGTGGCGGCGACCATTGGGTGTAATGGTGTCGCCGCAAGACGGCGGTTCTGGGCGGTAAGACCCGGTTTAAAAGCAAAAAAAAGGGGTCTTACACAACATTCAAAATTGCCAAATATAGCCTCATTCTTTTACTCCAATGACTAAACATATGTTATAAAAAAATGGAAATTCATAAAATATAAAGGCTATTTGTGTAGTTACATTATATCCCTATATTAAAAATAATGATGAAAATTCATAAAATCCAAAAGCTTTTTAGTAGACCTCTTACACCTACTATGGTAGGTAATCATTAGACCTTCTAGACCTACTTTAAAATGATTTTTTGTTAAAATATAAATATTTTTGAAAAAAATAATTATAAAACAATAATTAAAATTTGTGTGCGATCATTTTGAGTACTCATATGGATATGTTGTGGACGCAAGGGAGGGCGAAGCCCGCCGTCGCTGGTCTGGTACTGCCGCGCTTAGCAATAGGGGCGGAGCCCCGTGCCTGTCACTCGTATGTATATATGGAATTTTATAAGGTAGTATTGTTTGGCATATGTTAATAATGATTGTTCCTTGTTTCGGCGTATTGTTTTATATGCAATGTTATGAATAAATCATATACCCATAGATATTATTGTGTTAATAAATGGAAATTATAAGTGTAATACTCTATTTTAAGAATGGATCAAATGGAAACTCTCGGGTTTAGAGAATGTTAAGCTAGCTTAGTTTGGCAATAAAGCTAGTCATGTATTATGTTATGTATTCGTGGTATAGTCACTTTATGTTCCACATATATAAGTTGAAGGAGGCATGAATCAAGTATAAATGTAATGATATTTCTTAGAAGAACCTTATTTAAATATCTATAAAAGACACTAATTAATGTATCAAATTAATCATAGATGTGATGTAACATGAAAGGTAAGGTCGGACCATATGATATGATCTTTCAATTTGTAGCAAGCTTTACTTACAGGTGATTAATTGGAGTTAATGTTGGAATACTTAGGAGAAATAGAAGGTGTAATTTATTCATCCCTCAAATGGGGTATATAAAGGATTACAAAGGGCATACAAAACATCGATAGCTGATGTGGGACTAAAGACAACACACATCTAAGACACTAATACATAACATGAAATATAAAATACACTTAATGTGCAAACTCCAACACTCCCCCTCAAGCTGAAAGGGAAACCTTCACCTTGGACATCATATAATGATAAAGGAAATGTACATAGACGATGTAGGACAAATCAACAGACATGTCACAAGGGAAAAATTCGTCAGGGATAATCCGCACAAAGGGCGGTCCCACACGACACGGTCCCACATGACACGGTCCCACACGACATAAACCCACACGACACAGCCCGCTGGAATAAAGGTCAACCAACACAGACCATATCACATACCAATCAACGAAGAAAAATTGGTGAGACGCAAATAACTCATAACATAAGCCTGGAGAACCGTGTGGGAGTTGGGACTAAAGCGAGAGTCAGAAAATACCATTTGAGTCGCCACCGTCCCAAACACTCCCCTTCACGTAAGACACAAGTGCATGAAGATATATGGGAGTAGCGAGATGGGAGTAGAGAGACCAACGACATACTGGAGCATCGAGACCCCACAAAAAACCCCAAGGCACATGGGAGCGCAAGTGGGCGAAGCAGGTCAGGAGGAAACCTTTCCTTCTCTGATACCTTTAGGACTTACAATGACTCACAAGCACAAACTCACAATGTTGGGCTAAACTCAGACATACCTAAAGACTATTACATGGACCTAAATATTAATATGAAATGCAATAACTCCAACACTCCCCCTCAAGCGGAAGGGAAAACCTTCAGCTTGGACATCATATAATGATAAAGGAAAAGCAGGTAGGCGATGTGGGACAAATCATGAGATAGGTCATTGGGAAAAAAATCATCGGGGAAAATCTACACAAAAGGCGGTCCCACACGACACAACCCGTTGGAATATAGACAGGCCACTGGGGATACAGACCCACACGACACAACCCGTTGGAATCAAGTCAACAGACAAGCCACCGGGGATAATCCCACACAACACAACCTGCTGGAATCAAGGTCAACTAATAAAGATCATACCATATAACAATCAACGAAGAAAAAATGGGGAGACGCAAACAACCTAAGACATAAGCCTGGAGGGTCGTGTGGGACTAAGACGAGAGTAGGGAAATACCATCTGAGTCGCCATCGTCCCAAACACTCCCCTTAACGTGGGCCACACGTGCATGAAAGCATACGGTAAACATACATAAAACAAGAACAACGGCAATGCAAAAACAATTAAAAGACACATAGAAACAAACAAATCAACACGAAGCTTCAACATCGGTGAGAGGTCAACACCACGAAAGGGGAAGTAGCGGCTGGAAGTTGAATGCCTAGCGAGCACGAAAGATGCAGCGGCTGGAATCGTCGAAAACACGAGGGGCAGCGGTTGAAGGCGTCTGGATTAGGAGCGGCGGAGTGTCCGACATCAAGGAGGCGTGGGATCAGATATACGCATGAATCCGTATAGATCTGGAGATCGGAGATTGAGACCGCAACAAACCAGCACATCGGGTGAGAATGAAGCTCTAGGAGGGTTCACCATACAGGATCAGACGGGATCCGCTTCAGACGGAAGGGGACATCGACAGGATTGACAGACAGAAGTCGACGAAGTCGTCGATGTAGTGGCATGACGTCGGGATCGGCACATGAGAGCGTTGACTGGAATATAAAAGGAGAGCGTCGATTGGAACATCAACGAGATTCACATCGTCGGAAGGGAGGGTCTTCTTTGTCGATGAGTAGTGAACTGATCTGCAAACGAGCTCGACGAAGGAAGTGGAATGACTTATTGAAGAAAGCACCTGAGCGGCTCACAAGAGAAGTGATCGTCATCGAGACAAAAGCAGTTGTCGAGCACGGCATGAGATGAAGTAGATCAATCGTCGACTGGAGCAGAGGAGCAGCCGTTGAAGCCGTCAATGGCGTAGATGTCGCGGGAGAACGGGAGAAGGGCTTGGGAGTGGGAGGGGAATCCTCCATCCAGGAATTTCAGGGCGCCAACATTTTAGGGCGAGAAATTTCAGGGAGGAATAAATTCCTGCTTTGATACCATATTGGAATACTTAGGGAGAAATAGGTGTAATTTATTCATCCCTCAAATGGGGTATATAAAAGATTACAAAGAGCATGCCAAACATCGATAGCCGATGTGAGACTAAGGCTTCGTTTGGGGCGGCGTTTCGCCGCCCCGTTTGGGGCAAACGCCGCCGGAAGGCGGCAAAACAAATGCCCCTCCGGCGGCGTTTGCCGCGTTTCGCCCCGCAGGAAGAGGAAAAGCCGCGGATAAGCGGCGTTTCCAGCCTTGGCTTGCCCCCTCCAGTCCGACGGAGCGTCTCCAGCCGCCGTCTCCGCCCGCCCCCGCTGCGCCAAATGAAGCCTAAGGCTTCGTTTGGGGCGGCGTTTCGCCGCCCCGTTTGGGGCAAACGCCGCCGGAAGGCGGCAAAACAAATGCCCCTCCGGCGGCGTTTGCCGCGTTTCGCCCCGCAGGAAGAGGAAAAGCCGCGGATAAGCGGCGTTTCCAGCCTTGGCTTGCCCCCTCCAGTCCGACGGAGCGTCTCCAGCCGCCGTCTCCGCCCGCCCCCGCTGCACCAAATGAAGCCTAAAGACATGGCACACATCTAAGACAATAACCTGAAATATAAAATACACTTAATGTGCAAACTCCAACCGTTAATGCATTAAATTATTTTAGAAGGTCCCATCAAGATAAAAGTGTGTTGTAAGATAACGGATTGTATGGTATATTGGCAACATAAGAGAGTCTATACAAGATGCTTTGCTATGTAATATTATCACCTTATTTCCTAAATATAAAATTGACGTAATGTTTATGTGTTGAAAAAAAGAGTATGCTAACATTATGCATAGCCATTGGAGCATTTATCATTAATGGCTATGAACAATGGTTAATGATACACATATATGAAGTTCCAAGTAGAGAAAACAATATTAGACTTATGTCACATATCTATAAATCTAGTCATTAGACTATCAAATTAATGTAAATATGACCATACAAAGTATCTTATGAAATAATGATGACATGAAAATAAATAACCTTATAGCTCACGTGAATTATAATTATAAAATGAGATACACTTCTGGCAGTATTATTGTAACTTCATGCAAAGTAAAGTGACAAATCACTACTTAAAGATTTGTATGGGTATTATGTAGGTTTGAGTAATGCCTAATAAAAGATTTTCAAAAGATATGACATATCGAATGAAGCTAATTGATATTATCAGGTGACATCTTTATGAATTAGAGGAGAATAAATAATAAGATAACCCTGACTAAGAGTCTTTTGATTATGTTGAATCTAACTTTTATCTATAACACAAAAAATCTTTATAAACTGTTAGAATTAAGTAAAGCCTATGTATTCACCTCTTATATAAGAGGCCTCTTTTACGATAATAGAATTATCCTGTATTTCACTATTTATGGTTAACATAGTATCAGAGCGTGTGTGACCTAAACGGCTCGTTCTTGCTCGTTCCTCTCTCGCCGCCCGTCGTCCGCCCGCGGCCACTCCTCGTCGGCCACTTCCTTCCCTGTCTCCGTCCAGCCCAAGAGCCTCTCCTCTCTTTTTCTTCCCTAAAACACCATTCATCCCGTGCATCTCTTACCGTCGGCCGGTCGGCGCTGGCTGACGGGATGGGTTCTCCGGCAAACCTCCGTCGTTCCGATTGACCTCAAACTTTGGGAAAATTTTCGTTTTCTCCTGCTTATCGTTATACTGATTTTTTACAAGATTCCAACGGTTGGATGTCTTTCAAAATCAGATCTAGTGATTTTTTGGTTCAAGAGGAGGAATGCTTCTAACTCTACAATGAGGCCCTATCTCCACTCCGCTCTTTGAAGATGTGTTCTTCGTTCCTCTCCACCGTTGTCTTGGAGGAGTTCTGCTCAAGTTTTTTTTTATGTCGGGCGTGGTTAATTCTGGCAGCTCCATGACCCCCGCTGGATCTACCCGGGCTGGTCAAGATCAAAAATTCTCTCTGATCACTACGATCCGACTGGATGAAACTAATTATTTATCGGGGTCTCGCTCCATTACTCTAGCCTTAAAGAGTCGGCGTCTCTTTGGCTATATCAGCGACGCCACCAACGTTCTAGTCAGGGACGCTGCAACTTGACCTCAATGGGAGTCGGAAAATTCCCTTGTCATGTCCTGGCTCACGAATTCCATGCAGGAATCCATTACTCGGAACTATCTTTTCATGGACATTGTAGCTAATATCTGGAAACGTGCTGAGGCTACCTATTCCAGGAAGGGGAATGCGGCCCAGATTTACCAACTACGCCGCAAGATCTTTCTTCTCTGACAGGGTGATCGCCCTCCATCGGCTTACTATCTTGAGTTTACTCAACTGTATCAGGAGTACGACCACTTTGTGTAAGACCCTTTTTTTTGCGAACGAACACCGGGTCTTACCGCCCAGAACCGCCGTCTTGCAGTGGTACCATCTCAAAACATGATCCCCACCACAATACGCCGATCCTGCTGGCTATTCAACAATATCCAGGCCAACCAAAATCATAGAAGGAAGAATGAATTAAAAACACAAGTCCACATCAACCACATCAAATAAGGAAACATGCCCAACATGAGAGCTAGTCATACATAATTCAGAGTTAATCGGAGTGCGGAAGTGAAATGAAAAGTAGAACATGGGACTAAGCCCGATCTAACGATGCTTTCTTCGCCTCTCTCCTGGCGAAGATATAACAATCTAAGCATCCACAAGGCTCGACTCCCTCAATGGTATATAGCTCCGGCCTCTGACCTGGGTAGATGTGAAGTGTAGGTATATGAGGGGTCTTGCTTACCGGAGCTCTCCCGGCGGCAGCTGAGAGTCCAACTCCGGTCCTGGTCACCGTCTCAGGCACCACCCTCTGGGGGTTGACCTGCTCTTCCTGGTTCTCCTGTTATAATAGGGTCCACTGACCGTCAGTCTAAAAGACTCAGCACGTTCCTCACCACCTCCACCCGCGACTCCTAGGCACCGAGCGGGGAGGAGGAAGCGGAGGACAACAAGGGGTAGCAAAGTAAGCAGGTGACAGGTGGCAAGGAAAACTAATAACAATACATTAAGAAGTATTCTAGCAGTTCTGCAAGGAAAACTAATAACAGTGCAATATGAAAATATTCTAACAATTCTACAATCAATCTCAAGGTAGAGCCATAAAATAGAGAAACTACTGTAGCAGTAATAAGAGCAGGTAATAAGAGCATGTAAGCAGCTAGGAAAACTAACCTTAACTTATATGCGTACGCACGAGGCACATAAGTCAAGGGTTCTGGAAAAGGGTAAACTCATCGTATAAAAGAGCCCATACAACTTATACGATGAGGTCTCTAGATGCGCAAACAAGCGATGCAATGATGTGCAATGCAATGATTGGATTATTATTTCATACAAATGCAACACACCCACACGACTCTGTACGTACAGACCTTTAATTCCCACTTTTCGGAGGTAGCTAACCTCTCGGGCACCTCCCGTCGTGGTCAAACGGTGGCAGAGGAGCGGGCGTCTCCTCACCTAGTTGGGTAAGTCACACTACCAGACCTAGGCCCAAACGTACGTTGTGATACCGGTACCCGGTACTCACGAGCTCCTGCGTACTAAACTGAATTGGCCAGGCAGGGTTTAGGGGATTCGTCCCGTCAGACGCGCAGTAAAACAACCTGGCCCCAATAAAAACCACTAGCACTGGCGAGTCAATGGACTGCTGTCGGTGTGACGACTAAGACAGAACCGAAGACCCACCACATCTTACACACAAGTAACATGTATTAGTCAATTACTACTGAGCCTCCAGCTCTCATATTTACATCAACATTTATAAAGAAGAGCCTACCGCTCGCCAGGCTATACCAGCCTTATATTTAAACTACGAGTATACCACTCGCTAGACTATACTGGTCTTATATATAAAATACGAGCTTACCGCTCGCTAGACGACACTAGTCTTATAAATAAAATACGAGCTCACCGCTCGCTAGACTATACAAGTCCATATGTATAAAATACGAGCTTACCGCTCGCTAGACTATACAAGTCCATCCTTATAACCCGAGCCTACCGCTCGCTGGACTATCTCCGTCCATCCTTATAACCCGAGCCTACCGCTCGCCGGACTATCCCAGTCCATCCTTATAACCCGAGCCTACCGCTCGCCGGACTATCCCAGTCCATCCTTATAACCCGAGCCTACCGCTCGCCGGACTATCCCAGTCCATCCTTAAAACCCGAGCCTACCGCTCGCCGGACTATCCCAGTCCATCCTTATAACCCGAGCCTACCGCTCGCCGGACTATCCCAGTCCATCCTTATAACCCGAGCCTACCGCTCGCCGGACTATCCCAGTCCATCTTTATAACTCGAGCCTACCACTCGCCGGACTATCCCAGTCCATCCTTATAACCCGAGCCTACCACTCGCCGGACTATCCCAGTCCATCCTTATAACCCGAGCCTACCGCTCGCCGGACTATCCCAGTCCATCCTTATAACCCGAGCCTACCGCTCGCCGGACTATCCCAGTCCATCCTTATAACCCGAGCCTACCGCTCGCCAGACTATCCCAGTCCAAATCACTAAACCCGCCAGATGCACTATGTACACGTCTCACTAGATATGACCTAAAAGGAGTTACACCTAACCCAAAAGACATGATATCAGTGACATTCTAAAGGTAACCTAAAGGGTACACTATTCATGTTGGTTACAATATTCAGATATGAGATTTAACCTAGGTGAATTCAACGTAAAAGTGCTTTATAACATTTTAAACATGACAAACACTATTATGGACATGCCACTCCAAAAATGGTGTAGAATGAGTTGTACTTATCCAAATGACATAAAGTCAGTGGCGTTTGAAAGGTATCTTCAAGATCTACATTACTCGTGTAGATTACAAACTCCAGAAGTGAATTTAACCTAGGTGTAATTAACATATAATTGATGTACGAATTGTTTAACCCAACATATTACAGATTGTATATGTCTCACTAAAAATAGTATAGAAGGAGCTATTCTTAGCCAAATGACATGAAGTCAGTGGCATTTGAAAGGTAACTTCAAGCTCTACATTACTCATGTTGGTTACAAATTCCAGAAATGTATTTAACCTAGGTGTAATTAACATATAATTGCTGTACAAATTGTTTAACCTAATAAATTACAGATTGTATATGTCTCATTAAAAATAGTATAGAAGGAGCTATACTTAGCCAAATGACATGAAGTCAGTGGCATTTGAAAAGTATCTTCAAGCTCTACATTACTCATGTTGGTTACAAATTCCAGAAATGAATTTAACCTAAGTGTAATTAACATATAATTGCTGTACCAATTGTTTAAGCTAGTAAATTACAGATTGTATATGTCTCACTAAAAATAGTATAGAAGGAGCTATACTTAGCCAAATGACATGAAGTCAGTGGCATTTGAAAGGTAATTCCAATACCTAAGTGTTTATGTTGATCATTTATTCCAGAAGTAAATCTAACTTGGGTGGAATTAACTTACAAGTGTTGCACAACCTATTTAACATAACAAAACTTACTAAGTACATGTCACACCAAAAATGACATGGAATGAGTTGTACTTATCCAAATGACATAAAGTCAGTGTCATTTTAAAGGTAATTCCAATACCTAAGTGTTTATGTTGATTATTTAATCCAGAAGTAAATCTAACTTGGGTGGAATTAACTTACAAGTGTTGCACAACCTATTTAACATAACAAAACTTACTAAATACATGTCACACCAAAAATGACATGGAATGAGTTGTACTTATCCAAATGACATAAAGTCAGTGGAATTTTAAAGGTAATTCCAATACCTAAGTGTTTATGTTGATCATTTATTCCAGAAGTAAATCTAACTTGGGTGGAGTTAACTTACAAGTGTTGTACAACCTATTTAACATAACAAAACTTACTAATTACATGTCACACCAAAAATGACATGGAATGAGTTGTACTTATCCAAATGACATAAAGTCAGTGACATTTTAAAGGTAATTCCAATACCTAAGTGTTTATGTTGATCATTTATACCAGAAGTAAATCTAACTTGGGTGGAGTTAACTTACAAGTGCTGTACAACCTATTTAACATAACAAAACTTACTAATTACATGTCACACCAAAAATGACATAGAATGAGTTGTACTTATCCAAATGACATAAAGTCAGTGGCATTTTAAAGGTAATTCCAATACCTAAGTGTTTATGTGGATTATTTAATCCAGAAGTAAATCTAACTTGGGTGGAGTTAACTTACAAGTGCTGTACAACCTATTTAACATAACAAAACTTACTAATTACATGTCACACCAAAAATGACATAGAATGAGTTGTACTTATCCAAATGACATAAAGTCAGTGGCATTTTAAAGGTAATTCCAATACCTAAGTGTTTATGTTGATTATTTAATCCAGAAGTAAATCTAACTTGGGTGGAATTAACTTACAAGTGTTGTACAACCTATTTAACATAACCAAACTTACTAAATACATGTCACACCAAAAATGACATGGAATGAGTTGTACTTATCCAAATGACATAAAGTCAGTGGCATTTTAAAGGTAATTCCAATACCTAAGTGTTTATGTTGATCATTTATTCCATAAGTAAATCTAACTTGGGTGGAGTTAACTTACAAGTGCTGTACAACCTATTTAACATAACAAAACTTACTAATTACATGTCACACCAAAAATGACATAGAATGAGTTGTACTTATCCAAATGACATAAAGTCAGTGGCATTTTAAAGTTAAATCCCATACCTAAATGTTTATGTTGATTATTTTCTCCATGCAAGGTTAGGCACAATGTTCACATATGAGATAAATTCACACATAAAGGCAAAATGTGACCAAAAGTGGGCTATTGAACAACCTAGATATTAAGCTCCCATAATTTCCTACACACCCAAAGGTGATGCATGCATTCATATCACATACAAGGATAACAACTCCTTGCTAAGTATGGAGCCATAGAGAGGGAGAGACCCTCCAATTTCATATTTACACTAAATGCACCTCATTTTCCATACACTACTTGCATGCATGAGAAAGAGAAGTACCAAACATGCACAAGGCCAAGTGACCTCAAATTTCTACCAGAGATATAGCTATATAAAAAGAGCCTACTACCCAAGTTTGGGGGTGTTTGGGGTTATACTACTCCACATATACCAAATATTCACCTTTTCTACTACATGAAATACATTTCATGATTTGTGAGGAAACTACCCTAAATTTTGCCTAAACCACATGAGATAATTTTCCATGGGTGTATGATGTCATAAAAGAGCTAAGTATAGAGAATGAGAATTTTCATTATAGTTTAAACCTCTCAAATTTCACTAATATTAATAGTGTGACAATTTGAACTTAAATAAAAACCTTAGGAATTTAATTTCCAAAAGCATGAGGCTCATGTCTATGATGCACACTCTCATTAAAATCATAGGTCCCAAGGTTCAGAGGCATGCAAGGTGCTCTCCACCTTAAAATCCATTTAAAACTTCACAAGCCCAAAATGGCTATTAGCACTCAAATTTCATTCCCAAGGCCCAACTTCATTTTGAAGTTCAGGAAAATATACTCATGCATAAGTGATGAAAATTTAACCTATGGCCATATATGACCTAAAGGGGCCCTCACCAAAATTTGAGGTCAACAGGAGTTATATAACTCCAAATATCTCATTTATTTGATTTTCTAGGTTTTGAACAAAACTATAGGGAAAGTACCTCCCAAAAATCTGATACTTAAACCTGAGCTAGGTATAGGGCACATGCATGCATAGCCAAAATATCAACTTCATCAGATTTGTCATTTAAGAGTTATACTAGTTTACAGATCTGGTTTGAGTTTTGACCAGCCTCACTAGAATGAGTGTTGTGGGTTCCACACTTAACCAAACAGCCTGATTCCACTTCCATTAGAAAGTAGACATCAAGCCCTACAATTGTTATCTCTGGGCATTTTTCGAATTATGGCTTCTAAGGGCTTCAATTTCAGTCTACAAAATCGGCTAAATAGTGTGACAATTAATCTCACATTATTATTTCATTCATTTCATGGGCTGCGAATAAAAAAATCAGCCAGATCGGACGGCCAGGGTTCATCGTCCCCGATGAGCCAACAGCCCTGATCTCACGCGTCGGGGCCATTTTGCGGGCTGATTTCCGGCCATCCTAGGCCGTCTCCGGCCAAACGCCCAAGCCAACCCCTTCACCCGACATAGGGCTTTCGTTTGGTGGTGGCCGTTTGGCCGGAGGTGGCCGGAGGAGTTCCCCGGCATCTTGTGATTTTTCGGTCGGAGCAAGGAAAATCGAGAATGGAAAACAGCCATTCTCTTGATGGTTTTGAAAACGGAGAGATTAGAGGACTTGCACAGGAGGAGGGGGAAAGGAAAGTTGCCTGAATTTGGGTTTGGCGGCGGGTGTTGCGGCGGAGGAAGACCACATTCCTGTTTCCGACGTCCATGGCTCCTGGTGCGGCTGAGATCGAAAGCTTGCTCTGGAAGGGGGGGCTCGATTGCTTGGAGGCTCCTGAACGTGATGAGAGGGAGAAAAGAGGGGGAGGGGGTGTATATTGCCGGATGTCAAAACCGGCGATTTCACCAATGTCGGCACCTCCCTCAGCAGCCACTGCTATGGCTCCAGCTCAGCAGGGATCAACTCCTCTCCTCAATTGCCGGTCACGGGAGGGGGAAAAACGAGCTGAATTGAATTCCTTTGTAGCTTTGCCATTAATGTGGCCGGCAAGGTGAGCTCCTCTCTCTCCTCCCCTCCCTCTCAACGGCAGCCAGCTCAACCTATCCCCTGCTGGAATCCTTGGGAAGGTTGAGAGCATGCCATGATTTAAGTAGGGGTGGCCAAGTGGCCACTCCTCCATGAATTCCTGTTGAATTCAAGCTTGGAGGTGGTCGGCCACCCCTTTAGTGGACCCCCTCCTAGGGCCTAATGTAGGCTCCATATAATTCAGCCCAATGGTGGGCTCAATTAGGTGGGGTAGAGCCCAAAGTTCTAAAGTTGGGTTTGGGCTAGGTCCACCTAGCTTGAAATTGGCTCACTTGAGCCAAATAGGGCAATTTGGGGCTTTTGGGTTTAGGCCTGACCCTAGCTCACTTCATCCAATGTGACTGACCCACATTGTTTTCCAAGACCCTATGGACCTACCCGAAAAGAATTGAGTCAAGGTGGGGTCAATTGGGGCTTGATTGCACTTAATTGCCTATAGGGGCAGTTTTGGTATTTTGTTGATTTTGCCCCAATTCTTCATGGTTGAATGCACACCATGGTCCATTTAGGTCTCATATACTCCCCTTAGGTTTTAGGGGTGATCAATTTGGTCATACTAAGTCAATTGGATATTAATTTGGGTTTTAGCACATTTAGGTCAATTTGGAGCTTTTTAGAAATTGACCCAATTTCCCCAAATTGATGGCCCTATGATGTGGCTTTTTGGTCCATTAGGTCCCCTAGGGAGGTTGCCTTAAGAGGGTGGTTCCAATTTGATCATTTGGAGTTCAATTGCCTTTATTCATGGAGGTTTGACCTAGGATAGCTCAAGGTTGACTTTTGGTCAATTTGACCAATTTGGTTGACCCCAAGGGTCCCTAGTGGTATACTCACCTCCTTGGATGGTCATAGGGATCATAGTGGGGTCATGTTGGCTTTTTGGAGTCTTTTGGTCACCTCTAGGCTAGGACATCAAAATTTGCTATTTGCACCCCAAAGTGCATTCCTTCCTATTTTAATGAGTTCACGGGGCCTTCTTGGCCCACTTTGTGTACTTAACTCATCATATGAACCATTCATGGTTATGTGGGGTTTATAAGATATTTTATCCTCCCTTTTTGGTTCACTTCTCATTAGGGTGGATCATGATGGCTAAGTGCACACCATGTGTTTTTCACCTCTTTCATTTTCATCCTAGGGTTCTAGGTCACTTATCCTATTTTTGTCATGACTTGTCATGACAAAAATCATCTAGGGGCCTAGTAGTTTGGGGGATGTTACACTTTGACTCTCTCGTCATGGTCTGTAATGCGGATGAGCTCTCACAGTGGGCTCACGAGGATCGTAATCGGGTATTCAAGTTTTTCATGGCTACACAGAGATTTTGATTAGATTATTGTCAAGATCTTGGGACATGTACCCATTCCTTCGCCTCCTGAAGTTTACAACATTGTACAAAAGGAGTTTGACCGCCAACAATCTTGGAACACCACCGTTATAACAGAGGGATCATCATTAGTTGCTCATCAGCCCACTTTTGGAGGTCGTGGTTCTCGTGATTCAAACTTAAACCTATAGATAAAGATCACCTTGCGATTATTGTGGCAAGCCTCGTCATACAAGGGATACGTGCTTCAGCTACATAACTTTTGTTGAGTATTATATTCACAATTACCTGGATTTGAAGATGTCCCCTAGTGAACTAAATTGAATTGAGGATGTATTTGATGATTTCTGTTTAGATATGTTATGACAGTTCTTAATGCTAAGTGCACACCAAAGTCAGGTTGCAATGGATCACCAAATACAGTTCTAGACAATGTAATCCCTCATTGTGTAGAACAAAGTGTTGGTCCATGTGTAATCTCTCTATTGGGGTGTACTTCATATACTCATAACTGAAGGTTTTCAAGTTTGAGGAGTGGAGCAGGTTTTCAGGAGAAAAGAAATTTTTGCTGAGTCAATTCGTCGAGATGTCTCGTGAAGTTCCGATGAATCTCGACGAATCCAGACAAAAGCCAAATTTCTAGTTTGAAGAAGAAATTTCTGCGGCTAAGTCTATTCGTCGAATGTTCTCCTTAACTCCCGACGAATATCGATGAACGCAGACAGAAGTCAAAAAGGCAGACTTGTGAAGGAAAATGTGCGGCTAAGTCAATTCGTCGAATGTTCTCGAGAACTCCCGACGAATTCCGACGAATGAAAATAGAAGATAGTTTTCAAGCTTTGATCAGTATTTTCAATGGCTAAGTCAATTCGTCGAATGTTCACGTAAAGTCTCGACGAATGACAGACAGACGGATTTCAAATTTATGTTTTGTTTTTCAAATTTAGGGTTGGCCGCCACGTACAGTACACGTGGTGATCCCTCCTTGTTTGTCGCCCGAGCCGTTGGAGGTCTTCCTATAAATAATCTCTTATTTTTAGGGCAAGAAGCAGATATAACCCGATTGAAAAAGAAGAAGCTAGTCGTTTTCTTTCTCTCTTGCTGAACAAGTTTCTGAGATCTAAAGTGCGCCGCTCAAGTCTCGTTCTTCAGTGTTGCTAGAGATTTCTCAGATAAGAAGGCCTTTGATCTAGTTGCTGCTCTCTATATTGAAGATCTTTTCAAATTAATCAAAGGGCCTACTAAGATCAGGTTTGCCGATTCTTTATTCTTCCTAATCCTTGAAGATCCAAGCTTTCACTCTGAAGGAAGAAGAAGATTCAGTCTCTCCAGATCTGAAGTTAATCTTTATTGAGATTCAAGAGAAGTTTCATTTCAAACTTTATTTAATTTCTGTAGGAGTTTTTACTCCGAGTTATTTTGTAGGAGTTGTTTACTCCGAGTTATTTTGTAGGAGTTGTTTACTCCGAGTTGTAGGAGTTGTTTACTCTGAGTTTGTAGGAGAGGTTGTTCTCCGAGTTTGTAGGAGTCGTTGTCTCCGAGTGTAGGATTTGTTGATAAATCCGAGTTTTGGTGAAGTTGCCGACGCTAGCCCGAAGTGCTAGATAGGCGGAGCGGGAGAGAGGAGTACCCACCCTTGGGGAACCTCTATAAATCTTGTGTCTCTGTGCTGTGATTTTTTTTTGTGTTTGTGCAAAATTTTTTTATTCCGCAATCGCAGTAGAGATCACCTATTCACCCCCCTCTAGGTGATTTAGGTAGACAACGATTTCTTTTAATTGGTATCCGAGGTAGGTTATCTTTAAGAGGTTAACAACTAGATTAAAGATCCTTCAACGTTGTCAAGATCTCTATCTATGGACAGAGGCATGGAAAGGTTTTCCTCCAAGCTCCCAGTTTGCACTAAGGAGAACTTCCCTATATGGAAAGAAAGAGTTATCTTCTACATGGAAGCAAATGATCCCCGAATCTCCCAGATAGTTAAGGAAGGTCCCGTCATTCCTACAGTTGCTTCTACCATTGATCCCACCAAAAAGGTGCCAAAGAAACTAATGGATATGACAAAGGACGAAATTGCACTTGTCACTCTAGACAAGAAAGCGAAGCACATCATAGCAGGTGCAGTTGATGACTCAATGCTACAAAATCTGATTCACTGCAAGTCTGCAAAAGAGATGTGGGATTCTATTGTGGCTCTGATGGAAGGTACTGAAGAAGTTCGAGATGACAGGAAGTCTTTGCTGAACCATGAATATGAAGCCTTCAAGCAACAAGGCAAAGACACAATTTTTGACACCTACGAGAAATTCTTCAAGATTGTAAATGGTTTGAGAAACTATGGAAGGGAATTCACCATGGGTGAACTAAACGATAAATTCCTTAGATCCCTGTCTAAGGAATGAGACCCCAAAGTGATAGCTATCAGAGAATATGGTAAGTTGGCCACTACGGAGCCACAGATTCTGTATGGGAAGCTGCTTTCCCATGAGCTGAAGTTGAATATCAGGAAGTCAGAAGAGGAAAGCAGTATGAGCTCTGGCAAGGAGAATACCAATGCTCTAAAGGTTGAAAGCTCCCGGAGAAGCAGAGCTCTGTCCCCTGTGAGGGATGAGTCTTCTGAGGAAAAAGCTGAAAGCAGTTCTGCGGATTCAGAACTATCTGAAGGAGAATTTTCCCTCCTCTCCAAGCAATTCAAGAAGCTGCTTAACAAGAGGAGGCAAATGAGAAAAGGCTCATCTTCCTCAAGAGATCACAGGAGATCACATCGTGATAGAAATGACAGGTATGGTTCTAAACCGAACAAACACGATTATACTGAACCTGTTTGTTATTGTTGTAAAAAGCCAGGGCACATGATAGTTGATTGCCCACACAAGAAGAAGGAATCTTCAAGAAAAGAAGAAAAGAAGTCCTTCAAAGGAAAGATGAAAGAGGAGAAGAGTTTTGTTGTCAAGAAGTCCAAGACTCTGAGTGATAGTGACACAAATGAGTCTAACTCAGAAGAAGAGGCATTCTTTGGACAGATGGCTCAACCTGTTACAGAAGATCAATTTGGTCAATATAGAGGAAAAGGTCTCACAAAAGACTGCTTCTACAGTCTAATGGCCATGTCAGATGATGACAAAGATATTGTTCCTTTCACCGGTCAGGTATTATCTTCTACACCTCTTTCATGTTCAGAAATGGCATCTGATGCTAATGAAAACTACTATTTGGAAGAGGATTCTGAGTTGACTGCTAAGTATGAGGAAATGTTGAAGGGGTTTAATAAGTGTCGAAAGTTTGTTAAAACTCAATCAAAGGAGATTCAATCCCTAAAGGATCAAGAATCAAACCTGAGAAAGGAGATTGAAGAATCTAACCTACTCAGGGAAGAAATCTTATCCTTGAAGATTGCACTCTCGGAGGCCACTTCAGCAGGCATTCAGAAAAGTGAAATTATCAATGATTTAACAAAACAGCTTGAGGCTGAAAAGAAGATCACAATGAACTTCTCTAAGCCCAAGACAGTTTTGCATATCATAGACACTTTCACTGCTGGTTCTGGTAGTAGTGGTTTGGGCCATGTTGCTGAAAAGAGCCTAAGTAAGTCAGCCAAAAGAAGAGCTGCTAAAGCAAAGGGTAAGGGTCCACAGTGTGCTCCAACTTTCAAGATGGTGATTTTTCCTACGAACACCTATGATTTTGAGAGCATTTATGGTCACTTCAGCAGACCAACCCATGTTGAGCCTGCCAAGGTGAACTCAGTGTGGACCAGACCCAGAAACTTTGGATCTAGCTCCCTCAAGGCTCCTTATGAGGAAGTTCAATTGAAGCATCATGGACCATTCGTTCATGGATCAAATGCTAAGAAGGCACCGCAGGTCAAGCCTATTGTGCCTAAGAATTGTGTATGTTGCACCAATGAGGCTTCTACCTCCAAGGTTGCTCCTCCTGCAAACCCACCCGTTCAAAAGGCTCAGCAGAACACAAAGAGGAGATACAATAGATTTGAATGCTGGTGTTGTGGCAAAATTGGTCATTTTGCCATAGATTGTTGGTTCAATCATACTGTGCCAAGAACTCCACGAGTTAACAGTGCAAGACCGACCACTTGCAAAGTTAATGTTCCAAGTGGTGTTCCGCTAACAAGGAACCAAGGGCCCAAGAATGTTTGGGTTCTTAAGGGGAATTGATCATGTTTGCAGGAATGTCCAAAGGCCGACGAAATTCCTATCTGGTATTTGGACAGTGGTTGCTCTCGGCATATGACCAGTAGAAGAAGATTACTTCAGGATTATGTTTCAGTTGAGAACGGGCCTAAAGTAAAGTTTGGCGGATCTGAACGAGGTATTGTTATAGGCTATGGTTCAATAACTAACGGCTCAGTCATTTTCATACGTGTAGCTCATGTGGAAGGATTGAAATACAATCTGATTAGCATAAGCCAACTGTGTGACAAAGGCTACACCGTTGAGTTCTTTAGAGATAGATGCCTGATAAAGATGTTCGTGTCTGCGGAAACTTTTTTAACAGGCTCTAGGAGTAGAGGTATATACTGTTTGGATTTTATATGTGTACAGTCTTCTACCCCAATGTGTTTTGTTGCCAAAGATAGTGCATCTCTTTATGACCAATGGCACAAGAGACTAGCACATATTAATTTCAAAACTATATCTATTTTATTTTCTCACAACTTGGTAAGGGATGCCCCCAAAGTTAAATGCATTAAAGAAAGCCCTTGCCATGCTTGCCAAATGGGTAAGCAAACAAAGGCTAGCTTTAAGAGCATAATTGGCAATAATTCTATCAGATGTCTTCATCTGCTGCATATGGATTTATTTGGTCCAATGTCAGTTAGAAGCTTAGGTGGGAAAGCTTACACCTTGGTTATTGTTGATGACTATTCCCGGTTTGCATGGGTGTTCTTTCTAAAACTTAAGTCAGAAACCTTTGACATATTCACTACATTTGTCAAGCTTATTCAGAATGAACTTGACTGTTCAGTGGTCAAAATCAGAAGTGACCATGGAACAGAATTTCAGTCTGGGGCCATGACAGAGTTTTGTGAAAGTCAAGGTATCTCCCATGAGTTTTCCTCTCCACGTACTCCACAGCAAAATGGAAGCCGAGAGAAAGAATAGAACCCTCATAGAAGCTGGCAGGTCTATGTTGAGTGATTCTGCTCTTCCAGAATACTTCTGGGCAGAAGCTATCAACACAGCTTGTCATGTGCAAAATAGAGCACTCATCAATAAGAACCATCGTAAGACCCCATATGAGATTCTAAAGGGCAGAAAACCAAAGATTTCATATTTTAGAATTTTTGGCAGTAAATGCTATGTACTTAACAATGGAAAACATCCTACAACCAAGTTTAGTGAAAAATGTTTTGAAGGTATTTTCGTAGGATATAGTAGCCATAGTAAGGCATATAGGATTTTTAATAAGAAAACTCTGGAGGTAGAAGAAACAGTCCAGGTTGTATTTGATGAGACGAGTCTGCTGCATAGCAACTCGTCTAGTGTGTTCATTGAAGATGTAGGTGAAAAGCTAAAGGAACTCAATATGAAAGATGGAGTAAATACCACAGATGATGTACCAAAGTTGATAGAAGAGATCTCAGATCACTCTGAAAATGAACAAGAAGTTCATGAAGAAGAAGATGTTCCAGAGGTGGCTGAACCTCAAGTTGCTCCTGAAAATGCAAGTAACTTGGGAGTCAGATATTCAAGAGATCATCCAGCTGATCAGATTATCATAGATCCTTCAAGCAGAGTTCTAACGAGAAGAGGTACAACTAACGAAGTTTTACATTTAAGTTTTCTTTCACAGATTGAGCCGAAGAAGTTTGAAGAAGCAAACACCGATCCATCTTGGATCCTTGCTATGCAAGAGGAGCTCAACCAATTCAAGAGATGTAAAGTTTGGGAGTTAGTACCAAGACCCAAAGGATAAAATGTGATTGGAACCAAATGGGTCTACCGGAACAAGCTTGATGAAAAGGACATCATTACAAAGAACAAAGCAAGACTGGTTGCACAAGGATACAGGCAAGAAGAAGGGATTGATTTTGATCAGACCTTTGCACCAGTAGCAAGACTTGAAGCCATCAGATTATTTCTGGCTTATGCTTCATATAAGGGCTTTAAGGTTTTCCAGATGGATGTGAAGTCAGCCTTCCTGAATGGAGACCTTAAAGAGGAAGTATATGTAGCTCAGCCTCCAGGTTTTGCAGATCATAACTTTCCTGATCATGTATATTATTTACATAAAGCTTTATATGGTCTCAAACATGCACCCCGAGCCTGGTATGAGACGTTGTCTAGGTTCCTTCTTGAGAACAAATTTACAAGAGGAACAATAGATAAGACATTCTTTCTTAGGGAAGTGAAAGGCGAGATTTTGCTTGTGCAAATCTATGTCGATGATATTATTTTTGGCTCTACAGATGACAAACTTTGCAAAAAGTTTTCTAACTTGATGCAAGGTAAGTTTGAAATGAGCAGTATGGGAGAGCTGAAATATTTCTTAGGACTCCAGGTGCACCAATCTGAAGATGGAATTTTCATCTCTCAGACGAAGTTCACCAAAGAGCTCCTTAAGAAATTTGGAATGGAGAGTGCAACCTCTATGAGGACTCCAATGGGCTCAAACATGTCTCTGGACAAGGATGAGAAAGGGAAACCTTTTGATGAAACCAAGTACAGAAGCATAATTGGGTCTTTGCTCTACCTTACTGTTAGTAGGCCTGATATAATATTTTCAACATGTGTTTGTGCCAGGTATCAGGTGAACTGTAAGGAATCTCATTATGCCGCTGCAAAGAGGATTTTGAGATACCTTAAGGGTACACCAAATCTCAGCTTATGGTACCCGAGAAGCAATGACTTTGAACTAATTGGTTTTTCAGATGCTGATTTTGCAGGTAGCAAAGATGATAGAAAGAGTACTTCAGGAACTTGCCAATTCTTGGGAAAAAGGCTTGTTTCATGGAGTAGCAAGAAGCAAAATTGTGTTGCAATATCAACTGCTGAATCGGAGTATATCTCTGTCGGCAGCTGCTGTGCACAACTCTTGTGGATAAAGAATCAGCTTGAGGACTATAACTTAAAGCTCACAGAAATCCCCATGTTCTGTGACTCCTCAAGTGCTATTGCCATAGCAAATAATCCAGTCTCTCACAGCAGAACAAAGCACATCGAGCTTCGCTACCACTTCATCCGGGAACATATATGTTGAGAGTAAGGATATAAATTTGTTATATGTTAATACTGACAAGCAAATTGCAGATATTTTTACAAAGCCTTTGGACGAGACCAAGTTCAATTTCTTCAAAATGGAACTTGGAATGCTTAACAAGGAATCTCGAAGACAGGACTGTTGAAATTTAACGAAATTGCACGGGATTTCACTGGATAAATCAGAAAATTTCATGAAGTTTCACGGGATTTCACATGTCAAAATATTTTTCTTCTCGGACACGTCTCCCATGAAATCTTTTTATTAAATACAATTTATTGGATCCGAAGAGCCATCCGTGAAATCAGGTACGCGCCCAATTTTATATATATATATAAATATTGAAAACACATGATTCCACGCGTCCCTTCCGTGAAAACCCTTCTCGTCTCTTCATCTCCCTCGAGAAAGCACTGTTCCTCTTCCCGATTTCGACAAATTCAATGGCGCCCAAAGCTTCTAGAGGTTTGCACTCGGGCAGAGAGCTGGTGAGAGGCGCATTCTGAACTGCTTCTGATGAATTTCGAAACATCATTTTGATGCTTGATGTGGCCGGGCTGAGTTTTGTCTTGGAAGAGCCAGCCAGGATTCTCGAACAGGATGTTTTGGAATTCTTCAGAAATGCCAGGATCACCAGTCAAGGTAAGAAGATCAAAAGCTCCATTAGGTCATCCAAGATTATTCTGAAGGCTAGTGGCATAAATAGAATTTTGAGGATGCCCGAAGTAGAATCTGAAGAACTGTATGTTAAAGATATCCTAAGAGCCAAAAGGTTCTGTGGCATTAATGATGAATGTTCAAAAATAAGGAGAAAGTTTATGAATGATGGAGGCAAGCTGCTTTGTGATATTATAGGAAATGTATTACTTTGTAAAGTGGGTTCTCTTGACTACTTCTCTGAGGAAGCTTTTAAGATTCATACAACCATCATCTGTAGAAAGAACTTCAACTTTGGTGAAGTTATTTTTGAGAAAATCAAGGAAAGCTTTCAGACTCCAAATTTTGGAAGGATTATCAGTTTGCTTCTGCATGGATGTAATCCAGATTTGTTCAATCTTGGAAGAGGTACCCACTCCATCCCACCAAGAAAATCACCTCTTCTATTTTCTCAAAATGGGAAAGAGTTATTTCAAAGGGTGGAGTAAAGAATGTTGCTGGTGATGATGAGGCATCTTTGTTGAATTATGATAGAACTCTTGAAGTAGGACAACCCTCAAGGGGTAGTGGACCTAGTCCAGCTCCTGATCAGGGAAGAGGTGAACATGTTGAGGGGGAGTTTCCAACCCCAAGAGACAATGTTGAAAGTGGTGCTGCTACAAAAGAAATTCCTCCCAGTGAAGCTGATCAAGTTCCTGTTGATCCAGTTAGTACTGTTGTCCCTAATGTTGTTCATGACCTGGAGGGTCAAGGGAAATTTGCTGATATAGATGAAGCTGCTATGCTAGAAGAATCAAGGAGATCACCTGCAGTGTTTGTTTCTAATTCAGAAGATAATGAAGACTTGCCAGATCCTGCATATGTTCATTCAGAGAAATCTGATTCAATGGAGAAGGGCAGTTTTGGTGCTCAGTTGGAGTCTGCCAAGAAGATGTCTTTGCCTGAGAGGGAGAAAGAACAAGAAGATATTTTCATGGGAGAATCTGCAGTTCCTCAGGTTCTTCCTTCTGTGCTGCTCTTTCCCCCACCAGAAAGTCTTATTAGAAAATCTCCAAGAGTAACTGTGCTTGATAAGCAAGCACAGTCTACCAGTTTTGTAGCTGATAGAGCCTTTCCTGAAGATTTTGAATTTGGAGAGAGCTCTCAATCTTCTCTGCTGAAGTCTATTGCAAGTTTGCTGCAAGCTCAGACTGAGCATTTTGATGAGTCTATCAAGAAAGTCTATCAGAAGATTGATACTGTTGATAGTGCTTTGAGGGAGAAAATGACTGAAATAAGGCATGAAATGGGCAAATTCAAAAGTGATCAAGAAGCCTGGATGACAAAAGCAGGAAAGGCATTGGACCACACCAACAAGGGAGTTGGGCATGTTCTACATAACTTGCATCAGGTTGCTGAAGATGTTGTTCATCTGAATACTGCTCAAACAGCTCTCAGAATTTCTCATGATCAAGGGCTTAATTTTCTGGATGATCAAGTTGAAAGGCAACTGGCCAAACTCTATACCCTCCTACATGAAGATGTCATAAAGGGGGAGGAGAGTATTGTGTCTAAGATAGAGGAGAGTGCTAGTAAAGTGAATGATTTGGATGGTAAAGTGAATGATTTGGATGGAAATGTATTTTCAAAAATGCAAGAGCATCAGGAGAACATCTTACAGAATGTTAAAGATGTAAATTGGTATACCCATGAATCAACAAGTTGGTTGTTCAAGGAAGTTGCAAGCATGCTTGGATTCACTGTTGTGGACAAAATGTCAGATGCTCCAGGTCCAAGTGCTCCAAGTTCTTCTCCAATTCCTGTTGAGGATTTTGACTTTGCTGAAGAAGATATCCCAGCCTCCTCCTACCAAGAGTTCTGGGATGATCCAGTGCTTGAAAGCTCCAAGGTTCCTGAATCTTCTGAAAAGTCTTTAAAAAGGAAGATTTTTGGTGATAAACCTTCTGCTAAAAGGTCCAATCATCATAAGAAGATCAGAGAATTCTATGATAGGCCTCCTCCAAGAAATTTCCAAGAGAGTTGGAGTCCCACTTCCAAAGGTATTGTTATCATAACCTTCAATCTAGTCAGTAAACATCATGAAAATATCAGTGATCACTGCAGCCAGGATGAATGGAGTAAGTTCATGAAAAGGACATCTGAAAGAAGGATTCACTTCAAGACTGGGGGAACCAAAGAAACTGCTCCTGATAAATATTGGCCTAAGCCAAAAGACTTCTTTGAAAGAATGGAATCTGAACAGAAAAAGAGAGCTGAAGCAGTGGAAAGAATTTTTGGAAAGCAGAAAGGCAAGGATCAAGCATGAGCTGAGCTGTTCTGGAATCATGCTGTTTTCTTTGTTTATATATATATTTTTGTGTTAAGATAAACAATGAGTTTTTCTTTAAATATTACTGCCTCTTTAGTGCCCTTCTTATTCATTATATTTTCTGTACAATTCAACTTAGTGCATGGGGTTATGATATCTTCAAATAGGGGGAGATTGTTGGGTATTGTATCCACAATTACCTGGATTTGAAGATGTCCCATAGTGAACTAAATTGAATTGAGGATGTATTTGATGATTTCTGTTTAGATATGTTATGACAGGTCTTAATGTTAAGTGCACACCAAAGTCAGGTTGCAATGGATCACCTAACACAGTTCTAGACAATGTAATCCCTCATTGTGTAGAACAAAATGTGGGTCCATGTGTAATCTCTCTATTGGGGTGTACTTCATATACTCATAACTGAAGGTTTTCAAGTTTGAGGAGTGGAGCAGGTTTTCAGGAGAAAAGAAATTTTTGCTGAGTCAATTCGTCGAGATGTCTCGTGAAGTTCCGATGAATTTCGACGAATCCAAACAGAAGCCAAATTTCTAGTTTGAAGAAGAAATTTCTGCGGCTAAGTATATTCGTCGAATGTTCTCATGAACTCCCGACGAATATCGACGAACGCAGACAGAAGTCAAAAAAGGCAGACTTGTGAAGGAAAATGTGTGGCTAAGTCAATTCGTCGAATGTTATCGAGAACTCCCGATGAATTCCGACGAATGAAAACAGAAGACAGTTTTCAAGCTTTGATCAGTATTTTCAATGGCTAAGTCAATTCGTCGAATGTTCACGTAAAGTCTCGACGAATGACGGACATACGGATTTCAAATTTATGTTTCATTTTTGAAATTTAGGGTTGGCCGCCACGTATAGTACACGTGGTGATCCTTCCTTGTTTGTCGCCCGAGCCGTTGGAGGTCTTCCTATTAATAATCTCTTATTTTTAGGGCAAGAAGCAGATATAACCCGATTGAAAAAGAAGAAGCTAGCCGTTTTCTTTCTCTCTTGCTGAACAAGTTTCTGAGATCTAAAGTGCGCCGCTCAAGTCTCGTTCTTCAGTGTTGCTAGAGATTTCTCAGATAAGAAGGCCTTTGATCTAGTTGCTGCTCTCTATATTGAAGATCTTTTCAAATTAATCAAAGGGCCTACTCAGATCAGGTTTGCCGATTCTTTATTCTTCCTAATCCTTGAAGATCCAAGCTTTCACTCTAAAGGAAGAAGAAGATTCAGTCTCTCCAGATCTGAAGTTAATCTTTATTGAGATTCAAGAGAAGTTTCATTTCAAACTTTATTTAATTTTTGGAGTTTTTACTCTGAGTTATTTTGTAGGAGTTGTTTACTCCGAGTTGTAGGAGTTGTTTACTCTGAGTTTGTAGGAGAGGTTGTTCTCCGAGTTTGTAGGAGTCGTTGTCTCCGAGTGTAGGATTTGTTGATAAATCCGAGTTTTGGTGAAGTTGCCGACGCTAGCCCGAAGTGCTAGATAGGAGGAGCGGGAGAGAGGAGTACCCACCCTTGGGGAACCTCTATAAATCTTGTGTCTCTGTGCTGTGATTTTTTTTTGTGTTTGTGCAAAAATTTTTTATTCCGCAATCGCAGTAGAGATCACATATTCACCCCCCTCTAGGTGATTTAAGTAGACAACGATTTCTTTCAACTTTCCTCCTCCCGGGGGTGATTGTCATCACGTGGTGACTGCGGTCGTGGTAGAACTTCAGGGTGAACCTATCACTCTGCTCATCTGACCAAAATTCCCAAGAGCAGTTCACCTGGAGTTTTTTGCCCTACTCCTAACTCCTCAGTCGCCCTCCTCTGTTGAAGAGATGTTGCCCCCTCGTCGGATGATGCATGGCCTTACTATAGAGACTGTCACTTCCTCCTCTGCTCTTGTCAACACTGGTACCCCAGGTGCCCACTCCGCCACTACTCATCCTTTTACTCATTGGATTATCAATTTCGGAGCCACTGATCACATGACTGGATCATCTTCAGGTTTTATGTCATATTTTCCTCTTTCTGGAAGAGATAAAGTGAGCATTGTTGATGGCTTATTCTCCTCCATTGCTGGAAAAGGATACATCCCTTGTCCATCCCTCACTTTATCGTTTGTGCTTCATGTTCCAAATTTTACCCGTAGTTTATTTTCTGTTAGTAATTTGACTAATTCTCTTCAATGCTCAGTTACTTTTTTCCTTCTCGCTGTGTTTTTTAGGATCTGAAGACGGGGAAGGTGATTGGCTCTGATGTGTTTGCCCCTCATGTGGGTCTCCATCTCCGCAAGCTCTCCACACTTTGCGGACATCCGACCTGCTCACCTGGCACCGTCGACTTGGTCACCCCTTTGTTGCTACCATGCAACATTTATTTCATGTTTTTTCTTCTCTGTTTTTTAAAAACTTTGTTTGTGATGTTTGTGTTGTTGCTAAACATCATCGAATTCTTGTTAATCATGTTTCTTTATCCAGTACTACGTTTCATATCGTACATACTGATATTTGGGGGCCCTGCCCCGTTGCCTCAATTTCTAGATGTCATTGGTTTATTACCTTTGTTGACTGTTTTTCTCGGACGGCGTGGGTTTATTTGATGAAAAATAAGAATGAAGTTTTTCCATTTTTCAGAACTTTCACAAAATAGTTTCTACTCAATTCTCTGTGCTACTATCAAAATTTTACGTAGTGATAATGGTCGGTAGTATATCAACTCCCACTTTGAACACTACCTTGTCGATCATGGCATTATCCACCAAACATCATATGTTCACTCCCCTTCTCAGGATGGGGTCGCTGAGCGAAAAAATTGTCACCTCTTGGAAGTTGCTCGGTGTTTACTATTCTCTATGAACCTCCCTAAGTTCTATTGGGGCGATGCTATTCTCACGGCTGTCTACCTTATCAACCGCTTGCCATCTCAGGTTTTGGGCGATCAAACCCCTCTTCTCACCTTAGGGGTTACCCCGACATCTCTCCAACAAAAAAAATTTGGTTGTGTATGTATTGCTCACATACACTCTCTGTATCGGTTTAAATTTGACCCTCGTGCTCTCAGGTGTGTACTCCTTGGATATCCTCCTACTCATAATGGGTATAAATGTTATCATCCACCGACTAGGAGGATCTTTGTCACGGCGTATATTACATTTCGTGAATCCGAGCCTTATTACGTGACCTCACTTCAGGGGAACCAGCACCTACGGAAGAAGTGAGTTCTCCTACTATATCATTACCCATTCCTCTACACACTTTGCCTCATGACGAGACTCTCAATCAGGGTGAGCCTCCTCATAAAGAACAATAATTATAGGTGTACACCAGACGAAGTAAAGGTCCTAACACACAGGCTCATCCCACGCTATCAGTCCCAGTGCCAACTCCGTCGACAGACTCCTCTGAACTCCTCATTGCCCTTCGTAAAGGTATCAGACCTTGCACTCAACATCCATTGTCTCATTATGTTTCTTATGACACTCTAACTCCTTCACATAAAGTCTTTGTTTTTTTTTCTTGCGTCTGTTTCTATTGCATCCACATGGCAGGAGGCTCTTGGGCTTCAAAAGTGGAAAGAGGCAATGATTGAGGAAATGTCTGCTTTGGAAAAAATTATACATGAGATTTAACACCTCCCACATGGTAAGAAGACCGTTGGTTGTAAGTTGGTGTTCACCATGAAGTGGAAATTTGAAGGCCTGGTTGAACGTTTCAAACCAAGGTTGGTGGCAAGGGGACATAATCAAACCATATGTATGGATTATCAAGAAACTTTTGCCTCTGTTGCAAAAATGAACTCTATACGGGTCTTGTTATTGTGTGTTGCGTGCAAGGGATGAGATCTTACCCAATTGGACGTGAAGAATGCATTCTTTCATGAAAATTTAGAAGAAGAGGTACATATGTCTCTCCCCACTAGTTTTTCCCATTCTGGTTCTGAAGGAAAAGTGTGCAATCTAAAAAAGGCTCTCTACGGCCTAAAGCAATCACTGAGGGCTTGGTTTGATCATTTTCACAAAGTCATGATCTCTCTTGGATACAGACAAAATCACGCCGACCATACTTTATTTATAAAACAGAGGGATAACATGTTAACGACGCTCATTGTTTATGTTGATGACATTGTCATAACATGAGATGATGTTGAAGTGAAAGATTTGAATGAGGATTTGGCAAAGGAGTTTGAAGTAAAAGATCTGAGAAAACTTCAGTATTTTTAGGGGATGAAGTAGATAGATCCAAACGGGGTATTTTCATCTCTCAGAGAAAATATGTCCTCGATTTGCTGGAACAATCTGGTATGAGTGGGTGTAGACCTGCGAATACTCTTATGTAGGCCAACCACAACCTTGGAAGGGATTATGGGGATCCAATTAAAGATGTTACTGGTTACCAACGACTTGTCAGGCGGTTAATATATCTCATACTCGCCCTAACATGGCTTATGTTGTGGGGGTTGTTAGCCAATATATGCAGCGGAATCCTCTTCAGTACCCCTAATACAAAATTGAAAATTGAAGTTTATACTGACGCGGATTGGGCAGGATCCGTAGAAGACAGGCGTTCTACATCTGGGTATTGCTCGTTTGTTGGTGGGAACCTCGTTACTTAGAGAAGTAAACAACAATATGTTGTCTCAAGGTCTAGTGCAGAGGCAGAATTTAAAGCTATGACACATGGCATATATGAGGGATTGTGGTTACACTCCCTGTTGTGTGATCTGGGATTAAATGAGATCGGTCCTATACGGTTGTATTATGACAACCTATGAAGCACCAACACTTCAAAATGCCCAGAGTGTCGGTGTCGGACTCTCCGACACGCGTCCGACACGGGGACACGCGCGAACACGCGTGTCGGATGTCCGACATGCTGGCTCACGCGGGACTCGTGTGTCCCGCTCAATCGGACACGCGAGTCCCACGTGAGCCAGTCATCCGCCTAATTTATATAAAAGAAAAACCTTTCCCTCTGGATTCGACAATTCCGCAAGCCCTAGCTTCCCCACCCACAGGTCGTTGCTCTTCCCCAAGCCTCCGCTCCTCACCGACACTTCCCCACTCGCCGGCCGCCGCTCCTCACCGACACTTCCCCAGGATGACTCTTCTTTGCGACGACCGACTGGCATTTCAGTTCCAGGTGAGCCTTATCCTCTCTTTTTTGTAGAATGTCTTCAAGCAAGGGTAGTAATAGTGGTTCACAAGAGCCTATATCTATTGATGATGATCCAAATAAATCATTATGGAGGTTTGTCAATAAGCTAGCTACTCATGGTGAGGCGGGAGGCAATTTATCTTGGAAGTGCAATTTTTGTGAGAAATATTTTATAAGTTCATATACAAGAGTGAGAGCACATTTGTTAATGATTGGTGGAAAAGGAATTGAAAAGTGTTTAAGAGTCTCAAGGAGTGATTTATTTGAGATGGAAAAACTAGAAGAAGAGGTGAATGCTAGAATAGCGAGTCTTGCTCCTAAAAAAGTGTCTTTGCCCCCTTCTAGCATTTCAAGTAGTGAAGGTGGATCTACTAGTGGGGTGGATATTTTTTCTAGAAAAAGGAAGATTGAAAGTGGGGGAAAAGGTTTGCTTGATAATGCAATTAACATGGGTCAACGGAAACATTTAAATTATGAGATTGCTAGAATGTTTTATTCGGGAGTTTGCCTTTTAACCTAGCAAAAAATCCCTACTTTATATCCGCTTTTACTTATGCTGCAAATCATAATATTGCAGGATATGTACCACCAAAATACAATTTGTTGAGGACCACCTTGTTACAAAAAGAGAAGTTAAATATTCATAGATTGTGTGCACCAATTGGAAACATGTGGAAGGAGAAGGGTGTAAGCCTTGTGAGTGATGGATGGAGTGACTCACAAAGGAGATCACTTATTAATTTTATGGTTGTGTCTGATGTAGAAGCTATATTTTAAAGGCGGTTGATTGTACTGGAGAAGCAAAGGATATGTATTTCTTTTTTAACTTATTCAAAGAAGTTATAAATGAAATTGGTCATGAGAAAGTTGTACAAGTCATCACAGATAATGCTGCTAATTGCAAGGCTGCAGGACAACTCATTGAACAAGAATTTCCCTCCATTATTTGGACTTCTTGTGTGGTGCACACCCTTAATCTTGCATTAAAGAACATATGTGACCCAAAGAATACAGAGGCCAATCAAGAGGCTTATTTAGAATGCAATTGGATTTCTGAAATTGTTTCTGAAGTTATGCAAATCAAAATTTTTATCATGAACCATTCCATGAGGCTGGTTATATACAATGAGTTTGTTAACTTGAAATAGATTTTCATAGCTGATACACGGTTTTCTTTGATGATTGTGATGCTTATGAGGTTTAAGCTAATTAAAAGTGGTCTTCAAAGCATGGTTATTTCTGAAAAATGGAATATTTATCAAGATGATAATCAAGGGAGGGCGAAGTTTGTTAAGGATCAAGTACTGAATGATTATTGATGGGATAAAATTGATTACATATTTTCTTTCACGGCTCCTATTTATGATATGCTTAGACTTTGTAATACTCCACTTCATTGCTTAGCACATGCCTTGAATGCTAAGTTCTAAAATTCCACGAGTTAATTTCATTATTATTTATTTTTTATTTGTTATAACAATAATACTTGTTTTATTTTATTTTTTATGTACTATAGTGAACAATGGCTCAATGAAGATTCTTCTAAATTTTCTCCATACAAGGATAGTGAAATCATTCAAGAAACCAAAAAATGCTTTAGGATGTACTTTCCTAACATTGAGGATCGTACCAAGGTGAATTTAGAGTACACAAATTTTGCTTATCTAAATGGAGAATTTAGAGAATTTGATTCAGTTCACAGTCGATTTTCGATGGATCCTAAGGCTTGGTGGGTTATTCATGGTGCAAGTGCACCTATCCTACAAAGTATAGCCTTAAAGTTTCTTGCACAATCATCTTCTTCATCATGTGCCAAGCGGAATTGGAGTACATACTCCTTTATACGTTCAATGAGAAAAATAGAATGACTCCAAAACGTGCAGAAGATCTAGTTTTTATACACATCAATCTACGTCTTCTATCCAGAAAAAATCAACAATACGCATAAGGAGAGACCAAGATGTGGGATATTGCTGGAGATTCATTTGACACGTTTGAAGATGTTGGCATGCTTGAAATTGCAAATCTTTCACTGGATGAGCCCGATATAGAATCCATTATTTTTACTGATGATATATAATGGTAATGTGTTACTGTTTTATCATTTTTTTGACCTTTTGTTAAGTTTTACATTTGAATATTTGATGAGTAATATTTAAACATGACGTAATTTATTAGAATATTTGTTAATTGTTCATTATTTTATTTTTTGTTAACTGTTTTAAGATTTTCATAATTATAAAAAATAAATATTTAATAGACGTGTCCCATCGTGTCGGAATATGATATTTTTTGAGAATTGACGAGTCGTGTGTCGTGTCGCGTGTCGATGTCGGTGTAACATATGTGACAACAGACTGCAATCAGTATCGCCAACAACCCCGTTCAACACGATCGCACCAAACACATTGAAGTGAACAGATACTTCATCAAAGAGAATATTGAGAAGAAAATCATTTGTATTCCATTTGTTCTTTCAAAGTGACAATTAGCTGATATTCTTACTAAGAGTCTGGGGGTGAATGTTTTCTGTGATTTTATCGACAAGTTGGGTATGAGAACATGCCCAACTTGAGGAGTGTTAGAATTAAGTAAAACATATGTACTCACCTCTTATATAAGAGGCCTCTTTTGCAAAAATAGAATTATCCCGCATTTCACTATTCACATTAGCATAAACCATCTCTGAGAGATTGGCAATGCAGGTTATACACATATAGGTGTGCTTATTTCTATGAGTAAGCATGGTATATGAAATATGTTTATGAATATTTAAAATATATCTATGACCACGAAGGAAACAGCATAGTTAACAACATTCTGCAGTATGCATATAATTGCTGTGTTGTATATTGATTGCTTGTTTTTGGTTAAGCTCCATATAAATGGTTAAAAAAAACAATCAAAAAAGTGAGTTCTATCTAATGTTGTAGCTAATGAATTCATAAATAATCATCAAACAGCATAATAAATAATCATCAAACAGCATAATAAATAATCATCAAACAGCATAGTGTTACGGACCGCACGCTACTGACCCACATTGGGGCGTCACCTACCATCGTCGCCGCAGGACGATAGGCGCGGACTAAGGCGTCATATCATTTATTGTTGCATTTTTAGTTCAATGTTGCATTTTATTTCCATCGTCGCATTTTATCTTTAATGTCGCACTTTGTATTTTGGTCATTCCTACTTACGAAGGAATGACGGTGTAATGAGATTTCAAGCAATTAATATCAAATTTTCCATCTCTCTCTAATCCTCCTCTTTGAAGCGGATCGGAGATGCGGACCCGCAGCGGAGGACGAGTTTTGGGCCCGTTCGGGGCCGATTGGATACTTACCATATATGGCGTATTCAGATCGATGATCCGACTCCACAGATGCGTCCGTCCCGTCGTTCCGACAAGATTTCATATATTATATTGTTATTTTTGATGTAATCGGGTTACCCCATCTCCGACCAATCATAGTCGTTGATGGTGGGATGCCCTAATATCTCTTTATTATAAATAAGAGTGTATGAGGGCTGCTATAGGGATTGTAGAATTATGAGACAAAGAATCCCGGATTCCTACGATCACCCCACGGTCAACTACGTGGAACCCTAGGTGACGACTCCTAGATGCTCTTCTTCCTTCCAAAGGTAATATCTAACCCTAGCCTTCATTCCCCACCTTCCTTAGCCCTAACAGCCCTCATATCTCTTCCCAAACACCAGCCGTCGCCCCTCCCTTGTTGCAGTACAGCAGCCACCGCCCCTCCCCCTCCCAACAGCAGTCGTCGTCCCGCCCGTTGTTGCATTCTTGCAGCCGTCGCCCCCTCCCAGTCCAAACAGCACCACCGCCCCACCTTTTCCCTTTTGCCAGCCCACCAAGAACCCCAACAGCCACCGCCACCCTCCCCTTTCCTCTCCTCTACAAGCCGACATCCAGATCTGTCCCGATCTGTCTAGATCTGCCCCGATCCAGTTTTTCCTGGCTGTTTTCCAGCTATTCCAGTTAAACCCCAACACCGATCTCACCCCTCCAAATCTGATGCCACCTGTGAACCTCCTGGAGGACCCGCCAGCCTTCTATTTTCGCTGCTACAGCCCCGATCCCATTCCAAACCTCCAGATCCAGCCGTTGTCCCGCGTTTCAGCCACCGGCTCCTCTCCAGATCGTACCAATTGTGTCGCACATCTCCGGATCTTCTCTCCTACGGCAGCCCACATGTGTTGTGAGTTGTTATTTTGTTGTATGAAACTTTAATTCTCAATATTAATATATGGTATTGTGATTTCATCCTCACTTGGATCTATAGTATCATTGTTGTTTGTTCTAGATTATTCTGTGATTTGCAGGAACTATTCGCCGTGCGCTCTTGCTTTCATTCTTTTGCATGGATTCTATAATGAAATCGTCGGTTAATTTTCTTGAAGGTCCCGCTTGATTAGGATGTTGATTTTGATGTTGAGGGGTAGGATTAGAATTAAATAGATGTGATGGAGTTGAACCGGAATTATTCTTCCAAGAGAAGTTTGGGTGATTTCTCCATTCGGAATTATAATTATTTGGATATGAATTATGATTTTGTTTGAATTGCCCTCCAATATAATTTACTTCTTCATTGTTACCTACAAGTTGCTCAATTGTTAAAGTGGGATTAGATGTAACCATATGAGTGACTATGCTATTGACTTGTGGAGTCATTTGATTTTGGTATAGAGTCAAAGCATCTAACCTCTTATTGATTGAATTAAATTGAGACGTCATTTGGGCTGCAACTGACGTGAATTGATCTACTTGATATATTCCTGCCGTAGTAGAAGAATGTCCTTGACGTTCAGTAGAATGATAATTGTTAGAAGATAGGTCTTCTAAGATTCCATATGCATCTTCTGGGTACTTATTCATGAGAGAACCTCCCACAACTCCATCTACTTGGATCATGGTAGATGTCTGGAGGCCATTGTAGAAGGTCCACACCTGTTGGTGGATGGCTAAGCCATGATGAGGACACTTCCGCAATAATTCCTTAAAACGTCCCATGCATCATAAAGGGTTTCTCCATTCACTTGCATGAATGTAGAAATATCTCTCATTAATTTAGCAGTCTTTGATGGGGGGAAATATTTAGCTAGAAATTTTTCAATCAAGATGGCCCAAGTGGTAATGGACCCATTAGGTAAGGAGTTCAACCAGTCTTTTGCTTTTCCTTCTAAAGAAAAAGGAAACAGACGCAATTTGATGGCTTTCTCCGATGCGCCATTAATTTTGAACGTGTCACAGATTTCTATGAATGTTCTTAAATGAGAATTAGGGTCTTCATGATTATGGCCACTAAACTTATTATTCTGAACAAGTTGCATAGCAGTATAGTCAATTTTAAAGTTATTGGCTTCGACAGCGGGCCTAGCAATACTAAATTGGACTCCTCCCCGAAAAGGCATATTATAATCACGACAAGTTCTTCTTTGTTCTACTGGGTGCCCGTTATGGTCTACTTGACCTCCTAAATCTTGACCCTCCTGATGGATTTCATCATCATTATTTTGATTATTTGGATCCATTGTTGGTTGATTTAAGTGTTCCAACCTGGTTGATTTTCTATTTCTTCTACAGGTTCGTTCAATTTCAGAATTTAATGGAATCAATTCAACCGACCGATATCGGGACATACACTAAACAAACTCCCAAAAACAGTACAGACATATACAATAAACAAAGTAAAAATAAAACTTGACCTCTCAATACTAAGGTTCGCTAATATTGTAAGAAAAACACAAAAAACAATTGCACTTCCCCGGCAACGGCGCCAAAAACTTGATACGCGGAAATTGGTCTATACGCAAGTGCACGTGTCGATCAAGTAATAAATAGTGAATAGAGATCGTTCCCACGGAGAAGTGACTATTCTAAGGCTTACAAATACTAGTTACACCGTTTCCTTGAAATTCAAGTGACTCTAATGAGTTGATTTTGTTGAAACACAAAATTTCTTAATTAACGGTTTAAACTAAACGAACTATCTAAAATAACTTTTAAAATATTAGTCGGAGAAAATAGTCTTGTATAGTGATTTCCTACGATGATTATGATGAATGTGCAGAGGTAATACTTTATTTGAATGTTTTACGAGTTTCCTTCAACAAATTAAACGGAGACAATCGTTTTTCTCGATAACGGAGATCTCAATATCTTAGATTCCCCTAGTTATCTCTAACATAAGAGAAGTGAAGAATGTTGTGCAAAATACAACCGTAGTAGCAAGCAAGAAAAGGAAATCTCTTTCACTTTCCCCAACTAGAATGAGATTATGAAATGCTTTCACTTCTCCTCTCTCGACTCTCTAAGTGATGCGCAAAATAAAGAAATTTGGATTAAAGATTTACAACGCTCCTCTCTCGACTCTCGCGGTGTAAATGATAGAACTTTTCCTAGCACTACGCCCCTCCTCTCTCGACTCTCGGAGCGCAATAGTAGATCAAATTCATTGTCCAAAATTTCAGTAATAACTTCATAACTCAATAAAGAACACTCATTCAAACAATCGTAAAAGTTAAGTAGAAAACATCATCAAAACATACGTAGTACTTTCACCACACAAGACTAAACGAAATTAGTTCATGACTGAGATAGAATTCCGCAAAATCGAAAAGATCTTACAATACATGCTCAAAGAAATTCGGATTCTCCCTTTATCCAGGCTGCAGTGTCCAATTTGCCCTTCGTCCTCCTTTGATCCTCTCCAAATCTGGCCGAAAAATGATACCCAGATATTTTCTCTCTCCATTTTCGTTTTATATGCATGCTCCCTCTATTTCGAAACAGTATTGGCCGAAATCCCGTGTCTTTTGGTGGAATAACCGCTGCTTAAGCGGATTTCGAATTTCTGAATTTTGCAGAAACTGTCAAAAATGTTATAACATTTTCGGATTATGTTACAACATTTTCTCCAGCACTTGTGCAAGCTAAACTGGACAAAATTGCTGTGACATTTCTGTTACATTGCTGTAACATCTTTTCCTGCACTTCCTTTGCATCTTCTCCAACCTCTTCACATTGGTCTTCTTGAGATTTCTACAATAAAAATCACTCAAAATTAGAGGAAATAACCCAACTTATATTCAATCATGCAATATTCATATTTTATAGATTTTAAAGCATAATTTTCAATTATATGATCGAAAAGGAATCAAAACATGGGTTAAGATGACTTCTTTATGAGAATTCATCATTGGTATCAGAGCCCAAGATTTGGGCCACATTTATATACGTAGTGGTACTTTGTATGATGAAATGAGGGTATTTTAATTTCACTTTGTGAATGGTTTTGTGAGTGTTCTTTATCAAATATATAATCTATATCTTAGAACTTTTGGCCAAAGTTTTATTGTTTTACTGCGTTTCATAAATCGAGAGACGAGTTGCGCAAGTGTGTCATGGATTTGATATAGCGCTTGAAGAGTGAAAGAGATTTCCTATTGGCGTTAGCAACTTGGATTTGCAGGCTTAATGCGATCTTTTAATGCACCTTAGTTAGAGATGACAAGGGGAATGAAGGATAATGGAGTCCGATATCAAGAGATTCGGGTTTCTAATTTCAAATCGTTGCAAGACACTTCACTAAGCGTCAGTCACAAAGTCACCTTCATAACTCCATTGCATTATACAAAGGAAATCGCAATACAAGATTATCTTCCTCATTTGTTAGAAATCAATTTCTCAAGTAAGCGTAGTCGGTTTTAATTAGACGAAGTAATTACTATTAGTTATTTTTATTTAAGCAAATCATCGTTATCGATTCGCTTGGATTTAAAGAAAAGTCATAGCTAGTATTTGCGAATTCTGAATTCATCACCTCCCTGTGGAGACGATCTCTACTCACTTTATACAACTTGATTCGACGCGTTCTCTTGCGTTTAAAATAAGCATACGTTCACAAAAATGCTTATCAATCTCCATCATCTCTCCCTCCTCGATGGATGGTCGGAATAACTTTGTGACCGTACCTCCCGCTCTGTGGTCGTAATTAGCCAATCGGTATGCCTGCGAGTTCTCCTCCCTCGGCACATGCTGAATAAAAAATGAACGAAAGGTGCTGACCAACCACTTCACCTTGATCGGGTATCGCTGCAAGATTGGCTCCCGCACCTCAAATTCTCCTCTGATCTGGGAGGCGGCCACTAGGGAGTCTGTATGAGATTGATTGTCCTGAATCCCCAACTCCTGGGCGAAGCTAAGTCCATATATAACAACTTCATACTCAGTCTGATTATTGGTGACAGAGAAGTGGATGTCAATCACCTGCTCAATCTTTGTTCCCTGAGGGATCACCAGAACGATGCCCGCCCCCGCAGAATATTTCCACGATGTCCCGTCCACAAACATCTCCAATGCTACTCTCTCTGGTGCCTTTGACTCACTTGCTTCTACCGTATAGTCGGTCAAGTAGTCGGCCACTGCTTGAGCCTTCATTGCCAACCAAGGGATAAATGAGATATCGAATTTCCTGAGCTCCACTAACCACTTAGCCAACCTCCCAGAATGTTAAACTCCTTACATGACATTGCAAAGAGGATGATCGGTCACCACCTTAATTGAGTGAGCCTAAAAGTACGGCCGGAGCTTCCGAGCTATGACGATGAGAGCGAGCACAAACATCTCCAAAATGGGGTCACGTAGCTCCGCCTTTCGGACGACTCTACTTACATAGTAGATTAGGAGTTGCTTTTTCCCCTCCTCGTGGACTAGGACCGAACTTACTACCTCGGTACCTACCCCGATATAGAGGAATAGCTCTTCACCCACTCTAGGCCCTTGCAACAGGGGTGTCTGCGTCAATTGAAGCTTCGGGCTTCAAAAAGCCTCGTCACATTCCGTCGTCCACTCGATCTTCTTATTATCATGCAGGGTTTTAAAGAAATGCAGGCATTTCTCTCCAGCTCAAGAGAGAAATCTACTCAACCCTGCGAGCCTACTCGTCAAGCATTGAACTTCCTTCATGTTTCTAGGGGCTTCCATTTCCAAGATTGCCTTTGACCTTATCAAGGTTCGGTTCCACTCCTACCGGGGTCAAGAGGTGATCAAGGAAATTTTCCTTTCCTGCCCCGAATACACACTTCGCCGGGTTGAGCTTCATCTTGAACCTCCGGATGGTGGAAAAAGTCTCTGCCAGGTCTCATCGATACTCCTCTAGACTCTTGCTTTTTACCATGAGGTCGTCGAAGTACATCTGAAGGTTTGCCCCTTTTGCTCTTTGAACACTTGGCCCATCATTCTCTGGTACGTGGCTACCGCATTCTTAAGCCCAAAGGGAATCATCTTATAGCAGTAGCATCCATTGTTGGTGATGAAAGAAACATACTTCATATATGGCGGGTGCATACGAATTTGATGGTAACATGAGAAAGCATCCAAAAAACTAATAACAGGAACACCGACGGCTGAATTTACCAGCACGTCGATTTGAGGCAAGGGATAATAATCATTGGGGAAAGCTTTATTAAGAAGAGAAAAGTCGATGCACATGAGCCATTTTCCATCACCCTTCTTCACCATTAAAATATTTGAGACCCAGCCTGGATACTGGATCTCCGATAAAAAACCCGCCACCAGTAGCTTCTTCACCTCCTCTCGGATTGGCTCGACCAAAGTGTTGGTGATTGCCCTGTTCTTTTGTCAGATGGTATGCACTCCCTAGTCAAGATTGAGACGGTGGCAAGCAACGTCGGCGTTGATGCCTGACATGTCGGCTGTGCTCCAGGCGAAGATGTCTGCATTCTTCTGTATTCATGACAAGATCATCTACTTGTCTTCCTAATCCAGCTCCTCGTTAATCGTAACTTTTCCGTGCATCCCGCCCTCGTATTGGATCTCTCTCTCTCTCTCTCCTCCACTTCCATGGTGATCTATAGCCTCGCCATATCCTCCATCACTATGTCCACCACCTCAGCCTCCTTCTTTCATCAAATGGTGTTGACAGCATTGAGATAACACTGCCTAGCCACATTTGAAACACTCCTGATCTGGATTAGCAGCCTCCAATATTATACTTCAGGCACTGGTGGTAGGATGAGGGCACGCGATGGAAGGCATTGATGAGGGGCCTCCTGAAGATATCATTGCAGCTGCTTGGCGCGTCGACGATAGCGAACCAATAGTTTTTTGACGTCCCTCCCAATGTGACGAGGAGTTCCACCCCTCCTTCAACCTCCTTCCTTTCCCTAGAGAAATCGAAGAGAGGTCCGTCAGTGGTTGTGACTCTCTTCTCCTCTACCTCCATGGTTTCGAAGGCTTTCTTGAAGACTACATTAACGAATCTCCCATTATCCACCAGGATTTGGGACACCGTGAAGTTCTCTACCACCGCCTGGATCACCACCGCGTCGTGGAAAGGATTCTTGTTCCCCAGCATATCCTCGGTCGATAAGGTGATTTCTCCCACCTGGGGTGTAGTTTGGGAAGTCGTCGCCACACTTCGGTGATACACTGCATGGAGACTCCCCTTCTTGGTCTCCTCCAAACCCACTCCCTATGTGGATTACCCCGATTCGAACGTGACCTCCCTGGTCCACCTAGTCTTCACACCATCTCGGGACCTAATCTCCACCGCCTTCATTCCTGACTTCATCTCCCCTCCCATGTTCTTTCTGCCCTCATCGGGCTCTTCCTCCAGCTTCTCCTCTTAGATCCAAAAATTCTAAGCACATTGTCATCGCATGACCTTCCACCCGGTGGAAGTCACATTAGGGCATCACCCTTCTATCTGCCACTCTCCTTGGCTGTTGGGCTCTCCCTCCCTGACCTCGGACTCGTCCAATCATTTAGCCACCCAGGGAGGAGACTGGTTCCATCTCCAAGGACCTGGCCTCCTCTCGAGTGAGTTAAAAAGAACTCGACGCATGGGAGAAAATCTCATTCATGGCCCTTCCTGATGCTGCCCTCCTGCCGGCCTCAACGCTTGCCTGTTGGTCGGCCCTTGAAATCTCTTCTCATGTCCCTGCTTCTCCCGATCCTTATGAACCCCTCTCTCTTCATGCCTTCTCGACTCTTCCTTTCTCTGGAACTCTGGTCTACTGCATCATGATATCTCTTTCTCTTCTCCTCCATCCAACTTTGCCAGCTTGGCAACAAAACCCTGGTTCATCGTCTCACTCTCGATGTTCCGCCCCGCTCGATTGATTAAGTATTCATACGACATAGGTGGGTCCCAGGTTATGTCCTTCTTGAAGACGCCTTCATGCAACCCAAGCTGTAGGGCAAGTTGCAGAGTATTCCCCGACACCTCCTAAACTGTCAGGACTTATTCTTCAAAACGATCGATATATGTTGCCAACGACCCCTGCGGCCCTTGCCTGACAAGGAAGAGAGCCTCCTGGACCCTTCTTTCTCTTCTTTGAGGTAACAAAGCGGACAAGAAACCCTCTGCGCAAATCTTCAAAACTGTAGATAGAGCCGGCTGGCAGCTGGTGGAACCAATCCCTGGCCTTCCCCTTGAAATAGATGGCAAACAGTCTGCACTTGAAAGCTTCTATCATCCGCCGAATCGAGATGACAACCTCGAACCACTGCAGATGCTGGACGGGATCATCTTTTCCTGAGTAGTAGCTCATCGTTGGCTCTTTGAACCCCTCTGGAACCAGGGCAGACATGATCAACTGGTAGAACAGACTCGCTGGGGCGACCTGGCGAGCAGGATGAACTCGCTCGAGCTCGCTTTCTGAGTAGCGGGCTCGCGAAAATAACTCGCGCGTGTGGAGTGTGATCCTCCTCCTCTTGGAGGACCTCCATGCCTGGTCGTCTACTCTTGCCCGCCTCGCCTGACGAGATGATGATCGATAGGGAATGCTATGCCGCCTCGCCACGATGTGCATGTAGGGCTTGCAATGTGTCCTCCATGAACCTTCTAAACTCCGCGAAATCACTCTGCATGATGATCTCGCTTGACGGGTGCGAGTTGTCTTAGTCATCTCTATGATCTCCATGTCCAGTCATGGTGTCGTCGCATAAGGTTTTCTTCACAAGCTACAGTCCACACTAACCACACCAAAAATGTTGAAACCCGGATACCGTTTCAATGAAGTTCGGACCAAGAGGGGGTAGCTTGAGTTACTTAACCCACAGTCAGGCACTTGTGATTGAATATTTTGAGCCTAGATCTGACCCTCACCAATGGTGGATTGGAAAGCCTACACATGGACCCGCAAGCTGCAACGAGGATGTCCCGCTACACACTCAATAGTTCTCTTGACTTACCCTCCCAAAACCAAGTACTGATCTCGGCACCTCGGACGGCACAGAGAAGAAACTCGAAAGGTGCGAGCTCTATGAGGTCGTGTCTGCCTTCTCTGAGGTGCTATGAAGTCCTATTTATAGGCATAACATATCGAGGGTAAATAGGTATTTAGTGGTCTACGGGTAGCGACCTCCGCCTTAACCAAAATGCTATTCTGAAACCCGGATGGTCTGTGGATAGCGGCCTCCGCCTTAACGACAATACTATTCCCAGACTCAGGCGGCCAGTTGATAACCATTATGACATTCATATAGGTTGTTACTTACGAGTCTAGACGACCCTCCTGAGAGTTGGACCGGCTCGGACTTGCCTCGCCTGCTCGGCGGCGAGTACGCTACGCTACCCGAACTCGCCCCTTAGGACGCGGGTTGAGCCCGCTCTCGGGTGATGGCGAGTTCGGTCATCTGGTCGGGCTCACCCATCGGACACCGGGGTTAGATCTGCCTTGACTATGGTTTACGAGGGTGAACCTTCCTTGTGCTCACTGAATACGGGTTGTACATACACCACTTTGCCAAATGAGCCCTAAACTACAACATGACGTGAAGAGACAAGGAGGGTAATAACCGCAATTTTAATGGAAGTTTTATTCATAATTATCATACACGTCAAAATTATTATTTTATCTGATGCGCAAATATGTACTTGGAGATGAGATATTGAAAATGGGTTTTGATATCCGATTACGAAAATTTAGGAAGTGTTGGAAAATTGTTATAAATGCGGATCTAATGGTCATTTCAAATCTGTTTTTTTTTACTCTAAATTCAAGAATTTGTACTTGTCTCGTTAGTATGGCTTATCAGATCAGGGTGTGGCAAGGTGGATTCCGACCGAAAACAACTTCAAATGGGGTCATTCCAATGGATGCATGTTGTGTGGTATAGTAATAATACTTGGCCTAGGACAACAATGTCTGGCATTAGTTGGGATGATCATGAGTGAACACTCACAAATATTATTGGAGTTTGCAATTCGTTTTCTCAATTTGTCCATCCGTCTGTATGTGATATATGAAGTTGAATAATAACGTAGTGCCTTCTAATCTAAACAACTCTCTCCAAAATTTCATTGAAATAAACTATCCTTATCAAAGATATATAATATTGCATTGTATGGCATGAAGCTTGCCTACATCTAGCCGCCATTGTGCAGGTAAGGCTATGAAGTGGGCTGACTTTAAGAGGGGATTTAACAAGAAAAATATGCATTAAAATTGTGAAGAATTTGTTAGGGTTGCTCGAAACATCCAGAGGAAAGTCTAAGTGGAACTTATCTCTCTGTTGCCTCCAGCTAGGTATATATAGCAGAATACCTAGGGTTTCCACACGCAAAGCCCCCGAGCCCGTTATTCGTCTGAATATACTTTTACAATCTCCTCCTATATTCGTGACAAATAACGGTAACGTTTCAGGGTGCTGGAGAGTAGACAAAATAATAATTCAAACTAAACAAAGCATTCAGGACAGATCATACTAATTAACACATAAAAAGGTTTTTGCCTAAACGACAAATCATAAAACACAGATTCTATCTCAAAAACATAGTCTGAATAATTATTACAGCATAACATGAATTAAAGCGTTTGATGGTTCTACTCGTCTAGTAGATCATCGTCATCCATGTCCAAGTCTACTGCTCCTCCATAATCTCCACTGTAGCCTGCAAGGAATTTCACGAGTCAGACTCTATGAATTCATAATCATATGCAGTAACGTTTAAAGTAAACTAGCTCTTACTAAATGAGCTTAGCACTTCTAGCAACGGTGAAGTAACTCTGTCAGCATCTCATCCAGTCTAACTAGGACTAGTCACGTTATCTTACTCATTACTGATCACTATGTGCCTCACCAACACATGTGGGCACACATCACATGCAACATTATCAAATGTGGAATAATGTGATGTGACCAATAATGTTTAGATTAACATTTACAACGACTTTCAAATTTCCAGTTGAATAACTCTTGAATCAACTTACAATGAGAGAGGTGCTTGGTTATCAAATGTGGAATAACCGGCATCAAACCATCTTGGGTTTTCATCAAGAAATTATTTGGGTTTTCAGTCTGTTATTAGATGCTTGAATGTTGCGACTATCGGTTCTCACTGTCAAAACATAAACTGCGGAGGAAAGTTTCATACATCTATGAACTTTAGTCTCATTTCCCCCGATGTTTTTATTGTGAGAGCTCTATTCAATCCTTTGGTCAAGGGGTCTGCAACATTGTCATTCGATCTCACATCAATGAGGGTCATAATCCCTTGACATGTGAGAGAGGTCAACCAGGATTGTTTCAGCCTGAGATGCCTTCTTTTTCCATTGAACAAAGAGTTCGTAGCAATCGTTTTAGTAGCCTGATTGTCGCAGTAAACTGCAACAGAACTCATTTTTAGGCTCGACAAAGGAATGTCCATCACCAAATCTCTCGGCCATTCGGATTCTTGTCCTGCTGACGCAAGAGCGTAGAGTTCGGATTCCATAGAAGAGAGTGCAATACAGGATTGCCTCTTGGACTTCCAGGCTACAACTGCTCCTCCTAGTGTGAACACAAAACCACTAGTGGACTTGCTGTCGTTTAATTCTGAGCACCATGATGCATCAGAATAACCTTCAACAACTGAAGGATGACCAGTGTAAACTAAAGCATACTTTTGGGTGTGCTTTAAGTATCTCATTAGCCTGTCTAAGGCGTTCCAGTGGTCATTACCAGGATTACTAGTGAATCTGCACAACATGCCGACCGTAAAGGCTATGTCAGGTCTAGTGCAGACCATGGCATACATGAGGCTACCAAGCAGTTTAGAATAATCTAACTGTCTAACCATAGCTCCTTCATTGGGCTTTAGGCGGTTAGTTTAGTCGTATGGTGTCTCAGATGCTCTACTGGCACTGTATCCCCACATGTCCAACATGGACTTTATGTAGTGGCTTTGACTTAGGGAAATACCATTCTTCCCAAAGCTCACTTGCATTCCTAGTATAGTGTTAGCTACACCTAGGTCTTTAATGCTAAATTCTTTTATGAGATCTGACTTAACGTCATCCACTTCGGATTGATCAGACCCCAGAATAAGCATATCATCCACGTACAAGCATATTATGACGACTTTATCCGATCAATTACGTATGTAAAGACATTTGTCCGAGAGACTCGACATGAATCCTATGTTCTTTACACTATAGTCGAACTTCTCATGCCATAATTTCGGTGCTTGCTTTAGTCCGTATAAAGACTTAAGTAATTTACAGACTTTCGTTTCGTGACCGTCTACAATGAAACCTTCAAGTTGACTCATGTAGATCTCTTCGGTCAGATCTCTGTTCAAGAACGCAGTCTTAACATCCATTTGATGAACAATAAAGTTCTCAATAGATGTAATAGCAAGGAGAACCCGAATGGTTGCTAAGTGACACACGGGTGAGTAGACATCAAAATAATCTACTCCGCTTACTTGTGTGAAACCTTTAGCCACCAGACGTGCTTTATACTTAGCTACGCTACCATCAGGATTCAATTTCTTTTTCAGAACCCACTTACACCTTACGGTTTTAGCCCCTTTTGGCTTATCAACCAACGTCCAGGTGTTATTCTGAAGAAGAGAATTCATCTCTTCATCTATAGCTTCTTTCCAGAGTAGTGAATCCCTGGATCTCATCGCTTCCTTATAGGTGGATGGATCGGCCTCAACGTGGTAAGTTACAAAGTCACTACCGAAGGTTCTGGGAATTCGCTCTCTTAGAGAAGTCCTTCTAGACTCTAGGACAGAGTTATCTACCGAAACGGAATAGGAGGTGCTCGGTACTAATTCAGGATCATCCTCAGTAATAGTTGTTTGCATACCTGGGATTGTTAAGTTCTTATCTTTGAGGAATTTATCCTCGAAGAACACCGCATCCCTAGATTCTATTATGATATTATTAGAAATATCAAGGAACCTATCTGCAGCACTATCCTCAGCACAACCTAGGTAGACACAAGTATTGGTCCTAGGTCCAACTTTAGGCCTTCTAGGGTCAGGAACCCTGACATAGGCTATACAACCCCAAGTCTTAAGTCGAGTAAACGACGGGGGTCTCTTAAACCAAAGCTCGTAGGGAGTAACCTCTAACTTATCATGAGGAACTTTATTCAGAATGTGATTCGCAGTCAAGACTGCTTCGCCCCAATAAGCGGAAGGCATGTCTGCAGTGAGCAGCATAGAGTTCAACATCTCTGTTAACGTTCTATTCTTGCGCTCGGCTATGCTGTTAGATTGGGGGGAGTAAGGAGCAGTGGTTTCTGCTATGATGCCCTGTGAAGCAAGGAAGCATCTGAACTCATTGGACATATATTCTCCTCCTCTATCACTCCTAAAATGTTTTATTTTCATGCTTAGTTGGTTTTCTACCCTGGTTTTGAAAAGACAACTTTTCAAACGCTTCATCTTTAGTTTTAAGCAACGAGATATGATAAAATCTCGTGCAGTCATCTATAAATGTGATCATATACTTCCTCCCACTTCTGGTGACAAAACTTTTAAAGTCACAAATATCAGAATGTATAAGCTCAAGAGGTGTTGTGCTCTTAGTAACTGTGTCAAAAGGTTTCCTAGTGATCTTAGTCTGAGCGCACACTTCGCATTTATCAAGTGGAGACTTGGTGTCTAATGGGATCTTGTGAGTTCTAGCTACTTGGAACATTTTCCTGTAGTTTACGTGTCCTAGTCTCTCGTGTAGAGTCCTAGGGCTAACTAAGTTCAATTGAACTTGTTGGACTACCTCACTTGCTAGACTCAGATGGTACATCCTATTTTGGACATAGGCACATCCAAAATAGTGCGAGTTAACTGACAAAGTTACCCTGCCACTACAGAAGCTAAGCGACATACCCGCATCACATAATAAACTGATAGACACTAAGTTAGCAGCTATGGAAGGAATAAATTTAACATTCTTTAAAAATAAAGACTTACCTGAGGAGAGCAGCAGAGTTGCGTTCCCCACCTTCATCACGTCAGCTGTGTCTCCATTTTCCACGGTTACTGATTCCTTTGCATCCTTCAGCTCTGTCAGAAGATTAGCATTGTTGCAAACATGGCACGTTGCCCCAGAATCCAGGTACCACTCTGTGCTGGCCGGCGCGGGTCCGACCATGGAAACAAAGTCGGATGGCTAAGCTTGGCTAACCAGATGGGCTTGGTTGCCTTCTTGTGGTGCCCGGGTTCTTTCTTTCCTCGGTAGCTTGCAGTCAGATGCGCAGTGTCCCCACTTGTTGCAGTTATAGCATTTACCTTTAAATTTCTTAGAGGATCTACTTGGGCCTGCAACCTGAGGGCTTGAAATCATGTTGGCAACAGCCTTCTGCTTGCCAACAGCTTCCAAAGCGTGCTTCGTCCTGTTCTCGTCCTCAATGTGAATGAAACGCTTAAGGTCGTTCAGACCAACCTGCATCTTCTTGCGGTACATTTCCGTTTTGAAATTGTACCACGAGGAGGTCAACTTATACACAATCGTGCCCGCAACAAAACTACCGGGCAAACTAATAGACTCACTATGCAGGGAATCAATTAAATTTTCAAAATTTGATACCTGAGGGAGAATGGCTTTCTCCTCATCGAAACTGAAGGAGTGGAACTTGTCCACTAGGTGAGCCTTAGAGAGGTCCTCCTCCTTCTTGAAGTGCTCCTCCAGTGCCTCCCAGATTTCCTTAGCTGTCTTCAGCTTCAAGTACGTCTTCGCCAGATTGGAAGAAAGGCAGTTCAGCAGGGACTGCAGAAGTCTTCATCAGAAACCCACTGTGCCTCGTCAGCAGTCCCTACGACCTCAGCGCCATCAGACTGAATTGTGTAGAACACGTTCAGAAACTTCATCCCGAACTGAGTATTCAACTTCCAATCGTTGAACTCAGTCGTCGTGAACTTCTCCAGCTTTATCATCGGAATGGGGGACGCCATGGAGTTCCCCTTCATCATTGTGCTTGGAGACGGCGGCGGCGGGAAGAGGTGGAAGGCGGCTGAGGGGGATCTGGAGGCACGGGAGAACAGTGGCGCACGGGCACTGTTGCTGAAGAGCGCACGAGCAGTGATCGTGCGTGAACTGCTAAGCGCGCGATCAGTGGTCGTGCGTGTAAGACCCTCTTTTTTTTGCATTCTTTCCCGAGTCTTACCGCCCAGAACCGCCATCTTGCGGCGAGACCATTACACCCAATGGTCGCCGCCACAATACGTCGATCCTGCCGGTTATCCATCATCATCCAGGCCAACCACAATTCATAGTAATAGAAGCAAATAGAAGAAACTAGTCCACAAATCATATTAAATATGTTAATTACATGATTACAATGTCCACGATGAGAATTTAAGTAAAAGAGAGCTAAACGAATAGGGGCTTAAGCCCGATACATGTTCAAATATAGTGCATCAACACTCTCAGTCTACATCCATGCGGAAGCTATCAAACCCTGCCTTCATGTATCTGTAGCTGCTGCAGCGACGACGTGTAGTGGTTGCTCTGCTTCATCCCGTCTTACTATCCTGTCTCCTGAACGAGGTTCTGTTGTTCCGACACATCATCCCTAAAATGATGAGGTCCACCGACCGTCAGTCTATAAGACTCAGCATATTCCTCACCGCCTCCACCCGCGACTCCTAGGCACCGTGCGGGAGGAGGAAGCGGAGGACATCAAAGGGTAATTCAAAAGCAGGTGACAGCGGCGAGACTAACAAGTATAAGATACTAAACAAGTAATGAAAATATCTCTACTCTAGCAGGAGTATGTATAAAGACAATAAGTAAAGAGCGGTATAAGAAATAAGAGCAGCTACGAAAGTAACCTTAACTTATATGCACACACACAAAGCACATAAGCTAAGGGATCTGGCAAGAAGTAAACTCATCGTATAAAAGAGCCCACACTAATTTATGCGATGAGGTCTCTGTTTGTGCAGAAATGTTATGCTATGATGTGCAATGCAATGATGCAATGTTTGTATTATTATTTCATACACATGCAACTCACTCACACGACTCTGTACGTACAGACCTTTAGTTCCCACTTTTCGGAGGTAGCTAACCTCTCGGGCACCTCCCGTCGTGGTCAAACGGTGGCAGAGGAGCGGGCGTCTCCTCACCTAGGTGGGTAAGTCACACTACTAGACCCAGGCCCTAACGTACGCTGTGATACAGGTACCCGGTACTCACGAGCTCCTGCGTACTAAACTGAATTGGCCAGGCAGAGTTTAGGGAATCCATCCTGTCGGACGCGCAGTAAGACAACCTGGCCCCCATAAAACCACTAGCACTGCCGAGTCAAGGAACTGCTGTCGGTGTGACGACTAAGACAGAACCGAAGACCCACCACATCTTACACACAAGCAACATGTATTAGCCATTTACTACCGAGCCTCCAACTCACAAATCTATATCAACATTTATAAAGTAGAGCCTACCGCTCGCCAGGCTATACTAGCCTTATATTTAAACTACGAGCCTACCATTCGCTAGACTACACTAGTCTTATATTTAAACTACGAGCCTACCGCTCGCTAGACTACACTAGTCTTATATTTAAACTACGAGCCTACCGCTCGCTAGACTACACTAGTCTTATCTTTAAACTACGAGCCTACCGCTCGCTAGACTACACTAGTCTTATCTTTAAACTACGAGCCCACCGCTCGCTAGACTACACTAGTCTTATATTTAAACTACGAGTCCACTGCTCGCAGGACTATCCCAGTCCTTCCTTATAACCCGAGCCAACAGCTCGCAGGACTATCCTAGTCCTTCCTTATAACCCGAGCCTACCGCTCGCAGGACTATCCCAGTCCTTCCTTATAACCCGAGCCTACCTCTCGCAGGACTATCCCAGTCCTTACTTATAACCCGAGCCTACCGCTCGCAGGACTATCCCAGTCCTTCCTTATAACCCGAGCCTACCGCTCGCAGGACTATCCCAGTCCTTCCTTATAACCTGAGCCTGCCGCTCGCTAGACTACACTAGTCTTATTTTTAAACTACGTGCCCACCGCTCGCTAGACTACACTAGTCTTATATTTAAACTACGAGCCCACCGCTCGCAGTACTATCCCAGTCCTTCCTTATAACTCGAGCCTACAGCTCGTAGGACTATCCCAGTCCATCCTTATAACCCGAGTCTACCGCTCGCAGGACTATCCCAGTCCTTCCTTATAACCCGAGCCTACCGCTCGCAGGACTATCCCAGTCCTTCCTTATAACCCGAGCCTACCGCTCGCAGGACTATCTCAGTCCTTCCTTATAACCCGAGCCTGCCGCTCGCTAACTACACTAGTCTTATCTTTAAACTACGAGCCCACCGCTCGCTAGACTACACTAGTCTTATATTTAAACTACGAGCCCACCTCTCGCAGGACTATCCCAGTCCTTCCTTATAACCCGAGCCTACAGCTCGCAGGACTATCCCAGTCCTTCCTTATAACCCGAGCCTACCGCTCGCAGGACTATCCCAGTCCTTCCTTATAAAATGTTCCGGTTTGGGATGGAAGTTAACTTATCATGTTCTCCTACTTAACTAGTCTTGTCTATAATCTAGTTGATCTTAGAAGCTTTAAGGTTAGCCTTGGACTTCCGGAGGGTTACCCGGTGAGGGGCTCGCAGCGGTACTAGGAAGTGTGATGGGCAGACACCCGAACTTCCTCTTCCCAAGGCACTTAATCTTGTTGGTATCTACCCCTTTTTACTTGATCCCCATTTTCCTCTCCACTTTCATTAAATCTCTAAGATGAGTTAATTTGGCACTTAGGAGTGGGGGAGTTCATTTGAACTCCAACACCACCAACTGTGACCGGGTGCTGACTCTCCCGTCATCACATTCTAGCTCGAGTTCCCTTCTTCACCGAGGAACAGCACACATACACTTAGCATTCTCAACCTTACTTGGACCCACACTCCTATTCTTCGTCATCCTTAATCCAGGGTTTGCCTTAGATATTTCCCGACTTCTCCCTTGAGTTTTACCCTAAGATGGCTCACCAGGCTTAGGGCAGTTCTACTTTCATATGATCACTTAATATCGATGAGTTGTGTGTGGGGCCCTTGACAAGGTCTAACTTCCTTTTTCTTATCATTGTAAATGTCTGCACTTATAGCTTTGCTAAACGCACCCCAACCCTTATTTTCCCATGATGCCCTTAGAGGTGTCCTTCCAAATAATCTGAGCCTTCATAATAATCAAAGAGTCAATAGTTATATGTGTGAAGGTCAGTAGTGGTCTAAATCATATAAATCAGTTTTACTATTCGCAGTCCAAAATGAGATTGAGCTAGATTTGGCTCCTATGGTGCAATCTTGATCATATCATATCCAAATGAATTCCAATTATTACCATGGGTTTTCAATGAGTAGTGATCTAACATCCTCAAATCCTAATTTCATAAATTTTTCCAGGGAATCTTTAATCATAGTTTCTATTTAAAATAGAGGATGTGCAAATAGAGATTTATACATCAAGTGTCAACTAATGATCTCCATAAATTCTGATAAATTCACTGTAACATAATAATGGTCTGAAAATCTCAAAACCTAAGTTTTACATTTTTTCCAAGGAATATTTAATCATAATCTCTAATTAAAATAAATGGGGTGCAAATAGGAATTTACACATCAAGTAGTAGATTATGACCTCAATAAATTCTGGGAAAATTACCATAGCATATTACTGGTCTAAAAACACCAAATCCTGATTTTCACATTTTTAACAGGAATATTTGACCATAATTTCTATTTAACATAAATGGGGTGCAAATAGGGATTTACACATCGAGTAGTAGATTACGACCTCAATAAATTCTGGGAAAATTACCATGGCATATTACTGGTCTAAAAACACCAAATCCTGAATTTCACATTTTTAACAGGAATATTTGACCATAATTTCTATTTAACATAAATGGGGTGCAAATAGGGATTTACACATCAAGTAGTAGATTATGACCTCAATAAATTCTGGGAAAATTACCATGGCATGATACTGGTCTAAAAACACCAAATCCAAAGTTTCACATTTTTAACAGGAATATTTGACCATAATTTCTATTTAACATAAATGGGGTGCAAATAGGGATTTACACATCAAGTAGTAGATTATAACCTCCATAAATTCTGGGAAAATCACCATGGCATAATACTGGTTAAAAACACAAAATCCTAAGTTTCACATTTTTAACAGGAATATTGGACCGTAATTTCTATTTAACATAAATGGGGTGCAAATAGGGATTTACACATCAAGTAGTAGATTATGACCTCAATAAATTCTGGCAAAATTACCATGGCATAATACTGGTCTAAACACACCAAATCCTGAATTTCACATTTTTAACAAGAATATTTGACCATAATTTCTATTTAACATAAATGGGGTGCAAATAGGGATTTACACATCAAGTAGTAGATTATGACCTCAATAAATTCTGGGAAAATTACCATGGCATAATACTGGTCTAAAAACACCAAATCCAAAGTTTCACATTTTTAACAGGATATTTGACCATAATTTCTATTTAACATAAATGGGGTGCAAATAGGAATTTACACATCAAGTAGTAGATTATAACCTCAATAAATTCTGTAAAAATTACCATGGCATAATACTGGTTTAAAAACAACAAATCCTAAGTTTCATATTTTTAACAGGAATATTTGACCATAATTTCTATTTAACATAAATGGGGTGCAAATAGGGATTTACACATCAAGTAGTAGATTATGACCTTAATAAATTCTGGAAAAATTACCATGGCATAATACTGGTCTAAAAATACCAAATCCTAAGTTTCACATTTTTAACAGGAATATTTGACCATAATTTCTATTTAACATAAATGGGGTGCAAATACGGATTTACACATCAAGTAGTAGATTATGACCTCAATAAATTCTGGGAAAATTACCATGGCATAATACTGGTCTAAAAACACCAAATCCTAAGTTTCACATTTTTAACAGGAATATTTGACCATAATTTCTATTTAACATAAATGGGGTGCAAATAGGGATTTACACATCAAGTAGTAGATTATGACCTCAATAAATTCTGAGAAAATTACCATGGCATAATACTGGTCTAAAAACACCAAATCCTAAGTTTCACATTTTTAACAGGAATATTTGACCATAATTTCTATTTAACATAAATGGGGTGCAAATACGGATTTACTTAGGAACTTTAAGAAAATAATTTCCTAAGGTCATGAGACTTATGTCAAAGAGGTATATCCTCATGACATACAAAAACCCCAAGGTTTCAGAGGCATGCAAGGTGGTTTCCACCTTCAATTTCATCAAAAGTTCAAAAGCCCAAATTGACTATTAGCACCCCATTTTTTTTCTCTTAAGTCCCAAACTTCATTTTGAAGTTCAGAGAAATATACTCATGCACATGTGATGAAATTTTTACCAGATCCCATACATGACCTAAAGAAGCCCTCACCAAAATTTGGGGTCATTAGGAGTTATATAACTCCAAATATTCCATTTATTTAATTTTCTAGGTTTAGAACAAAACTATAGAAAAATTATCTCCAAAAAATCTGATATTTAAACCTAAGCTAGGTATGAGGCACATGCATACATGGCTAAAATCTCATGTCCATAAGACTTGGAATTAAAAAAGTTACACTAGTTCAAAGATCTGATTTGTATTTTGACCAGCCTCACGAGAGTGAGTGCTGTGGGCCCTAGATTTAACCAAATGGCCTGATTCTACTTTCATTTGAAAGTAGACACTCAGATATACAATTCCTATCTCTGGGGATTTTTCGAAAAATGGTCTCTAAAGGCCTCAAATTAAGCTTACAAGGTCGGATATAAAACATGACAGTTTAATACACTTAATAATAATACAAATATATAAGATTATAAATGATCCAGCACGAATCACGGCACAAGATCGGCGGCATCTGGTCATCTTCCCCAGCCAGCCGACGGTCCAGATCGATCCCGCCTGGGCCATCTTCTCCGGCCATTTCCCGGCAACCTGCAGCACCTCACGGCCGGCCACCGCCTCCACCACCTCCGTTGAGGTGGTGGCTAGCGTTTGATGGCAACACGGCCACCGGAGATGGCCTATCCGGCGATCCCGATCAAGAAAAAAGGCTCGGATTCCTCCCTCAATCTCGCATGGGATCGTGCTCATTTGAGCCCGATATCTCTCCTAGATGGGTCTAGAATCTAGCATAGATGGAGGGGGGAAGGAACTTGCCTTGGATCGGGCTTGATCTTGAAGAAGAGCAAGAAATGCCATAGCCGAATCCTCCATTAGAGCACCTTGCCGATCTCCCAATTCAGCATCGTTTCCTTCACTTCAAAGCTCCATTCTGACTCCTCTCAGGCTTCTAAGTGGGTTGCCATTAAGGCATTTTCGGTCAGCTCCTTGGCCGCCCCATCCAGCCAATGGAACTCCATCCCCACTACCCCAAACTGAGGGAAATTACTCCCCCAGCTCAGAGGAGAGCTTAGGGAATGCAAAGGGGGTGCCATTTGGCCCCCATCCCTTCAATTCCTCCTCCTTGTTTCCTTGTCTTCTTCCTCCAATTTTGACACTTGGACAAAGCCTCCTTTTTCTCCAATTTCAAATTTTCAGCATGCTAATGGTCTGGTCACCATGTGGGCTGACCACTTGAGCCATGGGATTGGGCTAAAACTACTTGATTTGAGTTTTGGGCTCACTTGACCCAAATAGGCCAAATTGGGGATTTTTGGGTTTGGGCTTGACTCAAGCTCACACCGCTTAATATGACTGACCCACATTATTTTCTTGGACCCTATGGACCCATTCCAAGAGGAATTGAGTCATGGTGGGGTCATATGGGGCTTGATTGCACTTATTTGCCTATAGGGGCAATTTGGGTATTTTGGTGATTTTGCCCTAATCCTCCAAGATTGAATGTGCACTTTGGCTCATATAGGTCTCATTTAACCCCTTAGTGTTTAGGGGTGACCAATTTGATCACACTAGGTCAATTGGAGATCAATTTGGGCTATTAGCACATTTAGGTCAATTTGGGGCATTTTAGAAATTGGCCCAATTTTCCCAAATTGATGGCCCTAGGATGGGGCTTTTGGGTCCATTAGGTCCCCTAGGGAGGTTTCCATATGATGGTGGGTCCAATTTGATCATTTGGAGTTCAATTGCCCTTATTTATGGAGGTTTGACCTAAGTGGCCTAAAGTTGACTTTTGGTCAAATTGACCAATTTGAGTGGCCTCAAGGGTCCCTAGTGGTCCACTCACCTCCTTGGATGGTCATGGGGGTCATGGTAAGGTTATGATGGCTTTTTGGAGTCTGTTGGTCACTCCTAGGCTAGGCCATCAAGATTTGCTATATGCACCCCAAAATGCATTCCTTCCTACCTTAATGAGTTCATGGGGCCTCTTTGGCCCACTTTGTGCACTTGATCCATGCTAGGGGATCTCCATGGATATGTGTGATGCTCAAGGTGATTTAGCCTCTTTCAGTCCACTTTACACTAGGGTAGCCCATGGTAGCTGATTGCACACCATGAGTTTTTCACTCCTTCCAACTGGTCATCCTAGTGCCCGGTGTCACTTATCCTATTTTTGTCATGACTTGTCATGACAAAAATTCTCTAGGGTCCTAGTAGTTTGGGGGATGTTACAAATCCCAATAAACGAAGAAACAATTTCCTCCCCGAAATTTAGGTTAGGTCTGCGGGAGTTAGAGTTTAGGATATGTCGGTGTATTTTTTAGTTTTTGTGCAATATGACTCCCAATTAATATTGGAAACGGTTAGGTCTAGTTCACATCGCCTCTGAAAGTGCACAGTTAACCTGACTAGAATTCTCTAGAGGGGGGTGAATAGAGATTTAAAATATTTTTGTGCAAAGTTAATAATTATATATATATGGGTGTAGTGATCACAGATTAGAGCTTCTCACACACCAACAAGAATTAAACAAGTAAAGAAAATAAATGCAAGAAGAAAAATCACAGCACAACACAAAGAAATATAGTGGTTCCCCAAACTTTGGGTAGTCCGCTCTTCTACCCCCTTGGTAGGAAATTCACTATCTTGCACTGAGTCTTTTGATAAGGAGACTCTTAGAACCACCCTGAGTCTTTTGATAAGGAGACTCTTAGAACCAACTGAGTCTTTTGAAAAGGAGACTCTTAGAACCAGTACAACTAAATTTTTTGAAGAGAGATTCTAAAAACTCTTTTACAGTTTTTGAAAGTGAAATAAAGGTAAAGAAGAAAGAGAGATAATAAAAAGACAAGAAGGAATCTTCTTCCTAGCAAGAAGATTGGAAGCACAAGAAGTAGTGAATGAAATCTCTCTTCTATAGTGAGAAGGAGATTGTAGGCCTTTTCTCTCTTTTGTGAGAGCTATCAGAGTTTGCAGCAGTATGGCTTCAGAGTGAGAAGGAGAAGGAAGCTTGATCTTTGATGCAGCACTATTTCTCAATTTTCTCTTTTCACTTGGGAGCTCTTCCTCTTTTTCAAATGTAAAAATGGTGGATCACTTCACTTTGCTCTCTGCCGACCACCTTGTTATTTATAGCTCTGTTCATTAAAATAACACTATAGGAGAGTAATCAATTAGCAGGCAGAGTATTAGAAAGAAGGAGAAATTTCCATAACAATTATATCCATAGAAGGAAAGTATTCATTCTGATTTCAGATAGTGTCCATAATGGACTTAATCAAATTAGCCAAGAATTCATTAGAGGAAAAGAATAATTCAGAACGGCTATAAAGAATAATTTGATTCCATATAAATCAGATCTATGAAAGAAGGAAAGAGATCTGGCGATATTTGAATTAATCATAGAAATCGACGTACGTCGATTACTATTCGACGTAAGCGTCGAATTCGTCCTGGCTGGATGTCGAGAGGAGAATAAGGAAGGTGCGTCGACTAAGGTGCGTCGACTTCTCAAGATACGTCGACTAGAAGTTAGAGCTACGTCGACATAGGATACGTCGAATTCTTCTTAAAGTTACTTTGACTCATTCTGAAAGGTACGTCGATATCACTTCGACGTTGCGTCGAATACTATTCGACGCATATTTACTTAACCTTGATTTTCCTTTCTTAGAATTCATATTCAACTTAATTTCAGGGGTTAAGAGAAATCAATTTCCCAACAATCTCCCCCTATTTGTCTTAACCCTATAGGAGAGAAAGAATATAATTAACACTTCACAGCATTTGTAAAGATAAGAAATTTATTAAACAATCAGAAGAGAAATTAAAATAAGAATGAATATGACAAGCATTTGTCTTTCACAAGAATTAAACCAGAAACTTCTTTCTGTACATGAAGTTGACAAAAGCAGAATAAAGTTTCCTAGATAAATTTTCAATAGCATCAAAAATGTAGCCCCTGGCTCTATCAGGACGTTCCTGGACATTACTGATGATTGTATGCAGTTTCTCCAAGAGTTTATCACCATCAGGGATAGTGTCATTTATGGAGTAGCCTTTGCTGATGATGATTGCTGCCTTTTCATCAATCATCTCAATTGTAATGTTTTGTGTTTTCTGTTGAGTAGGCTTGAGCTCAGGTGGTCCCTTGCTATCAACCTTGGGCCTATACTTTGTTTTCTTTTCTGATTCCTGTTTCTCAGGAATTTTAGCCATCTTTCCTTTCCATTTCCAGGGTTTGTCAAGCCATTTGTCTAACTTTGCAGGTCATGTAGGCTTCTTATAGGGAATGTAGGTATCTTCTGTACACCCTACACCCTTCTTGTGCTTTTGACCTTTCTCTAGGATGACCCCTGCCTGAGGGTTTTTCTTTTTATAGGCTTCAATATCAAACAACTTCTTTGGAATTTTGATAGAAGATTCAGCAAGAATTTGTTCCTTGGTCATTCCCCTGTTGATCTTTTCCATCCAGGCATTCCTTTTATCTTCCACTTCTTTCCTAGCTGCTTCATATTCATACAGCTCTCTTTCTCTTATCTCTTCATGCCTCTTTTCCATGTCAGGGTCATGGTACTCCTTCACAGGGCTGTTAGGAGTGATAATAGGCATCTTTTCAAATCTTTTTATTTCCTCACATTCTATTCTATACTTCTTTTCCTTTGCATACTCTTTCCTTTCTTCTTTGGAGAAGTTTTGCCAGTAGGAAATGGCTTCTCTTTTCCTTTTCATTTGTCCTTCTGGACTTTGCCTAGGTAGGATCTGCTTAGTGAGTTTTGCTATTGGAGGAGGTAAAGGTAGCAGTAGAGGTAGAGAAGAAGGTTGAGGTGGAGATAGAGGTAGCATAAGAGAAGGAGTTTTCTCTTTAGGTGGAGAAGGGATTTGTTCAAGAGGGGGAGTTTGTTATGTAGTAAAAGGAAGGATGACCTCTGGTAGAGTAATCTTTGCTGAGGGTTGATTGTCACCTCCAAGCTCTTCTGAAGGGATGTCCTCAAGTAGAGGTGTCTTCAGTTTGATGTAACTGGCAGAGAAGCCAGGAGAGTGATGCTGAATTTCTTCCTCACATGGGATTGCTTCAATCCACACTTGTCCTCTCCAGTCATCAGAGTAGGTTGCTTCTTCCTCCCCCTGGACTTCTGTGTTCTGTACCACAGCAATCTCCCCCTGGGTATGTGGGGCATCTATTCTGAATGCTGAATCCACAGCATGCTCTCCTTCAGTATGGTAGGAGGAGGTCTCTTCAAATTTTTTGTTGAAGGTGTAGTTAGAGTGATTGGAGAAGATTGGACCCTATTGTAAGAAGAGAAGTTGGAGTAATACTTTAGAGATAATAATATTTAGAGTTGAAGAGGAAATTAACCCTGAGCTTTTAAGAGAGATAGATAACCTGACAAGGGGGGTTTCTGGAGCAACTCTCCCCCTGGTTTATATCTTGCAAAAAGGATTTAAACCTTTCTGGCGACAAAGGCCGTTCTTGAATGAGAGCATTAAGCTCAGGAAGAGAAGAAGAGAGGGTTGCCAGTTTGGTTGCACAGGTGTTGATCATGGCAGCACATTCGTTGGCGAAGTGATTCAGGCGATTCTGGAAATCATTTACTAGGTGTTAGAGAGCAGCGTTCATCGTTTGATGAGGGCCGATTGATCAGGAGTTGGTGCCATTGTTACAGAGAGAGAGAGAGAGAGAGGTAGAAGACGAAGTTTTGGCGGGTTTTAGGAGAGTATATGTTATGAAATAAGAGGTATTATTTAAAGGAGGTGAAACGTCGAGAAAGGAAACAGAAATCAAGGTATATCAGGTAATCCAATCGTCAAAAGAGGAAGTAAGGATTTGATTCTAATTGTAACCAGATGTCGACGTTGCGTCGAATTGATGTCGACATATGCGTCGATATAAAGTCGACGCTCCGTGGAGATTTGTCCACTTAGTGGTCTATCGACGTGTTCATAACCCTGCGTCGATATCAATTCGACGGTGCGTCGATAGGTTATCGATGTAACTTTGCCGGGAAGAAATCAACGACATCGTCAAGTTCTTCTCAATGGTGCGTCGATATGTATTCGACGCATCTTCAAATACTTTCTTAGATTTCCTGATTTCTTTTAGATTTCCCAACAATGGTGGTTACAGACTACCATCAAGCATTCCTAAGGTGTTGATGAAATAATTATGCTTAGTTTCATCTAAGGGTTTTGTGAAGATGTCTGCTCTTTGATTGTCTGTGGGAATATATTCTAAGGTTATCTTACCCTTTTCAACATTGTCTCTAAGAAAGTGATGTCTGATCTCTATATGTTTGGTCCTACTATGAAGGACTGGGTTAGATGCTATAGATATAACACTAGAGCTATCACAATAGATCTTAAAGTTATTAACCTCCAATTTGTAGTCAAGAAGTTGATTTTGCATCCATAGTATTTGTGAACAACAGCTCCCTGCAGCTATATATTCAGCTTCAGCTGTTGAGGTTGAGACTGAAGTTTGTTTCTTACTGAACCATGAGATTAATCTGTCACCTAGGAATTGGCAAGTGCCAGATGTGCTTTTTCTATCAACCCTACATCCAGCATAATCTGCATCTGAAAAACCTATTAATTCAAAGTTAGTTTCTGCTGAGTATCATAGACCTAGTTCAGGGGTTCCCTTTAGGTATCTAAGAATCCTTTTTACAGAGGTGAGATGGGATTCCTTAGGATCAACCTGAAATCTAGCACATATGAAAGTGGCAAACATAATGTCAGGTCTGCTAGCTGTTAGATATAGAAGGGATCCTATGATGGCCCTATATGTCTTTTGATCTACTGATTTTCCTTTATCATCTTTTTCTATAATGGCATTGGTTGCCATGGGTGTTTTCATGGTAGATGCTGATTCCATACCAAACTTTTTGATTAGCTCTTTAGTATATTTGGATTGTGAGATGAAGATTCCCTCACTACTTTGTTTTACTTGTAATCCTAAGAAATATGAGAGTTCTCCCATACTACTCATTTCAAATTTAGATTGCATTAGATTAGCAAATCTTTTACACAGTTTAGGATGAGTTGAGCTAAAGATGATGTCATCTACATATATTTGAACAAGGAGGAGTTGGTTTTTATGGGTTCTAGTAAAGAGTGTCTTGTCTACTTTTCCTCTTTCAAAGGAATTTTCTAAAAGGAAGTTAGAGAGAGTTTCATACCAAGCTCTAGGTGCTTGCTTAAGACCATATAGTGCTTTGTTAAGTCTATAAACAAAGTTAGGAGAAGAGGGATTTACAAAACCTGGTGGTTGCTCCATATATACCTCTTCTTGAAGGTCACCATTCAGAAATGCACTCTTGACATCCATTTGGTAGACTTTCATCTTCATGAAGGCTGCATAGGCAAGAAAGAGCCTGATTGCCTCCAATCTGGCTACTGGAGCAAAGGTCTGGTTGTAGTATATCCCTTCTTCTTGTCTATATCCTTGTGCTACAAGTCTTGCCTTGTTCCTGACAATTACTCCAGTGGAATCTAGTTTGTTCCTGATACCCATTTTGTACCAATCACAGGGTAGTTTCTTGGTCTTTCAACTAGGTTCCACACTTTGTTTCTCTCAAATTGTCCTAGTTCTTCTTGCATGGCCATAATCCAGTGAGGATCACAATTTGCTTCCTCAAACTTCTTTGGTTCAACTTGTGATAGGAAGCATTGGAGCATCATCCCATTGGAGACCTGGTGTCTTGTTCTTACTCCTGTATTGGGGTCTCCAATTACTTGAGTTTGTGGATGATCTTTCAAATTTATCCTTGTCCTTCCTGGACTTGTCAGATGTTCTTCTTCCTCATTGGTGATAGGATCATTGTCCACCTGGCCTTCTTGAACCATGTTCTCTTGTGGGAGTTGGTTTTGAATGCTCTTTTCTGAATCTTCTTCATGTTCTTGTTCAGATTCCTCACTTGATTCCTCTATCTGGTTTTCTTTTCCATTATTTGTGTTCTCTAGAACCAGTTGCTCAAGCTGTGTTTCTATGCTGTTGCTTTCCTGTGGAAAAGAGTTGGTGGGAGTTCCCTCCCCCTTAAACAGCATGTTAGTTTCATCAAATATAATGTGCATAGACTCTTCAATTTTAAGAGTTCTCTTGTTATAGCACCTATAGGCTTTACTAGATGCTGAGTATCCCAAAAATATTCCATCATCAGATTTCTTGTCAAACTTGGCAAGATGATCTTTTCCATTATTTAGAATAAAACAAGCACATCCAAAGATCTTAAAATATTTAACTATGGGTGTTTTTCCTTTCAGGAGCTCATATGGAGTTTTTGATTTAGTTTTGTCTATTCGTTTTCTATTTAGAACATATTTGGCAGTGTTGACTGCTTCAGCCCAGAAAGTTTTTGGTAAACCTGATTCTGCAAGTAAGGTCCTTCCTGATTCAATTAAAGTTCTATTCTTTCTTTCAGCAACTCCATTTTGTTGAGGGGTTCTAGGGGCTGAAAAACTTTGTTTGATACCTATATCTTCACAGAAACTACTCATAAACTAATTTTCAAATTCAGTCTCATGGTCACTTCTGATTATGGAAACCTGACTGTTGAGTTCAGATTGAATTTGTTTTATGAATCTTGAGAGAGTCTTGTGGGTTTCAGATTTAGCCCTTAGAAAGAATACCCAGCTGAATCTAGAATAGTCATCCACAATGACTAGGGTATATGTTTTTCCACCTAAGCTCTTAGTGGATATGGGACCAAAGAGATCCATGTGTAGTAAGTAAGGGACCCTGGGAGAGTCATCCTTACCAATTGGTTTGAAGGATGATTTGGTTTGTTTTCCTAGTTGGCAAGGTCTGCATGGAGAATCCTTAGAGTATCTACCCTTTGGTAAGCCTCTAACTAGGTTATTCTTTGCTAGTTTACTAATGGTTTTGTAGTTTAGATGACCTAGTCTCCTATGTCATAATTCACTTTTATCAATGATATTGTTGAATAAACAGACTTCTGTGGGTGAGGAGCTAAAGTCCACTACATATACTTTTCCTTTTCTAATTCCATTGAGTACTGTGGCACTAGTCTTGATATCAATAATATGGCAGAATAGTGTGGTGAACTTTACCTCATACTTACCATTTTCACATATCTGACTTATACTTATCAGATTGTGCTTCAGTCCTTTAACTACTGCCACATTCTTGAAGGTGACTTTCCCTTCTTTGAAGTCTCCAAAGCCCCTGGTTTGGCCACAGCTAGAGTCTCCAAAGGTCACTGATGGTCCAAGTCTATCCTCAAAGTTGATCAATAAATTTTTGCATCCTGTCATGTGCATGGAGCATCCACTGTCCAAGTACCACACCAGCCTGGAGATGTGATACATCTGCACATAAAGTTTTACACATTAGTTTGGACCCTGCTGAGCTGGGGTCCCTTCCTCCCATCAGTGAAAGATTTAATGAAAGAATAAGTAGGTTTTTCTGAATATCCTTCCTCCTTCAGGGGTATTGGTTTATCATACCAATTTTCTTTGGTGATGTTACAGAAATAGTGGTCATAGTAAAAGGAAATGGATTGAGAGAGCTGTTTGGAAGAGGAGAAAATTCTGTCTGATTGATTGTGGCGATATGGATTCGACGTAGGTTTATGGTTGCGTCGATATGAAGTCGACGCTTTCTCCATTCTGCGTTTATTTTCAGTCGAAGCATGAGAGAGGTTGCGTCGGGTAGGATTCGACGCACTTTGGTGCAAGCGTCGATTAGAAATCGACGTGCGTTGATAAGAATTCGACGCATGTTTGACTCTTTTCTGAGGATATTTTCCTAGGATTCCTTCATATTTAATGGGATTAGTTTTATTAAAGACAGTGGTTGTTTCTGGATTTTCCTGTGATCTTTCTCCTGTCAAATGACCTTCCCTAATGAAGTGAATGGGATGTCTCCAAACAGATTTTCTAGGTGATTGAGTTTTTGGTTCTAAGTTAGTAGTATCTTCTAGTTGTCTAAGTCTTTCAGTAAGATTTCTAGAGATGTTCTTGAGCTTCTGACTTCTCCCATTTAGAGAGTCTTCAAAGACCTTTGCCTTTGCTAGCTCATTTTTCAGTGTTAGATTTTCTGTATAGATTTTGTCTAATTCCTTTAGACTAAGCTCATAGTTATTATACTGTGTATTTACTTGTTTGAGATTGTTTAATTCATTTCTTAGTTCTTTAATTTCTTTTTCAGATTTGATTAGATTTAAACAGAATTCTTTGAAATTGTTTTTGAAATCAGTGGAAGAAAAATCTATATCATCAAGTATATTTACCATAGATGTATCATCAGGCTTCTCAGTGGCCATCAAACAGGTTTCCTCCAGCTTGGCCTCTTCTTGATCATTGTCAGATGAGGTGCTTTCTTCAGATTCTAAATAACTCCATGATTGAGCATTGAGACCTTTCTCTTTCTTCTTTTTCTTCTGTAGATCTGTTCTTTTCAGATCTTTCTTTTTGCTGATCTCCTTAGGACATTCAGGTGCAATATGTTCAGGTTTCCTGCAAGAGTAACATATAATCTATTTAGTATGTGTTTTATTATACCTGGTTTTTGAGTCTCTTCCTCTGGATCCTTCTGTTTTGATCCACTTCTTGAACCTTTTGGCCAGTAGGCTGATCAGCTCCTCATCACTTGTAGAGGGTTCACCTTCAACAGCCTTTAATGCAATACTCTTTTCTTTTGAGAGTGAAGGAGCCTTTTCTTTCTCTTCTTTCTCAGCTCTTGTTTTCAACAGATGTTCATAAGATTTTAATTTGCCCAACAAGACATCTGTTGAGATTTCTCTTTGACTTCTGGAGTCTCTAATTGGCCAGATTCTTGAATCCCAAGAGCTAGGGAAGCAAGTTAGCAGTTTGTCATTTATCTCAGTGAGAGATATGTCCTTTTCAAGTGTTCTCAACTCATTCACTATGAGGCTGAATCTGGCATACATGTCAGCAACACTTTCACATTCTTTCTTCTGAAAGTTTTCATATTGAGAGATGAGTAGTGCCTTTCTATCCTTTTTCTCATCAGCACTTCGCTCTACCATTTTGGTGAGAGCTTCCCATACTTCCTTAGCTGGCTCACAATCAGCAATCTTTTGGAAGATTTCATCTGAGAGGGTTGAGACTAGGATATTCATAGCCTTGGCATCATATCCTTGGGCTTTCTTTTCTTCCTCTGTCCACTCAGCTTTTAGAGCAAGTGTTTCAGTCACTTTTCCACTTGAGTCCTTTCTGAATGGCTTGGGGGGACCTGTCAAGATAACATTAAACAATTCATCATCAATAGAGTTTAAATAAATTCTAATTCTTTTTTTCCAAAGTGCAAACTTTTCAAGGTTGCAAATTGGTGGTCTGGTGGAAGCATAATCTTTGATTTGTGCCATGTGGAAAGAAATATTTTTCAGAAATATATATATATACAAATAAGAGGTAGGATCTTTTTGATCAAGGAGTTATCCTTTTTAGATCAACCTCCCTCTGATACCAATTGAAAGTGCACAGTTAACCTCACTAGAATTCTCTAGAGGGGGGTGAATAGAGATTTAAAATATTTTTGTGCAAAGTTAATAATTATATATATATGGGTGTAGTGATCACAGATTAGAGCTTCCCACAAACCAACAAGAATTAAACAAGTAAAGAAAATAAATGTAAGAAGAAAAATCACAGCACAACACAAAGAAATATAGTGGTTCCCCAAACTTTGGGTAGTCCACTCTTCTACCCCCTTGGTAGGAAATTCACTATCTTGCACTGAGACTTTTGATAAGGAGACTCTTAGAACCACCCTGAGTCTTTTGATAAGGAGACTCTTAGAACCAACTGAGTCTTTTGAAAAGGAGACTCTTAGAACCAGTATAACTGAATTTTTTGAAGAGAGATTCTAAAAACTCTTTTACAGTATTTGAAAGTGAAATAAAGGTAAAGAAGAAAGAGAGATAATAAAAAGACAAGAAGGAATCTTCTTCCTAGCAAGAAGATTGGAAGCACAAGAAGTAGTGAATGAAATCTCTCTTCTATAGTGAGAAGGAGATTGTAGGCCTTTTCTCTCTTTTGTGATAGCTATCAGAGTTTGCAGCAGTATGACTTCAGAGTAAGAAGGAGAAGGAAGCTTGATCTTTGCTGCAGCACTATTTCTCAATTTTCTCTTTTCACTTGGGAGCTCTTCCTCTTTTTCAAATGTAAAAATGGTGGATCACTTCACTTTGCTCTCTGCCGACCACCTTGTTATTTATAGCTCTGTTCATTAAAATAACACTATAGGAGAGTAATCAATTAGCAGGCAGAGTATTAGAAAGAAGGAGAAATTTACATAACAATTATATCCATAGAAGGAAAGTATTCATTCTGATTTCAGATAGTGTCCATAATGGACTTAATCAAATTAGCCAAGAATTCATTAGAGGAAAAGAATAATTCAGAACGGCTATAAAGAATAATTTGATTACATATAAATCAGATCTATGAAAGAAGGAAAGAGATCTGGAGATATTTGAATTAATCATAGAAATCGACGTGCGTCGATTACTATTCGACGTAAGCGTCGAATTCGTCCTGGCTGGACGTCGAGAGGAGAATAAGGAAGGTGCGTCGACTAAGGTGCGTCGACTTCTCAAGATACGTCGACTAGAAGTCAGAGCTACGTCGACATAGGATACGTCGAATTCTTCTTAAAGTTACTTCGACTCATTCTGAAAGGAACGTCGATATCACTTCGACGTTGCGTCGAATACTATTCGACGCATATTTACTTAACCTTGATTTTCCTTTCTTAGAATTCATATTCAACTTAATTTCAGGGGTTAAGAGAAATCATTTTCCCAACAGCCTCATCCTCAGTTTTCACCTAAGTGCACTTTTCGGTAAATCTTACTTCGTCAGTAACCAATTTATTCTTCCTGGGTGTCCCTAAATATTTATCAGTTTGATGAAGATATGTATAGTGGAGGGAGGACATAAGTTGAAGTAAAGTTGCATATTCACAAGGCGAGTGTAGGAATGCACTGAGTCTTATAATCCATATTATGATGTATGTACCCTTATTTGCTAGGTATTTGCAATTAGAATTTAGACTTGTCATCCAAGGTCATGATATGCTTATGGCTTGGGCAATATTAATTCTCCTAATTTTCATGACATCGTCATTCCTTTAATACTTTATGTCATCGTTTAATATGTGTCTAAGATCCGAAATGATATTTAGTAAATGTAAACACATCATGGTCATTTACTAAATTAAAAGGATACTCTACTAAAAATCAAGCTTAGTTCTGGTACCTAGATTCATGTGAGTCATCAATTCCAATGCTCATAAGGTTCATATATTGTAAATCCTCCAAAATTAACTCTTGAAGTGCACCCAATCGCATTAACGTCCTGAAGCCTCATTCCTGATTTTTATCCCAAATCACGCGTTATTAACTGTCAGATCTATAGTCCTCATTTTTGTTAAACGCAAAACAAGCTTAAATTTTTGCACGATACCTATCACCTATGAATCAACTATCGTAAATATGTCGTGAATCGATCTCTAAATCATTCCCCAAGTCATGTATGTGATAATTTACAGATTTCAACTCTTCATAATGTCATATTTATTTTTAGCCTCATTCTTATTTCTTTCATAACTGTGGGGGTCCCCAAGTCGTACACCAAGTATCAGTTATCATGGGCCAATAAGTTTAACATAATTTTCAGAGACTAATCATGATCCAAAATAGTACTCAACATAAATTCATTGTTTTTCTCTTTAAAATAACTCCAGAAGATTAACTATGTGGCTAAGGGTGCAAAAACCCTTTTCATGAAGGAAGTAGGATAACTAATCAATAGTTAAGTATAATAAAATTTTCAGAAATTTAATGGAGCACGAGTCTATCTACTCATTTCTATAATATTCCAGATTTTTATACTGATCTTAGGGGAACAAGACCATGGAATTCTCAATACTGCTTACTATAACAAGAGTTCACAAACCCCAATTTCCTACGGAACTCAATCCTCAAAGTCGTTGATTCCTTTAGAGGTGAAGATCTCTTGATAAAAAGTGCATGTTTCAAATTTCAAAGAATTGACCAAGGAAATAATTATTATCCATAAAACTCTAAGTGTGTGTAACAACACGTGTGTTATCCTAAGCTACCTTGGTCTTATCAATCCTTAGGTCTACCACAATCGTCTGCAATGTAATTATTTCCAAATCCATAGAACTTTATTTCCAAAATTTCGATTCTTGGGTAGCATGTGTATCGTACTAAATTTACAAGTACAGTGTAAAATTCAGATCATTTGGATATGTCGGATGGTGGGGGCACGCATATTTGGGTCTAGGGTTCGCTTTATATACCCTGCACTAAAATAGGTGCCCGGGGAGTTGTATTGCAGAGGCTTTTATGTTCCTAAAATAACCCAAGTTAATATTATAGCGGCCCAATAAACGAAGAAACAAGATTAATCTCTCGTAAATCTTGTGCTGAGTTTCTTTTATCCGAAAACTTGGACATTTCACATATGTACATAATCCTTATGGGTATGCAATCCTTGAGATTTGTGTATATGGTAAAGTTCTCTACCCTCAAAATGCCATTTACCACAACTTTCCAAGGATCGTGTCTTATTAAATGGTCTTCTCTAAGTTGGAATTCTCATTCCACATTTGACATCCTTTCTTTGTGATGATTTTCCGAGGGTGGAAGTGTGGAGTATTAGCTTCAAAGCACAAAAGTAAAGCCTTACGAGTCTCGTACTAATCCGATAGTACAATCGCAAGCACCAAATCCACTTAAGATTGTCCTATTTGCTTGTGTGAGGGGTGTTAGTATCACTTAGGAAGTGACGTGGGTATATCGGGGAGTAAGCCCCGAACACTTACACATGTTTTTCAACTCCTTCTTTTAGTCACTTTGGGGGTACCCTACTACTTGGTCAAAAAATTTTTGAGGTTGATGTCGGACTAGGATACCTTATGAGATGTCTTGTTAAGTCAAACCAATACGGTGTACTAGTCAGGTTGGCCAAATCTCATCATTAAGTGGACAAGGTTATGTGATTTACCATATGGGCACACCACTGCTTCCGCTGCTAGTTTGTCCTCAAACTAACTCGAGCGGGGGTTGCCCTAGGGTTTGTGTACTTCTTTTACTTGGATCGAAAGTCGGCTAAGCTGATACCAGTTTGTAAGACCCTCTTTTTTTGCATTCTTTCCCGGGTCTTACCGCCCAGAACCGCCGTCTTGCGGCGAGACCATTACACCCAATGGTCGCCGCCACAATACGCCGATCCTGCCGGCTATCCATCATCATCCAGGCCAACCACAATTCATAGTAATAGAAGCAAATAGAAGAAACTAGTCCACAAATCATATTAAATATGTGAATTACATGATTACAATGTCCACGATGAGAATTTAAGTAAAAGAGAGCTAAACGAATAGGGGCTTAAGCCCGATACATGTTCAAATATAGTGCATCAACACTCTCACTCTACATCCATGCGGAAGCTATCAAACCCTGTCTTCATGCATCTGTAGCTGCTGTTGCGACGACGTGTAGTGGTTGCTCTGCTTCATCCTGTCTTCCTGTCCTGTCTCCTGAACGAGGTCCTGTTGTTCCGACACATCATCCCTAAAATGATGAGGTCCACCGACCGTCAGTCTATAAGACTCAGCATATTCCTCACCGCCTCCACCCGCGACTTCTAGGCACCGTGCGGGAGGAGGAAGCGGAGGACATCAAAGGGTAATTCAAAAGCAGGTGACAGCGACGAGACTAGCAAGTATAAGATACTAAATAAGTAATGAAAATATCTCTACTCTAGCAGGAGTATGTATAAAGGCAATAAGTAAAGAGCGGTATAAGTAAAAGAGTAGGTATAATAAATAAGAGAGGCTACGAAAGTAACCTTAACTTATATGCACACACACAAAGCACATAAGCTAAGGGATCTGGCAAGAAGTAAACTCATCGTATAAAAGAGCCCACACTAATTTATACGATGAGGTCTCTGTTTGTGCAGAAATGTTATGCTATGATATGCAATGCAATGATGCAATGTTTGTATTATTATTTTATACACATGCAACTCACCCACACGACTCTGTACGTACAGACCTTTAGTTCCCACTTTTCGGAGGTAGCTAACCTCTCGGGCACCTCCCGTCGTGGTCAAACGGTGGCAGAGGAGCGGGCGTCTCCTCACCTAGGTGGGTAAGTCACACTACCAGACCCAGTCCCTAACGTACGCTGTGATACCGGTACCCGGTACTCACGAGCTCCTGCGTACTAAACTGAATTGGCCAGGCAGGGTTTAGGGAATCCGTCCCGTCGGACGCGCAGTAAGACAACCTGGTCCCCATAAAACCACTAGCACTGCCGAGTCAAGGAACTGCTGTCGGTGTGACGACTAAGACAGAACCGAAGACCCACCACATCTTACACACAAGCAACATGTATTAGCCATTTACTACCGAGCCTCCAGCTCACAAATCTATATCAACATTTATAAAGTAGAGCCTACCGCTCGCCAGGCTATACCAGCCTTATATTTAAACTACGAGCCTAACGTTCGCTAGACTACACTAGTCTTATATTTAAACTACGAGCCTACCGCTCGCTAGACTACACTAGTCTTATATTTAAACTACGAGCCTACCGCTCGCTAGACTACACTAGTCTTATCTTTAAACTACGAGCCTACCGCTCGCTAGACTACACTAGTCTTATCTTTAAACTACGAGCGCACCGCTCGCTAGACTACACTAGTCTTATATTTAAACTACGAGCCCACCGCTCGCAGGACTATCTCAGTCCTTCCTTATAACCCGAGCCTACAGCTCGCAGGACTATCCCAGTGCTTCCTTATAACCCTAGTCTACCGCTCGCAGGATTATCCCAGTCCTTCCTTATAACCCGAGCCTACCGCTCGCAGGAGTATCCCAGTCCTTCCTTATAACCCGAGCCTACCGCTCGCAGGACTATCCCAGTCCTTCCTTATAACCCGAGCCTACCGCTCGCAGGACTATCCCAGTCCTTCCTAATAACCCGAGCATGCCGCTCGCTAGACTACACTAGTCTTATCTTTAAACTACGAGCTCACCGTTCGCTAGACTACACTAGTCTTATATTTAAACTACGAGCCCACCGCTCGCAGGACTATCCAGCCCTTCCTTATAACCCGAGCCTACAACTCGCAGGACTATCCCAGTCCTTCCTTATAACCCGAGCCTACCGCTCGAAGGACTATTGCAGTCCTTCCTTATAACCCGAGCCTACCGCTCGCAGGACTATCCCAGTCCTTCCTTATAACCCGAGCCTACCGCTCGTAGGACTATCCCAGTCCTTCCTTATAACCCGAGCCTGCCGCTCGCTAGACTACACTAGTCTTATCTTTAAACTACGAGCTCACCGCTCGCTAGACTACCCTAGTCTTATATTTAAACTACGAGCCCACCGCTCGTAGGACTATCCCAGTCCTTCCTTATAACCCGAGCCTACAGCTCGCAGGACTATCCCAGTCCTTCCTTATAACCCGAGCCTACCGCTCGCAGGACTATCCCAGTCCTTCCTTATAAAATGTTCCGGTTTGGGATGGAAGTTAACTTATCATGTTCTCCTACTTAACTAGTCTTGTCTATAATCTAGTTGATCTTAGAAGCTTTAGGGTTAGCTTAGGACTTCCGGAGGGTTACCCGGTGAGGGGCTCGCAGCGGTACTGGGAAGTGTGACGGGCTGACACCCCGAACTTCCTCTTCCCAAGGCACTTAATCTTGTTGGTATCTACCCCTTTTTACCAGATCCCATACATGACCTAAAGAAGCCCTCACCAAAATTTGGGGTCATTAGGAGTTATATAACTCCAAATATTCCATTTATTTAATTTTCTAAGTTTAGAACAAAACTATAGAAAAATTATCTCCAAAAAATCTGATATTTAAACCTAAGCTAGGTATGAGGCACATGCATGCATGGCTAAAATCTCAAGTCCATAAGACTTGGCATTAAAAAGTTACACTAGTTCAAAGATCTGATTTGTATTTTGACCAGCCTCACGAGAGTGAGTGCTGTGGGCCCTAGATTTAACCAAATGGCCTGATTCCACTTTCATTTGAAAGTAGACACTCAGATCTACAATTCCTATCTCTGGGGATTTTTCGAAATATGGTCTCTAAAGGCCTCAAATTAAGCTTACAAGGTCGGATATAAAACGTGACAGTTTAATACACTTAATAATAATACAAATATATAAGATTATAATGATCCAGCACGAATCACGGCGCAAGATCGACGGCATCTGGTCATCTTCCCCAGCCAGCCGACAGCCCAGATCGATCCCGCCTGGGCCATCTTCTCCGGCCATTTCCCGACAACCTGCAGCACCTCACGGCCGGCCACCGCCTCCACCACCTCCGTTGAGGTGGTGGCTAGCGTATGACGGCGACACGGCCACCGGAGATGGCCTCTCCGGTGATCCCGAGCAAGAAGAAAAGGCTTGGATTCCTCCCTCAATCTCGCATGGTATCGTGCTCATTTGAGCCCGATATCTCTCCTAGATGGGTCTAGAATCTAGCACAGATGGAGGGGGGAAGGAACTTGCCTTGGATCAGGCTTGATCTTGAAGAAGACCGAGAAATGCCATGGCCGAATCCTCCATTAGAGCACCTTGCCGATCTCCCAATTCAGCATCGTTTCCTTCACTTCAAAGCTCCATTCTGACTCCTCTCAGGCTTCTAAAGCTGATTGAGAGCTCAGATGAGAGGGAGGGGGAGTATTAAGTGGGTTGCCATTAAGGCATTTTCGGCCAGCTCCTTGGTCGCCCCTTCCAGCCAATGGAACTCCATCCCCACTACCCCAAACTGAGGGAAATTACTCCCCCAACTCAGAGGAGAGCTTAGGGAATGCAAAGGGGGTGCCATTTGGCCCCCATCCCTTCAATTCCTCCTCCTTGTTTCCTTGTCTTCTTCCTCCAATTTTGACACTTGGACAAAGCCTCCTTTTTCTCCAATTTCGAATTTTTAGCATGCTAATGGTCTGGTCACCATGTGGGCTGACCACTTGAGCCATGGGATTGGGCTAAAACTACTTGATTTGAGTTTTGGGCTCACTTGACCCAAATAGGCCAAATTGGGGATTTTTGGGTTTGGGCTTGACTCAAGATCACACCGCTTAATATGACTGACCCACATTATTGTCTTGGACCCTATGGACCCATTCCAAGAGGAATTGAGTCATGGTGGGGTCATATGGGGCTTGATTGCACTTATTTGCCTATAGGGGCAATTTGGGTATTTTGGTGATTTTGCCTTAATCCTCCAAGATTGAATGTGCACTTTGGCTCATATAGGTCTCATTTAATCCCCTTAGTGTTTATGTGAGACCAATTTGATCACACTAGGTCAATTGGAGATCAATTTGGGCTTTTAGCACATTTAGGTCAATTTGGGGCTTTTTAGAAATTGGCCCAATTTCCCCAAATTGATGGCCCTAGGACGGGGCTTTTGGGTCCATTAGGTCCCCTAGGGAGGTTTCCATATGATGGTGGGTCAAATTTGATCATTTGGAGTTCAATTGCCCTTATTTATGGAGGTTTGACCTAAGTGGCCTAAAGTTGACTTTTGGTCAAATTGACCAATTTGAGTGGCCTCAAGGGTCCCTAGTGGTCCACTCACCTCCTTGGATGGTCATGGGGGTCATGGTAAGGTTAGGATGGCTTTTTGGAGTCTGTTGGTCACTCCTAGGCTAGGCCATCAAGATTTGCTATATGCACCCCAAAATGCATTCCTTCCCACCTTAATGAGTTCATGGGGCCTCTTTGGCCCACTTTGTGCACTTGATCCATCCTAGGGGATCTCCATGGATATGTGTGATGCTCAAGGTGCTTTAGCCTCTTTCAGTCCACTTTACACTAGGGTAGCCCATGGTAGCTGATTGCACACCATGAGTTTTTCACTCCTTCCAACTGGTCATCCTAGTGCCCGGTGTCACTTATCCTATTTTTGTCATGACTTGTCTTGACAAAAATTCTCTAGGGTCCTAGTAGTTTGGGGGATGTTACAAATCCCAATAAACGAAGAAACAATTTTGTCCCCGAAATTTAGGTTAGGTCATGGTAAGGTTATGATGAATTTTTGGAGTCTGTTGGTCACTCCTAGGCTAGGCCATCAAGATTTGCTATATGCACCCCAAAATGCACTCCTTCCTACCTTGATGAGTTCATGGGGCCTCTTTGGCCCACTTTGTGCACTTGATCCATCCTAGGGGATCTCCATGGCTATGTGTGATGCTCAAGGTGCTTTAGCCTCTTTCAGTCCACTTTACACTAGGGTAGCACATGGTTGCTGAGTGCACACCATGAGTTTTTCACTCCTTCCAACTGGTCATCCTAGTGCCCGGTGTCACTTATCCTATTTTTGTCATGACTTGTCATGACAAAAATTCTCTAGGGGCCTAGTAGTTTGGGGGATGTTACAGTGCGGGAACTGGCTGCTGAAGAGCGCACGATCAGCGGTCGTGCGCGAGGGGTCGAGCGCACGATCAGCGGTCGTGCGCGAACTCCTCTTTTGCTAGCAGCGACTTCGTCTTCTTCGCACGAGCAGCGGTCCTAGTGCACGACTTCGACTCCAACAGCGGCAGATCTGGACAACGGAGGCGACGCAGCAGCAGTCCTGGATCTGCGGGTTAGGGCGACGGCGGCAGCAGATCTGGAGCTTCTTCCTCTAGGCGAACGGCAAGCAACAGCGGCCGATCTCCTCCTTCCATCACGCGGCGGTGAGGACGAACTGGAAGGAGGCGAGCGGGGGCCTCGCAATCGACCGACAGCGAAACCAGCGATCGACTGGAGCTTCCTTCTGCGACGGCTAGCAGGCAGCAGCAACGGGAGGCGCGATTCCTTCGCGTGAACAGCAACGGCGCTGCGGACGAGCGCGATCGAGAGCTTCTCCTTCGGACGGGAGCGCGAGCGAACCTTAGGGCTGTTTCGAGATTGTTAGGGTTGCTCGAAACATCCGGAGGAAAGAATAAGTGGAACTTATCTCTCCGTTGCCTCTAGCTAGGTATATATAGCAGAATACCTAGGGTTTTCACACGCAAAACCCCCGAGCCCGTTATTCGTCCGAATATACCTTTACAGAATTTGGTTTGTAACAGATCCATGGCAATATCAGTGCAAACTTAACGAGTTTTCTGTACTCGCCAGCAAGTTTGAGAAAATAAGCGATGTTAGTTGGTTGAGGCCACTGTTTGATGCTAATAAATTTGCTATGTTGTTTATATATCAAATGCAGTAGTTGTGGAACCCATGAGGGTTATGTGGTAGCGAAGATGTAATTTGATTTTTTGGAAAGAAATTGTTATTGCCACAAAGTTTCAAAAATGATGACTAAGATGCCAATGTAAAAACGGGTGTCATCGGAGAAAATGACAACAAATTTATTAATGAATGGTTGGAAGATGTTGCTCATCGTGGCTTTGAAGGTGGACAGGGCTTTCCGAAGTTTATCAATAGGAATTCTTACTAGTCCTGATCATGAGTTTGGAATGGTATTTATGGTGGTAGCCTGGTTAGTGAAAATCATCAAATCTTATTCAAAAGGCCTTTCTGTGGACATATATCCCTTGGAATCAGGGATAAACCTGTCTCTCAAGATGCCCAGTCGCCACTAGCACATGATCATCTGGTGGGATATTATCATGGGCGGACCCACTTTAAGACACGCTCGGGCACGTGCATGGGCGTGATTTTAACGAATAAGGGCTAGGTCAGGCTTCTTTCTCTCAGTTGCATCTTTCTGCAGCGGTTTCTGGCGACGACGGCAGGCGATGAGGCCTGCGGTCACCCGTTTTTGCCCTCTTTCTCCCATCTCCGGCGGGGCCCGAGCAACGGAGCAGGCATGCGACGGAGAGGAGGCATCCAATCCAGTCCAGTCTCCAAATATAGGATTCGAGTCTTTTCAATTTTCGGTCTCAAGTTCTCAAAACCTAGGCAAGTGATTTCCTGTTTCGATTTAGGGTTTCCCCGTTTCCCCAATCTTAGTCGATCTGCTGATGGGCATTCATCTCTCATTTTCTCCAAATGCAGGCAAGTGATTTCCTGAGTTCTGCCCCTTTGCTTTACAGTCGACACTCGACAGTTAGCACTCGAGAAGCTGCAACTGCTAAATCCTGATTGTAGGTTACATATTACAGGTTTCTTGAGTCCTGCCCCTTTGCTTTGCAGTCAGCACTTGACAGTTAGCAGTCGACACATATTTTTCAATTGCAACTGCAATTAGATTGTATTTTCTCATGCCCTTAAGCGCAATCCTCATTTTCTTTAAGATTTAGGTTTATGAATTATGAAGATACTTCTTTGTGTGGAAACTCATGATTTCTTCCCCCATTGAGATGGGATTAATTGTTGTTTTGGCAGGGGAATCCATAGTCATCTGAATATTGCAATGTTTTTTTTTATATTCTTAAAACTTAAATAGTTAAACTATGCATTTGGACTAGTTTTATATCTCCAATGGACTAGATTATGTAATGGGCATTATCTGCCTCTCCTTACCTCTAAAGTCTAAAGGCTGAATTTTTTGAAGTGTGCTCATGTTTTTTAACTGATTGCATAATTTTTTATGATATAGCAACAAACAAAATCTGTAATATTTTTAACTGATAATGATAAGTATGTTAAAATTTATTATGGCCGGCGACATCAAAATCATAGTTCCGCCACTAGATATTATGATAGGTGAAATAATTTTGAGTTGTGTAAATCTGTAATTTAGGGTACGCTGCTCGCACGAAGCCTTCGTGCGGGACCTTTTTTTCTTACAAAATTGTAGTCGTAACGTAATTATGACTGTATTTTAGACGTACTTTACCGCCAAAATAGAGTTGTAAAATAGCAAAAGAAAACACACATTCGTTACGACTGTATTTTTTAACATTTTTATCCTAAAACATATACATATGAATAACTTCAAATAGGCCAAATTGGGGACTTTTGAGTTTGGGCTTGGCTCAAGCTCACACCACTTAATGTGACTAACCCACATTATTGTCTTGGACCCTATGAACCCATTCCAAGAGGAATTGAGTCATGGTGGGGTCATATGGGGCTTGATTGCACTTATATGCCTATAGGGGCAATTTGGGTATTTTGGTGATTTTGCCCTAATTCTCCAAAATTGAATGTGCACCTTGGCTCATCTAGGTCTCATTTACTTCCCTTGGTGTTTATGGAGGGTTGTGCTAGGTAAATTTGGCAAATTGAAGGTCAATTTAGGGTTTTAGCACAAATAGATCAATTTAGGGCTTTTTAGTAATTGACCCAATTTCCCCAAATTGGTGGCCCTATGATGGGTCTTTTGGGTCCATTAGGTACCCTAGGGAGGGTTCCATTTGATGGTGGGTCCAATTTGATCATTTGGAGTTCAATTGCCCTCATTTATGGAGGTTTGATCTAGGTGGCCTAAAGTTGACTTTTTGTCAATTTGACCAATTTGGTTGACCTCAAGGGTCCCTAGTGGCCTACTCACCTCCTTGGATGGTCATGGGGTCATGGTGAGGTTAGGTTGGCTTACTGGAGTTTGTGGTCACCCCTAGGCTAGGCCATCAAGATTTGCTAAATGCACCCCAATGTGTATTCATCCTTATCTTATTGAGTTCATGGGGCCTCTTTGGCCCATTTTGTGTACTTGATTCATCCTAGGGGAATCTCCATGACTATGTGTGATGCATAAAATGTTTTAGCCTCTTTTTAGTTCACTTTACATTAGGGTGGCCCATGGTGGCCGAGTGCACACCATGTGTTTTTCACTCCATTCAACTTGTCATCCTAGTGCCCTGTGTCACTTATCCTACTTTTGTCATGACTTGTCATGGCAAAAATTCTCAAGGGGCCTAGCAGTTTGAGGGATGTTACACATATTACTCCTGTGAATTTTCTTAGTCCGAGTTATTTTATAGTATATTTTCGGACTTATATCTCTTAATTTGAGCACTTATTAATTTTATTGTGCTAATAAAATTGTGCGAAGTACATATTTTCTTGAAACTCTGTATTTAGTTGTTCCTGGGGATTGCGCTTCCGCGAACAAAAATCTCAACATTACGCCCCCTCCCCCCTGAAAAACTATTAAAAGGCGTCTACACCTTCATTTGTAGAGACAGAGAAAAAAAAGGAGAAGAGAGTGCTCTAAAAATTTTCGGCAAAAACTCGGCTCACTGCTCACTCTTCCAGTCAACGCACGCTCCACTTGTGATAGTGACTGCTCCAATGAACGCTCCTCAACACTTAGCTTTTCACAAAATTGGACACTCAAAAGACTTGTAAAGGAGCGGTGGTCTATCGCTCTCCTAAAACTCTAACTCTTGTACTTAACTACAACTAGTGGATTTCGTTAGAACAGGGTCTGGCCCCGTGGTTTTTTCCCTTTACCAATTTTCCACATAATAGTCTTGTTGTCTGATGTTGGTTCTTCATTTTGACTGTTTGCACGCTTGGCTCACTCTCGAGCTAAGACAATCAGATTTTTCCGATCAGTGGGAGCGCTAAGCAACCCGCAACAATTACAGCAACTACCTCCAGGTAGCGCGCAAACGATTACAATATAGCAACTACCTCTCATGCATGAGAGCACGCGTGTGCTGGGCGCTGACCCCTTGCTTGTTCGCGCTAACAATTACAGCAACTACCTCGAGGTAGCGCGCAAACGATTACATGCAATAACAACTTATGGGTAGCGCGCTTACAATTACACCAACTACCTCCGGCCTCCGGGTATCTTGGAGTTTTGTAAAGGTCATACGATTCTACGTGTAATATATGTATGTACTCTCTACGCACTCTCCCGTTTTAATGCAACTGTTTTCTTCCTCCCTTACATCATCTTGGTTTAATTTAGAAGATAGCTAGCTGCTCTCTATCATCAACTATAGTACACCTTCCTTTGCATGTGTTGTGATCTTGATATTAGTTATTTTGCGTGACTTTTAATAACACATTGACTCGCATGAAAGATGGCCGGTAATCGAGAGTAGATTTGGATGAAGGAATTATTAAGCTTAATTACAGCTAGAATAGTTAGTTTGTTTGTTTGTTTGTTTATTTATGTGTGAAAACAATGAAGTGTGAATTATTGTGAACGGAGCGTGACATGTTTCAAGAAATACTTTTGCAGATCAAATTCACACACAAATACCAAATAAATCAATGTGCTCACATTCACAATGTCACCCTCAACTATTTAATAAACATAACATATATTTAATATTGTGCTTGAAATAATGTGCGAGCTTGATCCATGTAAAACACACGCGGAAACCTGGAGCAGTGCAATATTTAAAAATAATAAAATAAAAAAGAGTAAGCGGATCTGATTGGCCAATCAAAGGCAACATTATCCTGAAATTTAATATTTAATTATGGTCCCTTCGTTAGGTCGGAATTGGAGCATTGGAATTGGAATTCACCTTGGGATCAAAGGCAACATTATCACCTTGGGATTGGAATTCCAGCGTTCGGCGGCCATAAAATCACCTTGGGATTGGAATTCATTTCAATTCTCATAGGAATTGATTATGGAGGAAACACGCCTCACTCAATTCCTACCTCACAAGGTCTTCCTTTGCAATTCCCACCCTTACCAGTGCGCCTCCCGACTCTCTTAAAAAGACCTCGACGCCAACTCTGTTGTTGGTCGGAGAGTGCATTTTTCTACGGGCCGTGAATTTTATGTCAGGGCGCGCATTTTACCCGTGGCGCGCATTTTTCGCCGGGGAGCGAAATTTTTGGCCGGCCGCAAATTTTTCACTCGGGCGTGCAATTTTCGCTCGGGCACGCATTTTCAGCCCGGGGGCGCATTTTTAGCCCAGGCGCGCACTTTCAACTCGGCCGTGCATATTCCGCCCGGGCGCTTATTTTTCGTCCGGGCGCGCATTTTTTCGACAGGGCGTGCATTTTTCACGCGGAAAAGCATTCTTCGCGCGGGCGAGCATTTTACTCATGGGCGCGCATTTTCAGCCAGGGCGCGCATTTTCAATCCGGGCGCACATTTTCCGCCCGGTCGCGTATATTTCGCCCTAGCGCGCATTTTTCGACCGGGTGTGCATTTTTAGCGCAGGAGCGCATTTTCCAACCGGGCGCGTACTTTCTGCACGAGCGCGCAGTCTTCCGCTCGGGCGCGCATTTTTCACCTTAGCGCGCATTTTTTGGCAAGACGCGTATTTTTCGCCCGGGCACATATTTTCAACCAGGGCGTGCATTTTCCACACGGGCGCGTATTTTCTGCGTGGACGCGCATTCTTCCGACCGGGCGCGCATTTCTCGCTTGGTCACTCATTTTCGCCCGGGCGCGAATTTTCGCCCGGGCGCGCATTTTTCGCCAGGGCAGACATTTTTCGCCCAGGCAAGCATTCTTCACGTGGGCGCCCAGAAGGGATTTTTTTCGCCCGGGCATGCACTTTTTGCCCTAGCGCGCATTTTTCCTTTCGGGTGCACAATTTTCACCAGGGGGCGCATTTTACGCCTGTGCACGCATTTTTTCTTCGGGAGCGCATTTTCGGCCCAGGCGTGCATTTTCCGTCGGGGCGCGTATTTTCTGCGCAGGCGCTCATTTTTTTGCCTGGGCCTGCATTTTTCGCTTTGGCCGCGTATTTTTTTCCCGGGCGCACATTTTTTCGTCAGTCCTCATTTTTCGCCCGGACGCGCATTTTTCCCCATGTCGCATATGTTTTTGCCCAGGCGAGCATTTTTCGCCCGGGCGCACATTTTCTCGCCCGGGCACGCCTTTGCAAAAAATACGCGCCCGGGCGAAAAATGCATGCCCGGGCGGAAAATGCGCGTTGTGGCGAAAAATGGGTGTCGGGCAGAAAAATGCGTTCCCCGGCGGAAATTACGCGCCCCGGTGAAAGAATGCGCGCCGAACATAGATTTCTTCATTTCTGATGACCTTGAAGAAAACTATGTTTGGGTGTGTGTGTAAATATCAATTCCATCGACTGAATTCCAATATGCAGCCGAACAATGGAATTACTAATTCCAATTCCAGTGACAAAATTCCTGCATTCAGCCGAACAACAGAATTGGAATTGACTTCAATTCCAATTCCTACGAGAATCAGAATTGGGCCAATTCCAATTCCTCTCCACTTGGTATGGCGGCAGCGGTCGTGAACACGGTGTTTACGATTTACGAGCCGTCGTTTGTGAACGTCCGACCTCACCTAAGAAATTACTTTGGCTTTTACGTTCAAAATTAGCTTTTTTTTGTTGATGGCGGTTATAATTGTTGACATGTCAAAGATACATTCTATGGTGTTGTTGTTTTTGCCCAAACTCATTATAGCAAAAAAGCCCTGCCACCACAGGGAGAAATTTTATATACGTCCGACGTACCATGCATTTTTTTTTGCTCAAAATTACATTTCTTTGCTTAAAGTTATAAATTGTTTCAAAATTATTTACCGAATATAATTTATGGTGATTTAAGTCATTTAACAGTTATTTTAAATACTCATACGTATATTTTGAAACAAAAATGAGTCGATAAAAGTACAGTTGGATTTACAGCTGTAATTTTGAACAATAATTTTCTGATAAAATCATTTGGGAAAAATTTATGAACTGCTAATTTTGGCTTCAAATTTGCAACTGTAATTTTCAGAAGTGTGAACTCATACACCAGGACGAAACGTGTGAAATCGAAGATATTTCTTATGCTATCTACAGGAACCTGTTTAAGAACGTGTGTCCTGCTTTTTTTCTAATTAAAATTTATAGGCTCTATTTAATTAAATTTAAGTAATACTATAAATTTCAATCTGACTGTCGGATCGTAGCATTCTTAATTATTATGAATATTGATCGTTTCGACGAGATCTATCCAACGACATATTGATCTCTAAGATCCGACGGTCGATAAAACCTATATGGACCAAAACATTCAATTGAGTGACATCATGTGGTCCACGCACCACTCGATTTTGTCGTGCGCAATATATACCTATCATCCCGGATAGAGTTAATACCATCAATCATGGATGGGCCGGTAAATATCAATCACGTTTATATAAAACACTAAATGTATATCAAGCATGTATATATACATATCATAAAGCTAATATATATGTACATATACATATCTTGTACACTCATGCACCATGATCTCGTGGGATGAGAGTATAGAAAAGTCTCCACGCTTGACATTCTTATTATGCATTTTGATCGTCTCGACGAGATCTATCCAACGATATATTGATCTCTAAGCTTAAGATTTGACGATCGATAAATCTTGTACGGAACCATCGGGCTGAAGGCGTATAGATTCTCTATATCTTGGTCAAGAGTTCTCCCGAGTAAGCTGTGTTAATTATTATGATTATAAATTTATATCATATATGTATATACATCTATGTATGCACAAACTGCTCCCTCATCTTAATAATTAATACTAACATGGGAGCATGCAGACGGCCGCGGCGAACCAAACCCTGAGGGGATCATATACTATAACGATTTGATCGATGAGCTGAAAAAGAACGGTGCGTAAATTAATTATAAATTACAATTTGATCCAGACTGCATGCGTACTTTAATTAACTATTACTATTTCTTATGCGGCGGTCAGGAATTGAGCCGTATGTTACTCTGTTTCATTGGGACGTTCCCCAGGCTTTAGAAGATGAGTACGGAGGCTTTTTGAGTCGTCGGATCGTGTAAGCTATATATTGCCATTACTAGCGTTGCATATAGCTAGCATTATATTTGAGATATATTATGTTTTACATTGTATAATGAGGTACGATTAAATTTCAGGGAGGACTACAAGAATTATGTAGATCTATGTTTCAATCAGTTTGGAGATAGGGTGAAGCATTGGATCACGTTGAACGAGCCATATATGTTTTCCACATTGGGATATTTCTACGGAATCCATGCGCCCGGCCACTGCACTCCGGATTTGAAGGTCGGAGACATCGTGTATGTATGCCCCGTGGGAGATTCTATTAGAGAACCTTATAAGGTCGCCCACAACTTACTCTTGGCTCATTCGGAAGCGGCCCAACTCTATAAAGATAAGTATAAGGTTTGTGAGCGTGCGTGCGTGCCAGCTCCATCACGATATATCATCATGACTATTTCAGCCTTGTAATTATCAGCCATTAATTTACTGGCCGACGACGTGCAGGCTAAATTTAGAGGAGAAGTGGGCATCACATTGGTCTCTCACGGGTTCGAGCCTTATGACAACCAGCCTTCTAATATAGTGGCGCACCGTAGAGCCCTTGACTTCATGCTGGGATGGTAAGTCGTGATGATCAAATCAATCATTTATGTGATCGCCGGTAATGTAAATGAGCAATATATATACTATATGCGCGCATGCAGGTTTTTGGATCCGTTGAAGTTTGGGAACTGCCCATTTTCCATGCGAGCTTTGGTAGGGGAGAGACTCCCAACTTTCACGTCCAAAGAGTCCGCAAAACTCGTAGACTCTTTTGACTTTATCGGTCTCAACTACTACAAGTCTAATTCTAAGTTTACGGACAAGATTAACACCTGCGATGATGATATGCACGTGGACGTTCTCGGTAATTCAATCAACCCCGGCTCGATCTAGCTACTAAATTATTAATTTATTTTAATTAATTATTAGCTGTAAGAAAAAAATGATGAAACTTGGCTGCGTTTCTGTTATGCAGTTGCAAAGGGAAATGTCCCCATTGGCCCGGCCGAGGTAAATCTATTTTCTACCAATATTTATTTATTTGCAGAATTAAGTCAACGTAATATTATATTTGCAGCCAAATAGTTGGGTGAATGTGTACCCCAAAGGAATAAACAAACTCCTTCTACACATAAAGAGCAGATACAGCAACCCTCCTGTTTATATCACTGAAAATGGTGCGTGGCAGCCATAATTAATTATTGGGGGTTTAGAGATTCTCAAAATATTTATATATATTTAATCTTAATTATGATGTTGCGCGCAGGAGTTCTCGAGTATAACACCACTAATAAACTGAGAGAAGGGGAGGGGAAAATAATACCAACTCAGATTGACACATTCCGGTCCGAGTACCACGCCGCTCACCTCCACGAGCTCGAGGATGCGTTGAGGTAATTAATAACATATGAGTTCATTAAATTAACTTGTATTTTTTTTTATAAATACATGATTTTATCTGATGTATTTATGTACGTGTATTAAAAATTGCAGCAGCGGCGCAATTTTGTGTGGTCACTTTTGGACAGCTTTGAATGAAACGATGGGTACACATGCCAGTTCGGATTGACCAGCATAAACTACAGGTTTCTTGATTATCAGAATCTACTTAGGCCGTTGGGTTCGAGGTACCCCAAGCAGTCTGCGATATGGCTCAGCCGTTTGAAATAAATAAAACCTAATCGCCTACGGCAGGAATCATGTGATGTTGCTCGTGTTTTTCAAAAGAATCTTCGTGGCTCTATTGCATAATTCTCTACTGCTGCTACTAACAAACTCATGCATATATTGCAAACATGAAGAAAAGGTTACTAAACACAATTTACAAATGCGGCGGGCGAATCCACCTCGCTCTGCCCGCCCGTCCCCTCCCTTAAAGAAACATACGCGTAGTACAATAAGAGAATAAAACATGAATTCCAGCCTCCCCCTGTCAGATCTAGGCTTCTCTTAATTATATTTCTTTAAAGCAATCCCAGCGACTTCAACTGCTGCACATGCTCTGGAGGAAGAGACGGCGGAGACCAATTATTCCCTTCCGCCATCTCCTCCCCGTCCACATCCTCCACGACATATTCCTGCAATTAACCGGCTATTATCAAAACATGCATGCACATATGTACGCGTTAGTCATCTAGGCTCCGTTTGGCACGACGGTGGCGGTCGTGAACGCGGTGGTAAAACCGTCATTCGTGCACGAGCACCTAGGAAACTTCATCCATTTTTATGTTCAAGTGAATGAAGTTCCTTAGGTGGGCGTTCATGAATGACGGTTTTACCACCACGTTCATGACCGCCACCACTGTACCAAACAGAGCCCTTATCTCTATGTGGGAGATTTGGTGAAAGGTTTTACGTACCTTGGTCAGCATCCTCTTTGCTAGTATGTGATAATGGCGCTGCCAAATTCTCTGCCCGACCATCGTGGCAACAAGCACGCTGTAGAATATGCCGATGATGGTGAATAGTCCCAGGACGATGAGTCCCATAATGAAAAGAAGAGGCAGCCCCGCTTCGCCGGCACCTCCTCCAAAGCACCCGCATTCCCCCGCCGTACTCGCGCAGCTCTCAAAGCATGTCGTGCAATCTGTCCACATGCACAGCGTGCCCGGAAGATGACAGTCCGCGCACATCCTCGGAACATCAAAAACATATATAGTTTCAATTTATTACTTGCACATCCAAGAAACATCATTACACATTAATTACATACACATATATATATGTAGGACAAGCTAGGGCTTACCCAGGATGGCAGCAACAGAGGCATAACTCTCTGCACGGTTGTGCCAAATCATTACGCACCCGACGATCATAACAAGTTATGAAGCATCCCGAAAGCCCAAGCAGAGCAAAGAACAATAGAGCACCTGCAAAAACATATATTATGGGATATAGATCATTTCTCCTTAACAACCCGCAAACATATATTATGGGATACGCGTGGTGCGATAAATATTGCCACGCAAATATTGATGGCCTCCCTTATCTATGGTGATGTTGACGTAATCCGGAATCTCAAAATAATTTTTAAATAACAAATTTGAGTTCTTTACTAAATATGGAGCGCAATAGGCTTGGAGCGATAAATTTTGATTGAGGCTCATGGATAGATATACCTAACCCTATTATCACTTAATCAAACACCCCATCTCGGCTCCCCGCTGATAATCCTACAGCCTTTTTCTCTTTAATAACTGGCAAACAAAGAAAATTCTCTCACCCTTCTAAATCATTGACCATGAGACTGGGAGAAGAAATTTTTACCACCCCTTAGGAAAAGTGTTCCATGTTGTGCATATAGCTGGACTGTCAGCTATTGAGGAGCCTATTGAAAGAAGGATTCCTGCAGCCTATTATTACCACCCAATTACTGATGAAGGGGCTGCTGTTTAGAGATCAACCGCGGGTTTTAATCAAGTGTTTGGTTACCATCTCCACCAACAATCCATAATAGCATTTCTTGATTCATTTTATAGCACCGAGATGTCATCTGGAGATAAAGAGTTTCTTTACAAGCTACTTTATGCATCTATCATTGGATTTAAGTTTTCATGTATAGATGTACATGTGGACGAACTCTAGGTTAAAAACCCCATGAATTTATGCTAATTAATCATGAATTTTAATGTAATTCATTAAATATTGTTGAAGAGTGATATCACAAGTGAAAATTTAGGTATGAGTTTAAGTTGAAGTCGGTTTAATGGTTAATGATGCATAAATGAACTTAAGAGGATAAAATTTAAGTGATCTGATTCATAGAATAGAAGTTTAATGATAAGAATACAACCCTCCGGACCCAAAGTCCCCTCGTAAGCACTATCATCGTAGTCTTGCTCGTGTCTATGGTCGATGTAGCCCTAAGTGATATTTCGGTAATTTCATTGTAAGCTCACTCTCGCTTATATAAGACAATGGAGAAGAGTCATTTAGGTATCTGGGATCATTGCCTTATTTAGGTCCTCACATAAGAGAAGAGCTCTTACGGGGAATCTGGCCCTCAAGAGTTAGATATCAATCATACATTGATATATTGTATCACAATTTCTATTAATCTACTTTGTGCTTGCTTTGACGATAGCAATTAGCTATCAATTGGTCCGACCTAGCGCCCAGTTAGGGTTCACTACGGAACCATAATTCAACTTTTGGTCTGCGTCCTAGGCTCCTAGCCCATTTGGCCTGCCCATAGCTGATTCCGCGCATTTGCGTGCTCTATATCCAGTTCTTTGAGCACAACGTCCGGACGTATTCCACATGAATTGAAATCTCGAGCGTTTATCACCTGCTGCGTGCTAGCACACGACTGCCCCAATCAGCCACACAATAACAGTAAATGATGGTATTCCTCTTTCCGTCGAAATTTATTGTCTTTCCACTCTCCCTATCATCTGCATCAACATGCCTCCATGTTCGTAAACTGCGGTCTCTGGTGTTGCCCCATTCCGAGCTCCTCTCACACTCATGAATTCATATCAGCGTTCGCTCCTCTCAAGTCCAATCAGCGTGTCAACCGCCACCTCCCTCCGCCTCTCCATCTCCTGTGCTATATGCCATGGGCAATTGTGATGTGAAAGGATGAAGGAACGAGCGAGATCATAGAAATTGGGTAGGCGTGCGAGAACTAAAATACTGAAAAGAGCTACTCGCTGGAGTTGGGAGACATCAGGATCTGTGGAGATGGGTTGGAAGACATTCCAATGTACAAGAGGGCCACTAAAGAGAGTGTCAAAATCATGAATATGTTCAGTAGGAGATGTTAAAGTGAGTTGCTAAAATATGTCGTAGAGTTTCTATAAATTATCTCCAGGTAAGTACAACGATCGAAGATGAGACCATGCCTCCTTAGCAGTTTGTAGGGACATGACAGGCGTGTAGCATCTGGTGTCCATGGAGTTTGATAATCATACTATGACCTTGCTGTCATTTTGAATCATGGCTCGTATGTGGCATCCTTGGTATCCGGAGGTGTGTTCGTCAAGTGGCAATGAAGACCTTTACTGCTGAAAACTTTCTCGACAGTATTAGACCATAGCAAATAATTGGCGGCCTCGGTGAGAAATATATTTGTGAGACGTAAGTCGGTCTTGAAGCATCATGAGGAGCCAACTTAGTGTGCTTGCCATGTGAAGACGTTGTTGTGAAGTGAAGATCAGCAAGCACCAAAGCGAAATGTGTTGGTGCGAGAGGTGCTTTGGTCGGGCAAAGGACGAGTGTTTGACGAGAGAAGATCGCGCGAGAGTTTCTCGTGGGAACTACTTGCAAGAGATGATCGCGCGAGTGTTTCTAGGAGAGAGATCACACGTGAGGTTTTGGGAAAGAGATTGCGCGAGAGGTTCTAGCGAAAGAGATTCACGTGTGAATTTTGATGATATGATTAAGGAGAGAAGCGTTCGAGAAGTTGTTGATCGAAAGAGAATCAACGAGAGGATTATGTTGGGAGACGATCGAGTGAGAGGGGTTTCATGGTTCGGTCAAAGTCGAGAGCAGCGATAGATGTCGTATGCAAGTAAGAGCATGCACTCGGGTCAGAATCTATGTTGGCAGTTGGCCCCAAACTGAAAGTTTTCTTATTGAAACTACTCGCAAAAGAAGTTAAGAGAAAGAGAAGCGAAAAAAACAAATCGTCAGTAATTCAACCTCATAGCTTTGATGCCATGTAGAAATGATCATTTCTCTTGTTTCACAAACGTAAATACATGTACGTATATAGATAAACAACATGACTCTAAAACATTCTAGGCACTGTGAGACTAATGTATAAAGAAAGATAAATTATAATGGGTCTTTAATGGACTTCAACAGTAATGTTTAAAAATAAACTAAATATCATTCTTAAGTCTAATTAATCACATAATGTGACATGTAACCCTGTCCAAAAAGCCCGTCCGAGCCGGTACCAGGCCTGACGGGCCCGGGCTTTTGTCACCCAAGCTCGGGCACGGGCCTTGCTTTAGTCACCCGGGCTCGGGCCCGGGCCTTGCTTTGGCCGGGCTCGAGCACCAGCCCCTGTAGGGCCTGTCAAGGCCGGGCCGGGCCCAAACCGGGCCTGTTAATAAATCCCGCCTATAGGCGGGATTTAATAAAATCCCGCCAAAATAGTAATTAAATCCCGCCTATTATGCGGGATTTAGTTAAAATCCCGCCTATTAGGCGGGATTTAATTAAAATCCCGTCTAAATAATCCCTCTTAAATAGGCCGGATTTTATTAAATCCCATCTATTTAGGCGAGATTGTCCCGCATGGTGCCTGGCCCAGGTAAGGCCCGGTGCCCGAGCCTGGCCCGGGCCGAGCACCGGGTCAGGATTTGGGCATATATGGGGGCCCTGTTGGGCCCCATAACCCGGCCTAGGCCAGGGGCGGACTCGTATGGGCCTAGCCGGGCTTTTTCCGGGCTGGGGCCGGCCCCCCGGCCCGATTTTTTTGAACACGTCTAGGCATGGACGTCAGCTAAATAGTCTAGGTTTAAATAGGGCGCTATGGAATGCACAATACATCTCATCACAACTAATCATCCCCCCATCAGGAGGCTCTTTGGGTGGAATGTAGAAATACTCGTCGAGTATGCGGCGAATACCTAGAAGACCGCATGAGATATCAACACTAAAATATGAGCTCATAACGTGTCAAATGCCTCTCGGGGAATGCGGCGCGTCAAGGGGCTACCTAGAAGATGGAATGAGATATCAAGACTAAAATATGAGCTCATAGCGTGCCAAATGTCTCTCAGGGAATATGGCGCGTCAGAGGGCTCACCAGGAGATATGTATGAAAATTCGTCGAGACTGTGACGATTACACAAGTGTGTGACTCTTTCGTTCGGCTGGCTAGGACCAATAGAAGGAACGAGTAAAGTCTCGTTCCTTTATTTTTCGTCGCCCCTTTTAGTTCATGTATGACCTTAATTTAAAGAAGATTATTTTTATAATCAAATTTAAGTTTGCCTTTTGGGGATTATCCTCATTAATTGTTAGGATATTATGTAGAATTTATTTTATGTATTAATTTAAATATTTAGAGCTTGTCTTTGACTCCCTGATTATCCTGAATTGTTGGACCTATTTATTTAGGGTCTTATTGGGCGGTCACTCCAGTAAGCCGATACCAAATATGCGTGAAAATAGATGATAACTATCATGCGAGAAATAAAAACACATGATAGATGCCAAAATTAAAATAGCGGAAATAAGAAGACACTATGGTGTGCCTCTAGACGCATCAGAACATGACTCTAGTTGAGTATTGAGTATGTAGTGGGGCATGATTTCATTTGGGTACATCTATGGACTGATGAATACTTTTAAATGATTTACTGAATTGACTATGCGGAACATGATTTAAAGAACATCAGGAGATGAGTTTTACCTTGAAAAAAACTGGGGTCATGATTTATTTGCATGAATGTTAAATTCTTGATTCTACTTTGGAAACTTGTTGGTAAGGTCACCTTAAAGTTAATATTTTCTGTGTTTTTCTTGTGACGTGATGGAGTGATGATTTAACTATCCATTAATATAATGAAGAATGGATGATACTATATATGTATATATGGAATTTTATAAGGTAGTATTGTGTGGCATATGTTAATAATGATTGTTCCTTGTTTCGGCGTATTGTTTTATATGCAATGTTATGAATAAATCACACCCATATATATTATTGTGTTAATAAATGGAAATTATAAGTGTAATACTCTATTTTAAGAATGGATCAAATGGAAACTCTCGGGTTTAGAGAATGTTAAGCTAGCTTAGTTTGGCAATAGAGCTAGTCATGTATTATGTTGTATTCATGGTATAGTCACTTTATGTTCCACATATAAAAGTTGAAGGAGGCATGAATCAAGTATAAATGTAATGATATTTCTTAGAAGAGCCTTATTTAAATATCTATAAAAGACACTAATTAATGTATCAAATTAATCATAGATGTGATGTAACATGAAAGGTAAGGTCGGACCATATGATACGATCTTACAATTTGTAGCAAGCTTTACTTACAGGTGATTAATTGGAGTTAAAGACAATCGATAGCCGATGTGGGACTAAAGACAATACGCATCTAAGACACTAATACATAACATGAAATATAAAACACTTAATGTGCAAACTCCAACACTCCCTCTCAAGCTGAAGGGGAAACCTTCACCTTGGACATCATATAATGATAAAGGAGATGTAGATAGACAATGTGGGACAAATCGACAGACAGGTCACAGGGGAAAAATTCGTCAGGGATAATCCGCACAAAGGGCGGTCCCACACGACATGGTCCCACAAGACACAAACCCACACGACACAGCCCACTGGAATAAAGGTCAACCAACAAAGACCATACCACATACCAATCAACGAAGAAAAATTGAGGAGAAGCAAATAACCCAAAACATAAGCTGGAGAGCCGTGTGGGACTAAAGCGAGAGTCAGAAAATACCATTTGAGTCGCCATCGTCCCAAACACTCCCCCTCATGTAAGACACAAGTGGATGAAGATATACGGGAGTAGCGAGACGGGAGTAGCGAGACCAACGACATACAGGAGCATCGAGACCCCACAAAAAACCCCAAGGCTCATGGGAGCGCAAGTGGGCGAAGCAGGTTAGGAGGAAACATTTCCTTCTCTGATACCTATAGGACTTGCAATGACTCACAAGCACAAACTCACAATGTTGGGCTAAACTCAGACATACCTAAAGACTATTACATGGACCTAAATATTAATATGAAATTCAATAACTCCAACACTCCCCCTCAAGCAGAAGGGAAAACCTTCAGCTTGGACATCATATAATGATAAAGGAAAAGTAGGTAGGCGATGTGAGACAAATCATCAGACAGGTCATTGGGAAAAAATTCATCGGGGAAAATCTGCAAAAAGGGCGGTCCCACACGACACAACCCGTTGGAATATAGACGGGCCACTGGGGACACAGACCCACACGACACAACCCTCTGGAATCAAGTCAACAGACAAGCCACCGGGGATAATCTCACACAACACAACCTGCTGGAATCAAGGTCAACCAATAAAGATCATACCACATACCAATCAACGAAGAAAAATTGGGGAGACGCAAACAACCTAAGACATAAGCCTGGAGGGTCGTGTGGGACTAAGACGAGAGTCGGGCGCGCGGGCGTGTGTGTGTGTGTGGGGGGGGGGGGGGGGGTATCAGCTATATGGGATCAAAATGATATCCTTCTCTTTTGTGACTTATGCATTATCGAAATTGTTTGTAATATCTGAAAATCATTCAAATTTTATTTGGTATGTCGTGTAACGTTTGTTTTAAATGTTTAAAACTATTTCAGGCATTAAATAAAAAGTTAAATTAAATATAAAAAAATAACCTACAAAACTCCATTTTTGCCAAACAGTTTGTACAAAACAGCTTATCAAAAGCTCTGCAAACTCCATTTCACACAAACAGTTTTTTAACAAAACTCTGTTTTCCAGAAACAGCACTTTTACAATCAGCAGCTTTTCATCAGCAACAGCTCACCCAAACTGGCCCTTAATGCGCAAACTCCAACAGTTAATGCATTAAATTATTTTAGGTCCCTTAAAGATAAAAGTGTGTTGTAAGATAACGGATTGTATGGTATATTGGCAACATAAGAGAGTCTATACACGATGCTTTGCTATGTAATATTATCACCTTATTTCCTAAATATAAAATTGATGTGATGTTTGTGTTGAAAAAAAGAGTATGCTAAAATTATGCATAGCCATTGGAGCATTCATCATTAATGGCTATGAACAATGGTTAATAATACACATATATGAAGTTCCAAGTAGAGAAAATAATATTAGACTTATGTCACATATCTATAAATCTAGTCATTAGACTATCAAATGAATGTAAATATGACCATACAAAGTATCTTATGAAATAATGATGACATGAAAATAAATAACCTTATAGCTGATGTGAATTATCATTATAATATGAGATACACTTCTGGGAGTATTAATGTAACTTCATGCAAAGTAAAGTGACAAATCACTACTTAAAGATTTTTTATGGGTATTATGTAGGTTTGAGTAATGCCTAATAAAAGATTTTCAAAAGATATGACATATCGAATGAAGCTTATTGATATTATCAGGTGACATCTTTATGAATTAGAGGAGAATAAATAATAAGATAACCCTGACTAAGAGTCTTTTGATCATGTTGAATCTAACTTTTATCTATAACACAAAGATTCTTTATAAACTGTTAGAATTAAGTAAAACCTAGATATCCACCTCTTATATAAGAGGCCTCTTTTACGATAATAGAATTATCTCGTATTTCACTATTTATGTTAACATGGTATCAGAGTGTGTGTGACCTAAACGGATCGTTCTTGCTCGTTCCTCACTCGCCGCCCGTCATCCGCCCGCCGCCACGCCTCGTCGGCCTCTTCCCTGTCGTCTCAGTCCAGCCCAAGAGCCTCTCCTCTCTTTTTCCTCCCAACAGCACCGCTCGCATCTCTTCCCGCCGGCCGGTCGGCGCTGGCTGACAGGATGGGTTCTCCGATGAACTTTCGTCGGTCCGATTGACCTCAAACTTTGGGAAATTTTTTGCTTTCGCATGCTTATCATTATACTGATTTTTTTACAAGATTCCAACGGTTGGATGTCTTTCAAAATCAGATCTAGTGATTTTTCGGTTCAAGAGGAGGAATGCTTCTAACTCTACTGAGGACCTATCTCCACTCCACTCTTTGAAGATGTGTTCTTCGTTCCTCTCCACTGTTGTCTTGGAGGAGTTCTGCTCAAGTTTTTTTTTATGTCGGGCGTGGTTGATTCAGGTAGCTTCATGACCCCCGCTGGATCTACCCGGGCTGGTCAGGATCAAAAATTATCTCCGATCGCTACGATCCGACTGGATGATACTAATTATTTATCGTGGTCTCGCTCCATTACTCTAGACTTAAAGAGTCAGCGTCTCTTTGGCTATATCAGCGACGCCGCCAACGTTCTAGTCAAGGACGCTGCAACTTGGTCTCAATGGGAGTCGGAAAACTCCCTTATCATGTCCTGGCTCACGAATTCCATGCAGGAATCAATTGCTCGGAACTATCTTTTCCTGGACATTGCTGTTGATATCTGGAAACGTGTTGAGGCTACTTATTCCAAGAAGGGGAATGCGGCCCAGATTTACCAACTACGCCGCAAGATCTTTCTTCTCTGACAAGGTGATCGCCCTCCATCGGCTTACTATCTTGAGTCTACTCAACTGTATCAGGAGTACGACCACTTTGACTCTCTCATTATGGTTTGTAATGCAGATGAGCTCTCACTGCGGGCTCACAAGGATCGTAATCGGGTATTCAGATTTTTCATTGGCTACGCATAGATTTTGATCAGATTATTGTCAAGATCTTGGGACATGTCCCTATTCCTTCGCTTCCTGAAGTTTACAACATTGTACAAAAGGAATTTGGCACCAACGGTCTTGGAACACCACTGTTATTACAGAGGGATCATCATTACTTGCTCATCAGCCCACTTTTGGAGGTCGTGGTTCTCGTGATTTCAAACTTAAACCTACAGATAAGGATCACCTTACTTGCGATTATTGTGGCAAGCCTCGTCATACAAGGGATACGTGCTTCAGTCTACATGGCTTTCCTCCTCCCAGGGGGGATTGTCATCACGTGGTGGCCGCGGCCGTGGTAGAACTCCAGGCGAACCTATCACTCTGCTCATTTGAACGATATTCCCAAGAGCAATTCACCTGGAGTTTTTTCCCTACTCCTAACTCCTCAGTCGCCCTCCTTCTCTGTTGAAGAGATGTTGGCCCCTCGTCGGATGATGCATGACCTTACTACAGAGACTGTCACTTCCTCCTCTGCTCTTGTCCACACGGGTACCCCAGGTGCCCACTCTGCCACTAATCGTCCTTTTACTCATTGGATTATCAATTTCGGAGCCACTGATCACATGACTGGACCATCTTCAGTTTTTGTCTCATATTCTCCTCTTTCTGGAAGAGATAAAGTGAGCATTGTTGATGACTCCTCCTCTATTGTTGGAAAAGGATTCATCCCTTGTTCATCCCTCACTTTATCTTTTGTACATCATGTTCGAAATTTTACCCGTAGTTGTTTTCTGTTAGTCATTTGACTAATTCTCTTCAATATTCAGTTACCTTCTTTCCTTCTCGCTGTGTTTTTCAGGATCTGAAGACGGGGAAGGTGATTGGCTCTAGTAGCATGCATGATGTCCTATGTGTTTGACCCTTCATGTGAGTCTTCATCTCCGCAAGCTCTCCACACTTCGCGGACATCCGACCTACTCACCTGGCACCGTCGACTTGGTCATCCCTTTGTTGCTACCATGCAACGTTTATTTCATGTTTTTCATTCTGTGTTTTAAAAACTTTGTTTGTGATGTATGTGTTGTTGTTAAGCATCATTGTATTCCTATTAATCATGTTTCTTTATCTAGTACTACGTTTCATATCGTACATACTGATATTTGGGGGCCCTATCTCGTTGCCTCAATTTCTAGATTTCATTGGTTCATTACCTTTGTTGATTGTTTTCTCGCACGACATGGGTTTATTTAATGAAAAATAAGAATGAAGTTTTTTCCCATTTTCAGAACTTTCACAAAATAGTTTCTACTAAATTTTCTGTTATTATCAAAATTTTATGTAGTGATAATGGTCGGTAGTATATGAACTCCCACTTTGAACACTACCTTGTCAATCATTGCATTATCCACCAAACATCATGTCTTCACTCCCCTTCTCAGAATGGGGTCGCTGAGTGAAAAAACCGTCACCTCTTGGAAGTTGCTTGGTGTTTACTATTCTCAATGAACCTCCCTAAGTTCTATTGAGGTGATGTTGTTCTCACGACTGCTTACCTTATCAACCACTTGCCATCTCAGGTTTTGGGTGATCAAACCCCTCTTCTCACCTTAGGGGTTACCTCGACCTCTCTCCAACAAAAAACTTTTGGTTGTGTATGTTTTGCTCATATACACTCTCTGGGTCAGTTTAAATTTGACTCTCGTGCTCTCAGGTGTGTACTCCTTGGATATCCTCCTACTCATAATGGGTATAAATGTTATCATCCACCGACTAGGAGGATCTTTGTCACGGCGTATATTACATTTCGTGAATCCAAGCCTTATTGCGTGACCTCCCTTCAGGGGGAGCCTGCACCTACGGAAGAAGTGAGTTCTCCTACTATATCATTACCCATTCATCCACACACTTTGCCTCATGACAAGACTCCCAATCAGGGGGAGCCTCCTCATAAAGAATAAGAATTACAGGTGTACACCAGACGAAGTAAAGGTCCTAACACAGGGTCATCCCACGCTACCAGTTTCAGTGCCAACTCCGTCGACAGACTCCTCTGAACTCCTCATTGCCCTTCGTAAAGGTATCAGATCTTGCACTCAACATCCATTGTCTCATTATGTTTCTTATGACACTATAACTCCTTCACATAGAGTCTTTGTTTTTTTTTCTTGCGTCTGTTTCTATTCCATCCACATGGCAGGAGGTTCTTGGGCATCAAAAGTGGAAAGAGGCAATGATTGAGGAAATGACTGCTTTGGAAAAAAATTATACATAAGATTTAACACACCTCCCACACGGTAAGAATACCGTTGGTTGTAAGTGGGTGTTCACCATGAAGCGGAACACTGAAGGCTTGGTTGAACGTTTCAAAGCAAAGTTGGTGGTAAGGGGATATACTCAAACCATAGGTATCGATTATCAAGAAACTTTTGCCTCTGTTGCAAAAATGAACTTTATGCGAGTCTTGTTATTGTGTGTTGCGTGCAAGGGATGAGACCTTACCCAATTGGATGTGAAGAATGCATTCTTTCATGAAAATTTAGAAGAAGAGGTACATGTCTCTCCCCCTGGTTTTTCTCCTTCAGGTTCTGAGGGAAAGTGTGCAAACTAAAAAAGACTCTACGGCCTGAAGCAATCACTGAGGGCTTGGTTTGATCGTTTTCACGAAGTCATGATCTCTCTTGGATACAGACAAAATCACGCCGACCATACTTTATTTATAAAACAAAGGGATAACATGTTAACGGCCCTCATTGTTTATGTTGATGACATTGTCATAATGTTGAAGCGAAAGATTTGAAGGAGGATTTGGCAAAGGAGTTTGAAGTAAAGGATCTGAGAAAACTTCAATATTTTGGGGGGATTGAAGTAGCTAGATCCAAACATGGTATTTTCATCTCTCAGAGAAAATATGTTCTCGATTTGCTGGAACAATCTGGTATGAGTAGGTGTAGACCTGTTGATACTTTTATGGAGGTCAACCACAACCTTGGAAGGGATGATGGGGATCCTATTAAAGATGTCACTGGTTACCAACGACTTGTCGGGCGGTTAATATATTTATCTCATACTCGCCCTGACATAGCTTATGTTGTGGGGGTTGTTAGCCAATATATGCAGAGGAATCCTCTTCACCCCTAATATAGAATTGAAAAATGAAGTTTATACTGATGCGGATTGGGCAGGATCCGTAGAAAACAGGTGTTCTACATCTGGGTATTGCTCGTTTGTTGGTGGGAACCTGGTTACTTAGAGAAGTAAAAAATAATATGTTGTCTCAAGGTCTAGTGCAGAGACAGAATTTAGAGCTATGACACATAGCATATATGAGGGATTGTGGTTACGCTCCCTTTGTGTGATTTGGAACTAAATGAGATCAGTCCTATCCGGTTGTATTGTGACAACAAAACTGCAATCAGTATCGCCAACAACCCCGTTCAGCACGATCGCACCAAACACATTGAAGTGGACAGATACTTCATCACGGAGAATATTGAGAAGAAAATCATTTGTATTCCATTTGTTCTTTCAGAGGGACAATTGACCGATATTCTTACTAAGAGTCTGGGGGTGAATGTTTTCTGTGATTTTATCGACAAGTTGGGTATGAGAAATATAACATGCCCAACTTGAGGGGGAGTGTTAGAATTAAGTAAAAACATATGTATTCACCTCTTATATAAGAGGCCTCTTTTACGAAAATAGAATTATCCCGCATTTCACTATTCACATTAACATAAAACCATCTCTGAGGCTATACACATATAGGTGTGCTTATTTCTATGAGTAAGCATGGTATATGAAATATGTTTATGAATATTTAAAATGTATCTATGACCACGAGGGAAACGGCATAGTTAACAACATTCTGTAGTATGCATATAATTGCTGTGTTGTATATTGATCGCTTGTTTTTGGTTAAGCTCCATATAAATGGTTAAAAGAAACAATAAAAAAGTGAGTTCTATATAATGTTGTAGCTAATGAATTCAAAAATAATCATCAAACAGTATAATAAATAATCATCAAACAGCATAGTGTTACGGCCCCGCACGTTACGGACCCGCACTGGGGCGTCACCTATCATCGTCGTCGCAGGACGACAGGCGCGGACTAAGGTATCATATCATTTATTGTTGCATTTTTAGTTCAATGTTGCCTTTTAATTCCATCGTCACATTTTATCTTTAATGTCGCACTTTGTATTTTGGTCATTCCTACCTACGATTTACGAAGCACGGATACTTAAAAATGCTTCGCGTATCGGCTCGAACGCGTATCGGATACGGGAAACCCCCGGAAACGCGCGGAAACGCGTTTCCGAAACGTTTCCTAACGTAGGAAACACAATATTTAAATTAAATAAAAAATTTAATTGGGAAACGCGTATCCCCCTTGCGGGATACGCGTTTCCCGCAATTTTATTCACGGCGTCAGGCGCGCAGTCACGCCTCATATTAAATGGTGGCTAACTCTTAGAAATAATTTCTTCTCCTTACAAAATCATTTTATTAATTTAATGTCAAAGAAGATCTTGTTTATGTGAAGAGTTTGATGATCATTACATATTATGATATTAGTTCTCAAAGTGTACTTGTAGGCCCAATCTTGACTCTTGAGTAATCTGTATTGATAATAAATAAATCAAACTAAAATGTGTACTTGTAGGCACTATAAATAATGTTTGTGCTTTTGGATACCTCAAGGAATAGATTGCATGAGCTATTCTTCATATTTTCTCTTCCTGTGATATCCAATACCTTCTCCAAGCCTAATTTTTCTCATTGTGCCTAAACAACATGATTGTGCGCCAATTATTCTTTATTGAATGTAGTGACTGGGATGGTACCTTAGTTTGTTAATTGTATTTTTTATATTAATTAATACTTATAATAAAATAATTAAAAATATATTAAAAACGTTTCCCGTATCCGTATTTTTTTAAAAACCACGTTTCTCGTATCCTTTTCGTATCGTATCCCGTATCCCGTTTCCGTCCCCGTGCTACATAAGGCTACGAAGGAATGACTACGAAGGAATGAGGGTGTAATGAGATTTCAAGCAATTAATATCAAATTTTCCTTCTCTCTCTAATTCTCCTCTTTCTCTCTCTCCTAAGCCACTCTCGTGACCTAACGAGCCCGCGCCTCCCTTTCACACGACAGACGTAGGAGTTCGACTCCCTGCCAATCCATCCTCCTCCTACGCTGGCTCCTCCTCCGAGCTTCTAACATAGGTTCCCGCGAATCAAAGAAGGGAAACTCCAATCTCCTCCTTGACCTCCACCTCTCACGGACATGAACGAGATCTCAATCTGGTGCTCCTATCAACTTGGTGTCAGAGCCACGCGACACTATTGCAGCCTCTTCCTCCCCTCCACACTCCCCTGCGTCCATCGCGGCGCTAGCCGCAATTCTCGCGCACGGTTCCTGCACCAATCGCGCGGAAGCGTTCGTATCCGCTAGTGCTGGGTTCGGTCCAGATTCAGCTGTCGTGCTCTTGGGGGCCATTTCCATGGATTCTCCCCTCCTTCCGGACAGCACCGGTCTCCTCCCTACTCCTCTCATCGCATTTCGGCCGCCGACACCATCGACCATGGACGATCACCACGTCTCCGCAACCCAGATGATGGATATATTCGACAAACTGATGATGAAACACTTATGCTCTCGAGGGCCTCACGTCCTGCATCGATCGCGATCGCTCATCACTACAACCTCCTCGAGCACCCTCCGATTATTCTCATGCCGAGGCATCAGACAACCATCAACCGGCCTACCCTCCGCATCACCAAGACGGTAGCGGCGTTCCCCGCTACGTCAAGATGGACTTTCTGGTTTACGATGGCCACGAAGAACCCTTGGCTTACCCGTATGAGAAGTTCTTCATGAATCAACGCACCCCGTGGGACGACTGGCTCAACGTCGCCTCCTTTCATTTAATGGGCTCAGCTCTGGTATTCACAGTTACAACGGGAAAAAACCCTTCTTACCTGGGAAGAGTTCAAGGTTAGCTGCAAACTTCGCTTCGGGCCCCACTATACGTGGCAACCCCATTGGTGACTTAAGTTCCGTTTGGCGCAGCGGTGGCGGTCGTGAACGTGGTGGTTATGAACCATCGTTCATGAACGCACGACCTCACCTATGAAACTTCATCCATTTTTATGTTCAAAACTAGTTTTCTTTTCTTGGTGGCGGTCATAACCATTGTCATGCCAAACATGCATTGTATGATGGTGTTTTTGTCCAAACTCGCCGGAGCAAATAAATCGTGCCAAACGGAGCCTTAGTTGTTGGATCTGATGGCGCCTTTAGAGGGGGGTGAATAAGGGGTTTACAGTTTTTTGGATAAACTGAGTGATTTTTAGAAAACAGAAACTTTTTGATTCGGTTGCTAACGCCAGGCGTTAAGAGTCAACGCTGGGCGTTAGCTCTCCAGAAAATAATTTTCACAGAAATATGTCAAAGTGATTTTACTTATGAAATCCTAAATGAAATACAATTACAGAAAATCAGAGATAATGAAAATGAACATTATATTTCAAAAGAGTTACAAGATAAAATTTCAATAACACTTGAAATTAAGGGCGACAAAGTAAAATTCGCTTTTTGTTCCTTCACCGGTACTTCTCCCAAGGACCGGTTGGCTATAGCCTATCTTTCCCCAGACAAGTCCTCTAGTCACCCTATAGATCTACCCTAGACCTAGTCGCCACGCACAAGGCGGTGAATTTCCCCCTAATCCGAACCCGGCCTAGTCGCCAAACGCAAGGCGGCGAATTCACTACCGTTACAAGAAAATAATGAAAAGATAAATGAAAATTCAGAACAAAAGACTCCCTATATTGAAGAGCGTTGAAGGAGATGTTGAAGACACGCAATGACCATCATCGGAGTTGAAGCGAACGTCCTTCAAATTTGACGGTTGGAAATCTCGTTCTCAGTCTTGTTCCTCAATGGTGGTGTTGGGAGTACTCTCTAAATTCGGGATGAAATGCTCTCTCAGAAGTCTGGAATGAAGGCTTGGATGCATGTGACTTTGAGCAACGAAATCAGTTCTTTAAATAGGCACTGGAGCTAACACGTGGCGTTAGGTAGTTAACGCCGGCGTTAGGGATCGTGTATGGTCGTGGCTGAGATCGTGTAACCGTCAGGATCGTGGCAGAGATCGTGGGCTCAACGCGTGCGTTAAGTGTCAACGCTGGCGTTGTCACTTGCTTCTCGACGCAATATCTTCTCCACGCCATTCCCTTCACGGTGTCATCCCATCTCGACGATAAGTTAACACGGGGGCGTTAGCTCTCTTTTCAGAGAATCGACATCAATCGGCATCATGTTCATAGGGTAATTTAACTATAGTACCTGCACACTATAAACACAACCAAGATCAAATACATAGTGTGATTTGTTATTCTCAAACTAAGAGATGTGGAACACAAGCTCCAACATTAGTCTCCCTCAAATAGAACGGACTTCTTGATGATTACTTTGAACGTTTCAGATTCTCCTTGCTCGTGCTCCTTCCATGCCCCCAGACCATTAGGTGCCCATCTTTACGACGGGTCTCCATGAGCGCCTGCGCCTCGACGTGAAATTTTAGACGCCTGCCGACTTCACCACCGCTATGAGTATTGCTCACCTCTGCGAGAAGCGTTTGTTAATGGATCGACCACCATGCTAAGGGATTGTGTTTCAACTGCGATGAGACCTTCACGCGTGGCCACAGGTGCAAGCGTTTGTTCTTCTTGGAGGTAGACGACCCATCTGAGGACGCGGAAGACGTTCGCGCTCCCGAGATTTCCATTCACGCCATTGATGGGCCACATTCCTGAGAGACTCTTCAGCTTCCGGTACTCGTTGATCACCTCTTGGTCGCCCTGCTGGACACCGGGAGCACGCACAACTTCATTTGTGCGGAGACCTCCAGCCGGCTACACCTGATCGTGACCAGCCGTCACCGCTTGAGAGTGGCAGTGGACAATGTGAGCACTATGAAGTGCCCCGGTATCTTCCTGGCGGTGCCACTGGTGGTTGGGTATCGCTCCACGGTGGACCTCTTGGTGATTGAACTTAGGGGTTTCGAGGTGGTCTTGGGCGTCCGCTGGTTGTGCACACTTGGCCCTCTGACGTGGGATTTTGATCCCCTCTCCGTGGTGTGGCAGCGGGGCGGAGAGCGGACATTGTGACAGGGGTGTTTGACAGGAAAGTCACATCGGACATTTTGCCTCTCTTTCGACCGAGAGCCGCACGACGGCCTCGAGCATTTGCTACAGGAGTTTGGGGACATCTTGGCCCCTCCTCAGGGACTTCTGCCACCGCGTCGCCACAATCATTGCATCTGCCTCCTTCCAAATACCGCCCTCGTCGTGGTTCGGCCCTATCATTATCCCTTCCGAAAAAAGGATGAGATCGAGCGTCAACGCAGTGCCATGCTACATCATCATCCTCCATAGCATCTCCCCATTTTCCTCCCCTGCCCTTTTGGTTCAGAAGGACGCCACTTGGCGATTTTGCGTGGATTATTGGGCGTTGAACGCCAAGACCGTGAAGGACAAGTTCCCGATTCCTGTTGTGGAGGAACTGTTGGACGAGCTCCATGGCGTCAAGTTCTTCTCCAAGCTCAACCTCTGTTTGGGCTACCATCAGGTGCGCATGGCTCCCGAGGACGTGGAGAAGACGGATTTTCGCACTCACCGCGGGCACTTTGAGTTTTTGGTCATGCACTTCGGGCTTACCAATGCACCGTCAACCTTTCAGACCATGATGAATGAGGTATTTCACGCATTGCTTCTTCGTTATGTTCTTATCTTCTTTGATGATATTTTGATGTATAGAAAGACCTGGGAAGACCACATGCGGCACTTGCAGGATGTTTTTGACCTCCTCCGCTAACATCAGCTCTTTTTGAAGCGAGCTAAGTGCTCCTTCGGAACAGACCGAGTGGCTTACCTGGGCCATGTGATCCACCGCACATGCATTTCGGCGGATCCCGAGAAGATTTGTGGGGTGACAGCCTGGCCGGTACCCCAATCCCTACGGGAGTTGCGGGGTTTCCTGGGCCTGAAAGGCTACTACCGTCGTTTCATTCAGAGCTACAACACCATTGCGGCCTCCCTGGTGGCGCTTCTGAAGAAGCACGCTTTCCTCTGGAGCGATCAGGGCACCCAGGTATTCTGAGTCCTCCAGCATGCCTTGGTCGTCGCCCCAGTCCTCCGCCTGCCCGATATTTCCCAGGAGTTCCTCATTGTGTGTGACGCATCGGGACAATGGCTCACCATCAGTGATTACCATCTTACGAGTCAAGCTGATTGGCATCGCCAAGGCGGTGCAGCACTGGCGTCCATACTCAAGAGTCCCAAAACTCCCCGGTTCTCGTAAAGTTTAGTCGGCGGATTGTTAACGGGAGTCTTCCTCATCACTGGACGGTGCATGATGGCCTGGTGCGTTACAAGGGACGCGTTTATTTGCTCCCTTCCTCCCCTCTCATTGGTGGCATCATGGAGACAATCCACGCTTTGGGTCACGAAGGGGTTTGCAAAATCCTTAAGCGGATTCGCACCAATTTCTTTTGGAAGGGACAACGGCGCAGTGTCCAGAATTTTGTTGTCGCCTGCACAGTCTGTCAACGCCACAAGGCGGAGCATCTCCTTCCGATCGGCCTCCTCCAGTCCCTGTCGATTCCCACACAGATTTGGGCCGACGTCTCGATGGACTTCATCGAGGGACTGCCTACCTCGCGCGAGAAGTCCATCCTCAGGGTCGTGGTCGACCGTTTCTCGAATGGCGCACACTTCATTACTATGCGCAAACCACTACCGCGGAGGGCGTGGCCCATGCCTTCTTCACAGAGATTTTTCATCTACACGGCCTCCCCGAGAGCATTGTCTCGGACCGGCGCAAGGTGTTCACTAGCAACTTTTGGGAGAAGCTTTTTACTCTCTGCGGTACCAAACTATCCTTCTCCTCGGCCTACCATTCGCAGTCTGATGGCCAGACAGAGGTCGTCAACCGCACGGTTGAGATGTACTTGCGCTGCTTGCATCACCGGAGATCGACCAAGGAATTAGGCCTGATGGCTTCCCTGGGTGGAGTATTGTTACAACACCTTGCTGCAGACGACGCTCTTCCGATTGATCAATGGACAGGATCCCCCGCGCCTATTGTCCTACGAGAGCGGCACAGCCCACCTGGAAGTAGTTGACCACGAGCTACAGGAACGGGACCAATTTCTCTCTCTAGCAAAGGGGCGCCTTCTTCAAGCCCAAGCGCGTATGGAGACTTCTTACATTTGGGGTCATCGCGAACTAACATTTGCCACGGGAGAGTGGGTATGGCTCAGGCGCTGCCCTTACCGACAATCCTCGGCTGACTTGACCCATATCACAAATTGGGCCAAAAGTTCTACGACTCATTCGAGATCCTCCAGCGCATTGGAGAGGTTGCATACCGCCTCAAGCTTCCATCAGAAGCTCGCATCCATGTCGTCTTCCACATCTCCCAGTTGAAACAGTTTCACGGCCCTCCCCCTTAGGCCCTATTGGTGAATCTTCCACCGCAGCTAGATGACAAGCTTGAGGACAAGCTTGGTCTCAACGGGGCGGGAGATGTTACGGGCCCACACGCTACGGACCCACACTAGGGCGTCACCTACCATCATCGTCGCAGGACGACAAGCGCGGGAGTCATCTCATTATTCGCATTTTTATTTCAATGTCGCCTTGTATTTCCATCGTCGCATTTTATCTTTAATGACGCACTTTGTATTTTGGTCATTTCTACTTAGGAAGGAATGGTGTGTAATAAGATTTCAAGCAACTAATATCAAAATTTCCTTCTCTCTCTAATTCTCCCTTCTCTCTCATAAGCCACTTTGGTGGCCTAACGAACCCATGCATCCCTTTCGCACGACGCATGCAGGAGTTCGACTCCCCGCCGATCCCTCCTCCTTCACCGACTCCTCCTCTGAGCTTCTACCATAGGTTCCTGCGGATCTAAGAATGGGAACTCCAATCTCCTCCTTTACTCCCACCTCTCACGGCCATGAATGAGATCTCAATATGGGGCTCCTATCACATATCATACAATGTGTAATGAGATTTCTGAAAAATATTGTTTTGATACTTGATATCATGGAGTCCAATGGATGTTAATGAAATTTAGTGTATATGCAAATGTACTATGAACTGATGTTTAGTTCATGAAAAGAATATATAAATTGAATAATGAAATATTCATGTGCACATATGAAAAGATATGATTCTAGGAAGGCATATGTATGAAATGCATAAGGATGATAGTTCAAATGTAAGAAAATACATGATGGTGCATGCCTTGAATGGCTTTGCATGTATGTGATAAAATGAATGGCATTACATGAATCATAAAGATAAATGTTGAAATGCATGGACCTTGTTATGGGCAACATGCCCAATTAGTTAGCTTATTATCAAATTGTGTTTTGTATTCTTCGTTATATGTTTGTTATTATTATGTGTCAGGCTCTTTACGGAATTGCCAATGTACGTTCTATTTAAAGGACCTTAGGGGTCTTGTATGAGTTATCAAATGAAAGGTAGTTTATTTCCCTTGTCCCCTTTGCGTGAGATTCTTGGAAGCTCTCTCCTCCAACGAGCAAGCCCAACTTAGGCAGCCGCGGTCAAGGCTCCGTAGTATGTCCGCCACTGCCATCTCCACCTCCGACCACTCCTCCGACAACCTCCGACCACTCCTTCGGCAACCTCTGAGTAGGCCCATAACAAAATAGTATCAGAGCTACCCTTGCCCCTCTTCCGCTGGCAGCATTTCCTCCATTCAGAATCCAGCAACACCTCAGTCAATCCTCCTGAGGGTCTCTGAATCTAACCCAACGAACGCAGCGCCCACCAAGCCTCCCACAGATTTGCGTCGGAATCTTCCAGCGATGGCAAGTTGGCTAGGACTGTGAAGCCCTCCCGAAGAAGCAACTGAGGCCTCGTCGTCTAACGCCAGAAAAGGGCCGACTGTGTCTCCTTCGTAGTCTTGTGCATGGGCGCCAGTAACAACAGCGCCATCGTCCCCAGCAACAGCGCCCTCCTTAGGTCGTCATTCCGACGCGAGCCCTTCTTCGATCGTCCTTCCGACGCGAGGAGCGGCTTCAAAACCACAGAGCCCAGTAATCTTCCATCTCGAGCCCACCAACGACGACGCCCAACATCGAGGCCCTCGCTCCCCTACCCGCACACTTTTTTTCGAGCCATGTGTAGAGAACTTTTTTGAGTTGTGAGCTCGCCTTGCCTTTGGGACCTCCAACTGCATCAATCAGCAGTTTTATTTTGTGGACCGTGCAACCACAACAAATTGCATGGAGATTTTAATTCCGGATGAGACTAATTGGGAATTTTTCCTTCGTCTCAACAATAGGGAAGCGTCACGGGTCGCGTGGTACACCAAATTTTCCCTCGGACACTCCGGTTGCTCAACCGGACTCGAACGGCCCCGTAACACGCTCCATTACATCTGGACAGCATAATATGGGGGACTCATCGGATCAAATAAGCCAACTTATAACCATGATGCAAACCTTTATGGAGCAACAAACGGTGATGCAACCTGAATCACATCTTATTTTAGTTTATTTTCCGCATTTTTACTAGTGTCGCGCATGTCTTCTTTGTTGTTTCTTTTTTTCCGCGCATGTTAAATAGCGCTATATGTTGTGTATGTTATTAGCATGTGTTTGTGTGTTTTCGCGCATATCACTCGCGCGCGTTTTTAGGCTTATTGGTGTGACCGACCAATAAGACCCTGAATAAATTGGTCCTTCAAATTATATAGAGTGATAAATATGGCAAGCTTTGAAATAATATTTTTAATATAATTAAGTTTGTTAATTTTTTAAAATTAATATTAAGTAATTTAATTAATTTAAAAAATTATACTATTTGTGAGAATGCCAAAAGTCAAAATTCACTCTTCTTGACCTTTGAGCTTTTTCCCATTTAATACCCTAGTTAAAAACCGGTTGAAATTCCCACTTTTTCCTCATATTTAAGACCTTACAGTCGGCCCACTTAAATGTGAAACCTCCACTTTAATGTCTTTTATTTAAAGAAAACCTAAGAGTAACTCTTTTTATTTAGTACCTTACTTTAGTTCTTATTTCTTTATATTATCAAGACCTTTCCTATCAAAAGACAGCCTGGCAAAATCGAAAGAACGATATTTATTTTCTCTGTTCTTTCAGTAGCCAGTCGAGCCCTTCCTGCAACCCCCCTTCATCTTCCAGCTGTCCGGCGACCATTCTCCTGAGTCCAACGTTGTCGGCCACCACTTCTAGGAGCTCCGGCGAAATGTCATCATCCGCCTTCTGAGTTCCGACGGAGTTGAGCCGTCACGGCGATCCCACGGGTCCGAGAGAGCCCTTCCCCTCTGTTTCCACCTCCTTCCGTTCATATACACCCATTACCGAGCCATTCCAGTTGCCATTATGTTACCCTCGCACAGTTGCCGGAGGAGCCACCCCTCGTCGGGACCACCGGAGTACGCATATGGAAACTGCCTTAATTATTTTGTGTAATTAATTGATATTAATTAATATTAATTAGTATTAATTAATTAATTAATATTAATTAGTATTATTTCCTTGTATTGTTTTCCCTCCCTCATCTATATAAGGGGAAGGGGTTTTGGTCTTTGGGAGGGGAGATGTATGAAAGATTTTAGGGTTGCTCCCTAAGTTTCCTCTCTATTCTTCCTCCTTCCTTCTCGCCCACCACCGCCGGACCCCTTCTTTAAATCGCAATACATTACTACCTCTGATCTGCTTGATTCATCTGCCCCTTGCACACAGAGCATTGGACGAACCCTTTTGCCTTAGTTCCTGATATTCTGATGGAAGTTACTGTTCCTTCATCATGCTTATCACATTTCATGGTATACCTCTTGCCTTCTCATAATTTGGTAGTATAATTAAATTCTTTTATTTATGTGATCTATTAAGAAACAGAGCTTGCATTATTTACCGCATTTACCTATTTGTCGTCAATTTCCATATCCTTGTGATTTCATTTCACTAATTGCTTGCCGGTGGAACATTATTTCATAATTATTCGGCATTCGAATGTTAGATGTTAATGTGCGTCAGTAAACTCCTGATCGGTTAACACAAAATATCACTTGTGAAGTCCCGCTTGTGCGACATTATGTTAAAAGAGATCTTCAAATTAACTTTTAAAATTAATCTATCGATTTAGGAATACATCAAACGGCCTTCGCGGATCGTCATCAGGAGGCCATTACTGCACTCTCCAAACGTCTCGATGATCATTCAAATGCGCCCGTACACGAGCACACTTGCAACAGTCAGGTGCCTCTCCCGCCGCTCATCCGCCACGAGCCACCACCACCACCACTGACCCTCTTACGCCCCAAAGATGCTAATATGTCGCACTATACCCGGTTGGAATTCCCTGGAAAGACTGATCCCTTGGGTTGGCTCACCAAGTGCGAGCAATTCTTTGGCCACAAACAAACGTCGGCAGTTGAATGACTTCCTCTGGCCTCCTTCCACCTTCTTGGCTCAGTCTTACTGTAGGCCACTCGTCTCATCACTGACCAGCCGGGTCTGGCGTGGGACGACTTCAAGCGGTTTTGCAACCTGCGTTTCGGTCCTCGCATTCGCAGTAACTCCCTCGGTGCCTGCACGACGCTTCGTCAGACTGGCTCTGTGGATGAGTATCTGGAACAGTTTCAGCTTTTTCTGGTGCGCGTCACGCTTTCCCCAGAGATGTTAATATGTCGCACTATACCCGGTTGGAATTCCCTGGAAAGACTGATCCCTTGGGTTGGCTCACCAAGTGCGAGCAATTCTTTGGCCACAAACAAACGTCGGCAGTTGAATGACTTCCTCTGGCCTCCTTCCACCTTCTTGGCTTAGTCTTACTGTGGGCCACTCGTCTCATCACTGACCAGCCGGGTCTGGCGTGGGACGATTTCAAGCGGTTTTGCAACCTGCGTTTCGGTCCTCGCATTCGCAGTAACTCCCTCGGTGCCTGCACGACGCTTCGTCAGACTGGCTCTGTGGATGAGTATCTGGAACAGTTTCTGCTTTTTCTGGTGCGCGTCACGCTTTCCCCAGAGATGCAAATCGCCATCTTCACCGCAGGATTACGCGACCGCCTATGACTGGATGTCGAATTTGAGGCCCCTCCAGACTTAGTGAGTGTGATGAGTCTGGTCAGGCTATGCGATCGTCGCCTCCAGCTGGCGCAGGAAGCCTACTTGCCCACCGACACCGGCACTCAGTAGGGTCATACCGAGGGTCAGACCGCCCTGCCGGACCACCGACTATCTCGGGTAGAGATGTTGGAACGACACGCCCATGAATTATGTTTTAACTGCGATGACAAGTTACACTCGCGAACACAGGTGCAAAAAGCTTTTCTACATGCACGTCGAGAACTCTGACGAGGAGGGCACCGAATGAAGTCGCACCATCGTTGATCCCCCTTGAGCTTGAGGTCAAGCTCGTTTTGGATGGCGGGATTAATGTTATGGGCAGAGTGCCCAATTATTAGATATTATCGAGTTGTATTTTGTATTCTTCATTATAAATTTGTTATTATCATGTGTCGGGCTATTTATGGAATTGCCCATGCACATTCTATTTAAAGGACCATAGGGGTCTTGTATGAGGTATCAAATGAAAGTTAGTCTATTTCCCTTGTCCCCTTTGTGTGAGATTCTTGGGAGCTCTCTCCTCTAATGAGCAAGCCTCGCTTAGGCAGCCGCGGTCAAGGCTTTGTAGTATCTCTGTCACTGCCATCTCCGCCTACGACCACTCCTCCAGCAACCTCCGAGTAGGCCCATAACACGCATTGTTGGTTTTAATGCTGATGTGATCCATGTTTTTAATATGGGTCATTTGGGTGAATACAGTCGCTTTCGAGCAAGGGTTAGCTGCCATCATTGAGTTCCCAAGTGTGAGATTATTTTGAGGTTTTGATTCCGATTTCACTTTTTGCTTCACTTCCCTGATGTTTTAAGAAATTCCTTCCGGGCATTTACAAAAGTTTAAGGATGAAATTTTTACGAGGGAATAATGTAATAACCAGCGACAAATTCTGATATAACTTAATTATCTGTTTTTTATAAGGATATCATTCCGTGCTATTGCAAGATATCGTGGCAAAATTTGTATATATCTATATTTTATATACCAAATTGATATATTTATATAATTATATTTTATGGAATTATTATAAGTGGATATTTGTTTTTTGGGGGTTGAGCCATTGTTAGCCAGGGATTGATTTTGGCTCTATTAAGTTCAGTTGAGAAAACTGACGACCTCTCTGGATATTTCTTTTATGTCAGTGGCTGAGCAATTGGGGAGAAGAAATGGAAGAGGGGCAAAAGGGGAGTTCTCGAGAAACTTAGGCTTGGAAGAAAAATGTTCTGATCCCTATGGAAGAAGGCCAGAAATTCCATTTCGGAACTCCAGGAGAGTTCTTGAAGGATGGTCATGGTTCGATCTTTTGATTGCTTAGCTCTTTTCTTCTTCAACATTCTAGGTTTCTCAACACTTCTCCTTCCTTTGGCTACTTTGACATTTAGATTTGGTGAGGGAAAATGAGATAAAGAAAAGACAACAGAGCCATCATGGTGGAGAGGGTCAAGAGCATCCAATGCAAAGCGACCTTTCATTCCCCTGTTTCGTTGCAAAGACCTCTATTCTTTCTTCTACTTCCTCTGCTTTTTTTCTTCTTGAACATCCATATTAAACCTGACCATGTTTGGATCAAGGTTCCTAAAAGTTGGAGGGGGAAAGAATGAGAAATGGGGGTTCCTCATCAGTTTTACTGAGTTTCTGGAGAAGGGAGCTCGACAACAATATTGAATAGACATTTGGAATTTATTTTCATTTGGAGAGCTTTCCATCAAACCAGCCTATGTTGGTCCCAAGCCCGGATGAAAAATGGTGAGGGTTGTGTTAGGTAGACGGCCAACGTAAAATTTAGTCACTCTTATGAATATGGATCGTTTGAGAAATTGTGCAAAAGCTACGTTGTTACCCGTAAGGAATGCGTCGTATGGTCCGAATGCAGCGTCTCGGCAAGGACCGCTGCATCTCTAGGACTTTGGTGTAGTGTTAAATATGCAAGAGTCCTCGTCGTATGGTCTGAATGTGGCGTCTTGGCAAAGACCGATGCACCTCCAAGAGAACTTGAGTGTAGTGTTAAATATGCAAGAGCCCTCACATATTAGGCATCCTAGGAAAGTAGATCGTAGGATTTGTGACTAACTTAGGTTTAAAGTTGGAATAAAGACACGCTAACGAAAAAAATGATGGAAGTAGTGGATACGATGATCAGGAGAAGGATAAATATTCTATGCTTACAAGAGACTAAATGAGTGGATGAGAAAGCTAAAATTCTAGACAATTAAGGTTTTAAATTATGATACACATGAAAAAATAAAACAAGTAATAGAGTAAGTATTATTGTGGATACTACTTGGAGAGATGAAGTTGTTGGGGTAAGTAGAAAAGATGATAGAATCTTAGCTCTTCAATTGGTCGTAGGAAAGGAAACTATTAATGTGATTAATACTTATGCGCTACAAATAGGATTAAGTGAAGTTATTAAAATGCAATTTTTGGAAGATGTAGATAACTTTGTAAGAGAAATCTCACAAAGCGAGAAGATTTTCATGGGAGAAGACTTAAATTGACATATAAGGAAGAAAAATATAAATTATACAGACGCTCATGGAGGATTTGGATAAGGAGAAATATATGAAGAGAGAAGAACAATTTTAGACTTTATCATAGTACATGGGCTAATTACAAATATGTTCTTCATAAAGAGGTAAAAACATTTAATTACGTTTAAGAGCGGACCAAATAAATCACAAATTGACTATTTTATTACTCGCGAAATGGATAAAAAGATTTGTAAGAATTGCAACGTCATACCAGGAGAAAGTTTGACAACATAGCACAGGCTAGTGGTGTTGGATGTGCAAATTAAATATATTAAATTTAAGAGAAGGACAAAAGTGTTGCCAAAAATTCGATGGTGGAACTTGAAGACGAAAAAACAGGTTAATTTCAAGATAGTTGTTATGGAACAACTAGTTGATGATCCTTATGATGATCTTAGTGGTACATTAAAAGTTGTCTTCGCATTTAAGGATAAGTGGAAAGAACGTACTTGGAGAGTCAAAAGTTCGTGGGACCCATATAAAGAATCTTGGTGGTGGAAAGAGGAAGTGCATGACAAAGTGAGGACAAAGAGGGCTATTTATAAACTGCACTTATAGGAATGATGAAAACTTGGCAATGTATAAAGTCGTCAAGAAAGAAGCTAAAAAAGCAGTAAGTCAGGCAAGAACTCAAGCTTATGAAGAATTTTATAAGCGACTAGATACCAAAGATGAAGAGCATGATATATATAAGCTCAAGCTAGAGAGAGGAAGACAAGGGATTTAAGTCAAGTTAAATGCATAAAAGATGAAACAGATAAAACTTCGACGGATGATGTGGCAATTAAAAAGCGATGGAAAAGATATTTTTATCAACTCTACAATGAAGAAAAAGACAATGAATTGATCTTGGAAGAGTTAAGTAAATCGGAGGAGTATAGGAACATATCAAGCATCGGAGGTAAATGATGCTCTGAAGAATATGAAAAATTAAAAGGCGGTTGGGTCAGATGATATATCAATCGAAGTATGAAAATGCCTAGGAAAGGAATAAATTGTGGCTTATATGTTTCTTCAATAAAATATTGAAGACAGAGGATGTCGGGCCAATGGAGAGAAAGTATCTTGTTATATTTGTATAAGAACAAAAGAGATATACAAAATTGTATCAATTACAGAGGAATTAAATTAATGAGTCATACCATGAAACTATGGGAACGAGTAATAGAAAGAAGAGTAAGAAGAGAGATTAGCATCTCGGAAAATCAATTTGGATTTATGTCAAGGCTGCCGACTATGGAAGTTATACACCTCTTGAGGAGACTCATTGAAAACTATCGGGAAAAAAAAAAACAAGATTTGCATATGTTGTTTATCGATCTTGAGAAGGCTTATAATAGGGTTCCAAGAGAGGTCTTATGGAGAGTCTTAGAAAAGAAAGATGTAAATATATCATACATTGATGTAATCAAAAGTACGTATACAAATTCAGTAACGAGGGCGAGGACATCTGGAGGATTAAGATAGGAAGTCTCTATCATCGTTGGCTTACATCAAGGGTCATCTTTAAGCCCTAATCTCTTTACCCTTGTCTTAGATGAGCACACCGGACATATCCAACAAGCAATACTTTGGTGTTTATTGTTTGCAGATGATATTATTTTGGTCGATGAGGCGCGCGAGGGTGTAAACGCGAAATTTGACTCTTGACGAGACACTTTAGAAAAGAAGGGTTTTAGATTGAGAGGGACAACAACATAGTATATAGAGTTTAAATTTAATAGTACAAGAAGAACGGATGACTCTGTCATTAAGTTGGGTGACCAAGATATTTCCCGTGGTGAATGCTTTAAATATCTGGGATCAATAGTTCAAAACGATGGAGATGTAGATAAAGATGTGATACATAGAATCAAATCAGATTGGTTGAAGTGGAGAGGCGCGTCTGGGATCTTATGTGATCGTAAAGCACCATTAAAACTTAAAGGCAAGTTTTACAGTATTGTAATTAGACCAGCGATGCTCTGCAGTTCTGAGTGTTGGGCAGTGAATTATGCACATGAGCAAAAAATGGGGAGTTGCGGAGATGAGAATGTTTAGGTTGATGGGTGGACACACGAAACTGAATAAAATTAGAAATGAATATATCAAGGATAAGACAGGAGTGGCACCAATTATAGAGAAGATGCAAGAAGCTCGATTAAGATGGTTCAGACACGTACAAAGGAGACCATTTTAAGCACCTGTTAGGCGTTGTGAGAGTTTAGTTACTAGGCATGTTAAACGGGGGAGGGGTAGACCACAAAAGACTTGGAATGAAACTATAAGGAAAGACGTGATGTACTTAGGCATTAGTGAGATTATGACTAAAGATAGGGCGCAATGGCGACAAATGATCCATATAGCCGACCCCACTATGATAGGATAAAGGCTTGAGTGTTGTTGTTGGTGTTGGAGACCTTTCCAATCTTCGCTTATGAAATTTTAGATGCAGAACATTTTGGCAACCCTAGCACACATCTCTTATCTTTTAAATGGGTTTGATCTTTGTTATGGGGTATGAGCTCTGTTATGGGGTTTAGGCTCTGTTATGTGGTTTGATTTGTTAAGAGACTTGGCTTTTGATTTGAATTTTGATATGGTTTTAAGGCATTAGTGAGATTATGACTAAAAATAAGGCGCAATGGCGACAAATGATCCATATAGCCAACCCAACTATGGTGGGATAAAGGCTTGAGTGTTGTTGTTGGTGGTGGTGTTGGAGAGCATTCCATCTATCTTCGCTTATGAAATTTTAGATGCAGAACATTGGTAACCCTAGCACAAATCTTTTATCTTTTAAATGGGATTGATTTTTGTTATGGGGTATGAGCTCTGTTATGGGGTTTAGGATCTGTTATGGGGTTTGATTTGTTAAGAGACTCGGTTTTGATTTGACTTTTGATATGGTTTTAGGGTAAACTTTCCTTTCCTCCTCAATTCCTATTCTTCGTTCTCTAGTTACCTTCTCTTCCTTTAAAATGACTGCAAGGAAAAAGGGTGGTTTCTAGGGTTTCCTGGATTGAGAGGTAATTACCATTTTATTGATTTGAAAATTATTGATTTACAACCTTTGTTCTATTATGTTTGATGTCTTAAAATTGATTTCAGCTTTATTATCAAATTCTATTTGGACACTTGTTACCATGCTTTGACAGAGCCTATAAATTATGCGTTATAAAAGCGCATTTATTCATTATTGCCACAATTGACACATTTAAGTATTGTTTAGAAGAGTTGTCTATATTGATAGACTATTTGTGTACATAAGTTAATATTTTAGATGAGATTTTACTGTGAATTCTTTAGGATTTTGTGATGGGGACATGCTGGGAAATGCCACCCTGGTTCGGACATGCTGTGAAATGCCACCATGCTTTGGGCAAGCTGAGAAATGTCATGTTATGGGCCGGGCTAAAGGCAAACAACAATGATAACACCTAACCTCTAACCACTAAAGACAACAAAAAAGATAACAATAAATAACTAGGTCTGGTGCTCGAGGCCCATAACATGTCAGCTTATATATAGTATAGATAGATATCTATAGTATGCTTATTTGTTCTTTAAGATTTTGAAGTCTTATGGAGGAATTAAAAGATAAGATCTCTTTTTTATTCTTAATAATGGTTTTTGAGGACTATCAACGGTTGTTTGTATTTTTCTAAAGAATGAATTTCCTTATCATTGTTCCTTTGATTTGTGGCATGTATAAGAACATGACACTATCCTTTCTGATTTGGTTATAAAGGCAAGCTTGATATATGACCCTTGGTGCCTTTCCCAAAAATATTGAATGATCTAAGATTTTATACTCTAATCACCAAGGTTTTAAAAATCGGGACCGGACATTCAACCGGTGGAGGGAAAGGTTCAAGTTTCAATCGGTGCAACCAGTTGAACCGGGTTGAACCGCGATGACTGCTGACGGAACTAGATATTTAATCTTATATATATATTAAATATAGTTTCATAAATATAAACATTTAAAATGGAACTAAAATTAAAAATCATATATACAATATAGTATATGTTGAAACCCGGATACCGATTCAACAGAGTTCGGACTTAAGAGGGGGCAGCTTGCGTTACTTGACGCGTCGTCAAACGCTTTAGACTTAGATATTCCGAGCCTAGAGATGACCCACATGAGTGGAGAGTGGATTGCCTACACACAGACCCGCGAGCTGCAGCGAGGAGGTCCCGCCACACACCTGGAAGTTCTTTTCTCAACTTCCCCTCCCAAAGACAAAACTGAGCTCGGCATCTCGGACGGCGCGGAGAAGAAGCGCAACAGGGGCGAGCTCCAGGAGGTTGGGTCTGCCTTCTCCGAGGTGTTTTGGGGTCTATTTATAGGCAAAACTTCTCGAGGGTAAAACAGTCTTTTGAGGCCTGCGGATAGATACCTCCGCCTTTACAAAATTACTATTCCCATACCAAAATGGCCTGCGGAATGCGGTCTCCGCCGTTACGAGAATACTAGGGACAGACCCCGGCGGTCTGTTGATAGCTAAATGCTACAAGATTGTGGCTTACCTGACTGGGCTAGTACCAAGACTGAGACGGTTGGAACTCGCCAGGTTTGCACTTGCCCGTCCCGGACTCGCCTGCCCTGGACTCGCCTGCCCTGGACTCGCCTGTCCGGGACTCGCCTGCCCTGGACTCGCCTATAGCTTTTCTGAATGCGGTCTGGGCTCGGCTCGCTGAATACGGGTTGAACACAATCCCCGCTCTTTGCGAGCTCGACAGAGGTCAGAAAGAAACGTTAACCCTTATTTAGCGAGCCCTGGCCACCGATGGGTGAGTCTCGCGAATTCGCCTCCACTCCTCTCTATAAATGGGGGGTAATGCTAATCTTTTGAACCAACAATCTCCTCATAACGACACTCTGCTAATCGGCGCGATGCCCCAGTTAGAAGACGACGAAGTCGGCGTATCTTCCCTCCTGATCTGCTTGGGGAGCGCTCTTTGAAGTGGAGACGAGAGCGCGGCGAGAAAGAAAACAGAAAGAAGAAGAAGGTATTGTCCTCTTCTAGCGAGGTGGTGCCTCCCCCTCCTCTTGAACTGGAAGTGTTGGGTGAGCCCTCTCAACAGGGACTTGAGAGCTCGCGCGGGGCCGACCGACCCACCTTCGAACTTCTCAGTCTGGCGCACAAGGTGAGCTAAGCCCGCCTTCGCTTTCTGATACCTTTGAGACGCGAGTACTGACCTCGCGACTTTGTACATTGAAGCAGATTGCCGACATTTCTACGGTAGTGCTCGCGTTGCTGAGCCCTCAAGTTGATGGTGATCTTGAGAAGGACAAGGTTGAGCCCTCCACTTCCAAAAAATCACCTCGCCTCGATATCCATGGTAAGCGATTTTACATCCATCTACTTCCGCGAGGCGCATTCTAACTATGTCTTTCCTTTGACAGTTCCCCTTTTGTTGATCTTCACAGCATAACCAAGCTGGGCGAGGCGGCTTCGGAAGGCGTGCTCCTTCCAAAAACCTTGGTTCCGCCTCCCGCCGACACCCCCGCGATTGCAGCGTCCAAGTAACTGTTTGGCTTAGGCGAGACGTCTAGGCGTCCTACTGGTGGGAAGTCGTTGAAGATCCCGCACAGATTACCTAAAGAAACTTTTCGACCTCAAGTTGCCCAGAACCCTCTGTTGGATCCGCCCACTGTTTTAAATGTCGGCCGACATGTCCTATTTGAACCAAAAACGACTTGCATAATCAAAATTTAAAGGTTACAGCGTTTTTCATTATGTCGGACGACATAACCGATTATATCTGATATATCGGCCGCCGCCGACATTTCTAAATGTCGCACGATCAGAGATTTCTCTCAGCTTATTCTCCGTCCTCGCCGCTGGATGGGTTTTTTGCTAGGTTTTTCCCATTTTATTGATTGCACATTTTCGAGCACATGGATTATACTTGATTTTCACTTGTCTCCTTCCAATGCTTTCTTCTTGCATGCTTTATGTATAGAGTATCAGTTGTGTATTTGATTGCTGAAATTTATTCCATCAAGTTTTGTCATTGTCACCAAGCATGCCACATTTATTTTTAGTATTGTACAGTTAATTTACATGTTTATATGGAAGTAAAAAAAATCATTATTTAATGCAGGTTGATATATAAATAATGTTTGTCATTTTCGTTTCCAATAATGAGGAAGAATGATAAAATAATTTTTGACATTTAAGTGCTTAAAAATGAAAATAATAAATGGAGATATACATACAATGAAAATAGATACATGGTTAGAAGATAATGATGATTGAAGATAGATTTGAGTATTTTGGAAATAATACAACTAAGTAGAAAATGTGCCAATTGAGTAGAACAAATTAATGTAGTTTATAGAGCTAAGATAATATGGTATAACTTATAATATAAATATTTTTTAGGAATCCGACATATTAAAATATCCCCAACATGTCTCTGACATCCGACTTCCAACATCTAAAACTCTAATCTGACATGTCTCCGGCATCCGACATTTAAAACCTTGGATCCGCCTCGCCAACAAGAAGAAGGTGGTGAGACCTCCACAGGTAACTATTCGCCGCGACCTAAACTTATCTTGGATAGGCTCTCTGATGACTGTCGAATTTTTCCAGGTGCGCATCCCACCGACTCGCAAGGGTTGTCTTCACCGAAATCCCTGCCGGAGTCGCCCTCTCCTCGGATGACGACTCCCTTTAGAGAATTACTGGAGAATCCACAGCTGGAGGGTCCCAAATTCAGGACTCGCCTGCTTGTTGTACTCGCGGCCCATGACTCTCTTCTGACAGTTGCGCCGCCGGCGGAGATTGGGCAAGAGCTCGCCGAACTGCGACCTCGCGTCGACGCGGTGGAACATTTTCAAACGCAGATGGAAAGTGAGGAAGGATTGTTCTCGCGCGTGTTGGACGTTGAAGATAGGTTGTATGAGCTAGAAGCTCGCCAAAACGAGACTGAAGATGAGCTGCACCGATTCGCCCGGGTAGCGGGGACCGTGGGTGAGGCCTCCAGGCTTGAGGAGCGCTTCCTACTAGGTGAGGAGCTCCTTCGCCAATCCCAAGAACACTTTCGTGCTGCCAGACACATTACCTGGAATGCTCGTCACCCTCTTCGCATACGTCGGTGAGGTCGCAGACCAGTACGCCGCGAGTAGAGATAGTATATTGCTAATACTTTTGCCTGTTCATACATTTTTGTACTCGACATTTGGCGGCTTAATGAAAAATTTATTTTTGTTTTTTGTTTTTATACAATGTACTCGCCTCTCGGCATTCTTAATGAGAAAACTCTGTTGCGCTATGTACTCGCCTCTCGCTCAAATTGACTACTTTTTTAGACGGTGAGTGGAGTCGCAGATTCGCTCGCGAGTATGCGGGTTGTCGTGTGTGATCCCTCTAATACCCTAGGCTATAAATAAGGGGTACCCCGGGGTGAGGGTTACGCTCTCCAGCCTTCAAATCTTCTCCCAAGCTCCTGCCCTCCAATCATCATACTCGCCATACTCTGCCACCATGGTTCGCGAGTCCAAAAGCGAGGAAGGGAGGGCAAATTGTGTGGCGAACTTCCGCGAACATAACTTCCCCAGTTCGCAGACGACCGCGGCGGAGTTCGCAAAATGCAAGGCCAAGTTCATCTCGGAGGAGTTCTAAGCGAGGCGTCCCGCGCCGTGCGAGCACCTCAACACAGTCTTCCAGGATGAGCTCGTCGTCCCGCTGGCACACTTCCATGTGGGACTGAGGCTTCCCTTGTTGTGGCCAGAAGTCCGTCAAATTTTCAAGTACTTCGGATTGGTCCCCGCGCAAGTCAATCCCAACGCGATCAGCGTCATGGTCGCCTTCATATGTTATATGCGCGAGGAGAAGATGGAGTTCGATCTCGCCGCATTCAGGAAGATCCTGACACTGAAGGCGACCAACGACGGCATGGTTTTCTTCTTCAGCGCCTGCGTCAAGGTCTCTGAGACGCTAAACATGGTTCATCACTGGACGAACAAGTTCATCTTCGTGCGAGGCGAGATCAGGAACCTCCCGTTCTCGCCTATTCAAAGGTCAGAGGGCGTGTACAAGCCGCTTCACGTGGAGGGTGACACGCTACCCTATACGAATTCCTAAAGGGGAAGGAGTTCGACGTTGTCTACCTGTGGCGGCATATTGACCAGCTCGCCTTTGTTCTCTTGGGAGAAGGTTGGTTTAGTCATGCACTCGCCGACTCATCTTCCCTTTTCTCATCTAACGGGTTTGCTATTATATTTTTTTTGCAGGTGAGCGCTCGCTTCCGGAGCACTCGCCATTTGAACCTTCCAAGGTGTCGACCAACAAGGTGCCCGAACCTCGCCCCGCCAAGCCAATTATCGTGGACGTGGGCGACTCGCCCTCTGTCCCTTCGAAGGGCAAGGAAAAGTTACTTCTGGAGTCGCATCCACTGGCGAGCCAAAGACGAAGAAGCCAAAGACCGGCGAGACGAGTACGGCCGATGCAAGCCATCTGTGTGAGGAGCCGAACTCCCATTTCAACTTTGGGCTGGGGATGCGCGGCGAGGACACTAAGGGGGATCTGGTGCTGCAATGGGATCAATCGCAGAACCGGGACTCCCTGAGCTCACGCCTTCCCTCTTGGATGGAGGATGACAATACGGACGACAATGCTTTCAACGTTCTATACGGCATGTACGGCAGGGATGACGCTGAAATGCTCGCCAAGACCTCCATCCGCAAGTTGGCTAACAGCGGTCCTCCGCTCGCCTACAGGAATTCCGCTCCGCCTCGCCAGAATGAGGAATGTTTTTTTATTTTCTCTGACCTTGCCTTCGCCATAAGAGTTTTTCCTGATCATCTCTTACTACAGGACGTCGAGCTCGCCTGGGCCTAGCGGTTAACGTCCATGGAGGCAGAGTTGAAGTCGACGCGAGGCGAGAATGACCTATTTGCTACTCGACTCGCCGAATCTGAGTCCAAGCTGTTGGAGGCCCAGCGCGAGAATGACCTCCTCGCTCCTCTTCTCACCTTCCAAAGTTGTTGTGGTTCACGGCGGCCAAGGTGGAGGAGACTCGCATGGAGATCATTACCACCACCGTGAACCTAGCGTTGGGTCGCCTCCGTCGGCAAGGAATCTTGACCTAGCGGGGTTGGCGATCACTCTGGAGTCGCTCCTCCCGGAGATCTTCAAGGAGCCGGCGAGTCCCACCCCCTCGGGTTCTGGGGACTCGCAGTCCTCCAACGGCGAGGAAGATAGCTAGGCTAACGGAGATTATCCCCCAGCTTCATTTCGTCTCTTTTTTCTTTTTCTGTAATTGGCATACTCGTCGTATGATTGTAATTATAAACTAATTCAATAGGGCATACTCGCACGTTTCTTTTGATTTTGGTTATTCAAATTTCACTGCTCGCCTTTTTTATGTATTCGCATTCATCAACTCGCGCCGTACGCCTTAGTTAATTTTGGCGCGTTCGCTCGTTAAGTTTTGCTCGATGAAGAATACTACGCTAGGCTTCGCACTCGCGTACTGAGCGCTCGCCCCGAAAATACCAGACTCTTATGGTTCGAGCGAGTCAATAATCTTTATGCTTTGGGCGTATTTTTTGAGTTTGCATGCGCATCGTACTTGCCTATCACATTCGTAGCGATTATATGTTTGTTGAAGGATATCTGACATACTCGCCCTTCAGACTTAGAGGTAACTAGCTCACGACATTGCCTTGTGCTCGCCTATAGGGAACTCGCCTATGGGGAACTTGCCTTTACTGAGGGTTGGTGATTGCTCGTCACTGGCCTATGGCGGGCTTAGTGTTCGCCTCGCTCTTACCCCAGGTAATCCGGTAAGTACAAGCTTTCCTTTGCATTTTGTAGGCTTGATCGTTGGGTGGTATTTTTCACGCGGTCATCGAAATGAACAACTCACTCGAGGGGGCAAGTAGCTGGTATGCAGGGGAGGAGCTCGTGCAGGGACCCGGACAATGGAAACAACACAGCTCGGGACTCGAACTTCACTCGATGGGGCAACTAGTCGGTATGCAAGAGAGGATCTCGTGCAGGAACCCGGACTACGGCAACAATACATCTCGAGAACTTGAACTTTACTCGAGGGGGCAAGCAGTCGGTATGCATGAGAGGAGCTCGTGCAGGGACACGGACTACAGCAACAACACAGCTCGTGGATTTGAACAACACTCGAGGGGGCAAGTAGCCGGTATACAGGAGAGGAGCTCGTGCAGGGACCCGGACTACGGCAACAACACAGCTCGAGGAATTGAACTTCACTCGAGGGAAAAGTAGACGTTATGCAGGAGAGGAGCTCGTGCAGGGACCCGGACTACGGCAACAACACAGCTCGAGAAATTAAAATTCACTCGAGGGGGCAAGTAACTGTTATGCAGGAGAGGAGCTCGTGCAGGGACCCGGACTACGGCAACAACACAGCTCGAGGACTTGAACTTCAATCGAGGGGCAAATAGTCGGTATGCACGAGAGGAGCTCGTGCAGGGACCCGGACTACGACAACAACACAGCTCGATGACTTGAACTTCACTCGAGGGGGCAAGTAGTAGGTATGCAGGAGAGGAGCTCGTGCAGTGACCCGGACTACGGCAACAACACAGCTCGAGGACTTGAACTTCACTCGAGGGGGCAAGTAGTCGGTATGCATGAGAGGAGCTCGTGCAGGGACCCGGACTACAGCAACAACACAACTCGAGGACTTGAACTTCACTCTAGGGGGCAAGTAGCCGGTATGCAGGAGAGGAGCTCGTGCAGGGACTCAGACTACGGCAACAACACAACTCGAGGACTTGAATATCTCTCTTTCGAAGATTTGACTCTCTCGTGCCCGTTCACATACGCAACATCGAGGAATTAACAGATATTATAAAAGGTTTGATGCGGATATGTCTGTCATAATACTTGGCCATCCTGTGTTTGACCTCCTCCTGACGGATCATGACAAGGTCGCGGAGCTCCTCTACAAAGTCCAGCGAAAGTTGTTGTGCCTCCTCATTCTCCAATCTCCATTCTTCGTCGCAATCTTCCGTTGTCACTACTCTCGGGCTTCTGACTTCGAACTCCACCGGATCACCACCTCCGAGCCATGAGACAGCTTGAACGGAGTCTCTCCCGTGGCCGAGTTGGGAGTTGTCCTCAAGGCCCAAAGGACTGAGGGAGTTGCTCCACCCAGTTTCCCTTCAAGTTCTCCACTTTTTTCCTCAACAGGTTGATGATAACCTTGTTGGCCGCCTCGACCTGCCCATTGCTTCGAGGGTGATGAACTGACGTGAAACGGAGGTTGATCCCTAGCTTGCTGCAGAAACTTGTGAGTTCCGAGCTAGCGAATTGCGGCCCATTATTTGTGACGATTGTGAGCGGTAACTCGTGCCTGCAGATAATCTCTCCCCAAATAAAGTTTCTTACCACCTGGGAGGTGGTCTTCGCCAACGCCTTCACCTCGATCCACTTGGAGAAGTAGTCGATCATTATCGGGAGAAACTTTCTTTGCCCGCTTGCCTGAAGGAACGGCCCGACGAGATCCATCCCCCAAATTGCGAATGACCACAGAGCCGTAATCGACCTGAGCCGTTGAGCGGGTTGTAGTTGAAGAGTGGCGTGGAGCTGACACTTGTGATTTTGGCGAATTGCTCCGCGTCCTTCCTGACGGTAGGCCAGAAGTAGCCTTGCCGCAATACTCTCTTCTCTAGGGTCCTTCCTCCTGAATGGCTTCCGCATTCCCCTGAATGGATTTCTTCCAACACCTGAGATACTTCCGCCTCTGCGACACACCTCGCCAAAGGTCCGAACAAGGTTTTCCGATACAGACCTCCTTCGTGAAGTAGATAGTATGCATACTTGTATCTGAACCGCCTCTTGTCCTGAACCTAAGGAGGAAACTGTCCCATGGTCAGGAACGCGAGAAACGGATCCATCCACGACGGCTATTGGTCGATCTCCATCAGCTCCCCTTACTCGATAGACGATCGAAACAACTCGGTCACCGTTCCTCCTATCGAACGCCCATACTTAGATAGCTGATCCGCCTATGAATTTTTCTCCCTTGGCACATGCTGGATTGAGAAGGATCGGAAGGTGCCCACTAGCCCCTTGACTTTTGTCAAGTAGCGCTGCAAAATCGGCGCTCGCACCTCGAACTCTCGGATCTGTGAGGCGACCACCATGGAGTCCGTATGAGCCTTGATGCCTTGTGTCCCCAACTCGCGGGCTAGGCGAAGCCCTGCGATCACGGCCTTGTATTCCGCCTGGCAGTTTGTAACCGGGAAATAGATGTTAATTGCTTGCTCAATTTTTACCCCATGAGGACTCGTCAGGATGACTCCCGCTCCCACCGAGTATCTTCCCGACGCTCCATCCACGAACATCTCCCAAGCTATCCACTTTGATGCTTCTGACGCGCTTGCCTCCACGGTATAGTTGGCCAAGAAGTCAGACACCGCTTGGGCCTTCATTGTCAATCGAGGGACGAAAGATATGTCAAACTCGCTGAGCTCCACAGACCACTTGGCTAGCCTTCCCGAATGCCCGACTCCCTCCATGATATTGCGGAGCGGGTGATCCGTCGCTACATTGATTGAATGAGCCTGGAAGTAAGGTCGAAGCTTTCGAGCTTAGATGATGAGGGCGAAAGCCATCTTTTCCAGAATAGGGCAGCGTAGCTCGACCTTTCAAAGGACTTTACTTACATAGTAGATGGGGAGCTGCCTTTTCCCCTCCTCGCGCACGAGAACCGAGCTAACTGCCTCTGCCCCAACCCCCATGTCAAGAAATAAGTCCTCGCCTCCTCGAGGCTCTTGCAACAGAGGTGCTCTTGTCAGCTGAAGCTTCAAGCTTTGGAAAGCCTCTTCGCACTCCGTCGTTCACTCGAACTTTTTGTTGTCGCGTAACGTCCTGAAGAAGGGATAGCATTTCTCCCCTGCTCTTGAGAGAAACATACTCAACCCCGCGAGCCGACCCGTCAATCGTTGAACTTCCTTCACATTTCTCAGAGCTTCCATTTCCATGATCTTGACTTTGTCCGGGTTCGGCTCTACTCCCACCGGGGTCAAGAGATGACCATGGAACTTTCCTTTCCCCGCATCAAAGACACTTCGCCGGGTTGAGCCTCATCTTGAACTTCCGAATGGTGGCGAAAGTCTCCGCCAAGTCTTGAAGATGCTCCCCCACACTCTTGCTCTTCACCATGAGATCGTCGACGTACACCTCAAGGTTCCGCTCTTCTGCTCTCTGAACACCTTGTCCATCATTCTCTGGTACGTCGCTCCAGCATTCTTAAGCCCGAAAGGCATTATCTTGTAACAATAACATCCGTCGTTGGAGATAAAGGAAACATTTTTCACGTCGGGCGGGTGCATGAGGATTTGGTGATAACCAGAAAAAACATCTTAAAAACTCATGACAGGGAATCCGACAGCCGAGTCTACTAACGCGTCGATTCGAGGCAAGGGTTAACAATCCTTGGGGCAAGCTTTATTAAGAAGGGAGAAGTCGATACACATGCGTCATTTCCCGTCCCCCTTTTTTACCATTACAACATTGGAGACCTAGCCTGGGTACTGGATCTCCGACACAAACCCCGCATCCAACAACTTCTTCACATCCGCGCGGATGGGCTCGGCCAAGGTAATGGTTGTTGCCCTCTTCTTATGGCGGGTGGGGCGGACTTCCTGATCAAGGTTGAGATGGTAGCATGCGACGTCAGCGTCGATGCCCAGCATGTCCATTGCGCTCCACGCAAAGATGTCTACGTTCCCTTGGATGCAGGAGAAGATCTTCTCTTTGTCTTCATCCGTCAGCTCCCCGTTGATTCTCACTTTTTCGGGTCTCCCACCCTCAACCTGAATCTCCTTCTCCTCTACTTCCTTTGCGGCCTCCAGCCTTGCCATTTCTTCCATCAACCTATCGACCACCTCGACCTCATTCCAGCTGATCGTGTTGGCAGTGTTGAGGTAGCACTGCCTCGCCACCTTAGGATCACTCCAGATCCGAATTTGCAGGCCTCCAATATTGTACTTCAAACATTGGTGGTAAGACGAGGGAACGCACTGGAAGGCGTTGATGAGAGGCCTTCTGAAGATAGCGTTGTAACTGTTAGGCATGTCGACGATGGCGAAACGGCAATTCTTTGAAGTTCCCCCCAACGTCGCGAGGAGTTCCACTCCTCCCTCAACTTCCTTCCTCTCACCGGAGAAGCCAAAGAGGGGACCGTCGGTGGCGGTGACCCTCTTCTCCTCCACTGCCATGGCGTCGAATGCCTTCTTAAAAACGACGTTGACAGAGCTTCCATTATCCACGAGGATTCTGGATACTGTGAAGTTTTCCACCGCTGCCTCGATCACCACCGCGCCGTGGAAAGGATTCTCATTTCCCATCATATCCTCTGTCGAGAACATAATCTCTCTAATTGGTGGTGGGGTTTGCGAAGTGGAAGTCACGCTCCGGCGATACACCGTGTGGGGACTCCCCTTCTTGGTTGCTCTAGGCCAACCCCACCGTGGATCACTCTGATCCCGCCACGACCCCTTGGTCCATTCTATCTTCACAGCCTCTCGGGGCTCGACCCCCAACTTCTTCATTTCTCCCCTCCTCTCCTGCTCCTTGCTCTTGCTGCCCTCCTCGGGCTCTTCTTTCTGCTCCTCTCCTCAACTCCAGGAACTCTGGACAAGTCGCGGTGGCGTGACATTCCACCTGATGGAAGTCACAATATGGTACCACCCTTCTCTCCTTTGCTCTCCTCAGCTGTCGGGCTCTTCCACCACGACCTCGACCCCGACCTATCATGTCCGTCTCCCTCAGAGGGAATTGGTTCTGTCTCCACGGCCCCGGCCTCCTCTCGGTGAATTAAAACGAGCTCGTCGCTCGGGGGAAAACATCCTCCCCTGACCTGCATGGTGTGGCCCTCTTGCCGGCCCCCACTCCTGCCTGTTGGCCGGGCCTTGGAACCTCCTATCCTGCCTTTGCTGCTCTCTACTTCTGGAAGGTCTCCTCTCTTCTTGTCTCCTCGGTTCCTCCCTCTTCTTGGACTCTGGCTTTCTTGTGTCAGTCACCGTCTCCTCTTCTCCTGCAAGCTTTGCTAACTTCGCCACGAAACTGCGATTGGTAGCCTCGCTCTCAATGTGCCGCCCTGCGTGGTCAATGAGACCTTCGAAAGACATCGGCGCGATGCGAGCCAGCTCCATCTTGAAGAGGCCCTCCTGCAATCCTAACATGAGAGCAAGTTGCAGAGTGTGTCCTGGCACTTCTTGGACCATGAGAGCTTCTTCCTGGAAGCGATCAATATAACTCCCCAGCGACTCATGGGCTCCCTGCTTGACGAGGAACATAGTTTCTGCCCCACTTTTCCTCTTCTTCGAGGTTGCAAAACGCAGTAGGAAACCCCTTTGGAGATCTTCGAAGCAGTAGATCGAGCTTGGAGCTAACTGGTGGAACTAATCCCTCGCCTTTCCCTTGAAGTAAATGGCGAACAGCCTGCACTTGAAAGCATCCGTTATCTGACGGATCGAGACGACATCTTCGGATCATTGAAGGTGCTGGACGGGATCTTCTTTCCCGGAGTAATAACTCATTGCCGGCACTCTGAATCCATCCGGCACTGGGGCTGAAAGGATTAGCTTGCAAAAGGGGCTCGCCGGGAAGACCTGGCGAGCAGGGCGAGCTCGCTCGAACTCACTTTCCGAGTAGCGAGTTGCTGGAGTACTCGCGAAGAGGACTCGTGCGAGCAGCATTTGATCCTCTTCCTCCTGGGCGACTTTCTTGTCAGGTCGCCGACTATGACCCGCCTCGTCGGGCGAGATGACGACTGGTTGCGGAGGTTCCGCCACCTCACCGCGCGGTGCGAGTAGTGCTCGCAACGTTTTCTCCATCGATCTCCTGAACTCCGCAAAATCACTTCGCGTGACGAACTCGTTGGACGGGTGCGAGTTCTTTTGGTCGTCTTCGTGCTCTCCATGTCCAGCCATAGCGTCGTCGGGTGAGTTTTTCTTCACAAATTACAAGTCCACGCTCACCGCACCAAAAATGTTGAAACCCGGATACCGGTTCGATGGAGTTCGGACTAAGAGGGGCATCTTGCGTTACTTGACTCGTTGTCGAACGCTTTAGATTTGGATATTCTGAGCCTAGAGATGACCCTCGCTGGTGGAGAGTGGATTGCCTACACACAGACCCGTGAGCTGTAGCTAGGAGGTCTCGCCAGACACCTGGAAGTTCTTTTCTCAACTTCCCCTCCCAAAGCCAAAACTGAGCTCGGCACCTCAGACGACACTGAGAAGAAGCTCAACAGGGGCGAGCTCCAGGAGGCTGGGTCTGCCTTCTCTGAGGTGCTTTGGGGTCCATTTATAGGCAAAACTTCTCGAGGGTAAAACAATCTTTCGCGGTCTGCGGATAGCTACCTCCGCCTTTACAAAATTACTATTCCCAGACCAGAATGGCATGCGGATAGCGGCCTCTGCCGTTTCGAGAATACTACGGACAGGCCTTGGCGATCTGCTAATAGTTAAATGCTACAAGATTGCGGCTGACCTGGCCGGGTGAGTACCAAGACTAAGACGGTTGGAACTCGCCAGGTTTGCACTCGTCTGTCCCGAACTCGCTTGTCCGAGACTCGCCTCTCCGGGACTCTGCCTGCCCTGGACTCGCCTGCCCTGGACTTGCCTATAGCTTTTCTGAATGCGGTCTAGGCTCGGCTCGCTGAATACGTGTTGAACAGTATATCTTCATATTTTATAAAAATAAATATGGTATATTCTATATATATGTTTACAAAAACTAAAATTATTATATTAATTATATTAATATAATATGAATAACATTATATTATATAAATAATAAAATATATTCAGTTGTGTTCAACTAAGGCAAACTGGGGCAGTGGATGACTTGTTTGGGATATATCTTAGAGGTTGCATGTTCGAATCCTCTCGGCTTCAGTTTTTAAAGACATTTTATTTAGACCCACTAGGTTTAAATTCGACCCGTCCGGTTACGGGGAACCGGTCACGGTTACGGGGAACCGGTCACGGTTCCGGGTTTTCCGGTCAACCCATCAGGTTTCCCGGTTCCTGGGCGGTCCATAGATGAAGCGGTCCTTATGCCTGGGCTGGATCGGTTGGGGGTCCGATCCGCGGTCGGACCGGCCGGTCCGATCCGGTTTTCAAAACCTTGCTAATGACAACCTACATGATGGAAGATCTAAAAGAAAACCCATGCGACGGATTAGAAACTGTAGGTTTGAAACCATAGGCATGCTGATATGGAATACGCAGGCAACTGTTGGGGAAAAAACTGCTTCAACCCAACTCATAGTTACTGCAAGTCTGCAACCATTTTGCTATGATTAAAAATGGAAAATAGAACAAGATAGTCATGAATACATTTGATGCTTAACTTTAATTTATATTCATATTGCATATTACTGCAGGTGAATCGCGATATGGGCCCACAATAGTCCTCGTTACCAGCTAATTTTATATATGTATTATTAATTTGTCATGTAAGTATTGTCATTATGTGTCGTTATTTATGGTTATCATGAAGTTTTGTGTCTTTTATTTCATGTAGGGTATTTTGGTAATTGTTGAAGTCTTGTAATCTCTATTTAAGGGAGTCCAAGGGTCCGTGAATCATTAAGAATGAAAATATGAAGCTTATATTCCTCTCTTTAGTTCTTTTCTCCTCCTATCATTTCTAGGGTTAGAGTTGAGCAAGGCTCCCCTTGCAATCTCCGCAGATTGAGCTCGGCTCCACTGGTATCTCCGCCTCCACCGCCACCACCACAACATTACGAGCTAGGCCATAACATCTTGGTATCAGAGTCAGGTTCAGTCCCCCCCTCATTTCTTGTGCTTCTGCATCCAGTCGATCCACGATTTTCTTCTGCCACTAACATCGGTTCTAGCAGCTGCATCCTTCATTTCATGTGCTTCTACGGTCAGTCGCACCGCCCTCCCTCATCGTTCTTCTTCTTGCGTGAAGGTGCCCAAGGCAGCACCGCACGAGCTCTGCGCTTCTTCCTGCCTCCTCAGTCAACCACAACTCCATCCCTCTCCGTCCGCAGCGATCTTCCTCAGTGAAAGGTGGACCCCTCTGTCGGCCGAACCAACAACTTTCTACAAGAAGTCGACGCCCCGCCTTCAAGCTCACGGTCAGCTGAGTCATTCACCATCGCAGACGACATCGCGCCACTCCATCGCCATTGTTCGCAGCCGCGCATCGCCTTTGCTAGTGACCTACGTCGTCTTCGACACTTCATGTGCCCCCCGCAGGCGCTGCACTTGTTCCTTCATCCCGAGACGCACGTCTTCCGCTTGTTCCTGTGTCGAGCACTTGTCTCTCGAGTCCCCCCGCACATCAATTCCTTTTTCCTCCTTTTCCATCCTCGAGCCCACCAAACAACAACAGATCTAGCTTCCCTTCTCCAAGAAGTCGTCCTCCAATCGATTGTTATAATTAATTAATTCTTAATTTGATTAATTGATTAATACTTACCGCGACTTGATGACGAGGCCCGGCGACGCGCTCACTGTCCTTCTGATGCTCCATAAGTTCTTAGAGATGTCGGCGTCATATGACGTCGCGCTTTTACGACTCACAGCCAATATTGTCTGCCACTTCAGGGGTCCGATTCCACTGAATCCGCGACTAAATCCACCACAACCGTACCTGATGCCACATCTACTCAGAGCAGCTTTCCCGTTCTTCGCAGTTTTTGTCGCTCCACCATCGCCTCCAGTTGTTTCCGCTGCGCAGTTCACACAATTAGCATTGTCGCCTCCCAGCCCAACGCTAGTGCAGCCACAATTTGTGTCGTCGTCGGTTATCCCCGTGGTATCTACCCCGCAGCCTTCACTCCGGCCACCTACTCCACATGCTCCCTCTCAATCGTTCCCACCACCGGCCTCGTCGCCTCCATGTCCAGCGGTGGTGCCACTCCAAATTGTGTCGCCACCATTGGTCCCGACAATCTTCATTCGGCAGTATGCGCTCTAGTCACTTGTTCTGACGGTCCCTCTCAATCCATTCCTTTCGACGACATCCCTCACGTTGGCACCTCCACTTCTCATCGACGTGGCTCAAATTCAGCCCAATCCTCCGTCTCCCTCGACTGTTTGCATCCACAGGGCACCCTTGCCCCAACTCCGGAGATTCTATCAGACGGTCTTCCTTTCGCAAGCGCCCCCGCCATGCCAGATACATGCAGTTCGTCATGACACATGCACGCACGATGATGACACGCCTAAGTTATTAAAGGCGCACCGAGGCGCAAATGGGTCCTGGAGCCTAGGCGCGAGCACGCGCCTGAGGCACGTGAGGCACGAAATGAAAAAATATAAATATATAATTTATTAAATACAAAAAAACACAAAATAAATCTACCGCCATATCAACACACCAGAATTGCATATATCACAACCCCAAAAATAACTAGCATTAAAAAATCAGATTTCAAATACAAATTCAGTGAGATGGGCGCCCAGCTCACTGAAATTTAGTGAACTAACTGGGCAGCAAGTTCACTGAAAGGGCGCCCAGCTCGCTGAAAGGGCGCCCTTTCAGTGAACGGGTTGCCCAGTTCACTGAAATTTTAGTGAGTTGGGCGCCTAGTTCACTGAATTTCAGTGAACTGGGCAGCCAGTTCACTGAAAGGGCCTTGAAACCGCAAGGCGCGCCTGGCGGTTTAGTAAGGTGCTCGTAGGGCACCTCGCCTGCCTCTGCCTTGCAGAGGCGTGGCCCGATGTGCCTGGCGCCTCAGGCGCACCTTTCATAACTTAGTGACCCGCTACTCAATGCAACCACCGACATAACAACAAGCCATCAGGAGTGGTTCTGTGCCGAAATTAAGGAACCTGACGGTCAAATCATTTGAACCTCGTTCGAGCTTGAGAACAAGATCGATTTGAAGGGTGGGTGGGAAGATATGGAGCCACAATAGTCCTCGTTATCAGTTAATTTTATATACGTATTATTAATTTGTCATGTTAGTGTCGTTATTTAGGATTATTATGATGTTTCGTGTCTTTTATTTCATGTAGGGTATTTTGGTAATTGTCAAAGCCTTGTATCTCTATTTAAGGAACACAAAAGGTCCATGAATCATTATGAATGAAAATATGAAGCTTATATTTCTCTCTAGTTCATTTCTCCACTCATTTCTAGGGTTAGGGTTGAGCAAGGCTCCCCTTCTTCCTCTCCTCTCGCATTCTTCGCGGGTTGAGCTCGGTTCCCCTTGTATCTCTGTGATGTAACCCAGAAATCACTATTTGATTTTAAATTAATAAACTTGAGTTCCTTTTCAAATATGCAGCACAAGAGAGGTTTCCACGAGTTACTAGAAGCTACAATCAACTTCGGTTTCATAAACATGCATATGAGACAAACAAGCTAACATATAGGGTCTGTTTGGGGTAGCGGCTGCGGATCAGAAATCTGCTCTCTGATCCGCAGCCGCTAATTTTTGTTGTTTGATTAGGTGGCGGATCAAAAATCGCGGATCAAAAATTGTGGATCAGCAGTTTTTTTGAGCGTTGCACACCCCTCACGTCTGGCTCTCCCAAAATCGCTCCCGTCTCACCCGCGATCCCGCTGTCTTCTTCCGCGATCCCGCTGTCTTCCTCCTCGACGAGCCCTAACGAACGCGCGATCCCGCTCTTCCTCCTCGATGAGCCTTCTCCTGGACGCGCGATCCCGCTCTTCCTCCTCGATCCCGCTCTTCCTCCTCGATGAGCCTTCTCCTGGACGCGCGATCCCGCTCTTCCTCCTCGATGAGCCTTCTCCCGTTCTTCCACGACGAGCCTTCTCCTTCTCCTCGACGCGCGAGGTCGACGAGCCCTAACATCAGCCACTCCAGATCTCCTTCTTCGGCGAGCCCTAACATCAGCCCTAGCATTCTTCCGCTCCTATTATGCTTGCATTGTTGCCATTCCCAGCCTTAGGTTTTCTGATTTGATCCCTCTCCTCTTCTCCAGATGGTATTGTTTATGAGATTGATCAAAAATTTCACCTAAAATCTGAGATTAATCAACCTAAATTGTATCTCCCGTGCTTGCATTGTTTATGGATTTGTTCTTCATAAATTGTATCTCTACCTAATGCATTAATTTCAATAAATTCCTATGTTTGTATGTGTGTGTGTGTGTTTGTGTGTGTGTGTATGTTTGTGTGTGTGTGTGTATGTTTGTGTATGTGTATATTTGTGTTTGGGTCCATAGTGTTGGCCACAATATAACTTCAAGAAACAGAGGTGTGTGTGTGTGTGTTTGTGTGTGTGTGTATGTTCTAAAAAAACAGCTTTAAAAAGCTGTTTCTCCAAACAACTAAATTAGAAAATCGCTCTTCAAAGCGCACTTCTGCACAGAACACTCAAACACTCTGCAGCTTTTCAAAACTGCTCCCCATAGAGCTCTTTTAAAACAGCTCTATCCGGACAGCAGCTTTTCAATCCGCCAGAGTTGTCCCAAACAGACCCATAATGAACACGATTAACGTTCCACAGGCATGCAAGTAAACAAATCAAATTGCGAGAGTATCACAAATTGACGACAAATAAGTTCTATGTTAATTAGGCAAGCAAGCTCTGAAATTTAACGACCAAAATAAATAAAGAATATCCTTTGATTAACATTAAATGAGCAAGGAGATAAGTTTTAGAAGTATACCATAGGCGCATGAAGTAAACAGGCACGAGATCCTCAATGAGATGGCTACACGAAATCAGGTTCAACAAGGGTTTTCTTACTGTGGTTTGGAGAAGGCGGCGGGACGAAGCAAAAAGTGAGGTGGTTGCTCAGGGGAGGTCGAATCTGGCTTTGAGGCTTTGAAGAAGGCGTGGAAGGTCTTGGGCGGCTGGACGATGGGGATCGAGAGCTGGTCGGAGGCGGAAGAGGCCGATGGAGGCGTCCCGACCAAGATTCATCGGACCTAAACAAGAATTTTGAAGTCGAGCGGCTGGGACAGTTGTCGGCTTACAAAACTGACGGGGAAGGTCGCCCGACCTCGGGGGGTCGTCAAAGAAGACGTGGGCTCTAGACAGTGGATCAACATGGAGGAGGTGATGCGCAGGGTGCTAGGGCATCGGGTTGGACGTTCCGAAAACAAAAAAAATCTCTTTGTTTTCAAATTTTTCCCCCGCTAGCTTTTAGGAATGAGGGGGGCTGGTTAAATAAAGGGGGTTTTATTAGACTTTCAATTATAGACTGACAATAAAGGAATTTAATGAAAGGGAAGGAATTAATTCTAGGCTCCTTTTTTGTCTTTCATATTTAAAATAATTCCAAAGAGGATGTGATATTAAATATTTACTTAATCTCATCTCAATTTTGACTAATTTGAATAAAAGAAGTTTGTATTTTAAAATATCCTTCTTGACATAGATTTTTGTCTAGCTTGCATTAATTAATATATTACCTAACTTGACGGATTCTTTTATTTAAGGTCTTACTGGAATAAGCTGTAACAACGAGCGCAAGCGATGTGCGCGATACAAATTGATGAAGACATGTGTGATATAAAATAATGTGCAATAAAACAAAGATGCGTGATACATGTGTGAGTAAAAAAAGGAACAATGCAATGATGCGACGCAGGTTGCATCACTCCACCTCAACCACAACGTTATGGGCGGTCAATAACAAAGCGCCAAGTGCATCAAAAGGTGACAGTAAAATCAAATGGATTCAGATACGTTATAGTTGTAATAAATCTTCTTTTATGAGCATTGATGAATGTATTATTGCATGTTTAAATTCAAGAGTGTGAAAGATCCTTACCTCGCACCTATGTTCCCGCCTAGTTAATTCAATCTTTTTGGACAAGGGTGTGACACAAACAACAATGCACCCAAAGGAAAAGCGCAAGTCAAAAAAGTGAAAGGACCTACCATCGTGGAGTTCATAGGCGATGACATCACCCAACAACATCGAGATTGATCTTCGGGAAGCTGAGGGCCGTCCAACTCTAGAGGAACAGAAGGCAACCCTACTCACCCTACATTAAGGTGTGTCCCCATAGGGTCATAAATAGAAATCGGTGATCGCAATGATTGATCTTATTTTGCATGTTCTTCTAGGAGAAATGAAAACTATTGAAGTACATGGTTCCATCATCGCGCGAGCGAGTAAAAAACACATTTTTAAAGGCATTCAAACTCCACTTGACCTTCTCACATTGGAGGTAGATATGAATTGCAACGATCATCTCAATCACATTTGAATGGAGATGGGAGGGAAGTAGGACATATTGATTGTCTTAGGCCACAGAGGAAGTTGCATCACTGGGTAGAACTGCTCGAGGTAGAAGACAACTTTACTCTCCTTAATCGAGTTATTATGTTTCGTCTAAGTAGTTTGGCTGACAAAATATCCCTCGGGGAGAGGAGAAGTCATTCACAGCCTGCCCAAATTATGATCATTCAGAATGGTCCCTTGAATTTGGCAAGCAAATTGAAGTTTGCAACACTAGGTCCTACCGAAGGGGACCATTGCGAGAAGAGAAGAAAAGACATTGCCAATAAGAAATAACAAAGGATTGGGATCTCAAAAGAAGAATGAAGGAAAAGAATAAGAAGCTAACCATCCATACTTATAGGTAGACCCCGTAATGTGAAAAGCCACCAGAATTATCACCATTCACCAAGCCAGATAAGTTGTGACCACTAAAGAGAAGAGAAGAATTGGATGTTCGTTCCAAAGCTTTTAAGAAATTGATCACAAAAATATTTCTTGAATAACCATGACCAGGAAATTTCACATCAAAAAGGAAAGGATTTAAGTGAAGCAGTTAAAGTACAAACTTCCCTAACATGGAACATAAAAATCAATGACGCGCAAATGTAAACAGTCTATAATAGACACTGTATCATATCTGTTCAAGGGCATACCACAAATATAGTAGAAACTGAACTTGCTGTCAAAGCCCCAAGCTAATCGTAGCCAGTATTGCTGGTAGCTATCGGTTAAATACACCAGGTAAGCCAATGAAGAAATTACCTGTTCATGAAGAAATTATCTAATCAGCCTTATGTATTCTGTGTTTCATAGTTGGAAAAGGGAGTCTGTGGAGAATATATATCAATTCAGGCAGTAGAGTTCACCAAATTTCTTTCCACAAACTTACTAGTTGAACAGCCGCAAATATGAACATTATGTCTCTGGTAACAAAGAAACGAAACTTCAGGGTTCGCCACTTCCTGTCCGCATGGACATGAACCCTCAAGTAGTAAGGTGCCTTGCATGTCGTGCAATGAGCAAATGCAAATCCCTCCTGAAAAACGTGAAAAAGTAAATTGCTATACATAAAGGTTTGCAATAATTGCAGGTCAAAAATACAAATTTCCAGGTAATTGCTGCTATTGTACACATACTTTTGCACATCCTTATAAATATATATATATATATATATAGAGAGAGAGAGAGAGAGAGAGACTCCGAAATAACAAGAATGCTCCGGCTAAGTTTAGCATGTTCCCTCAGAGCTTAAATGGCTCATGATCAGTATGATAACAAACTCTAGGAAGGAGATAATATTATCATCTCAACTGCACGAATAATAACCTAAAAGTTTCTCACTATTGCAATAGGGCAACCCTCTTGCATCAAAACTGCTCTGAATCCGACCCCTAAAGCATCACACTAGACTTTGAAAGCCTTAGAGAAATCTGGTAGTGCCAAAATGGGAGTTGTGCACAACTTTTCCTTGATAACTACCAAACTTATCCTATGCACCTTTGTGCCCTTCCTCCACTTTCTTAAAGAACTCGGGCAGGGTAAATAAGTGTTCAATCCCTTCACAAACCTCACGTAAAAAGAAACAAAATCATGGAAACTTCGAACACATCATGGATGGAAGCGAGAATATGACACTCCTGGATGGCTCAAATGTTCTGGTTGTCCGCTTTCACTCATTCGCTAGAGATGACAGCTAAAAAAGTGATTTAATCCTAGAAGAATTGGCACTTAGCTAGATTTCCATACAGCTTAACTTTTCTTAGAATCTCAAACACCAATAATAGGTACTCAGAATTGTCTTCACCAAGAAAAAATAGTTTAAAGAGATCACCAATAAGATGATACCAAGGATAAGATCTCAAAACTCACCTGAATGAACTCAGTTTTATAAAGACAACTGATTCAAAATTATGCAAGGTGCAGAGAAACGCAAACGCGTATATTGTATTTCTTGTATTGTATACAAAGGAGAGTACATATTTATAGGAGAGAGAAGAGAGAGGGAAAATCTATACACAATGTGGGACTAAATATAAGAGAAGCGAATGGGCCACTAAACGGGCCAAACCTATGGGCTATTTCAACACTCCCCCGCAAGCTGGAGCGTACAAATCGTATGCACCAAGCTTGGATAAGCATTGATAGAAGAGGGTACTGGACAGTGCCTTTGTGAGGACATCCGCAACTTGTTCAGTACCAGGGACATGTTTTAGCTCGATCTTCTTCATTTGTACTTTCTCCCGGATAAAGTGGCAGTCGACCTCGATATGCTTGGTTCTTTCGTGGAAGACCGGGTTCTTGGCAATATGTATAGCAGCCTGACTGTCGCAGAGTAGAAGAGCAGGAGCAGGAAGTTTTACCCCAAGATCCGTGAGAAGACTTTCAAGCCAGGTAAGTTCAGAGACCACAGATGTCATTGCCCTGTATTCTGCTTCTGCTGAGGAGCGCGCAACCACTGCTTGTTTCTTGCTACGCCAGGTGATCAAATGTCCTCCGAAGTACGTACAGAAGCCACTGGTTGACCGACGATCATCCAGAGATCCGGCATAGTCAGCATCAGAGTATGCCACCAGTGTTGGAGTTGAGGATGAGGTCTTGTATACCAAGCCTTGACCAGGAGCAGCTTTCAGATATCGGAGAATCCGTTCCACAGCCTGAAGATGAGAAAAACGAGGGGCGTGCATGTAACGGCTGACAATACCGACAGCGAAGGAGATATCTGGTCTTGTAACAGTCAGATAGATCAATTTTCCTACCAGACGGCGATAGTACTCCGGGTTCTGGAGCAAGATATCAGAGTCAGAGGACTGAGCACAAATCTTGTGATTTGCGTCCATTGGAGTGTTGATGGGTTTGCAGCCGGAGTAGCCTGCATCATGAAGAAGATCGAGGCAATACTTTCTCTGAGATAGAACAAGGTCATCTGGTCGCCTGGCTACCTCCAGGCCCAGGAAGTAATGAAGATTCCCCAGATCTTTTGTTTAGAACACGGAGCTGAGTTGTTGCTTGATTGTCTGAATTCCTTTTGAGTCGTTGCCTGTGATAATGATATCATCAACATAGACTAGAAGGAGAACAGTGCATGTTGCCTGGTGGCGAGTAAACAGGGAGAAGTCAGCCGAGCTCCGAGTAAATCTTGCTTCACGAAGGACCTTGCTGAGCTTGTCGAACCATGCTCGAGGAGACTGTTTGAGACCATAGAGAAACCGCAAAAGATGACAGACTTTCGGGGTCCGAGACTCCCCCGTGGTCTCAAACCCGGGCGGCTGCTGCATGTACACTGTTTCAGTAAGATCGTCGTTTAAGAAGGCATTCTTAATATCCAGTTGATGTAAGGGCCATTGGCGGTGCACAGCGACGGAGAGAAGAACCCGTACGGTGTTCAGTTTGGCGACGGGAGAGAAGGTTTCGTCGTAGTCCAAACCTTGTTGCTGGGTGTAGCCGCGAGCCACCAGGCGAGCTTTTAAACGGTCAATGGTCCCATCCGCAGCGTGCTTGATGACAAAGACCCATTTGCAACCAACAATTTTCTGACCAGGGGGAAGATCCACCAGTTGCCAGGTCTGGTTTGCCCACAATGCAGCCATTTCTTCTTCCATGGCGGCATGCCAGCCAAGATGTTGAAGAGCCTCCTGCACAGAGTTAGGAACTGTAACCGACGATAAAGAAGTGACCAGAGTATGAAGTGGAGGGGAGAGACGATGCAGTGATACGTAGCTCACCATTGGATGAGCGGTGGACTCTGTTACCGGATCAGCAGGACTTGGAGCACCAGAGGACGAGGACGACTGCGCAGGGGCAACGGGGCGGGAGTTGCGACGGGAATAGACTTGGATAAAGGGTGGTCGGCCGGTAGGCGGAGTAGGCAGTGGTTCAGGGAGAGGTGTTGGAGGAGGTGTGTTAACCGGGAGGATGGGTCGCATGATAGGTTGTGGTAGATTAGGTGATGTAGAAGGTGTTGTTGGAGCGGGAAAGAATGGCAGGTCTTCCCGGAAGGTGACGTCAGCGGACACCGAAATTTTTCGAGTGAGAGGGGAATAACAGACGTAGCCTTTCTGAGTATGGGAGTAGCCAACAAACATTTGCTTAGTCGCTCTGGGATCGAGTTTGTCCGTAGATGGTCCCATGGAGTGAACGTAACACGTACACCCGAAGATTCGAGGTGTGAGCGGGAAGGCAGGAGTAGAGGGAAAGAGAAGACTGAACGGACTGGCATTGTTGAGTACGGAGGAGGGAAGGCGGTTGATAATGAAGCGGGCGGTAGAGATCGCAAAGTTCCAATAGATCTTAGGAAAGTTCATGTGAATCATGATCGAGCGGGCCATATCAAGGAGATGTCGGTTCTTTCGTTCGGCCACACCGTTTTGTTGAGGGGTGTAGGCACATGAGGTTTGATGAATAATCCCTTCAGAGCATAGGCTCGAAAACTCATTGCCGGTGTATTCGCGAGCATTATCGGTGCGTAGCGTTTTGACGGTGGTGGAAAAGTGAGTGCGGGTTTCACGGATAAATGCTTTAAACACACGAGGTAATTCCGAGCGTTCGCGAAGTAAGTATAGCCATGTTGTGCGGGAGTAATCATCAATAAAAGTAATGAAATAACGAAATCCAGAGATACTACAAATTTTATAGGGTCCCCAGATATCTGAATGGATAAGATCAAAAGGAGCGGAGCTCCGAGTACAATTTGCAGGAAAAGATGAACGCGGCTGTTTGCCGAAAATACATGATTCACATTGAAATGCAGGAAAAGATACATCGGGTAGTGCCTTCTGGAGGATGGGGAGGGGAGCATGGCCGAGACGCTGATGCCAGTCAGCAGAAGAGACAGCGGCGAGGATGGTGGGAGAGTCGTCGAGAAGGTAGAGCCCGTTGCGCAGCTGTCCTTTACCAATGGTAATCCCCGTCCGTCGATCCTGTATCAGAAAAGAAGAGCGTGAAAAAGTGACAGAGCAATCCAAATCAGTAGTGAGGCGGCTAACAGAGAGTAAGTTAAATGGGGAGCCCGGAACATGGAGTGCCGAGCGGAGAGAAATGGATGGGCTTAGAGATAGGTCAGCTGAGCCGGACACAGAGACAGTCGCTCAATTGGCCACAGTGATACACTTCGGATGAGGAGCACCCGAATACATTGGCGGTTGAAGAGAGATGATATGATGAGTGGCACCCGAATCCACTATCCATCGAGGACTAGTGGAGAGACAAACGATACCTGGGCTGGAGACGGAGGCGACCGAGGCAGGTGGAGTCATCATCCCTTGGAGTTGCTGGAACTGTAGGCGGAGAGCCTCAAGGTCGGCACGAGAGGCCGAGGAGCTATCTTCAATGACTGCAGCAGTCGGTCGTGGAGGAGGAGGAGGGTTGCCAGTCTTCCGAAAGCAGGTGGACTCATAATGTCCATCGCGACCACAGAACGAGCACTTCGGCCGTCCTCGTCCACCACGGCCCCTTCCACGGTAGGCCGACCGACCTCCTCGGCTAGAAGGAGGAGGAAATGAAGGAGCGGGGATATTTTGTAGAAGAGCCGGTGAGGGAGGAGCAGGGGCCTCTGGAGGTTGTGATACTTTGAGTAGCATGGAGCAGACAGCCGATAAGGAGGGAGTGGGAGTCGAGGCCAAGACCTGTGCCCGAATACTCAGAAGATGTGGAGGAACACGGGCCATGAGCAGAGCAATGCAGACGGCCTCCCTTTGCGCTCGCTGAGTGGCAAGATCAGAGGTGGGTGGCTGGTGTTGAAGCCATGCTTCGGAGAGAGACTTGACCCGAGCGACAACAGAGGTAATGTTTGGTCCACTGGTGTCCAGAGCCTGAAGATCAGAGATAATGTCGAAGAGACTTTGAAGGCTGTCCTTGCCGGAGTATAAGGAGTGGAGCTCGTCCCACATCCCTTTGGCCGTGGGCAGGTACATGACCATTTCATATAGTTCGCCCTCCAAAGAGTTAAGGATCCAGGTCTGGACCCGACCATCAGTCTTGAGCCACTCAGGAGGAGTAGGGGCTGGGGGATCATCGGTAAGATGAGCGAGAAGACCCTTGGCCTGGAGGACCCGGCGGATTGAGTGACCCCAAGGAATGAAGTTTTTCTTCCCGGAGAGGGAGAGAGTAGTAATTCGCAGCTCATCACGGAGTTCTGGGGGCTGACCCAGGTTGGCAGGCTGAGGCGAGACAGGCACCGTGGTTGAGTCAACGGAGGATCCCATTAATGAAGGGATTAGGACGGCGGGCTGCTGGGAGGAGACCGACAGAAAAAGGTCGGGCGAGCAGCTGATTAGGGTCAGGCGGGCGGGCTGCTGAGAAGACCGGCAGGAAGCTCGGCAGGGAGAGAAGCCGGCAGCGAGCAGGAAGAGAAGCCGCAGGGATCAAGAGGTCGGGCGAACTGCGACTGAGTGAAGGTCGCCGGAGAGCCCGCGAGAACGACAGAGGGAGCTTGCTGGATGTATAGACCGCAGGAAGCGGGCTGGCGAGCTGCGAAAGGGAGACGGGCGATCTTGGAGGTCGACGGCGAGATCGCTGCGGGCTTGATTGCTGCGGGAGCGATCGCTGGCGAGAGCGAGAGCGCTGCGCGATCGGGCTGCGAGAGCGCTGCGAGATGAGGCTGTGAGGTCGCTTCTGGCGAGAGCGAGAGCGCTGCGAGATCGCTGCGGGAGAGAGCGCTGCGAGGTCGCTTCTGGCGAGCTGCGACTGAGAGCGTCTGGAGATCGGGGAGACGGGTTGCGATCTTGGAAAAGACAGAGACCGCACAGTCTGCGGTAAAAGAAATGAGGCGGGCGGTTCGAATATGGGAGAAATCGTTCGGCTCTGATACCATGTAGAGAAACGCAAACGCGTATATTATATTTCTTGTCTTGTATACAAAGGAGAGTACATATTTATAGGAGAGAGAAGAGAGAGGGAAAATTTATACACAATGTGGGACTAAATATAAGAGAAGCGAATGGGCCACTAAACGGGCCAAACCTATGGGCTATTTCAACACAAGGAAAAAAACCTTTCTACCTAAAGACAAGCAGCACAAAGAAGGTGTTATGGACTGCGTACCCGTTTATCTAGTTAATTAGGATTATCTCCACTATGTGGTGTCATCATTATATGGATGTCATCATTATGTAGGTGTCCTCGAGCACCGGGCCTAGTAATTATCATTGTTTGTCTTTGTATGTGATGTAAGCCTATATAAAGGCATATGTAAGGTCATATGAGACAAGTAAGAAGCAATCTAATTCCTTTCTATTGTGTGAGATCATTAGTGGCTCTCTCCTCTAACGAGCAAATCTGCATAGGCAGCCGCGGTTAGGGCTCCCCGGTATCCTTCCCTTGCCTCTCCGACCACTCCTCCGGTGACCTCCGAGTAGATGCATAACAACTTGGTATCAGAACTTCTCGGTCCTCTTCCGCCTATGCACACCGACACTTTCCGTTCTGTCGACACCTTCGGCAAGTCCTTCCCAAGCATCGGCAAGTCCTTTTCCCCCATCTCGACGCCTCCAAACAAAAGAGCAGCAACGCGGACAACCGCAGGTCACGACGCCATTTCCGCAGACCACGACGCTATTTCTGCTTCCCCTCTACAGCCGAACCAGGCGGCTCCTTCTCTGTATAGCCCCAGACTACGTCTGCGGGGCCTCTTCTTCCACAGGGAGAACACGTCGGCAACAGCCGTCCTCGGCATCGACCAGCCGCATCCATCTGTACCACCAGCGCCGCTCCATTTGCGTCTACTTCTTTCCGCAGGAAGAACCCGTCGGCAACCGCAGGTCACGTTGCGCCCTCCGTTTCGTCGAGCCCCACGCGCCGCACACCTTCTTCTTTCCGCAGGAAGAACCCGCCGACACCGCAGGCCACGTTGTGCCTTCTGTCTCGTCAAGCCCCACGCGCCGCACACGCCAGGTCTTCTCAAGACCACCGCACTACAGCCCACGCCTCTAATCCAATCAAGCCCCACCAGTTTTATTTCTATTTTAACCCCCCCCCCCCCCCACCCACGCACACACACACATGCACGCCTCCTCATGCCATTTCTATTTTATTAAACCCTCCCCACACCAGCGCATTACTGTGGACTTCATTTTCGGGTGCCTCCAAGGCAAGGGATAACAAAGGCTTTGAGCATAGTATTTGTGTCACCATTGGGCGACGGCGCGGCTCTCGCAGCAACTCCCAGCCAGCCTCTTCAAAGAAATTGAGTCGTCCAGTCACCCGCTCCTAACGTGCTATTTCAAGCCGCCATATGGGCGACACACAAGATTTCATTACGGCTCTCCAGGGATTCATGACGTCCATAGAGGCCCGCCTTTGGGAAGCCGAAACACATCATCAGGATGACATGGCCGCCATCACCATCAAGCTGAATGAGCTGACCGCCGCCTTTCCCATTGTTACTACCCCACCTACGGATCACACCAACAGCAGCCAGGCGCATCCGCCACGAGCCGCCGGCTTTCATCCGCCCGAAAGCGGCTATTCGTTGATTTCATGGAAGCTCAAAATCATTTCGGGCTAGCTCAAAATTAAGTAAATTGTATGCTAAAAATCCTAAAGAAAAGTAAGCTGCATAAAGCAAGAGTCCGAGGTTGATAATGATGTAAAATATGTGAAAGTATTACTCTGAGAATTTTCCAATATCTGGAAGTTAAGGGATGAGGAGCGTTATTTTGACTCTTTGCTGAGAATTGGGATTTGAGAACTGAGTAGAAAGAAGTTCCATTGGCTAGAACTAACAAAAGAAGCATCGCCGGAAGAGAATAGATCGGTAAGTTATCGACTGAGAATTGAGAAGATAGAATCTTGATCGATGAAGAACCTACAACATCGCTCCACGGGACTACAAAAAGTAGATGAAAGACAAAACACGAGCATAGCCACAAAGAACTGTTACACAAAACAACAGAAATGAAATGCCATATCCTCAGAAGCTCTAGCTTTACTTTGAAAATTGAAACCATTTTTATCTACAGAAGTAAGATCTAAATCAAACGAAAAATAAATATATCGGTAAGTTATCGACTGAGAATTGAGAAAAATAGATTCTTGATCGATGATGAACCTACAACATCGCTCCACAGGACTACAAAAAGTAGATGAAAGACAAAACACAAGAGCACATCCACAAAGAACTGTTCACAAAACAGCGGAAATGGAATGCCATATCATCAGAAGCTCTAATTTTACTTTGAAACCATTTTCATCTACAAAAGTAAGATCTAAATCAAATGGAAAATAATAATAAGTAAACTATTTTTCATTGATATTTTTACTTACATATAGTACAAAATAAAACTAAATCTAATGGATTGTTTTGGTATAGAATTCACAAAGAAGCTTTTTTTACGGAAAAGGGTAACCAATTTAAGGATTTATAAAGAAGTCCTTTAGGTTTCTAAAAAGAACAATTATATGCATTGGTCTCACTGTGTCATAATTTATTTAACAAAATCTAAAAGCAAGGATTTTTGTAAAGCCCTGACGTTATCCCTGTTTTAAAGTTGCTAGGAACAAAAATAGAGAATTGCTTTTAAATATGGACCTACTTTTTATGATTTTCAGAAGGTTGTTGAAGAAAAGACGTTTAATACCTTTGTATAAAAGTTAAATATCACTATAAAAATGACAACAAATTAGATTAATAGTTTTATTTTCCAAAAAAAAAAACAGAGTAGGTTTCAAATCAAGAGGCACCTACATGGCGTGCCAGTCGTTCACTGAAAAGGAGATTGGCTGCTGACAAGTGACTAACTAAGCTAGTTGCCCATTCTTTGGCCCTTTCTATATCTTTTCTGGGAAGAGTTCCTGATTTTAAGGAGCATATTTATATTTCTAGCTTTATGCATATTATATTTGCATATCTGCAGTTGACATGCAATTCCATATTTTTACATCTCTGAGGACTATTAGATTTCTCATCGAAGAACTCGATACCTTCTTCGCACATAATTTTATTAAGAATTTAAAAGTCGTGATGCGCTTACAAGGGGAAAAAACTACATTTAATTGTAAGTGTTAGAAAAGACCATGTAAAGGCTCATGAAAAGGCCCATTTAGTCTCTTATTGTTTAGTCTCACATCTTGTATAGTGATTCTTTTCTCTTTCTCCCTCCTATATATATATATATATATATATTCATACTCTGTATTTGATCATTGAAGGAATATATACAAGATTCCGTATTTCTCTACATGGTATCCGAGATTTCGGTTCGGACCTGCGGTCTCCCATTTTTCTGACCGCCGAACCTCCCTGCGAGCTCTCTCAACCGGCGGTCTCCCTTTTCTTTGACCCCCCCCCCCCCCCCCCGCCCTGCGATCTTTGTTGTTGCTCTCTCCGTCCCGCTTGATTTGCTCCTCGGCTCTCTTATAGCCTCCTCCCATCTGTCAAGTGGGCCCCTCTCTCTCTGATCGCTCGATTCCCGTGCGGTCTCCCTCCAACGGCCTCCTGCTCTCTCTGATCGCTCGGCTCCCGTGCGAGCTCTCTCTCCGGCGATCTCTCCTGCTCGCCGGTCTCACTCTGCTGGTCTCTCTCCTGCCGGTCTTCCTCTGTCGGTCTCCCTCTGTGCTCTCTCTGCTGGTCTCTCTCCTGTCGATCTCTCTCCTGCCGGTCTCTCTCTGTCGAGCTCTCTCTCCAGCGATCTCTCCTGCTCGCCGGTCTCTCTCCTGCCGGTCTTCCTCTGTCGGTCTCCCTCTGTCGGTCTCCCTCTGTGATCTCTCTGTTGGTCTCTCTCCTGCCGGTCTCTCCCTGTCGAGCTCTCTGTCGGTCTCTCTCTGTCGAGCTCTCTCAAGTAGCCTCCTGCCGAGCTCTCTCTTTCCTGCCGGTCTCTTTCTGCCGAGCTCTCTCCAGTAGTCTCCTGTCGAGCTCTCTCCTGCTCACCGCTCCCTCTATCGGTCTCCCTCCAGCTACCTCATCCCAGCGGTCTGCCGAGCTCCCTGTGACGTGTGACCTCCTCCCAGCAGCCAGACAGTGCGGACTCCTCCAGCTCGCGCGGTCTCCCTGCTCGCTGCCCTGCTCGCTCTTGCTAGCTGCGATCTCCCTGCTCCCTGCTCGCGCGGTCTTGTTACCTCGTCACCTCTCCGTTGTGATTCCATGGGATCTTCAGTGGGATCCTCAGAGCTGCCTACTTCCTCTCCGGCAGGCCGCATGGCTCCTGCTCCGGAGGTGCGTGATGAGTTGCGTATCACCACCATCTCCCTTGCTGGGAAGAAGAACTTTGTCGAATGGGTGCATTCTGTCAGACGGGTCCTCCAATCCAAGGGACTTCTGCATCATCTCAATAAGGATCCTCCTTCTGCACCTACGGATGACTGGCTACGGGACGATGGCCGCGTTCAGACTTGGCTCCTCAACTCCCTTGATGGCGAACCCTATCGAATGGCCATGTATCACGAGACGGCCAAGGCAATGTGGGATGAGCTCCATTCTCTCTACTCCGGGAAGGACAGTCTCCAGCATCTCTATGACATTATCACCGATCTTCAGACTCTGGACACTGGTGGTGCTACCGACTTGACCTCCTTGGTTGCTCAGGCTAAGACACTAGCCGAAGCCTGGATCCGACATCTGCCCGCTACTACGGATCTCGCTGCTCAACGTTCTCAGAAGGAAGCAGTTTGTATTGTCATGATGATGGCTCGTGTCTCGCCTCATCTTCAGAGCATTCGAGCTCAGATCCTCTCATCTGTTGCTACTCCATCACTCTCCGATGTGTGCTCCATGCTCCTAAAAGTATCACCTCCTCCTGATACTACGGGACCTCCCTCACCAGCCGTCCTTTAGCACTCTTCTCCACCATTACTACATATCCCTCCTGCTTGTGGGGGACGTTCAGGTTCTCGGGGAAGAGGTCGTGGTGGCCGAACACGTCCTAAGTGTTCCTTCTGTGGTAGGGATGGCCACCTCGAGGCGACCTGTTACCGCAAACATGGTCTTCCTCCTCGTCATGCTGCGTCTATGGCTGCCGACAGTCCTTCTGCCAGTCGTGCTGATCTTGAAGAAGTCTGCATCCATCTCCAGCAACTCCACGGCATGCTCAGCCGCCCGCCTGCCTCCATTGCCTCCGCTGCCTCCATCTCCAATGAAGGTATCGCTTGTCTCTCCACTAGTCCGCGATGGATAGTGGATTCAGGTGCTACTCACCACATCACCTCGCTGAAGCCACCTCAATACTTGAACTCTCCGCATCCTAAATGTATCACAGTGGCCAATGGCGACACCGTTCCTGTCTCCGGCTCTGCTAATATTCTTCTCAATTCCTCTCTCTCTCTCTCTCTCCGCTCGGCTCTTCATGTCCCGGGCTCTCCATTCAATTTACTTTCTGTCAGTCGCCTCACTACAGATTTGAATTGCTCTGTCACATTCACCTCCTCTTCCTTTCTGATGCAGGATCGACGGACGCAGAGTATCATTGGTAAAGGACGACTGCAGAATGGGCTCTACCTTCTTGATGTTCCCGCTACCATCCTCTCTTCAGTCTCCTCCGTTGATTGGCACCGGCGTCTTGGACATGCTCCTCTTCCAGTCCTCCAGAAGGCTCTTCCAGAGATTTCTCTTCCTACTTTTAGTTGTGATTCATGTATTTTGGGCAAACAACACCGTTCATCGTTTCCTCCACATTGTACTCGGAGCTCTGCTCCTTTTGTTTTAGTACATTCTGATGTTTGGGGCTTGTACAAAACTACGAGTGTCTCTGGTTATCGCTATTTTATCACATTTATTGATGATTATTCTCGAACGACATGGCTATACTTACTTCGTGATCGCTCTGAGCTTCCCCGTGTGTTCCGAGCGTTTGTTCTTGAGACTCGAACACAGTTTTCCGAACCAATAAAAACTCTCTGAAAGGATAACGCTCCGACATGGCTAACCTCTGCTCTAAATTTGGAATTATTCATCAAACATCGTGTGCCTATACCCCTCCCCCCCAACAAAAAGGTGTTGTTGAACGCAAAAATGGACATCTTCTCGATGTTGCTCGCTCCCTCATGATTCAAATGCAGGTACCCAAGGCTTATTGGAATTTTGCGCTGTCAACGGCCTGCTACCTCATCAACCGTCTCCCTTCCTCCGTCCTTCAAAATGCTACTCCGTTCAATATCCTCTTCCCCTCTACTCCGTCATTCTCTCGCCCCTCGCATCTTTGGTTGTACCTGCTACGTTCACGTACTTGGACCATCCATAGACAAGTTGGAACCACAGGCAGCCAAACATATGTTCGTCGGTTACTCCCGTACTCAGAAAGGATATGTCTGCTACTCTCCTACTACCCGCAAGGTGACGGTCTCGGTTGATGTTACCTTCCAGGAAGATCAGCCTTTCTTCTCTACCCAAATCCCCCCTCTTCCACCATAATCATTACCAAGACCTGTAATCCCAGTTACCTCTCCACCATCTCTCCTTCCTACCCCGGCTCCCGCTCCCAACAAGCCTCCTCTTCTTCGTGTCTACACTCGTCGTCTTCCTCGCTCCGCAGCCCCAATGCAGTCGGCTTCGACCTCTGACACTCTATAACCTGCTGATCCGGCACCAGCCTCCACCGCTCATCCCATGGCGAACTATGTTTCTTTATATCGCCTGTCCCCGCCGCTACACACCTTTGCCACTTCTTTATCCTCCACTTCTGTCCCTAACTCTGTGCAGGAGGCTCTCCAACATCCGGGGTGGTGGGCAGTCATGGACGAAGAAATGTCAGCTCTCTGGGCAAACCAGACATGGGATCTGGTTCCTCTCCCTCCAGGCCAGACTACTGTAGGTTGCAAATGGATCTTTGTCCTCAAGCATGCTCCTGATGGGACAATTGACCGTCTTAAAGCCCTGGTGGCTCGTGGCTTCACTCAACAACAAGGTCTTGATTATGAGGAAACATTCTCTCCGGTAGCCAAGCTAAACACAGTTCGTGTCCTTCTATCTGTGGTTGTGCATCGTCAATGGACTCTCTATCAGCTGGATATCAAGAATGCGTTTTTAAATGGTGACCTACAAGAAACAGTATACATGCAACAACCTCCCGGATTTGAGACCACGGGGGAGTCCTGAGTGTGTCACCATAAGAAATCCATTTATGGTCTCAAACAACCCCCCCGGACATGGTTTGATAAGTTCAGTAAGGGTGTTCGGGAGGTTGGCTTCACTCGGAGCTCGGCAGACTTCTCTCTGTTCACTCGACATCAAACTACAGGCACAGTTCTTCTGTTGGTATATGTCAATGACATCCTAATCACAGGAGATGATTCAAAGGGAATGCAAGCGGTCAAACAGCATCTTAGTTCCGTTTTTCAAACGAAAGATCTGGGGAACCTTCGATACTTCCTTGGTCTGGAGGCAAGACGTCCTGATGGACTTGTTCTATCTCAACGAAAGTATTGTCTCGACCTTCTTCAAGATGCTGGCTATTCTTGATGCAAGCCAATTAACACTCCAATGGATGTCAATCACAAGCTGTGTGCACATGTTTCTGATGAAGATCTTCCTCTTCCAAATCCAGAATACTATCGACGACTCGTTGGAAAGCTTATTTACTTAACAGTCACGAGACCGGACATATCCTTTGCAGTTGGGGTGGTCAGCCGGTTTATGCATTCTCCTCGGATATCTCATCTACAAGTTGTCGAGTGCATCCTGAGATATCTAAAAACAGCTCCTGGTCAAGGGCTGGTATATAAAACCTCCTCTTCTACTCCAACATTGGTTGCGTATTCAGATGCAGATTATGCTGGTTCCCTGGACGATCGGCGGTCTACCAGTGTTTTCTTACCTACTTTGGAGGTCACTTTGTGACCTGGCGCAGTAAGAAACAAGTTGTGGTTGCTCGATCATCAGCTGAGGCTGAATACCGGTCGATGGCATCAGTTGTCTCTGAGCTTACATGGTTGGAAAGTCTCCTCAGTCCTCACTGATCTTGGAGTAAAACTTCCCTCGCCTGCTACCTTACTATGTGACAGTCAAGCTGCTATACACATAGCTAAGAATCCTGTCTTCCATGAAAGAACGAAACACATTGAAGTGGACTGCCACTTCATTAGGGAAAAAGTTCAAATGAAGAAGCTAGAATTGAAGCATGTTTCAAGCACTGACCAAGTTGCTGATCTTCTCATTAAAGCCCTATCAAGTTCCTTTTTTTATCAGTTCCTGTCCAAGCTGGGTGCTTACAACTTGTACGCTCCAGCTTGCGGGGGAGTGTTAGAAAAGACCATGTAAAGGCCCATGATAAGGCCCATTTAGTCTCTTATTGTTTAGTCACACATCTTGTATAGTGATTATTTTCTCTTTCTCCCTCCTATATATATGTATTCATACTCTGTATTTGATCATTGAAGGAATATATACAAAATTCCGTGTTTCTCTACAGTAAGGTATTGATCATAATAAAATCTAGTTTCCAATGATACAATGTTACCAAACCAGAAATTTGATTGCAAACGAGCTTGAAAACAAATACAACTCACGAAGGATGCTCGTGTCTAACCTCAGGAAGTTGGTTCCTCCTTGAAGTCCCTCTCCAAATGAGAGATCTCAAACCCTAATTATCAAAAGTTGCCAAAGACTCACAGGTTTCCTCCTTATATAGAAAGGATGACCCGCTTACAAATTACCATAATACTCCTAAAAATAAAATTACACAATGATCATACAAAATAAAAGGATGCATGTCAATGTCGCCGCATGTGCATAACAATATATCCCTCCTGAAAAACCGACCATGACCCCAAGGTCGAAGCGTCGCCCGTCGGTTAGTAGTGGTATGCCCACGGGTTGGCCGCCGCTGAGGTGGTTGAAGGATTGGTCTGATGGTGCATCAGTTATCTCAAGGGCGTCAAAATCGGCTATGTTGATATCCTCCAAGTCATCGCTAATGATGGCGTGAAACTCTTTGACAAGACAATCATGAGGAGAGTAGGATTGCTTGCAACGAAAGAACAAGCTCTTAATCCACAAGTCGTGATACTCTTGGTTGGAAAGGCGGTGAGTGGGACTAGGACGATTGGTGCGTGGAGGCACGATGGGTGGGCGAGGGAGAGGTAGTGTTGGAGGTTTAGGAGTATAGGAAATGTATGGTTGGTAGGGGCTTGGTGGGAGTAGAGGTAGAACGAGTGTTAGCGGAAGTCACAAGGAATTCGGCCTCTACGAGTAGGGAGAGGTCGAGGGCTTGGTTGACGGTGGATGCATGGAGGGTGAGGAGGGGAGCTCGGATATGCGGATGTAAACCGTGCATAAAATAGCCCAAGTAATGGTCGGGAGGAAGACCCAGAACGTGTGTGAGCAACTCGATAAATTCATCCACGTAAGAATCAATGGAGCCCATCTGGCGGACCCCGTAAAGGCATTCAATCTCATTGTCGGAATAGCGGTGATCGTAGCGCTGAATAAGTGTCTTTGTGAGAGTTGCCCAGGTGAGGCCGGGAGAGGACTAGCGAAGCCACCGACCCAATGGAGTGCGGACCCTTCCATGCCAATAAGGGTCGTGGAGACCTTTTGCGTCTGCCGCCTGAGTGGTCTAGTGAATGTCAAAATACTCCTCGACGCGGGCAATCCAACCCACGGGGTTTGTCCTGTTGAATGTGAGGATGTTGATGTGGGGAGGAGGAAGGGGGGAGGATGCAATCCATCCAAAGCGGATTCTTCCGGAGACAATTTGCTGGGGATCCCAAGGCAGATGTGGTGTTCATCCCGGAGTGTTGGTCGGGTTGTATGTTGTGGAGCAGTGTCATAATCGACACGAACTACTCGGCTTGGGCCTCGGGACGAGCGTTGATGGTGTGAGGGCATGTTCCAGGGCCTCCGCACGGGTTTTCATCGATTGACGAGTCTTTGGCATAAGCAGGAGAGCGCATAAAAAACTATGTCGGCGGTTGCGGAGAAGGGGACGACGAGGCGCAACGGGTTCAGGGGACTTTGTGCGGAATTAGTAGATGTCCAAATTGATGGGGCTAGGAGAAGGTCGTTGCAGTGGAAGTTGTCAATCAAAATGAGGTGTGCGCGGTTTCTGGAGTCGCCGCCGAGTGCGGACGTTGCAGGCAAAGCGAACGCGAAAGTCGGATCCGCAATAGGGTGAGGAGTCAGGGCGCGGAGACCTGGGATGCATTTGCAGGGACTCGTCGAGCCCACCGGCGAAGAGATTGGTATACGAGCTACGCCACAATTTTTTGAAAGATTCACATAAATGACGGATATATTCACTCTATCAATAACTGAGCCGGATCTGGTGTATCATAGGGGATTTGCCTTTTTTATTGATTTGAATCAAAAAAATCTTGAATGAGGTATTCAACTGCAGAGATGAATCGAAAAAGAAATCTTTATTAGTTCTGCCTACTCTTTTTTGAGGAGAATGAATCTTTTTCTCGAAGGATCGGAAAAAAATCTGGATCTACTACGGGAATGATTTGGAAGATTCCAAACTCAAAACGCCAGTATTTGCTAGCAACAACATAATAGAGGCAGTCAATCAATATAGATTGATCTGAAATCCGATTCAAATCCAATATAGAACCTATATGTACATAAGAAATGTATCAATTTGATTTTTTTAATGAATAGATCGGATCGCAACTTCGAATATGGAATTTAAAGGGATCAAATAGGAAACGATTCTCTGAATCATATAATTATAATGAAATATACAATCAACCGACATTTATCGAATTTAAAAAATAGTCAAAAGAAATGTTTTGACCCTTTTATTTCTCAAACTGAGAGATCCATGAATTGGGATCCATGCATATATATACAATTGGTCCAAGATAACAAGAATTTCGAGGATTGTTCCTTTTCTGAACAGAAGAATCCTTTTCAAGTAGTACAGGCAGTGTTCGATCGATTACGTATTAATCAATATTCGATTGATTGGTCTGAGGCTATCGACAAAGAAGATTTGTTTAAGTCACTACGTTTCTTTTTGTCCAAGTCATTTTCCTTTTTCTTTGTGAGTATTGGGAATATCCCATTCATAGGTCCGAGATCCACATCTATGATTTGAAAGGTCTGAATGTTCAACTTTGCAATTAATTGTTAGAATCAATATGTGTTCAAATATTTCATCTGAAGAAATTAAAATCCTTCAGCGGGACGCCAAGTAGCGGCCGAGCGAAAGCAAGCGGAAGGCGGAGAGACCGACGCTAGGCTAGACACTAGCGTAGACTGTTGGCGAGCAGTGAGCGGCGATGTCGAAGCATGAAGCGGAATTAGCCGAACAAAAAAGCGGCGGAGCTGCTCATGACTTCAAATCCGGCGACCAAATGTGGGCGGAACCGATAGATCGGATCAATGTTATCAAAACAAAATTTTGATTACAAACGAGCATGAAAACAATATACAATTCACGAGGGATACTCGCATAACCTCTGGAGGTTGCTTCCTGCTTGAAGACCCTCTCCAAAAGAGAGATCTCAAACCCTGATGATCAAAAGTTGCCTAAGACTCACAAGTTTCCTCCTTATATAGAGAGGATAACCCGCTAACAAATTACCATAATACCCCTAAAATAAAATTACATAATGACCATAAAAAATAAAAGGATCCATGTCAATGTCGTCGTATGTGCGTAACATACAACCAGACCATAATAAAAAAAAGGATAAAACCAATTATGTTCTTAACAAAGTAAGATAGAGTGAATATCAAAGAAAGGTGATGACTCGTTGGTCGACAATGTTGGAAGAAATAATAGAAAGGAAAAGCATAATGCGAGATATTTGTATTCATCCACATAGGGGTATATTTAAAGCATTACAAGGGACTCATAAAGACGGACAGACAATGTGGGACTAATACCCACTCACGCATAAATATTAATATAATAATAATACTAATAATCTCAACACTCCCCCTCAAGCTAAAGAGGGAACCTTCAGCTTGGACATCATAAAAAAGAAAGGAAATGGTGGTAGGCTAAATGAGACAAAACAACAGACGAGCCACTGGGGGAAATTCCAAACCGGGGAATCAAGTCGGGAACATAGCCACATACGACGTAGACCCACACAAGACGTAGGTCTCACACACGACGTGGACTCGCTGGAAGGAAATCAACAGACGGCTGACCGGGGATACTCCCACACGATACAACCCGCTGGATAGAAAGGTCAACGAATATCACCAGCACACACAACATGCGGAAGAAAACCAAAGATGTTGACCAAATCATCAAACAGGCAACTGTGGATAATCCGTCGGGGATAATCCGCACAAAGGGTGGTCCCACACGACACAGTCCCGCTGAGATTAGAACACCAACATCAGTCGTATCCCAACACACGACCAATCGAAAGAAATATAGGGAGACGCATAACAACATACGACATAAACCTAAAGGTCATGTGGAACGAAGGCGAAAGGTCGGGAAAGATCATCATAGTCAGCTTCGTCCCAATCACTGCGCCTCACGTGGAAAGCACGTGCATATAGGCATAACAACAACATGAAGAAATACAATAATAAAAACACATAAAATGACTAAAACACACACAAAAACTTCAACTTCGGCGAGAGATCAGCACACCGCGGAAGGGGTAGCAGCGGCTGGAAATGTCGGAATCACTAGGGGCTACGACCGGAGCTGGAGCAGCAGAGCGCTGGGTCCGCATCGAGAGAATCGATCGTCGTCATGGAAGTAGCAAACATCAACGGCATCCACAACGGCTAGATCAGAAGCCAAGAGATGAGAGGAAACCGAGTGTCGACTGGATTGGCCGACAGGAGCAACGTCATCATCGTCCATGGTTTTAATCAACAGTGGCGAGATCAAGAAAGAGATATTAAGCACGGGGGAATGAACGACAACACCCTAAGACCGGATCGATGATGGAATAGCGGCCATAACCAGCAATGGCTAGAAGCGAAATCGTCATTAGAATACACAGACGGGATCGACGACGGACCTTCACGACAAGATCGACGGGCACGACGGGTTCTGCGATGGGAAGCAACGGGATCAGCAACACAGTCGTCGACGTGAACGAAGGTGAGGAGCAGTAGCAGGACTCCTCGACAGGAACAGCAGAGAAACCTCCGTCGTCGTCGAGGGGAACACAAGTCGGGTTGCTTCTTCGTCGAGGAAGCAATAGGAAAATGACGATAGGTCGTCAACGGGGTCAGCGGCCAAGATCGATGGCAGCAGCAGCGCAGACAAAGAGAAATCGCGTCGATGGAAGCTTCCGTCTGGAACGAAGATAGAGAAGCGCAGACGGGAGAGGAGAAATCAGGAGGAATCAAGAAAGGAAGCCACCGTGAAATGTATGTTGCCCATGATTAGGGCAACCAAATTTCAGGGAGGAGTCAATTCCGGCTCTGATACCATGTTGGAAGAAATAATAGAAAGGAAAAGCATAATGTGAGATATTTGTATTCATCCACATAGGGGTATATTTAAAGCATTACAAGGGACTCATAAAGACGGACAGACAATGTGGGATTAATACCCACTCACACATAAATATTAATATAACAATAATACTAATAATCTCAACAGACAATAATGCAATGATTTTCAGAGGACTGTCGGCGAGCAATCCATTTCAATGGGCCACTGGGTCCTGCCCATTGAAGAGAAAGACATCAAGGCAGCGAACCAATGGCTGCAGCAGTTGGGAAGCGATGTAGTCACCAAAAATGGCAAAGCATAGTTGCATATGCCAGAAGTTGTGTGATCGACTGTGATCGGCAACGTTGGTGGTGTTGGAGCGGGGTCACTAGAGTTTTCGAAGGAGGGTGAGGATGGAGATGCCAGCTCTTCAGAGCGTTCCTCGAAGGCATCGAGACAAGGTCAAAGGTCAGCGATGAATTTTGCCAAAATCGGTATAAAAAATTCACGATGGACACAGTGATGCAGCAGTCGTACGTGTGGGTCCGAGGAAGAAGCTAACGACCACGGAGGGTGGAAAGCATGGTCAGGTCAGACCAGTGTTAGGTGTCAAGCGTCAGCTAAGAAGAATGTGGCGAGCTACGGGATAAGAAGGAAGTGGCGAGATTACAATTTCACGATGGAAATTGTTCAATTCAGCCTAGGACTCAAGTTCAAACATCCCAAAACATATCACAAACACATATGTTGGGCTATTTATAGTCATAGACCCATTAACCCGAAGAGTTCCTAATACAAGATTAAATCGACATTACAAAATAAAATAAATCATCATGTGATATGCCATTGATCCGTCAAGTGTAAACGTGCCATATCTGATTCGACATCGTATTTTGAGGACCCTCTGTAACAAAAATAAATAAAATATTATATTAAATCATATAAATCAGCGCTCTACGTCTCCTTATAACAATCTCTATGTTCTCCTTTGTTGTTCTAATACAAATTGCTAAGATAAGAACTTGTAGATCTCACTTGTTAACTTATAGACCTCATTTGTTGAACTTATAGATCTCATTTGTCGTACATCAAGATCTCATTTGTCGTACATCAAGATCGCATTTGTCGTACATCAAGATCGCATTTGTCGTACATCAAGATCGCATTTGTCGTACATCAAGATCGCATTTGTCGTACATCAAGATCGCATTTGTCGTACATCAAGATCGCATTTGTCGTTCCAGGTTGAAACCTAAGGTTGTATTGCCCACACTCCCTACGTTAGAGTTCAACAACATCTCTGATCATCGACATTTCCCATCTTCACTCGCCTCGTGATCATGTCTGCATTAAGAGGAGAAGAGAAGAGGAGTTTCGTTTTCTGTTTAAAAAGAAAGGAGAGAATTAAGGAAGGCGCATGAGCGCACTATGAAGACCAACAAGAAAAGAGGGGGTGAAAACTCTACTTCATTTGCTAGCAATTGGCAGAAATGGTTTTACAAAGAAAATACATTTTACTATTATTCATTTATCTAGGTGGGGGAAGATAGGAAGCATCATGTTCACCATAGAGAGAGCTTCCCATTTATATACTAAAATAGATTTACTCATTTGGGGATTTTTCTCACTTTTTCAGTAAGTATTTTAAATTTCCTCAAGTAATGTCTAGTGTTATGAAGGGGAGCCTTGGCGCGTGTTTCCGTGTGACCTTGAAGTCACGGGTTCGAGTCCTGGAAGCAGCCTCTTGCAAATATGCAGGGTAAGGTTTGCCTACATTTCACCCATGTGGTGGGATCCTTCCCCGGATCCTCGCTACACGGAGATAATTTGTGCACCGAGCTGCCCTTTTAACGTCTAGTGTTATCAGAGATTTTGGATTCTTCACTTCCCCAAGCTCCTTACACCTGCCACCATATACACCCCATTCTTCTTGTTTTATCTTGCGTTCTTTGTTGCGTGTTATTTTGCAAGGAGCAGAATAATATACCAGGATGTTTAACCAAAAATTTGATGTAGGATGAGAACTCTATATCTTATGCAAGTACCTATCTACAAATTAAGTTTAGCATTTCATCAATTACAAAAGACTATCAGGTAACAATACATTTTTAAATATCAAAAACAAAAGGGTGGCATTACACAAATGTAAATATCAAAAATTGTAGCATCACATACATAATTGTCATCATCATCATCAAAAACTTTATACCAACTATTTGGCGGCTTTACTATTTCTCATTTCCAATCATTCATGTGGAATGTTCTGCACGCGGAAAAAATAAATGGGCCACTTACCTTCACAGACCTCCAGTGGTCGAGGCACTGACGATGAACATACTTGGAAGTTCCCTTGCACTTGCAAGGAGCTATGAAATCCCTTCCTGAAAAATGAAAGGCAGGATCAGCAATGGAAGCAAAACCTAGAAAACGTAAAAGATCAAGAATCGGTGCCTGGGTTAAATGGAAGGCGAACGGAGTAAGGTAGAGAAGGAAGTCACCGTCGGTCTCTAGACAAATACGACACTGGAACTGCTCGCCGGGACCTGCCTCGAGGTCGATCTCACCGAGCTCCGGAATCGGGGATGGGGGCACCAAGGGGGAGGAGCTGCCCGGATCCGCCATCGGAACTTGAGAGGAGGACGAGGAACAAATAATTATTGTTGCGGTGGAATTGATGGCGTTGAAGTAGGCAATGGAAGGAGAGGGTATCCGTTCTGTGAATGGAAAAGCCTTCTCCTCCCTCCTCTTCGTCCCCTCCGCCGGACCGTCTCGCTTTGGCTTCCACTTTTTTCCTTAGCAATGGAAAAAAATATATGCATAACAAAATAATCTAAATTTTTGCATTTCCTCTCAAATCATTCATGCACGTATTTTGATGGAGTAAATCTTGTAAGCACTATTTTTGATGTGTATTTTAAAGGCTCAATTTTTACCCGCACATGAACAGTGTCGTACATAAACGTGCAGAAAAATCATTTCAAAATAATAGCAAATGCCTTATTAATTATTATATATTTTGTATCTTCAATACCTAACTATATAATGTGTTAACAATTTCATATTTTTTTATTACGACCCATTTTTTGAGGAAATTATTATTCGCAGCACGCATTTGTGTGCCCGCGGATCAAATTTTTCTTCTTTTATTTTAGTTTATGATTCCAGTGTATTTTTTGAGATCTCTATTTAATAACCAAAGAAGCCCTAACCTAAAACCTCAAATCATGTACCTTATTCTCTCCCTCCATCCGTGATTTCCCTCCAAGTTTCCACTTGTGCATGTCGATCACATCGGCGAAGTAGATCGCCTCCCCGTGTCCATCGAAGGCGGACCTCCCATTAATCCTTATCGGCTTTCCTTCGCATTCAGGGAAACCCTAGCCCGACGATGATAGAGAATCGAGTCCGACCTCCCCTAGCGTCGGAATGTCGTCGTCCACTTCTTTTGCGACCACGATAACCCTAGTCAATCCCCTTCCTGCCGGCATTTGATCGTTGCACATTAAATCCATTTCATACTGAACTATATGATGCGGGTGTGTCTCAACATGATCCAATGCTCAATCATAATAAGCATGCTAAACTCCTAACACATCTCGCGGAAAAAGGGGTATTCATGCTCATTAACAAAGGTATTAATAGGAATTCATACATAGGCTCTCATCTTTAAAAAAGATGACCGGGTAGCGCGCGAAGGAGCGCATGCAGCACCCCCCGTCGCGGGGGTGCGGCCTAACCGCACCCCTTGTGGGGTGCGGCCAAGACGCACCCCCCCTCCGCAATGGGGTGCGGCCAAGCACCCTCCCTCCTCTTTTCGCAGGGGGGCTCGCAGAGGGCTCGGCCGAAGTCGCGCCCCTAGTCGGGTGCGGACGGAGCCCAATCCCCCTTTTGGGGCGTGACTTCTCATTCCTCCGGGTTCCAGATTCTGCCCAGAACACCCATGTGTTCGTTGTGCGCTCAGAACGCCTCCTAGCGCGCTCAGAACGCTCTCATGATCATTGCGCGCTCAGAACGCCTCCTAGCGCGCTCAGAATGCTCTCATGATCGTTGCGCGCTGAGAACGCCTCCTAGCGCGCTCAGGACGCTCCTGTGTTCGTTGCGCACTCAGAACGCTCCCGTGTTCGTTGCGCACTCAGAACGCTTCTGAGCGCGCTCAGAACGCTTCTGAGCGCGCTCAGAACACTTCCACATTCCGGGCACGCTCACTTTTTGTCTTTCTAATTTCTCAGATTACAGGACCCGTTTGTCGCCTTTTTCACCTTCAACGAAGCTGCCCGAACTGCCCGAGGGGCGAGACGGTCATTTACGAAAAATGGCAATCTGTGTGCTCCAAATCGACCAGCATGATTCGCCCGTCAGGTGGTTACGGTGATTACGACGTCAAAATTACCGGGCTACCCCCGGCCAAAGCTATAAAATGAGCTCAGAACCTTCATTTGAGGGGACCTTGCCTTCTGGACCCGGGAGAGCTCCTTTGAAGATTTCCACGGAATTCTCCCTCAGCTCTTGAAGATCTCCTTCGTGGACTTGAAGATTTCCTTTCTCCCGAAAGGCGACTCAGCATTCTCACTTTTGTTCCCCCACTGTTCTCAGAAGGAAAAAAGACTTAGTTTTTTGGGAGGTAGTCTGTCACCTTCGGAACTCTCTCTCTCTATTATTGTAACGAGCGGCGGCCTGTCGCGCTCGATTTCTAAGTACCTAACTGTAAACTCTCAGAAGATAGTGAAGTTTGGTCGGCACAGCTCCGGCCGCGTGGTTTTTTACCCTTTCCGGGTTTTCCACGTTAAAAAGTCTCAGTGTACTCAACGAATCTCAAATTGACAGTTTGCGCGCTCGATTCGCTTTCGAGCTAAGGTGGTTCAATTCGACCGGTCTACCAAAGCACCCGAGCGACCCGCAATAGTTTGGCGTTGTCTGTGGGAAATGGATTCTCAAATACCGAGCAAAGGATTTCCGAACGCAGCGCCCGCTTCGCCTGCGTTCACGGAACCAGCAAGAGTGGACACCTCCCCCGAACTATCCGACGCATGCAGTTCCTCAATCCCTGAAAGCCCGGCGAAAAGAGCGCTCATCGCTGCACCCATCCTGCCCCAGAGGCTTGGATCAACTAGCAATCCGGCCCCTCTCGCGGCGGGACAGGATTCGAACGATGTCACGTACCAGCAAAGGCGATCCCCCTGTCAAAGTCAATTTTAGCATACTCAATTCTGTCATGGCTAAAGCTCCCGCACTACAAGGAGTTCCACGGAGTAGAGGACCCGTACGGGCACGTTAATCACTTCTTGACAACGATGCGGACGTTCGGACTTCCCGACCAAATCTGCTGCAAAATCTTCACCAAGACACTGCGCGGAGACGCCCTCCGCTGGTATCGATCTCTGCCAAGCGGAGCGATTCACAACTTCACCGAGTTGTCCCAACTGTTCGTTGAATGGCACGAAGCGCGCGCGCCGAGGATCCAAGAAGAAGAGCGAGAAGAGCCCGAGATGGACGAGTCGCCCCACCTAGGGGAAGCAGGGCGGAGCAAGCAGCAAGAAAAGATCTACACAAGCTTTCACCAGGAGCGTCCCCGTGGATGGTTGGACTTCACCTTAGACGCACGCATAGGCAATCCAGCCTGTGAACTAAGGAGGACGTTGATAACCCATCGCATCTCGTTCAATATCCTGTTCGTGGCAGCCGTGGTGCGACTCAAACTCCTAAGCGGGAACCTCAAGCTCAGGGCCAGCGACGCAGAGCTCCCAAACGGAAATATGGTACCCACCATAGGAGTCGTCACCCTCCCCGTTCAGGTAGGGATGCACTCGGAACCAGTCCAATATGACGTTCAGTTCGTCATCGTAGAGGCAGACTCCCCCTACGACGCAATATTTGGGAGCCTCCTACTCGACGCCATGAACCACGACATTTCCATGTTTGGACGCATGGCCAACAAAGGGAGAATCCTCAGGGATTCAATTCGTGGTCTCGACACGGTCGCAGCCGAGCTCCCTTGGATCAACTATGACCCATCATCAAAACCAAATTCTGAGAAGCAAGGCGTGCGGGAGGGCCACGCAACCCCCACATTGGCAGAAAAAGCTAATCTTCCGGCACCGGCAAACCCACTACAACTTAGGGATACATGTCGCAAGAGAAAGGGACAACAACAACAGTCCGAGAAGGTCGTACCTCCCATTCAGAACCAAGCAGACCGCTCCCGAGGGCTAGCAAATCAAAGCTCCCGGATCTACACCCCGTTAAATGTCCCCCGCGAGCATATACTGTCTGTAATCTACAACAGCAAAGTCATCAACTGGCCCAGAGCGCTCTCCCAGCACATGGGAGATCAATCCCAGTTTTGCAATTTCCACAAAGGCCGAGGGCATCGTACGGAGCATTGTGTCAGGTTGAAAGAAGAAATTGAACGCCTTGTCCAGTCAGGACACCTTGAGGCTTTCCGCAAAGAAGCACAGAAGGATGCCACCGAGGGTCGGTCGTCGGGTCACCGCCGCCCACCACGCTGAACGACCGAAAGAGCTCGAGCAAGCGCAACGCAAAGGGAGCTCGATGTTACCTTCTCTCTCGTCAAACTTGTATCAAAAACTTATTAGCCCAGGAACCGCAAGATTGCACTTGCGCATGTATCAATATTCATTTTCTAATTATGTTTTACCTGTTCTAAACTATTCTACTACAGGAACACATTCGAGGCCCTGCCCCGGGGACTTCGCACCGCCGTCGATTGAAGGTTCGCCCTTCTCCTCCGTCGTCGGGTCCCGGCGTCGTAAGGGTCTGCCCCTCTTACGTCCGCCCCCGGTTTGAATACACCCGCTATTCACCGGACACTTTGGGGACCTGCCCCGGGGACTTCCAACTGTCGTCGATTGAAGGTTCGCCCTTCTCCTCCGTCGTCGGGTCCCGACGTCGTAAGGGTCCGCCCCTCTTACGTTCGCCCCCGGTTTGAATACACCCGCTATTCACCGGCCACTTCGGGGCCCTGCCCCGGGAACTTCGCGCTGTCGTCGATTGAAGGTTCGCTCTTCTCCTCCGCAGTCGGGTCCCGGCGTCGTAAGGGTCTGTCCCTCTTACGTTAGTCCACGGTTTTAATACACACGCTATTCACCGGCCAAATCTATATTATAAAAGCCGCGAACGACTGCGCTCTCTCCCAGCCAGCACCAACCGCGCGCACGGGCGCACGAGCACCGGCCGCCCCTGCAAGCCGCGCGGCTTGGCCGTCCGACCGCTCTCCCGGCTGGCGCCGTACGCTCGGGATATGGTCGCGCACTCTTCCGGTCGACACCAACTGCGCGCACGGGCGCGCGGGCGCCGACCACCCCACAATCCACACGACCCAGTCGGATGCTCTCCCGACCGGCGTCGGCCCCGCGGGAGAAGGGACGCGACCCACGCGCGCGCTTCTCCCTCTCTTCCCTCCTTTTTCATAAAAAGCAAAGTAGTTAATTACCTCCGCCATGGTTCGGCGCACCGCGTAGAGATGACAATGATCGGAGCTGCTCGGGCAAGACAAACCTTTGCACTCCTCCATACGGAAGTTCGGACTCCGAAGGTTTGGGGGGTTTGTGATAGGAATTCATACATAGGCTCTCATCTTTAAAAAAGATGACCAGGTGGCGGTTACTCACTCAACCCACTCCCCCACTAAGGTAGTGGGGCTGAGTGGTGGAGCAAACCAAACCCGTCATTTCCACCGCCAACCGCCAGTGCGAGAGGGGCCGCACAGAGTGGACCGCGTGCAAGCATGACGCCCTCACCCGCGCCCGCTACCGCGCACCGTAGCACTACCGCGCGCGGTAGCACTACCGCGCGGCGCTACCACGTGGTAGCGCATAGGCAGCACCCCCCGTCGCGGGGGTGCGACATAGCCGCACCCCATATGGGGTGCGGGCTAACTGCACCCCTTGTGAGGTGCGGCCAAGCCGCACCCCCCTTTTTGGGGTGCGGCCAAGCCGCACCCCCTTGCGGGGTGCGACCAAGCCGCATCCCCCTTGGGGTGCGGCCAAGCCGTACCCCTTGCGGGGTGCGGCCAAGCCGCACCCCCTTGCGGGGTGCGGCCAAGCCGCACCCCCTTGCGGGGTGCGGCCAAGCCGCACCCCCTTGCGGGGTGCGGCCAAGCCGCACCCCCTTGCGGGGTGCGGCCAAGCCGCACACCCTTGCGGGGTGCGCCCAAGCCGCACCCCCGCCTCCGCAATGGGGTGCGGCCAAGCACCCCCCCCCCTCTTTTCGCAGGGGGCTCGCAGAGGGCTCGACCGAAGTCGCGCCCCTAGTCGGGTGCGGCCGGAGCCCAATCCCCCTTTTGGGGCATGCCTTCTCATTCCTCCGGGTTCCAGATTCTGCCCAGAACACCCCTGTGTTCGTTGTGCACTCAGAACGCCTCCTAGCGCGCTCAGAATGCTCTCATGATCGTTGCGCGCTCAGAACGCCTCCTAGCGCGCTCAGAACGCTCTCATGATCGTTGCGCGCTCAGAACGCCTCCTAGCGCGCTCAGAACGCTCTCATGATCGTTGCGCGCTCAGAACGCCTCCTAACGCGCTCAGAACGCTCTCATGATCGTTGCACGCTCAGAACGCCTCCTAGCGAGCTCAGGACGCTCTCGTGTTTGTTGCGCGCTCAGAACGCTCCCGTGTTTGTTGCGCGCTCAGAACGCTTCTGAGCGTGCTCAGAACACTTCCACATTCCGGGCACGCTCACTTTTTGTCATTCTAATTTCTCAGATTACAGGACCCGCTTGTCGCCTTTTTCACCTTCAACGAAGCTGCCCGAACTGCCCGAGGGGCGAGACGGTCATTTACGAAAAATGGCAATCCGTGTGCTCCAAATCGACCAACATGAATCGCCCGTCAGGTGGTTACGGTGGTTACGACGGCAAAATTACCGGGCTACCCCCGGCCAAAGCTATAAAAGGAGCCCAGAACCTTCATTTGAGGGGACCTTGCCTTCTGGACCCGGGAGAGCTCCTTTGAAGATTTCCACGGAATTCTCCCTCGGCGCTTGAAGATCTCCTTCGTGGACTTGAAGATCTCCTTCGTGGACTAAGCATTCTCACTATTGTTCCCCCATCGTTCTCAGTAAATGTTTAAGCAAAGGGTGTTATATATATATATATAAGCATAAGCGACCAAAGTGAGTCTAAATTAGAACCATTCAACGAATCACAGCCGTCGGATCAAAAACCTATGGGCTGCAAATAGCCAATACCTGAAACTTCTCCCTCCCTCCCGATACCAGCCCCGAGACCACTGTTCACCGAACACTCTTCCGTCGTTTCCCTCCACCACCGTCGGCCTGCTGGGAGCCCAGCATCGGGGTCGCCGGACCCCGGCGAACCTACCGGGGGTAGTGATGCGGCGCTCCGGCAGGGCCACCGCCGGCGGTGGCTCTGTCGGAGAGCCGCAGGATTACCCACAGCAGGTTCGTCGGGGTCCGGCGACCTCGCCGGTGGCTCCGGTCAGGCCGGCGGAGGAGGAGGCAAACTATGGGTAGGGATTTTTTGTTTAAATTCTAGAAATAAATATATATATTATATAATATATATATAATTTAAAAAGAAAATGCAAGAAATTTATATTTTTTTTAATAAATATATATAATTATTTATATAATTTACCAAAATGGGAAAAAAATTTTAAAATAACTGGGTGCGCGTCGAGGGTGGGCAGGGTACTGTCGTCGTGTGTGTGTGTGTGTATATATATATATCTTTATTATATAAGTGAATATAGCATTCTTCGTGCTCTTACCGTGCTTTCATTTTCCACAGTTGGATCTTTCACATGTTTTATATGAAACATTTTTAATATAAAAAAATAAAAATAAACTTCCCGAGAGAGAGAGAGAAAGAGAGGAGAGAAAGGGAGAGAGTGCGGCGAAGAGGAAAAGAGAGAGGGAAAAAATAATCTTTTTAAGTATATACGTTATTTTTACAAAATAAATATTGTAATATTAATGTATATTTTTTACGGTCATTTTGAGTACTCATATGTATATGTTGCGGGCGCAACCCGCAGACGCATAGAGCATGGGAGAAGCCGGTGCTGAGGCGGGCGAAGCCCGCCTGGATGCGACCGAAGGCCACCCCGACAACATCACGTCGGGGGTGGGCGAAGCCCGCCGTCGCCGGCTGGGTACTGTCGCACTTGTTTGTAGGGCGGAGCCCCGTGTCGGATGTAACGCCCCAGAATTTTGGGTAATTATTTTAAATCCTTAATGACGTAAAATAGTCATGCGGACGTTACATTTGTGCTTAAGTTTCCCGGTGCGTTATAATTTGTCGTGTTTTAAATCTTGCCGGAATCTAAATTTTTGACTTTAGAAAATTAAAGTTATTAAATTTAAGCATAACCGTGGAGTTTCGTTGCGATCCGAGTTAATCTGAGAGTCCGGTGAATTATTGAAAATCTCTAATTTAATTAATTCTTAAATAATCCTCTCTCCCTCCTATAAAAGGCTAGAAATTAGGTTTTTTTCATCTTCTCCACTTCGATCAGTTACTGTTTTCGTGAAAGAGGAGATTTCAGTCGTCGTCCGGGAGCTTTCGTCGGCTATTGTGGGAGCGTTAAAACACGAAATCTTCGTCGGAGCGTAGATTTGGAAAGCTCTCGCCGAGATCTTCATGTGTGCGGTGAGAATTTTCGGTTTCATGGATGTTTGATATTGGGGTGTGTGTTCCTAACCTATTTTCTTGACCGAAATGTTTCAGAAAGTATTCTATTCGTGACGTTGAGTGCTTTGGTGTCGAAATCGAAGAATTTAAGGTAAGTGGTGGACTCATCCCTTTGTTTGAGTTCTTGTTCATACTTTTTTCCCAAACTTTTGCTGAAATTATCATGTTTGATCTTATAAAGGAGTTATCTTTAAGTTTTCGGATTTTAGGAAAGCCTCTGCCAGAATTCGTCGAGTAATTAAGTCTAATTCATCGAGTGAATTCGACGAATTCGTCAAATGGCTTTCCTTAGAGAATTCTTAAGCTGTGTTCGTTTCGCGAGTTTTGAGAGGAAAGAATTGGTTTTTGGTATATCAAAACTAATTTTTCTGTTCATTTGACGTTTTTTGGAAGGAATTGACATTCACAGAAAACCTATAGGTTTTGGAGGAAGGTGTTTGACCAAAACCAATTCTAGTGTTCGTTTGCTTATTTTAAAAGAGGGGATTAGTTTTGGCCCAATACCCATGGGTTTTGCTTTTTGAAAAATCCTTCTATACCCAAAACTTACCTATTTAGATGGATTTTGGGATAGTTTTGACATTGTTCATCATCATTGCGGCCGGAGTTCATCATCATTTTGACACTGTTCATCCTCATTTTCTCTCAAAACTTTCTCCAAACGAATACAAGGATTTTTTTGCCCATTTCCAAAACCTCTGCGCCATAGGTTTTCAGCCAAAACCAATTCCTGTCTCTCAAAACCTACCAAACGAACGGAGCCTTAGTGTTCTGCAGATAATTCGTCGAGAAGCTTAGTTAAATTCGTCGAGAAGCTTAGTTAAATTCGCCGAGACCTTATATGAATTCGACGAATGCTTTCGACGAATCCGTCGAGACCCTATGTAAATCCGTCGAGACTTTCCCTGAACCGTCGAGACCCTTTGGGAAATTCGTCGAGTGATCTTGGATTCGTCGAGTGATTTCGACAAATCTGCCGAGAGTTAGAAATTTCATCGAGTTGTCTGATTTGATTCGTCGAGTGCCATCTGGATTCGTCGAGTGGCATATGGATCCGTCGAGTGGTTGTTTATTCATGAAAAAAATGTGGCATTTTTTCTCCTTTTATCATGGTGTAATGAAGTTATGATGCGTGTGGTGTTAAGTGATGGGATGATGAGCTAGTTTTGGACTGTTGGTGAGAGAGATTATTAAGGCCTCCTCCACAGTGCCTGTTTTGTTGTAATCATGGTACCCGACGGTGTTTTGGATTGTTGGTGAGTGGAAGATTGTGGCCTCCACCTCAGTGTTTGTTTTTGTCCGGTGTTACTGATTCACTGTTTTGCTCATGGATTCATTTGGCCCACACAATGCCTATTTCTATGACCATTTCTTATAAATCATTGTCGCACTTGGTGCAAGACTTTTACTAATTATTTAGGCAAGCTTGCTAACCTTTTTGGTCATTATGGTTAATGTGGTCTTATATGTTGTTGATATACAGTTTCATTTATGGAGTTGGTAAACTCCTTATCTTATTATTTTGAGCCGTCTTTTTGCGCCTTGTTGCTGAGGCATTCTTTTTTGTTGAATGCCTCAGGTTCAGACCAGTAGTTGTGTTGGTTGATCGTGTTGTTCTTCCAGATCTTGGATATTGTTTTTTCCTTTCTCCTCCATGGTGAGGATTAGTCAGCTGTGACTTTCTTTGACTATTTGGTCTATTTTGATGTACTTTGACATCTTTATGGGTTCGTGTCAGATTGTTGACGCCCAATGTTGTTTCTTTATGTAGATTGTTTACTTGGTGTGTCTGCTACTACTGCTTTTTGCTATTGATGCATTGCTCTCTTGAAAGGTTTTATGTTATGATGCATGTTAGATATTTTAAGTATACAACTTGCATATTCTTATTTATGGCATGATTTAAATCAAATGTCATCCTACTTTGAAGATCGTAAAAAGTTCTTTTCTTATTTATAATAAATGTAGAGTTTTGCATATCACTAGCTAGATGATTTGGTCTTCATGCTCATATAGGGTAAATCAAATCAAACTTCATATCTTTTTTTCCGCAGTGTAATTATAGTTTCTACTCATGGACTAGATGATCCATTGGACCGAGGGACACAGTCAAAATCTTAAAATTGTAAATTATTTCTTTTAACATAACTTTTATACAAATGAATGTCTTTTATGAAAGCAAACATAGAATTGGAGTTGTCTAAGCGTCTGTAGTTGTCTCTTACACGACGTAGCATCACAGCGCGTATTTTTCCCCACTCTGATAATATATTTATATGTTGAGAAAATGCGGGTTGTGACAGTTGGTATCAGAGACAGGTTCAGATCAGTTGTTGGACGGTTAGTCAAACAGTCATCTGTATTAAGAATCTGTTTCATTGCATACATACACCGAAGGGTCATCCGTATGTCTTGACTGAAGCATGAACACTACACTCATAGCATGATAAGAAGTATCAGGGCATATTATGTAGTATGAGATGCATAAATATGTGTTTGTATATAGATCCTCATAGGTGTAACAACATGTGACTATTAAGTTGTATGAGCGACTTAACATTATCCCATGGATTTTACTAGACGCTAGTTTTGTTACATGCGATATTATGGAGTATCATGGGATGCATAATATTTCATGTGTACGCCGCTCATAGCATGCACTAAGACTTTCATTAGAATGTATAACACATCACGCCCATCATATTATAGCATTAACACACATGTCAAGTTAAAGATATACATGATGACGCTCGTGCACACATGATTTAAAATGATTAAGCGTTCATGCATTTGCATTATATGCACAAGAGTTAAGTTATGCATGATATCATTCATAAAGAATCCCAGAGCAAGGTAGTAGCAAGAGCAAGTATCTACATTTTTTCATGTTGAGTTGTGGATAGGTGAATGTTATCGTTTAACTAAGTCGTGATAGACCGCTTATTTGTATTTTTAGGCGATAGCCCCGAGACGCCAATTATTAAGATCGGATGTAACATCTCATTTCCTACTAGACCCCTTGACTTCAATTAGGATAGGACATGTGGTGAGTGAGGTAGGTTTGAGCTAGGTAGTGACCTTAAGTCACATTGAGTTGAGAGAACTCACACGTGGTCCACTAGAGGAGGCAAGTCAACCATGGCCAAACTTAGGCTTAAAAGAGGAAATTTGGTGTGCCTAAGTCAAAATCGACGTACCATCCCGTCGATCGTCGGACCATCCCGTCGATCGACGGGACCATGTCGTCGATCGCGACTTTAGCCAGGAAAGATATATTCTGTATATCTTTAAGTCAAAATCGACGGGACCATCCCGTCGATCCCATCGATCGACGGGACCATCCCGTCGATTGTCGACAGCAGCTATATAGGCTGCTTCTTTTATCATTAATTTGTAACCTGTCAAAGGATTAATGAATTTTAAATAGAGGTCAAATTAATTTGAAATATGTCAAAAATCTGGACACTTCTTAATTTATTCTATATGGACATATTGTATGAATTGTAGCTCAATTGGACATGATATGTTTAAGATTGCATTGTAAGAATCAAATTTAGTCCATCCTCATTTTGGGCTGTGAATAGTAAAAACTAAATGTGATGATTTGATTGGCAAGATCATATAGAAAATCAGTAAAACTTGGATCATAGTAGTGTTATATCATTTATACCAACCCCTAAAAGTTGTGGAACATTTGGAGAACATCCGTACTAGATTTAGAGGATGAGAGAGCTTATGTGTTGAACATCGTTCAAGAGAACGTTTGCTTAAGAATAGAGTGAGGGGTTAGTCTTAAAGCATTTAAGCTATAAAGAGTAATAAGGAGAGTGGGTCTTTGGGAATGGGTATCCACCAATGAAAGTAATTGTCTTGGAAAGGGGGGCTCGGGCTTCAGCCCATCGTATTCCCTAGTACCGCTGTGAGCCCTTCACCAGGTAGACCTCAGGAAGTCCAGGATTCACCCTAACCTCTAAGTATAACAATAATTAGACAAGAGTTGTCTAAGTAAATGAATAAGCGATATGGTAAACTTCATCCCGAGTTAAGGGATGGGAAGTTGTACATCAGGACGGGTTAGTCCTGCGAGCTAGAGACTCGGGAAGTTGTATATCAGGACGGGTTAGTCTTGCGAGCTGGAGGCTCAGGTTGTGATAACTTGCATGTGCATAATTAGTGGCGGGTCTTCGGTACTGGACCCATCGTCACACCGATAGCAGTACGTTGACTGAGGCGGGTGTGAGGTTTGAGGGGCCAGTAGGTTGTTTATGTTGCGGTCTGGAGGACAATCCCTGAAAACGTACACCTGACCTTAAAGACTGGTGGGTTCCAGCAAGTATGCAAGACTCTAGAGTGCACCTAACAGTGGCGGATCCAGAAAATTATAAATTGGGGTGCACAAAAAATTCCAAAACACAAATGCTAGCGGGGTGAGTAGGAGGGTCGTGAGTCACATGTTGAAAATTAATTTTGGGGGTGCACATAGCTGAACTTAGTCTGCGAATAGCCAAATTTGGTCTACGAATAGCCAACTTTGGTCTGCAAATAGCCAACTTTGGTCCGCGAATAGCCAATATTTTTCCCAAAACAAACTAGTTACGTGACGTGAGAACGCTTCCATCTTATCGAATCCGTTTCTTCCTCATCTGACCACCATTTTTGACATATAAGTAGTCAAAATTCATTGTCTCGACGAGAGGAATCCAAATCCACTAACAATTTTGAAAAATAATGGGGGTGCACGTGTCCCTCGGCCCCCCCTCTGGATCCTCCACTGGCACCTAGGATGTGTACAGAGGCATACGAAGGGTCTGGGTCTGGTAGTATGTATACCCGCCTAGGAAGTGGAGGCACCCGCTCCACTGCTGCCGTAGCCACAACAGTGGTACCAAATAGTGAAGCTAGCTCCAAAAATTGGGAACGAAAGGTCTGTGATCACAGTGTGTGTGTGTGAGTTGCACTTGTATGAATCATAGCATAACATGCATATCATATCATACATAAACCTTAGAACATAATTTGCAGACCATTATCATATAAATAAGTATGAGCTCTTTTATATGATAAGTTATTATACCGGAAACCTTAACTTATAACTTTGTATGAGCATTCATATAAGTTAAGGTACTTGTGTGATGGTAGAATAGATGTACTGTCTTACTTACCTGCGCTGCACTGCTTTACTTTACTTTACTTACTTCTTTTATTACTGCTTACATGCTTATACTGCTAGTATAGTACCTTGTTGTGTATATACCTGCTAGCATAGATTTCCTTGTCACCTGCTTATTGTTGCTACTATATTTGTTGTCCTCCGCTTCCTTCCTTCCGCTCGGTACCTAGGAGTCGCAGAGGGAGGCGGGGACAAAATTGGCCTAGTCTTATGACTAACGGTCGGTTGTGATCGTAGAAGTCCGAAGAGCTGGAGCACCAGCCGGATGAGGTGGCAGGACTTGAGGAGCAGATGTCGTACACTACTTCTACTACGAGTCAGGTGACTGATGATGAGAGTGTTTAGCTTCCTCATAGATATGTTGAGAGAGAGTGACTCTTTTGTTATTTTCATTTGGCCAATGTATCAGGCATAAGCCCTTACTCTCTTTTGTGCTCATTGTTGGACTACTTATATACATTTATGTGATTTTTGTGATTGCGGACTTGTTTATTTTGTTTATATTCTTATATTCTCTATTGGCCTAAATGTTAAATGATCGTACAAGCCGGCAGGATTGGCGTCTTGCGGTGGCGGCTAACCCGAGTGTTGGTGTCATCCGTAAGGCGGCGGTTCTGGGCATAAGGCCTGGGTAGCCCTCCTAATAAGGGGGAGGGGGAGGGGGGAGGGGTCTTACATCGGCTCCCCAGTTCGAGGGTGAGACTTCTGGTGCTCATATTGAGGCTATGATAGAAGAGTTGCGATAGAGTAATGAGACCCTGTCTAGACAAATGATCGTGATGCAAGCGCAAGTACAAGCGTTATTGACTGCCACTTTAGGGAAACAGCCTGCTGTGGTTCCAGTTGTCCCCGTTCGTCCTGCTCCCCTGGCACCTCCAGTTCTGTTGCCTTCGGAGATGAAATTTATTTCGCACTTCCAGCGTCTAGGACCCCCGACCTATGATGGGAGGGCTGACTTCATGGCTTTGGATGATTGGATAGTCTCTATAAAGAAAATGTTTTCTTATACCGGAATTTTGGCAGACCAAAAGGTCATGGTTGTCGCTTTCCAGTTGAAGGGCCTTGCTAAAGGCTGGTGGATAAGAGAGAAGGAAAGTCTCACCGAAGGATGCTCGCGGGGCAGATTTAAAGGAATGTTGCTGAAGAAGTTCTTGCCTTTTGTGGAGCAAGATAAGTTAATGAATAACTTACTTCATTTGAAGCAAAGATAACTCTATGAGATTGAATTTAGCAAGTTGAGTCATTTTGCTCCGGATTTGGAAGTTACAGAGGAAGGGTGAATAAAAAGATTTCTGGGTGGTCTCCGTAGTGACATCCAACAGTTGGCTAGTGCGTATCGATCAGAGAGCTACACCGAAGCGGTGAAAGCATCTCTGATGGTTGAAGCATTGATAATGCCAAGAATCGTGGCATGAAGATGAAAGAAAAGAGGAAAGCAGATGGTAGTGGAGCTCCTTGGGCATCTGGACCTGCTCCAAAGAAAGGAAGCAAGGAAGTGTGCAGTTTTTGTGGTCACGCAGGTCACCCCTCTGAGAAGTGTTTCAAGAGATTGGGTGCTTAGAAACAGACCCAGGTGCTAGCAATTCAGAGTGCACCAAAGAATGCCCTATGCTTTGTGTGATCGGAAGGGGCATGATGCTGCCCGATGTTGGATAAATGGCAAGACCTGCTTTCAGTGTGGGCAGAAGGGACATATGAAGTTTAAGTGCCCGCAGTCCCAGCCGGCGTTGCAACCAGTTCTGCTTCAGGCCTTGTCACCGCTGAAGCCGCATCAGTTAGAGCGAGGAAAGGACAAGTTAAATGCTGAAAGTGCACAGTTTACCTCACTAGAATTCTCTAGAGGGGGGGTGAATAGAGATTAAAAATTATTTTGTGCAAAGTTAATATATATATGTGTATGATCACAGATTATAGCTTCCTACACACCAACAAGAATTAAACAAGTAAAGAAAGTAAATGCAAGAAAAGAAATCACAGCATAACACAAGAAAATATAGTGGTTCCCCAAACTTTGGGTAGTCCACTCTTCTATCCCCTTGGTAGGAATTCACTATCTTGCACTGAGTCTTTTGATAAGGAGACTCTTAGAACCACCCTGAGTCTTTTGACAAGGAGACTCTTAGAACCACCCTGAGTCTTTTGACAAGGAGACTCTTAGAACCAGTACACTGAATTTTTTGAAGAGAGATTCTAAAAACTCTTTTACAATATTTAAGTAAGAATAAGAAAGAAGAAAGAAATAAGAACAAGAATGAATCTTCTTCCTAGCAAGAAGATTGGAAGCACAGGAAGTGAATTAAATCTTTCTTCTATAGAGAGAAGAAGATTTGTAGCTTTTCTCTCTTTGTGAGAGCTATCAGAACTTGCAGCAGAATGACTTCAGAAGCAGGAGAAGAAGAAGTGCTTGAATATTGCTGCAGAACAATTTCTCAATTTTCTCTCTATACTTGGGAGCTCTTCCTCTTTTTCAAATGTAAAATGGTGAATCACTTGTTCTTGTTTTTCTGCCGACCTCCTCTTTATTTATAGCTATGTTAATTCAAAATAATACTATAGGAGGATAATCAATTATCAGTCAGAGAAATAGAAAGATGAAAATGTTTCCATAATATTTATTTCTATAGAAGGAAAGAACTAATTCTGATTTCAAATAATGTCCAAATAAGTTTAATCAAATTAGCCAAGAATCAGATAGAAGGAAAGAATGATTCAGAACGGCTATAAAATATTGACATTTATTCCATACAAATCAGATCTACTGAAAGAAGGAAAGAGATCTGGCGCATATTTAAATCTGTCATATAAATCGACGTGCGTTGATTACCACTCAACGTAAACGTCGAGTTCTTTTTGGCTGGACGTCGAGAGGAGAATAAGGAAGGTGCGTCGACTAAGGTGCGTTGACTTCTCCATATGCGTCGACTAGAAATCAGAGTAGCGTCGACAACACATACGTCGAAATCTTCCTAAAGTTACTTCGACTCAATCTTAAGGAAACGTCGACTACATTTCGACGTTGCGTCGAATACTATTCGACGCATATTTATTTAACCATGTTTTTCTTTCTTAGAATTCATATTCAACTTATTTCTAGGGGTTAAGAGAAATCATTTCCCCAACAATCTCCCCCTATTTGTCTTAACCCTACTTAGAGAGAAATTGTATTAGCATAAAATCAATCCAACACAGCATTTGTATAGAAAAGAAATATGCCACTCAGTTAAAAGTGAAATTTAGAAGAAAAGATCATATAAACAAATTTTCAGAATCATATAAACAGATTTTCATGTTCATACCAAGTAGTATTCAACTATAGGGTAAGATATATCAGCATTGTTTTCAAATATTACTCAGGAGGGGTAGGAGGGGTTTTTCTCTTTCTCTTGAATACTACTGTTTTAGGAGAGGAGGGTTTCTCTTTCTCATTTGTAGGAAGTTCACCTAGCTCCCCCTGAGCAGATTGCTCCCCCTGGGATGGAACTTCCTTTAATCTTTCTACTTCTTCTATTTCTCTATCATCTCCAGCTCCAGTTGCATCTAGCTGTCCTTTTTCATTTCCAGCTTTATTCATATCAGTATCCAGCTCCCCCTGATTTGTAGTTTCTTTATCTTTCTTCCCAACCGCCATATCTTCCTTTTCAGTTTCTGCTCTGCTTGCCTCCCCTTGTAATAGTACTACTTGACTTGCAGCCTCTCTTGCTATATGAAGTACCTCTATAGTTTGTTCATCATTGTGTAGCTCAGGTACTATCTCATTCCCAAGGATTTTGTCAGATTTTGAAGAGGAAGGGGACTTGTGAGAGAGAGATTTAGGATTGGAGGGCTGCTCTTCATCTAGATTCTCCCCCTTCTTGACCTTCTTGGCCAGGGAGGTTAAGAAAGACCTTGTCACTCTAGAGGAAGAGAGAGAGGTCTTTAGGCCTTGCACAGAGGCACTGACCCCATCTATTTGGGTGTGTATGTGAAGGATGGAGGAATGAATTTGGGAGCAATGCTCATCCATCATCACTTGGAATTTTTCAGCTGCTGATTTGATGCACTGAGTGATGAGAGCCTCAGTGGATGAAGATGTTTCATGGTGTGAAAGTTGAGGAGGTGATGGAGGAGGAAGAGGTGACAGAGGAGGAGAGAAGTGAGTTAATTCATGAGGTATGGGTGATAATGGAGGTAAAGAAGATGGGAAAATAGGAGGAGAAACAGCTGTTTGAGCAGGTGTTTGAGAAGATGTAGGTAGAGTAGGAGTTTTGAGGGTAGTAGAGAGTATTTGAGTGGATGATGGTGGTAGAGAACGGTTGTCTCTTTGAGGAGGAGGAGGAGAAAGAGGAGAAGGAGTTCTTTCAGGGATGGAACCAGGCTTAGGGATTTGCCTGGTCCACTTAGAAAAGGGAGCAATTGACATCCTCTTCCCTGGAGGAATGAGGATTCCTTTTGACCTACATAAGTCAGGGAAGGAGTAGAAGAGTACTTGGCTCATGATTCTCATGTAGGCATTTTCCTTGTGAGAGTATTTGGAAGCTATCATTTTGAGAAGACAGCTGGCTCAGTCCACCTTCTTCTTCAGCACAAGGGCCCCCATGCAGCTTGGGCACTGCATCATGGGCTGATATCTTGCATAGTAGTATCTTCCCTACTATATCTGCCAGCAATCTGTACTCATCAGAAAAGTCTATATTTTTCAGATGGATTGGCCTATCTTTTGAGAAATTCATGGTGGTGAGCAAGTGCTTGATTTCATCAGGTGTGAGTTCAATGGATTCATCACCTAATAGGGAAATAATTAAGACTTGTTTAGTCATTCTTTTTAGAGGCTCTTTTTCTTTCCTTATTTCATTTAAACAAAGATGATATTAGGATATACCTGATGGTAGATCAAAGGTGACCCTAATATGTTCTGCTGAGATTGAGACTGGTGTCTCATGTAGTGTTCCCTGGATTTCTCCTTGTTCAGATATCTGAACATGAGTTATTAGCTCTGTGAGCTCTGATTCCAGGAGCTTTCACCTAGTGGAGATGAGCTTGTCCAGTCCTGCTTCAGTAAAGAGAGCAATGATGCTCTTGTAGTTTTCTGCGGCTGCTTGGAGGGACTCAAGGTCAATGTCGAAGCCTGAATTGGTCTTTGGAGCCATTTTAGGTTAATGAAAGAGAGAGGAAGAAGTCGGCTGGTCTGAGGAGCAAGAAGGATGAAAGATGCAGAGAAGTGAAGGCTTCTAACTGAAGAGACTATTTAAGTCAGGTGAAGCGTCGAAACTGGGCTCAAGTCGAGGCTTATTCGGTACTTCCGTGGATGTGACCGAAAATATTTTGGTATTGCCGCTCGTTTTCATGAAGTCGACGTTACGTCAAGAGGAATTCGACGTGAGCGTCGATATAGTCTGATTTGGGATGATAGGGTTTCCTATCGACGTATACGTCGAGTGGAGTCGACGCATGCGTCGATTTTACTTATTGAGTTGAATTATCGACGGAGCGTTGATTACAGATCGACGTGACTTTTAATTTTCCTGAAGAATTCTAGGTGTCTAGTTCTAAGTCAGCCTTGGACTAATTTTTACAGATAGTTTGATTGGTTGTACCAGCATTGTTTGGCAAGGTGGCCACTTCTGTTACATATATGGCACTTGATTATCTTATTATTATGATAATTTGAGTTTAGAGAAGAATAGAAGGGTTGATCAGGATAGAAAGTTTTATTTTGGTTAGGATAGAAATTTTGGTAAAAATAGGAATTTTGGTTACCATGTTTAGGGTAGAAATCATGATAGAGGTGTTGATTAGGATAGAAATCATGATTGGGATGAATGGGTCCTGAATGTGGGTTAGGATGAAAGGCTTTTGGAGGAAAGGTATTTAAGTTGCTCTGAACTTTTGTGCGTTGATATATATTCGACGCATGTTGATAGTTGCGTCGATTTATATTCGGCGCATTCCATAGATTGCGTTGATCTGGTATCGACGCATGGAGGAAGTTGTGTCGATTGGATGTCGACGTATCTTTATTCAAGCGTCGAGTAGAGGTCGAGGCATCTAAGAGGGTACGTCGAGTAGAAGTCAACGCATTATCATTCATGCGTCGATATGAAGTCGACGCGACTGTGTTTTCATAAATTTTCATTTTATCTTTTTCTGTTTTTACTCCTTTGTATGCTGTTTCTTTTGGTTTAGTGGTCTCTTCAGATGAAGTTTGTGAGTCATCAGCTGAATAATATGGTGTTTCATCAAATTCCTTTATTTCCTTGAAGAAGTGTTCTTTCTTATGTTGTGATTCTTTTTCTTGGTTTGCTGATTGGATGGGTTTAGTGAATTTTACAGGGCTCATCCATGCAGGCTTGTTGGATGGAATTAGGCTGATTGATGGATCAGCCCCTAGCCCAAGATTTTTGTGTCTTATTGTTTGTTTTTCAGTGATTTCTTTAAGAGTTTGACTTCTCATTTTTATTGATTCTTCAAAGGCCTTTGCCTGAGAAACCTTATCCTTAAGGAACTGATTTTCTATTCTAGCCCTTTCTATTTCCTTCTCTCTTATGTTAGCCCTTAATACATGATCTATTGAGCTTATATCCTTTTTATTTCTTTGGTTCTTGACCATATGAATTTGTTCTTTTAGGTCATTGATATCTTGTTTAGCTTTTAATTGATCTAGACACATTCCCATAAAATCATTTCTGAATTTATCACTTTGAAAATCTATTTCATCAAAGATGCTTACCTCATCCTTATCCTCAGATTCCTCTATGAGAATAAGGCTATTTTCTTTTTCATCTTCAGAAGATATGCTTTCTTCTGATCCTGTCTCACTCCAAGATTTAGCACCATCATCATTCTTGGGGCCTTCAAAGGCCATCAAGCATAGGTCTTCTTGCCTAGATTCTTCATTGTCACTCTCAGAGGATGAACTGTCCTCAGAGTCTGTTTCACTCCAGGCTTCTGCAATAAAGCCTCTTTCTTTCTTCTTCCCCTTTTTCTTGAGATCCTTTCTTTTCAGATCTTTCTTTGTTTCAGCATTCTCTAGACATTCTGGGGCAATATGTCCAGGTTTCCTGCAAGAATAGCAAATAATTTTTTTAGTGGGAGTTTTGTCATACCTTGGTTTTGACTCCCTACTTTTTGATCCATCTGTCTTGACCCATTTCTTAAATCTTCTGGCTAGGAAACTGAATAGTTCTTCTTCAGTGACAGGAGTCCTTTCTTCTGTTGCCTTTAAAGCTATGTTCCTGTCTTTTGAGGAGATTGGAGTGTTTTCTCTTCTTTTCTTCTCTTCTCTAGTTTTTAGTAGTTGCTCATAGGATTTAAGTTTTCCTAAGAGAGCATCTGTAGAGATTTCCTTTTGTCCTCTTGTGTCTCTTATTGCCCATATTCTTGAGTCCCATGAACTGGGGAGACTCATTAGCAATTTGTCATTAATCTCAGTGAGGGAGATCTCTCTATCCAAGTTTTTCAATTGGTTGATGATTAGACTGAATCTGTCATACATCTCAGAGATACTCTCTTCATTCTTCTTTTGGAAGTTATCATATTGGGAGATCAATAGGGCCTTTTTATCTTTCTTTTCATCATCACTTCCTTCCACCATCTTTGTAAGAGCATCCCAAATTTCTTTGGATGATTCACAGTCAACAACCCTTTGAAAGATGTCATCTGAGAGAGTTGAGACAAGTATGTTCATGGCCTTTAGATCATATGTTCTAGCCTTCTTCTCATCTTCTGTCCACTCAGATCTTGGAACAAGTGTTTGTGTGACATTGCCACTTGCATTCTTTCTATAGGGCTTTGGGGGACCTGTCATAGTAATATTAAACAAGTCAGCATCAATGGAGTTCATATAAATTCTGATTCTTGTTTTCCAAACTACAAACTTTTCAAGATTGCACATTGGTGGTCTGGTGGAAGCATAATCTTTGATTTGTGCCATGTGAAAATTGATTGTTAGAAAAGTATATATATATAAATAAGAGGTAGGATCTTTTTGATCAAGGAGTTAACCTTTTTAGATCAACCTCCCTCTGATACCAATTGAAAGTGCACAGTTTACCTCACTAGAATTCTCTAGAGGGGGGGGGGGGGGGGGTGAATAGAGATTAAAAATTATTTTGTTCAAAGTTAATATATATATGTGTATGATCACAGATTATAGCTTCCCACACACCAACAAGAATTCAACAAGTAAAGAAAGTAAATGCAAGAAAAGAAATCACAGCATAACACAAGAAAATATAGTGGTTCCCCAAACTTTGGGTAGTCCACTCTTCTACCCCCTTGGTAGGAATTCACTATCTTGCACTGAGTTTTTTGATAAGGAGACTCTTAGTACCACCCAGAGTCTTTTGACAAGGAGACTCTTAGAACCACCCTGAGTCTTTTGACAAGGAGACTCTTAGAACCAGTACACTGAATTTTTTGAAGAGAGATTCTAAAAGCTCTTTTACAATATTTAAGTAAGAATAAGAAAGAAGAAAGAAATAAGAACAAGAATGAATCTTCTTCCTAGAAAGAAGATTGGAAGCACAAGAAGTGAATTAAATCTTTCTTCTATAGAGAGAAGAAGATTTGTAGTTTTTCTCTCTTTGTGAGAGCTATCAGAACTTGCAGCAGAATGACTTCAGAAGCAGGAGAAGAAGAAGTGCTTGAATATTGCTGCAGAATAATTTCTCAAATTTCTCTCTATACTTGGGAGCTCTTCCTCTTTTTCAAATGTAAAATGGTGAATCACTTGTTCTTGTTTTTCTGCCGACCTCCTCTTTATTTATAGCTCTATTAATTCAAAATAATACTATAGGAGGATAATCAATTATCAGTCAGAGAAATAGAAAGATAAAAATGTTTCCATAATATTTATTTCTGTAGAAGGAAAGAACTAATTCTAATTTCAAATAATGTCCAAATAAGTTTAATCAAATTAGCCAAGAATCAGATAGAAGGAAAGAATGATTCAGAACGGCTATAAAATATTGACATTTATTCCATACAAATCAGATCTACTGAAAGAAGGAAAGAGATCTTGCGCATATTTAAATCTGTCATATAAATCGACGTGCGTCGATTACCACTCGACGTAAACGTCGAGTTATTTTTGGCTGGACGTCGAGAGGAGAATAAGGAAGGTGCGTCGACTAAGGTGCGTTGACTTCTCCATATGCGTCGACTAGAAATCAGAGTAGCGTCGACAATACATACGTCGAAATCTTCCTAAAGTTACTTCGACTCAATCTGAAGGAAACGTCGACTACATTTCGACGCTGCGTTGAATACTATTCGACGCATATTTACTTAACCATGTTTTTCTTTCTTAGAATTCATATTCAACTTATTTCTAGGGGTTAAGAGAAATCATTTCCCCAACAAATACAGTGACTCAAACAATGTTTCTCTGCTCTTAGAACTCCTCAATAAAATGGGGTAGCTGAAAGGAAAAATAGAACCCTAATTGAATCAGCAACTACATTGCTTGCTGATGCAAACTTGCCACTCTCTTTTTGGGCAGAGGCAGTGAACACAGCAAATTATGTGTTGAATAGAAGCCTGATACATAAACTTAAGGGCAAAACTCCCTATGAATTACTCAAGAATAAAAAGCCCAAGGTTAACTATTTTAAGATATTTGGCTGTAAATGCTATGTGCATAACAATGACAAGAAGTATCTAAGGAAGTTTGAAGCAAGAGCTGCTGAAGGCATATTCCTTGGATATTCTCTTTCTAGTAAAGCATACAGAGTTTACAACAAATCTACTCTTAAGATAGAAGAGTCCATGCATGTATCTTTTGATGAAACTAACATGTTAATTGAGGAGAGGAACACCACCTCTACCAAAAATACTTTGCAGGTACCAGCTCTATGTGAAGAGCTAAATGGACTAAATCTACAGAATGAAGATTCACTACTTCCATCAAATGAAATAATTGAAGACAGTGAAGAAGAGGATAATCCAGATCTTGCTGACAACTCAAATCAAGTGACGGCTGAACAAGTCCCTCAAGTGGAAACTATTGCTGAACCAACTCCAACTGTTGATCACAACACAGTTATAGATCATCCAATATCTCAAGTGATTGGAGATATTTCAGCAGGTGTTCAAACAAGACATCAACTACACCAAAATCAGATGCACACTTGTTTCCTATCCCAGATTGAACCTCAATCCATAAAAGATGCAGAACAAGATCCAAATTGGATTCTTGCAATGCAAGAGGAGCTCAATCAATTTGAAAGGAACAAGGTATGGGATTTGGTTTCAAGACCAAAAGGCCATCCAGTTATTGGCACCAAGTGGGTCTTCAGGAACAAGCTAGATGATCAAGGCAACATAGTCAGAAACAAAGCAAGATTGGTAGCCCAAGGATATTCACAGGAAGAAGGAATTGACTATGATCAGACCTTTGCTCCTGTTGCAAGACTTGAAGCTATCATGATTTTTCTGGCCTTTGCTGCATTCAAGAAATTCAAAGTATACCAGATGGATGTGAAGAGTGCATTCTTGAATGAAGACATCAAAGAAGAAGTCTATGTGGAACAACCACCAGGTTTCATCTCTCCAACTCACTCCTCTTATGTATTTAAGCTTAATAAAGCTCTCTATGGTCTCAAACAAGCTCCCAGAGCATGGTATGAGACCTTAGCTAATTTTCTTTTGGAGAACAATTTCTGTAGAGGCATAGTTGATAAAACTTTATTTTTCAGGATACATAAAAATCAAACTTTACTAGTTCAAATATATGTCGATGATATCATATTTGGCTCTACTAATTCAAATCTATGCAAAAGGTTCTCTAACCTAATGCAATCAAAATTTGAAATGAGTAGTATGGGTGAGTTATCTTACTTCCTTGGTCTTCAAGTGAAGCAAACTCCAAATGACATATTCATATCACAATCCAAGTATGCTAAGGAATTAGTGAAAAGATTTGGTATGTCTGATGCTTCCACCATGAAAACACCCATGCCATCCAATGTTGTTGTTGACACTGATGAATCAGGGAAACCTGTTGATCAGAAAGTATATAGAGCAATTGTTGGCTCATTACTTTATTTAACAGCAACTAGGCCTGATATAATATTTGCTACCTATATTTATGCTAGGTTTCAAGTTAACCCCAAAGAATCTCACCTAATTTTACTAAAAAGGATTTTGAGATATATAAAGGGTTGTCCAAATCTAGGACTCTGGTATCCAACAGCTTCAGAATTTGAGTTAACTGGATTCTCAGATTCTGATTATGCTGGATGCAGAGTAGACAGGAAAAGCACATCAGGAACTTGTCAGTTTCTTGGTGATAGGCTTGTGTCTTGGTTTTATAAGAAACAAACATCTGTGTCTACATCAACAGCTGAAGCTGAATATATAGCTGCAGGCAGTTGCTGCTCACATATATTGTGGATACAAAATCAGCTCCTAGACTATGGTATCAATCTAAATAATTCAATTATATTTTGTGACAATACTAGTGCAATATCTATAGCACAAAATCCAGTACTCCATAGTAGGACTAAACACATAGAAATTAGGCACCACTTTATCAGAGATAATGTGGATAAAAATAAAATTTGCCAACAATTTATTCCTACTGATTTGCAAAGAGCTAATATTTTCACCAAGCCATTGGATGAAAAGAAACATATCTTCTTTATAAATCAGCTAGGAATGATAGATGGAGATTCAATCGATTAAAAAAATTAAATTTTCTACTTATCCCATCTAGATTGTCGAACTGAGATCGACGAAAATCTATTTTTCGTCGAACGCAGTTTTGATGAAGCCTGTTTCTGAATCTTTCCTTATAATCAAATCTTTTATTTCATTTTTTACTGTAGGCCTACAAAAATTGCCTCCTTCCAGTTCCCTTTGCACTTGATTATTTTTATTTTGCAGGAACAATGACAACCTTAATTGTATTCTTCCCTACCTTCATTAAATGTCCCTTCTTCTAGGGGCCTAGCTTCAGGTCTTTCTGAAACTAGGCAGGGGGAGAAGTTCTATGAAGAAGCTCCATATGATGCAGTTTTTGCTCAGGGGGAGATGTTCTATGAACTAGGCAGGAGGAGAAAACTGAAGAAGCTCCAGTCTCAGGGGGAGATGCTCTCAGGGGGAGATGTTTTATGAAAGAGGGAGATGATGTATGAAGAAGCTACATATGTTGCAATTTCAGATGCAGTGTTTGCTCTAGCTTAATGCAGATTCAGATACAACTTTTGATATAGAAGAAGCAACAGATACAGATTCAGATAATCAGTTATTGCTACAACTCAGTTAATCAAACCCAAAACTCAGAGAAAGACAATATCAAAATTCAGAAAGTCAGAAAGTAAGAATTCAGAGAAAGACAAAAGGTTCTGATTTATTTGTTTTTAGTTTTATTTTTCAATGTAAAACTCAAAACTCAGAGTATCATATTTTATATCTGCTGAAATATTTAAAATCTATCAGATATATATGCTCTGTTGTTTTGTTGTTTGTTTTATTCAATTTTGTCAAATAGTGTCCTAACCCAAATAGGGGGAGATTGTTGGAACAACCCTATTACTGATTTGGGCTAGGATCACTATCTGTTTACTAGGACTAAGTTGACCCCAATGTATAGTCTAAATGGTCAAGGTTTTAGGCTGTTAGAACTTAAGGAAAAGTTCAATTTCTGTGTTCGACGAAATGTATTCTGCGTTCGACAAAATGCTTCTTGTGTTCGACGAACGACTGCTCCAGGTCGACGAATTTGCCCACTCTCTGCGTTCGAAGAAATATCATTCAGTTCGACGAACTTCATTCTGCGTTTGACGAACTCAGCTCTGCGCTCGAAGAATACGTAATAAGATGTTCAGATTAACGAAATTTCTTATTTCAGTTCAGAATTTCAGACAGATTATTTTTATTCTATTCACCGAACTCAGATTATCAGCAACAGATCTATTTCTTCCAGATAAGTCAAGAATATTATCTTTCCTTTTATTTATTCTCTTATTACAAAAAAGAGGCCGTTGACACATTTTGAAAAAGGACACTTTCATGGAAAAGGAAACGTATTAATTGATACAGTTCCAAGAAGATCTTTTCAGAATATTATATTCCTTAATTAAAGGATTTGATTTCAAATCAGTCGGAATATCTAAAAAGGAATAAGCAAGAAGAAGATATACAGTATTATTACATAACAGCAAGAAAAAAAGGAAGAAGAAAGCTGTCGAGAGAAATACAGAAGGAAGAAAAGAAAAAGCTTATAGATCTTCATCTTCCTCAAGCAGCACATCTCATTATTTGAGAACAACAATACAAATCATCTCTCAGATCTCTGCTGCAAGTTCTAGATCTTCAAAGAGCAACAAACAATCTGAGAAACATTTGTCTCCCAGATTCATTAGCTATCAGGAAGATCTACTTTCAAGAGAAAGCTCCATCCTCAAGCTGTCAAGAATTTCAATCAGACAGGGGGAGCTTTACAACAACACATTCCACTAGTCTTCTCTCAGATTATTGACAGAGAAGAACATCTAAACCATCTTTATCCCATTCTGTACAGGGTTATAACTCCCTTCAAAAGTTAACCCCTTGGTGGCAGGGCACCTGAACAAAAACTTGTAGTTTGGTTAGAGCACCTGATCAAAAGCTCATTGGTGTTTTGGGCACCTGATCAAAACCTCATTAGTGATAGGGCACCTGATCAAAAACCTAGTGGAATCCTACCAAGGGTGGTTGAAGAGTAGACGTACCCAAGTTTATTGGGGAACTATTATAAAATCCTTGTGTCCTCTGTGTTCTTGTTTATTTTTCTGTATTGTGATGTGTGCTATCTTTGTGTTTGTTTTTATTACTCACTCAGTACACATATATATATATCACTATTTTAATTCCGCTATAAAATTAAGTGAAAAACTTTTTAATACTCTATTCACCCCCCCCCCTCCCCCCTCCCACTTGAGTAAATCTAAGATCTAACCTCACTTTCAGTTACAGCCGTTGAAGAAATGAGAGGTGAAGAAGAAGGGGAAAGTCCCCAAACCAAGCACGAACCAGGCCCCCAGATGACTACTCCAGGAGCCTCTCAGAGGTGACTAGGCGTGTGGTGAGTTCAGCAGCCTTCTCTTCGGCAGCCCGACTCGACGCATTGGCCTGCCTCAGCTTCTTCGAGAGACTAAGACCTCGGCGGGCAGTCATATGCAAGAGTTCGGCTGCGCGAAGAAGGGCTTGCGAGCTCATGCAGGCAAGGTCACGCATGGACTTTTTCTTGTAGGCGGCCGCATCCTGCCGGCCATAGAGGCCACGAAAGGAGTCGGTGGCGTTCCCCCCATCTCGAAGTTGGGCTGGTTCGCCAACGCGTCAGGATCACTTGGTCCCCCCTTCTCCCTCGGCGCTACCACTGATCCCTCCCTGCGGACAGCCTTCCCCCGCTGCATTGTTGGTCTTTTAGGCGGGGAAGAAGGCGTGTCCTCCTCCACCACCTGCTCCTTCTCTCTCTGTTGCCTCGGCATGGGGACCTTCGGGGCGGAGGCGTAGGCAGCGCCGGCCTCCTTAACGAACCAGCGGGCGAATGAAGAGATCCCTCTTGCGAAGGGAGGGTGTCGTGGAAGAGTCCGCTCACCTGAATGAATCAAGGTAAAGGTAAGTCTCCACAGGTATGAGTGAGAAAGGAAAAATAGGGAGGACATCAAAAGGGAGGGGATACCTGTCCCAGGCTCAATGTAGGTAAGCCGAACGATGTTCCTCCGGAGGTGCTCGACCTCGAAGCTCGCGCCCTCAAGATAGCTATGAAGCACGACTTCCTCCCCACCTAAGCTAGGGGCCTTGCAAGCCTTCTCATACCTCTGGATGGGTTAGAGGGGGATGTCACCGAAGTCACCTTGGATGAACACGAAGGTGTCGTTCCAGTGATGGACCTTGTTGGAGGTCTCGCACACCTTCACGTGCGTGCTTGTGAGGAAACATACCCCGTCAGTGGTTGCTCGAAAGACGAACACCTTGCGAAACACGGTTAGGTCGAACTCAACCCGTTTCTCTCACAGATAGCAAGCATAGGCCGTTAACATCGAGATCGCATTAGAGTTGACCTGGGTCGGGACTACGCCGAAGTAGTAACATCTCATTTCCTACTAGACCCCTTAACTTCAACTAGGGTGAGACAACTGCTGAGTCAACTTAGGTCAAGCTAGCTCAATGTGAATGTTGAAACCAGTAACCCGGTTTCAGCGTTCGAAAGGGGGATGCGGCTAACTCTTACTTGACCTAAGTTAAGACCCTTAACCGGTCACTAAGAACTGAGAGACCCTTGCCCTTGATGAACACTTGAGTCCACAAATGTACCCCTTAAGCTGCAGCGCGGAGGTCCAACCACACACCCGGAAGCTCACTCGGAACTTCCCCTCCTAAGCCAATGTTGAGCCTGGGCACCTTGAAGGGCACTAAGGATCACCTCACCGTCCACCTTCAATGACAGGGGGAGGGGAGGGGTAGTGCTTGCTCACACGCGAGGGAGGGGGTAGGAACCAACCCTTCTCAAGGTGCCTATGGGGGTCTATTTATAGACTTCCCAAAATTGGGTTGCGGATAGCCTAAATTTCACTATCCGCAGCTCGACCATGACCATGAACGGACAACGCAGGAGGGGGGCGAGTGGGGCTCGAGGTGCCCACTCCCCCCCCCCCCCCCCTCACTTGAGGTCCTACCTGCCCCTCCCGAGGGTGCCGAGCGAGTGGGAGAGTCCCTCCCACTCGCCCCCAAGGTTGGCCGGCGAGTGGGAGGGCCTCTCCCACTCGCCGGGCGAGTGGGAGGGCCCCTCCCACTCGCCCGGGCGAGTGGGAGAGCTCCTCCCACTCGCCCTACATGGGGCCGACGAGTGGGAGGGCCCCTCCCACTCGCCCAAAGAGGGTCGGCGAGTGGGAGGCTCCTCCAACTCGCCCAAAGAGGGTCTGGCGAGTGGGAGGCTCCTCCCACTCGCCCAAAGAGGGCCGGGCGAGTGGGAGGGTTCCTCCCACTCGCCCGAAGGGAGCCGGGGGAGCGGGTGCTCCCTCTGCTTCCCCCCGCTTCCTCTTTTGGCCTTGATCGGTTTCGACCGTTTCTGCGCGGTCGTTTGGCTTGTTTCGGTCACCTTCACTGTCTCGGCCTCATCCGGGTCGGGTCACACCGACTTGGAAAATATGAGGGTTGTACACAATCCCCGCTCTTTTTGAGCTTGTCTCAAGCTCGGAAAGAAAGTCCAACCCACCTATTTGACGAGTAGGTGGGACCTGAGGGGGATCCGCGAAGGGACCTGCCAACGGGATACCCCTGCCGAGTCCTTTGGCTGAACCTGACTTGAGGCGGAAGGCGAACCTTTCTCCATTAGACACCCCTCCTGTGAGCCGAGCTCAACAGGAGGTGGAGAGAGCTCAACACCTTTAGGTCGAATTGATCTTAACCTTGGGTGGAGAAAAACTCAACACCTCTAGTCGAGCTGAACTCGACCTGAGGTGGGAGGCGGGAACTCCATACCTACCAGGGAGCCGAGCTCACCTGGTGGGGGAGGGACTCAACACCTAACAGGGAGCCGAGCTCACCTGGAGGTGGAGGAACTCAACACCTAACAGGGAGCCGAGCTCACCTGGAGGTGGAGGGACTCAACACCTAACAGGGAGCCGAGCTCACCTGGAGGTGGAGGAACTCAACGCCTACCAGGGAGCCGAGCTCACCTGGAGGTGGAGGAACTCAACACCTAACAGGAGCCGAGCTCACCTGGAGGTGGAGGAACTCAACACCTAACATGGAGCCGAGCTCACCTGGAGGTGGAGGAACTCAAAGCCTAATAGGGAGCCGAGCTCACCTGGAGGTGGAGGAACTCAACACCTAACAGGGTGCCGAGCTCACCTGGAGGTGGAGGAACTCAACACCTAACAGGAAGCCGAGCTCACCTGGAGGCGGAGGAACTCAACACCTAACAGGGAGCCGATCTCACCTGGAGGTGGAGGAACTCAACACCTAACAGGGAGCCGAGCTCACCTGGAGGTGGAGGAAACTCCACACCTAACAGGGAGCCGAGCTCACCTGGAGGTGGAGGAAACTCCATACCTAACAGGGGGCCGAGCTCACCTGGAGGTGGAGGAACTCAACACCTAACAGGGAGCCGAGCTCACCTGGAGGTGGAGGAACTCAACACCTAACAGGGAGCCGAGCACACCTGGAGGTGGAGGAAACTCCATACATAACAGGGAGCCGAGCTCACCTGGAGGTGGAGGAACTCAACACCTAACAGGGAGCCGAGCTCACCTGGAGGTGGAGAAACTCAACACCTAACAGGGAGCCGAGCTCACCTGGAGGTGGAGGAAACTCCATACCTAACAGGGAGTCGAGCTCACCTGGAGGTGGAGGAACTCAACACCTAACTGGGAGCCAAGCTCACCTGGAGGTGGAGGAACTCGACACATCCTCAGACCGGCTTCTTTTCTTGGAGCCTTATCAACCCAAACGAATCTACCCGACGAGCCACCCAACGACCGACATCAACAAGCCCAGGCGAGTGGTCTCCAGTCGAGGACTCGACTTAAAACGAATCTACCCGATGAGCCACCCAGCGACCGGCATCAACAAGCTCGGGCGAGTGGTCTCCATTCGAGGACTCGACTTAAAACGAATCTACCCGACGAGCCACCCAGCGACCGACATCAACAAGTCCGGGCGAGTGGTCTCCAGTCGAGGACTCGACTTAAAACGAATCTACCCGACGAGCCACCCAGCGACCAGCATCAACAAGCCCGGGCGAGTGGTCTCCAGTCGAGGACTCGACTTAGAACGAATCTACCCGACGAGCCACCCAGCGACCGACATCAACAAGCCCGGGCGAGTGGTCTCCAGTCGAGGACTCGACTTAAAATGAATCTACCCGACGAGCCACCCAGCGACCAGCATCAACAAGCCCGGGCGAGTGGTCTCCAGTCGAGGACTCGACTTAGAACGAATCTACCCGACGAGCCACCCAGCGACCGGCAACAACAAGCCCGGTCGAGTGGTCTCTAGTCGAGGACTCGACTTAAAATGAATCTACCCGACGAGCCACCCAGCGACCGGCATCAACAAGCCCGGGCGAGTGGTCTCCAGTCGAGGACTCGACTTAAAACGAATCTACTGGACGAGCCACCCAGCGACCGACATCAACAAGCCTGGGCGAGTGGTCTCCAATCGAGGACTCGACTTAGAACGAATCAACCCGACGAGCCACCCAGCGACCGACATCAACAAGCCCGGGCGAGTGGCCTCCAGTCGAGGACTCGACTTAAAACGAATCTACCCGACGAGCCACCCAGCGACCGGCATCAACAAGCCCGGGCGAGTGGTATCCAGTCGAGGACTCGACTTAGAACGAATCTACCCGACGAGCCTCAACAAGAAATTTTGACGTAAGTCCTCGAAGCTGTAAATGGTACCCACCGGGAGCTGGTGGAACCAATCTCTTACCTTTCCCTGGAACGTGACGGTGAAGAGCTTACATTTAAAGGCATCTGATATCTTCCTGATCGAGGTCATGTCCTCAAACCGTTGAAGATGCTGGAGAGGATCATTGCTTCCTTCATAGTAGGACATGGCGGGGTCGCAGAACCCATCTGGAACGGGGGCTGACACGATCAGCTCGCAAAAAGGACTTCTCCACCCTCCCTGGTTGGACGGAGGCGTACCTATCATCTCCCTGCCGGGGCAGCTGTTCCCGGGCGAGCTGTTGGAGAGCACTCACGCTTGGAGGCTCAAACCCTCCTCCGAGTCCGGCTCTCTTCCTTGCTGATGGGTTCTCCCCACTTCCATCGAGGGTGGTGTGGCGATCCTAGGTGCAGGTGGTGTCGAGCACTCTCCAAGAGTGGGGGGTGCGGCCTGCAAGAGCTCCAGGATCCTTTTACTGAACTCGTCGAAGTCACTCTTCTTCACATACTCACAGGTAGGAGGTGGATCTCCCAACTCATCAATTCCGGCCATGAGACTTGGCTCAGAGCTTTCCGAACTAACTGCTTCCACGCTTACTGCACCAGAATGTTGAAACCAGTAACCCGGTTTCAGCGTTCGAAAGGGGATGCGGCTAACTCTTACTTGACCTAAGTTAAGACCCTTAACCGGTCACTAAGAACTGAGAGACCCTTGCCCCTGATGAACACTTGAGTCCACAAATGGACCCCTTAAGCTGCAGTGCGGAGGTCCCACCACACACCCGGAAGCTCACTCGAAACTTCCCCTCCCAAGCCAATGCTGAGCCTGGGCACCTTGGAGGGCACTAAGGATCACCTCACCGTCCACCTTCAATGACAGGGGGAGGGGAGGGGTAGTGCTTGCACACACGCGAGGGAGGGAGTAGGAACCAACCCTTCCCAAGGTGCCCATGGGGGTCTATTATAGACTTCCCAAAATTGGGTTGCGGATAGCCGAAATTTCACTATCCGCAGCTCGACCATAACCATGAATGGACAGCGCAGGAGGGGGGGGGGGGGGGGCGAGTGGGGCTCGAGGTGCCAATTCCCCCCCCCCCCCCTCGCTGGAGTTCCTACCTGCCCCTCCCGAGGGTGCCGGGCGAGTGGGAGAGTCCCTCCCACTCGCCCCCAAGGTTGGCCGGCGAGTGGGAGGGCCCCTCCCACTCGCCCGGGCGAGTGGGAGAGCTCCTCCCACTCGCCCTACATGGGGCCGGCGAGTGGGAGGGCCCCTCCCACTCGCCCAAAGAGGGTCGGCGAGTGGGAGGCTCCTCCCACATGCCCAAAGAGGGCCGGGCGAGTGGGAGGCTCCTCCCACTCGCCCAAAGAGGGCCAGGCGAGTGGGAGGGTTCCTCCCACTCGCCCGAAGGGAGCCGAGGGAGCGGGTGCTCCCTCTGCTTCCCCCGCTTCCTCTTTTGGCCTTGATCAGTTTCGACCGTTTCTGCGCGGTCGTTTGGCTTGTTTCGGTCACCTTCACTGTCTCGGCCTCATCCGGGTCGGGTCACACCGACTCGGAAAATATGAGGGTTGTACAGTGAACTCACACTTGCAAATTGACTCCTGTGAAATTTTTCGTAGATCTAGGAGTGAGCAGGAATTGTATAACTAAAAGTTCAAGACAATCAACCAGAAGCACATGAAACAAACACAATCTTTATTGATAAGCAAAATTCTTCTTTACAGGGCGAGATATACATGGTGAGACATGATTTCGCCAGTACACAAAAAACAGGAGAAGAAAAAACAACAGAAAGATAACCAGAGGTCTGACTTCCCGAGACCGCCTGACCACTCGACCTGACAGTCCACCCGGCTAGAATACAAGACCGCCCGAACTGCCAGCCTGCGCCTTGAACAACACCAGCTGAGAACCACGCGAACTCCCGGACTCCACTGATCCTCCCGAACTCCAGAAACCCGCACTGCAAGCCGCGAGACCGCCCGAACACCTTCAGAAGAGGAGGTGACCGCTGCTACCCGCACAATCCGCAGAAGCTGCACAAAACAAGTTCGATCAGCTAACCGGTCGATCACAAAAAAAGACTGCAAGAACAGGACGCGAGCTCAGCTTACACTTGGTGCGATGTTTTTGCTGCTATAGTGACTCCTATTTATAGGCGTGAGACCTGATCCAGTCACCACCCTATGAGATAGAGTCACCGCCACTTGACTGCGCGACCAGACCGGTTAACCCGCGCAACCAGCAAAAGATCCTCCTGCTTAGTGAGCTCGCCGACTTCAACATAAGCCGCGCGATCATGAAAACTCGCCCTGTCATGATGCTCACCACCTGTGTTCGCCACCCGACATCCTCTAGAGACCGCGAACACACCAGACCGACTAGGGCAACAACCCGCCAAGTCGACCAACCACCTGTGACCGCATATGCCAGCTGATTGCCGAAGGACCAGCCATGAGAACACAAACCGGAGACCGCGCGACTAAGCAAACCTTAGTCCACGTGCACCGCAAAGAACCCGGACAGCCTCCAGACCGGCTGCCCGCACCACGCGGTCACGCAACCAGACCGCGCACCACCCTTACCAAGCAGAAACCTGCTCCGCCACGCGGTCACACGACCAGACCGCGCGGCCACACCTCGGCACCCTTAGACAGAAGAACGACGGTCACGCCGAGTTACCCGCGGCTAGACCAGAAAGGTCTGACCGCCAGAGGAGACTGCAAGACCTTGCGGTCAGACCAGACCGCGCAGTCTCCACCCCAGACCGCCAACTTCACAAACTTCCACTTCAACATTTTCAACACTCCCCCTTGAAGTGGGAAGTTGAAAACAGCCCAAGTAAACTCCTTAGACGAGAAAACGGCCCCTTCGCCAGCGCCTTTGTGAAGATGTCAGCAATGTTGTCCTGACTCCGAACATGCTCGACCGAAAGAGACTCCTCCAGCAACTTCTCACGAATGAAATGACGCTCGATCTCAATATGCTTGGTCCTCTCATGACAAACTGGATTATTAACCCGTTTGAGAGCACTCTCATTGTCGCCGCGGAGCAGAGTCAGACCCCGAACCTCCTTATGGACGTCTCCTACCAACCTCCTAAGCCAGATGGCTTCTTGAGCTGCCAAGGCCGAAGCCTTGTATTCCGCTTTCCTGGTTGAGACCGATACGAAATCCTGCTTCTTACTGCACCATGATATAGCCGTGGGGCCTGCCATGAAGACGTATCCAGACGTCGACTTCTGATCATCCGAATCTCCCCCGTAATCAGCATCCATGTACCCATGCACCTCGAAGCCCGCATCCCTCCTGTAAAGGAGACCCATATCCGAAGTCGCCTTGACATACTTCAATATATTCATGGCCGCTAGAAGATGAGGCATCCGTGGTTCCGCCATATAACGGCTCACCCTGCCATCTGCATACGCAATATCCGGCCTGTTAATCGTCAGATAGATCAAGCTCCCAACCAGAGCCCGGAACACCAGCGGATCTTCCAGAATCCTTCCCTCATCTTTGTGAAGTTTCATGGCTTTCTCCAGAGGTGTGGAAATGCACTTCCTTTCCTTCATGCCGAACCGCTCCACGATTCGCTCCGCATATCCAGCCTGGGACACCAGCACTCCACTTCCCTTCCTCTGCACCTCGAGTCCAAGGAAGTGGTGAAGCTCACCTAAGTCCTTCATCTCGAACTTGATGGATAGCTCAGCCCGAAGCCTTGCTACTTCCTCCTTCGAGTTCCCCGTCACGATCATGTCGTCGACGTAAAGCAGCACGATGACTTGAAGCTCCCCGCTCTTCTTGACAAACAAGCTTGAGTCTGAGTCTGAAGCACCAAACCCGCAGAATAAGAGATATTCTGCAATCTTTCCATACCACGCCCTCGGCGCTTGCTTCAACCCATACATGGCCTTCTTCAACTTGCAGACATAGTCCAGAAAATCTTTAGATACGAAGCCTGGCGGCTGCACCATAAAGATGTTCTTGTCAATCTCGCCGTACAAGAACGCATTCTTTACGTCGAGCTGCCAAATCTCCCACCCCCAACAAGCTGCCAAGGCAATCACAACCCGAACTGAAGTCATTTTTGCCACCGGACTGAATGTCTCTTCATAGTCTTCACCGTATTGCTGCGAGAACCCCCGATCCACAAGGCGAGCCTTGTATTGCTCGATACTGCTGCCAGCCTTCTTCTTAAGCTTGTAGACCCACTTGCATGTCACATGAGTGATACCCTTGGGCTTGGGCACCAGAGACCAAGTCTCATTCTTCTCAAGAGCACTCATCTCTTCCTGCATAGCTGAATCCCACAGTTCCACGCCTTTGGCCTTTTCAAAGCTCGACGACTCCCTCTCATCCAAGGGACCAACAAAGAAACATGAGACAAAGCTCAGCATGTTTCCTCCAGTATAGCGATCAGGGGCAATGATAGTTCGCTTCGATCTCCGCAACGCCTTCCCCTGACTCGCAGTATCTTCAACTGCTTCTTCCCTAGCTCCCCTTCCAGACGTACTCGGAGCATCGCTCCCCCTGCTTCCTGATCCAGAAGCCTCCGCCTCAGAACTAGATATTGATGGACCACCTGGTGACACAGGCAGCTCCACCTGAAGATCTTCCACAGCTTTCTCCGGCTCCTCCACCCTACTTTCTGGTAGCTCAACACCAGAACTTCCCTTGTAAGACATCACCTCGTCGAACACGACATCGCGAGATACAACAAATCTCCACATCTCCGGGTCCATGCACTTCCAGCCCTTCTTCCGATCATCATAGCCCACGAAGACTAGCTTCCTTGCTTTTGCATCTAGCTTCGTCCGAAGCGCATCTGGAACATGCACATAACAGGTGTTACCAAACACCCGAAGGTGTGCCACGCTTGGCTTTTCCTTGAACATCAATTCATGCGGGGTCTTCATATTGATGGGACTAAGAGGCATCCTGTTGATGACGTAGGCAGCACAAGACATTCCCTCCGCCCAGAAGGACTTTGGGATACTCTTGGCATGCAGCCAACACTTGCAGGTCTCCGTCAGATGACGGATCTTTCGCTCTGCAACTTTGTTTTGTTGTGGAGTATGCGCACAAGTAAGCTCCCTCCGGATGCCTGCCTTCCTGCAAAAAGTAGAGAACTCACCAGAGGTGAACTCCCCTCTGTTGTCAGTCCTCAGCTTCTTAACCCGCAGGCCAAGCCGACCCTCCACGAGCTCCTTGAACTCCACAAACTTAGCAAACGCCTCCGCCTTCTCCTTTAAGAAATATACCCAGACATATCTGGTGTAATCATCGATCAACACCAGCATATACCTGCTGCCTCCGAGGCTTGGGGTAGCAGTCGGTCCCATCAAGTCACCGTGGATGCACTCCAACGGCACACTACACCTTGTCAGTGACTTGTCAAACGGTAGTCGATGAGACTTGCCGAACTGACATCCCGTGCACACATGACCGTCTCCGTAGGAAGATAGACTAGGCAGGCCCTTGACCAGACCTTTCACCGCCATAGCTTTCTGCTTGTCCATCCCTACATGCCCCAACCTCTCGTGCCATATGACAACACTATCATTCGTCCGCATATTGTCAACATAAGAACTTGTCGATAAAACGAACAAGTCCTTAGCTCTCCTCCCCACATGAACGACCTCCGCCTTCACCGCTTCAACATTCCGAAGAAACCTCACTTTTATTGGGCCAAACAGAACGTGATACCCAGTGTCTACAACGTTGGTCACAGAGAAGAGGTTTTTCCTCATTCCAGGCACATGATAGACACTCTTTAGCGTAAGCGGCCCTCTATCACTGCCCAAGGAAACAACCCACACCTTCTCAACAACATGCATGGTATTATCAGCAGTAATAATGACATCATTACCTGAATAAGGCTGAGTTGAAGAAAGCTTCGACTCGTCCCCGGTGACGTGATGACCACACCCCGAGTCCACGATCCAGTCCTCCTGATAGTTGATGGGAGGCGCAGCTCCAACAAAAGCCGAGAAGGCTCCTCCCCATCCTCCATCAATCTGCCTGGCTTCAGCTTCCCCCTTTCCTGCAGCAGCATGCCCCGACTGAAGATTCACCTGGCAATCCTTCCTGATGTGACCAAGCTTTCCGCACCTGAAGCACTTGGGACCTTCTCCCTTCTTCTTCCCTTCAGCCTTAGGAGCATAGACCCTCTCCTACTGTCCAGAAGTTGAAGGCCCATTGCCTTCTCCAACGGTCTTCTTCTTATCCCACTTCTTCTTCTTTCCCGTGAAGAGAACTTCGCCATCTCCCCCAGACACTGACACCCCCGCCATCTGCCTTGCCAGACTCTCCTGCGAAGCAAGCAGATTTTCCAGCTCCAGCAGAGACGGCTGATTTGCCCAACCCTGCACCGACGTCACAAAGGCAACATATTCCTTCCGCAAGCCACGGATGATGTGCCTCTTCAGCTTCGCCTCAGAAATTGGCTCATTAGGATCCAGCGCTGAAATCTCAGCGCACAAGTTCTTCATCTTTAAGAAGAACGTAGAGATAGAAAGGTCACCTTGAGCCGATCTGGCTAGCTCATTCTCCAGGAATTGAAGTCTTGCCACATTCTTCTTATTAAACAGCCCATCCAGGGCTCTCCAGATCTCTGCAGCGGATCCACACCCCAAGATGTGATCAAACAGGTCAGGTGATATTGCCCGCTTTAGAGCGAACTCCGCTTTGGCATTAATCCACTTCCAGTTCCTCACCTCGTGACCATTGTCTCCAATCAGGATAACTTCCTCTGTGCTCTCCTCCAACCACCTCCCAGAGGTCCTCACCCAGAAGATAACTTTGCATACACGACTTCCACTTATTAAAGTTAGTCGATGTAAGCATCTCAATTCCAAGACCCCTTGCTTCCATGGCTCTACCACTGGTTCCTTCTTCAAAAAGGCGATGACAACTTTTAGTTATTCACTGCTCTATCCACTCCAACCTAGCTCTGATACCATGTGAAATTTTCCGTAGATCTAGGAGTGAGCAGGAATTGTATAACTAAAAGTTCAAGCCAATCAACCAGAAGCACATGAAACAAACACAATCTTTATTGATAAGCAAAATTCTTCTTTACAGGGCGAGGTATACATGGCGAGACATGATTTCGCCAGTACACAAAAAACAGGAGAAGAAAAAACAACTGAAAGATAACCAGCGGTCTGACTTCCTGAGACTGCCTGACCGCTCGACCTGACAGTCCGCCCGGCTAGAAAACAAGATCGCCCGAACTGCCAGCCTGCGCCTTGAACAACACCAGCTGAGAACCACGCGAACTCCCGGACTCCACTGATCCTCCCGAACTCCAGCAACCCGCACTGCAAGCCGCGAGACCGCCCGAACACCTTCAGAAGAGGAGGTGACCGCTGCTACCCGCACAATCCGCAGAAGCTGTACAAAACAAGTTCGATCAGCTAACCGTCCGGTCACAAAAAGAGACCGCAAGAACAGGACACGAGCTCAGCTTACACTTGGTGCGATGTTTTTGCTGCTACAGTGACTCCTATTTATAGGCGTGAGACCTGATCCAGTCACCACCCTATGAGATAGAGTCACCGCCACTTGACCGCGTGACCAGACCGGTCAACCCGCGCAACCAGCAAAAGATCCTCCTGCTTAGTGAGCTCGCCGACTTCAACATAAGCCGCGCGATCATGACAACTCGCCCGGTCATGATGCTCACCACCTGTGTTTGCCACCCGACCTCCTCTAGAGACCGCGAACACACCAGACCGACTAGGGCAACAGCCCGCCAAGTCGACCAACCACCTGTGACCGCATATGCCAGCTGATTGCCGAAGTACCAGCCATGCGAACACAAACCGGAGACCGCGCGACTAAGCAGACCTTAGTCCACGCGCACCGCAAAGAAACCGGACAACCTCCAGACCGGCTGCCCGCACCACGCGGTCACGCAACCAAGTCGCGCACTGCCCTTACCAAGCAGAAACCTGCTCCGCCATGCGGTCACACGACCATACCGCGCGGCCACACCTCGGCACCCTTGGACAGAAGAAAGGCGGTCACGCCGAGTAACCCGCGGCTATACCAGAAAGGTCTGACCGCCAGAGGAGGCCGCAAGACCGTGCGGTCAGACTAGACCGCGCGGTCTCCCCCCCTAGACCGCCAACTTCACAAACTTCCACTTCAACATTTTCAACAACTCCACCAGTAGATGATAAGCACTTAAGGGAGTGATATGGACCCAAAAGCCCATCCTGGGATCACCAAATTGACCAAGTCAACCTGAAAGTCCTGGTACCTCGAGTTGAGTTGAGAGTTCGTCGAACTGAGATATAATCTGATAAAATGACAGGAGAATTGAATTCGTCGAACTGAAACACGCGTTCGTCGAACCCAGGATGTGTTGGAACATGGTTTTCCGGCCCTTTGATTTGAGAATAACAAATCCTACTTGTATTTGATCTTGTTACCATTGTGTTTTTAGCATGTAGGTATGGACAGTTTGACACCAGGTAGCTGCAACAATGGTCTAGCACTAACCACAAGCTGAAGGATTGAAAGTTACTCAATGCCAGGCGTTAAGCTTAACGCTGGGCGTTAACGCTTGACGAAATCGGCGTTCGATGAAATGCATACCACGACGTTCGACGAAATGTGCTCGACGAAATTTTCGTTCGACGAACTAGATGCTGCGATCGACGAAATCAAGCCGCTGAGAACGGAAGCTGGGTTCGACGAAATAGAAACTGCGTTTGACGATCTTGAGTTCGACGATCTTGCGTTCGACGAATTTCCGGTCGACGAATGATGAAGCCCGTTCGACGAACTCCGTTCGACGAAATGTCGTTCGACGAAAGATGAAGCAGTTCGACGAATTGAGTTCGACGAAATTATCTGCTCGACGAATTGGGGTGCCGGCTAATTACAGATGAAACTCAATGCCAGGCGTTAGGCTTAACGCTGGGCGCTATCCGGTCGACGAATTTGGCAAGGAGAAATCAGCCGTGATTTCAGGAGGAACATTAGGAATGATTTGCCCAACGCGCCGCGTTAGCCTTAACGCCAGTGTTGATATTGCCTAAAATAAAAAATTTCTAAAGTGCAGAATCTCCTTCCTCTTCTGAAGATCCGATCCATTAATATATTGCTATACATGGTCAACGACAGGCGTTAGGACTTAACGCCGACGTTAGCTCAAATTCTATAAATCGGAGGATTTTGTCCTCTCCGACTACTGATGGTCAAGAGCCCTCTTCCAGCACTTCAGAAACCTTGTCAAGGCCGTATTTTCCAGACCATCATCTCCCACACATATTCAAGCAAAGAATTCAAGGTGGACCGGATCAACGCTTACACAACACGAAGAATGCACGCTTCGACTTCAAGAATATTCAGCGTGCCTTCACCATCTCCAGAATTCATCTAGGGAGTCTTTTTACTTGAATTTAGTATTTGTCTTTTATTTTTATCTGTGTAATCAATTCGTGAATTTGCCTCGTGTTGGCGACTGGGTCTAGGGAGTAGATCTAGGGGGTGCTCGAGGCCTTTCTGGGGATAGGAAGGCTAGAGCGGCTTGAGGCCGTATCTGGGGAGAGATCGGCTAAAGCCAACCTGTTCGTGGGGATACGTGTCGGTATAGAAAACAAAAAGAGTTTTCATATTTGTCGCCTCAATCTCTAGCGACATAGAGATTAAATTTTGTAATCAAGTTTATTAATGATAATCATGTTTTGTTTATTTAATTGATTTGCTACTCTTTGTTTTATATTCACTATTATTCAAATAAAATATCAAAAGTTTTCTATTAAAGCTTAAGATTTCTAAAACTCTTACTCACCCCCCCTCTAAGGGCGCCTACAGATCCAACATGATGGAGTTCGTCCAACGCAGACTGGAGTTCGTCGAACTAAACATCTGCTACTTATTCGTCGAGCGCAGAATTGAGTTTGTCGAACTCAAGTTGAAGTTCGTCGAACTCAAGAGATAAATTGAAGACTAGCTTTTCGTCGAACAGAAGCTCGCCGTTCGTCGAAGTCAAGATGGAGTTCGTCGAACGCAGATTAGAGATCGTCGAACAGAGAAATAAACTAAAGGTTGTCTATTTCGTCGAACTCAGGATGAAGTTCGTCGAACGCAGATTAGAAATCGTCGAACAGAGAAATAAACTAAGGGCTGTCGATTTCGTCGAACTGAAGCCCGCCGTTCGTCGAACTCATGATAAGTTCATCGAACGCAGATTAGAAATCGTCGAACAGAGAAATAAACTAAGGGCTATCGATTTCGTCGAACTGAAGCTCGTCGTTCGTTGAACTCAGGATGAAATTCGTCGAACGCAGGTTAGAGTTCGTCAAACACAGAAACTTATTCTTTCCCGTAAGTTCTAGCTACTTAGACAGCCTAAAACCTTGATCCAAAGCCCATTCTGAGGCCCAAGTACCTAATGACCAGCCTTGCCCCCTATTTCCAACATGCAAAGGGGGTAAGCATGGAATTTTCCCCAAATTCCATTATGAAACAAGAGGAATTTGAGGAATGGAGGCCACTTGGCACTCCATTCCTCTGCCCAAAGCCTTCCCTGAGCCCCCACATTAATTCTCAGCTGTTTTATGCTGACTGAGTGTCACTTGGCAGCTGGGAGGAGCAACCAAAGCTTGGCCGAGCCATGCTTTAGTGGGGCTTGCACTTAGAGCCCTCCTCTCCTTCATTCAAGTCAATCATCGGCTTCAGAGAGGTCCAAGAAGTCGGAATAGCCACTGTGAGTGGAGCTTTTACTGGAGGATCGAGGAATTGAGCAGGACTGGCAGAGCTCGCCGCCACCATGCCGCACCGCCACAACACTCGCCGTCAAGCCCTACTTCAGGTCTGGTTTCTTCCCCTCTCCCTCTGTGCTAGTATCTAGGTCCATTTAGTAGAGAAATCGGGCTCAATTGAGCCCGATCCCATGTGAGCTTGAGGGAGAATTCTGAGTTTTCTCTTCCGTTCGGGATCGTCGGAGAGGCTGTCCCCGGCGGCCGTGTCGCCGCCTGGCGTTAGCCACCACCTCATTGGAGGTGGTGGAGGTGGTGGCCGGCAGTGGTGGGCCATGGATGGCCGGGAAATGGAGGTGGAAGGTGGTCCAGGTCGGGCAGATCACAGCCATTGGCTAAAGGTAGAAGATGAAGGAGCGCCATCGGATTTATGCTGATCTGCTATATGCAGACTACATTTATTCAATTAAATGAATTTGTCACACTTTCATATGAATATGCATGCTGGAATTTGAGGCCCTTAGAGGCCTTTTTAGGAAAAACTGCCTGAGATAACTATTGTAGATCTTGATGTCTAATTTCATTTGAAAGTTGGATCAGACCATTTGGATCACTGTAGGACCCACAGTCCTCACTTTAGTGAGGCTGGTCAAAACAAAAACCAGAAATTTAAATGTGCATATCTTTTTAGTGATAGGACCTATGAAGCTAAAAATTGGTACATGCATGCATGTGACCTAAACCTAGCTCGTGACCAAAAAATAAGAATTTGGAGTAAATTTTTCTATAGTTTTAATTCAGAACATGGACAACTAAATAAATGCAATAATTATAGTTATATAACTCCAAATGACCCCAAATTTAGGTGTCATGCTTATTTAACCTACATTAGTCTATGGTTAAAAATTTAGAACATTTGGACCTCTGCATGCAGGATAATCTACCCATGCATGTCTCTACCCTAAAGGGCAATGGTGTGCCAATAGACAAAAGTCTATTTTATAAATTCAGATGAAATGGCTTGGAGTTAGCCTCTAAAATTTTGGTGACATATTCCTTATGACAAAACACACCATCTCAAGGAATCTTAGGGGTTTTGGGATCAAAAATCCTATATTTTGGATTAATGTGAATTAGGTCACATATTGGTATTCATGAAATTTTCATGTCAAATACCTTATAGAAAATTATAGAACTCTGGAGAATTTATTGTTATGACATGCAGGACCTCTGTAAATTTTTGTAGAAAATTTCAGAGGCTTTTCCTTCAGGAAATTACAAAATTACCCCTAGGTCACAAATCAGAATAATAGGATTTCCCTGAGTTATATGCATGAGAAAATTGTGAAACTATGGAAGATAGTTAGGAATACAATTATAAATCTCTGGGATTTTTGATAGAATTTTTAGAGTCTTTATCCATGTTGAAATACCCTTTATTCATTTTGTGACCCTTTTATGATAAATAGAAATTATGGGTTTATCTTTGCTGAAAAATTATGATCTTCTGGAATTAGTGTTTTTATGTTATTATAGTGCCACTGTATTCTCAAAATTGTAGGAAGTAAAGATCTGGTACTTGATGTACAAAGTCATTTTGTCACCCTTTTTATGATAAATAGAAATTGTGGGTTTAAATCTGTTCGAAAATTATGATCTTTTGGAATTAGTGTTTTTATGGCATTATAGTGCCACTATAATTTTTCCAGAATTTTAGAAAGTCAAAATCTAGTACTTGATGTGTAAAGTCATCACACTCTTTTATGGTAAATAGAAATTGAGGTCAAGCCAAAATGGAACATATCAAAATTGTGGTCAAACCCTAAATTCTCCGTTGTGAACCTAAGGTAAAAGTTAGAACTCATATGGACATGGTATAGATGAGAGAGCATCATCCGGGTCAAACCTAGGTCAATTTCATCGTGGTCTGCGGATAGTGAAAACTTAATAAGGAGATTTGACCAGCATGACCGCATAGGAAATCAGAAAGATTGTGTTATAACCTACACCAGATATACACCACTTATAGGGTGAGAGTCTTTAAATGTCAGCACCGTTCAAGAGAACGTTTGCTTAGGGTTAAGGCGAAGGATGAGTCATAGAGCACCTAGGTTATAAGGAGTAATAAGTAGAGTGAGTCTTAGAATGGTGTAGCCACAAATAAAAGTAATTGTCTTGGAATGAGGGATTTGGGTTTCAGCCCATTGCATTCCCTAGTACCACTGCGAGCCCTTCACCGGGTAAACCTCGGGAAGTCCAGGATTCACCCTAAACTTCTAAGTATTCAACAATTAGACAAGATTAGTCTATCTAAAGGAATAAGAGATATGGTAAACTTCATCCTGAGTTAAGGGATGGGAAGTTGTATATCAGAACGAGTTAGTCCTGTGAGCTGGAGGCTTGGGAGGTTGTATATCAGGACGGGTTAGTCCTGCGAGCTGAAGGCTCGGGTGGTGATAAATTGCATGTGCATAAGAACAAATTAGTGGCGGGTCTTTGGTACTGGACCGGTCATCACACCGACGGCAGTACGTTGACTTAGGTGGGTGTGAGGGTTTGAGGGGCCAGTAGGTTGTTTATACTGTGGTCTGGAGGACGATCCCCGAAAACGCACACTTGACCTCAAAGACTGATGGTTATCACAAAGAGTACGCAAGACTCTAGAGTGCACCTAGGACGTGTACAGAGGCGTACGAGGAGTCTAGGCCTGGTAGTGTGTATACCCTCCTAGGAGTGGAGTTGCCCGCTCCACTGCTACCGTAGCCACAACGATGGTACCCGAGAGTGAAGCTAGCTCCAAAAATTGGGAACTAAAGGTCTGTGATCATAGAGTCGTGTGGGTCAGTTGCACTTGTATGAATCATAGCATAGCATACATATCATAATACGTAAACCTAGAACATAACTTGCAGACCCTTATCATATAAATTAGTATGAGCTCTTTTATAGGATAAGTTATAATTCCGAAAATCTTAACTTATAAGTTTGTATGGGCATTCATATAAGTTAAGGTACTCATGTGATGGTAGAGTAGAATTATTTACTTGTTTGCTATACTTGCGCGCACTGCTTACTACTTATTTCTTTTGCTGCTCTTTACTGCTTACTTGTTTATACTGCTAGAGTAGTGCTTGCTTATATATACACTTGCTAGCTTAGATTTCCCTATCACCTGCTTTTGTTTACTCCACTTTGTTGTCCTACGCTTCTTCCTCCCGCTCGGTGCCTAGGAGTCGCGGGGGGAGGCGGGCACAAAATTGTCTTAGTCTTTATGACTAACGGTCGGTTGTGACCGTAGGTGCCCGAGGTGATGGAGCCCCAGCTAGAAGAGGAGACATGACCTGAGGAGCAGATGTCGTGCATTACTACCGCTACAAGACAGGTGCTGAGAGAGATGAGTGTTTAGTTTCCGCATGTAGTGTAGTGAGAGAGAGTGTTATTATTATATTTTGGACATGTACCGGGCATAAGCCCTTCTCTCTATTGTGCTCTGTGCTGGACTATGTTCTTTTTATTTATAAATCTGTGATGTGGACTCGGTTTATTCTATTGTCTTCTTTTCTCTATTGGCCTAAGCTAATTAATCGTAATAGCCAACAGAATTGGCATCTTGCGGTGGCGACTAACCCGTGTGTTGGTGTCATCCGTAAGGCGGCGGTTCTGGGCAAAATACCCGGGTAACCCTCCTAGTAAGGGGGAGGGGGGTCTTACAGAAGTAGTCAGAAACTCTTTCACCTCAGGCCATAGGGGAAGTCGTAGGCCAGCTTCAAAGTGGTCAAGCGGGAAGGCGAGCCAGTACTCATAGAAAGAGTTAATGGCCTCACCTTGGGACGGACGTCGAGACGTCCACCCCTCAGGAAGGTAGGAGCTCTTGAATGCCGAGAACTCCTCCTTAGATACATTCCCTTCAGGAAAGGAATGTTCGGAAAAATTGGCCGCACATTGCTCCCGGCCATTCCTAGCAACAGGAGGGCGGTTGGGGGCCATCTCGCGGGGTAAGAGAGAGGGAAGAGAGCCGACCTAAAGGGGAATGCAAGGCAAGGGAAGGGGGCGAACGTGATGGTGAAGTGGAAGAAGGGGGGGGGGGGGGTATTTATAGGGGGATCCAAAGTAGGTGAGTGGACCACGAGGTCCACTCACCCAGGGCACGGGCGAGTGGACCATAAGGTCCACTCGCTCGGGGCACGGGCGAGTGCACCATGAGGTCCACTTGCCCGTTGCATGGGAGTGGTCCCCATGGACCATTCGCCCGGCAGAGGTGTGCGGACCCTATGGTCCGCTCGCTTGGTTCAGGGGAAAGGACCTCGAGGTCCATTCGCCCATGCTTCCCCCTAACCCCACTCCTCTACCTCATCTAGAGGACACCCATCTAAGGCCTCTGCCTCCCATCCTCAGATGCACTACCCCGATGTCATGTCGATTACCCTGGCACTTAATCATCCAACGCTCGACGAACTGCGAAGCACGAATGAACGAAAGCAACGAAGCATTATAATAAAAACAGAGTAGGGTCAAAGCATCCGGTCGCAAGGTGGACTGAACCACCATGCAAGGCTAATTCATATTATTACACAACAAATAGAAGATCGCAAATAAAAGCCGTTCAGCGCGGCATCCACTTCCAGAAACCTTGATCCTGGGTGCACGACGACACCCCCTGCATAGACCCGATGCATTCTTTCGTTGCGGCAATCTCCTCGCCCACGGTGCGAACGCTAGCCTCAACCTGGCATATGTGGTCTGCGAGTGGCGCAGTTATACATCCGGACGCAAGCCGGACCTCCCCCTTAGCAAATTAAGCTCGTTTTCCAACCTCTCCATCCACCGCTCCAGCACGCATTCGCGGGCGAGAGGGTCAGGTCTAGCGGACCACCTCCTGTCACGCAGCTCAAGAAGAAAGGCCTTCTACCTCCGCACCGTATCAGCCAGAAGATTTAGACGCTCGAGGATGTTGGGCTGGTCCTCGACAGGTTCCTCAACCATGGTAGGGTATAGGTGTAACATCCCGATTCGGGCTAGACCCCTTGTGCGCGTTTTTGAGTCAAGCGAGTTGACTCGGGCTCGAGGTGTACTGAGGGCCAGGCTTGCACCTGAGCCGGGGAAGTGCACTCGACGAACGCGGCGAATACCATTTCTATTCCTTGTCTCGATGTTTGCTGTATCGGGATCCGAGCTGTCCGGAGAGTATAATTTGAGCAATAAAACTCGAAGGAGGCGTGCCGCCTTGAAGGAATTATCGTGCGTACGTTAGTTCAAATGATGCGGTCTGCGAATAACATATTTATCCAAAAGGCGATATGCAGCAGACGGACTCGGTATTCACCCCAGTCAGTTTTGTTAGACTCGTGAAGCCTATACGAGTTCAACAAAACTGTCACGCTCGATTCTGATGAGAATCGGCGAATTTATTAATGTGGTCTGCGAATAGTATATTTATCCAAAATGGTGAAATGGACCAAACAATCTCGCAACTGACCCCAATCAGTCTTGTTAGACTCGTCACAATAGTATGAGTTCAACGGATTTATCCATTTGCGATTCCGACGTCGTTTGAAGGAGTTTTGACGTTTAAGTATATTAGGCCGTTAATGCTCCGACAAGCATAAAATGAGCAAACGAACTCGGAACTGACCTCGGCTTGTGTCGATGGGTGCGTATCGACGAGACGATCGTAACGAGCTCGTACGGGACAAAATCCGAGTCCTATAGAGTGATATACGAGCATTTGAATCCATTATTAATAATAGAAATAATAATAATAATAATATATATTATATATATATGTTAGGTTAGAAGAACCCCAATCCCATCCCTGCTCCCTCTCTCTGACGGCGCTCCCCTCCTCCACTCCCGATCTCCTCTCCGGCCCACTACCTCGTCGGCAAGCCACTCCTCCGGCGAGAGCTCCGACGAGCTTCAAGTTCTCTCTCTCTCTCTCTCTACAACCATGGTTGAAAGCTCCTCCACCTCTGTCCATGGCCTCCCCTTTTGGATTTTCCTCCTCCTACTCCGGCGGCCACGCCTCTGTGAGCCACTCCATCTACGACATCTCCTCCGACGAGAGCTCATGTCTCCTCCTCATCCATAGCAGAACCCTCCTCCAAGCTTCGGCGTTTCCTCCAGGCCGAAACCAGCAACTTCCCTCCCGTGAGCCTCCTCCTGCCATTCCCATTTCTCCATTTCTCTCTCTCCATTTTCCCTCCAGATCTCTCTCTCTCTACCTCTCTGTTTTCTTTTTCTTTCGGAACTCACACCTCATCTCTCTCTCACTCTCATTTACTCCCTCTCACAGCAATCTCATTAACCACCGGCCTCCTCCATTTCCGGCGGTGAAAACTTCAAAAACAGCAAACTCTCCGGCGAGATCAAAGGGTGACTCCTTCGGCGAACGACAAAAGGGTCCGGATCGGCGAGATTCGACCATGTCCGAAAGCAGCGGGCAAACGCCGCATACGCGGCTATTGGGCAGCATGCATGGACACTCGGTGAGCTTCCTCCCCTCTCCCTTGGTGCTAGTTTCCTAGATCATACTGTGAAGATTTCTCGAATCTTGTGAGAGCAAGCAGGAATAACAACTAGAGATACAAGCCAAAACAACCAGAAACAATCTTAGGCAAACAACTGATCTTTATTGATAGCAAACTTCAATTACAGGGCAAGACATGCTTGACGAGACATGATTTCGTCAGCACAAAACTCCAAAGAGAAATACAAAAAACTGAGGATAACTGGAGACCGCCCAAACCGCGCGACCTCCCCTGCGTTCTCTGCCAGTTGTAAGACCGCAACTCTCTGCCGACCACAGAACACCACCAGTCCGCTGCGCAGACTGCTCCCTTCTTCCGACCTCCTGATTCTCCCGAACTCCAGCACCACAACTCCAAGCCGCAGACCGCCCGAACACTTTCAGAGGAAGAGGTGATCGTTGCTGCCCACACTATCCGCAGAAGCTGCACAATAAGAGTTCAATCAGTGACCGCCCGGTCAGAAATAAACAGACCGCAAGAGCAAGAGCGTACTCAGCTTACACTTGGTGTGTCTGTATGTTTGCTGCAACAACGACTCCTATTTATAGGCTTGATACCTGATCTGGTCACCACCCTAGAGATAGGATCACCACCCCCCCAGACCGCGCGACCTGACCGGTCACACTGCGCGATCAGCAACATTACTTCAGCTTCATTTTTGGTGAACCCACCAGCTTCAATGTCGCCATGAGAGGCCGCCACTCTCACAGCAGACCGTGACTCCACAAAGAGCTCGCCAGACCGCCCGAAGCTATTCACCACATGTGTTCGCACGAGACCGCGAACACAGTCAGTTCGCCATCAGATCGCGAACTCCTATCTGCATGCCGATCTCCTTCTGAGACCGCGAACAGCAACCAGCTCGCATACCAGTCTCCTCCTGAGACCGCGAACTGAGACCGCGCGACTAAGACCCTTTAGTCCGCGAATACCCCCAGAAAGCCCGGTCAGCTACCAGACCGCATTCCGGAGAGAACCTGGATCAAACTGTGCGGTCACACCAGACCGCCACAGCCTTGAAGAGGACAGCACGCCACGCGGTCACGCACAGACCGCGCATCCCCATCTTCAGCCGCCTTGAACCCATACCAGCGATCAAGCCAGGAGACCGCAGCTAGGCTTAGATCAACCAGACTGCAGATGCAGACCGCCAGACCGTGCGGTCACATCAGACCGCCCGACCTCCTCCCAGACCGCCCAGGTCCAAAAGCCTCCTTCACTTCCACTTCAACAATTTCAACACTCCCCCTTGAAGTGGGAAGTGGAAACCAGCCCAACTAGCTCCCTTAGCCGTGTGAACGGCCCCTTTGCCAGCACCTTTGTGAAGATGTCCGCGACATTGTCCGCACTCCGTACATGCCCGACCGAAAGAGATCCCTCCAGCACCTTCTCCCGTATGAAGTGATGCTCGATCTCGATATGCTTGGTCCTCGCGTGACAAACTGGATTGGTTACCAGTTTGAGAGCACTCTCGTTGTCACCGCGTAGCAGATTCGGCTCCCGAACCTCCTTGTGGACGTCTCCCACCAACCTCCTAAGCCAGATGGCTTCCTGAGCTGCCAAGGCCGAAGCCTTGTATTCCGCTTCTGTGGTGGAGACCGATACGGAATCCTGCTTCTTGCTGCACCATGATATAGCCGTAATGCCCCCCATGAAGACGAATCCAGATGTCGACTTCCGATCATCTGAATCTCCCCCGTAATCAACATCCATGTATCCATGCACTTCGAAGCCCGCATCCCTCCTGTATAAGAGACCCATGTCCGAGGTCGCTTTGCATACTTCAGAATATTCTTGTCCGCTAGCAGATGAGGTACCCGTGGCTCCGCCATATACCGACTCACTCTGCCTACTGCATATGCAATATCCGGCCTCATGATCGTCAGATAGATCAAGCTCCCAACCAGAGATCGGAACACCAACGGATCTTGCATAATCCTCCCCTCATCCTTCCGAAGCTTCATAGCCTTCTCCAGAGGTGTAGAGATGCACTTCCCTTCCTTCATGCCGAATCGCTCCACGATTCGCTCCGCATATCCAGCCTGGGACACCAATACTCCACTTTCCTTCCTCTGCACCTCGAGTCCAAGGAAATGGTGAAGCTCACCTAAGTCCTTCATCTCGAACCTGATAGCCAGCTCGGCCCGAAGCCTTGCTACTTCCTCCTTCGAGTTCCCCGTCACGATCATATCGTCGACGTAAAGCAACACGATGGCTTGAAGCTCCCCGCTCTTCTTGACGAACAAGCTTGAGTCTGAGTCTGAAGCACAAAACCCACAGAATAGGAGATATTCTGCGATCTTCCCGTACCACGCCCTCGGCGCTTGCTTCAACCCATACAGGGTCTTCTTCAGCTTGCAGACATGCTCCGGAAAATCCTCAGACACAAAGCCTGGCGGCTGGACCATGAAGATATCCTTGTCGATCTCGCCGTACAAGAAGGCGTTCTTGACGTCGAGCTGCCAAATCTTCCATCCCTTGAATGCCGCCAAGGCAATGATAAACTGAACTGAAGTCATTTTTGCCACCGGACTGAATGTCTCCTCATAGTCCTCACCGTATTGCTGCGAGAACCCCCGAGCCACAAGGCGAGCCTTGTACCGCTCGATACTGCCGTCAGCCTTCTTCTTGAGCTTGTAGACCCACTTGCATGTCACCGGAGTGGTGCCCTTTGGCTTGGGCACTAGAGACCAGGTCTCATTTTTCTCGAGAGCTTCCATCTCCTCTTGCATCGCAATATCCCACTCCTTCACGCCTCTGGTCTTCTCAAAGCTCGACGACTCCCTCTCATCCAAGGGACCAGCGAAGAAACATGAGACAAAGCTCACTGCGTTTCCTCCTGTATAGCGATCAGGTGCGGTGATCGCTCGCTTCGACCTCCTCAGCTCATTCCCCTAAACTGCATTGTCTCCAGCTGCTTCTTCTCTAGCTCCCCTTCCAGACGCGCTAGGAGCACCGCTCCCCCTGCTCCTTGAACCAGAAGCCTCCGTCTCAGAACTAGAAACTGATGGACCACCTGGTGACACAGGTAGCTCCACCTGAAGATCCTCCACACTTTTATCTGGCATCTCCATCCTGCTTTCTGGTAGCTCCACATCAGAAGACCCCTTGTAAGATGTCACCTCATCGAACACGACGTCGCGAGATACAACAAACCTCCGCGTCTCCGGGTCCATGCACTTCCATCCCTTTTTGCGCTCATCGTATCCCACGAAGACTAGCTTCCTTGCTTTCGCATCTAGCTTCGTACGAAGCGCATCTGGAACGTACACATAGCAGGTGGATCCAAACACCCGAAGGTGTGCCACGCTTGGCTTCTCCTTGAACATCATCTCATGCGGGGTCAACATGTTGATGGGGCTCAGAGGCATCCTGTTGATGACGTAGGCAGCACAAGACATTCCCTCCGCCCAGAAGGACTTTGGGATACTCTTGGCATGCAACCAACACTTGCAAGTTTCCGTCAGATGACGGATCTTCCGCTCTGCAACTCCGTTCTGTTGTGGAGTATGAGCACAAGTGAGCTCCCTCCGGATGCCTGCCTTCCTGCAAAAACTAGAGAACTCAGCAGAGGTGAACTCCCCTCCGTTGTCCGTCCTCAGCTTCTTGATCCGCAGATTCAGCTGACCCTCCACGAGCTCCTTGAACTCCACAAACTTGGCAAACGCCTCCGCCTTCTCCTTCAGAAAATAAACCCAGACATATCTGGTGTAATCATCGATCAACACCAGCATATACCTGCTGCCTCTGAGGCTTGGGGTAGCAGTTGGTCCCATCAAGTCTGTTGAAACCGATAAATCGGTCTCAAATGGAGCTCGGGGCCCTCAACGAATTGAGGGGCAGCTAGCCCTTACTGGTCCCTCGGAAGAGATAGGCAGATAACTCGGACAAAGAACAAGGACCCTAGTCTTAGCGAGGAGGTCCCTCCACTAACCCGGAAGATCGTTGAGCGCTTCCCCTCCCAAGCCAAAGCTAAGACTCGGGCACCTTGGAGAGCTAGAGAGCCCAAACCAAAGCGACCTAAGGAGAGAAGAAGGCTCAAAGATTCTGAAACCGGTCCTCTTCCAAGGTGCCCTTTGAGGTCTATTTATAGATTTTAGTTTTGTGGTCTGTCAATAGCCAAATCCCGCTGTCCATTCTTACTATCCGCGCACCGGATTGGTCTGCTAACAGCCAAACTCCGCTGTTCGGAGGGGCTACCCGCAGACCACCAAGGGTTTTTTGGTAAAAGACCACCCTAGGTGCCGGCGAACCAGAGACCCCTGACCTATCCAGCGAACATGGGGCTCGCCAAAAGATCTGGCTGGCTCGCCTAAGCCGTCTAGCGAACTCCTCCTACCGGCTGACTCGCCTGCCGAACTGCTCCTTAGCGGGCCGAGCTCGCCAAAACGGCTAACTGTACCCCAGAAATGGCTATTTGTACCCCAAGGTCCCGGACCTGCCTAGCGAGTTCCTCCGACCGGCTGGCTCGCCTGCCTCTACGACTCGCCTGCCGAACCACTCCTTAGCGGGCCGAGCTCGCCAAAATGGCTAATTGTACCCCAGAAATGGCTATTTGTACCCCAGAAATGGCTATTTGTACCCCAAGGTCCCGGACCTGCCTAGCGAGTTCCTCCGACCGGCTGGCTCGCCTGCCTCTACGACTCGCCTGCCGAACCGCTCCTTTGCGGGCCGAGCTCGCCAAAACGGCTAACTGTACCCCAGAAATGGCTATTTGTACCCTAAGGTTCCGGACCTGCCTAGCAAGCTCCTCCGACCGGCTGGCTCGCCTGCCTTTAGGGTCTCTCGCTCTTCTTGGGCTCGCCCCACCTGGCTCGCCCATCCTCGACTTGCTCCCTTGGGTACGCGAACCAAGGATCCTTCCAGGCGAACATCGGGGTTGTACACAATCCCCGCTCTTCGCGAGGTTGTCTTGAGCTCGCGAAGAAACATCCAACCCCTGGTGTTCGCCAATTCGGCTGACGTGGCGGGAATCTTTCGGTGGGTCCCACATCCAAAACTATAAATACCGCCCGCTGCGGCTAGTGATCGAGCTTTTCCTTCCCCTTCTTCCTCGCAGGAAATAACTTCTCCCTAATGTCTTCCAAGTCGAGCGCGTTGGATTGGCTGAAGGCTTCCAGGGAGATGGCGAAGGCTCAGGCCGCCGGAAGCAACGCCTGGATGTTCAACCTTGCCACCTCCCTTTCCCCCCGGACCAAAAAGGCCAAGACGGTTAGGAGGTCGCCGGGGGAGGACACGACCTTACCTCCTGATTCGCCCCCTCCGCCGAATACCGAGCTCGCGCAATAGGTATTCTTCGTCTAAATTCTCTACATCGACTCTCTACTTACTCCTTTTCTTCTCGCAGAATCCTCCACCTGAGGAACGCCTGGCGGGCCTCACGCTGACCTCCTCTCGTGCTCCATCCCCAGCGAAGTTGGGGTCGCTAGATGCTGGGACCGGGACCTCAACCCAACAGGCGCCTCTCTCGCATCCCCGTAAGTCATACGTATCCTCCTTTATCTCCGCTTGAGTCCATGCGATATCCATGCGTTTGTGGCCTATGCAGATACCCCGCCGCCGAGCCCCAAGAAGAAAGGTTCCACACCGGCGCGTTCGCCGATTTCGCCTAAGGTCAACTTGGAGACCCCCGGCTTCGGTTTGGTGGGCAGGCGAAGTCCAGGCGGCTCGCTTCTCGATGGCGCTCATGTCGCGGAGAGAATGGTGTACCCCCCTGGTCTGGGGAAACCCCATGTCCCGGGGTTCCGCGGAAACTTCCAGGGTCGGCCGGAGTCTTCTCGCAAGCAACGTCGCGAGTCCTCCTCCCAAGGTTAGTACATTTGTCCGGGCTCGCCTTTTCGCTCGCCCTCTGATCCTACTAGTTCGTCCTTCGCAGACATTTCGGAAGCCACGCCTGAGTCAGAACATGGGAGGGTGGAGATGTCACCGCCGCCCTCGCCGGGCCAGATGGAAGACTTCTTGGGCGACCCGGGCGACCCCGAGCGAATGAAGAGACGGGTGTCAGAGGTGCTCCAGAAGAATGGTATGATGCTACGCGAGCTGGAGGAGCGATATGACGCGGACCGGGCCGTCTTCGATGAGAGATTCGCCGCGCTGGAAGACGCGAATGCGCGCTTGATCGCCGAGGCGGAGCCAGTGACTCGCGCAGACGTCACCTCGCCCGGCGTGCACATCTCGCGGGGCGAGGACCAAGCACACTTAATCCTGCGCGAGTTTAAAGCACTTCGCGAATATCACTATCCGAGAGTGCCTCCGCGTGCGGGGAAACGGGGTCGGGGTCGCTGGAAATGGCTTCCTTACCCCTGAGACTGCCGCGGTTTTTTAATTCTACTATCCCCTTGCTTTTATTTCTTTCATGACGCTTCTGTTGAACAATATATGTTGTAATATTCGCGAGTCCATCGTGACTCGCCTCTTATTGTTTTTTATTTCTCATTCATTTCTGTGGCGTGCCTGTGGTTCATTTAGTTCGTTCGCTGTGTTTGACACGATCGCCCCCGTGGAGCGCTCGCGAGTTTCTGTGCGACGTTGTGCCCAAACCCCCTTTTCTCGCGGGCCGGTCTTGGGCGGGGCTTAATTACCGCGCAGCGGCGAGCCCGGGCTCGCAAGACCGCAGCCCTACCGAGTAGAAATCTACTTTATTTTTGCTATCCGCACTCCCGACGCTTCGATTCCCGTGCCCATCCGATTTCCTATAAATAGTTCGGATCCACTTTTTCATCCGTCGCATTTATTTCTCAAGTCCTCTCGCGTTTACGCTCATCTCTGTTCTCGCAAATTCGTGCTCGCGTTCGCTGCTTGCAGGCTGATTCTTCCTGACTCGATGCGAACAAACCAGTTAGTGGGGGCGGATGGCGAGAGCGAGGGGCGGTCGAGATGCGCCTCAGCATTTCAAGCCCATGAATTCTACTGTGCGAACATCACGGCAGAGGAGTACAAACATGCCGTGGATCGTTATCTCCCGGAGGGTTACTCGGCTCGCTGTCCAAGCGAGAGATCTACATTGAACGAGACCGAGGCTGACGAGCTCGCGATCCCCATTGCTCACTTCGAGAATGGGTTGCGACTCCCTTTATGGCCTGAAATTCGTCAGGTATTTCGCTTAGTCTTCTCGCCATTCCCTGTTCGCCATCGCGACTTTTTCACCGTTCTTTGCAGGTGCTGCGGTATTATGGGGTGCTGCCGAGCCAGCTGACCCCGAATGCGATCGCGGACATTGTCGCGTTCGCCAGTTACATGCGGGAGGAGAGGATCGAGTTCAGCCTCCTCGTCTTCCGCAAAGTGTTCTCCTTTCGCGCCTTCCGGGACGGGACCACCTACTTCGCGAGCCAGCACGTCACCGTCTGCGAGATGGTGAACAAGAGTCACTACTGGACTCAGAAGTTCATCCTAGTGAAGGGACCCTTCGGTAATCTCCACTTCACCCCTCTTCAGCGGGATGACGCCACCTACCACCCTCTGAGCTCGCTGGGCGGTGCCGACGCCAAACTCCTCCAATACCTCTCCGGAAAGAACTTCGAAGTCGCCCATCTGAGGCGCAACGTCGACTCGCTACTCGTAGTTCCCCAAGGGGAAGGTACGGCTCACTTTCGCCCCACTCCCCTTCCCTTTTTCTTCGCCGTGTAACACTTTTACTTCTTCAGGCGAGCGCGAGATCCCCGTTAATCCTCCACATGCGCAAGGCACCGCTCTCACGGCGGACACTCTCGCGACCGCGGCGGCAGAGGCTTGCCGCGATCTTCCTATCACCGGTTCCGGCAAGAAGCGGCCTCCGTCTGCGAGCCAGCCTGGTTCGCAACCATCCTCCAAGAAGTCGAGGGGGAAAACCCTCGCCGTCAAAGACAAGAGAGCGGTCATCGATCTAAGCGAGACCGACGGCTCGCCCCCTTCTCCTGCGAAACAGTCGGACCCGTTGGCGAGCCAGGGCGCCGGGAGCTCTTCCACAACCCCCCAACCCAAGGGCCACAAGAACTTTGGTCTGGGTGAGAAGGTTTCCGATATCCTTGGCGAGCCCCTGCTCGCTTGGGATCCCGACGCCAACCGGATTTCTTGCTCCACCCTTCACCCCTCCTGGGTGGAGCTGGGTAAGGCCGGGGAGGAGGCGTTCTCTCTCACCTTCGGCTTATATGGCCGCGAGGACGCCGCCGCCTACAAAGAGTTGGGGCCAAGACAACTAGTCTATGAAGAAATGCGAGCCCAGTTCCGCTCGACGGAGCTCGCACATATGGCGGGGCGCCGTTATCTGCAGGCGGATAGGGACATCCGCGCATACAGGGAAGAGCTTAAGAGGGCTCGCGAGGAGATCAAGGGCCTCAAGGAGAGAGAGGAAGCGTCGGAAAGCCTCCTCGCCGGGATGCAGGGCAAGATGGTAAGCGGCCCTTGGGCTTCTTTTCTTCGCTGTTCGCGACCTCCGACCTTTATTTTAACTCGTTTTGATGCTAACTCAGGATGCCGATGTAGCAACCAAGCTTCTCGCTTGCAATGGCGAGCTGGAGTTGGAGAATACTATGTTAAAGGCTCGGGCGGACGAGCTGGTTCGCAGCGTGCTGACTCCTTCTCCTGGGCGAGCCAGGTCTCAACAGGGGGTCGCCGAAAGTGAGGCGCAGAGGCGGCGAGACGCACAGGAGGTCGCCAACCTCGTCTTCACGACCCTCAAGAACGCGAGCCTGCTAGCGGACGACGCGATGGAGTTTACAGCCGAAGACGTCTGCCCGGACCTCTTCGACTTGGCGCCATGGTTGGGGGCTCGCAAGAATGGCGAGGGCCCCCCAGAATGAACCCCCTTAGACTCTCTTCCCATTGCTTTGAATGTATATTATTCTTTTTGGGCTGGCGAGATCGCCACCCAACATAGAAAAATCTTGGGGAATGATAGTTATAATTTTTTGTTAGTATTTATGTGCATGCTCGCGTTTCTTTTTTCTCTCGCCCTTGCTCTTTCTTTTGAATTCTCATGACCAGTTGTTATGCGGTAGTGCTTCCGGGGGGCTCGCGGATGCGTGTGTCTGGGCTCCTCTCGCCAAGGTTCTCCTCTTATGGATTTCGCTAACCCGGGCCGTTGCCGCCCGCGGATACTGCCCGGTGAACCCAACCTTGGCGAACTCAGACATAGGCATCCCGCGAACTAGACCTCCCTGACTCTAGTATCTCAACTCGCTACCTTAGGCCTTATCAGCCTCGACCCTTTCAATTTTGCAAACCGAGCCGTTCTGGCTCTAACTCTTTAACCTGTTACCTTAGGCCTCATCAGCCTCAACCTTTCCAATTTTGCGAACCAAGCCCTTCTGGCTCTAACACCTTAACCTGTTACCTTAGGCCTCATCAGCCTCAACCTTTCCAATTTTGCGAACCAAGCCCTTCTGGCTCAACACTTCAGCCTGTTACCTTAGGACTTTGACCCCTATTGCCAGCCTCTCCAGAGATCCACCTGAACCCCCCGTCTAGGTGAGAGCCCGGGAGCGGAATCGATCCGGGGCATTCCAGCATCCATGTTTCCAACCTTGCCAGCCTCTCCAGAGATCAACCAGAACCCCCCGTCTAGGTGAGAGCCCGGGAGCAGAATCGATCTGGGGCATTCCAGCACCAATGTTTCCAACCTTGCCAGCCTCTCCAGAGATCAACCAGAACCCCCCGTCTAGGTGAGAGCCCGGGAGCGGAATCGATCTGGGGCATTCCAGCACCAATGTTTCCAACCTTGCCAGCCTCTCCAGAGATCAACCAGAACCCCCCTGTCTAGGTGAGAGCCCGGGAGCGGAATCGATCTGGGGCATTCCAGCACCAATGTTTCCAACCTTGCCAGCCTCTCCAGAGATCTACCTGAGCCCCCCGTCTAGGTGAGAGCCCGGGAGCGGAATCGATTTGGGGCATTCCAGCACCAATGTTTCCAACCTTGCCAGCCTCTCCAGAGATCTACCTGAACCCCCCATCTAGGTGAGAGCCCGGGAGCGGAATCGATCTGGGGCATTCCAGCACCAATGTTTCCAACCTTGCCAGCCTCTCCAGAGATCTACCTGAACCCCCCGTCTAGGTGAGAGCCCGGGAGCGGAATCGATCTGGGGCATTCCAGCACCAATGTTTCCAACCTTGCCAGCCTCTCCAGAGATCTACCTGAACCCCCCGTCTAGGTGAGAGCCCGGGAGCGGAATCGATCTGGGGCATTCCAGCACCAATGTTTCCAACCTTGCCAGCCTCTCCAGAGATCAACCAGAACCCCCCATCTAGGTGAGAGCCCGGGAGCGGAATCGATCTGGGGCATTCCAGCACCATCATATCCAGACTTAGTCATGTCGGCACGGCAGTAGTTATGAGCATTATAAAAAAGGAGTAAGACATTCATTAAACAACATAGTAAAGCACTTAAGGGTAAAACCTTTTCAAATCATCCCCACTTCGGGCTCGGTCGAGGGGTACCCCTTCCACATCCTGGAGATGATACCCTCCCGACTTGAGCACCCTGCTTACAATATACGGACCTTCCCAGTTGGGGTTAAGCTTTCCCACCGTGGCCCCTCTGTCGGCCGCGTCGATCTTCTTCAGGACTAGATCTCCTTTCTGAAAGTGTTTTATCCGGATATGTCTGTCAAAATATCGAGCCATCCGCCGCTTGACCTCTTCCTGCCTGATGGTAGCCAAGTCTCGGAGTTCTTCCACCAGGTCCAAGGACAGCCTCTGCTCTGCATTGTTACCTTCCAGCCACTCTTCATCCCCCTCGCTCGCGGCGATCACCCGGGGGTCTTCACCTCAAACTCTATGGGGAGAACGACCTCGGACCCGTGAGAGAGCTTGAATGAAGTCTCCCCGGTGGCGGTATTCGGAGTAGTCCTCATGGCCCAGAGGACGGAGGGTAGCTGTTCCACACAACTTCCCCGAAGGTTTTCCACTTTCTTTTTTAGCAGGTTGACGATTATCTTGTTTGCCGCCTCCACCTGCCCATTGCTCCTCGGGTGGTGGACCGAAGCGAACCTGAGGTCAATGCCGAGCTGAGTGCAGAAGCCAACAAACTCCTCACTCGCAAACTGCGGCCCATTGTCTGTCACTATAGCTAGAGGGAGTCCATGCCTGCAAATTATTTCTCCCCACACAAAATTCCTTACAACCCGAGAGGTTACCTTAGCAAGTGCTTTCACCTCTATCCACTTGGAGAAGTAGTCGATCATGACCAGCAGGAACTTCCTCTGGCCGCTGGCTTGGGGAAAGGGGCCGACCAGGTCCAGCCCCCATATGGCGAAGGGCCAGGGGGCCGTGATGGTCCGGAGCCTTTGAGCTGGGAGGAGTTGGAGCGGATCATAGAGCTGGCACTTCAGACACTTTCTTGCGAACTCTTCCGCATCCTTGCTGAGAGTGGGCCAGAAGTAGCCTTGTCTCAACACCCTCCCTTCCAGGGTCCGGCTCCCGGAGTGACTGCCGCACTCCCCGGAGTGGATTTCTTCCAGCACTCTCGGGACCTCCTCCTCGGAGACACAACGGGCCAGGAGTCCCGAGAGGGTCTTTCTATATAGCCCCCCTGCATGCAAAGAGTAATAGGCGGACTTATACCTGAAGCGTCTCTTGTCCACATCCTCTCCAGGGAACTGCTCGGAGGATAGGAAGGTGATGAATGGATCCATCCACGAGGCTTGTTGATCCACCTCCATCAATTCTCCTTCCTCGATGGAGGGCCGGAAGAGTTCCGAAGTCGTCCCTCCTGCTCGGGGACCGAACTTGGCTAGGAGGTCCGCCTGGGCGCTCTCCTCCCTCGGCACGTGCTTGATGGAGAAGGTGCGGAACTGCCCGATGACCCCCTTAACCTTTTCCAGGTATAGTAGGAGGGTCGGGTCCCTTTGCTTCAAATTCTCCCTTGATCTGGCATGCTACCACCATGGAGTCCGTGGAGACCTCCACGTCCTGCACACCCAGTTCTCGGGCCATCCGAAGGCCAGCTATCACTGCTTCGTACTCAGCCTGGTTGTTGGTGATTGGGAAATGGATGTTTAAGGCTTGCTCAATCCGAGTCCCCTGAGGACTCACCAGGACTATTCCCCCTCCATAGGAGTATTTTCCCGACGCTCCGTCCACCAACATCTTCCATGCTTCTGGGGGAGGTGGCTCGTGCTCCCCCACTTCGGCCGCATAGTCGGCCATGAAGTCTGCCACCGCTTGAGCCCTGATGGACGTCCTGGGTACGAACGTGATATTGAATTCGCTAAACTCCACGGACCACTTTGCCAACCTTCCTGAGTGCTCCACCCCTTCCATGATTTTGCGGAGCGGATGGTCCGTCACTACTTTAATTGAATGGGCTTGAAAGTAAGGCCGGAGCCTCCGGGCTGACACCACCAATGCGAAGGCCAATTTTTCCAAAATCGGGTACCGGAGCTCTGCCTTCTTCAGCACTCGGCTGACGTAGTAGATAGGGAACTGTTTCTTCCCTTCCTCCCGGATCAACACGGAGCTTACTGCTTCGGACCCTACACCTAGGTACAGGGATAGGTCTTCTCCTGGCCTCGGTCCCTGGAGCAGAGGGGTTTGGGTGAGCTGTTCTTTCAGAGCCTGGAAGGCCTTCTCGCACTCCGGGGTCCATTCAAACTTCTTGTTTCCCCGCAGCACTTTGAAAAAGGGTGCACACTTTTCTCCCGCCTTGGAGAGGAACCGCTGAGCCCAGCCAACTTCCCTGTGAGGCTCTGAACCTCCTTCGGATTTCTTGGCGACCCCAACTCCATCACCGCTTTAACTTTGTCTGGGTTGGGTTCCACTCCTGCGGGGGTGAGTAAATGGCCCAGGAACTTCCCTCGGCTCGCCCCGAAGACACACTTCAGGGGATTGAGTTTCATCTTGTACCGCCGCAGGGTCCCGAATGTCTCTTCGAGGTCTCGGAGGTGAGTCCCAAGATCTCGGCTCTTCACCATGAGGTCGTCAACATAGACTTCTAAATTTCTTCCTTTCTGCTCGCGGAAGACCCTATCCATCATCCTTTGGTACGTAGCCCCTGCATTCTTGAGCCCGAAGGGCGTCATCTTATAGCAATAACATCCATCCCCCGTGATGAAGGAAACATCCTTGATGTCCGGGGGATGCATGCGGATTTGATGGTAACCAGAAAAATCATCTAAGAAAGACATTACAGAAAAACCAACGACTGAGTCAACCAACGCGTCGATTCTGGGCAGGGGGTAGCAATCTTTCGGGCATGATTTATTAAGAAGCGAAAAGTCGATACACATACGCCACTTACCTCCTCCCTTTTTTACCATAACGACGTTGGAGACCCAGCCTGGATACTGGATCTCCGATACAAACCCGGCCTGCAGGAGTTTGCCCACCTCCTCGTGGATGGGCCCTTCTAGCTTGTCGGCGATAGCCCTCCTCTTCTGGCGGATGGGGCGGGTGCCGGGGTCGAGGTTGAGGCGATGGCAAGCCACATCCGCGTCGATCCCGGGCATTTCCGCGGCGCTCCATGCGAAGACGTCTACATTTTTCTGTACGCAAGCCAGAATCTCCGCTTGATCTTCTGGGCTGAGTTCTCCGCTGACCCGGACTTTTTCCACCACCCCCAGCCGGGTGGTGACCTCGAGCTCTACGACCTCATCCATGGCCTCCAACATGGACTGCTCTCTCCAAGCCTTCTCCTCTTCGGCACACGTGGGAGCCTGGGATTCCTCCTCGACTGCCTTCTCTACCACCATCAGCTCTTCCGCCCTTCCCTCCTGGGCCTCTTCTTCTTCTTCCTCTCCTTCCGCCCGGGGTCCCTCAACTACCCCTTCCTGGGCATGGACTTCATCTCCCTCCATCTTCTCCTCGGCTACCTCCATGCTTCCAGCTTCGGCCGCCTCCTCCATCATCCTATCCCACTCCTCAGCTTCTCCCATCCAGGAGATGGTGTTGACAGCCGTTACGTAGCACTGTCTTGCCACCTTGGGATCCCCCCTGATCCGCACCTGAACCCCTCCGTCGTTGAACTTGAGGCACTGATGAAAGGTGGAAGGGACACAGCGGAACGTGCTGATGAGTGGCCGTCCGAAGATAGCAATATGGCACCGCCACTTCCCTTGCCTTGGCCTCTGCCACCCTATTCCTTCTTCTCCTAGCGGCCGCCGTTTCCGCCTCTCCTCCCCTTCCCCTTCCCCTTCCTCTTCCTCGTCCAATCGCCATGGCCTGCTGGGGAGGGGGAGGCATTTACATCAGACCTTGCCTCCACCCTAACTGGGGGGGCCTCCATTGACCTCCGACATGGTTACCCCTTCCTGGGCCGTAACCCCTTCCCTGCCCTTGCACTCCTCCCCCTTGCGGCCTCCACTCTCCCTCCGGGGCCCGGGGTTCTTCCCTTCTCCTGACCTCCTGCTGCCTCACCTCCGGCTCACTGAGCTTTTCTAGCCTCCTGGTGAGCTCCGGATTGGCTTCCTCACTTGCGACTTCCTCCGACACCCTCTCCATCAGCTCTTCAAAGGAGACGGGGGCTTTTCTCTTCAACGCCATCTTAAAGAAACTCTCTCTCAACCCGACCGTGAAGGCGAGTTGGAGTGCAAACCCAGGCATCTCCTGAGTGAGCTGTACTTCCTCCTGGAACTGATCGACATACTGAGCCAGCGACTCCCTGGGTCCCTGTTTTACTGCGAAGAGGGAATCAGCATCCTTCTTCCTCTTTTTTGAGGTCGAGAACCTCAGCAAGAAACTTCGGCGCAAATTTTCGAACGAGTAGATTGACCCTGCAGGGAGATGATGGAACTAGTCCCTGGCCTTTTCCTTGAGGGTGACGGCAAAGAGCCGACACTTGAAGGCATCTGACATCGGCCTGATGGAGACCGAGTCTTCGAAACTCTGCAGGTGTTGGACAGGGTCATCTCTACCGTTGTAGTACACCGGGTCCCATTCTCCAAATCCCCCAGGGACGGGTGCGGAAAGCACCAGTTCGCAAAAGGGGCTCCCCCCACCTGTCACTCTTCCCGCCTCCACTCGTCCCCCAAGCTCGCTCGCCAAACTTGAGCTCGCCGGGACTGTGCTCGCGAGGGCGGTGCTCGCCTGAACCACCCCGACAGTCGCCGCTTCCTCTTAGCGTGCACTCGCCAGTGACGCGCTCGCTGGGATGGAGCTCGCCAGCGCTGAGCTCGCCGGCACGGAGCTCGCCGGGCTGGCGAACAGCACCCGGCCTTCCTGGCTCTGGCCTAAGCCGACGACAACTTCTTTTCCGGCCCTTCCTCCTGGTGCCCTCTCGCCGACTGCTGTTGGGGGTGTGGTCGCCTGAGGTTCCGGGGTCGCGAACTCACTTCGCAGAGCTGTGACCGCGAACCCCAAGGTGTCGAGCACCTCCTTTCTGAAGTCCGCGAACATCCTCGGTGTTACCACCTGCGGTGGCTCGCTGAACCCCTCGCCTTGATCCTCATCTCCCGTCATAACCCTTCTCTGGAACTTTCTTGAACCAGCCACGCTCCATGCTCACCGCACCAAAATGTTGAAACCGATAAATCGGTCTCAAGTGGAGCTCGGGGCCCTCAACGAATTGAGGGGCAGCTAGCCCTCACCGGTCCCTCGGAAGAGATAGGCAGATAACTCGGACAAAGAACAAGGACCCTAGTCTTAGCGAGGAGGTCCCTCCACTAACCCGGAAGATCGTTGAGCGCGTCCCCTCCCAAGCCAAAGCTAAGACTCGGGCACCTTGGAGAGCTAGAGAGCCCAAACCAAAGCGACCTAAGGAGAGAAGAAGGCTCAAAGATTCTGAAACCGGTCCTCTTCCAAGGTGCCCTTTGAGGTCTATTTATAGATTTTAGTTTTGTGGTCTGTCAATAGCCAAATCCCGCTGTCCATTCTTACTATCCGCACACCGGATTGGTCTGCTAACAGCCAAACTCCGCTGTTCGGAGGGGCTACCCGCAGACCACCAGGGGTTTTTTGGTAAAAGACCACCCTAGGTGCCGGCGAACCAGAGACCCCTGACATGTCCAGCGAACACGGGGCTCGCCAAAAGATCTGGCTGGCTCGCCTAAGCCGTCTAGCGAACTCCTCCTACCGGCTGACTCGCCTGCCGAACCGCTCCTTAGCGGGCCGAGCTCGCCAAAACGGCTAACTGTACCCCAGAAATGGCTATTTGTACCCCAAGGTCCCGGACCTGCCTAGCGAGTTCCTCCGACCGGCTGGCTTGCCTGCCTCTACGACTCGCCTGCCGAACCGCTCCTTAGCGGGCCGAGCTCGCCAAAACGGCTAACTGTACCCCAGAAATGGTTATTTGTACCCCAAGGTCCCGGACCTGCCTAGTGAGTTCCTCCGACCGGCTGGCTCGCCTGCCTCTACGACTCGCCTGCCGAACCGCTCCTTAGCGGGCCGAGCTCGCCAAAACGGCTAACTGTACCCCAGAAATGGCTATTTGTACCCCAAGGTCCCGGACCTGCCTAGCGAGCTCCTCCGACCGGCTGACTCGCCTGCCTTTAGGGTCTCTCACTCTTCTTGGGCTTGCCCCGCCTGGCTCGCCCATCCTCGACTTGCTCCCTTGGGTACGCGAACCAAGGATCCTTCCAGGCGAACATCGGGGTTGTACAAAGTCACCATGGATGCACTCCAACGGCACACTACACCTTGTCTGCGACTTATCAAACGGCAGTCGATGAGACTTGCCGAACTGACATCCCTCGCAAACATAACCTTCACCGTAGGAAGATAGATTTGGCAGGCCCTTGACCAGACCTCTCACCGCCATAGCTTTCAGCTTATCCATCCCTACGTGCCCCAACCTCTCATGCCATATCACGGCACCATCATTCGTCTTCATCTTGTCGACATAAGAACTTGTCGATAAAACGAACAAGTCTTTCGCTCTCCTCCCGACATGTACGACCTCGGCCTTCACGGCCTCTACATTACGTAGAAATTTCACTTATGTTGGGCCAAACAGAACGTGATACCCAGCGTCAACAGCGTTGGTCACGGAGAAGAGGTTTTTTCTCATACCGGGCACATGATAGACACTCTTCAAGGTTAATGGCCCTATATCACTGCCCAAGGAAACAACACCCACCTTCTCGACTGCATGCACAGTATTATCTGCAGTAATAATAGCATTGTTACCTGTGTAGGGCTCCGCTGAAGAAAGCTTTGACCCATCCCCGGTGAGGTGATGACCACACCCCGAGTCCACGATCCAGTCCTCCTGATAGTTGATAGGAACCGAGGCTCCAATAGAAGCCGAGAAGGCTCCTCCCCATCCTCCATCAATATGACTGGCCGGTGCTTCCTCCTTCTCAGCAGCATGCCCTGGCTGAGTATTCAGCCTGTAGTCCTTCTTGAAGTGCCCAACCTTCCCGCATTTGTAGCATTTGGGACCTTCCTTCTTCTTCTTCTCCTCAGCCTTAGGAGGATAGCCACTCTCCTGCTGTCCAGAAGTTGAAGGCCCATAGCCTCCAGCGGTCTTCTTCTTCTTATCCCACTTCTTCTTCTTCCCTGAGAAGAGAACCTCGCCATCTCCCCCAGACACGGACACCCCCGCCATCTGCCTTGCCAGACTTTCCTGCGACGCTAGCAGATTCTCCAGCTCTATCAGAGACAGTTGATTAGCCCAACCCTGCACCGATGTCACAAAGGCCACATATTCCTTCGGCAAGCCGCGGATGATGTGCCTCTTCAGCTTCGCCTCAGAAATTGGCTCATCAGGATCCAGTGCTGATATCTCAGCGCAGAGGTTCTTCATCTTCAGAAAGAAATTTGAGATAGAAAGATCACCCTGAGCCGACCTTGCCAGCTCATTCTCTAAGAACTGTAGCCTCGCTACATTCTTCTTGTTAAATAGCCCATCCAGGGCTCTCCAGATCTCGGCAGCTGATCCACACCCTAAGATGTGATCAAATAGATCAGGTGTAATGGCACGCTTCAAAGTGAACTCGGCCTTAGCATTGGTCTTTCTCCACGCCCTCACGGCCGGACCATTGTCACCCGCTTCTGTTGCCTTCACCTCTTCTGTCGCATCTCCTCCAACAACCTCCCAGAGGTCCTCCCCTAGAAGATAGCTCTGCATACACGACTTCCACTTCTTAAAGTTAGTCGATGTAAACATCTCAATCCCAAGACCTCTTGCAAATCCACCTTCCATTGTTCTTCCTCTGGTTCCTTCTTCACAAAGGCGATGGCTACTCTAAGCTATTCACTGCCCTATCAACTCCAACCTTGCTCTGATACCATGTGAAGATTTCTCGAATCTTGTGAGAGCAAGCAGGAATAACAACTAGAGATACAAGCCAAAACAACCAGAAACAATCTTAGGCAAACAACCGATCTTTATTGATAGCAAACTTCAATTACAGGGCAATACATGCTTGACGAGACATGATTTCGTCAGCACAAAACTCCAAAGAGAAATACAAAAAACTGAGGATAACTGGAGACTGCCCAAACCGCGCGACCTCCCCTGCGATCTCTGCCAGTTGTAAGACCGCAACTCTCTGCCGACCACAGAACACCACCAGTCCGCTGCGCAAACCGCTCCCTTCTTCCGACCTCCTGATTCTCCCAAACTCCAACACCACAACTCCAAGCCGCAGACCGCCCGAACACTTTCAGAGGAAGAGGTGATCGCTGCTGCCCACACTATCCGCAGAAGCTGCACAATAAGAGTTCAATCAGTGACCGCCCGGTCAGAAATAAACAGACCGCAAGAGCAAGAACGAACTCAGCTTACACTTGGTGTGTCTGTATGTTTGCTGCAACAGTGGCTCCTATTTATAGGCGTGAGACCTGATCTGGTCACCACCCTAGAGATAGGATCACCACCCCCCCAGACCGCGCGACCTGACCGGTCACACTGCGCGATCAGCAACATTACATCAGCTTCAGTTTTGGTGAACCCACCAGCTTCAATGTCGCCATGAGAGACCGCCACTCTCACAGCAGACCGCGACTCCACAAAGAGCTCGCCAGACCGCCCGAAGCTATTCACCACCTGTGTTCGCACGAGACCGCGAACACAGTCAGTTCGTCATCAGATCGCGAACTCCTATTCGCATGCCGATCTCCTTCTGAGACCGCGAACAGCAACCAGCTCGCATACCAGTCTCCTCCTGAGACCGCGAACTGAGACCGTGCGACTAAGACCCTTTAGTCCGCGAATACCCCCAGAAAGCCCGGTCAGCTACCAGACCGCATTTCGGAGAGAACCTGGATCAAACTGTGCGGTCACACCAGACCGCCACAGCCTTGAAGAGGACAGCACGCCACGCGGTCATGCACAGACCGCGCATCCCCATCTTCAGCCGCCTTGAACCCATACCAGTGATCAAGCCAGAAGACCGCAGCTAGGCTTAGATCAGCCAGACCGCAGATGCAGACCGCCAGACCGTGCAGTCACATCAGACCACCCGACCTCCTCCTAGACCGCCCAGGTCCAAAAGCCTTCTTCACTTCCACTTCAACAATTTCAACACATACTACGTGAGATATCGATCTCAATAAAGTCGATTGGAGAGCAAGCCGTGAAGAGATGGCCTGAAATAAATGTTCCGGGTAAATGTTCCAGCCACTTCCGACCACTAACATGCCACCCGTCGATGTACCTCAAAGCGAGGAAGGTGGTGGCGGTGTTAGTCGGTCGGTTTGGGGTTTTTGGTGGCCGACGAAGAGATGTGTTATATTTCAGGTTGGGCAGATCGCAGCCCTAGGCTGGAGGTAGACGATGAGGTGATCGTCTGATGTGCTTAAGATGGTGTTAGTAAGTTTATTTTAATAACTGCAATTTTCTTTCACTCTTACATAGCCGAGTTTAAAAAGAATTTTATGTTTAGGGCATTAATAGTGTATGATAAAGATATTAGCTCCATTAGAGGTCAGCATGTGGGTGGATACCCAATGCTTGATATGGGTAACTTATGTTATGGTGTGAGACACACTATTGTAGCCCTAAATGTCTAGTTTCATTAGAAACTAAAATTTTGGCATTTGGAGGTCTGTAGACCCCAGAGGAGCCTTCTTCCTAGGGCTGGTCCTAGGTGGGGTTAGCCCACTAAAACCATAATATCTTTTGAATGGGTGGGCCTATGGGGTTGAAATTTTGGCCACATCAGTGCCCACCTTAGGCCAACCCTGTGCCCAAATATTTGTATGTTTAGGGCACTTTTGTTATAGTTTTGATCATAGCTTAGAAAATTGACCTAAGAATAATTAGTGGGTGTAATCACCCCTAATGGCCCCAAATTTTTGGTGGCATGTAGATATGTATATGAGTAGCCTCTGTTTCAAATTTGAGGATGATTGGAGTTCATCTTAATGGTGAACCCCCAAGGGACATTTTGATGCCCTAGGTTTGAAAACCACTTAGCCTTGGTGGCTTGTGGATTTTGGAGCTTAGCCTTAAGGGCTTATCCAAATCCAGTGGTAATGGGGCTTAGGGATTGTGTAGGGTCTTGCTCATCATCAATGGGTGATTGGAGCAATGGAGACCAAAAGCCCTAGCCCATACCTCTAAAATTACTTAATTGCCCTTTTGGGCCTTAATAAAGCAACTAGGACCTAAACACATATCTAGACAACCAAACTTCATCCCTAGGTGTAGAATAGTGTTATAGGGCTAGGATAATTATCATGAGATTTTTACTATTTAATTCGTATTTATTTTGAGTTTTGGAGAAATTTGCTTAATTGATGGATCAAGTCAAATCAAGAACTTGTGGTTATCTTCACCTTACCAAATTGAACAATGATGTCAATTGAAGTATTAGTGCCCTCTGGATTTAATCTTATGATCCTCTATGATTTTTCCATGCCTCTTTGGTTGAATTTACACATATGTCACTTTTGAAAATAAATTAATAATGGCATTTGTCCTCCAAAAATTCTGAAATTTAGGCCAGACATTGACATTCATATTCTAAAGCATTGGAATCATTTGGGGTGCCATTTACTTAGGAACTTATCCATTTTATGATTTTTGGGAAAAACCTAGGTTTTGGGAATTTAATTATGATGTATAGTAAAACCATACATAAGTCCCCCAAACTCTATAGAAAGGTTACTTATGGTGATATGTGGTATATGAAATTTTACTTGGAACACTTATAGTGAAAAAGTTTGTATTCATAAGGAAATTACCATTTATGCCATTTTGATGACTTATACAAATACTTGAGCAAATCACCTTGAAACTCTATGAAATTTTTATATGAGGATCACATCAATGACAATAACTTATGGGAATTTTTCTGGATTTTTCAATGCAATTTTGATATTTATTTGATTAATTGGGTGATTTTGGATTTATCTTCAGTTATTTAATTCAGGGGCAAAACAGTAATTATGAACCTACATCCTTGGTGGTTATGCATTTGAATTCAGTATACATACATGATAATTATTTGGTAGGCATTGAACGAAAATTTAGAGTACTCCACGAACAATTTAGGGTGTGTCACAATATTCAAGAAAAATAATTAAATATTAAACTAAATTGGAAAATTATGAAAATTGAACCATGTTCTATTTAGGTCAGTAGAAACCTTGGATAAAATTTGTGGAACCATAGGACCTGTGGTTAGGGTTTTCCCTTTGGGAAGGAGGATTACCCTTAGGTGGTCTGCGTTTAGCAAAACTGGTTTTTTTGTAATCTGACCCTCTAGACCCATGAGACTTGGAAGATGACTGATGTGTAGTGATAAGGAGCTCATGATTAATATGTCTACCCATGAGGGGTCACCACTTGAGGGATTCAGGTCAAGCTTAAGTCAGGAGAGAGAGGGAAAGCTGCACTTGGCCCAATTGGGCCAAGAAGGTCTAGTGTCCAAATTCACTTTCTATTTAAGAGCAATATAAAGAAGGAGCAATAAATCACCAACCAATTAAATGTCTTGTGAAGGGGAAATTTGGGATTCAGCCCATTGCGTCCCCTAGTACCACCGGGTACCCTTCACCGGGTGGGCCGCGGGAAGTCCAGGACTTACCTTAAATCACCAAAGAAGTAACATGAGAAATAAGTAAGGAAACACGTCCACCAATCTAAATAAGTATCTGGTAAAAGGGAGTTTGGGATTCAGCCCATCGTGTTCCCTAGTACCGATGAGAGCCCTTCACCGGGTGTACCTCGGGAAGTCCAAGATCAACCCTAAATTACAATAACAATTAAAGTAGGCAAGAGTAGCCATAGTAGGGTAAGATTGGATTTATGTATCTCCTCCCAATTGCGGGAGTGGCAGGATTGTGGTGCCCGGTTAGACGAGCGGGAACCTCGAGGGGATGATTATCCCGGTAACATTCTCAGAAATGTGGCAGGTCTTCGGTACTAGGCAGGTCGTCACTCTGACCGCGGTACGTTGACTTAGCGGGTGTGTAGGGGTCTAAGGAGCCAGCTTGGCTGCGTGTCGGGACGATAGTTCCCCGAAGACACCTCTCACTTGGCTCACAGTCTGGTGGACTCCAGCAAAGAGTACGCAGAGCTCCGCGGTTGTTTAGCGTCGAGGCGTACGTGCGGTCTAGGCCTGGTAGAGTGTATACCCGCCTAGGAGTGGACAGTCCGGTCCGCTACCACCGTGTGTCACAGCGGTTGGTACCCGAGAGGTTGGCTTCCTTTCAAACAGAGGGAACTACAAAGGTCTATGCGCATAGAGTCGTGTGTGTGAGTTTCATTGCATAAAACATTCATGGCATAACATAACATACGCACTTGCAGATCCTCATCATTTAAATTAGTATGGGCTCTTTTATATGATGAGTTATAATTCCTGGAAATCCTAACTTATAAGTTTGTATGGGCATTCATATAAGTTAGGATACGAGATTGATTACTTGTCGCTACTGTTCTTACTGCCTTGCTTTACCTGCTTTACTTACTGTTTATTTACTGCTGTACACCTTTATTATACTCCTGCTTATACATGATTAGATTAGCCCCTTTTACACTTGTGTAGCTTAGAATTTGTGTATATACTAGTTTACTTTCCCCGTCACCTACTTTGTATATTACTGTTATATTGCAGCTTTTCTTCCTTTCGTTCCGCCCGGTGCCTTGGAGTCACCGGGGGAGCGGATGGGAAGCCACTTAGTCTTTATGACTAACGATTGCTACGTCCCTCTTTTTAGGAGCACGTTCAGTGGTACAACAACGTTCAACACCGGAGGCCAGCCAGGTCAGGTGTGCAGGGCTGGGGTTTATGGTACCTTAGCTGCCATCACTGACAGAGGCGGGTGAGTGTTTTGAGATGTAGCCCTTGGGGCATTTAGCTGGTTACTCTGATGATTTGCAGGAGCTTGTGTAGCTTTCTGCTTTTCTCTGTTCTGGACTTTATTACTTATTGTGAACCTATGGCTTTAATGCTTTCTATTATTGATGGGTTGGTGCTGTTCAGTTGGTTTGGCCGGCAGGATAGGCGTCCTGTGGGGGAGGCTAGCTCGTGCGCTGGCGCTTCCGCAAGGCGGCTATCCTGGGCATAAGGCTCCCCTCGGTCGTGTTTTGTGTTCCAGGAGGGGGATCTTACAATAGGAGTGGTGGGGAGACCTCTCTCCGGCTCGACTGACCCATCGAGGTCTTGTCCCCTCCTGCAAAACACACCGAAGCACTCACCCTGATAGAGGCTCTCGCAGCAACATTACCTTGCGAATCCTCGATCCCTTGACTTTTTGAGGAAGGGTTGTCGTGGGCAGTTGAGAGAGCAGCAGGATCTTGAGCGAGAATGGCGGGACATGCTCGAACGCCCGCACCCGACGTTTCCATCACACTCTGTGTCCCCTCGGGGTGGTTCGAAAAAAGTTGTTAGCATTCAAGAAGCATGTCTTAATTAGCGCGGTATGACCGCGAAAAGGAGGCAAAGATAAGGAATGAGTCGATACCGCGTCCAGTTCCAGGTCCCGGACAAAGTCGGTCACCCCGTGGGAGGATGACGACGCCACCTCTTTCACCAAATCGGGTCGGAGTTTCTTCCATGGTGATCACACCGTCGGCCGAGTAGAGGAGGGCGGAAGGCCGCTGACCATGGCCCTGAGCTCTGCCAAGTCATTTCGGTCCCTCCCAGCGAGGGCTTTGAAATGGGCTCTGCAGTCTCGAGGAGGGTCCATCCGACTCGAAGGAAGGGGGGAAGGGAGAACTCTCAGGAATGGTGCTCTCCTCACCTTCCCCTCTGGAGGCTTTTTATAGCAGTCCTGCGGGACCCTCAGTTGATTCACCCAAGACCCCCCTTGACTCGTCAAATAGGTGGGTTGGACTTTCTTTCTGAGCTTAAAACAAGCTCGAAAAGAGCGGGGATTGTGTACAACCCTCATATTTGCCGAGCCGACGTGTCCTAGCGCATGTAAGGGGCGAGTGGACCAAACCATCGGAGATCGTCAAGGACCGAAAAGAGAAGGTCGGGGGGGGGGGGGGGGGGCAAGTTCTCTTGGGCGAATGGACCTTGGGTCCACTCGCCCGAGCAAGGGGGCGAGTGGACCTTGGGTCCACTCGCCCAAGACGGGGTGCGAGTGGACTCAAGGTCCACTCGCCCCCAAGCCAGCAGGCGAGTGGACCTGTGGTCCACTCGCCCAGGGCGAGTGCACCCTAAATCCACTCGCCCGGGCAGCTGGGCGAGTGGCCCTTTGGTCCACTCGCCCAGCTCAGGTAGTGGACCTTGATCCACCCATTCGACCCCCGGCAAGGGGGGAAGTGGACGTCTCATCCTCCACTCGCCCCCTCCCCCCTCGCTTCGATCATCCAGGTTCGTGGTTGGGCTGCGGATAACAGAATTTTGGCTATCCGCAGCCCGATTTGGGGAAGTCTATAAATAGACCCCCATGGGCACCTTGGGAAGGGTTTTTGAGACCCCCTCCCTCGCGTGTGTGTTGTGAGCAAGCACTACCCCTCCCCTCCCCCTGTCATTGAAGGTGGACGGTGAGGTTATCCTTAGTGCCCTCCAAGGTGCCCAGGCTCAGCATTGGCTTGGGAGGGGAAGTTCCTTGTGAGCTTCCGGGTATGTGGTGGAACCTCCACGCTGCAGCTTAAGGGGTCCGTTCGTGGACTTAGGTGTTCTTCAAGGGTAAGGTTCTTCGGTTCTTAGTGACTGGTCAAGGGTCTAGCTCGGGTCAAGTAAGGGTTAACTGCATCTCCCTTTCGAACATCGAGACCAGTTCTCTGGTTTCAACAGCAGGGGCAACTTACCAAAGGATGATGGACCGAGTCTTCAAGGAGCAGAAGGGGCGCAACCTGGAAGCCTATGTGGATGACTTGATTGTTAAAAGTAGGGACGTAGCGTCTCATCTGCAGGACTTGGGGGAGACCTTCGCCACCCTTCGGAGGTTCAAGGTGAGGCTCAACCCTTCTAAATGTGTCTTCGGAGCAAGTCGAGGAAAGTTCCTAGATCACCTACTCACCCCTGTGGGGGTCGAGCCCAACCCGGACAAGGTCAAAGCCATCCTGGAGTTGGAGTCACCGAGGAGTGCAAAAGAGATTCAGAAGTTGACTGGGAAGTTAGCAGGGTTGAGCCGGTTTCTCTCCAGAGCAGGGGAGAAGTGCTCTCCTTTCTTCAGAGCCCTGCGCCAGGGTCAGAAGTTTGAGTGGACGCCGGAATGCGAGAAGGCTTTTCAGGCGTTGAAGGAACAGCTGACGCGGGCTCCTTTGCTCTAGGGACCAAGAGAAGGAGAAGACCTTTTTCTTTACCTAGGGGTAGGAGTGGAGGCAGTAAGCTCGGTCCTTGTCCGGGAGGAGGGGAAGAAGTAGCCGTCGATCTATTACGTCAGCCGAGTCCTGAAAAAGGCAGAGCTCAAGTATCCCGTCCTGGAGAAGCTAGCTTTCGCTTTAATCATCTCAGCGCGGAAACTTTGTCCCTATTTTCAGGCTCATTCGATCAGAGTAGTGACCGATCACCCCCTTCGCAACATTATGGAAGGGGTGGAGCACTCCGAGAGATTGGCAAAGTGGTCAGTTGAGCTTAGCGAGTTCGATGTCACCTTCGTCCCTCGGCTGTCAATGAAAGCGAAGGCGGTGGCAGATTTTCTGGCAGAGTATGTGACTAAAGTGGATGGGTTGGAACCCACCAGGTTGGTGGCATGGGAGTTGTTCGCAGATGGGGCATCAGGAAAAAATTCCCTCGGCAGATGGGTAGTCCTGGTCAGTGTGCAGGGGACGAGGATCGAGCAAGCGATCAACATCCGATTCCTCGTAACCAACAACCAGGCCGAGTATGAAGCAATGGTGGCTGGGCTTCGTCTGGCAAAGGAACTAGGAATCCGGGATGTGAGGGTTTTCACGGATTCGATGGTGGTGGCCTCCCAGGTCCAAGGATAGTTCGAGGCGAAGGAGCCGACCCTCCAGAGGTATCTGACGAAGGTTAAGGACCTCATCGGGGGGGGGGGGGGGGGGGGGTTCCGCACTTTCTCCATCCGGCATATTCTGAGAGAGGAAAATGTCTGAGCAGATCAGTTGGCGAAGTACAGTCCTCGCGCGGGAGGAACGGTGACCGAGTTGTTTAGCCCGTCCATCGAGGAAGGGGAGCTGATGGAGATCAATCAAGGGGCCTCGTGGGTGGACCCGATCCTTACCTTTCTGACCTCGGGCAAGTTCCCGGAGGGGGTCCCGGATAAGAGGCGGTTCAGGTACAAGTCAGCATACTACCTGATCCGAGAGGAGAGCTTATATAGGAAGACCCTAACCGGGCTCCTAGCGAGGTGCGTGGTGGAACATAAAGTCCCAAAGGTCTTGGAAGAAATCCACTCCGGAGAATGCGGAAGCCACTCCGGAAGCCAAACCTTAGAAAAGAGGGTGTTGAGGCAGGGATACTTCTGGCCGACCCTTCGTAAGGACACCGCGAAGTTTGCAAAGAAGTGTCAGCTCTTCGCATCGCTCCAACTCCAACCTGCGCAAAGGCTCAGATCAATCACAGCACCCTGGCCCTTCTCCATCTGGGGGATGGACTTTGTCGGCCCATTCCCTCAGGCCAGCGGTCAAAGAAGGTTCCTGTTGGTCATGATTGACTACTTCACCAAATGGGTGGAGGTCAAAGCTTTGGCAAAAACAACCTCGCAGGTAATAAGAAATTTTATTTGGGGAGAAATAATTTGCAGGAACGGACTTCCCCTCGCCATAGTGACAGATAACGGACCACAGTTCGCTAGTGAAGAGCTCATTAGCTTCTGCGGTCAGTTGGGCATCGATCTCCGCTTCGCCTCCGTTAATCATCCTCGGAGCAATGGGCAGGTCGAGGCTGCAAACAAAGTCATTGTCAACTTGCTGAAGAGAAAAGTAGAGAACTTGAAGGGGAACTAGGTAGAGCAGCTTCCCTCGGTCTTATGGGCCTTGAGAACGATACCCAACGCGGCGACGCGGGAAACACTGTTCAAACTCTCTCATGGGTCCGAGGCTGTACTCCCCGTGGAATTCGAGGTCAGATCCCCCCGGGTCATGGCCGCCTAGGAGGGTGGAGAAGACTGGAGGATGGACAACGAAGAGGAACAACAGCTCTCGCTGGATGTGGTTTAGGAGCTCTGAGACCTCGCGTCGATTCGACAGGAGGAGGTGAAACGTCGGATGGCCAGGTATTTTGATAAAAACATTAGGATCAAGCAATTCGTCCCAGGAGATCTAGTCCTCAAGAAGGTCGATGCCGTGGGAAGATCGGTGAATGTAGGAAATATCCAACCCAATTTGGAAGGACCCTATGTAGTCCTGGAAGCCCTAAAGGCAGGGGGGTATCACCTTCAAAGTGTTGAAGGAATCCCCCTCGACAACACTTGGAGTGGCGACAATCTAAAACGTTTTTATCCTTAATAAATATTGATTTTATCCTTGGAAAAACCTCTTACTCCGGCTCATAATAGTTACTATAGCCCATGAGAGCAAAGGTTGGTAAGCCTTCAAGGGCAGGGACCGCATCGAGGAAGCGTTGAGTTCCTCTGCCTCCAGGTGAAGGTAAGCACCTAGGACGCGGACGGGTACTTCCGCCTCCAATCGGTAAGATCCCCGACTAGAGACCATTCTCTGGGCTCAGTCATGCCGGCAGATGGGAGAATCATCGGGTCGACTCGCTACTTGGTAGCTGGATTGGGAGGGCATTGAGTTCCTCTGCCTTCATGTGAAGGTAAGCACCTAGGATGAGGACGGGTACTTCCGCCTCCAATCGGTAAGATCCCCGACTAGAGATCATTCTCCGGGATCAGTCATGCCGGCAGATGGGAGACTCATCGAGTCGACTCGCTACTTGGTAGCTGGATTAGGAGGGCGTTGAGTTCCTCTGCCTCCAGGTGAAGGTAAGCACCTAAGACGCGGACGGGTGATTCCGCCTCCAATCGATAAGATCGCCGACTAGAGACCATTCTCCGAGCTCAGTCATGCCGGGAGATGGGAGGCTCGTCGGGTCGACTCGCTACGGGCAAGACTTCAGAAAGGGTAATTGGTTTGGCAAGATGGTTGAGTTCCTCCGCCTCCAGGTGAGATAAGCACCTAGGACGTGGACTGGTTCTCTGCTCCCAGTTAGTTTGGCAAGATGGTTGAGTTCCTCAGCCTCCAGGTTAGGTAAGCACCTAGGACGTGGACTGGTTCTCTGCCCCCAGTTGCTTTGGTAAGATGGTGGAGTTCCTCCGCCTCCAGGTAAGGTAAGCACTTAGGACGTGGACTGGTTCTCCGCCCACAGTTGGTTTGGGAAGATATTGATTTTTCCTCCACCTTAGGTCAAGTTTAACTCGACCTAAGGTGTTGAGCTTTCTCCACCTCCAGTTGAGGTCGGCTCACAAGAGGGTTGTTAAGTGGAGAAAGGTTTGCCTTCCACCTCAGGTCGAGTTCGGCTCGACTAGAGGTATTGAGTTTTCTCCACCTCAGGTCAAGTTCAGTTCGACCTAAGGTGTCGAGCTTTCTCCACCTCCAGTTGAGCTCGGCTCACAGGAGGGTTGTTAAGTGGAGAAAGGTTTGCCTTCCACCTCAGGTCGAGTTTGGCTCGACTAGAGGTGTTGAGTTTTTCTCCACCTCAGGTCAAGTTCAGTTCGACCTAAGGTGTTGAGCTTTCTCCACCTCCAGCTGAGCTCGGCTCACATGAGGGTTGTTAAGTGGAGAAAGGTTTGCCTTCCACCTCAGGTCGAGTTTGACTCGACTAGAGGTGTTGAGTTTTTCTCCACCTCAAGTCAAGTTCAGTTCGACCTAAGGTGTCGAGCTTTCTCCACCTCCAGTTGAGCTCGGCTCACAGGAGGGTTGTTAAGTGGAGAAAGGTTTGTCTTCCACCTCAGGTCGAGTTCGGCTCGACTAGAGGTGTTGAGTTTTTCTCCACCTCAGGTCAAGTTCAGTTCGACCTAAGGTGTTGAGCTTTCTCCACCTCTAGTTGTGCTCGGCTCACAGGAGGGTTTTTAAGTGGAGAAAGGTTTTCGGTTCGACTAGAGGTGTTGAGTTTTTCTCCACCTCAAGTCAAGTTTAGTTCGACCTAAGGTGTTGAGCTTTCTCCACCTCCAGTTGAGTTCGGCTCGTAGGAGGGTTGTTAAGTGCAGAAAGGTTTTTCTTCCACCTCAGGTCGATTTCGGATCGACTAGAGGTGTTGAGTTTTTCTCCACCTCAGGTCAAGTTCAGTTCGACCTAAGGTGTCGAGCTTTCTCCACCTCCAGTTGAGCTCGGCTCACAAGAGGGTTGTTAAGTGTAGAAAGGTTTGTCTTCCACCTCAGGTCGAGTTCGGCTCGACTAGAAGTGTTGAGTTTTTCTCCACCTCAGGTCAAGTTCAGTTCGACCTAAGGTGTTGAGCTTTCTCCACCTCCAGTTGAGCTTGGCTCACAGGAGGGTTGTTAAGTGGAGAAATGTTTGCCTTCCACCTCAGGTCGAGTTCGGCTCAACTAGAAATGTTGAGTTTTTCTCCGCCTCAGGTCAAGTTCAGTTCGACCTAAGGTGTTGAACTTTCTCCACCTCCAGTTGAGCTCGGCTCACAGGAGGGTTGTTAAGTGGAGAAAGGTTTACCTTCCTCCTCAGGTCGAGTTCGGCTCGACTAGAGGTGTTGAGTTTTTCTCCACCTCAGGTCAAGTTCAGTTCGACCTAAGGTGTCGAGCTTTCTCCACCTCCAGTTGAGCTCGGCTCATAGGAGGGTTATTAAGTGAAGAAAGGTTTGCCTTCCACCTCAGGTCGAGTTCAGCTCGATTAGAGGTGTTGAGTTTTTCTCCACCTCAGGACAAGTTCAGTTCGACCTAAGGTGTTGATCTTTCTCCACCTCCAGTTGAGTTCGGCTCACATGAGGGTTGTTAAGTGGAGAAAGGTTTGCCTTCCACCTCAGGTCGAGTTCGGCTCGACTAGAGGTGTTGAGTTTTTCTCCACCTCAGGTCAAGTTCAGTTCGACCTAAGGTGTTGAGCTCGGCTCACAGGAGGGTTGTTAAGTGGAGAAAGGTTCGCCTTCTGCCTCAAGTAAGGTTCAACTGAAAAGTTCGGCAAGAGTAACCCGTTGGCAGGGCCCTCCGTGGATTATTCCAAAGCCCCGCCTACTCGTCAAATAGGTGGGTTGGACTTTCTTTCCGAGCTTGAGGCAAGCTCGAAAAGAGCGGGGATTGTGTACAACCCTCATATTTGCCGAGCTGGTGTGACCCGGTGCAGATGAGGTCGCGGTAGATCGACTAGTTGGAGGTAAGTGAAGACTGACCGAACCAAAAGAAAGGCCCGGTAGGAGGCTTTCCAGCTCGGGCGAGTGGACCAATGGTCCGCTCGCCCAATGTGCTGGGCGAGTGGACTTACGGTCCACTCGTCCGGTGGCTGAGTGGACCGTAAGGTCCACTCGCCCAGTTCAGCTGGTGGACCTCGATCCACTTTTTTAGCCTCCGGCAAGGGGGGGAATGGACGTCTCGACTTCCACTCGCCCCCTCTCATGTCTCGATTATTCAGGATCGTAGTTGAGCTGCGGATAGTAGAATTGTGGCATCCCAAATTTGGGAAGTCTATAAATAGACCCCCATGGGCACCTTGGGAAGGGATGTTGGTACCCCCTCCCTCGCGTGAGTATTGTGAGCAAGCACTACCCCCTCCCTCTGTCAGTGAAGGTGGATGGTGAGGTAGCCCTTAGTGCCCTCCAAGGTGCCCAGGCTCAGCATTGACTTGGGAGGGGAAGCTCTCTTTGAACTTCCGGGTGTGTGGTGGGACCTCCACGCTGCAGCTTAAGGGGTCCGTTTGTGGACTTAGGTGATCCTTAAGGGCACGGTTCTTCGGTTCTTAGTGACTGGTCAAGGGTTCAGGCTCGGGTCAAGTAAGGGTTAGCTGCATCCCCCTTTCGAACGTCGAGACCAGTTCTCTGGTTTCAACATATGGGAGGCGTTGTCGAACTCCCCTATTTTTGGCTGAAGTTGGTGAAAGTTCGATGTTAGGTCCAGAAGCCTTGGAAGAGATGAGTGTTGCGGTTACGTACATTCGTGAGAAGCTTCGCGTAGCTCAGGAGCGTTATGAGAAATATGCTAATCAGTGAAGGGTTGATCTAGAGTTCGTTGTTGGGGACGTGATTTTCCTGAAAGTTTCTCTGACGTCAGGTGTTAAGAGATTTGGGAGGAACCACAAGTTGGATCTCAGGTATGTGGGACCTTTCCAAATTCTTTAACGCATCGGAGTGTCAGCTTATAGGCTGGAGTTGCCTGCTTCTTTTCCTGGTGTTCATGATGTGTTTCACGTGAGTCAGTTGCGAAAATGTGTGCTTAGCGATCATCATGTCCTTGACTACGTGCCCCAGTTGCAGCCCAATCTTTCTTATATTGAGGAACCCATCAGTATTTTGGAGACGCAGAGCCGAGTGTTGCGGAGGAAGACAAATCCTATGGTTAAGGTTCTTTGGCGAAACCAGGACGTCAGTAGTGCGACTTGGGAGTTGGAATCTCTTATGAAGGAATCTCACCCTCATCCGTTCTCCTAGTCTTCAGTGCGTATCTATCTAGCAATTCTAGTTATTCCTTTATGTCCATTGGATTTAAGTTGTTTTTCAAAGTTTCGGGTCGAAACTTTCTTTTAGGGGGAGTGGTTGTAACGCTCCAGAATTTCAGGTAATTATTTTAAATCCTTAATGACGTAATATCGTCATGCATGCGTTACATTTGTGATGAGTTTCCCGGTGCGTTATAATTTGTCGCGTTCTGAATTTTGCCGGAATCTAAATTTTTGACTTTAGAAATTTAAAGTTATTAAATTTAAGCATAACGGTAGAGTTTCGTCGCGATCCGAGTTAATGTGAGAGCTCAGTGAATTATTGAAAATCTCTAATTTAATTAATTCTTAAATAATCCACTCTCCCTCCTATAAAAGGCTAGAAATTAGGTTTTTCCATCTTCTCCACTATGATTAGTTACTATTTTTGGGAAAGAGGAGAGTTCAGCCGTCGACCGGGAGCTTTCGTTGGCTATTGTGGGAGCGTTTGAGCACGAAATATTCGTCGGAGCGTAGATTTGAAAAGCTCTCGCTGAGATCTTCGTATGTGCGGTGAGTATTTTCGGTTTCATGGATGTTTGATATTGGGGTGTGTGTTCCTAACCCTTTTCCTTGACCGAAAAGTTTCAAAAAGTATTCGATTCGTGGCGTGGAGTACTTTGGAGTCGAAATCAAAAAATTTAAGGCAAGTGGTGGACTCCTAACTTTGTTTGAGTTTTAGTTCATACTTTCTTCCCAAGCTTTTGCTGAAATTATCATGTTTGATCCTATAAAGGAGTTATCTTTAAGTTTTCGGATTTTAGCAAAGTCTCTGCAAGAATTCGTCGAGTAATTAAGTCTAATTGTCGAGTGAATTCGACGAATTCGTGGAATGGCTTTCCTTAGAGAATTCTTAGTGTTCTGCAGATAATTCGTCGAGAAGCTTAGTTAAATTCGTCGAGAAGCTTAGTTAAATTCGTCGAGAAGTTCTTCATGTCATCGAGACTAAACTGTCGAGACTTAACCGCTGAGACTAAACCGTCGAGACCTTATAATATGAATTCGTCGAATGCTTTCGACAGACCCTATGTAAATCCGTCGAGACTTTACCTGAACCGTCGAGACCCTTTGGAAAATCCGCCGAGTGATCCTGGATTTGTCGAGTGATTTTGACGAATCTGCCGAGACTTAGAAATTTCGTCGAGTTGTCTGATATGATTCGTCGAGTGGCTGTTTATTCATGAAAAAAATGTGGTCTTTTTCCTCCTTTTATCATGGTGTAATGAAGTTATGTTGTATGTGGTGTTAAGTGATTGAGTGATGAGCTGGTTTTGGACTGTTGGTGAGAGATTATTGAGATCTCCTCCACAGTGCCTGTTTTGGTGTAATCGTGGTACCTGACGGTGTTTTGGACTGTTGGTGAGTGGAAGATTGTGGCCTCCACCTCAGTGTCTGTTTTTGTCCGGTGTTACTAATTCACTATTTTGCTCATGGATTCATTTGGCCCACACAATGCCTATTTCTATGATCATTTCTTATAAATCATTGTCGCACTTGGTGCAAGATTTTTACTGATTATTTAGCCAAACTTGCTAACTTTTTTGTCCATTATGGCTAATGTGGTCTTACATACCGTTGATATACAGTTTCATTTCTGGAGTTGGTAAACTCCTTATCTTTTGATCTTGGTGATCTTATTATTTTGAGCCGCATTTTTGCGCCTTGTTGCTGAGGCATTCTTTTCTATTGAATGCCACAGGTTCGGACCGGTAGCTGTGCAGGTTGATCGTGTTGTCCTTCCAGATCTTGGATAGTGTTTTTCCTTTCTCCTCCTTGGTGAGGATTAGTCAGCTGTGACTTTCTTTGACTATTTGGTCTATTTTTGATGTACTTTGACATCTTTATGGGTTCTTGTCAGATTGTTGACGCCCAATGTTGTTTCTTTATGTAGATTATTTACTTGTTGTGTCTGCTACTACTGCTTTTTTGCTATTTATGCATTGCTTTCTAGGAAGGTTTTATGTTATGATGCATGTTAGATATTTTAAGTATACAACTTGCATATTCTTATTCATGACATGATTTAAATCAAATGTCATTCTACTTTGAAGATCGTAAAAAGTTCTTTTCCTACTTATAAGTTATAATAAATGTAGAGTTTCGTATATCATTAGCTAGATGATTTGGGCTTCATGCTCATATAGGGTAAATCAAATCAAACTTCATACTTTCTTTTCTTCAGCGTAATTATAGTTTCTACTCATGGACTAGATGATTCATTGGACCGAAGGACACGGTCTAAATCTTAAAATTGTAAATTATGTCTTTTAACATAACTTTTATACAAATGAATGTATTTTATAAAAACAAACATAGAATTGGAGTTGTCTGAGCGTTTGTAGTTGTCTCCTACACGACGTGACATCACAACGCGTATTTTTCCCACTCTGATAATATATTTATATATTGGGAAAATGCGGGTTGTGACATCGGGCACTCGTATATATATACGAGTCGGACGCCCGACCCTACGCGAGTGCAATCGGTGTGCTTCGCCCGCCCCCGGCTCGCCTCGCCTCGCCATCCCCCGGTGGGATTCGCCCGCCCACGGCGCACCCGGCCCGAAATGTTCTTAATATTTATGATAAATATATTATCTAAAAATTTATTATTATTTAAGATTTAATTATATATTTATTTTATCTAATTTATTTTAACTAATTATTTAAAAAATAAACAATTTTTTTTTAAAAACCGAAATCCCGACAGTTCTTCCCGCCGCCCTTTTGGGCTGCCGCCGGCTGGCCGGAGCAAGACCACCAGCAGGTTCACCGGTCTCCGGCGAACCTGCCGATGGTCTCGCTCCGACCAGCCGACGGCAAGCCCAAAAGGGCGGCGGGAAGAAGGAAGGTAGGGAGATGCACGAGATTTTCCTGGGAGGGAGGGAGGAGGCTTCAGTTGAGATTTTTATTCGCAGTCCATTTTGATTTGATCCAACGGTGGAGATTTTCCTGATGTCTCATTTTGCTAAGCTAATTACCTTGCCATAGCCTAAACTCCGTATTTCTTTATAAAATATTATATATATATCTTATAAAGAAAAACTTTAAGGACCATGTGAGGCTCAAAATACAACCACGAATTAAATCACAGCCGTTGGATCGCGACAATATGGGCTGCAAATAGCTATATCCGGATTTTCCAGGCCTGCGAATAGCCAAAAAAAGAAACATGGGATGGTGCGAGTCTTTACTCTTTTTTAGCAAGCCATTTCAAGAATAATGAAGATATATGAGATCGATCTCCACGACAAGTTGGGAAACAGGCCTCCGACTCAATCCTCGTAAAAATCAGAACGGATGATAGGACAGTGCCTCAGTTGTGAGTTCTCCTAAGAACAAGCCTCTGCACTGACGGTCGAGATCAGCTCCCCCTTGCATGTTGGCCGTAGATACCCTCCGACGACATTTCTCATACGACTGGAAAGATTATCAGGAAAATGTCTAGACGCCAACCTCCCGACTCGACGAAGCGATGACCGATCTGACTGGGTCAGGTAACCTTGAACAAAGGAGTCTCGTACCCCCCCAAAGAGCAAAAAGCTCGTAGCTAAAGCTTTTATTCTGTTATTTTGTCCAATCATATGAGTTAGTGTGATTAATCCCCGCTGATTGTTGAGTAACAACACGAAGACTTGTTAGAGTCCAAAAACGGGGGAAGTAGGATGTAGACTATCGGGATTGTGTCCCCTTGGCCCCCCCCCCCCCCAACTGTCCTTCCCTAGCAGCAGAGTAAAGTCGAAGCCTTGAGAGCCTGCATCCCGTAGGACCCTCTAAAAATCCTTCACAGCTCAACTGGCAGTAAGCTTTGAAGACGGCGAGTATCCATACAGGCGAGTATTTTCTATACGAGTATATAGAGACGAGGATCATATAAGCGAGTAAGGTAAGATAGTCGGCAGATACAAATCTCTTCCAAAGTCACCTAGATCAGGAAGGCGAACGAGCATGTACGAGCGAGCCTATGAGCCTAGTGATATCGTCATAGTAGCGCAAGAAGACCAGAGTTTATCATCCATCAAAAATAAATATCACCATTTGTTGGAAATTGCATTCACAATTACCTTGATTTGTGAGAAGTCACCCTTAAACTAAGATTGAATTGCTTTTGTATTTGATATGCTTTTCTAGTATTGTCTTGCAGATTATCATGGCTAAGTGTAAACCAATGTCAGGTCACAATGGGTCTGCAAACACAGTTTCATAAAATGTAATCCCTCATTATATGAAACATGGTGATGACTCATGTGTGATCTCACTATTGGGGTACACTTCTTTTTCAAGACTATTGAAGACTTTGGAGTGCGGCTGCTGCATGTGTTCAAGAGAAGAAAAGAAATTTTTGTGAAAAAAAAATGTTCCTAAGGATATGTCTCGAGAGATCAGACATGTCTCGAGAGATCGTGTTTGTCTCGAGAGATCTTAAGTCTGAAATTTTTGTAATGTCTCGAGAGATCATTTAGTTCTCGAGACATCTCTTTCCTGCTTTCTCCGTTTCATGTCTCGAGAGATCCCTTATGTCTCGAGAGATCCCTCATGTCTCGAGACATCTGTCCGTAAATTTCTAATTTCGTTTTTCTCTGTTCTGACGGATCGTGATCGCCCCTCTTCGTTTCTAACGGCTATTTTGAGTGCGTTTAAGACCGATTTAACCTAAATCGCTCCTCTCCATATATATAGAGTTGCTCTTGGGTTATTTAAAAAGAAGTTTTTGAGAATCGTTCTAACCCTAATCTCTCTCCCGATCAAAAGGAACGTGAAAAACGCCGCTCGCCGTCGTCTACGATTGGAGATCGTTCTTCTCATTGGAGTTGGCGATTTTTATCAAGAAGGGTTCGATTGATCCATACTCAGGTTCTACAATCTCTATTGGATCGTTTCGGATTGCTAAAAACAGATTTGAAGGATCGTTGTTCTTTCTCATCGTTCTCAAACGCCATTCAAGAAGAAGGAAGAAAACGCCTCTGTTATTCAGATCTGGTTTAGTATTGTTCAAACCCCTTTTCAATCTATTGTAGGAGTTGTTATCTCCGAGTTGTAGGAGAGGTTGTTCTCTGAGTTGTAGGAGAAGTTTTCTCCGAGTTGTAAGAGAGGTTCTCTCTGAGTTTGTAGGAGTTTGACTCCGAGACTGTAGGATCGTTCTTGATCCGAGATTTAGTGAGTAGTCAAGTCTAGCTGTGGTGCTAGATTGGCGAGGCCGGCAGTGGAGTACCCAAGTACGGGGAACCACTATAAATTCCTGGTGTTATATGTGGCTGTGATTAATTTTGTGTGCTGTGCTTTACGTTTATTTTTAATTCCGCAAAAGACGTAGAGATCACCTATTCACCCCCCTCTAGGTGATTTAGGTAGGCAACTAGATACTTCAATTGGTATCAGAGGGAGGTTGTTCGTTGCTAGGTTAACACCTTGAACAGGATCCATCCTTCTAGTTGCTAGCAAGCTATGGATAGAGTCAAGGAATCCTCTCTGAAATTGCCCATCTGCACCAAGGCCAACTTTCCTATGTGGAAGGAAAGAGTCCGTTTTTATATGGAAGCTGCAGATCCCAGAATCTTCCAAGTCGTGGAAGAAGGTCCCCATGTGCCAATGACTGCTTCGTCAACAAATCCTACTGTTCAGATACCTAAGAAAATGATGGATTTGACTAAGGATGAGATAGCTCTTGTTGCTCTTGACAAGAAGGCTAAAAACATAATTGCAAGTGCAGTGGACGATTCCATGTTGCAAAACTTAATCCACTGCAAATCAGCCAAAGAGATGTGGACATCCTTAATTGTTCTAATGGAAGGTACTGACGAGGTAAGAGAAGATAGAAGGTCTCTACTTAATCAAGAGTACGAGGCGTTCAAGCAGAATAAGAAGGAGTGCATTGCTGATGCGTACGAAAGATTCTTCAAGATAGTCAATGGTTTGAGGAACTACGACAGGGAGTTCACAAACGGTGAACTAAATGACAAATTCTTGCGTTCCCTAACGAAAGACTGGGATAGCAAAATTGTTGCCATAAGAGAGTTTGGAAAACTGCCAAGTCTAGAACCTCAAAATCTGTTCGGGAAGCTGTTGTCTCATGAATTACAAATGAACATCCGAAAGTCTGAAGAGGATGTAAATCGAGCTTCAAGCAAAGAAAGAACCTTAGCTTTGAAGGCAGAGAATTCAAAGAAGAGCAAAGCAGTGATACCGATCAGAGAAAAGGAATCTGATATTGAAGAAGAATCGGAAGCCAGCTCCTCCTGTTTCGAACTGTCTGATGGGGAGTTCTCTTTAATCTCCCGTCAGTTTAAGAAACTGCTGAACAAGCGGAGGCACATGAACAACAAGCCGTCTTCCTCGGATCATAAATATTCTCGTCGTGATGGCGAATATCACAGGAAGGGCTCAAGCAATAATGACAGGTATAAATCCAAACAGAACAAACACATTTCTTCTGACATTATTTGCTACTGTTGTAATAAGCCAGGGCACATAATTGCTGAGTGTCCCTACAAAAAGAAAGAAGGTGGAAGAAAAGAAGACAAGAAATCCACTCATGGAAAGAAGAAATCAGATAGAAGCTTCGTCGCTAAGAACGCCAAAACTCTGAGCGACAGTGACTCCGATGAGTCGAGTGATGAAGAAGAAGCTTACTTCGGTCTGATGGCTATGTCTGATGATGAAGAAGCACCCCCGTACACCGGAAAGGTAAATGATCACACTATCCTATCTGATTCTGATTATGCTTCGGCTGAACAAAAGGATAACCTCTCAGACGATGAATCTGAGCTCATGTCTCAATATACCAAAATGCTCCAAAGCTTTGACAAGTGCCGAAAGGTTGTCAAAACTCAGGGTAAGGAGATCATGGCTCTCAAGGAGGTGGAATCTAACTTGAGAAAAGAAGTTGAAGAACTTTCTTCTCTCAAAGAGGAAGTCCAAGCCTTGAAAGACAAGATCAAAAGCTCGGAAGAGACTCTTGCCTTGAGAGATAATTCGATAAAAGTCTTGGAGGAACAGCTTGCGGCTGAGAAGAAGTTGGTTGAAGCATTCTCTCAACCTAAAACTATTCTGCCAATTATTGGTACTTTTACCACTAAGGCAAAAGGAAGCGGTATAGGACATGAAACTAGTACTAGCAATTCTTCAAAAAATACAATTGCTAAGAAGAATGGTCTGGTTGCTAAGAAAGCTACCGCCAAAGAAAAAGGGAAAGCTCATCAAGAGCCTGTAGCATTCAAGAAAGTCATATTCCCTACGAATGCTTATGATATGGAGAGTTCCTATGGTCATTTCACACGACCAATTCCTTTTTCACCTGTGAATGATCATAAGGAATGGGCTCCTCCCCGAAACTTTGGTGATAGTGCTTTTCAAGCACCCTATCAAGAGATTGATCGGAAAGGGTACGGTCCATTTGTTCATGGTCCGAGTGCTAAGAAAGCACCAAAAGTGAATGTTGTTGCACCAAAGCCGAAGAGGACAGTACCACCTTGTGTGTGTTGCCCCCATGAGGCATCCTCATCAAAAAGGGCTACTCCTGCAAGAGCTAACGTTCAAAAAGTTAAGCAGGAGAGTGTAAAGAGAAGGTACAACAAATTCGACTGTTGGTGCTGCGGTAAAATTGGTCACTTTGCCGTTGATTGTTGGTTTAATACAACGTATACTAGGAGACCACAAGTGAACGTTGCAAGGCAGACCACTCGCAATGTTAACATTTATCGTGGTGCTCAACTGACACGGGACCAAGGACCCAAATCTGTTTGGGTTCCTAAGGCGAAATGATTTGTTTTTGCAGGTATGTCCAAAGGCCAATAAAAATCCAATCTGGTACTTGGACAGTGGATGCTCTCGGCATATGACCGGGACAAGAAGCCTTTTGCAAAACTACATTCCAGTTGCGAACGGTCCAAAAGTTATTTTTGGCGGTTCAGACAGAGGAATAACTAAAGGCTATGGTATGATTTCTAATGGAAATGTATCTTTTTCCGATGTAGCTTATGTGGAAGGATTACAACATAATCTGATAAGCATAAGTCAACTTTGTGATAAAGGATACATTGTTGATTTTCATAAAGATAAATGTTTGATAAAGTCGGCTGAAAATCATGAAACGATTTTATCAGGCATTCGCTGTAGAAACATATTTTGTTTAAATTTTCTTTGCATATCATCTTCTACACCAGTATGTCTTTTGGTAAAAGATAGTGCATCTCTTGTTGACCAATGGCACAAGAGATTAGCACATATAAATCTCACAACTATTAATAAATTGTTTTCTCAAAACTTAGTGCGAGATGCACCAGATGTTAAGTGCATTAAAGATAGACCTTGTCATGCATGTGTAAAAGGCAAGCAAACAAGAGCTACCTTTAAGAGCATTATTGGCAAAGATTCAACCAGGTGTTTATACCTGCTTCATATGGATTTGTTTGGTCCTTTGCAAATTAGAAGTTTAGGAGGAAAATCTTACACATTGGTTATTGTAGATGATTTCTCTCGTTTTGCCTGGGTATTCTTTCTGAAACATAAGTCAGATACCTTTGACACTTTCACTAGTTTTGTCAGGCAAGTCCAGAATGAATTTAACTGTTCGGTGGTCAAAATCAGAAGTGACCATGGTACAGAATTTGAATCTGGAGCCATGACAGAATTCTGTGAAAGCCTCGGTATCTTTCATGAGTTTTCCTCTCCTCGAACTCCACAACAAAATAGAGTAGCTGAGAGAAAGAATAGAACACTTATTGAGGCTTGCAGAACCATGTTGAGTGACTCTTCACTACCTGAATATTTCTGGGCTGAAGCTGTCAATACTGCATGCCATGTGCAAAACAGAGCACTCATAAACAAAATCCATGAAAAGACTCCTTATGAACTTCTAAAAGGCAAGAAACCGACCATTTCTTATTTTCGAATCTTTGGTAGTAAATGCTTTGTGCTAAACAATGGAAAGCATTACAAAACTAAGTTTAGTGAAAAGAGTTTTGAAGGCATTTTCGTAGGCTATAGTAGCCATAGTAAAGCTTATCGTATTTTTAATAAGAAAACCCTGGTGGTAGAAGAATCTATTAATGTTGTATTTGATGAGACGAGCATGCTTCAAAGCAGCTCCTCTAGCATTTCTTCTGTAGACACAGGTTCAAAGCTGCAGGACTTAAGCTTGGATCAGCCAGTTGAAGAAAATTCTCAAAACTTCATCAAGTTTCCCCCAATAACAATCTATGAAGAAGATCATCTTGATGAAGAGCCACTCCAAGTGGAGGAAAATACTCGAACAGTAGAAGAAACTCCTATTGGTCCAATTCATGCAAGGAACCTCGGGCTACGACACATGAGGGATCATCCAGTTGATCAAATCATAGGAGATCCTCATGAAGGAATAAGAACAAGACGAGGTACCATTAACGAAAATATGCATTTAAGTTTTCTTTCGCAGGTCGAACCAAAGAAATTCCAAGAGGCAAATGAAGATCCATCCTGGATAATTGCTATGGAAGAAGAATTGAATCAGTTCAAACGATGTAAAGTATGGACACTTGTTCCAAAACCAAAAGACAAAAATGTCATAGGAACAAAGTGGGTGTATAGAAACAAGCTGGATGAAGAAGGAACAATCATAAAGAACAAAGCCAGACTTGTAGCTAAAGGGTACAGACAAGAGGAAGGCATCGACTTCGATCAGACGTACGCTCCAGTAGCAAAGCTCGAAGCGATCAGACTCTTCCTTGCTTATGCTGCTTTCAAGGGTTTCACCGTATATCAAATGGATGTCAAATCCGCGTTCCTAAACGGAGACATTAAAGAGGAAGTATACGTTGAACAACCCCCAGACTTTGCAGGTAGCAAAGACGACAGGAAAAGCACTTCTGGGACGTGTCAATTCCTCGGAAGGAGACTTATTTCCTGGAGTAGCAAGAAGCAGAATTGTGTTGCAATTTCAACCGCCGAGTCAGAATACATTTCTGCTGGCAGTTGTTGCGCACAACTTCTCTGGATAAGAAATCAACTTCAAGACTACAACATGAAGCTCAAAGACATTCCTATGTTTTGCGACTCTTCCAGTGCAATCGCTATCGCAAATAATCCAGTCTCTCATAGTCGGACAAAGCACATCGAGCTACGATATCACTTTATCCGGGAGCATGTGGAGAAGGGTGACATAAATCTGAGTTATGTCCCCACGGATAAGCAAGTTGCAGACATCTTCACGAAGCCACTGGATGAGACCAAGTTCTCTTTCTTCAAGACGGAACTTGGAATGCTCAACATGGAGTAATGGTCAAGTCAATCAAAACCTTGGACCTGGCAGGATTTCTCGAGACAAGAAGAAAATTTCGAGATAAGGTAATGTCTCGAGACACGGTGTATCTCTCGAGACATCAATGAAGAAAATAACTCCTGAGTTCTCGAGACATAACCGATGTCTCGTGACATAGGTTATTTAAAAAAAAAAAAAAAAGGAATCCAACCGACAGGTACGCGCTATTTCCTATTTCAAGTTTTCTATTTCTCGTAAAATCATAAATATATATATATATATACGAAATCGGAAACTTGATGTTCACGCGAGTCATCTCCCGAGACCTCCTCGACCTTTTGTCTCCCTCTCGAGCGACGATCGGCTGCGACCGGTCTCAGTGCTGCGGTGGTTCTCGGTGATTCTTCGTTCAACATTCCTCCCTCCATCTTGCTGCAATGGCTCCCTCTCCTCATCCGAAAATCGGAGTCGGCAACGAGGTAATTCGGTTAGGTCTTGCAAGTTTATCCGATGAGTTCCATACTCTGTTTTGTATGCTTGATGCCGCTGGTCTCACCTTCGTTCTCGAGCATCCTTGCCGGATTTTGTTTGAAGAGGTTGAAGAATTTTTCATCAATGTAAAGCCAATCAAGGAAGGAAGTATGTTGATCTCCTTCGTTAAGGGTATCAAAATCAAAGTCTCTCCAGAGACTCTCGCTAAGTATTTGCAGTTGTCTGAAGTGGAAGCTGAAGAAGAGCTAGTTGACACTGATTGGTTGACTACAACAAGGTTCTGTGGTCTAGATTCAGATTTCTCTACAGTTAAGAGGAATAAGTTGAATGTTGTAGGGAAGCTCCTGCTGGACATTATCTCAAAGGCACTTTTCTGCAAGACAGGCTCTCAAGGACATGTGTCTGAAGAGATGTTTCTGTTGATGATTGGCATTGTTACTGGAAAGAAGAGAGATTGGGCCTCCATCTTATTCTCAAATATCAAAGCTTGCATAAACACTCCTAACTTTGCCCGGATCATCTCACTGTTTCTAAATCAGTTTAACCCTGTTATTTTCAACATGTCCAAAGGTACAGTTATCCATCACCTCAAGAAGATCGATGTCAGCTCCTTGCAGAGATGGGACATTCGGATCAAGAAGCCGGAAATGGCTGGTGCTCCTTCTGAGGGGGAGACTCTTAAATCTCCAGTTGCAAGAGAAGCAGAAACTCCAGCTCCTTCTTCTGAAGATCAAGCACCCTTGGTGACATCATTGCCACTTTCATCTCGAACTCGCTCTAAAGCTTCAGGTCGTGCCAAGCTGCAAATCCGTTCAAAAGCCAAAGGTAAATCCTCATCAGCTCCAACTGAATCCACTCCAGTATCTGAAGAGCACAGTCCCAGTGGCCAACAGGCAGGGTCTGGTGCTGATTTTGTTTTTAACATAGATGATGATGATGTCATGTCAGTTCATGAATTGTCACCTCCCCTAGTACATGTTGAGGGGGAGTCAGAGTATGTTACAACCAAGAATGCTCCAGATGAGCTAGGTTGTGCAGAAGATTCTCTTCTAGGAAAGATTGAAGCACTGCTCAAGAAGCAGAGTGCACAGTTTGAAAATTCTTTGACGACTGTTCACAGGAAAATTGCCTCAGTTGAAAGTGAACTAGGCAGAGAGTTAGCTAAGATAAAATCCAATTATGAAAATCTCTCTGATTTGATGAGCCTAGGGAGCAAGCAAATTGATCATGCAACTGAAGGTGTAGGCACAGTGTTGACTCAGACTGTTATACTGACAAAGCTTCAAGAATCAGTGTCTGACAAGGCTGAAGCCAATACATTCAGAATTGTTGATGAAGTCGGAAAGTTCAAAGATGATACTCTCCAAACCCTATCTGTAGAAGTCAGAAAGGGGGAGGAAAATATAGTAGCTAAAATGACAGATTTGATTGAAAGCTCCGTTTCTGCTCTTCAAAGCTCATGGAATTCTCAGTTTGAGCAGTTCTCTTCTAGGATGATGAAGCAAGTTGCTGATATTAATGCTTATTCATTCAAAATAGCAATGTGGCTTCATAATCAGATTTTTCCTGAGTTGGCGATTGATCCAGATATTCCTGTTCCTCAGTTTTCTCCCAGGCCAGAAGAACTACTTGGGAAGGCTCCTATTGTTGAAGAACAATCAGATAGGGCTGGGACCAAAGGAAAAAGAAAATTTGGTGAAGGTTCTTCTGCCAGTCGATCAGTTCCTAGTTCTAGCTCTACAGGTCAGTGCAAAGCTAAGGTTGAGAAAAGTTATCCAGAAATCTGGAGCCCCGTCTCAAAAGACATTATTCTTGAAACCTACAAGCTAGTTCATGAAGGTAAAATGAACAGATCTGAATGCTACAGCTCTCAAGAATGGGAAAAACATGAGACAGCTCAAAGGAAGCGAAGAATTCATTTCAGAGTGTTTGGTTATAATAATGCTGATGCTCCGGAACCTCCTCCGTTTTACCATCCCAAGCCTCATGCCTTTTTCTCCAGACAAGAAGAAAAGAGGAAAAGGAGATCTTGAAAGATGATGATGATGCTGACAAGACATATTTTGTTTTCATTATGATTTAGTGAACATCAAGGCTTCTGAACAATTCAAATTTAGATATATATATATTTGATGTTTTGATGTTCTTTACTTTTTCGTTTCTATATCTTTGTATAGTATATCATATTTATTCTTTAACTGCTGTAATTCAACTTAGTGTACAGGGTTCTGACTTCTACAAATAGGGGGAGATTGTTGGAAATTGCATTCACAATTACCTTGATTTGTGAGAAGTCACCCTTAAACTAAGATTGAATTGCTTTTGTATTTGATATGCTTTTCTAGTATTGTCTTGCAGATTATCATGGCTAAGTGTAAACCAATGTCAGGTCACAATGGGTCTGCAAACACAGTTTCATAAAATGTAATCCCTCATTATATGAAACATGGTGATGACTCATGTGTGATCTCACTATTGGGGTACACTTCTTTTTCAAGACTATTGAAGACTTTGGAGTGCGGCTGTTGCATGTGTTCAAGAGAAGAAAAGAAATTTTTGTGAAAAAAAATTTTTCCTAAGGATATGTCTCGAGAGATCAGACATGTCTCGAGAGATCGTGTTTGTCTCGAGAGATCTTAAGTCTGAAATTTTTGTAATGTCTCGAGAGATCATTTAGTTCTCGAGACATCTCTTTCCTGCTTTCTCCGTTTCATGTCTCGAGAGATCCCTTATGTCTCGAGAGATCCCTCATGTCTCGAGACATCTGTCCGTAAATTTCTAATTTCGTTTTTCTCTGTTCTGACGGATCGTGATCGCCCCTCTTCGTTTCTAACGGCTATTTTGAGTGCGTTTAAGACCGATTTAACCTAAATCGCTCCTCTCCATATATATAGAGTTGCTCTTGGGTTATTTAAAAAGAAGTTTTTGAGAATCGTTCTAACCCTAATCTCTCTCCCGATCAAAAGGAACGTGAAAAACGCCGCTCGCCGTCGTCTACGATTGGAGATCGTTCTTCTCATTGGAGTTGACGATTTCTATCAAGAAGGGTTCGATTGATCCATACTCAGGTTCTACAATCTCTATTGGATCGTTTCGGATTGCCAAAAACAGATTTGAAGGATCGTTGTTCTTTCTCATCGTTCTCAAACGCCATTCAAGAAGAAGGAAGAAAACGCCTCTATTATTCAGATCTGGTTTAGTATTGTTCAAACCCCTTTTCAATCTATTGTAGGAGTTGTTATCTCCGAGTTGTAGGAGAGGTTGTTCTCCGAGTTGTAGGAGAAGTTTTCTCCGAGTTGTAAGAGAGGTTCTCTCTGAGTTTGTAGGAGTTTGACTCCGAGACTGTAGGATCGTTCTTGATCCGAGATTTAGTGAGTAGTCAAGTCTAGCTGTGGTGCTAGATTGGCGAGGCCGGCAGTGGAGTACCCAAGTACGGGGAACCACTATAAATTCCTGGTGTTATCTGTGGCTGTGATTAATTTTGTGTGCTGTGCTTTACGTTTATTTTTAATTCCGCAAAAGACGTAGAGATCACCTATTCACCCCCCTCTAGGTGATTTAGGTAGGCAACTAGATACTTCACCATTTCTATCAAAAAATGTTATATATCAAAAAGTTACAAGCTCGACTCCGCGAGAAACATACAAAATGTTCAAACATAGATCTTTACCTTGACGAAGGAGCATAATCAGAAGAGTTAGACTCATCGTCCTCCTCGTCATCCTGCCCCTCGTCCTCGCTTGTATCAAGGATGTCTGAAAGAAGTCCTTCCGTCGTCAGCTTCTAGCCCCCTGACGCCAGCAAGCACGCAACCTGAAGCTTGGCAAAGACCAAGTCGCCGGCGGCAAGGGCTATCTCCCGCCAAAGTGTTGACAACTCCTGCGAAGACATGAACGTTCCCTCTGCCCGACGAGAAGGTCCGGCCTCCGAGGAAGGCTGGGCGGCCATCTTCGATTCCAGCTCGGCGATACGGACTTGTGTCGCCTCCAGCGAGATCTGGCTAGCCTGAAAGTCACTCTCCACCCTAGAGATCGTCTCCGCCGCGACCAGCTGCTCTTCCTATAAAGACGAGAAGGGGAATGTTACAAAAGCAGAAGAAAAAGGTAGTGTATGAATTAGAGCCCTTGCAAGCTACCAATATCACCTCGAAACATCTACTCGATTCCGCCTTATCCTCGGCCACTCTGGCCCGTTTCTCGGCCTCGACTTCGCGTTTCTCCGCGTCTAAGGTAAGCTCCCGAAAAAGCGCGATCTCCTGCTCATCACCTAGAAGGATCTGAGCGGTCTAATGAGCAAGCTCTGTGGCCCGCAACATCGCACGCGACCCTTGATCGGCTAGGATGCGAGGAGAAGCATGTTGCAGCACCTTCGCATCGTCACGCCCATAAAGGCCAAATGCGACGCAGAAGGCATCATCGTTTGGAACCTCATCCTCGCTCCATGAAGGCAGGTGAGAACTTAGGTAGACCTCGCTTCGCTCCCTGCTCCAGGAAATGAGCGGCTCACAATCCAGACCCCGGTTATGCGAGCCCTGCCCGAAGTTCGGGTGATTCTCCGGGATGCTGTCCTCCTCCTCGCGTTCTCGCTCTGCTTCCATACTTCGAGCAATCTCCTTCCTTTTCCTTTTCTTTAGTGCTGGAGGCTCGTGTGCATCCGGCCATTCCGCTTCACGAAGAATCTCGGACGGATCGACGAGCCCAGGAGGGATTCCCGAAAGAGGGGAATCCTCCTCATATTCCTCTTCATCCACATTCCGCGCTGTTGCTGAAGTCGCCGAAGGAGATGGAGGAGGTGTGGTCTTGCCCGCTACAGGCAGAGGTAACGCAGGTAGATGGCGACATCCTATAAGAGAAGTGTTAGAAAATAACAAACTTCACATCAAACCGACTCGCGTCATAGCGACGTTACCCTCGCCAGGCTCCACATAGGCGAACTGGTCGACATTCTTCCGCCAGAAGACGATGTCAAATTTCTTGTCCTTCATCGCCAAGAAGAGATCCTCGCGGCCACCTCGAAGTGAAGGGGTGATGAACGCCACCGACGGTCTCTGCTGCGGGCGAACAGGTATCTGCGAGAAGTCGCCAGAGACGAACAAACTTCTCATTCCAACGGTGAACCTTGTTCAAGGTTCCCGATACTTTGCAGTGGTGGCTGCCGAAGTAGACGACCCCTTCCTTGGTCGCAGCCATGTAGAAGATCTTCCTAAAAACGTCAAGATCAAAAGCGATCTTCTCGGATCGCGGGAAGCACAGGTAGCCGACGATGATGGCTACACCGTTCGTATTAATCTGTGCGGGGACCCACCCGTAGTACCTCAGTATCTGGCAAAACTCAGGCTAGAGGGTAAGTCACAACCCAACTTCGAAATGGGAGAGGGGAAAGGCGAGCCACCCATTCGAGAAGGAATTTATCCGTTCCCCGGAGGCCGGCAGACAGGCGCGGAAGCCCTGAGCGAGGTAGTGGTGGAAGAACCTCTCCAAATCTTCACGGCGAGTAACTGATTTTTTGAACTTCTTCGCGATGAAGTTCTGGGCGTAACTCAGACAGCGGGCTTCAGCCTCCACGGACGGTGTCATCGAGAAGAGAAGGATCTTGTTCGGCTGGTTGGATACTCGAGAGGTTTCGGGAAGCATATAGACTTCGGACCCCCTACCCTCCTATTTATAGAAAGCGCAGGGGGGGGGGGGGGGGGGGGGGGGGGGGGGGGGGGGGGGGGGGCGAACTTATTACGCACGATGTTCTACCTACTCGCTCGTATTGATAAACGAGTTAACCTCCTCGCAAAAGGAACTTGCTCGGTCAACTCAAGCCACAAAGATGCTACAATCAACAGAACCTCGTCACAAATACAGCGACAAACAGAGATAAGCGTAGAAATCCTGCAAAGATGAAAACAACACAAACACAACGAGCAAACAAACCTCATCACAGATAAGAGTTCGAAATTACTACAGATAGTCAGCATAATGTTCGTAGAATGCAAGAGAAAGATAAGGGTCCTAATTCACAGATGGATCGCCGCGCCTGTCCGAGGTCACTCTATGTCGCCCGGAAAAGCCCAACTGACGAGCAAAACCCATCCGCTCCCTATCCCTCGCCATAAGCTCCTCACTGAGGCGAATATGCTCTTCCATGCGAGTAAGGGTCCCGAGGGATCCCATACTCGCCCGCATACCGCAAATATCCGCCTTCAGTAAATCCTGGCGATGTTCCACATCCGCCATCCGTCTCTCCAGCTTGTTAATAAGATAATGCTTTCCTTCCGAAGTCTCCAATCGATGCTCGAACCCCACGATGTTCGCAATGCGCCCCTCTAGCTGAGATAAACGTCGATGTACCTCGTACGCCATCAACCTTTTGACTTTCATCTCAAGGTCGAGATAGGCAGAGGCCATCTTCGCCCTATACTCACGGGTAGGAAGGCCATGTGCCTCAATAAAGGCCGATCCCGGAGACATCGCACGAGCTGGAAAAGGGATAAGTTAGTAAAAGAGCCACAAAAAGGCAGTTCGACACATCATTTATACATGCTCGCACTGGCGCTGCCCTCGGTTGATAAAGAGGAGAGGGTGTTCACCGAGGAACATCCTAGCGGGGAGGTGAAGCTATTCGGCGAGGAGACTGTGATCGCCGAGGGCTAAGACGTCGACGAGGAGGACAAGGTTGGCGTGGCGAAGGTGAGCGGCGAGGAGAGATATGTCGGCACCTTGAACGTCCACCCCGTCCATTCCCGCCACCCGAGTGATGAGGCGGAGGTACCACATCGGGTCGTCGAGGAAGAGGAACAGTAGGCAGATCCTGGGGCGCCGCCCCGCGAGCACCTTGGGAGAGGATTCCAATCTCAGTTCTCTGAGCTTCTTCCTCCCTTGGTTACTTTGGTTTAGCTCTCTAGCTCTCCAAGGTGCCCGAGTCTTAGCTTTGGCTTGGGAGGGGAAGCGCTCAACGATCTTCCGGGTTTGTGGTGGGACCTCCTCGCTGTGACTAAGGTCTTAGTCTGTTCTCGAGTCCCCAGTCTGCTCCTTCCGAAGGACTAGTAAGGGCTAGCTGCCTCTCAACTTGTTGAGGGCCCGAGCTTCACAAGAGACCGAGAAATTGGTTTCAACAGGCCCTCACCGATGACGAAGGTTGGGCCGCGGAAGAAGATCCTCCCCTTCCCCCAAAAGTCTGAAGATTCAGCATTTCTAGGTTTGAAGTACGAGGAGTCCCGGACGAGGAAGACGACTGCGAGATGGTGACTCTTGAGTTCTTCAAAGTTACCCGCGCTAAACGGGTACCGCCCTCCGCGCGCTATGATAAAGGGGCGGTTGGCGAAGAGGTTCCTGCTGCGGGATAACGCTTGCGGGGATGACCGGGGGAGGCGGTATGTGTTCGGCAGTCACGTGTTCTTCCACCAGGGCGTCTGCGTATTCGTCTCCACGAGAAGCTCACCTACAAAAGAAAGTCAGCGTCGACGGAGAGGCAGTATCACGATTTCGGTAAAGAGGCGATGATCACCTTCTAGGAGAGGGTCAGGAGGAGCGCTTAAACGTTCGTCCTCGGCATCCAGTTGGATAGCGTCATCCCCCAAACCCTCATCGTTCGGCATGGTTGGGGTCGCCTTAGGTAAGGAGGCCGCGTGATCAACATGAGTGCCCTCCTCGCTCGACGGCTTGGAATGGCGATCAGTAGAGTCCCTCTTCCTCTTGCGCGTATTAGAGCTCTTCGTCTTGTTCATCAACTTCCTCAACAGTTCGGCCTTCGCAAATATCTCCTCGGTAGTCATCATCTTGTTGGGTATAAAAAGTGGCGTGCTATGGAAGGACCATCCCCCTCTATTTATAGATTTCGAAGGACACATCTTGGCTTCCGAGTAAGACAGATACTCGCCAGAAGCAACTCGTCGAATACAGGTTGGATGATTCTTTCCGAGCATCTTTGTTACTCGCAAAGAGCGGGGATTGTGTACAACCCCTATTCTCCGAGGGTGGGACCCCCTCAAGGCCACGTAGGCAGAAGTCAAAATCAATTATCAAACCGAAGATATCAGGCAGCTTACCAGGACTATGTAACCCCGGGTGCGAGTAGCGACTTACTCGCCCCCAAACTGGCGACAAGGAGTAGGCCCCGAAGCTATTCAGGCAGACGAGCGAGAAGGCCAAGGGACTGGACTTACTCGCCCATAAGCGACTTTCAACTACCAACTCGCCAGTCTGAGGCGAGGTCCTACCTACTCACTCGCTCAAGACTTTGCTCAACCATCTCAAAGGGGTCCAGGCATAGTCGCCTGCACCCCCCCCCCCCCCCCCCCCCTCTCAAGATTTGTCTATAAATAGACCCTCATGAGTACCAAGAAGGGCACTTGTGAAAACCAGAGCTTCATCCCCACATAGGCGAGAACCCACCCTAGTCAGTGCCTTCCTAGTACCAAGCTTGGACATTCGTTGGTTGTGGAGGACAAGACTCCTTCGAGCTTCTGGGTACGTGGTGGGACATCCCTGCCGCAGCACTTGGGGTTCTATTATTATTGTTCTAGCCCTTTCGTCGTTGTCAGTCAAGCCGTCTAGTCAGACTGCAGGGCGAGTAGCCTCCGGCTGCATTGATCCGAATTTTGGAGTCGAGATTTTCTTGGCTTCAACACTTATATATATATATATATATAAATCTATATACTATAAAGAAAAATATAAAGGACAAAAGTGAGGCTAAATTAGAACCATTCAACGAATCACATCCGTCGGATCAAAGACCTATGGGCTGCAAATAACCAATACCTGAAACTCCTCTTCCCTCCCTCTCGATACCAGCCCCGAGACCACTATTCACCGAACGCTCTTCCGTCGTTTCCCTCCGCCCCCGCCGGCCTGCTTGTAGCCCACCATCGGGGTCGCCGGACCACGGCGAACCTGCCGGGGGTAGTGCTGCGGCGCTCCGGCGGTGGCCCTATCGGAGAGCCGCGGGACTACCCACGACAGGTTCGTCGGGGTCCGGCGACCTCGTCGGTGGCTCCGGTCAGGCCGGCGGCGGCGGAGGAAAACCGCGGGTAGGGATTTTCTTTTAATTCTAGAAAAAAAAATATATATATATATTATAGTATATGATATATATATATAATACAAATATTTTATAAAAATTAAAAAGAAAATGCAAAAAATTTATTTTTTAAAATTTTCTATTTTTTTAATAATTATATATATAATTTACAAAAATGGATTTTTTTTTTAAAAATAACTGGGTGCGTGCTGGGGGCGGGCCATCAAACAAATCATGTCCATTCGATCTGAAGATCTAATCCTGATGTTGGACTGCAAATAGCAATTCAAGGCAAATCTTTTTCTCTCCCTTTCGCTGAAATCTCGAGCCCCCCTTGCCAGAGAGAGAGAGAGAGAAAGAGAGGAGAGAGGGGGAGAGAGTGTAGCGGGGAGGGAAAGAGGGAGGGGGGGGGGAGACGATAGAGCGAGGAAGAGAGAGAATTTTTTTGTAAATATATGCGTATATTTGTTTACAAAATAAATATTGTAATATTTATGTATATTTTTTTACGGCCATTTCAAGTACTCATATGTATATGTTGTGGGTGCTGCCCGCAGACGCATCGAGCACGGGCGAAGCCCGCCTGGATGCGGCCAAAGGCCGCCCGACATCATCGCGTCGGGGGCGGGCGAAGCCTGCCGTCGTCGGCCGGGTATTGTCGCTCTTGGCCGTAGGGGCGGAGCCCCGTGTCGGGCACTCGTATATTATAAAGAAGTATGAGATTTGGCCATGACAAGGTAAATAGACTAGGTAATGGGGACATTGGGACAATCTCCACCATTTGATCTCAAATCAAAGCATCATGATGGGCTGCGAATATCCATTACGAATAAAACCTTCCCCCTCCCTCCCCCAAAAATCTCGTGCCCCTCCCACGTTTTTCTCCCAGCCGCTCTTTTGGGCTGCCACCGACGGCAGCCCAAAACGGGTGGTGTTTTTTTAATTTTTATTTTAAAAAGCTCTATTTCATTGTTTATTTATTATAAAAAACATTAATAAAAAAAATATACATATTTGAAATCATATATATTAAGAGCGAAGCCCGTCGGGGGCGGGCGAAACCCGCTGATTGCACTCACGTAGGACCAGAGGCTTGTGTCGTTAGACTCGTGTGTGTGTGTGTGTGTATATATACATTATATATATAATAAATTGGTAAACAATAAACATGATAAGATGTCACAACCATCAAACATGTCTTTGTGTTGAGCAACAAGAAAATGTGTGTACTATGCACACAAGAGCTATAGGATGAATGTCCTATTTATGCATTCTACCATGTCCTAAGCTACTGCCTACTGCAATCATAGCAAGAAACCCACAATCATCGCACACAAGCGGTACATTAATAAGATAAGTAAAAGTCATACTAATATTACCTATTATATGACCCAAATCACTACATTCACATACACTGGCGCACTTTTGCTAAGTAAACGACATGTGATACCTACAAGTCTTTTTCATGTCAAACTACAAAGCTGCGGGTGCGGTAAGGTACACCAATATCAAAGGTCCCTTCAGCATGTGTCTATTCTGAAGTAAGGACTAATGCACTTAAGTTAATCATCATCTCTAACATAAACAACATGCATGCACTCATGACACCTATAACCTAGGGTATACAACCCTGAAAAAACCGCTTGAGTATTTATGTCAGTCTAGATGATTACGCTTGACACAAAACCTCTCACATGATCAATCAGCATACAAGAGGATTCATCTTGTGCCGAACTGCATGGTGCGGGTTCGGTTTGGTTTGAGCTCGTTGCTCAGATCACCATGGAATCGATTGCTTACCAAAAAATCATATGCATGTTGAACTACAAGCAAGAAGTGTCTCCACGAGATAGAAATGAGCATATGGGTACATGCAATGCAAAGGTTAAAGATTAGGCAATAAGACTTAATTAATAAAACACAAATGCAAGGTAAAAAAGAACAAAGACAAATTAATCATAATAAAATTGAAAATAACAAATTCTTTTTGAGATATATGACTATGAATTAAAGTATATTTGTTAAATTAATAATAATGAAGTATATAAAGAAACCATATCATAATAATTACTATATTCCTAGTCCATCAAACAAATCAAGGAATGTGAAGACATGAGCTGGGAACCCATATGGATCCAAATGGCTTAGACAATAAAGTTTTGAGAACCCAAATTTGGTGAGGTGCGTAAGGTTTAGATGTATTTTTACAATATTATTATGTATGCCTAAATTTGAAACATACATAACACTTGATGTAATGTGTGCTCATATGATAAAATATTCTACATAACACATGGAATATGAACTGCCTCCCACCAATTTGAAACATACATAACACTTGACGTAATGTAAATGTACGGATAGAAGAAGTGTTCTGTGACATACATAACCATAAAGTTGTTCACTTAGGCTTCATTTGGCGCGGCGTTTGGAGGCAGCGTTTGCGGCAAACGCCACCGCAAGGCGGGTAACCAAACGCCCGACAGTGGCGTTTGTCGCGTCTGCACCCGCCGTGCCCTGAAAAATAGAGCAAACCGCTCCGTTTCGAGCCCTGCCTCCCCCCTCCGGTCCCAACCCGCCGTCTCCACCCACCACCGCCTAACCAAATGAAGCCTTAGAGACAGTTGGTTGAAGTTATGTACTATTCAGGACTTATGACTAAAAAAATATCATGTGCACTAAAAGGGAATATAGAAAGTACCACCACAATGAGAACTATTTACAATCAAAAATCAGCATTACATAAAAAGGAATTGGGTGGTCTAATTCAAATGTAGTTTTTATGTAAGTGTATTACAGATGGAGGTGTAGATAAAGATGTGATACATAGAATCCAAGCAGGTTGGTTGAAGTGGAAAGGTGCATCTTGGATCTTATGTGATCGTAAAGTGCCATTAAAACTTAAAGACAAGTTTTATCGTACTGCAATTAGACCAGCAATGATTTACGGTTCTGAGTGTTGGGCAGTGAATGGTGTACATGAGCAAAAAATGGGAGTTGTGGAGATGAGAATGCTTAGGTGGATGTGTGGTCACACGGGACTGGATAAAATTAGGAATGAATGTATCAGGGATAAGACAGCCAGACAGGAGTGGCGCCAATTGTAGAGAAGTTACGAGAAGCTCGTTTGACATGGTTCAGACATTTACATAGGAGACCATTAGAGGCACCTGTTAGGCATTGTGAGAGTTTAGTCACTAGACATGTTAAACGGGGGAGGGGTAGACCAAAAAAGACTTGGAATGAAACTATAAGGAAAGACATGATGTACTTTGGCACTAGTGAGACTATGATTAAAGATAGGGCGCAATGGCGACAGAAGATCCATATAGCCGACCCCACTATGGTAGGATAAAGGCTTGAGTGTTGTTGTTGTTGCATTACATATGCTGAATATGCTTTAAAATCGTTAATTAGGACATCAAATAATTAATGAGCTTATTCTTTGCACATCCTACCTATATCAAATTGAGTTTTATATTCTCATATATATTTTTAACTAGATTGTACCTACAAAACTAAACACTATCATATATATTTACTGTCAATTGTTGGGGTTACATCCATAAATTAGCCATTTTCGGTATTTACATTTATGTCTGATGAGTTGGAATAAAACTACATTTGGGCTCTTGGATGTTTTAAACAAATACTGGACAAATACTGGATCCAAGTGATATGACAATTATTCTTATTATAGAGAGAGAATTAGCTCTTATGAATGTTACTAAGGTTATTTTTTCTTATTAAAAAATATATTATGTCAAGTTTATGTACACGGAAATGCTCTGGTACACTACACAAAACATTTCAGTATCACAGAGAATAGTAAATGCAAGAACATAAAATGAGTTTAAGAATTTAATGCAATGCTGACAAGATATGACAAAAAATATCTGAAAGTCTTCACATATGTTGTCACTAAATGAGTTGATCCGCACAAGGAGTACTCTGTATCTGTATGGGTGGACATGTTTTCACATTTAGAAAATTCATTTACCAATCGAGTAGAGAGTGAGTATAGTTAGTTGAAGAAATTTCTTCAAGTTTCCATTAGTAACTTAACAATTGTTTGGCAAACTATTGACCAAATGATAAGCTTGCAATGCACATGCATAAAAAGATCATTTAGTTAAATTACCATCAGATCAACTCTTTATTCACATGATTATTGTACTCTGCATTATGATTTAAATAAGAGGAAGGCTGTACAAAATTATCGACTTATACTCTTGCAGAAGAATACACACATAAAGTAAGGTATTTGATGGGTTTGTTGTGCATTCATGAATTAGTATCATATATTACCAAGTCCACATCATTTCCATTGTGCACGCGTGATCCACAAATATTAGATGTAACTGTTATTGGAAGAAGAATATAAGATTGATAACCTGGATGTCATTACAACTAAATTTGAAGGGATAAGCAAGTGATTCAATGCTAAGTTTAAAACAAAAAATAAAATAAAATATGGAAGCTCTAAGAAATTACGAATTCATCCTCATCTCAAACAGTTAAACCAAAAATGTCACTAAAATTGAAGGATAGACCCAATGAAACTTACAAAAAACTAAGTGAGGCCAAAAGTTCACTAAAAAAATTATTCACATTCCTTGTGTTGATGAATGAAAATGACAAGGCATGACAGAGTCAAAAGAAAAAATAAATACAAAAAAAGAGAGCATGTTATCTATTATGGAAGCCAACATTACTATTACACAACAAGTTTATATTGTTATATGTAAGCAAATACCACCATACATAGTGAATCACGTAACTGAAGTAATTAATGCGCTCGGTGATGAATATTGCGACCATCGAGTGGTCAACCTAGGATTTTTTTGATGATTTATAAAGCTCTATTCTAACTTAACCCGACTCACATGCAGGGGCCAAGAACTCGATCAGTGAGGGTTAAGTTCTCAACTCGCAAAGTTCGGACTGTAGTATGGCCAAATGTTGCTTGTTAACAAGATACAATGAAAGCAAAAGGCGGAGAAGATAACACAATACTATCTTGTTGTTTGACAAGGAGATTGTGTTACATTGTTGAGGTCTCGCCGCATGCCCATGAGTGTATAGGACTCCCCCTCTCGAACCAAGTATTGTGCAAGTTCGAGGGAGGGAAGATCGACGAGGTCACCCAATCTACAAATGGGAGACTTTCATGGAATATGAACTACCTCCCACCAATTACATTGAGGTCATATTTATAGAAAAAGACAAAGGGGTACCCCACCCCCATGCGAGGTCAATGTGAAGTCATTGAGGTGACCTTTTGAGCTCGCCAAGGTGACCTGCTGACCTCGCCTAGGTGTCGTGCTGAGCTCATTAAGGTGACTTCCTGAAATGTCCTCCACGAGTATTTCTGATATATCTCAACGAATACGAGTAACACATACACAATCCTAGCTTTTTTCGAGCTCGGCACGAGGTCCAAAAAATAATGTAGGATTATGTAGTACTTCAGTGAGATGGTCGTGACGATAATGTTCCAAGTTGCACACTACTTTCTAGTCTGTCGCAGGGTTGAGAGTGGTATAATTGCTTAACACAGAGCTTCACAGGAGTCCCGAGTTTGGTCTCTATGCGAGAATGATCTCTATGTTTTTCTGGTTTTAGCTTGCTCTGACAAAATCCCTGTCAAGATGGGGAACACGAGCAAAAATATGCAAGTAATTTAAAATTATCAAGTAAATAAATTGATCTGACTTTGCGGTCTATCATGAACTTTTCATTACGTTGGCATCGATGTATCCAAACTGAAAAAGATCATCACACACCATGGCCACTCGATCACTATGCGAGCATCCTTAACTAGAGTAGGTGGAATTAGCGAGCTGAAGATCGCATGGACTGTATCTAAATCGGAAAACATCGTCACACTCCCAGGGAATTTGCTATGCAGGCAAGCTCAACTGTTGGAGGTGAAATTAGGGAGCTAAGGTCGCATCACAGTACCAAACCCAACTTTGGATCAACACACTCCTGGCTAACGCATGTGTGTGATGCCCCTGACATGGTGGATTTTTGCAAGTTGAAAGTCGAGTCAGCGGTACTAGATCGGACTTAGGTGGCGTTTGGTTGAGGTGATAGTCTACGGTGCGGTTGCCAAAAAATAGAGTTTTGAAGAGAAGCGGCGTTTTGTTTGGCTTGTTTTTAAAAAGCCGGTTATTTGATTCCACCTTTTTCTATTACCACGCAGCCGCGCTGAAGAGCCCCGTCCAGCCGCAATTTTTTGCGTTTCTTCCCTAGCGGCGATATCTTCTTCCCTCTCGTGCCTCCTCTCCTGATACCCTAGCAGCAATAACTTCTTCCCTAGCGGCGATAGCTTCTTCGGCTCCTCCCATCAGCGCCCACCTTCTCCCAGAGACCATCTCCTCTGCGATGCCTTCTCCCAGAGCGCATCTCCTATGTGATCTCGCCCAGGTATGACATCCACGACCTCCCCTTTGTGTAATCTCACCCAGATAGCTAGGGTTCTAATGGTTCTTCCTCCTTCCAGGTTACGTTCACCTTACATTTCCAGCTACATGTGGTGAGGAATCTTGCCTCCTTGCCGGTTTTGGTTCTCTTGGCACGACTATAGGAGATTTTGCCCCATTCCAGGACTTTGGGTAATCCCTCTTTCTTCTATTTTTGATTTGATTAGACAAAGAGATTTGAGTTTTGGTTTTGTTTAGGCTTGAAGATTCTTTATGTGTTGTTTAGGCTTTGTGTGTTGTTTAGACTTTATATGATGTTTAGGCTTGTAGTTGTGTGTACGTGTGTTTATTTTTTTCTTATTGTGTGTATGTGTGTGAGTGTTTGTATGTGTATGGGGTAGGCTCGCAAGGGAGGCGAGAAACATGATCAGATACTGCAGGTGGTGTGGAAGAGATGATCACGGTACGTGATATTATAGCGTATCAGTTGTACGAAACTAGAACATAAAACAAGATTGTGAGGGTAGCTGATACGCCCCAAAATGGATATATATATTAACGCAAGTGCACGTGTCAGATCAAGTAATAAAGCGTGAGTAGAGATCGTTCTCACAGAGAAGTGATTAATCTAATGCTTGCAAAAATTAGTTACACCGTTTCTTTAAATCCAAGCAAGTCGAATACGGTGACTTTTTCAAGGTAATAAAGATTTTAACAAGGATTTAATCTAATTAGCAAATTGTGAAGATTTTAGAAATACTTTTTATCAGTTGGAAAAGGAGCAGACTTGTATTTCAGATTTCTTGTGTATGTTGAAATGATGCATGAAAATAATATTAGGTGAGAATGTTTGATAAAATTATCTTGCAACGATTTTTATGGAAGAAATCCTTATCTCTCGAATCTCGAAAATCTTAACATTCTATATTCCCCTAGTCATCTCTAACTTAGAAAGAATAAAGAGTATTGCATAGAATAGAAGTCGGATATGCTAGCAAGAGGAGGGAACCTCTTCCTCTCTTCTTTACTACGGCGAACTTGTGAGCGATTGTACTTCTCCTCTCTCGAATCTCGAAATACACCGCAAGGGTAGAAACTCTTAGTTAAAAATTCACACCACTCATCTCTCGATTCTCGCAGTGCAATAAGATAGCCTTCAAACTAATACTACACAACTCATCTCTCGATTCTCGTAGCGAAATAGAAGATGAAAACATAAGCTAAAAGTTTCTTTAACAAATTCAAAAGTTTCACCAAGAAAAATTCATCGAACAAACTCAACATAAGAAGAATTACACCATCAAAACACACACAATACTCTCTTCATACAAGACTTAGAGAGTTTAATTCATAACTACGAAAGAACGCCGCAAAACTCGAGAGATCTTACAGAACATGACGTCTGAATTTCAGTTTTCCTGCCTTCTCCCCTGTTTTTCTCCTCTTTTTCGAAGATGGTAGATGATGGAAGATGAAAAAGATGAAAAGAATACTTGTTTCTCTCTCTTTCTTCCCTTATGTAGTCATCGCCACCTTTAGAGACACCATATGGCCGAATGAGTGTGACTTTTCGCCATAAAACTGCCGGATTTTAAACATTTTCGGAGTTTGAAATTTTAGATTTTCGCGGATTTGTTGCAACAAATTTTTTATGCACAATTTTTCCTGGAATTTTCGGAACTAGATTTGTTGTAACAAATTTAAATTTGTTACAATAAATTTTCTGCTGGATTTTCTTCATAAAAACTGCACTAGATTTGTTGTGACTATGTTGCAACATGTTCTTGGCTTTAATATATAATTAACCTTTGATGCTAAGTTGAACTCTTTGTAATTCCTGCGATAAAACATACAAAAACAACAATAATAACCAAACTTAATCCAAATAATAATCTATTCATTTTATACACTTTTTATTCATATTCATCAAATAAAGTAGCTAAAATGGTTAAAATAATGGATCAAGATAACTTCTTTTGGGGAAGTTATCACACCCCCGTATTTAGCTCTTTGCTAGTCCCTAGCAAAGATAAATCATTGTTAGCCATTGAATGAGCGAATATCTACCAACATATAAGTTCAAGATTCCTTACTCTTGAATATAATGTCAAGATTACTCAAGTAATTCGTATTAACAAATAGTGGGCATGTCAATCGTTAAAACTTCAAATATGCACAAATCCATTAGTTTGATAAGAGTTAAAGCTCAATTATGATTTCCTAGTGTTGTGTGCACTATTCCATAAAATTATTCACTCCCAAACAACTTAACTCATTGAACTTTCTCATAATTGGAAAGGATAAGAATAAATCGTGTCTTTGATTTAGCCTCCACTAGAGTTTAGTAGGTCAATTTGACAAGGAATCATAAGGGTTTACAGTATGAATGACTTTGGCTTGGTGAAGAATTTATGAATAAATTTTGATAGAGAGCGGAATTTTCCTAGTTAATATTCTTAATAACTCTCCATACTTTGAGGTTTATTTCTCAATCATCATCATTTTTTAGTCCATAGTTGGGATCATTCCAAGTAGGTGTACACACACTTTGTCCACATATCACTATGTCATTATACATTTTTCTCCTTCTTTTTATTTTTGTGAATTTTCTTTTACTTTATGATCATAGTTGGGATCATTCCAAGTAGGTGTACACACACTTAGGCCACATATCACTACGATACTTATTCATTTTGTATTAAACACCAAAAATTGGAAAGTTAAATAAGAAATAACTAGTAAAATTATAGGGAAATTATGCATGGTCAATTGTATCAAAATGACAAGGCTCAAACTCAAAGGGTTATGGATAATCTAAACAATTGTTGGCTGATTGGTGTGAACTAATTCAAAGATGACCTTAATCATCTTTATCAATTAACTACATACACTCCATGTTTTAGTTTACAACATTGACTAAGTTCTTGCTCATCCTTCCACCATTATGTTTAAAAGGTTAATAAATTTATTTTGTATGGAGTGAATATTTTTTTAGAGAATATATTGCATAATTGAAATACTTAAGAGAGCTCTAACATATCTTACTAACTTCAAAATCATAGTCTGAACTCTTAGGTTTGACTAGTCTACCAATCAATTCAAATTGAATAACTCGAATAACGAATACTTATTAAGGGTAACAAGAATAAAGCACTTCAAATTAATATTCAATAGATTATGATTCACTCATTCGGTGGAGGTTATCTCACTCCCACACTTATTTCTTTGCTAGTCCCTAGTAAATATTTTTTTTTGAAGAATGAGTACAGTAAATCACATTTGAATAAGAAATATTTAATCATTCAAAATAAAAACTGAATATAAATACTCCCCTAAAATTAACAATCTGAAGCTTCTTCACATTTCTTCTTTTTACATACTCAGGAGGCGAAATAAGATCAAAGATTTTGATACTAAGCCCAAATGAAGTGTACGTACATGTAGTGGTGAGCTCCAACAAACAAGGAAAATAGCCACATAAAAACAAATTAAACTAGACTTGGAAAAATAAAAATACAGGAAAAATAAGATAACTACTGAGTTTATTGTCTCCCAGCATGACTTATTCAGGCCTTAAAAAATATTCTAGATTATTGGTCTGTAAAAGATAAAGTGAACAGGTAACTGCCTTAATATTCGTTGTGGTAATGAGTACCGATACGGAGATAACACAATTACTCCCTCTCCTGAATAGTAATACACGAACTTTACATGCAGGGGGAATAGATAGTAAGAGGAAGAGATCTGCTCCTCACTCATCACATCAAAATATATATTCACGCCCAGCAAGGTGTCTTCCTCATCATGGTAGATACAGGAGGAGAAGGCAATAAAAAGAGCTTCCTCTATGGAGGGGGGATCAACCTCCTCACATAAGAAGATGCTCTTCTCATTGACTTGAGCAGAATGCTCCGTGCCCTCCTGGAGTACCTGTGACAAATCAACCTGCAGATGCTCAGACAATGAAAGAGGGTTAGGAAATAAAATAGAAGAAAGACATAAATAATTTGTAATCATGGGAGTGATCCTGGTTTCACTCCTAGCAGGTTCCAAAGGTTGATCGTTGTCGGTATTGTAAGCATCATAGCAAGGGAGACCCGAGAACTCAAGGGCCTCGGTGGCGAGTTGGACATCCTCATCCAATGAAGAAGTGCAAACCTCCTCCTCAAAAAGGATGTCCTCTTCATCCCACCTCGGCACGTCGTCCTGCTCCAAAGAATCATTCCTCCCATCGGAGAGAACAACACCTTCATCCCACTTTGACGCAACCTCGAGCTCTAGATCATCACCTTGTACAATATCTTTGATAGGATCGATAAAAATGGGTGTAGAAAATTCATGCAAAGAATGTGGAGGAACCATGGTGATAGTATTATCAGAGAATATGTGGTCTGATTCCTCCATGGGTGAATCCAAAAGAGGTGATGAATGCATAGAGAGAAGAACTCCACCATGTCATCTCACCAATCAGCAGAGATTATGATAGGAATATCCGCAGCAGACCCTCATAGACAAGGTGGTACTGGGTATATATCATCATAGTCTGAATGAACACCAGAATGAGAAGAGGATGGGATGATTCGAACAGCCAGTTCATCCTCCTCATCCCTTTTACGTTGAAATGCAGCGCAATCTTTTAATGTGTGGTCGGTGCTATGACGGAACAAACATTGTTTCTCATTTTTTTCGATCATTCAGGGGTCGGGCTGAAATAAAAGAACAATGCTTGTTGTGGATTTGCGTAATTATAAGTATTAGGCTTATCATATGATGTATTATATGATATTGGTGCTCCATAAGGTGAGTCATATGACGTATAACTATGGTCTCCTATATAATATTCATCACTATTATGATTATAAGACCCGCACCATCGACATTGAGAGTAAGAAATTAACATGATGTTGCAGGAGTGGATTCACAAATTGAAATGATGCATAAACTAACTGTATAAATTCAAACCCTCTATGGCGGCCCGCTTAGAAAATTTAAAATAACAAAGAAAAGGAATTAAAAAAACTTCACAATTAATTTATCTAATAGAAAAACAAAAACTTGAGCTCTAAATACTCATGATTACTAATATTGCAAGAAGACATTAAATTAATTTAAACTTCCCCGGCAACGGCGCCAAAAACTTAATACGCCCCAAAATGGATATATATATTAACGCAAGTGCACGTGCCAGATCAAGTAATAAAGTGTAAGTAGAGATCGTTCCCACGGAGAAGTAATTAATCTAATGCTTGCAAATACTAGTTACACTGTTTCTTTAAATCCAAGCAAGTCGAATACGGTGATTTTTTCAAGGTAATAAAGATTTAACAAGGATTTAAACTAATTAGCAAATTGTGAAGATTTTAGAAATACTTTTTATCAGTTGGAAAATGAGCAGTCTTGTATTCCAGATTTCTTGTGTATGTTGAAATGATGAATGAAAATAATATTAGGTGTGAATGTTTGATAAAATTATCTTGCAACGACTTTTATGGAAGACATCCTCATCTCTCGAATCTCGAAAATCTTAACATTTTGTATTCCCTAGTCATCTCTAACTTAGGAAGAATAAAGAGTATTGCATAGAATAGAAGTCAGATATGCGAACTTGTGAGCGATTGTACTTCTCCTCTCTCGAATCTCGAAATACACCGCAAGGGTAGAAACTCTTAGTTAAAAATTCACACCACTCATCTCTCGGTTCTCGCAGTGCAATAAGATAGCCTTCAAACTAATAATACGCAACTCATCTCTCGATTCTCGTAGCGAAATAGAAGATGAAAACATAAGTCAAAAGTTTCTTTAACAAATTCAAAAATTTCACCAAGAAAAATTCATCAAACAAACTAAACGTAAGAAGAATTACACCATCAAAACACACACAATACTTTCTTCATACAAGACTTAGAGAGTTTAATTCATAACTACGAAAGAACGCCGCAAAACTAGAGAGATCTTACAGTACATGGCGTCTGAATTTCAGTTTTCCTGCCTTCTCCCCTGTTTTTCTCCTCTTTTTCGAAGATGGTAAATGATGGAAGATGAAAAAGATGAAAATAATATTTGTTTCTCTCTCCTCCTTCCCTTATGTAGTCATACGTCAACTTTAGATACACCATATATGGTCGAATGGGTGTGACTTTTCGCCATAAAACTGCCGGATATTAAACATTTTCGGAGTTTGAAATTTCAGATTTTCGCGGATTTGTTGCAACAATTTTTTTCTGCACAGTTTTGCCTGAAATTTTCGGAACTGGATTTGTTGTAACAAATTTTCTGCTGGATTTTCTTCATAAAAACTGCACTAGATTTGTTGTGACCATGTTGCAACATGTTCTTGGCTTTAATATATGATTAATCTTTGATGCTAAGCTTAACTCTTTGTAATTCCTGCGATAAAACATACAAAAACAACAATAATAACAGAACTTAATCTAAATAATAATCTATTCATTTTTATACACTTTTTATTCATATTCATCAAATAAATTAGCTAAAATGGTTAAAATAATGGATCAAGATAACTTCTTTTGGGGAAGTTATCAGTAGCTGGTTGAAAAAATGTCTTTTTCATTACACTTTTTTTGGTATTGGGTCACACTCTCAGCTGCCGCATGTCTGCAGGGGCCCCTAACGAGGTGGGCTTAGGCAAGTTGAAAGTCACGTCGATGGCATCGAAATCGAAAAAGATCAGCACACTCCCGATTGTTGCATGTTAACCATGCCCTTAACGAGGTGGGGATTTAGCTAGGCGAGATGAATGTCACGTCGCGATCCCGGAATAAAATTAGATTCATGACACTCCCGGCTGTCACATGTCTGAGGGGCCCCTGGCGAGGTAGACTTAGGCGAGTTGAAAGTCGCGTCGAAGGTATCGAAACTATAAAATATCAACACATTCCCGACCGCCGCGTGTTCACGAGGCCTATAACGATATGAATTTTTAGGCGAGCCGAAGGTCGCATCATGGTACTAGATCGAACTTAGAGCCATTACACTCTTAGCTTCCCCATATTCATGGGGCCTTGGAGAGCTTGTGCATCGATGACATGAACGTCACACGAGCTATTTCATGTGCTAGTTGTATTTTAAATTTATATGACTTCAGCTCAGTAGAGCTCGCTAGGAGGTTCTCTCCGCGCGTCCCGTCTCTCCGGACCGTCAACGCTCATAATGACATGAGCATCCGAGAGGTAGGTAATCAACGTGCAAGGTGAGAGATGATCTTAGTTGTCAATACAAAGACTTAACACTACAAGAAAACTGATATTTAGTGACGAAATATATTCTAGATCATCACCTTGTACAATATATTTGATATGATCGATAAAAATGGGCGTAGAAAATTCATGCAAAGAAGGTGGAGGAACCGTGGTGATAGTATTATCAGAGAATATGTGGACTGATTCCTCCATGGGTGAATCCAAAAGAGGTGATGAATGCATAGAGAGAGAAAACTCCACCATGTGGACTGATTCCTCCCGTGATTTTCCGCCGCGACCTCAACCGGCTCGCCAATACGGTTTCAACGGACCAATTCTCGCACAATTCCGAGTCTGTTTGGTCTTCCAAACGGACGTCGGAACGAGTGTACATATATAAACGCTAACCGCACTCCCATCATGGGGTCAAAGTCAACCCTCATCATGGAGGAAGTGGAGAGACCGACGCAGAGCCACCTTCCGATAACGGTAGCAAAACCGTCGTGCGGCGGCCGCCACGCCAACCGCCGGTTGGGACGCACCACCACGGTGTGGCCAAGAACGGGTCTGGAGCCTTGACTTGGCCGCAAGGGCGGATTTAAGGGTGGAGGGTTGGGGTTAGGGCCCCCAAACATTTTGCAAAAATAGATAGTGGATTTGGATTTCTCTCTTCGAGACAGTGAATTTTGACAATTTAGACGTCAAAAACGGTGACCGAATGTGAGAGAAAGAACTCCGATATGATAGTTACGTTCAAAAAAACTTTGACCGGAGAAAGACAATGTCCCCCCCCCCCCCCCCCCCCCCCCCCCAATTCAACTTCCTGGATCCGCCCCTGCTTGGCCAGGAATCATGTCTGGCTTTGTGGTAAAGTGGGGGTCTTCCTAAGCCTGTCTCGTGCCTTGACCAGGCCTGCCCAGGCTTTTGTAGGCCATCCCAGACGGGCTTTCTAGATCCAATCCTTTTGCTCACCTCATTATTATTTATTAACTATATACGTAATCAAATTGCATAATAATTATGAAGCAGCAAATCATAATCTCGTTGTATAAAAGATTTCCCTTTATATCTGATGATGCTCAATATCTTTCTTATAATACTCTGTCTTTTCTCCCGTGAAGGAGAAGAAGAAGGATATATCATTATCGTATATGTATATACATATTATTTTGTATATATTATAATCTTGAAATGACGGACGAATGAGATTAATTGAGTTTATTTAAGTGAGATGGGATTTGACGGAATCGATGCACACCGCACCCTACTCTCTTTAGCATTATTATTATTTGTAAAGAAATAAAAATAAAGACAGCATCCTTTTTAAAGTCCTCCGCCCGGGGGGGTGAAGATAACACTAAATTATAGTACGTAGTGGGGTTATAAATATATAATTATAACAGATGGCCCAGGCAGCAGAGTTTGTGGACACCAAGCCACCGTTTTAGTGCTCTCTCTACTACCCAAAAGGTTTCTCTCTCTAGCACGCACTTTCTCTCCAACGCACTGCTTTTCCTCCCTCTCTCTCTCCTCCCATATTTAGTTCAAAGCCACTTTCTCAAGTGCCACCTACGTCATGACCTCTCATCATGCATGATCGATTGGTAATCGATTTTCTTATCCTCCTAGCTAGAGCCGTGTTAATAATAATATGAACTAAGTAAAGTTATATATATATATATATAATATATATGTAATTAGTTTGGAGTTGTAGAATTAATCTTAGTCATCCAACATGTGTCAAGCTTTTGATCTCGATCATCCAAAATGATGAGATAGAAAGAAAGAGAGAAGAGAGACAGTACCCGATCGTGACAATGCACTGGGTCCTAGTGCCTCCCGTGACAATACTCGGGTCACGACAATGACCCGACAAGACGGCGCACCTGCCGCTCGTAAACCACCGTCACTCATTTTTTCCGTGCATGTGCAAAGGGGTTTGCGAGTGGTATGAAGAGCACATTTTTATTGTAGGTAAGAAAATTTGCTTATACGAGAGTACAATTTTTAAAATTAAATAAAAAAACACATCAATTAAAGAAATTGAAATTTTTGTAATAAAGATGGGTAAAATCGAAAAGTTGAATGTTTCGTAAAAAGTTTTTTCCCTTTTTAATATAGCATAAATATATATGAGTGATAGACATGAGGCTCCGCCTCTATCCTCAAATGCGACAGTACTCCGACCGCGACAGTACCATGGTGCGACAAGCAGCTCGAAGCCGATATCTAATAAAATATATAATAAAAAAATATACCCCACACGCTGCAAACCTCAAGCATGACACCTCTACCTCTCTCTCTTTTCTCCTTGCAAAGTCATGTTTATTTATTTGATTTGATTTGACAGTGACGATTAGATAATATAATAACTATGAAAACTTAAAAATTTTATTTTGACAATTTTGAATATTGCACCAAAGACATTCTTCTATACAGTAGTCAGAGAAACATATAGCCGCTAAGCCGCGTGCAGAAATTTAATATATAGGATTTGTCCTACACGATGCATCATGATGAGAAATAAAAAAAAAAATGAAATGTTCAAATCGGAAAGTGATATCATAGCTACTTAATTTCCACATTAGTTTAATAATGTGTGTTTATTTTAAGTTATTAATAACAATTAATGCAGCTTCCTCTAATTAAGAAATAAAATTTGTTATATATATATAATTAATTACCATATATATATATCTATACTTTTATTATATAAAGATATAGAGTTATGGTGTAACCCGATCCGCCAACAAATCTACGCCGTCCGATTCTCCTTATCGGTCGATAAGGAGAGAGAGAGTGAGAGAGGGAGTGGGGCCCACAATTAGGAGAGAGAGGGAGAGGAGAGAGAGAGTGGGGCCCACAATTAGGAGAGAGAGGGAGAGGAGAGAGGGAGTGGGGCCCACAATTAAGAGAGAGAGAGGAGAGGGCGGCAAGGGAGCGAGGAGGGGAGCGAGGGTGGGGTTTGTTTTTTGGCTTTAAATTTTTTAAAAATTTAATATATATATATATATAATAATATATAATTAATATATAAATAATTAAAATATATATATATAGAATTAATATATATACATAATTAATTATATATAATTAATATATATACATAATTATGACAGTGCCAGGGGCGGGCGAAGCTTGCCGGGGGCGATCGAAGCAAGTCGGGGGCGGGAAAAGCCCGTCGGGACGGGCAGTGTACTGTCGCGCGGGGTACGGGAGTCCCCCGTGCACTGTCACTCGTATATATATATATATATATATATATATATATATATATATATAACTTAGGCTCGGTTTGGCACGATCATGTGTCGGGCAATTTTATATATGGGCGTACGGGTAAGTCATTTTGAGGGTCAAGATGAGTTCAAATCGAAAAGTGGTCAACATTAAAGTTGTAGATCTCGGCGAGATCTACAATTTTCATGTTGATCACTTTTCGATTTGAAGCTGTTTTGAACCTCAAATCAGAGCCCGAAATCGAATTTTCGTAGTTCAAATATAGCAGGACAGATTTCGAACCCCAAATCGAGGGTCAAAACAGTTCCAAATCGAAAAGTGGTCAACATGAAAGTTGTAGATATCGACGAGATCTACAACTTTCATGTTGATTACTTTTCGATTTGAAGCTGTTTTGACCCTCGATTTGGGGCTCGAAATCTGTCCACTACATCTGAACTACGAAAATTCGAAATTCGGGCTCTGATTTGAGGGTCAAAACAGCTCCAAATCGAAAAATGGTCAACATGAAAGTTGTAGATCTCGTCGAGATCTACAACTTTCATGTTGACCACTTTTCGATTTGAACTCATCTTGACCCCCAAAAACGCCTGCCCGTACGCCCGCACCTAGGCTTGCCCGCATATGAGATATATCCATATATATATATATATATATATTACTTAGGCTCGGTTTGGCACGACGATGGCAGTCACGAACGTGATAGTTATGAATCGTCGTTTGTGAACTCACGACCTCACCTAAGAAATCTAATTCATACACTTGTATATATCTTCAAAACTAGTTTTCTTTTTTGACGACGGTCATAATCATTGTCATGCTAAACATAAATTTTATGACCATGAGATTTTTGTCTACTCACCGGAGTTATATATAATGTAAATCACAACATGATTTCTACTATAAAAAGTTAGCATTTAATATTGATATATATAATATCTTTTCAAAAGTCTTACGTAATGAATCGCTTTCTTTATAAATAGTTAAATACACATCAGCCCCGGCCACCCGGAAGTAAGTTTTCAGCTTCCTCTTCGTCTTCCCAAACCTAATTAGCTGCTGCCCGCTGCATTCATTTCAAGCCACATGCAGTTACTCGAAGACGATTCTTATTTGGGTAATCTCTCTCCCTCTCTCTCTCTCTCTCTCTCTCTCTCTCTCTCTCTCTCTCTCTCTCTCTCTCTCTCTCTCTCTCTCTCTCTCTCTCTCTCCTCCCCCTTCTCTCTCATCTCTCCTCCTCTCCCTCTTAATTATAGTGTTAATTACCGAAAGTTTGTATAATTAAAGGTTGCTCCCCTATTAGTTTCAAATTTACATTATTTTTTTTTCTGTTTAAAACAAAAAAAAAATACCCCTAAGTTTAATACGAAGCGTTAAAAACTAATGAATTAGTATTAATGACAAATTTAAAATATAAAAATTATTTCCGTTAAATTTGACAGTTTTCATCCATGATTGGAATGAAAGGTTGCATTTGTAAATAGAACAAATTAAGAGGGAGAGGTAAATGTAGTTTTGAAACTAAGAGGGGCGCAACCTGTAATTATACAAACTTACAGGGGAGGTCCAGGTAATTAACCATCTATCTCTGCGTACCAGGTAATTATACAAATTTACAGGGGTGCAACCTGTAATTATATACTCTGCTTACAATGAAATTAAAATCAGTAGCTGGCTAGCAATCCTTCGGTTTATATTTTTCGCGCCTTTTGAAAATACTCAATGTTAGGTGCATTTTTAGGAAAAGTGTTCAACATCAAAGTTGTAGATTTTGACGAGATCTACAACTTTCATGTTGAACACTTTTCCTAAAAATGCACCTAACATTGAGTATTTTCAAAAGGCGCGTAATAACTCGTAAAAATTGGGCTGCAAATATTCATATAGGGCCTGCAAATATAATTTCCCAAAAAATATTTCAATTTAATGAAATTATTTAAAAATAAATGAATTATACAAATTTTTCTCCATACAACGGTAACTTTATGCATACTAATTTTTCTTCTGAATGGTCCTCACTTTCTAAAATAGATCCAACGGTTGAGAACTTTTGAGGGCATTTCTACAATTAATGTTTTAACTGTAGAAGAATAATGTACGCACAATGATAGGTTGGAGTAAAGGTATCGTTAGATTCATTTTGGACGGCTGAGATAATTAACTTGATTCCTAATTTTTATAATCATTTCGTTATTTGTTTTACTTAATAGGTAATTAACATGAATGCCGACTAATTACATCATGCACCTAAATTACTTATTGCTACCTTGATTTTCTCTTTATAAAATTTGTAGAAGAGAGAGATTAAGGGTTCGTTTGGCTCGGCTTTTTTGCTACGTTGAGTTTGAATAAAACATCATTGTCATAGAATGTAAGTTTGGTATGACAAATGTTACTACTGTTATCAAGAAAAGAAACTAGTTTTGAGCATAAAATATTTGGTATGACAATAACGTTTTGTCCAAACTCATCAGGGCAAATAAGCCGCGCTAAACGTAAACTAAAGCTCCGTTTGACGCGGCTTTTTTGCTCTGTCATTATCATAAACCTCAGCCACCAAGAAAAAAAAACTTTTATGATGGCCGTTCACGACGACAGTTCATAACCACAGTGTTCATGATCGCTACTAATTATTTTTTTCTATCATTCATGAATACCAATTATCGAAAAATATATTATTAAATAGATACATTCGGTCACTATTTTATAAAATAGTTGTAGTTCGGCTGATAATTAAAATCATATTTTAACATGATATCATTTATACTTAAAGTTCATTTATATAGATTTATTTAACCATTTTAATAATTATTGAAAGAATGATATTTTAAATAGCTTATAAACTAAGCTACATTACAGAACTTTTAAGATTTAGTTAAATTTATAATCAGCTTTAATAATGAAATATACTAATTTTTATTAATCACCTTCAACAAAGCCTAAAGAATTGAGGGAAAGCCAACTCTCCTCAATTATAAGGACTTCCCTCTACACATTAGAGATCAGATTCAATTGAGGGAAAGCCAAGGTGCCTAAAAAAGTTTCTGGCAAATAGCTTAAAATATCACAATGTTGACTTCGGTACACTAAAAAGAGCCGGGCTGGAGACCATGTAACATCTCATATCTGATGAGGGCGGTCTAATGAAGGTGAAGAGCATCTATGGGACAACAAAGCCTAAAGAAAGAACATTTCCTAATTATAGTATTATAGGGTTATAAAATTCTACTTGAAAGGAGATGTAAAACTAAAAATGTATCTAAAATTAAAAATTAGAGGAAAGTTGTATAACCCGTATTCGGCGAGTAGACCCAGTAGCGATCTGACTCGCCCAGGGTAGGGTGAGGCGAGTACGCCCCCCCCCCCCCCCCCCCCCCCCCCCCCCCCCCCCCCCCCCCCCCCCTCCTTCTCAACGACATGACCTCGTCTCGACGACATGATTTCTCTTCTCGACGATATGAGTGTGGTTCGTCTAGACGATGTGAACAGCCCGTCCCGGCGACAAAGCTCCTTCTCGCCCAGGGCGAGGTGAGTTTGACCTGGCCTCAGACGAACTCGCCTCAGGAGAACTCGCCCTCGGCGAGTAGGATGTGACCTAGTCGCCTCAGCCGCACTCGCTCAAGGAGGGAGCGAGGCGAGTTCGGGTCAACCCGACTCGCCAGTCCTCCCTCTCTGTCCACAGACCAAAGAGGGATGCGATTAGTATTTACGAAATGGCGTGAGGTGCTGTTCGCATACCATTTGGGCCTGCATATAGTAATTTGGTTAAGGCGGAGGAAGCTATCCGCAGGACATTAGGATTATTTTGCCCATAGAAGAATTTGTCTATAAATAGAACTCATTATGTCTCAGATCAGCAGAAATCCGCTCCCCAAGATTGAGTTTTTCTCCTTACGTTCTTGTGCTATCTGAAACGCAGGCTCAGCCTATGGTTTTTGGGTGGGGAAATTAAGTAGGATTTCTGGGTTAGTGGCGAGACCATGCACCTCGCTGCAGACAGTGAGTCTATTCTTAGGCAACTACCAACCCCTCTGAGAGGGTCAGTTCTCAGCTTGAAATACTTAAACCTAGGGATCTCACGAAGAGAGAAGTAACTCAAGTTACTCCCCAAGTCTCGAACATAGTTGGACCGATATCCGAGTTCCAACATTTTTGGTGCGGTGAGCATGGATTGTAGCTTGAGAAGAAAATCTCATCTGACTACCCCATGACTGAACATAACGAGCAGGGGATTGGCAGGGGAACTCGCCGCCTACTGGCGAGTTCGTGACTAAGAGCGATTTCGTGGAGTTCAGGAGGTCTATGGAAAATACGATTCGGGGGCTGCTCGCGCCTCACTCCAAGGCGGGAGAGCACTCCCCAGTAGTGGCTCCCTTGCCCGCCGAGGCGGGACTGAGTCGACGCCCCGGCAAGGAAGGGTTCCCTGAAGACGGTGACCAGTCGCTTCGCGTGCGTGTACTCTTCACGAGTCCGACCGAAACTCGCCACTCCTAGTGCGAGTACGACCGAATTTGTTCGACTCGCCAACTCGGGCCGCCCAGTCCCTTCTGTGAGTTGGTGCTGACCGCTCCTGTTCCCGAGGGTTCTACAGAACCTGCAATGAGTTTCTACTCAGGAAAAGATGACCCCGTCCATCACCTGCAATTGTTTGAGGACATGACATCCATTAGGAAAATAACAGATGCCTTCAAGTGTCGGTTGTTTGTCATAACCTTCAAGGGGAAGGCTCGGGACTGGTTCCAACAGATGCCATCAGACACTATCAACTACTTTGAGGACCTGCGCAGAGGTTTTCTGCTTCGTTTCTCCACTTCGTTTAATAAGCCCTTTTCCTTATTAAGCAAGGGCCGCGGGAGATGTTGGGGGCGTATGTTGATCGCTTCCAAGAAGAGATTTTCCTAGTTCAGGAGGTCCCGGGGCACACTCTGATGTTGACCTTCAAGATCGGACTGCAACCAGGATTCTTCAAGATAGAAATCACATGTAATCCTCCATTGTCATTCGAGGAACTGATCGATCGGGCCACGAGGCAGATCGAATGTGATACGATAAGTCTGGAATTCGTGGCCAAGCTGGCCAGATTGGAGGGAGGAGGTGAGAAGGAAGAAGCTAGCGGCAGCCGGCAGGAGGTCAAGAAGAAGGAAGAGCCGAGGAGGCGAGAAGGGAGACGGTTCCGAGAGAATAGAGATCAACGCGATCAGGAGAGGAGGTTCCAGGCCCCGCCAAACAGGCCCGCCTAGAGACCCGCTGTAAGACCTTTTTTTTCCAAACACCGGGTCTTAGACCCAGAACCGCCGCTTTGCGGTGACACCTTCACTCGGAAAGGTCGCCACTACAAAACGCGGATTCTGTCGGCCAAATCGAACACAAAGAAAAGTGCATTAAAGAAGACAAGTCCACAAAATCAACATGAAAAATATAAAAATGTCCACATGATATAAGTGAATAAAAAGATAACAAGGGTTACAATAATAAAAAAGAAGGAAGGGCTCATGCCCAGTACATCATATCCTCACTACAAGATCACTCGCGGAAGCTAACTCCTAATCACTCACTGATCCTGAATCTTGTGCTCATGTACTGCACTGGCCTGCCTCCGTCTGCACCAGCCTCTGGTGCTGCTCCGTCGCCGCGATCTCCTAAAATGATAAGGTCCACCGACCGTTAGTCAAAAAGATTAAGTCAATCTCCCACCCCTCCCCGGGTGACTCCTAGGCACCGAGCGGGAAGGATGAAGCGGAGGACAACAAGGGGTATAATCAAAAAGCAGATGACGGGGCATGATCTACAGGAAGAGTTCTACCACTACTCAAGTATATATGTACATAATCGAAGCAGTAAAAGAGCATAGTAAGAGCAGGTAAAGAATAAGTAAAGTGCAGTAAGTAAAGACATGAATATAAAATGAAAGTAACCATTGATTTATAGGAATGCCCATACAAACCTATAGACCAAGGGGTCGTTTAGCAAGGCCTATCGTATAAAAAGTCCCATTCCAATTTATACGATAGGGGCAGGTGTTGAAATGCAATGTTTATGCTATGACATGCAAGGTATGTTGTTTATGCTATGTTCATACAAGTGCAACTCACACACTTCGACTCTGTGCGCACAGACCTTTAGTTCCCCCTTTTTGGAGCTAGCAAGACTCCCAGGATACTCCCGTAGTGGCAAACAGAAGCGGTGGGTTGGGCCTCGCCCACCTCTAGGTTGGTATTCACACTACCTAACCTAGACCTATCGTACGCCTCAACGCAAAACCGCGGAGCATCTGCATACTCTTACTGGCTGGACCACCAGACTTTTATGGCTAAGTGCAAATTCCACACTTGTCGAGTCAACATATTGACGTCGGTGTGAACGACCGTCCAATGCCGAAGACCCACCACCTTCGTGCACATGCAAACATGATTTACTATCTATCTCCGATCCATAGGCTCCCCGGGCTAACTTGCCCATCATCAATAACCTTCTGAGCCACCGGCTCGCCGGACCAACCCGTCCGTACCCACAAACCTTACTGAGTCACAAGCTCACCAGACTAATTAGTCTACTGCTACAACCACCGAGCCTACCGCTCGTAAGACCAAACCGACTGATATTCCTGTGATAACGGGGTGTGGGTGAGAGTATTATTATGTTAATCTTGTATAACAACTTCTTACTCCTACGACTTATGGTTAATCTTGGACTTCCCGAGGATTACCCTGTAAGGGGCTCGCTACGGTACTAGGAACTGTAATGGGATGACACCCCAAGGTTCTCTTTCTCAAGACACTTAGTGTTGTTGGTATCTACCCGTAAGAACACCCCTCTTATCATTTCACTTGAGTTAAACCTAAGTGCTTTAAGACACCCTAGGCAAAAGACGATCCTTCGTCAACCCCGAGCACAACCTTACCCTTAACCCACCATGTGCACTCTCATCACCTATGTAACACCTCCCCTGCAATGACCATATAATATGGGTCCGGCCGGGACCCCACAACATATAACCGCCACAGCTTTGGTATTAAAAGATGATAATCACTACCCAAACTCATAACTCAGACAACACAGCGGAAACAAAACTAAACCACAGAGATTGTCCACTACAAAGGAGTCCAACTGGCCTTAAGGCCTTCGAACTTGACCTCTGCTCTACCTTCACCTCTCAGGGTTACCACCTTCAACTGGCAGTCGATACTAGCTCGCTGCTCCGCAAGCCAGTCCATCCCCAAGATAACGTCGAATTCGGCTAGTGGCAGAATCGCTGCTACCAACACGAAGTCACAATCGCCAATTTGCATCACAATGCGTCCCCTCCTCATGGTAGTCATGAAAGACCCATTTGGCATACGCACACTCAGCTCCACCCCTGCCGCTACGGGCTCAGCACCAATCTTCCGGATAAAACCTTCCGCAAGAAAAGAGTGTGACGCCCCCGTGTCGAACAACACTCGCGAGGGGTAGCCCGACACTAGCACGAAACCTAACCACGTGCAAAACAAACATGAAAGGCCGCAACCTACATTATAGTAACAACTGAAAACTTAAACTTTTCATACCTGTCACCACATCGGGTTGACGTATCGCTTCCTGCTGCCCAAGGTTGTAGGCCCTAGGCTGCACTGGAGGGAACCGCGAAGCACTCGACTCCGCCGCTTTCCCCTTCTCTGCAACACTGGGACCTGAACGCACCGATTGCTCTTGCCTCGGCTCTGGCCCAGCTCCGCCCTCAGTACAGAAACGACTAATGTGGCCCACCTTGCCACACTGGTAACAAGTAACTGGACCCCTGGAACGGAAATCTCCCGAAGGCGCACCACCTCTCTCCCCAGGTCTGTTAGGACGGGGCTTCTTCTTCCATCGGCTACCCTCGGATTTCCACTGGGATTGAGACTGGGAAGGCTTTCCTTCTCCCTGCTTTGCCGCAACACCCTTTCGCCGCTGAGTTCGCTCCAGGTCGCTCTCCAGCGTGCGAGCGGCTTCGACCAACTCATCGAACCCTGCATTCTTCAAGGCTATGAGTGGTTGCCTTAAGTTTTCCCTCAACCCTTGATAAAAGAGGTTATCCCTCTCTTCATCATCTGCCATTGTGGTGCCTGCATACCGACCCAACCGGGTGAACTCTTGCAGATACTCATCCACCGTCTTCTCCCGCTGCACCAAATGCAGAAACTGCCGCTGCAGTGCTAACCTTGTTGAAACCGGAATATACCGCTTTAGGAAAGCGTTTCCGAACTCCTCCATGGACGGAACACGCCCAACAAACTGACGACCGTTATGGTTCGCCCACCACAACTTCGCATCGCCCTCCAACATGAAGCTCGCAAAGTGAGACTGCCTCTCAGCTGGGGTCTCAGCTGCCCTCAAGAGCTCCCGGATCCTCGAAAGCCAATCCTCGGCATCCGTTGGAGTGCCCACTCCCTTGAACGTCGGAGGGTGAAAACTCAAGAAATACTTCATGAATCGATCACCCATCGGAAAAACTCTCTCCGCAAGAGGCTCTGCTTGCCTTACTTCAACCTCCGGTGTATCCGGCGTAGCCGCCGGAGTGACAGGGGTCGCAACTTGCACCACCGGCGTAGGAACCCGTGGCATCGCTCCAGCTTGAGCCGCCACCATCGCCTCCGCTAGCATGCGACAGAAGTCGGCCGGGGACATGCCCACATTCACAAGGCCTGGAGCAGTAGCACTACTCCCCGAAGGCTCCTCTTGCCTCCCAGATGTCCCCGCGTCATCGCCAACATCCTAGCATAAGCAAGGAGAAAGACTCATCAGTCTCGATTCGCAAGACTCAAACACAGGGATACTCATAATCCCGCGCAAAACTCCTATGTGGACAATCTCTTACGCGATCCAAATACACTAGACCTCGCAAGAATACTAAACCTGGCTCTGATACCAAATTGTAACACCTCCCCTGCAATGACCATATAATATGGGTCCGGCCGGGACCCCACAACATATAACCGCCACAGCTTTGGTATTAAAAGATGATAATCACTACCCAAACTCATAACTCAGACAACACAGCGGAAACAAAACTAAACCACAGAGATTGTCCACTACAAAGGAGTCCAACTGGCCTCAAGGCCTTACAAAACACAGTCCAAAACATCCAACAATTCTTCCACCACCGGAACTTCCCTAATAGCCAACTTTGTGGAGTGAGTCTCCAACAGAGCTAAGAACGCCTCGCCTCCTTGGTTTACCGCACGCCTCATTTGCATAGCGGAACTTCCCTAAAGTGCACTTTTTTTGTAACGTCCCAAGGCCCTGGACTTACCATCGGGACAATGTCCACCGACAGCCTCGCCTGGCGACCGTTACCGGGCTGCAGCCCAAGCACCCCAACCCCTCTCCAGCCCACAGGCAGGTTGTTGGTGGCCACAGCCTCCCTTTGATGAGGCAAACTCGATAGTCAAGCATGCACCACGGGGACTTCCCAGGAGGTCACCCATCCCAATACTACTCCAGCCCGAGCACGCTTAACTATGGAGTTCTTTCACTTCTCATCACCAATTGAGCTGCAGCTCAATTGGTGATGAGAAGTGAAAGAACTCCATAGTTAAGCGTGCTCGGGCTGGAGTAGTATTGGGATGGGTGACCTCCTGGGAAGTCCCCGTGGTGCATGCTTGACTATCGAGTTTGCCTCATCAAAGGGAGGCTGTGGCCACCAACAACCTGCCTGTGGGCTGGAGAGGGGTTGGGGTGCTTGGGCTGCAGCCCGGTAACGGTCGCCAGGCGAGGCTGTCGGTGGACATTGTCCCGATGGTAAGTCCAGGGCCTTGGGACGTTACAACCTACACTCCTCAGGGTGGACTCCTATCTACTTAACCAACCCATGTGCACCATTTTCACCCCATTACCACCTAGTATGTCACTAAGAACCTAAGTTTCACAGCTTTACTAAACGCAGACCAAACTAACTATATGAAGCCTAAAAGTAGAGGTACTCCAAATATTCATCCAACTGACTCAAGATATTTACTGGAGGTCTATTGTGATGTTATAAGACTAAATCCAGAGAATCATATTTTTTCCCTAATTATTTAGTATTTAATTTAATTTCTCCAAACATTTGCCAGGTCTGAAAATGAACATGAAGTATGAGGAATTCTTATGATATGGCTCTCCAAAAATTATGATAAATCTATTATGACAAATAACATCAGAAACAGTATATCATATTTTTACAGTAAGAAATTGTCCTCTAGTTTAATTATTTAACATCTGTCCAAAATTGTAGTTTTATGAAGGAACCACCAAAAAGCTAAACACTAAAATTCTGGGAAAATTACCAAACTCTTGTATTCATTATAAAAGGCTACTGACTAAGTTTCAGGATTTAAGGGAATCATTTTCTTACTTAAATAAATACTTTCAGAGAACCTCAAATTAAATAAATTGTGAAGTAGCCTACTTATTTAAGTCTTCAAAAATTCTATAAAAATTCACAGAGCTTTATAATGCTCTGAAATGTCTTATCACCAAATTGCACAATTTAACAATGAGTATTGGACCCTCAATTATATTTCTTAAGTCTAAATAAAAATAGGTGCCTTGTGAATGAAGTACTGGTTAAATCATTCAATTAAATACACAAAAATTACCAAAGGTGTATATCATGATAACATAGACACTACCCAAGTTTCATAATCATCCAAGGCATTTTGATCCTGTAATAATCTCTTATAAGAAATTTCTCTAAAGGGATTATGACCTAATTCAAAGGGAATAATTGCTCCCAAAATTCTTATAAAATTACCCAGAGCCTATTTATATCTTATGAACTTATCCACCAAGTTTCATAACTATCCAGGGACTTTTGACCACATGGCCTTCACAAGGTTCTAAAAGCACACCTAGGAATAAAACTAGTGTTCTAGGGCTTAATCACCTCTACACCAGTCCAAACCACTCATAGGGATACTTTAGGTGATCCTAAACCAGTGGAAAAGGTTCCATCTCATGGTGAGGAGATTTGACCACAAAATTCCAAGATAAACACCATGCCCTAACTTTGTCCCAACTTGACCTAACTTGGGTTTATAAATTACCCAATCAAAACAGTCCCAATTGGGCTGATATTTTTATCTGGAACATAACTTAACCCTAAAATGCACCCACCAAAATTTGGATGGCATTGGAGGTCTTTTGCGGTTTTTTTTTATAGTATAATATAAATTTGCGCGAGTCTGGGCTCGCGACTTTTACATAATAGAGAATTAGTTTGCGCGAGTCTGAGCTCGCGACTTTTCATTACATGATAGAAGTTAAGTTTGGCCGGTGAATAGCGGGCGTATTCAAACCGTGGACGAACGTAAGAGGGCAGACCCTTACGACGTCGGGACCCGACTGCGGAGGAGAAGGGCGAGCCTTCAATCGACGGTAGCGCGAAGTCCCTGGGGTAGGGCCCCGAAGTGGCAGGTGAATAGCGGGTGTATTCAAACCGTGGGCGAACGTAAGAGGGGCAGGCACTTACGACGCTGGGACCCGACTACGGAGGAGAAGGGCGAACCTTCAATCGGCGGCAGCGCGAAGTCCCCGGGGCAGGGCCCCGAAGTGGCCGGTGAATAGCGGGCGTATTCAAACCGTGGTCGAACGTAAGAGGGGCAGGCCCTTACGACGTCGGGACCCGACTGCGGAGGAGAAGGGCGAACCTTCAATCGACGGCAGCGCGAAGTCCCCGGGGCAGGGCCCCGAAGTGTTCCTGCAATGGAATAGTTTAGAACAGGTAAAGCATATTAATGAATGAACGTTGATACATGCGCAAACGCAATCTTGCGGCTTCTGAGCTGGTAAGTTTTTGATACAAATTTGACGAGAGAGAAGGTAACGCCGAGCTCCCTTTGCGATGTGCCTGCTCGAGCTCTTCCGACCATTCAGCGTGGTAGGCAGTGGTGATCCGGGTGTTGATCATTCCGGCGACCGACCCTTGGTGGCATCCTTCTGCGCTTCTTTGCGGAAATCCTCAAGGTGTCCTGACTGGACAAGGCGTTCAATTTATTCTTTCAATCTAGCACAGTGCTCCGTACGGTGCCCTAGGCCTTTGTGGAAATTGCAAAACTGAGATTGGTCTCCCCTGTGCTGGGAGAGCGCTCTGGGCCAGTTAATGATTTTGCCGTTGTAGATTACGGACAGTATATGCTCGCGGGGGGCATTTAACGGGGTGTAGACCCTGGAGCTTTGATTCGCTGGCCCTCTGGAGCGGGCTGCTTGGCTCTGAATGGGCGGTACGACCTTCTCGAACTATTGTTGTTGGCCCTTTCTATTTCGACACGTGTCTTTAAGTTGTAGTGGGTCTGCTGATATCGGAGGATTAGCTTTTTCTGCCAATATAGGGGTTGCGCGGCCCTCCTGCGCGCCTTGCTTCTCAGAGTTCAGATTTGGCAATGGGTCGTAGTTGATCCAAGGGAGCCCGGATGCGGCCGCGTCGAGACCACAAATTGAATCCCTGAGGATTTTCCCTTTGTTGGTCATGCGCCCGGACATGAAAACGTCGTGATTCAGGGCGTCGAGCAAGAGACTCCCAAATATTGCGTCGTAGGGGGAGTCTGCTTATGCGATGGTGAACTGAACGTCATACTGGACCGGTTCCGACTGCATCCCTATCTGAACGGGGAGGGTGACGACTCCTATGGTGGGAACCATCGTTCCGTCTGGGAGCTCTGCGTCGCTGGCTCTGAGCTTGAGATTTCCACTAAGGAGTTTGAGCCGCACAACGACTGCCATGAACAGGATATTGAACGAGATGCGATGGGTTTTCAACGCCCTCCTTAGTTCACAGGCTGGATTGTCTATGCTTGCGTCTAAGGCGAAGTCCAACCATCCACAGGGACGCTCCTGGTGAAAGCTTGTGAAGATCTTTTCTTGCTGTTTGCTCTGCTCCGCTTCCCCTTGGTGGGGGGAGCCGCCCATCTTGGGCTCTTCTCTCTCCTCTTTTTGGATCCTCTGCGTGCGTGCTTCGTGCCATTCAACGAACAATTGGGACAGCTCGGTGAAGTTGTGAATCGCTCCCTTGGGCAGAGATCGATGCCAGCGGAGGGCGTCTTCGCGTAGTGTCTCTGCGAAGATTTTGCAGCTGATTTGGTCGGGAAGTCCGAACGTCCGCATCGTTATCAAGAAGTGATTAACGTGCCCGTATGGGTCCTCTGCTTCGTGAAACTCCTTGTAGTGCGGGAGCTTTAGCCATGACGGGACTGGATATGCCAAGATCGACTTTGACAGGGGAGATCACTTTTGTTGGTACGTGACATCATTCGAATCATGTTGCGTCGCGAGAGGGGTCGGACAGCTGGCTGATCCAAACCACTGGGGCAGGATGGGTGCAACGACGAGAGCTCTCCTTGCTAGGCTTTCACGGATGGAGGAACTGCATGCGTCGGATAGTTCCGGGGGGGGGGGGGTGTCCATTCCTGCTGGTTCCGTGAACTTGGGCGAAGTGGGCGCTGCGTTCAGAAATCTTTTGCAGGGTATTTGGGGATCCATTCCTACAGACGGTGCCAAACTAGTGCGGGTCGCTTGGGTGCTCTTGGTAGACCGGTCGACTTGAACCGTCTCAGCTCAAAAGCGAGTCAAGCGCGCTAACAGTCAATTTGAGATTCGTTGAGTACACTGGGGCTTTTTAACGTGGAAAACCCAGAAAAGATAAAAAACCACGCGACCGGAGCTGTGCCAACCAAACTTCACTATCCTCTGAGGGGTTACAGACAGGTACTTAGAACTTGAGCGTGATAGACCGCTGCTCGTTACAATAATAGAGAGAGAGAGAGAGAGAGAGAGAGAGAGAGAAAGAGAGAGAGAGAGAGTTCCGAAGGTGACAGAACACCTCTCAGAAAACTAAGTCTTTTTCCTTCTGAGAACGGTGGAGAACAAAAGTGAGAATGCTCCGGAGAACAAAAGTGAGAATGTTGAGTTGCTTTTTAGGAGAAAGAAAATCTTCGAGTCCACGAAGGAGATCTTCAAGCGCCGAAGGAGAATTTCGAGGAAATCTTCAAAGGAGTTCTCCCGGGTGCAGAAGGCCAGGTCCCCTCAAATGAAGGCTCTGAGCTCCTTTTATAGCTTTTGTTGAAGCCAGGAAAATCCTGGCTCCAAAATTTGGATCAATTCAGCCCGAGGTTACTGATCCTGCGGTCCAACTCCACAGCTCGGATAGCTAAAATAGAAGAGAGAAAATGACTATAAGCACACCCCAGGTGCTCCAGCAGGGAGGTCCCACCACGTACCCAGAAGTTTGGGAGAAACTTCCCCTCCGCAACCAAAAGCTGGGTGAGGTACTAGACGGGCATGGACTTGGCGAGTATCCAGCTTGGGGGGACCTCGACCACTTCCAAAAATGTCATTTCTAGTACCCCTGGGGGGCTATTTATAGAGAAATCCTGGGGGGGGGGGGGGGGGGGGGGGTCCAGGCGAATATACTGCATATGCTCGCGAGTTACAAGGGATACTCGCCCATACTCGCGAGATACTCGCCCAAGCTCGCCCCTTGCTCGCATATGCTCGCCCCTTGCTCGCCTATGCTCGCCCCTTGCTCGCCCCTTGCTCGCCTATGCTCCTGCTGTCTGAGTTGCCTTATGTCTTGGACTGCCGGCTTCTGTGCTGACCTTTTGACCTTGACTTCTGCCTACGTGACTTTGAATGGGCCTACCCTCGGAGAATGAGGGTTGTACAGCTTTGGTCGGGGGTAGCCCGGTAATTTTGTCGTCGTAACCACCGTAACCACCTGACGGATGAATCACGCTGGTCGATTTGGAGCACACGGATCGCCATTTTTTGTAAATGACCGTCTCGCATTTCGGGCAGTTCGGGCAGTTCAGACAGTTCGGGCAACTTCGTTGAGGGTAAGAAAGGCGACAAGCGGGTCCTGTAATCTGAGAAATTAGAAAGACAAATTGTGAGTGTGTCGGGAAAGTGGGAATGCTCTGAGCGCGCTCAAAAGCATTCCGAGCGCGCAACAAACACGGGAACGTTCTGGGCGTGCAACGAACACGGGAACGTTTTGGGCATGCAACGAATCCGGGAGCCAGAGAGAGGGGCTCTAGCGGAATCCGGAACCCGGAGAGCGCGCGACGAGTTTGAAGAGGGGGGTTTGCCCGTACCCCGTTACGGGGGAGAGTGGCTTGGTCGTACCCTAAGGGGGTGCGGCTCGGCCGCACCCAGGGGGGTGCGGCTCGGCCGCACCCAGGGGGGTGCGGCTCGGCTTGGCCGCACTCCACATGGGGTGCGGTTAGGCCGCACTCCTCACTATGGGGGTGCGGCTATCCGCACCCCACTAGTGGGGTGCAGACTAATCACACCCCAGTGGTGGGGTGCGGTTATGGCGGCGCACGGTGCCTAGCGAAGCGTGGACTGGGCGGCGGTTTCTTCAACTCCCGCGATCATGCGTTGACCCCACTAACACCACCTCTTCTTAGTGAATCTTCTAAATGCATTTCATGGCTCTTATAAATTTATGGGGAAGTATCATCTTTACGGATGCACATCATCACTAAATATATATGATGCAAAAGAAACTTTGCGTCTCAGACTTGCTCTAGAAATTCAATAAAGTTCGGAGGTCTTCCATATGAATCACGCTTATCATATTTGTCTACATATGAAAAATATTGGAGGCGGCCAAGCAAGCTCTTCTACTAAGTTTTGGCTCTTGAGTATAAAGACAAGAGGCAAAGAGAATTTTGCTTATGCTTTGATCATGAGTTCAACAAAGACTTCTCAAATTTGGTATCATATTTAGCTCCTTAGAATCTCCTCCCCTCGTCCTAATGCCCTTGTTAATGCCCAGGCCCGAACGCCATCCGTGCGAATGTGCGATCTCCCGCTGATTGCCCGTGTTTTCCCATCTTTTTCTCACTCTCCCGGCCCGGCGCACAAAGTGTATCACGCGTCACCAAAACTGATCGGTCTAGGACAGAAATTTGAAAAATCTCCCCAACTCAAACATGACTTCATTGAAGAATTTATGAGAGATAGTGGACATGAGCTTTATGTTCATGTTTGTAACATCCTAAAAAATTCAGAACGACTGTTATAATTAACCAAATAATGGTTAAATTTATCGAGCAATTAATGTCATTAAAGTGATGTATATGTACGTATAGAACTGGCAGGCGCTTTCATAATAATCTCAGAATACAAAATCAATTAATATCATTAAAATGATATAAAAATTATAATGTTTAGAAAACCAATTTCGGAAATGGAGCTCTTATTTTTAGGGCGCTGCTATTAGCACCGCAGTTTTGGCTGGTCGCACCGCATTTTCTCCTAATTTTTCGCATCTTTTAGAAATACGCCTTGTACATGCATTTTTAAGAAACTTGTCCAACACTAAAGTTGTGGATTTCGACGAGATCTACAATTTTCGTGTTGAACATTTTTCCTAAAAATGCATGTACAAGGCGTATTTCCAAAAAGCGCGAAACCTGAGCGTATTTTCAAAGTACGTCGTGTACATGCATTTTTAGGAAAAGTGTTCAACACGAAAGTTGTAGATCTCGTCAAAATCTACAACTTTCGTGTTGGACAATTTTCCTAAAAATGCATGTACATGACGTATTTTCAAAAGACGTGAAAAATTAGGAAAAAGTGCGGCGCGGCTAGCCAAAACTGCGGTGATAATAGCAGCGCTCTTTTTTTATTGGAAGAGTGCTAACAACTAACTACCTAGCCAGCCCAAGCAGAAATTTTTAGATACGGAACCGTATACGTGGAAGGTACGGGTGGATTTCAGATTTGTTATGAGCCGCAAGGGAGAAAAAAAACGTGTCACAACCGGATCTCTAAAAACAATGATGTCTAGCGGGATGATTTGAAAAAAAAAATCATATTTTTATAGGCAATTAAGATCTTGATAAAAATGTGTTAATTAAGAATAAAAAAATACAGTTCTATAGAAAAATACAGTTCTAATATTGTTTTTTTGTCCACACGTACCTTCCTCATATATTGGTTCCGTACCTAAAAATTTTCCCTCTCATAGAGACGCATCTCATGATCATCTCTAGCAAGATTCCTAACCTCATCTAGAAGATCCTCTTCAAAGTAAGAGACCCTCCCCCGGCGATGACAAAGTTGGCACACCTATCCGCCACATGGTTCACCTTGCGGTACGCATGCCCGATGACAAATGCGTCAAGAGTCGAGGCCCAGTAAATTACATCAGACACATGCGCTACCCAAGCATTCAGGCAAGGGGCGGACCCCGCAACAACTGAATCACCGTCACAGAGTCCCCCTCCAGATGGAAAAATATTTAGTAGGGGTAGCATACAATCGGATGGCTGACAGCCGTTCAATCCGCTTACAACCATCCAATCGAAAAGTTAGTTTTCTTAAAGGTCTTTTTTGCGGCAAGATCTCACCCACATGTAGATTTTTTACGCTACCCGTACCTAAATATTTCTCCCTCCAGATGAAGGCGCGGGGCACCTACAACTTGAATCGCCCAACTGACACACTTTCCCAGGCAACACGAAGTTCAACCGTCGACACACATATGCATCTGAGCCAAACACCACCAGCCAAGAGAACAAACCCACGATGGTCACAGACTACCCAACCAGCTCCAGCCCATCCCGAGCAAATGGCGGTGATAATCACCCTATTTGATAATCACCCAGATGAAGACTATCATTACATATGTCATCGATCTTTTTGAGGAAGACTGTCAGTAGACATGCAATCAGGGGCGGATCCAGAGGGGGGCCCGAGGGACACTGCCCCCCCCCCATTATTTTTCGAAATTGTTAGTGGATTTGGATTCCTCTCGTCGAGACAATGAATTTTGACTGCTTATATGTCAAAAACGGTGACCAGATGAGGGAGAAACAGCTCTGATAAGATGGAAACGCTCTCACGTCACGTAACTAGTTTGTTTTGGGACAAATATTGGCTATTCACGGACCAAAGCTGGCTATACGCAACCCAAATTTGGTTATTCGCAGACCAAGTTCAGCTATGTGCACCCCCAAAATTAATTTCGAACATGCGACCCACGCCCCTCCTACTCACCCCGCTAGCATGTGTTTAGAAATTTTTTTTTGCACCCCCATTTATAATTTTCTGGATCCGCCACTATATGTAATCCATATTTTTGAGAAGCTATTATTAAACCCATCAACTTTTACGCGATAATATATGCATGAGATGATTTTTTTTAACAAAGATAAAAAAAATAAAGTAAAATTAATTTCCGCATTAATATATATATTTTGTTTAAAAGATTTGAAGTATATATATTCTCTAGAGCGGAGGTGGAGTATAGAATAAAATTCGATTTCGGTGGCTTCCGCTTTATGGCCGGAATTATCTTCCTTTCCTCCGAGAGCGAGAGGATTTCGATTAGTATATTGGCGGGAGGACGAAAAGGGGAGAAGCTAGGGTTTACCGACTCTCGAAAGATTCATGAAATTCCCTTATAATTCCTTCTCCCTTGGTCACGACGGAGAGCAGAAGTTGTGTTTCTATTTGATGACTTGAATTTTATTTGCAGGTTATACGAAGCTATGAACATGGGTTCGATTGCGATGTTGGAACTGAGGAAGATGGGCATGTATGACGCGGGCCATCAAGCGGGTATGTGGACTGACTGCTTCAAAGCTGAAAGTAGCCAAAATACTAGTTCATCTGCGATTGTGGAGGAGCCGGATGGGCGAATCGATAATTTGGTAGTACGGTTTGAATTTGATCGCGGCGTTATACAATCTTGTTTTTGGATTCTATGATTAATTTCGCCTTCTATTTATGTTGATGCTTGTATCGTTTTTTTGCAGCTGAAAGATGCTCACCATGGGATTGTTGGGACTTCAAAGCCTTACGAGCAAGAAGCAAGCAAGCCCCCTGACAAGGTCAATTCTTTCAACTCTATATTTTGAATATTTCATTCCATACAACTAGCTCTATGTAATTACATGGAATCATGTTAAATAATTCCTACATTTTGATAAGAGTCACTAGTACTATGCAGTGAACTTAATTTTGATATTGGACTGTTTCTTCTCTCTCGTGTATCTCAATAATACCCTCCTTAGTTCCCTGCGTTGCCCATCACTTCCCTTCGAACCGTAGTTTTTCAATACTATCGGGCATGCGCCAAGAGCTAACTCAACCATGTGAACCTTGAGTCGGAGTCACTCGGTTTTGAGTTTTTCTCAATCGCGATTAAGTCCTCTAAGAGCCATAGACGCTACAAATTTCATGGAAAATTTGGTCCTATCGGAAACAATGGATTTGGTGTCACTTCATGGGATAGCGGAGCACCGATGCACCTAAATTGAGCCCAACATATTCCTGGATGGACATCCATCAATCCAAAGGATTAAGGGTCTGTTTGGCACAATGTTTTTGCTCTGGTGAGCTTGGACCAAAACACCACCGTCATAAAATATACGTTTGACATGACAACAATTGTGGCTACTACCAAGGAAAAACTATTTTGAACATAAAAGTGGATAGAGTGACGTTCATGAACACAGTTCATAACCACCGCGTTCACGACCGTCGCCACCGTGCCAAACAGACCCTAAGTCAATCAGTGATGACCACCCCTGATAATTTGGAATTCAACCTCACATTCACCTTCAAGGTTGAACTGCGTGCACTCTCATTTGTATCTCAACATTGTTTGCGCCTTGCAATCACGCGCATATAGAAGCAGTTTATAATAGGTATTAGTAGAAACAAGTAGATTTATGTTATTTGTGATAAATTTGCCATTTGATTTGAAACTTTATTTGAAAAATGAATTGTCATATAGCGATGACACTGCCCTCCCGAGGCCGTAGATCGTGATCTCGTTGGCCATGATCTAGTCCTGATGATCGCTCGAGAGCGCCTCCTGCAAGCCCAAGCCCGTATGGTGATCGCATACAACCGCCTCCACCACGCTCTCTTTTGTCGTACATCATTGGGTATGGCTGAAATGTTTCCCTTACCGCCAGACGTCGGCCACAAAGACCCCATACAATAAATTGGGTCCCAAATACTACAACCCACTCGAGATGACACAAAGGATTTGGCAAGTGGCCTATCAACTGCAGCTTCCACCTGAGGCCAGAATTCACGACCGCCTTACCACCATAGGTTGAGGATAAAGTGGCTTTCAACGAGGACGAAGATGTTATAGACAACATTGGGGTTAGACATATCAACGACGTGCGAAGCCACTCAAGATTTGAGCTACTCATGTTATGTTTAATTTTTGCATGTCTTTATTTCCTAGTTAGGGGGAGGGGCACTCATTTGAGTTTTTATCAAATGAAACTGTCTTAACTCTCTCTCTCTCTCTAATTTTCCTCTCCCCCTCTTCTATCGGTACCTAGGATTTCCCTCTCATGACACTCCACTGCTTGGAAGTACGAACTAGTGCCGCACATCCCTCCTCCATCAATCTCCCCTCCTCTTCCACACCTCCATCACCATAGCTCCTCCCAGTTCAAGGAAGGGGAACTCTAACCCTCTCCGGGACTTCTCCCTCGCTTTCCCCAACACGAGATTGCAATCGGGATCACACATCGGTCGCCTTCCTTATTTGCACAAGCACCGTTCTTGATCAGTAACCGAGTTGGAGGTAGTGTATCTAAGGACGAGTGAAAGCTTTCAAAAAGAATGGCGGGTGGTAGGGGGTATGCTTACGAACGGTGTTTGAAACAAAACTTGCTAAGTGGATGGTTATGGTAGAGGCGTCGGGGTTCAGTTGAGGGAATGAGGAGTAAGTGAACGATTGGTTGTTACAGGTTATGGAGTGGAAGGACAAAGGGGAGTAATTGTGAGTATGGGAGTGGGAGGAGATACAGTTGAAAACTACTTGGTGTTTGCGAGAGGTGAAAAGGGGTGGTGATGGGATTTGGAGTGCAGGGGAGAGGGCAATGTGATCATGCTAAGGTTGAGAGCAGTTGGTGGTTGTGAAAGATGGAAAGGGGTGGTTATGGAATGTGGCAGGGGGTCGCAGATTGGGTAAGTGATGTGCGATGTGGGATGTGTGGGGTAAGGTGGATAGGACAGCGGGTTGTAGGTTAGGAACAATGTGCAGGAAGCATCAAGGAGGGGGAAAACTATGATGGCAAAGAAAAAAAGTATGGAGGTGAAGAGGGAGACGACGTTAAAAGGAATAGGCGATGACATCGGGGTGAGCAGTGAGTCAGTGATTACTCGTGTTCGAGGAAGACATGATATGCAGCTGGTTAGAGCTAAGAGATGTCGAAAGATTCAGAGAGAGAGAGAGAGAGAGTTGTCAGAAGAGGAAGGGCATTGGTGAATAAGTAGATTAGTAAAATGAAGGCATCGTGAGAGCAATGAGGTTGCGGGAAGTTAGAGACGGCGGGCTGCAAGAAGTGAAGGATGGTAGGTTGCTGAAGTTGAGGATGTCTAGGTTGTGGGTTCTGAGGATGAAGAGACTAGAAGACTTGCAAAATCAGGAATGGGAATGAATGGATGATCAGTGAAAATAACTCTACCGATGTTCATTAGTATCCTCCTCCGTCATCCCCACCTCCGTCCACTCATTTGACAACTCTACCGATGTTCTACAGGTTTTCCCGTAACAGTTTGCTGACCTATTGTTGTTGTGGTTCTGTGATGAGGTATTTCAAGCTGAAATGGTCTGTTCGAATCGGAAAGGTATGGCCCCAGAGATATGGATGTCAGTGTTGTCCAACCTTAGCTAGGCCGATCAACTCCCGCTCATAAGCAGGCAATATATGATGGTGGACATTCTTCTTCATACTAAAATAAGCAATCAAATGCCCATTCTGCTGCAAAACGCCCCACTACCCTGGTCCGAGGCATCACATTCCACTGAAAAATCTTGGGAAAAATCAGTGAGGTGTAGAATTGATGCTGAGATCAAGGCTTGTTGAAGCTCCCAGAAGTCCCTTGTTGCAAAAAACGCCCCACTACCCCGACCCTTGCTCAAGGTGATTTGCCCACGTCTTACTATATACCAAAATATCTTCAAAGAACACAAGCACATTATCATAGCAAGCACATTATCATAGCAGGAGAGACCGAAACACCTCGTTCATGAATGATTGGAATGTGGTGATAGTTACACACTATCAAGAACTGAAATTGTATGATTAGACACAATATAGAGATACAAAGATTGAGACAAGCTCAACCCAAACTCTTGAGGGCTGGTTCCCCCTAAGAGTTTCTCTCACCTAGGAGAGCCTAATGCTCACAATATCCCCTAGATATCAAATAAGAGACACTGAAACTCTCTTATATAGGGGAGTAGGACATATAAATTACGAAAATGTCCCGTAGGACTACATAAGCAGAGGGAGACACACGTCCAGGAGATCATATCTGTATCAACATTCCCCTCCCGAAAAACGATCTTGTCCTCAAGGTCGAGATCCATAGGGGTCATTCGCGTGCATCAGAGGATCACAATCTCCGAAGTCATGACCGTCGTCTTCAGATCCAACCAACACGCATAAGTCTTTGAAAGCGCAGACGTGAGTAAGCGAGTACGACTGCTAGCAGCGAAAGTAAAGGCCCTTGCGGCGAAGCTTGAGGTGCTTCTCGTGAGATAAGCGGTGGGGTCGTCGGGGCGCTGGTGGAGGCAGGGCTGGCGAAACTGGCGGCGATGGAGGCGGGCCTAGCAGCGGGGGCCCATGCAGGGGCAGGTGATCCGAGCGGGAAAGAGGTGGCGGAGATTGTACGTGTTCGGGGCATGGAATGGAGGAAGCGAAGTTAGGTAAGGAACAAACGGTTGTTGGCGACGAGGAGGCACATGAAGGCGTTGGGGGCTGCTGGAATAGCAGCCTCAGGCGAAAAACGGCTTGATGCGATGCTGGACACAAAGACAGAGGTGCACAGACTGCCAAAAGGAGACGTAAGGAGGCGCTGAAAGGCCATGGAATGCAGCGGAAGCGTTTTAGGTCGACTGTAGGCGGAGTGACGGGCTACAAGAACGCGGCTTGTAGGAAACGAATCTGTATGCACGGAAGACGACGAGGGGGCTGAGCGATCACGCAAGGGACGGTGCAGGGGATGCAGCATCTACCGTGCGTCATGCGACGGCGAGACAACGATCACACCTTGAAAGTGGATGCGGGATTCAGTGGTTGCGGCTGGACAGGCGCGTTGTACGGGATCCTGAGCAGGGAGGCTCGGTAGGAGCGGCTGGTGTGGACGTTGTCGGCGGAAAACGAGTGAAGTTGTCGGGTGTTGGCTGGAACAAGGAATGAGATCCAATTAGGGTTTCAACCGAAACCCTAAATGAGCAACAAATCAGATAATTGATAGTTGCACACTATTAAGAAAGTCCCGCTCCCGTCGTTGAAATTAAACGTCGATTCTGTTGACGAGAGCGGGAGCAAGGCTACCCTGCGGAATTTCTAGCTGCACAGTCGGCCAATGATCGAAAACAGAGAAGCAGAAATGAGGGGGGGGGGGGCACAAGAAAGAATTTATGGTTTTTCAAATCTAAGCTCTGATACCATGCTGGAAGAAATAATAGAGAATAGAAGATTGTGTTTCATTCATCCACAAAGGGGCAATTTATAACATTACAATAGGACTCACAAACCTAAAACTATGTTGTGGGACTAAACCCCACTACTATTAAAGACCGACATAATATTAAACGACTCATAAACTCCAACAGTAAGATTAAACACAAAATAGAAATACAAATGTCGAGATAAGCTCGACCCGAACTCTTGAGGTTTGGTCCCCCCTAAAAATTTCTCTCACATAGGAGAGCTTAACACTCACAATATCTCTCAGATACCAAATAAGAGACACTACCACTCCCTTATATATGGAAGTGAGACATACAAATTACAATAATGCTCTTTAGGGCTACATAGAGATGCACGTCCAAGAGGTCGTATCCGTATCATGTGGAGGGGTCATTTTTGAACCCAAATGATATGACAAGGAACTCAAAATTGCCACGATGAGTCCAAAATATGATCTTCTCTATGTCGATGTGGGCCTTTCGCACCTTATGGTATCCTTAGCAAAGGTCCAACTTAGATAAAAAAATGGGCCCCATGCAACTCATCTAGGAGTTCCTCCACCACCAGGACAAGGAACTTGTCCTTCACAGTATTAGCGTTCAACTCGCGGTAGTCTGTGCAAACACACCAAGTATCGTCCTTCTTGTGCACCAAGAGGCCCAAAGAGGAAAACACTGCAACAGATTATCCCTGTTGGAGCATAGTACAACATTGACATTCGATCTCATCCTTCTTGAGAAAGGATATTAGTAGGGGTGGACCACCACGGGCGCCGTACCCCGAATGAGACATATGCGGTGGTCGTGACGACGGGGTGGCCGGGTGGGGGAAACCCATGCGACGGCGTAATACTATCGTCGAATTTTTGTAGCAAATGGTTGAGCTCCTTCTGGTCCGTCCCTGGTGTAGCAGGTGGCTCCACACGCGTTGTGGCCAGTACATGAGAAGTAGATGTCGTTGTCTCGGGGGGGGGGGGGGGCACCCATGCCACTCCACCATCAAGGATCCGTGTTGCCAATACATAGTGATGTGATCAAAATCCCATGTCAATGGTCCCCAAAATAGTGGCCATTAGACACCCAATACCACCTCGAACCCCTGGAGGCCCACTACTAAGAGGTCGACCTAGGAGTGGTGTCCCTCCACTACGATAGGGACCTGACGGTAGATTCCAGGACACACCATCTTGTTCCAGTTAGCCGCAAAAACATTGACACAGAGGCCTGTTTCACAATGAGTTGCAAACGCTGCACGACGGGCTTGTTGATGAAACTATGTGAATTCATAAGTGCAAGCAAGGGAGATCTTTGGGTCTCCTGGGTCATTCATCGTCCATGTCAGAGGCGTCATCCACACCCAGTCATAAGAGGTGTTTACACCTGTGTCTCAACTCGTACTGGTCATCACAGTTGAAACAAAGGCACTTGGCACGACGGTCGGCCATCTTGGCGGATGAGAAGCGCCGTCGGAATAGGGGACAACCCATCTACGTCCCCTTAGTAGAGGTGGTGTTGATCGGAGGTGCGGTGTTGCTCAATCCCCGGGATTGTCTGGCCCCATCCCATCGGTCGCTGTACCATCGGTCCTTCAACTGTCTTTTCTCACAAAGCCTTGCGAGTTTCATTACAGTGGTAAGGCCGTCAACGTCTGGAATTCCACATCGAGACGCAGGCTCTTGTGAAGGCCCTCCATGAAGATGGGCACATGTTGCTTGTGACTCACAGAGGGAGCACGAGCTAAAAGGACCTGAAAGCTATCCAAATACTCATCGATGGAGCATGTATGTTTGAGAGAGACAAGGTCACCAATAGGGTTGCCACAGAGTGGTGGTCTGAAACGTAGATTGCAAGTGTCCTTAAAATCATCCCGCATCAGATGCGGCCGCTCACGTTGTTGTAGTTGTGTGAACCAGAGCGATGCGGAGCCCATGAGGTGAAATGAAGCAATGTTGATCCAGTCCTCCCATGGTGTCCATTGGTTTGCGAAGAAGTGTTCACTGCGCGTGAGCCATGTGAGAGGATCGTCGCGGCCGTCAAAAATGGCATGTGAGAGGATCGTCACGGACGTCAAAAATGGGGAAGCCCATTTTGTCGTAGCGTGACACGCCGCTCCCTTTCGTACGGTGATCACGGTGTTGTAACAAGTTTGGCTTGGTGGCCCATCGTGGGATGAGCCTGATTTGGCCCGATTTGGAGGTTGCATACTGTTGAGACGAGCAAAGAGAGCATCCATCTTCGCGGCGTTGGTTGCCATCATCTCTTGAAGAATCTCCATAACTTGAGATAACGTGAGACCACCTTCCTCCATTGGAGCTAGTTACAGATGTAGTATCGGTGGAATTAGCAAGAGTCTCGTGCTGCAAGGTAACCACAATCACTGAAAGGGGAAGCAGGGGATTGCAGCTGCTGGAATAGGGAAATTACTATAGGAGGAGTGTCAACGCTGGGATAAGGAGCAAGGGGCGTCGGATGCGGGGATCGCACACATGAGGCTGGCACGTCGATGGTAGGGCGCTAGACCCGAGAAGATGCAAATCAGCCTGGCGAACCGCTAGGAGGAGTCACGCTACAGGGGGCGCGGGGGATAGATGGAAGAGCCAGAGTCATCGTCAGCGTCGTTTGGCTTTGATACCAAGTTGATGCATGCTCTAGATTGCGATCTCGTGTTGGGGGAGCGAGGGAGAAGTCTCGGAGAGGGTTGGATATCCCTTCCTGGAACCGGGCGGAGCTATGGTGATGGAGGCGTGGAAGAGGAGGGGAGATCGACGGAGGAGGGATGTGGCACCGGTTCATGCTTCTGAGCGGTGGAGTGTCATGAATGGGAAACCTTAAGTACCGATAGAAGGGGGGAGAGAATAAAACCCAAATTTGTTTGATAAAAGCGGGGAGAGAGAGAGAGTTAAAATATTTTCTTTTGATAAAAACCCAAATTTGTTGACCCTTCCCATAAGTAGGAGGAGCCCACTAATGTCCCATACTCCCAATCGCCACTCACTTAGGCCATATTACAAGTGAGTTAAGCTATTGCATAAATAAAGACTTGCAAAAATTAAAAATAGCATGAGCCACTCAATTCTTGAGTGGCTTTGCGCGTCACCGATATGTCTGACCCTAACGTTGGTTCATAAAAGCGACCATTTCAGCTTCTGACATTTCCTGAAATTCGAGCTTGTAAATCCCTCTGTCTTCCTTGTCCTACATCACAATCAAGTTAAGAAACTTCAGCATGGTTTAATAAATGAAGATTGTACTTTTATGCAATTCTTTTTTTATCACCCATACATAATCCTTTAGCTTGTGTACATTAAAACTACATTCTGGTTTGATTTTGATCAATTTGGCGTAAGCCTGCTAGCATTTCATGCCTTTAGTAGCTTGTGATCTAGTGTGCTCCTGTGTGGGCATGGTTTTGTCGAGATTTGTTTTATTCATTCCCACATGTAGACTCTGAATACGGAGAAGGAATAAGATTTTTTTTTTAAATAAATCATGCAATTTAGTCTCTATTAGTCCACTTCTCAAATGGTTGGTATATGATTAGTGATGATGATAATCATATTTCTACTTGGAAAACATGGCTTCATGGACAGGTCATAAGACGCCTGGCTCAAAATCGGGAGGCTGCAAAAAAAAGTCGACTTCGGAAAAAGGTACTGTAGGAGTGGAAAACCGACATTCTCAGGATCAGAATTCCATGAAATGATTGTATTCCCACAAACGATTGTAAGTTTTGGGTATTTTTGTAGGCTTACATTCAACAACTTGAGTTAAGCCGAATCAAGCTGGCCCAGCTTGAGCAGGAAGTTCAGAAAGTCAGGCAGCAGGTAATTTGATGGGCTGGCTTTTTATATCCAAAGAAGCATCCACTCATCTTAATTATCAAAAACTGACAAATATGTTGCAGGGTGCGTATATTGGCGAGGATGTCGGCAGTTCTACTATTGGATTCACAGGATCTGTTAATTCAGGTATCTTTGTTGAACTTATGATTTTGTTGGAAGTTAAATTAGCATTTAATTGGTGAGTTATGCATTCTTTTATTTTTGTTGTTTAGGGGGCCTCTTTTTTATGAACCTTCTGCTGCTGCAGGAAGGAAGCTGGCTATTTTGGAACAGAACTTTTAAAATACTTTCTAAAACATTTTTCTAACTTAAAATTTTAAACTTCTCTTAGAAAGGACAATTCCAACCAAAGTATCCCCTATATATATTGTTCTAAAGGATAGGGCACAATAACGACAAAGGATAGGGCACAATAACGACAAAGGATCCATATAGCTTAAGTGTTGTTGTTGTTGTTATATATTGTTCTAAAGGAGAGTGAGTACCTCAATGCAGTTCAAGCTCTGCACATGCTCATCTAGTTGCCGTGGTCTAAGTCACACCCATGCACTTTTTATTAGCTTAGAATATATAAGATATATATATATCTTAGATAATGTATATTCTGAATGTACATGATGCGGCTGCCTGCTAAAGCATTAGTGAATATGCCTGCTAATTGATTATTTGTTATCATATACTTTGTTTAAATCAAACCCTGCATAAGTTGTTTCCTTGTAAAATGACAATCCACTTTGATGTGGTGTTCATGAAACACTGGGTTTGATGCAATGCACATGACTACCTTATTATACACATCAACTCGATAGCATAATTCCCAATGTAACCCAATTCTTTCAATTCAACACTTGATCTTGCTATGTTCCATTCTTTCTTGCTCATCCAAGATATAAATTTCCTCCAATAAAGACACAATAACCTATTGTAGATCTTCTATCAAATGGTGATCCAACTCAGTCCGCATCAAAGAAGTTTTTTATCTCAAAGTTCCCCATATCTTCATAAATAATGCACATTCTTGGAGTTCCCTTTGAGTATCTCAAAATATGTATACGACATCCATTTGAGAATCCTTGGTGTTTCCATAAACTAACTGACCACACTGACGTGAAAGACAATATTGAGTTTTGTAATAGTAAGGTAGTTTAGTTTTCCAACTAATCGTCTATACCTTGTTGGATTATAAACCACGTTCCCTTCATCTTTTATCAATTTAGTGTTTGGATCATTTTCAACATATTTACATCCAAGCAACCTTTTTCAGTCAAGAGATCCATATTCTATTTTCTTTGCACTAGACATATGACTAAAGAGGTACGATCAACTTCTATACCAAAAAGTATTTGAGCTTACCCAAATCTTTAGTTTGAAAGTGACCATAAAGATATTTTTTAGTCCTGAAATTCTCCTGTTGTCCCCTTTTGTAATCACAATATCATCCACGCACACCACCAAAATAGTACTCCCTTTTTTGTGTGTGCGATGGAAACATAATGATCAACCTTAAATCTGCATAGTCCAAATTTCTCTAAGGTGCTCGAGAATTTTCTAAACTATGTTTGAGGTGATTGGTTGAGCTCATATAGTGATTTCTTGAGCTTACACACCATACCATGATACTCTAACTGAGCAACAAAATCAGGTGATTGCTCTATGTAAACTTCTTCCACACGCTCACCATGAAGAAATACATTAGTGATATCCAATTGAGCCGGGGGCCAATTATTTATTGCAACTAGTGATATGATTACAATTTTAACAACGGGAGAAAAAGTTTCATTATAGTCTATCCTATATGTTTGATTGTAACCCTTTTCAACTGGTCTGCATTTAGCCGAGCAAATGACCTATCTGGATTCATCTTGATGACATATACCCATATGCACCCAATTGTGAATATTCCTCTCGATTAATACACCAAATCCCATGTGTCATTAGTATAGAGTGCATTCATTTCTTCCATCAATGCATGCTTCCATCCAGAGTCAGACATAGCTAGTTGAACTGTCTTAATAACGCAGAAGAAAGTGTAGTAAAAACATGATATTTTGGATATAGAGTCATAAGAGATATAGGCTCCGTTTGTTTCGGCGGTGGCGGTGGCAAATGGAGCTGTGAGAATGGAGCTGTGAGAATGAAGCTGTGAGAAATGGAGAAACAGTTTGGTAAAACAACGGTGACAGAGTTGTTCAAAAATGAAAAACAGATTGAACAGTTTGGTAAAACAGCGGTGGCGTTTTTATTACAATTCAATTTGATTATAATTAATATTTATTCTTAAATTAAATTTAGCAATAATAATAATAATACTAATAATAATTATGATAGTAATAATAATAATAATTTACCAACTTAGCATCATAGATCGCCAGAACAGTTTTTGATTTATCTGTTGATGGTGAGCAAAATCAGAAAAATGTGTGTGTGTGGGGGGGGGGGGGGGGGAGAAGAACATCGCTGGAATGACAAGAACCGTCCGCCGAGGCATCAGAGACATCGGAGAGGAACAGGTTCGTCGGCAAGACATCAGAGAGGAAACGTTCACCGGCAGTTGGTTCTCGCGCGCGTCTGGAAAGGAGCTCGGGAGTGGCAATGGAGAAACTGGCGTTGGAAAGGAGCTCGAGAGTAGAGTTGTGAGCTCTGAGGGAACGACGATTATACCCGTCGTTGGGGACGCGTTGTGTGAACCAAACAAGAAAAAATCCACGTTGGCGTTTTTTAGTGAACGTAAAGGAGCGGTAACGTCCAACCAAACGGATCCATAATTTGTAATAGGATGTTAAATGCACACTTGATTATCTTTGCGAGGGCTATAAGAAAGCATCTTGCGAACCAACTACTAAATTTCATCTTTTTGCACATGACTGTAGCGGTATGGCCGGATGGAGATGTTGGTTGTGTCGGTTGCAGAAGTATCTGGTGGTTAGTGGAGCACTGTGGAGGAAGGCCTTGGATGTCCGTAAACACCGTTGAAAAGGTGTTTAAGGTGTCCTGAAGTTGGGGAGGAGACGCTACGGGATCAGATTCAGGTGTGGTGACCTGCCTATGTAGCGTCGAGAAATCCATGCCAATCGTCTTTTGAATATAACATAATGTAACCGCAAAGCAGAGAGAGGTATCCTCTGATAACGTGAGTAGTCTGCCAGCCTATGCGAACCGCATTGCCATCTTATCCCAATTGATGTTCACATCACCAAGATTCCGGAGCCATGCCATACCCATAATCACATCTATCCCACCAAAGGCAAAGACGTAGAAGTTCGTCGTTAACTAGCATGAGCCCACCACCAACGGGAGGGCTTTGCAAAGCCCCGCCGTAGGGCGACGATGGTCGTCCCCTGAGCAAACCATGAATGCAGGAGACATAGTGGTCGAGAGGTCCAAATATTCCAATAGGCTCTGTGAGATGAAGTCATGAATGGCTCCGCTATCAATCATCACGATGATAGAAGTATCGCAGAGACGTCCTAGTAGTTTCATCGTCTCGGCCCAGATATGCCCCCCACCGAGAAACATGGCAAATCGAACCGGTGGAGGCTCTTGAGTGGGGCCTCCCCGCCAACACCATCCTCCACCTATAAGGCCTAAAAATTGGTAAAAGTGACCTTGGGCCCTCAACTCTTTCATAGGGCAATCATGGTTAGGCAAGTAGGTTTGCTTACAGTGGAAGTAGAGGCCCTTACTACGAAGGTTATTGAACTCTTGGTTGGACAGAAGATGAGTCGGTAGGGGTCTGTTGGGGCGCGACGATGGTATCGGTTGGGCATGCGGCGACTGCTAGTGGAGGGCTCGGTCCTTGGAAATTTGATCGCTAGTCGGGGTCACCGTGACGGACGAGGGCCGCTAGGCAGTGTTGCCGCAGCGTAATAACTGTTGTCGACATGTTTTATCGCAAAGTCTGTGTTGTGAGCTGGGCCGAAACTCTGGGGCTTTTCCCCGCTTCTGCCTGCCCAACAATAGGACTGCATTCCGCACACCCCAACCAACTCTCCCACCTCATTTTTTAGTGCGTAGGTTATTGAGGCCAGGATTCGAACCCAGTCCCTCCTTGATCAGAAGTCCTTCCATTGACTCCTATCACCAACTGAGCTTGGGGTATACGGACTGTAGTCTTGTTGTTGGGCAGGCAGAAGCGGGGGAAAGCCCCAGAGTTCTGGCCGGGACCACAACATAAAAGTGCACTTTTATGTTGTGGGTCAGGCCGGAACTCTGGGGCTTTCCTCCGCTTCTGCCTGCCCAACAACAAGATTGCATTCCGTACACCCCAACCAGCTCTCCCATCTCATTTTTCAGTGGGTAGGTTGTTGAGGCCGGGATTCGATCCCAGTCTCTCGTTGATAGGAAGTCCTTCCAGCTCAGTTGGTGATAGGAGTCAATGGAAGGATTTCCTATCGAGGGACTGGGTTCGAATCCCGGCCTCAACAACCTACACACTGAAAAATGAGGTGGGAGAGCTTATTGGGTGTACAGATTGCAGTCCTGTTGTTGGGCAAGCAGAAGCGGAGAAAAGCCCCAGAGTTTCGGCCTGACCCACAACAGTCTGCTTACACAAGGCTGGTGATGTCCATGACATCTGATATCATTCGTGGGTGATGTGTGTCGATCCGCGAGCGAATACAGGGAAACAACCCATGCAAAAAGCCCTTAAAGAATGATTCGGGAGTAGTCCTAGTACATGGGTGACGAGGGTGATGAACTTGTCAATGTAGTCATCCAAGGATGGCAGACGCCAAATTACCTCTCCACTACGGTGCCTAAGTAACTGACGTGGTAACACCGTATGAGTTCGTGTTTGAGGTCAGACCAGGCCAGGATGATGTTCGGTTGGTGTAACCTGTTGACCTAATAGAGGGCCAATCTCTCCATTTACATTAAAGCCATTGGAACTTTCTACAATTCTGGTGTGCATTGGAGGTTGAAAAATTGCTCCGCCTTGGCAATCCATCCCATGGGGTTGGATCCATGAAATAGGGCACCACGAGGGAACGTGGTGCGTGCGTGGCGGCATCCAATGCCGTCGGGCATGCAATGACTGGGGTGGGCAGTACTCTGAGAAGGGACTGACCATTAGCGATGGACATTATGGAAGGTCCGAGGCAATGAAGGGACTGTTGGTCAGGATCGAGTTCAACTGTTTGTGATTTGCTTGAATGAATGCGAGCAACTCATCATGTGCATCAAGGTGGCGCATTATGGAGGTGTTCGGAGCATCGGGTTGGGTGTTGTCCATGGAGCGGGTCTGTGGCATACACGAAGAGAGAACTGAACCATACCGGGAAGGCGGGAACACATGGCAAACATGTGTGATTGAGCCGCGAGGGTGCGATACGGGCGGTGAGCCCGTGTGGCGATGGGCTCATGCGGAGGGTGCGATACGGGCGGTGAGCCCGTGTGGCGATGGGCTCTCGCGGAGGGTGCGTGAGGTGGAGATGTGTCTCGACAGATCGGGAAGCTGACAGCTCGCACAATGGAGTTCCTTCTTGCAGAGGAGTCTTTCTAAGGATTCCATCCCTGGTAGTTGTCCATGGAGCGGGTATGTGGCATACACGATGAGAGAACTGAACCATGCCTGGAAAGAAGAATACATGACAAACATGTGCGGTTGAGCCGCGAGGGTGCGATATGGGCAGCGAGCCCGTGGGGCGATATGCTCATATGGAGGGTGCGTGAGGGAGGTGGAGATGCGTCTCGACAGATCGGGAAGCTGACATATCGCACTATGGATTCCTTCTTTGCAGAGGAGGCTTTCTAAGGATTCCATCCCTGGTAGTTGTAAATATTTAGGCTTAGTATCATTTATAGTTACATTGCTCCCTACGTTGAAGCTTTTCTCCTTGACCAAGGATTTAGGACAACATTCCTGAGTGACCTTGTGAGTACAATGCTGATAGACTTTTTCCATGAAAGTGCAATACATGCGTTCTCTTCCATGGATGGATAAACACTAAGGCTTTATTTGGCGCGGCGGTGGCGGGCGGAAAGGGCGGATGCAAACGCCGCTTTCGAATTGGAGGCGGGGGTCAGAACGGAGTGGCGGCGCCGGTTTTCCTCCTTGCTCCGGGCCAAACGCGGCAAACAGAGCCGGCGGTTCATTTGTTTTGCCGCCGTGCGGCGTCGTTTCCTCAAAACGCGGGACCAAAACGCGGAACCAAATAAAGCCTAAGTCCTAATCTCTTAAATCTGTTGCACAAATTTTTAATGATTGACCTCATTTACTTACCCCTTCCATTCAAAGCTGCTGGAATCTGTGATCTAGAAGTTGAGCTCATTTACTTTCAATTGGTTCAAGGCAATGCAAAAGGAGATGAGTTCCTTCCAGAAGAATTACACTTAATGCGCTGATCAAGCTTCTATAGGCCAGAATTTTTTTGAAATATAAATAAGTGCAACACGGTGGAAATGGGAAACTTGTGAGTACAATGCTGCACCAGTGGTGAAGAACTTTGATCATAAACATGTCATTGATTTCGACGTGATCTTCATGCCAATGGTCAAAATGACTTTAATTCGAGCAGTGTTAGGTCTAGTTGCTAGCAGGGAACTTGAGCTTGGACAATAAATGTGAGGAACACATTCATCCATGTTGACTTAAAGGAGGAGTTTTAATTTACACAAAACACTGTTATGTACCGAGAAGGGGAGGGAAGTGATTGCATGAAGTTGGCTAATTACATTGACACTTTGAGAGACATGCTTTTGCCGAAAGATACAATCTAGGGTCGAATTCCTTGCGCAGCTCTAAGCCGAAGCGAAAATACTAAGATATGAAATATCCACCCAACACAAAGGCATCCCCTTTATTGGAAGGGCAAGGCAAGTTAAACAAGACAATAAAGATAAACCAATTAACTGGTACTATAATTATAAGAGGCAGCTCCAATTATTTTCTTCTGCCATTATGTAGGTGGTGCTGCTTTTGAGATGGAATATGGTTCCTGGGTGGAAGAACAAAATAGGCAGATTTGTGAACTTAGAGCCGCTCTTCAAGGTTCTCCATCAGAAATAGAGCTGCGAATTTTTGTCGAAAATGGGATGAGGCACTATGACGAGCTCTTCCGCATGAAATCGGTCGCCTCCAAGTCCGATGTGTTCTACATTGTATCTGGCTTGTGGAAAGCGTCTGCAGAGCGTTTTTTCCTTTGGATCGGCGGGTTTCGGCCTTCCGGACTTATGAAGGTAATTGAAATCCATAACTATGCATACATGTGTGGATATATATAGTGGTAATGATATGCAATAATATGCTTTGATGAAGAGACAGGTTCTTTCCCATCAGATGGACCCATTGACAGAACAGCAGCTGGTGGCCGTGTACAACCTGCAGCAATCATCGGTGCAGGCCGAGGACGCTCTCTCTCAGGGTTTGGAAAGGCTCCGGCAAACAGTTTCGGAGACGATCAATCTGGGGCAGATGGGAGAAGCAATGGGGAAGTTAGAAGCTCTCGTAAGCTTCGTCGATCAGGCCGACCGCCTCCGCCAAGAAGCCTTGCAGCAAATGTATCGGATTCTCACAACGCGTCAGGCCGCACGCGGCCTGCTTGCCTTGGGCGAGTACGTGCAGCGCCTTCGTACCCTCAGCGCGCTGTGGGCTGCTCGGCCTCGCGAGCCTGCCTGACTTTTTCTTCGTCTCTAATTACAAATATCATATCTTCGTCCAGCCGCGGACGTACTTGTATGCATGAGGGATGATTTGTACATAAAGCGGCCCCCTCCCCCTCCCAGAAATAATGCCTGAGCTTTGTAATTGCTTGTGCTGTATTATATATATATATGATTGAATGCAAGTATATCATTGAGTTTCTGAGTTTCCCACGCTCTTACACAGAATGATATGCTAAGAGTCACACATTTGTCATAATTGCACACGTGCGAGGCTTGTTGGGAGTGTAGTAGTTAGTAAATAAGGGGGACAGGGTTATAAGCAAACCGCTTTTGGCTATTAGCAGCTCAAAAAAAAAGCGGTTCAAATTAAATGAATGTTCTGTTTTAAAGAGGTGCGGGTTTTATTAGCAAATTAAACCCCTCACTGACAGAAACCACGCTCCCGCTCCTGACCAAACCCTACATCCTCGATTTTAGGTCGCACTCGTTGCTTCGGAAGCGAAGGAATCGTGCGATTTTTGCCAGACCAAACCCTACATCCTGCTCGAGGTTGGCGCTCGCCATTTCTTGTAGGCATGAGTTCATCTTTTTTCTCTTTTGCTTCCATCTCAATGTTCTCATGCTAGGGTTGTTCTTAGCGATGGATCGACGTGATTTCCTCTGCCAGAAAAATTGCTGGAATCTTCATTTTCCTCTGTTTTCTTCCTGTGCTATTTTAAAGACTCACTTCAATAAAGTATAAAAAACTCTTCATTTCATTCAGCACGGACGGTGAGTCTTAAGCTCATATTTTAAATTTTAATGATATGTACATAATGTTCTAATTATATTTTATTTTTTGCAGAATAGTGTTATTTTGGAGTGGTAGAAGATTTTCAAATCAACATGGTGGAATAGCTCATTAAATCATTTATCTTGTTTGGAGTTTTGTAATATTTTGTTGTAAAAAAATATAAAAAAGATCAATTTTTATGAGTTATGTTTTTTTTTTAAAATTACTTAGATTTTTTCTTCTTCTATTGTTTGCTAATAGCCATTAACAAAAATGAAGGTTTACTAATAATCATGATTTGCTGATAGTGAATTGTGATTTGCTTATTACAATCCTCTTAAATAAATTTATGTAACGAGGTGGATAGATGTTGAAATCTTGATTGAATGAAATGATTCTAATATCGATTAATTAAGCATGGGAAATTTTTATGAAAAAATTTTAGGTGGGTTTCTCTCACCTACGGTTGCGCGCATTAAACCGTTGGTTCTACGTGATTGATCGAAATACTGTCGTATTTGTCAATTAAAAATACTGTCAGTATTCTGCGAAAAAAGATCTGTCGCAGGATGCCAAATCATACAGATGTATTTAATCTCTCAATCAATGAGTGGTGTTATAGGCACACCTATAATGGATATATGCACACCCCAAAAAATCTAAAATAAAAACTTAAACCTAATATCCCTCTCCTATACGCGCACACCGTCTCCCCCATTCCGCCATTTTGCGAATTCCAGACGCAGCCGCCTCTCCGCCTCCCTCTCTCCCCGTCGGCCATTTCTCCACCGTCGGCGATCATTTTGTCTGGCGACTTCGTCCACATGATAGGTAAGAGATCCTCTTCCCTTCCATGTATCATTTTTATGGATTCAAAGCTCCTCCTTTGGTTAGGGTTTGTGACCTTGGACGCCATTTTTGTTCCAGATCTGCAGTATTTCCTCCAGATCAGCCATATTTTCGATTTGCTCTCAATTTCAAGGTATTATTTCCCATTTTATTGCCTTTCTCTTTCGAAATGTGATTTGAAAAAAAAAAGAGTTTTATAGGTTAAAATGAATGCGGAGCAGACATTGTCGGTAGTTGAACACAAATGTAGAACGAGTTTCATAGATGTTGAGGTTCACTTTGTGACAGATATGGTTTTTCCTAGCAAAGAGGCTCTAGTGCAGTGGGCTCGTAATGTTGCTAAAGAAGCGGGGTTTGTTGTTGTTATTCAAAGAGCAGATAAGTTTGATGAGAGACCTAGACCAAAGGTATTTTTAGGTTGTGATATGGGTGATTATTTACGTGATAATCAACATTCGAAGGGACAAGTGAAGAAAAATGTTAGGAAAACAAGCTCTAAAAGGTGTAATTGTCCATTCTCTTTACTTGGACAAAAAGATGCATGTGAAGATGAATGAAAAGTTGAAATCAAATGTGGGTTGCAGATAGTTGAAGTCTCATATTTATAGGTGTATGTTCATCGAAAAACCCTAATACACAATCTAGAGGTCTACCATTGCACTTTTACTCGTAGTGATATTTAAATTCTAACATATCTAATTTTTATTTTTCACATTTTATGCAGGTCGAGAAAACTAAGAAAATGCATGAGGTCTTTGAAGAATTGATACAATCTACTTATCTAGTAGTTATTTTAGTTGTCTGACTCATTTGATGTAACGAACTTTTAAAACTTTTATATTACTTATTTTTGGTTGTAACTACTTTTATAAGTTTTGATTTTGTCTCGAATGATGTTTTATTGTGATCAAAAATCTGAAATTTATCATAAGTTAATTACATGTTCAAGTAAAAAAACCTCAAAAGCAAGGGGGGTGCCCATAGGAAATTTGTAAAAGCTAATTTTCAATTTTAAAAATTGGTTTTGGTGTGCAAATATATGAATTTGGGTTGTATTTATATTTTGTCTGCCTATATCCATTATAGATGTGCCAATAACACCTTTTTTATGAGAGATTTTTAGGTGTGTTCTCTCACCTAGTTTTAGGCGGGGGATAAATACAGCCGTATGATCACAGATTCTACGACAGATCTGCTATCTAAGAATACTGACAGTATTTTTAATTCAGAAATACAGCAGTATTTCGATCAATAATGATGAACTAACGACTTAGATGCGTTCTCTCACCATGATCTTAGGTGAGAAAAACTCACCTACAAATTTTCCTTTTTATTTATTTGGTGCGCTGGACACAATCCTGTATGTGCGGGATACAAATCCCACCGTAAATTTTATGGAGGTACATTTTTTGGCACGTGTGCCGAGACTACCAATTATTTTTCTCATTTGGAGAAAGGCAGCCTTCGGGCGGATTGGAGCCAGAAAAAGTGGCGTGGTTTTAAATTAAAATAAGGGAGTTGTTAAAGGCAAATCAGAATTGGCTATTGGCAAACCAATTTTTATGATTTATTACGCGGCTTTTGAAAATATGCTTTGTACATGTATTTTTAGGAAAAGTGTTCAATACGAAAATTGTAGATCTCGTCGAGATCTACAACTTTTGTGTTGAACACTTTTTCTAAAAAAGCATGGACAATGCGTATTTTCTTGTTATTTTAAAAAATTCACCATAGTAACGATTAGGGCGGTTTTAGGGCATTGTGCGTTCATTTTTAGGAAAAGTGTTCAACACGAAAGTTGTAGATCTCGACGAGATCTACAATTTTCGTGTTGAACACTTTTCCTAAGAAATGCATGTACAAAACGTATTTTCAAAAGGCGCATAATAATTCATAGAAATTGGTTTGGCAATAGCCAATTCTGGTTTGCCTTTAACAATGCCCTAAAATAAACATTCAATATTTGAAGTCGACGTGATTGGAGCAGGAAAAACGGCGTGGTTCTAAATAAATAAATAATAAAAAAAATGCGTGATTGGAGCAGGAAAAACGGCGTGGTTCTAAATAAATAAATAATAAAAAAATTGCGTGATTGGAGCAGGAAAAACGGCGTGGTTCTAAATAAATAAATAATAAAAAAAAATGACAAAATTTGAACCCGACGTGAATCGAACACGCAACCTTCTGATCTGGAGTCAGACGCGCTACCATTGCGCCACGGATCCTCTGTACAATCTCCGCTGGATATGTTATTTATATATCATAATAACATTTCAGAGGTATGAAAAGGCATAATACTAATTATCATTAACCTCTACTATAAGTTTGCAAAATTATACCTCTATCTTTGAAATGACAAAAATCTTTCCTATAAAAGTAAAAAAATTGAGCTAACCACCCTATTCACGTGCGGGTGAAATTTCAGCAGTGCAAATCCTGCAAGCTGTATTTTTTATGACGATTTAGATGACTGTATTTTCACCCGCACATGAACTGGGCAATGCATTACACGTACCGAAAATGGGGATTTGTGGATGCAAGTTGTGAAATGAAAACTCTGAGTTTTTGTAATTTCAAAAGATAAAGAGGTATAACCTGCAATTATGCTAACTCTCAGGGGAGGTTTGTGTAATTAATAGTTATTATTAATGACATAAATGACTGCAATCGAAGAGCATGAAGAGACTTTTAGGTCTGTAGTGAGCTCAATTGTAGTTGTCTCGAAATGGGTTGGAGTATAATCACTTGGGATTGCTTTCATCTGCAAAACTTGCAGAAATAAGCAAGGGAATAAATCCCACTAACCTCCAACGGACTACTAACCAGAACAATATGTGAGTGGACTTAATGTGGTTTTAAGAATATTTTAAGATATGATATTCATGTCTGCGTACCGCCACGTATAAGACCGTGCGAGCAGATCAGACTGCACGTAGTTCACGTCGCATCAAATATATTAATGATGGAATATGTACTGGCGAGAGGCGCTAGAAAAAGCTAAAGCCGCCGTTCTGAGTGTAACCTCACATAAGGAACTTCAAACCACTTTTATGTTCAAAACTAGTTTTCTTTTATTGACGGCGGTCATGACAATTGTCATGCCAAAACATACATTCTATAACAATGCCTTTTTTGTCCAAACTCATCGGAGCCAAACGGAACCTTTGTAAAGTCTAGAGCTTGTGAGAACTCCGTCGATTTTTCCCTTTTCCATTTGAGGAGGGTTCGTGCTGCTCAGTTGAAGTTCTTGGAAGTGAGCATGATTTTGCAGTTGTCAATCCTCATCATTAACTTTATCTGGTTCCTCCCCCAACAATCTCCCCTTATTTTTCTCCCCCTCCGCTTCTTTTGATGTCTTGAATTGATTTGTTCATGTCGTCGACGAAATTGTGCGTGGATAAACATTTGTCGTTGTAACATTATTTTGGTTCAAATTCTATGGTGGGAACTGTTGTGAAATCGGATCGAGTTAAGCCGCGGTAGCGCAACGGAATTTCACGAATGAGCAAGAACCAGTATCGCGCAAAATAAAATACGGAACGAGATTCTAGCATACACAGACGACACAAAAAATTACGTGGTTCGGAGTATGGGACTCCTACTCCACGGGGAGAGCGCGCCGAAAGATCCACTATAAATATGAGAGTTACAAGATACAATAGAGAGACAAAAGATATAACGTGGTGCGTCCAGTAGAATCTGCCCCCAAACTGCACTGGTAGCTATCGCGAGCGATATCGATATCGCCGAGCGATGTCTCGCACTGCCACCAGGCCCAAGACCCGTCGCCGCTGCTTCCGCACGCCTGGACCACCGCCCCGCGGCCACTGCTCTCACCGGAATCAAGTTCCGCGGCTGTCGCCGGCCTGGATCACACTGAGGGCCTCCGCCGCCGTTGAAGAACTCCTGGAGCTGCCGCCCGCTGCTTCCACCTGAAACAGCCCGAAAAGCTCCCTTGGCCTGAGGCCGCCTGTCGCCGCTGGACAGAGCCGCCGCCTCCTTGCCGCCGAGCTACTGGCGCCGCTGCTGCCGCTCACCTCTCTCAACTGCCTCCTCCCTCCTGCGGAATTTGCTTGGCGTAAAGGATGGCTGGGGGGGACTGGTCCTATAAATAGGAGCCAAATAATATCTCCCGTAAATAGAAGATAATCTGCTAAATAGGAGCCAAATAAAAATCTCTGCAGATTAAGGAAAAATGCTAAAAATTGGTTTTGCCGGAATAGGAAGAAAATAATCCTCCTCATAATGAATAATTCTAAATAGGATTAACCCAATAAAAGATTTCCTAACCAAAGATTGATCCTCACAAGTAACAAACCCCCTCCCACGGATCGATGACATGGCGCGATCCTAATGGTCCGGGCGCGACGAGGTGTCAAAATCTAACAATCTCCACCTTGACGCCTCATGCGACAAACTCCACCTGACGCCTCACACAAAACGTAACTCTACCGAACTCCCTCAACTCCCGGTGGCGCACCCTGACGAGCTTCGCCCTTGCCCTATAGACCGAGTCTTTTGCAAGACGACTCGCACTCAACCTCTCACTGTGCGACTCCACCTTCTCCTGAGTGATCATGAGTTCCCTGGTGGGACCCTTGAGCCGGATGGCTCCCTTTGCGGCGTCTGGGCTCTCTTGAGATGACTCTCCGCCCACGGATGCGAAGACTTTACCTCCGCCAAGGTCCTTTCTTTGCGCACACGCCCTCGCCACGAAACCTACCCTGCTCCTCCGCCGGTCCTTCTTCCCGGACTTCTCCTTGCCGAGGAGAGCCTTGTGAAGACCTTGCTGGACGAGAACGGCCTTTATGCGCTTCTGCCAAAGGCCAAAATCAATCTTGTCGTCGTACCTAGAAATCTCGAATTTTGCCGACATTGTCTTGCTCGCAGAGCTACTGGGCGATCAAGATGATATTCGCGGAACCGATCTGGGAAGATAGGGAGCGGACCAATGTCGTCACCCACCGTTGACCCAAATCAGAGAACCGGAACGTCCAGACGATCACCCCCGCGCAACCTGGCTCTGATACCAATTCTTGTGAAATCGGATCGAGTTAAGCCGCGGTAGCGCAACGGAATTTCACGAATGAGCAAGAACCAGTATCGCGCAAAATAAAATACGGAACGAGATTCTAGCATACACAGACGACACAAAAGATTACGTGGTTCGGAGTATGGGACTCCTACTCCACGGGAAGAGCGCGCCGAAAGATCCACTATAAATATGAGAGTTACAAGATACAATAGTGAGACAAAAGATATAACGTGGTGCGTCCAGTAGAATCTGCCCCCAAACTGCACTGGTAGCTATCGCGAGCGATACCGATATCGCCGAGCGATGTCTCGCACTGCCACCGGGCCCAAGACCCGCCGCCGCTGCTTCCGCGCGCCTGGACCACCGCCCTGCGGCCGCCGCTCTCACCGGAACCAAGTTCCGCGGCTGTCGCCGGCCTGGATCACACTGAGGGCCTCCGCCGCTGTTGAAGAACTCCTGGAGCCACCGCTACCCGCTGCTTCCACCTGAAACAGCCCGAAAAGCTCCCTTGGCCTGAGGCCGCCTGTCGCCGCTGGACAGAGCCGCCGCCTCCTTGCCGCCGAGCTACTGGCGCCGCTGCTGCCGCTCACCTCTCTCAACTGCCTCCTCCCTCCTGCGGAATTTGCTTGGCGTAAAGGATGGCTGGAGGGGACTGGTCCTATAAATAGGAGCCAAATAATATCTCCCGTAAATAGAAGATAATCTGCTAAATAGGAGCCAAATAAAAATCTCTGCAGATTAAGGAAAAATGCTAAAAATTGGTTTTGCCGGAATAGGAAGAAAATAATCCTCCTCATAATGAATAATTCTAAATAGGATTAACCCAATAAGAGATTTCCTAACCAAAGATTGATCCTCACAAGTAACAAACCCCCTCCCATGGATCGATGACATGGCGCGATCCTAATGGTCCGGGCGCGACGAGGTGTCAAAATCTAACAATCTCCACCTTGACGCCTCATGCGACAAACTCCACCTGACGCCTCACACAAAACGTAACTCTACCGAACTCCCTCAACTCCCGGTGGCGCACCCTGACGAGCTTCGCCCTTGCCCTATAGACCGAGTCTTTTGCAAGACGACTCGCACTCAACCTCTCACTGTGCGACTCCACCTTCTCCTGAGTGATCATGAGTTCCCTGGTGGGACCCTTGAGCCGGATGGCTCCCTTTGCGGCGTCTGGGCTCTCTTGAGATGACTCTCCGCCCACGGATGCGAAGACTTTACCTCCGCCAAGGTCCTTTCTTTGCGCACACGCCCTCGCCACGAAACCTACCCTGCTCCTCCGCCGGTCCTTCTTCCCGGACTTCTCCTTGCCGAGGAGAGCCTTGTGAAGACCTTGCTGGACGAGAACGACCTTTATGCGCTTCTGCCAAAGGCCAAAATCAATCTTGTCGTCGTACCTAGAAATCTCGAATTTTGCCGACATTGTCTTGCTCGCAGAGCTACTGGGCGATCAAGATGATATTCGCGGAACCGATCTGGGAAGATAGGGAGCGGACCAATGTCGTCACCCACCGTTGACCCAAATCAGAGAACCGGAACGTCCAGACGATCACCCCCGCGCAACCTGGCTCTGATACCAATTGTTGTGAAATCGGATCGAGTTAAGCCGCGGTAGCGCAACGGAATTTCACGAATGAGCAAGAACCAGTATCGCGCAAAATAAAATACGGAACGAGATTCTAGCATACACAGACGACACAAAAGATTACGTGGGTCGGAGTATGGGACTCCTACTCCACGGGAAGAGCGCGCCGAAAGATCCACTATAAATATGAGAGTTACAAGATACAATAGTGAGACAAAAGATATAACGTGGTGCGTCCAGTAGAATCTGCCCCCAAACTGCACTGGTAGCTATCGCGAACGATACCGATATCGCCGAGCGATGTCTCGCACTGCCACCGGGCCCAAGACCCACCGCCGCTGCTTCCGCGCGCCTGGACCACCGCCCTGCGGCCGCCGCTCTCACCGGAACCAAGTTCCGCGGCTGTCGCCGGCCTGGATCACACTGAGGGCCTCCGCCGCTGTTGAAGAACTCCTGGAGCCACCGCTGCCCGCTGCTTCCACCTGAAACAGCCCGAAAAACTCCCTTGGCCTGAGTCCGCCTGTCGTCGCTGGACAGAGCCGCCGCCTCCTTGCCGCCGAGCTACTGGCGCCGCTGCTGCCGCTCACCTCTCTCAATTGCCTCCTCCCTCCTGCGGAATTTGCTTGGCGTAAAGGATGGCTGGGGGGGGACTGGTCCTATAAATAGGAGCCAAATAATATCTCCCGTAAATAGAAGATAATCTGCTAAATAGGAGCCAAATAAAAATCTCTGCAGATTAAGGAAAAATGCTAAAAATTGGTTTTGCCGGAATAGGAAGAAAATAATCCTCCTCATAATGAATAATTCTAAATAGGATTAACCCAATAAGAGATTTCCTAACCAAAGATTGATCCTCACAAGTAACAAACCCCCTCCCATGGATCGATGACATGGCGCGATCCTAATGGTCCGGGCGCGACGAGGTGTCAAAATCTAACAATCTCCACCTTGACGCCTCATGCGACAAACTCCACCTGACGCCTCACACAAAACGTAACTCTACCGAACTCCCTCAACTCCCGGTGGCGCACCCTGACGAGCTTCGCCCTTGCCCTATAGACCGAGTCTTTTGCAAGACGACTCGCACTCAACCTCTCACTGTGTGACTCCACCTTCTCCTGAGTGATCATGAGTTCCCTGGTGGGACCCTTGATCCGGATGGCTCCCTTTGCGGCGTCTGGGCTCTCTTGAGATGACTCTCCGCCCACGGATGCGAAGACTTTACCTCCGCCAAGGTCCTTTCTTTGCGCACACGCCCTCGCCACGAAACCTACCCTGCTCCTCCGCCGGTCCTTCTTCCCGGACTTCTCCTTGCCGAGGAGAGCCTTGTGAAGACCTTGCTGGACGAGAACGACCTTTATGCGCTTCTGCCAAAGGCCAAAATCAATCTTGTCGTCGTACCTAGAAATCTCGAATTTTGCCGACATTGTCTTGCTCGCAGAGCTACTGGGCGATCAAGATGATATTCGCGGAACCGATCTGGGAAGATAGGGAGCGGACCAATGTCGTCACCCACCGTTGACCCAAATCAGAGAACCGGAACGTCCAGACGATCACCCCCGCGTAACCTGGCTCTGATACCAATTCTTGTGAAATCGGATCGAGTTAAGCCGCGGTAGCGCAACGGAATTTCACAAATGAGCAAGAACCAGTATCGCGCAAAATAAAATACGGAACGAGATTCTAGCATACACAGACGACACAAAAGATTACGTGGTTCGGAGTATGGGACTCCTACTCCACGGGAAGAGTGCGCCGAAAGATCCACTATAAATATGAGAGTTACAAGATACAATAGTGAGACAAAAGATATAACGTGGTGCGTCCAGTAGAATCTGCCCCCAAACTGCACTTGTAGCTATCGCGAGCGATACCGATATCGCCGAGCGATGTCTCGCACTGCCACCGGGCCCAAGACCCGCCGCCGCTGCTTCCGCGCGCCTGGACCACCGCCCTGCGGCCGCCGCTCTCACCGGAACCAAGTTCCGCGGCTGTCGCCGGCCTGGATCACGCTGAGGGCCTCCGCCGCTGTTGAAGAACTCCTGGAGCCACCGCTGCCCGCTGCTTCCACCTGAAACAGCCCGAAAAGCTCCCTTGGCCTGAGGCCGCCTGTCGCCGCTGGGCAGAGCCGCCGCCTCCTTGCCGCCGAGCTACTGGCGCCGCTGCTGCCGCTCACCTCTCTCAACTGCCTCCTCCCTCCTGCGGAATTTGCTTGGCGTAAAGGATGGCTGGGGGACTGGTCCTATAAATAGGAGCCAAATAATATCTCCCGTAAATAGAAGATAATCTGCTAAATAGGAGCCAAATAAAAATCTCTGCAGATTTAGGAAAAATGCTAAAAATGGGTTTAGCCGGAATAGGAAGAAAATAATCCTCCTCATAATGAAGAATTCTAAATAGGATTAACCCAATAAGAGATTTCCTAACCAAAGATTGATCCTCACAAGTAACAAACCCCCTCCCACGGATCGATGACATGACGCGATCCTAATGGTCCGGACGCGACGAGGTGTCAAAATCTAACAGGGAACACTCTACCTCGTATTATTTTTCACTTCGAAGATGTCAGACTTGTTATAACATCATTGTAATTTGGTTTGAAGTCATCATTATGCATGTTTGCTGAGAAATATTCGGTGGTGCTTTGCTTGATGCGCTCCCGAGTCTCCCAAGTAGTCCCCGATTGCTCGTCGATGATGTGATTTATTTGATTTTTGGATCGCCGATTCTTTACGTGAGCTCGAAAGAATTTTGTGCTCTCCGTCCTCCGTCCTTGTTTCTTTTAAGGTTGGCCTTTTGCCGCTAGAATTCCTCTTCCATATCTAGTGTGTGTATTAGATCTGCCTTTGCTTTGTTATAATTGGTTATGTCCCCTGGTAAGTTTGTTTGCGCAAATAGTTCCCCTAATCTTCTGCATTTGTTTACTTTCTCAAATATATTCCCGAAGCCGATCTAGGGGCGATGGATGAGTTTGTTGCGCCCATCATTCCTCTACAATTTGCAAGAACGCGGGGTGTTTTGCCCACATGTTTTGAAATCGAAAGGCCGGGTGGAATTTGTTTATAGTTTTGGATATGCATGTTGAGGAGTAGCGGCGAATGAATGTGGAGCTTTCGAAGTAGTCGATCCACTGATGGTTAATGAGGGCTCTGTCTACTCTAGGCGCTCCCACATTCTTCCATTTGCCCATGTGAATTCCGGACCCGTGAAATTGCGTTCTGTGAGGTTGTAGTTCATAATAAATTCAGAGAAATCGGCCATACAATAGTATTTTGGTCGACACCCGGCCTTCCGTTCGGCCGCAAAACCCGTTATGTTGAAATCTCCAATCACAATCATGATTCATTCATACAATCTTCTATCTCCTCTATTATGTCTGTCCACATTTGTTTCATGGTTGGAACTTGCATAAATGAATGTGGAGTGTATGTTAGTACCGTTTACCTGGAATTTGCAGTGTAGATACTGATTGTTTGTGTCAATTACTGTTCCTTTGCTGCCTTCCTTCATGAATACCCATATTTTGCTTGATGTGTTGGAAAAACCTTTGTAGAATCCCGGGCGTGCGGGTATAATAATTGATTTTGGAGATGTCCAGTAGAAGTTGTACGGTTTTGGGGGTTTTAGGATTTTAGGGTTTAGATATTATTGTTTATGTTTTTTTAAGCAATCGCAAGACGAACAAATGACAGCTCACAAAGCGCGTTATACAAAGGGAGGGCCATCAATTACTTTTAGGGTCTTGTAAGAAGTCATAGCGTTCGTTTTAAAGATTGCTATAAGATATTCTATGCAGGTCTACTTTCAATAGTATTTTGTTTTAAAGATTGCTATAAGAAGTCATAATGTTTATGGACTAGGGTTTAGGGATTAGGGTTTTGAGTTTCGGGTAGTTATTATTTAATGACATAAATTGTTGCCATCGATGATGCTGAAGGGACTTAGATCTGTAGCGAGCTCAGTTGTAGTTGTCCCGAAATGGGTTTAGGGTCTTGGAAGCATAATTAATCACTTGGGACTGCTTTCATGTGCAAAACTCGCCGAAATACAAGTCTAGAGCTGCCAACTCATTGCTTTCTATTACAAGCATACATCCTCTTGTTTTGTGTGGTAAACACTAAATAAAATGAAACACAAAAGCTGCCAACTCATTGCTTTTATCATGACGTGTTTCGATGTCGAAGTTGGTCATATGATATTGTCTGTTCACAAAGAGAACATGATGCGCATGGAGAATGAGGAGGATTCAGGTGCATGTAGCCATATTTTCCGCTATGGTCAGAGTTTAACCATTTGCTTTCAGAAACAGGCGAGGCATTACTCATGATTTTTTTATATATACAAACGGGGGATAGTTATTAGCACCGCAGTTATGACTATTCTCAAGCACGTTTTTCAGAAATAGATATTCGCAAGCTATCACATTTCCAAACAGCTAGAAACGAATGTCGTGTTTTCCATTCTTCTCATTCATTGGCAAAGAGGTTCAAGCAGCAGCAGCAGCAGCAGCAGCAGAAGCAGTAACATCATCTTTTATAAAAAGTATCAATCAAATATGAAAGTAGAGAAAAAAGAAGAGCTGAGCCTGCTTGATAAAATTATATCAAACACAAACATTT